>OX415250.1:54521067-55886067 GCA_948329865.1 Linaria vulgaris | reverse complement strand
TCCAACAAGCAAGCAAAATCCATCAAGCACCCGCCCCTCTAAGACTATCATTTCAATGATTCTACTCGATGCAAGACCATTAGGCTGCATTCCTTGAGCCAGCATCATCCGAAATATCTTCTCTGACTCCTTATACCTCAAGGCTCGCAGTAGTGACACAAGAAGTAAACTATAGAGCTCATTATTCTGAAGTCCGCCTCCGCTAACTTTTTTGACTACCTCGCAAGCCTTGTCCACGTGTCCTTCCTTGCAAAGTCCATCAAGAAGAGACCCAATTGTTACCCTATTTGGTTTCATCCCAGAATCACTAATGCGATCCAAAAGTCTCACCGCCTCTATCGCCCGCCCTTGTTGTACAAAACCTTTTATCATAGTCGTATAAGTTACCAAATTTGGCTTAGATAGTCTATTTCCTTTCTCCAACTCACCTAACAATTCTAATGCCTTCTCCAAAGTCCCATGCATACAAACTCCATCGAGGAGCGTAGAATAGACGACAGTATTTGGAACACATCCATGCCCTTTCATAATCTTAATCAACCCACATGCATCCTCTACCCTCCCAGCATCACATAAACCCTTCATGATCGAAACATACGTCACCATATCCGGATAAAGATCGATCAAACCCATTTCTCTCATCAACCCCACCGCCTCCTCCAGCTCACCCTTCTCCACAATTAATCTAATAACCACATTGTACGACACGGTATCCGGCCTACAGCTAAATTCCTTCATCTTTCTCAAAACCCACAACCCCAATTCAGCGTCTTTAGCCGCCCTACACAAATTCAAGATCACCTTAAACATCTTGATACTAACAACACAATCCTCATCCCTATACTCATCTATAACACAAGAAATAACTTGTGGGTTCTTCTTAATTTCCAGCAAGTCACAAGCTTTACTATACATGTACGATGTGTGCCTATAATTAGGCTGAAGTGCAGCCCAAATAAAGAATCTGACGCCCAATTTGGGTTTATCAGTACCGCACTTTTTCAACACGTGTGTGATGCAAACAGGATCGAGCTTGGCTTTTACTGAGCTAAGGGATTTTTCCACGTTGGGCTGGTTTTGCTGTAAATGGGTCAGATACTTTTCAGCTGCTAGTGATGAATGGGTGCTAAAAGGGCGGAGCTTTGTGAGAGAGATAACAATCGATGATGACGTGTAACGAATGGCTTGAAGTGAAATTGACATTTAAATGAATAACAAGTAATGGGTTTAAGCTGAGACCCTTCTTCCGGCGCCGCCGAGGTGTGGTGGTGGTGGTGGTGGAGAAGCGGCGGAGGAGGAGGAGGAGGGTGACAGGTTGAACTTGAACTTTGTTCGGTATTATACGGATCGGGCCTCAACAAAAGTATATTGGATGACAATTTCTGTGAAGGCCCATATATGTATATTTATTAATTAATAAATATACTTTAGGCCCACTAGGGGATACTTAGTGGGCCTAAAGTAATTAATAAATATATGTATATTATTACTTTCAACATTTAATCACTATTATGGCATTTCCACGAGTGCCCATGAAATTTATAATTGATATTATTTAAGACAGGATTAAATATTTTATCCAAGTTTCATTGTGCTTAAGAGTGTCTCGGTTTCGGTTAATATCTCGGTTTCGGTTAATAATCATTATATGAATTGTTAGTCACAATCAAACTTAAGAAAATAATTAACATGATACCTTTTAGAAATTTGACTAATTTTTATAGTAAACAATTAATCTTCTATAAATTTGAAAAAGAATTAAAGAAGTAAACTCCTTTCAAATTCAGTATAGCGCCGCAACGTAATGTCTCTCCTCGTGAGAGTGTGAGTCTCTTGAGTAAGAGTGCGAGTCTCTGTGTGTGAAAGTGAAATTGCCTCCCGGGAAGGCCCTCATCGAGCTCTGCATGGCGATCTCATCGGATTTAGGGGATTATGCTCGGTTTTCACGTTCATCATTCTTTGTTTATTGATTTATTTCTCGGGTGATATCAATTTTCTCTCCCTCTTTTCGTTTTTTTGTTTGTCTTTCATCGGCTAGGGTTTGTCGACATCGTGATTCTTTATCTAATTTTGTTCCATCGTTTTTTATTGTTCTTTTGATCGTGTACCTCAGTTTTATCGTCTTGTTCTAGGGTTCTGTGGTGCGATCGTTTTCACTTAGGATTTGTTTAATTTTTCTGTGTTTAGGGTTTTAGGAGTTCGCTTGTGGCACCGGTTTCTGACTGATCTCGTACTATACTATCACGCTTCTACTTCATCATAATCTGTGTATATAGAATCGAACATTGATCAGCTGTGCGAGAAACTCTCCATATCAGAGGAAGAGGTTGGTATTGATCTTCCACAAGAGACCTAGAGCAAGACTAAGAAGGTTACTCACGACTCAAAACTACAACTTTAACTCCTTCTGTACCGTGATAAATGGTCTCTTCAAATCTGGGAAGGGGGATAGAAATTCAGAAAATCAGCGAGGAACGTCTTCTGTTCCAGTTCTTCCATGTCATAGATAAAAATCGGGCTCTAGCGGGATGTCCGTGGTTGTTTGATAAACAAATCTTGATCCTCAACTCAGTGAAGGAAGATGAAAATTTGGCAGATGTGAACCTTGATTTCTGCAATTTTTTTGTTTACCTCTACAATATTCCGTTCCTGCGTCAGACGAAGGAAATAGCGAAAGCGATTGGAGACATACTAGGGGGGTTTCGAGGAGCTGGATCCGAATAAGCCGGGGGGCATTAGAAATCGTATTCGAGCTAAAATAAACGTGACAAAACCTCTATTTCGTTTCTTGAAGGTCCGTGGCGAAGGAGGAGGGGAGATGACTGTCAAGTTTAAATATGAGTGCCTCCCGAACTTTTGCTATCTATGTGGTATCATCGAGCATATTGTCGACGATTGTGAGAGATGCTATGAATTCGATGGAGAGGTGCCGAAAGATAATCTCCTTTATGGAGCATAGCTCCGGGAACTACCAGATCACATGTGGGGTTTTCGTGTTCAAAAATTTTCTGCTATGCCGAACATGAGTCGTGCGTTCGAGTCTGATAAATGGCAGAATAAAGTGCTTAATATACCAATAGGCACGTCCAACAAACAAAATTTGGAGATGAATATTCGACTTCTCTTTTAGGAGGAGGGCTGCGCAATGTTCAGAAAATAAAAGATAATGTTCCGTATAAGCAGAATGAAGAGGAGCCGAGTTAGGTGAGCAAGAATGTTGATGGGAGTGGAAAAGAAGCTGCTCTTGCATGGGGAAATATGGAGGAGGGGCAGTCTACAAATCTGGTTTTGACAGAAAAAGAAAAGGAGAACAACGGGGGAAGGGATATTCGGAGGCTGGGGTTCGGTAAGAATGGCGATGGTGATAAAGGGAGCGAGACATTACTGCTGCATGCTAGGATCAGTGGGAAAGAAAAGTAGACTGGGGGTTTGGTTGTGCGCAACATTACAAATGTACTGGATGGGGCTCGGGTTTCAACAAGTGGGGGCTCTACAACAGCGCAAAAAAAGAAAAAAGTGGTGGCACGGCTGCGGAACGCAGAATCGGTTCCTATACAGGGCGTTCAATATACTCCCTTGAAAAGATTGTCGGATGACATCGAAAGCAGTTTACCGATGAGAAAGATGAAAGGAAAAAATTCAGCATTGGCTATCCACGACGTGTCAACAACGGCGGAGGTTGCGGCGCAGCCCCGCCGAGAATTATGAGTTTTTTGAGTTGGAACTGTCAGGGAATAGGGCGCCCTTGGACAGTTCGTGAGTTGAAGGAAACGGTAAAATATTTCCAGCCCTCTTTAGTCTTCATCATGGAGACTAAATGTAGACAAAAAAAGATTGAAAAATAAAACAACAAGTTGGTTACTTTGAGATTTCTGTGGATTCAAGAAGAAAGTCGGGAGGTCTGGCCCTTCTCTGAAGAAAAGATGTGAATGTGCACCCGATGAGTATGTCTTTCTACCATGTTGACGCACTTGTTTTGCTTGAGGAGGGAGGGGTCGAGTGGAGATTTATGGGTTTCTACGGGGAACCAGACGGGTCGAGTGGAGATTTGGTATTTGCTTCGACATCTTCAGACCGTCTCTACCAAACCATGGGTGTGTGCGAGGGATTTTAATGAGGTGTTATGCCACTTAGAGAAGCAAGGGTGCAATCAGAAACCGAATTGGGCTTTATGCCAATTTATAGAAGCATTGCGTGATGCACAGTTGGGTGACCTTGGGTTTCACGGGTCGAGATTCACGTGGTGTAATAGGAGATTAGAACCAGATACTATTTAGGAGAGGGTGGATAGAGCCTGCGCGGATACGAGGTGAAGACAGTTGTTTGATACGGCTCGGGTGGATCATTTGGCGATGAGTTATTCTGATCACATGGCCCTACTTGTGTCCTTAAAAGCAGGATATTTTGTGAATAAACGCAAGCTAAAGCCACACAAATTTCGGTTTGAAGCAGTCTGGATTAAGAAAGAGGAATGTGAGAAGGTGATTGAGCAAATTTGGCGAGACATTGGGGAGGGGAAGATAGATGATACGTTGGTGGCGAAGCTTGAAAAGTGTTGGTTGGGACTCATCAAATGGGGCAGAGTTAGCAGGATAGACTTTAAAAAGAAGATTGAAAAGCACTCGAGTAGGATTGCTGAATTTCGTAGGGGACCATTAACGCCTATTTTGAGAGATGAGGAGCGTGAACTGAAATATAAATTGGAGAGGTTTAAGGACTCAGAAGAGCTTTTTTGGAAGCAACGTGCCAAGGTACAATGGCTGCGCGAAGGGGATATAAATATAGACTATTTTCATAGGCGGGCTAGTAACCGACGAGAGAAACATGAGATCAAGGGATTGATGGATTGCAACGGGGAATGGAAAAAGAGCCGCATGAAGTGGATCAGATTGTGAATGACTATTTTAGAGGTATTTTCGCTTCTAACGGCACCTCTGTTGACGAAATAGAGGACGTGATGCGTGTAGTATGAACTAAAGTTAGTGCCGACATGAACGAGCAACTTCTCCAACCTTACTCACCGGAAGAGGTAAAACATTCCCTGAATGAGATATATCCTTACAAATCCCCTGGTTCGGATGGTTTTTCTGTAGTATTCTATCAAAAATTCTATGTCACGATGTTATCTCATTTGTGCTTGATTTTTTTAAATAATCAGTCCTTTAATCCCTCTGTAAATTTTACTCATATTGTCCTTATTCCTAAATGTAAAACTCTTGAGAATTTTCAACAGTTCAAACCCATCAGCTTGAGTAACATAAGCTTCAAAATTGCTTCTAAAACTATTGCTAATAGGCTAAAATCGTTACTCAACGACATTATTTCCTATTGTCAATCCGCTTTTATTCCTGGCCGGTTAATAACTGATAATATATTGGTTGCCTTTGAAATTAATCACTTCTTGAAGAATAAAAGAATAGGGAAATAGAGTTTTATGACGCTAAAGCTGGACATGAGCAAAGCCTACGACAGAGTCGAGTAGTCCTTCATGGAGCAGGTAATGATTAGATTAGGCTTTGGTTCTTCTTTTGTGAGTTTAATTATGATTGAAGTAAGGACCGTTTCGTATTCTGCGAATGGTCGTGATACACCTGTGTTTTATCCTCAAAGACATCCTCAAATAGGACTTCGTCAGGGGGATCCTTTATCCCCTTATTTATTTCTAATTGTTTGTGAGGTGTTTTCAGCACTTATTAGGGAAGCTGAGATTAGCGGCTCGATTAAAGGAATCTCTATTTGCCGTCATGCACCTACAATTTCACACCTTCTGTTTGCTGATGACACTCTTCTTTGTTGTGATGCGAATCCAAATTCAGCCCGAGAGATTGTTTCTATCCTTCAGAAATATGAAAAGGCGTCGGGGCAGAACATTAACTTGGACAAATTCGCAGTTGTCTTAAGCCGTAATATGGGGGATGATGCGATATGCGAGGTCACGGATAGTCTTGAGGTGAAGGTAGCAAATAAGCATGAGAAATATCTTGGCCTTCCATCGGTGGTGGGAAAGTCGAAGAAGGAGCTCTTTGACTGTCTTAGGGAACCGGTTTGGAAGAGAGCACAAGGACTAAATAGATAGAATCTTCCTAGCGCGGGTAAGGAAATTCTCATAAAGTCTGTTTTTCAAGCTATTCCATCCTTTGCTATGAGTTGCTTTTGGCTTCCCGATACATTAATAGCTGAACTTGGATTGGTAATCTGTAACTTCTGGTGGGAAACGGGACATCTAACAAGATACATTGGGTCGCGTGAGATAAACTCTGTTTGGAAAAGAAAGAGGGAGGTATGGGATTTCACAGCTTGAAGGCGTTTAATTTGGTGTTACTAGCTAAACAACCTTGGCGTATTTTCAAGAATGCGGATAGCTTGGTGGGACAAATTTACAAGGCAAAATACTTTCATAGGTGCTCTCTTTTTTATGCGAAGGTGGGAAATAATCCGTCATTTTCTTGGCGATGTATCCGAGAATCAGTTTCTATCCTTGAGCAAGGTCTAAGGTGGCGAGTGGGAAATGGGGAATCTATCTCTATTTGGACGGACAAGTTGGTGCTGCGACCATATTTATTTTCGAATATTCTCGCCGAGACCGGTCGATAAGGAAGTTGAATTGGTTAAGGATCTGGTGGATGCCGAAACAGGAGAGTGGAACATTAATTTAGTGAGGGAATTATTTTGGGAGGAGGATACGAAACTCATTCTTTCGATACCGTTGGGAAGGGTACATAATGAGGATAAGATCGTATGGCACTACGAGAAGAGTGGGATGTTTACTGTTAGAAGTGCATACCATCTTATTTTGGAGAACGGATTGGATCAACGAGAGAATCGAGCAGCGTCCAACCACTTCGGGTCTAGGCCATGGAAAATCATATCAAATCTGAAATGTCCGCGGAAGATCAATATATTCTTACGGAGAGCGTGCTTGGATAGCTTGCCGACGAGGAGGAATTTAGTAAGAAGAATGGTGATAGTAGAGGATTTATTTCCCGTGTGTAATGGTGGTAAGGAAGATATATATCATTGCATTTTTACATGTGATGTGGTACGGCATGCGTGGGCTCTCGTGAATTTTCCAATGAACTAGAGAATCTGGGATAAGTAGGATATTCTCACATGGTTGCAGCGTGCAACGGGAAGAAATTCATGGCTGGAACTCTTTCAAGTTGCGGTTCTTTGGTGGTCTTTGTGGGGAAATCGAAATCGAATCGTCGCTGGGGAAGAGGTATCAAGTCCAGCTGCAATTGTGGAGTTTGCAAGCGACTTTGGTATATCTTGGATAGCTGCGCATGCGCCAGTGATGGAGATGGAGCGAACACGATCAATTCTTACTTGCCAAAAACCGGGGGATGGAACAATTAAAATAAGTTTCGATGGTGCCTATTTTCCGGATTCAAATGCGAGTGGCTTAGGGGTGTTGGCGAGAGATAGCTCCGGGAAAATGATTGCATGGGTGCGACGTCGAGTATCAACTCTGTTGGATGCGAAAGTCGTCGAAATCTTGGCGGCTCGCCTTGCGTTTTTTTTGGCGCTGAATATGCCATGGAATTATGTGATTTTTGAAGAGGATTGTATGGGAGTGATTAATGTTCTCTCTTACAATATGAATGGAGGCGCGGAATATTTCAATATTGTTAGAGATGTTCGAGAGCTTTGCGCAAAAAAAAAAAACCAAATTTTGTTTTCCGATGGGTGTATCGAGAGGCGGATGTTGACGCACATATGATTGCTCGGAATGCGTTTTCTAATTTGGAATTTCCTTTAGATTGTGTTTGAGTGGTGTCTTGGTTTGTTTACAATATGTTTTTTGTCTTTGTTCTTCCAAGTGATGTAATTAACGTTGGGTTTGTTTCTTTGCTTAATGCAATTGCCTTCTGGCCGTTTAAAAAAAAAAAGCGTACCTAGAGCCAATTATTATGTGCATCATGCATGAGTGTAATGGAGAGTAACTTCTATGTGCTCACATTATAAATGTATTTTTTTCAAAAAATCTTAAAGGGTAAAGGTGTAATCTTTTACAAAGTTTTGGCAACAATTAATTCCACGTCATTGAGTCTATAGAAATAATCAATATTTATATAATCATTCAATAAGAAATGTTTTGGTGATAACAAATACATACCCCGAAAATTCTTTTACCGAAGGCTGGTAAAAGCTTAAGTAAACGTAACAAAACCATGTGAGAAAATTTAAATACAACTATATCAAGTAGAATGTAAGAATATTCACTGTTCAATACATAATATCAAAAGCTACATATATACCATTAAGCAAAACGTGTAGCAACGTTATTCAAGTTGAATTTTTCGATCTCTTCGTACATAAAATGCATTAAATTATTGAGTCATCATCAATACATTCAAATATTTCTCTTTCAACGTGTGCAATCGTATTATCTGCTAAAAGCTCTTCCTCTATTTTATTGCCCAACACTATTTTCACAATCTTCATTGTTGAAAATGTATGTTATTACGGTAGAAACCAGAAAAGCCAAAATAAACCAAACCCTTATCAATTAAATACTCCTTGTTCACTTTTTGCTGATAAATGTCTTTTCCCCCCTTTTGATAAAGCTACGATCTCGATCTAGATGTTCAAGAGAAAATACTTTTTATATTTTAAATATTTTATTTAATTAAAACTAACTTGGGTTTAAGAAGTTGTACGTGACTTTGAACTCACTTATCATAATAAATTGGGCCAAGTGAACTACAAGTCTACAACAATACATGAACTTTCTTTCTTTCTCCTCTTACACACTAACTTATATGTGTATATATATATATAAGGGGCGGGCCCAAATTGACCCCGAGATGGAACCCATGTTAGTCTTTGTTTGGGCCCGCCCCTGGGTAAGAATAAGTAAAAATGTTAGGTGGGAAAATATTAGGTAAAAATGTTCTAGAAGAGTGTTATGTATATAAATCTACCTATATAAATAGGCGGGTTATGTAGTAAATAATATAACTATCTAGTGAATCGAGTTTTATTTTTTTGATCGATGAGCGACCAATAGTTTATCTTGTTTTCTCCGCCCAATACTTAATCTTTAAGTAAGCCCACATAAATCTAGGCTACTCAAGAAAACTTGAAACTCTGAAATTAATTTCTTGTCGAGCGCAGCAACCTTCTATTTTCTTTGCCAAAGGTATATGTCAATCACTCTCCTCTTCTGTCAGTGTTTATATACGAATCGTATTACAATTATTGTCTTTTATTTTATACAATCTCATCCAGTTTATTCGCGCACTTTCTTAAACACCACAAAAAACCTCAACTATGATAATTTTTCATAGTTCCATTGCAATCGCCTGAATTTTACATGTTGTGTGTATTTAGAATTTATGTTTGTGATCTAAGTTTGTTAGCAAGAAACTGGAGAAAATAAAGAATTGTGTTACAGGGTGTTGCTGCATTTAAGTTACTGGAGACACTACTAAATCGGCTCCAGTTTGAGATAATAACATTCTTTGGTAAGCAACGAGCTCTGTTTCATTTAAGTTACCTTTTTATGCTACCACATATCTTACAAAAATTGTTTTATAATTATAGATCAGCAAAAATTGACTGTAGACTCAGTGAAGTGCAAGAATAATTCCTCATCTTTAAACCAAAGATTGCATTACTCTATGCGTCGAGTGGAATTTGTAGAAATTTATGACTACATATGATTTTCAATTTATCATTTCTATTATTATTTAAGACTATATAGAGTCATGCATTTAAATCTAGGGATAGTCGCGTGTTTCTTATTATACTTTGGATTGATTCAGAAAGTACTTCACTAACTTTAAAAAGTTAAAACACTCCCAGTAGAGGTCAAATCCAATGAAAAAAAAAAAGTTGAAATCCAATGGTTGGTTACAGTTCAAGGACAAGTTGCATAATTTTAAGAAAGTTTTAACACTTTGTGAATCTAATCTGAAGTATATAAGGACTTCCGCAACCGCCGCTTAATATCAATAACTTCAAAATAACATTCTGCATATCCGTTGTTTGGATTATGGTATTTTACTCATCTAATTAATCATTAAGGGAGAGTTTGAGGATCTTATAATGATGTCATTTTTATGGTGAATCAAGCAATATGATTGTAATCTAGGTCTCTTCTTGGTACTAAGAGTTATAAAAATCGTGTATGTCTAGGAATCTATTAGCTCCTTAGAATTAGACATTATTCGGTAAACCATAATATACTTGCTAAATTACAAGGGACATGATTGTCACCAAGTTTTTATTATTTCAGGAATTCAAAGGACGCCTCGTCGATGCCACATGCATTGGAACCATAAAATTCCAAAAAATAACAAAATTGAGGATGATGGCCTTGATACTAGAAAGCTTGAAGCTTAGCGACAAAGGTGGATAACCTTGTTACAAGAGTGAAACAAGTGGTGACTCCGATGGACTGATGGAGTGAGAAGTATGTCGGTTCAGTGATGATGATCTGTTGGTCTCAGTCTGCATGAAGCACGAGAATGAACCTTGGAGGCAGTCCCAAATTGCTTCGAAACATGCCAAAGATTGATTTGGTGCATTCGCCTATTACTGACCCTCAAAAAGTAGTTTCTTTGTGAGTTCATATTCAAGTTATTTCATGTACTCTTCTCGCTAAGGAGTTCAAGAAGTAACTTCGAAATGGGCAAGTGATTATTGATTGAGGGTCAACTAATAGACTAGTTTCTTGCTTGTGAATGCACTAATGCCTTCTTTTTATTCTAAGCAATGTGGAACTGGCTCCAAGGGTCACGCACCTGAGATTCCGTTCTTCAAACAGACTGAGACCAACACATCTTCGTTGTTGAATCTACATATTTTTGACTCCATTCGTCCATTCAAGTAGATATTCTATAATATTCTAAGCTATTGTATCACATGTTATAATATTATTTCATTTTTTGTTTCAAATGTCCTCACATATGTTTGTTTTATTTAGTGTACTAATATCGAAGCACATTTCTAGTTTTATTTGAGCTAAGTACAATTTATAGATTCGAGGTTATGTGATGAATTATTTTGCCTTCCTTGAGGTTGTTGAAAGAAGGTAAATTTAAGTTGCAAATAATTGTTTATGTTATGTCCGATGCTTCCGTTTTACGTAACTTTAATGAAACAAGTAGGTGTACCAAACATGTGGATGTAATATCCGGGTAAAGACCAAAAGATCCTCAAAACTAAAGGGTAAGCTATAATATACAAGGACATAAAGCGATTTGAATTAAAACTATTGCATAATATAAGATCGAAATTGGACATTTTCACAGTAGAGTAAGCCTTGAGGTCAAAATATTAGAGTAATTTCAAGGCTAGAGACAGTAACTTTGGCCCATTCTTTTTTTTTTTTACACATATATGTGTGAGGGCTTCAAAAAGCTCTCACCCTTCTAAAATTTAAAATAAGGTGCACTTACTTAGGCGTACCCGCCCATGCACTTGTCTTATGTATGTGCAAGACATACTAAGCTGCATTAAAAGACTCAATTTTATGACCACCACTGTATTATTTTGCTTCCTCTTCCTCAACCTGCTAACAGTAATCACACCCACTCTAATCGTTCGTGCGCTTTCTCTCCCTCGTTCACCAATACAAGGGACTCGACACAAGATCCAACATAAAAGAGTTTTTGAAACCACGAAAGGCTTTTACACGATAAACAAACACCATTAAGACTCTATGCATATTCCCTGGATTCTGACTTAGTTTCAACTTAAATAGATTAGTACTTCCAATGTTAAAATAAATTGATGTAATATTCAAAGTCTCACATCTTAACCATGGTAATAATGTCAAGAAAGATTATAGTACTACTTTGTCTTTATTCTGCGAAGTTAATGGATGGTATATGCTAAAGTATAAAAAAATAATGGGCGATGTAATGAGACATTTATCCACCAACATATGATTTTGTAATGTTGCTGAACATATAATATTGCGTCGTATTTTCCCAAGTAAAGTTCGCACATCATTGTAGCAATAAGTGAGAAAAAATCCCACTAATAACTAACATTATAATAAGAATGAATACTCATGAAAAGTAATCAGATACCAAAGAGACGGTACTAGTCTACATCCAAGTCTCATTCTTTTCAAAACTATCATGCCATTCTTTGGGTATACTACCTCGTTAATCTCACCCTCCGCATCCCATCTTCTATTTCGTTCTTCTTCCTCATCTTTTTCAGAATAATCAGTCTTGGTGGAGTGTTTTAGGTGGCCCAAAAACGAACTGGATCGGCATGGTCCATTAACGGCCCAAACGAAAAAGAATCAAATCAAGATTGGTCGACAGTTCTTGTACGATTGAACGATGACGTTCGATTGTTATTGCTTTTTCGCGGAGCAGGTCCCGCATTCTGAGGTCTATATATACCCCGGATCCCGAGATTCATGTCAGATCATTATTATTGTTCACCAACTTTACCAGAATCGAATCGGCCATTCGACTATTATTCCCGTTCGATCATTCAGCTCACATGTTCGATCATTATCAATCAGTGTTCCTAGTTCGAGGGTTTTCAAGGTCGAACCTGTTTCCGTTCAACTGTCTTCCAACATCAAACCTATCTTCGTTCGACCGTCCAGTTCGACGCTCTAGGGTTATTTAAGTTATTCTAGGCTTCCTTATATGTGTAATAGGTGTCCCGGATAAAGATAGTCCGATTCTTATAATAGACTAGCAGACTTTCGTATATTTCAGGCCTAGTTGTATCATATTTTCATTATCTTGTAACCCATACAAAATAGTACCAAATTATTGGCGCCGTCTGTGGGAACACCATAAGGACGATTGCGCAAGCAAGGGTGTTTAGGGTAACCTGGTCACAGAGTAAGGCAGCAGAGAGTTCAAACACTGAGATGCATCGTCTATCGGATGCGCACCCACGGCCGGGACCCTAGTATCTTCCCCATCTTCTATTCGTGTCACCCCACCAACCGGACAGAACTTTCGGCTCCAACAACAGAGGACCAACAACTGCCGAATCAGGATGCAATAACTGCACCAACTACAATAGTCCCGTCGATTATGAGGGATGAGATAATAGAGATGGTTAGAACCGCAATCGCTGCTGCGTTGCCAACCGCACTTTCAATGACCCCATCAAGGAAAGATCCGCAGGCTCAAGCTTTTGCAACAAGGCACCGCCGAGATGAGGATAGGAACAGACATGCCCCCGATAATGCAAGGGAAAGATCCAAGTTGGGTGAGGTGGAGTCCAAAAGAGATCATAGAAGGGCGAGACGCGAGGGAACTCGAGCTGAGGCTGAGGGGTCTAAGGCAGAGCGCATAGAGATTACTAGAAGGCTGGAAAGACTGAACAAGGAGAGAGAGGACGTGCATCGTAGAATGGTGATGATGGTGAGGCCACGTAGGAGCACACCGTTCAGTGTTGAGATATAGGCTGAAATATTAAATCGAGGGGGAAAAGATACCGCAGTTGAAGACTTACAATGGGAAGCAAGATTCATTAGAGCACATCTTCTACTAGGATGGGCTGTTGTCCTTTTATTGATTAGCCGACAACATGCAAGCGCGCATTTTCTCCACCACGTAGGTTTTGGCTGAAACCATAGCAAGTTATGAAGAATTGAAGAGGAGATTTGAGAGCCAATTTTCTAGCCATAAGAGAACTACCATGGACCACTCACATCTTTACTCGATCAAGAAGGGGTAGAAAGAAAGCCTAAGAGAGTTTGTAAGGAGGTTCAATTTGGAACTCCTAAAGATTGACAATCCTCAGGGGGAGATGGTAGTGAATATCATGTTCCATGCCACGAGAAACCACACCTTTTTAGGCAAGCTCTTGAAGATGAAGCAAAAAACTATTGAGAAGATAAATAAAGTGGCGCACCAGGTGATAAATCTCAAAGAAATGTTGGCAGCAAAGGCTATACACCATCCCCAGAGAAGCAAAGTGAAAGACGAGAGAAGTTGGAACAAGAACCAAAATGACAGACATAGAAATTCATCCCCTATGCACTACACACCCCTCAATGAAGATATTACGACGGTTTACGGCGTGGCAAAGAGAAAGGGATGGCTGAAAAAACCGAGAAAGATGAAGGACTCACCGACCACAAGGCTGTTAAACAGGTACTACAAGTTCCATAAGGAGCACGGACATCTTACTGAGGAGTGCAAGGACTTGAAGGATGAGATAGAGCGGGCTAATTAAAGAAAGAAAATTAGCTAAATAGGTCAGAGGACTGAAGTTTAAGGCTGAGAGGGTGATAAGATTGTGGAGCCTGAACAATGAAGGCGGTGTACTGAATGTGAAGACAGTGAGGACTGATCGCATCTGAGTGGCGCTACTTATGCAGTTCTTCAATAGAGTGGCGCGACCATCAGGCGCGATGACAGAGTGATCACTCCTAGCATACGCGATTGAGGCGTGAGCGCGCCTGACAGTCTTGGCCTAGTTTCAGCCAATCTTAATTATAAGGCCCTAACAGCTATAAATATATAATTTGGACGCTTTTGTAGATTGCGGCTATGAGAGAGAGAGAGAGAGAGAGAGAGAGAGAGAGAGAGAGAGAGAGAGAGAGAGAGAGAGAGAGAGAGAGAGAGAGAGAGAGAGAGAGAGATTAAAAATAAAAGAGAATAATACACTTGTGAGATTTGAGAGAAAATTGTGAGAGATTATTTTTGATCCGTGATAGACAATTGTTGTATCTTATTTTATAATCGATCATCATCATAATGAAAATCATATCTTAGATCGCCCCTAGAGGTAGACATAGTCGAATTGGGTAAATAAATTGTGTCTTGTGTCCTCTCATTGTTTTATCACTTTTTCGAGTGGTGTGAATTTATCTGTTAGCGGGTTTGTTGTTGTTAATTGTTGTTCATGTATTTTTCGTTGCACAATAGAGATGGCGCCAGAGGAAATCGCATTCAACAAATCATATTTAATGAGCCTCACCCCACATGCCATTCAGGCTGGTAAGCTGGATTGTCCACTTGTGATGATTGTTGGTATCGCTAATTACAGGGTAATGAAGGTGCTAATCGACAACGGGAGTTCCATCAACATTCTGTTCTCATCAACTTGACAAAATATGGCGTTGGGAGATAACGAGGTTGAAGAGGTGATGAATCCTCTGCATGGCTTCAGAGGACCAGAGGTAGTCCCGCGGGGGAGAGTGGCACTGCCGACTTGACTTGGCATGACTCCACAACGAAGGACGATAATTGTTGATTATTTGATTCTGAATGAACTGTTCCCATACAACTCCATCCTGGGTAGGCCAACACTCAATGCCTTCAGAGTCGTAGTGTCCATGTATCACCAGAAAATGAAGTTTCTTACTCCCACCGACACAGGTGAGGTTATAGACAATCATTGCGAGGCATGGATGTGTTATGTGGCATCACTGAAGACCCATCGAAGGCGAGATGAAGCCGCTCTCATCGCGTTGGCGCCAACGGAGATAGACATGATCAATATTTCTATTCGTTCCCTAAATTGCCCCACGTCTGAGGGGATGGCATGTAAAACTTAATATAGGAACTACAGTAGCTTGAGTCCCGAGGCACCACTCGAGAAACGTAGGCAACTCGGAGTTACGCTGGGCTCAGTCTTATCCTAACTTAATTCGATACTTTTGCTTATGTGATATTTATTATTGTTAGCCGAAACAGAGGATAACTTTGCATGTACAATGACACGTCTTTCATAACTCGTTAACCTAAAGAGGCAAAAGAGAGAGGCAAACTCTAGCCTTATTTAAGCCAATATCCTCGCTTATGTAATATTTGTGATTGCTTGCCAAACTGTGGATGCCACTACAAGAACAACAGTACGACTATCGCAGCATGTAGACCGAAAACGGTCAAAGAACAGAGATGGACATTTGACCCAACACCAACAAATTCAAACCTAGTACCAAACGAAGAACAAAGACGGACATTTGACCTGACAAGGGCAAATGCAAACATAATATTTCAAAAGACAACAAAGATGGACATTTGACGCGACATGGGGCAAATGCAAACCTAATATCTCACGAAAAACTACATATATGGACATTAAATTCAAACCCAATATCTCACAAAAAACAATAGAGATGGACATTTGACCCGATGTGGTCAAATGCAAACCTAATATCTTGATGCAAAAGCAAACTGGACGTTGACTCGACGTGGTCAAACGCGAACCTAATGGGGTCAAACACCTTCCTACAACCCCACAAGGAAAGCAAAGAGAATGCTTGGCGTGATAATATCATGGGCAAACCTAATTTATCGTGGCTATAGAGGCCACAAACTCTCGCCCCGACCAAAAGGGAGTAAAACTCAGATTGTCGCCACACAAGGGCGTAAATATTAACTCAAGAGGTCCAAGGAGCCATAAAACAATACAAGACAAAGAGACAATAATGATAAGCTAGACTAAAGGCTGCCAATTCGCCCCTCGAGCGTAAAAATTTGAACGCAGAGGACCACAAGACTAAAGAAAACATAACGTATGAAAGCAATATCATTCAAGTTCTAGAATGAGGCGACGCAGCGCCCAAATTCAAAACAAATTTAAAGAAAAATGAAAATTGTTCATACGAGCAAATAATTAAAAGAAAAATATATCAGGCTCTAGCATCATCGTCTGCGTCATCACCCTTTTTTTCTTCGAAATCATGAATTGGAGGAGGTAATGGAGGCGGCGGAGACATGCCGACAATCACCAAATTCCTTTTGTCCAGCAAGGCAGAGAACTCATCTGGCACAAGCGGTGCATTATTTTCAACCTCTAGCATCGGCTTCAAGTCCGGTCCCAGTTCCAAGTTTAGCCACCTGGTGACAAAGCCATCGCATAGATAACACGCGCTATGGATACGATGTACCATCAGCACTTGTGCTTTCGTGGAGTCTTCGATCCCTCGGCGTAAGCTGATCTTCTGGGATTTATTGCTCCAAATAAACTCCTCAGCTATAGCCAGCCGTTGCTCCGTGGTAGGAGGCTACATTCATCAATTTATATTTAGCTACCTAAGCACAACCATGAAGTATAATGAAAAGAGTCCAGGGTTCACATACCACATTAAAATTGCGAAAATATCCCAAGACTTCTGCTTGCGCCGTTTTCTCCTTCTCCACTTCCAACTTATCTTCAAGCTCTCCAACCCGTGTCTCAAGTGCAGTCTTCTCCTTCTTCAGCGAGATAACTTCATTGAAACTTTTGGACCTTATTGTGAGCAACCTCAACGGCCTCACGACCAGCGACAGCCTTGGTTGTGGCATCCCTGGCATGATTGAGAGCTTTGTCTCTTTCATCTTGTGCCGCCTTCACCGCCTCGGGATTACTGTCCTGATACTCACCCCTCAGGTGATCAATGCCGACCATTCTCTCCTCATGAACCCTCTTCAAGCCTTTTTCCATGATGTCGACAATGCCACCTTTTTGAAAAAGGCAAACATATCGGTATAATTCACGAATCTTGAACAAATGCATCTGCTCTTTCTCCCCAGGATGGCAACCTGTCATAGGGGAAAAAGGTTTCAGCCCAGCTTTGAAGTTTCTTTGAGTTCAGTTGATATAATCTTATATGTTATACGAATTTAGGTTAATGATATCATTACTGAGCTGACCAACAACAACACAAATAGCATTTCGAAGTGATCTACAATACACACAATGCATATGAATTAATATTTTTTCCCCCTATGCCAACTGTTGATAACGTAAGAGGAGACAGTGATGTTGGGGCTGCCGTCGGGACAAAGAGGAAATGGGTTCACCAGACAAGATTGCAGACTAGCGGAGCTGGACAACCTGGGGTGCTGGTCCCTGCTGGGTTTTGAACCGGCGGTGCTCCCAGTCTGGTTACAGCACCCCGCGTGGGGGAAAGCTCAGGAGCGACTATGGCGGACGGCTCTCACGTTCGTTTTAGCAGGGTCGTGCAATCTAAGGAGGAGGCAATCGACGCATTGCGCGTGTTGTTTTCCTCTCTAGAAACAAAAATCTGAGTTTAAGTCATATGCACTAAAAACTGAATTCGCGACTTGTGTTAGTTAGCAACAACAGTTTGATAGCTTGGTATTCGTTCTTTAGAAATATTTCCAACTGCACTCTCTAGTCAGTTTCACTTAAGCATTCTAGTTTAGATCTCTAGCGTTAGTTAGTTAGTTAAGCAATAATTCCTAGTCTTAGTTTAAGTCTTCAACGAAAAAAAACCAATTCATTTAATATTCAACTATACAATCGCTAAATTACAAATATCTACTATCTTGTGATTCGATACTTGGGCAGTAATCTTACTTTCCATTTTATTATTACTTGATTCATGCACTTGAGACATAGTGGGATTTAGGTGTGACAATTCTGCACTGAGATATATTCTATTCTATTTACACCTAAACAAAACCCCCCGTCAAGTTTTTGATGCCGTTGCTGGGGAGTAACAATATATTTGTTAGCGATTACTAATATTTTGTTCTATGAGAAACACTTGCTTTTGCATTATTATTTCAGGTGCCAGCAGTGCATGACACAAAGAGACACCGTGACACCACTACTATTTGATTTTGAGATAGAAAGAACCTACAGATGTAACCGAAAAGAATAAATAAGTATGTCGAACAATGAAGACGGAGGAACTCTACCAATAGGAACACCACAAGGGTAGCAAGCTGATAAAAACAATGACCAACCCTTGGGATGAGAATATTTCATTCGACTTACAAGACACGAAGTCTTACCAACACTTGAAGGCACTGGATCATGTATTATTACAACTGAAGTTCATGAACCAATCAAGTCAGCTATATTCTCTATGATCGGCCTTAATCAATTCGGGGGAGGAATTACTGAAGATCCGATCACACATCTCAAAGACTTTATTGGGACGTGTAAAGTATTTCAACTTAGATATGATTCAGCGAAATCGAAGTTATTTTTATTTTCTTTGAATGGAGTAGCTAAGAAGTGGCTGAATGAACTACCAAATAACAACATCACAACATGGGAGCAGATGACACAACTATTCTTACAACAATCTCGCCCACCAGCAAAGATAGCAAATATGAGAAGTGAGATAGTTAATTTCCGACAAATGGATGCAGAGTCATTATTTGAAGCATGTGAACGATTCAAAGGCATGACGAAGCGATTTCCACAACACAACTTCACAAATGAGGTACTACACCAACAATTTCATTGTAGGCTGAACACCATGTGCAAAAACACACTAGATGTTAGCTCAAGAGGGGGATTAATGCAAAATACCGACGAGGATGTGTTTGCTCTACTAGAGACAATTGCATCTACCATCTCAAAGTGGAATATATACCAAAGTCTAAGCAAGAGAACAATGGGAGTTCACGAGATCAACACTGTCACTCAATTATCCGCACAAGTGGAAGCCATTAACACCAAACTGAAGCATATGAATGCAAATTCACCAGTCGTGGTATGCAACAATTGTGGAGGAAAGCCCCCAACTAATCAATGCAAAGGAGTAAATGTAGTCATGCAGGAAGAAGTTAACTATGCTGGTAACTACTCGAGGCAAAACAATCCGTACTCAAACAGTTACAATCCTGGGACAAGAAACCACCCTAATTTTTCTTGGGAAGGTCAGCAAACTCAACAACAACAAGGAGGTTTTCAGAAACCAATGGGATTTGAACCAACAGAGGAAAAAGAAAATCTTGAGGAAACATTGTATAACTTTATAACAAAGACTGATGCAAGATTGGGGCAAATAGAGGTGAGATGTCAGAACACCGACAACTCATTGAGCAATATTGGGAAATAACTTCGCCAAATTGCAAATTAAGTACTCGACCTAATGGGACTTTGCCTAGCAACACAGAGACAAATTTGAGGGAACAAGTCAACATGGTTTCAACTGAAGAAGATATTTTAAGTAAAGCCTCAGAGCCAGTGGTGAAGGAGACTATCCACCAATTCATATCCTTCAAGAATTCATCACATGGAACAATTTTCTGTGATTTTCAAGAATCTACTAGGAGCAATGACACTTGAAGAAGCGGTGAGATAATACAGGATGTGCTAAATATTTGGGAGATAAACAAATACCCAAGTGGAAGATGGATGAGAGCGGGATTCATAATATCTTTGCACTTCAAGTAATCGAAGGACTACCGACAAAGCTTAAGGATCCAGGGAGTTTTAATATACCATGAACTATTAATGATAGTTTACTTGAACAATCTTTATGTGATATAGGTGCCAGTATAGATCTCATGTCATATACTATTTATGAAAGTCTAAAATTACCTACTTTGCGAGCAACTGATCTAACAGTTCAACTTGCTTATTGGAGTATCAATTATCATAAGGGGGTGGATAGAGGATGTTATGGTTAAAATTGGTAAATTTACTTTTCCGACGTATTTTTAGGTTATTGATATGGGTGAAAAGTATAAATTTCCTTTGATTTGGGAAGACCATTCTTAGCAACTACTAATGCTTTAATTGATGTGGGAGAGAAAGTTATCACTTTAAAGTTAACTAGGAGCATGTTAGTTTTAAGGTTGCAAATATGGTGTATCCAAAAGAACCACCACTCAAAAAGATAGCTAAGGGAGAAAATTTGGCGCATCCTTTAACCATTATAGAGTGATTGAGGCACCTTAGAATTAGCAGTGTCGTGCTAGACGACGTAAAAAAAAATCAAGCGCTATTTGGGAGGCAACCCAAAAGTTTTATGTTTTTCGAGTCATTTATTTTTATTATTATTTAATTTTGCAAATTTGACTGTTTTGTAAGAGGAACAAAAATTAGCACGAGGGAGTAGGAATTATATAATATAAAAAAGAGCTGGATTTTTGACAACAATTTGACAACAACAGTCTTTCAACCGAAGGGGAGGCACGATGTGGCTGACAGCGCGCCTCTTGAAATTTTGGGTGATTTAGAAATTTTGCAATGTGATCGCGGAAACTACTAGAAAAAGACAGGGAATGAATTCTGACAGCGATTTGAATGCGCGCCAGGCGCGCGATCAAGAGGTGAGATGTGCTAATCGCGCGCCAAAGTCCGAGTGTTCCCTATATACTGCTGATACGGAAAAAGTTTTTTTACTTATTTTTACTACCCTTTTATCCATTATTCCATGATTTTATACATTAGCATGTTACCTAAATATGTTTGTTTTGTGAGAGAATGTTTCCTTTGCTTTGCAATTACCTATATGGTGGAATCCCAATCCAACTAGACTTATACGTACTACTATACTATTTATATAGGTAAATTCAAGGTTTAGGTCATTATTCTCCCACACAAGTAAAATCCCAAGTTGTTCTTATTCATTATTATTTTCCTTTCTCTTCTACAATTATTCTACTTGTTCAAACACCATGACATTGCAGAAAAACACCAACAAACGCCCAAGGAATTTATTCAAGTTCCGACGAGGAGGAATTACCACCATCATCTCCACGACCTTAACCATGCAAGAAAAAGACCATGGATGATAGGCTTACAAAGAAGCAAAAACTCATGCCAATATCATTCATCACAAAGAGGAGATTTGACGCTTTTCATGACAAAATCCAAGACATGGGGTGCGCGACATCTGCTAAACAACCGGGAGAGGTCAACCAAACTATGGCGATTAAATTCTTTTCAAACACAACTGCACCAATAACGGAACCGATTTCATTGAGAGAGTAAAAGGTACTTATCTCCGCAGAGATTATCAACGAATATTACAAGCTCGATCTAGAGAAGATTACGGAGGGGCAGCATCAGAAACGAGAGTCGACTATGTCTAAAATAGCACTACGAGACGTGGTTATCCTAGACATCATTGTTTGAGAGCCGAACTCAGCTAATCCTTTTCTCCTTTATAATAAACTAGTGGCAGGATATAAGGCTTAGTATAATTTTATTATTTCACAAATTGCGCCTACTAACCACATGACAGATGCACACTAGGACAGAGTAAAATATTTAATGTGGATACGTGATGGGATCCATATAGATGTGGGCCAAGAAATTATGAATTCAATTAACACTTTTTGCTATATGAAGAACATCAGGAGCTATCACACATGGAGGACTGATCCCAAGGATTTGTAGAGCAGCGGGAGTTTCGGTTAAACAATCCGACAAGAAGGACTTTATTGAAGATGTTATTACAAAGAAACAAATTGACCGATATAGAAAAGCAAAAGTAAAGCCACCAAAGCCATCAAGTTCGGAAGAGTTGGTGAAGAAAGCAATAGAAGATTAGACAAAGCAATTATAGGAATTCATCCAGACTGAGCTCAAAAAGGCCCGGAAGGATATTTACAACTCACGGGAGGAAGTGATGGTCAAGTTTTGAACAAGATAAATGGGGAAGAATTTGACACAACGCCATACAACATTTAAGAAGAATAGAATTTCCACGGAAGCCCTCTGTTCTAAATTTTTTTTAAAGAGTAGTTCAATGGGGACATTGAACAAGTTAAGTTGGGGGGGGGGGGGGGAGGGGGGGAGGGTGAATAGCTTCGCTATTTAAGTTAGTTTGCTCCAATTTTTTCAGTTTTAAAGTCTGTTTTAGTTGTTTTTTGAGTCTGTCTCTTAGAATAAAAATTTAAAGTAATAAAAGCATTCAAAAGTTAGGATCTATGATGATATATGCCTAATATAGGAGGATTTTGGAAGAAAGAGATTATGTACGGATGATAGGAGTATACTTTGGTTAATTTGGTTGAAGGCATGATTATTTCATATACACCATTCACGATGACCATGAGTAGAAAATATTGGATAATTGTATGGGATTTATGAGAAAATGGGATGTTATATAGAAATTATGAATCCTAAAGGATTTGCTCTATTACTGTTTGTAGTCACTGTGAACTTGAAGTGGTGAGGAAATGAAATAGGCCATTTTTTTTTTTCTATATTTGAGTTTTAGCTTTTCAAGCCCAAAATTCTTTATAAAGAAACATCCACTAAACCCCACTGAAGTATTTTCTTTGGAGCCTTTGTTTATGAAACCTACTCAGCTACCATGAGCCGAAAGAGAAATATATATCCTACCAATCTCTAGAGATAGAAGTAGTGGATTGAAGGGGAAATAAGGTAGGAGCTCAAAACAAAAGCATGAGCTAAAATATATATTAAAAGAAAAGGATGGTGAATAAAATGGTGAGCACAAATAATCCTTTTGCAAAAACGCTAAGTTTGGGGGTGCATCTCAAAAATATATGAAGTATAGGGTGGATTGAATTCTTGCGCAAATGAAAACACAAATGAAAAGATGCCAAAATGAGCTAAAATGTATGGCCAAAAGAAGAAAGTACAAACAAGGGAGGAAAATGAAACATTAATGAGTAAATTCACTATAGACATCTCAGAGCTCATAAATATCTTTTCCATTTATAGCCCATACTCGAGCTTATCATTATAAGCTAACAAAGTCCTAATGATCCTCAACATGAGAATTTTTCATGCATGAAAAACAGTGAGAAAAGTATAAAGCGGGAGACGAGTAAATATATGTGGAATTTCTTGATCTTATGAGTTTTATATGAAAGTCTTATATTCTATACTTGTGATACATGAGCACACCACTATGTACGATGAAATATTTGTGATGACAACTTGATTTACCTTGGTGTGCAATGACTTGACATCCATGATTCTTATTATTTCAATTTACATTATAGGTGACATTCTGAGACGAAATCTTGATTTGAGCATGTTGTTATTATTAGAATTTGAATTCTTTTGTTTAGAGTCTTGCTCGGGACGAGTAACAACTTAAGTTTGGGGGTATTTGATAAGAGGAGAATTATAGAAGTTAAGTACCTGATTTCTTATACTTTTGTACAATCTTTGTGGTAATGCTACTTGTTTTTAGTGTCATTTCACTGTTTTTGTAGTTTGAGTCGAGTCGGAGCAAAACGATGCTCTTATGGAGGATTTTAGCACTTTTTAGTAACAAAGAGGAATAGAGCTACGACACTACCAACTGCACTACTAAGGAACCACAAAATAGAACGCAGGACGAGCAAGAGGGTGATCACGTAAAGAAGTTGAAAAAATAGGGAGTCGCACAATCAGCGGCACGTCGCGCGCCTGGCGCGCGATCAGACAAAAAATAGGCTGATGCTAGATACCCTAAAACGAAGCCCACGATGAAGAAAAACTATAAAAAGGAGGCTACATTCATCAGCTAGGGCACCAATCTTCAGAGCACAAAACACCACTAAGAAAGAGTTAGAGAGCATTCTAGGTTAAGAGAAAAGTAGAAATTCTACCGTTCATAGCACCACAGTCATAGTTGAAGGAGAAAGGTGAACCAATGAGTCAACAATCAAAGTAGAGGAAAGCGGTGGGGGAGATCAAGAGTTTAATCTTTTCTTTTCCTTACTTGAATAATGTATGATGAATTGATGTGATTTGAATATGATTATGAGAAGATAATCCTCTCAGTACTGATGGAGGATGTAGTTGATCTCAAATGGAGGCACCTTGAACTTATATTTTGATTATGTTTATTAATGAATTTGTTTTGTTGGATATTATTTGTTGCTTATGCCTACTTGCTTTATTTGATGCACGTGGTTTATCTAAAAGTAAAGTAGTGACTTCGAATAACCTTGTATTACGTTAAATTATGCATAGAAGATTATTAACGCAACACTAGCATAGTAGATCAGGCAAATAAATCTTTAGACCTTCGATCATTAACGTGCTCGTGGAATCTAGATCGTAGTTGATAACTCTGATTCACTTCTAAAACACTGCATGGATCCTAGTGTTCTAGTTAGTTAGATAGCTTAGTATTAGTTCTTTAGAAGTATTTTGAACTGCAATCTCTAATTAGTTTCACTTAAGCATTGTAGTTTAGATCTCTAATATATTTAGTTAGTTAGTTAAGCAATAGTTCCTAGTCTTAGTTTAAGTATTCAACGATAAAAAAAAACCAGTTCATTGAGTGTTCAACAATACAATCGCTAAGTTACAAATATCTACTCTCATGGGATTTGATACTTGGGCAGTAATCTTACTTTCCATTTTATTATTACTTTATTCGTGCACTTGCGACATAGTGGGATTTAAGTGTAATAATTCTGCACTGAGATATATTCTATTCTATTTACACCTAAAAAAAACCCGATTAACCTACCAGTTCGATACTCCTCAAATTAGCTCTCGATCTGAACACATGTTGCAAATGATCTTTTTCACCTAGTCACACCGCTAATATATAGAGACCGGCCCACGATAAAAGGCCTTAACTGCCAGGCCCACATATGGAACAATAGAACTGCCTGCGATTTGATACTCCACATTACAACTGAGTCACCTCAGATTCGATACGGTCCATAACAATCGAATCACCCAAGATTCGATACTATCCATAATAATTGAATCACCCACGAATCGATACTCTCCAAAACAATCGAATCCATGCTTATTCATTTCTCTTAAAAAGTTTTGACCTGGATACGAAATACATCAAAATGATCGAAATCATTGCCAAACGATAGATCAAACACGATGTGAGATATTGTTATTTGGCACCCGATCCTTCAGATTACGGCTCTCAAATGGGGAGCATATTTTGAAGCCAGATATTATAATTTGGCACCCAAACTTTCGGATTACGACTCCTAAATGGGGTGCATATTTTGAAGCCAAATAGTATTATTTAGCACCCCATCCTTCGAATTACGTCACCCAAATGGAGGGCATATTTTACAGCTCCCAAATGGGGTGCATATTTTGAAGCCATATATTATTATTTGACACCCGGTTCTTCGAATTATGGCTCCCAAATGATGGGCATATTTTGAAGCCAAATATTATTATTTGGCACCCGATCCTTCAAATTACGGCTCTCAAATGTGGGGCATATTTTGAAACTAGATATTATTATTTGGCACCCGATCCTTCGGATTACAGCTCCCAAATGGGGGGAGGGGGCATATTTTGAAGTAGAGCACTTTCCTATTTCAAGAACATCAACAAACAATCTTAAATTTGGCACCCGCTCTTGAATCAAGCCCGATCCCCAAATTGGGGGGACTATATGGTAGGGGTGTTTTAAGTGGCCCAAAAATAAACTGGATCTGGCCTATTAATGACGTTCTTGTATGATCGAACAATGATGTTTGATTGTTATTGCCTTTACGCAGAGCGAGTTCCGCATCCTGAGGTCTATAAATACTCCGATCCCAAGATTCATGCCAGATTATTATTACTTTTCACCAACTCTACAAGAATCAAACCGACCATTTGACTGTTATTCCTGTTCGATAGTTCTTCCGTTCGATCGTTCAACTCGCTTGTTTGATCGTTATCAATCAATGCTCATTTTTCGAGGGTTTTCAAGGTTGAACCTATCTTCGTTCAATTGTCTTCCAGCATCGAACTCTCTTCGTTTTACCATCCCGATTCCACTCTCTAGGGTTATTTAAGTCATTCTATGCTTCCTTATCCTTGTAATAGGTGTTCCAAACAAAGCTAGTATGTTTCTTGTAATAGACTAGCATAGTTTGGTGTATTTTAGGCCCAGTTGTATCGTATTTTTATTATCTTGGAACCCAGACGAAATAATACCAAATTAAGTCTCACTCTTGCTCTCCGCGTCACTAAGAACCCGTCCAACCACACTTAAACCACGAGTGATATATCTTAAATAACGGTCATGTCCATCTCGCACGAGGTAGCATTAAAAGGCTCTCATATCGTAACATTAAAAGAGGACGAGTTGTGAGGACCATAACTACGCCAAAATCTAGGGTATTTTTCATCCACCTCCCCTAAGGTTTGACTCTTTGGCATACACCCTCCATGAGGTTTGACACTTTGGTAAACACCCCCTTCTGTTAGTTGACCATCAGTCAACTCTTAAAGATAAGAGCAACAATGTAACTTTATATTATACATTTTTTTACATAAAAGCACAAATTATCAAACTCACTAATAATTTATAATTTAGCATTATGCGTGTTCCTTTCTCATGGTCTGCATTATTATTGTTATTCTTGTGGTTTTATAGATATTTTTATTCTCAACATGTTTAATAATCATTGGTTGTCTATTAATATTTTAATTGTTACTAGATTGTTGATGGTATTACCACATACTAGCATTTTTATTGTTTGACCACTCTTTATAGACTAATATACAACCTAAAAAGATACATTGTGTCATATAACAAGACAATCAATTTTTTCATAGACTTTTGCAATAAAAATACCTAGTGATTTATATAGATGTCATTAAATAATAGACAAATCTTATCTTATGTCCGTTACAATATAAAAAAAATGCTTTTTATGCTTTATATTTTCAGGCCCCAAAAACAATAAATTTATAACTTTGAAAAATTCAACAAAATATGCCATCGGACCCCCAAAACGGGGTTCACACAATTCAAAGTGCGTTTTATCCTACGTGGTGTCCACATGTAAAAATCGAGTTATAACACAATTCTAGTTATAACTATATTTTATTCTTAAAATTTACAAATCAATTCTAGTTTTATTATAAGAACACCATATATATATGTATATTATTATAAAAGGGGATAATTTCTAAAAGAAAGAAAGAATTGTAATCAATTATTAAAATCACAAATAAAAAGGTATCAATTTCATGTATGTTGTACGATTTAAATTCACATTAATCTAGAAATCGTCATAATTATAAAAGGCCCATTAATATAAGAAATAATAAATACTTTAAAAATAACAAAATAATAATACAAAAAACAATAATATTAATTACTTTATTGCCTTTACTTTTAACAATTGACTAGATAGTCAATTAACAGAAGGGGGTATTTACCAAAGTGTTAAACCTCAAGGGGGGGGGGGGGGGGGTGTTTGCAAAAAGACTAAACCTTGGGGGAGGTGGATGATAATTACAAGACTTTAGATCATATGAGAAGATACACTACAACACTTGTACTCTCAATACATAAGCACAAAAACAACACTTTATCTCTGTTTCATTTCTATTCCGTAAGGGCTTTCATATTTACGGAGCCTCTCGTAAAACATGGAAGAAACTAAAGAAATTCTCTCTGAATTACGAGAATTGCATTCTGAACTACATTTATTACGATAACTACGAGAAATGTCTCTTGCCCGCCAATAGGCCCTCAGAGGCGTATCCACCAAACTCATGGTGGCACACCATTAGCTTTGATGTAGAAGATACGAGGGAAGTCATATATCTACACGATGACCACATGGTCATACAAGCCATTTTTTAGGAGGCCAGCATGCCCAACATCCTCGTAGACACAGATAATACGTTCAACATCATGTACCAGTCCACCTTCTGATCTTTGGGGTTCTCAATGTCCCATTCAGAGCCTAAGCAGATCTAGCTTAAAGGGTTCTCAAAAGAGTCGCTCCTTATACGGGGCTCAATTTCACTTCCCATGATGTGGGGAGAAAAGCCTTACAAGAGAATAAAGATAGTCATATTCCACATTGTAAGAGTTCTGACCGAACCTTGCAACATTATATGTGGCAGATCGATGATCTATACCTTTGAGGCCATTCTCTCCACGATGCATCTCAAAATCAAATCCCCCACTTATTAAGGAACTGGCGAGATATGAGGAAGACAAAAACATGGAAGGTAGTGCCACATGAGCCATGTCCCCCAATATACACCCCTGAGCAATCCCACCACCAATTAGGAATGCACGAACGACAAAAGATATATGAGGTAAATATAAACGCCAAAGAACTTAAGGCAATGGAAATAGTGTCATACCAATCCCAAAGAAAGTAAAAGTGGGCACGAAAATGAAGGAGATCATGGAGAAACAATTCACGTAAGTTCTTCAAAAATACGCTCACGTCTTCGCCTTGGAGAGAGAGCATTCTGAACGAATATATCCGAAGATATGCGAGCACATGCTAAAGGTGGAATCCGAAGCACAACCTATGAAGCAGAAGAAAAGACAGATGAGACCCGAGCGACCGAAGTCATCAAATCGAAACTGGATAGGCTTCTAAATCTCAGCAAAATGTAGAACCCGAAGCACGACTCATGTTATACTTTCTGGTCCACCCTATAACGGTCCTCACCAGGTATCCTCTATGAGCTATCCTGAATCAACCAAAGGAATTAGAGCAAATGGCTAGTTGAACTAGGCGAGTTTGACTTTGACGTGTACCTCGAGACCGTCCATCAATGCCTAGGTCCTAACCGACTTCATATTCGAGATGAATGAAGACAAATAAGAGCCAAAAGAGCCCTAGTGAGATAGACACATCGATGAATTAGTAGAAGATAGCTTAGTGTTTGAGCTAGTGGAGACCGTGTAGGGACTGGTTGGTTGGTTTAGTATGTGAACCAACATGGAGATTCGTGAGGTTATTGGTTCATTACTTGTCAGGGGTATTCTTGTCTTTTATATTTGATAGTTTAGTTAGATAAAGTCGTGCATGTTAGCTGTAATTGGAGCATGACTCATTTTAGCAAACTGTAGTCGGTCTATATTGTTCAACTCTCTTATAAGCTAGATTTTTTTTATGACGTGGGAACCCGTATCCGCCACCCTTCAGGCGCGCACTAGGTAAACCCGCGGGTCAATGCAATAACCTGCAAACCTCTCCAACCGGGTAAACCATACTAGGCTAACCATGTGAGACAGGCACAGACGTAGGAGAAATAGAATCAAGTCGCTCCTTGTGGAATTCGAACATGAGACCAAGAAGATAAAGTCTCTCCTTTTTAGCCAACTAAGCCACCCTTGCGGGCTCTCTTATAAGCTAGATTGTGAGCTTGTTTTCTCACTTGTATTAAATCAGATATCTCTACTTACTTTCTGTAACTCATAAATCAATTAATTCTCTCACCCTCATATGTAGATCAAATCACACATTGTGGTTTGATTGAACTAAGTCATATTGTTGTTGTTCTTGTGTTTTTTCTTCTCCCAATTCGCATTACATTCACGTTAATTCATTTCATTCAATAGATTGTTATTACATTTTATTCTTCGTTTTCCAATTGTGAATTGTGCGATTAAACTTAATTCAAGTAAACTATTTTGCAACAAATGAATGAACCCGACAAACACTCATTACATATGAAGTGCTTCTAGAGTGCATTTTGTTCAAACCAACGATGAATCATAGCAAAACATTCGACGGGCTTGTATTCTGGAGATGTATGGCCTGCACCCTGAAATAAAAAATCCAAAAGGACATATATTTAATACGACGAAAATCTTATTTCGAAATAGCTTTACATAATTATGCTTTATAATAATTTTATTCATTGGTATTTATGATTATGACACACATTGCACTTTAATTTGAATAACTTTTGCATCAGATTGGGGAACAACATTTTGAATGTCTTCAAAGTGTTCTTCATATTTTTTAGAGAGAAACATTAAACTTGTCGTGTTACGGTTTAAATTTTGTGATACTGTCACCACCAGTAGAACTATCTCGACAATGAAAAAATTGCGTCCCACATTTCCAAATTTTGGACAAAAATGCCCATACCAAAGTCAACGCTACATTTCGCACAAAAATAATGGTGCATTTATCCCCTTTGATTAATGAAATTCTTTGTATAAACTGTGAAAATGTGCATTCAAGAGGAAAGATTTAGAAATGAATATATATTACCTTAACTGTGGCATATGTCAATTCATAGACTCCTTGTGCGTAGGTCATTGTATATCTACAAGAAAATTAACACAATTGTGAATTAACAAATAAAGTTGAATTGATGCAATAATTACCTTGAAAGAACAACAGACATACCCTGCGACTTGAGCATCAACAAACCAAGGCCTCCAATCACTTTGAATCGGCAAGTTTAAGGAGTCTATCCACTTTTCTGTAGATATATGTGGAACAAACATGTCGTGATCGCCGCTGTATAGAAGCGCATTATATAGTAATTCATATTCAAAGTATTGTTCAATGCAAATTACTCAACACGATTTAACGTCAAGGTAAGGTTAGTCACTACGCATTATTCAACGTTCCATCTTTACCCGCAAATTGAACATCTACCTTTAACATTAACAGATGACAAAACTTCTTGAGTTGTTGTCGTAACAAACAACCTCATTAAAATCTAAAGGAATAAAAAGGCCTAAAAAGGTCAATCTTGTGCTTTATTTTGTACGTAAGAAATAAATGAATATTGACAATATCTTTTATGTAATAGTATAAAACATTTATACTTTCTAGGAAAAAATGTATAAAACCCCCATGTGCTACACGAAAAAAATCCTTGTGTGATTTTAAAAACCTGCACGAAATCCCCTTGTGGTTTAAAAACAACGCAAACCCCCCACGTAATTTCGAAAATTCTGCCCAAAATCTCCTTCGTTAAGTTTTGAGTAATTTCGTTAACTTTTCTATCAAATGACTAAATTGTCTTTACTTTATTTTTAAAATATATATTACATATTATATATTTATATTTGTAAAAAGAAAAAAAATCAAAACTTCAGATTTTTTAATTATATATAACAGTTAAAAACTCTATATCATTACTTTTTTTTTTGGTAAAGAAGGAATTACAATAAACACTTAGTTCATGTCGGCCTCTAATAAGCTAATCGCACTAGGCGGTGGTGTATCTGAAAATACAATCCGCTGCTCGTCACCAATATCCAGCTTCGCCATGTGATCCGCGAGCCATTCGCTTCACGGGGGATCCATCTCATTTCTATCTCCGACGGAAGGTGCAAAAGCTCTCGGCATTTAATAATCAATGCTTCATGTAGAGAGGTCTCTCGGCTTAACCCCATAACAAGGTTGAAACAACCTTGCGAATCCGTTTCCACGACTATATGCTGCACTTTTTGTTCCCACGCCTTTTGTAATCCCTCTTTAATCGCTTCGAGCTCCGCTTGTTGAATTGTAGGAGTCATAAGTTTCCTTTTGAGTCCCCACATACAACTCCCGGTATCCGCTCGTAGAACACAGCCTATAGCGCCTTGGAAGGTGTTCGAACAGAAACTCCCATCAACATTTAATTTGCACCAACCTTCTTTTGGTCTCCTTCATTTTCCTTCCTTTTCTCTCGGTTTTTTCTGTCATATTAGCGCTGATTTCAATTTGGTGGCTAGGAATTTGATTTGGAATAGGATACTGTCAATCATCTCATGTTTCCCTCGAAAAACCAATGTATTCCTTGCCTTCCAAATAGTCCAAATCGCTGCCGCAAAGATGTGCGTCCAGTTAGCGTTCGGGATTATGTTGCACTTGAACTTCAGCCTCCTCAAGTTCTTCTCCAGCCAGCCTACATCCGATATTTGATCAAATTCCGTGAGTAATGCATCTGGTAATAACTTGCTCCAGACCTCACGGGCTAACTCACATTTACGGAGGAGATGCACCACCGTTTCGTCCGACTCGTTGCATACCGGACATATGGCTGTTAGAGACATTTTCCTCACTTTTCGGAGATGGTTCGTGGCCAATCTATTCCTGTGAGCTAGCCAAATAAAATAGAGAAGTTTCGAGTTCAATTTTATCTTCCAAATCCACTTACTCTTTATCTTGATTCTCGGTTCCTCCCTGTATTTCTCGTGAAACGCTCGATACGCCGAATTGCACGTAAACTCACCGTTATCGGATTTGCTCCAAATAAGTTCATCCTTCTCATCCTTTAGGACCACTGCGCATTTATAGATGTCTCTTTTGATATGTGTGGGGGATAGTAGTTGCTAGGTCTTCAATATTCCAACCTCCATAATCCGTAACAACATCGCAAATCTTGAGGTGCATCTCGTTTGCGTCTATGTGCTGGACCAAGTCGTGCCAAAAGGAGCATGATTTTCCGTCTCCAATCCTCCACCTTAGAAACGGTTTCATGAGATTTAAGCATCGAGCAATGCCTTTCCAAGTTGCACTCACTCCAGGTTTCGGATTCTGATCAAGGAAGTCTCCGTTCCTTAAATATTTCGTCCGGATGAGTGTGCTCCAAACGGTTTCATCCTCTTTTAGTATTTTCCACGCGAGCTTAGCTAGGAGGCTTTCGTTACTCGTCCGACTTGTTCTAATGCCCAGCCCTCATTCGGCTTTCGGTTGTATGACTTGATCCCACCCGACCAAGTGAATCTTCTTTTGTTCATTATTTGTAGACCAAAGGAAGTACCTGTTCAACTTGTCAAGTTGGTCACAAACATTTTTTGGCATCCACAAGGACTGCATATGGTATGTCGGTAGCGTAGTCGAGACGGATTGTATCAATGTGGTGCGCCCTGCTAGTGACAATAAATTGCCCTTCCATCCACTAAAACGTTTCAGCACACGGTCCATCATCTCCGCAAAATCAGCCCTTGTAGCTCTCCCGTGTATTAGCCTCACGCCCAAATATTTGCCCAAGTTGCATGTTTGCTCGAATCCGAGCATCCCACTGATTTGTCTCTTCAAGCTCGAGCCCGAACTCTTCGAGAAAAATAGTTTAGACTTTGGTAGGCTAATTCTCAATCCTGACATATCACATTACGATTGTAGGACTTTATTTATGGTGCGCGCCATCTCTTTAGTTGCTTTTCCCATTAAGATAATATCATCGGCAAAGAATAGATGGGAAATCTTCGGGCCTCCTCGACACGGGGTAATAGGCTTCCACTTCTTTTTTTCCACTTCCTCCTGTATCATATACGACAGTCGTTCCATGCATAGAACGAATAGATACGGGGATAGCGGATCTCCTTGACGTAACCCACAAGTATGCTTAAACGGTTCAAGAGGTGACCCGTTCCATAAAATTCTCGTCGCTGCGTTTCTAACACAGAACATGATGAGCTCAATAATATTTCTCGGAAAGTTAAATAGTCTCAGAGTATCTTCTAAGAAGTCCCAATTAACTTTATCATATGCTTTTTCAAGATCCAGTTTCATAATCATATCTCCTATTTTATTCTTTTTTTGGAGCGAAGAGAATGAAGGATTTCTTGAAGTAAAAATATATTATCCTGGGTACTACATCCTCTAATGAAGCTCGACTGCATTGGTCCCACTATCCTCGACATAATATCTCTAAGCCTCAACGTAATACTTTTCGTTATAAATTTATAGATGACATTACATAATGAAATAGGCCGGAATTGAGATATGTTTACCGGATTCACAATTTTTGGTATCAGGCATAGATGCGCCTCACAAAGGCTCGCGTCGAAGCTCCTTTCTCTGTACGCCGCGGTCATAAACTCCAGAAGTGACTCTCAAATCCAGCTCCATCCTGATTGATAGAATATTGCTTATAGACCATCCGGACCCGGAGCCTTAAGTGGATGCGACGCCCAAACCACAACTTTTAGTTCCTCCATATCCACCATACGGCCCAAATTACCTCGCTCCTCCTCATCGAGAATTTTCTGAAACACCGAGACCGCCATATTTCCTTGCCCGATTCTCATATTTGACGTGAAAAGGCCTTTGAAATAATTCCTCGCGTGTTCTTCTAAAATCTCATTCTCCGTCACCCATTGCCCGTTTATTTTGAGCATTGTAATTTTATTTTTCCTCCTTCTCGTCATAGTGGATCGGTGGAAGAATTTTGTGTTTCGTTCCCCTTCTTTAATCCACTTAACATGAGATTTTTGGCGCCAAAACATCTCCTCTTGCTCCAATATTTCGTTGTATTCCCGAATGAGCTCATTCTCCCAATTCGCCAATTCTTCCTTACGCCCTCGACTTCTCGCCTTTTGTATTCCCCCAATTCTCGCTATCACCCGTCGCTTCCTTCTAAAAATATTACCGAAGGTATTTCTATTCCACGGCAATAACACCTTCGGCACCTCTTTGATTGCCTTAAGCATATTTGGAGTTGAATCCCATACTTTCCTCAAAATTGTGTGGTAATCGGGATGTCGAAGCCATGCGGCTTCGAATCTAAACGGTGCTACTCCACGTGGTATCGGGATTTCGAGGCAGTGGGTGATAATGGGGTGGTGATCCGATTTTGTGCGTGGAAGATGAATCACTGTGTTCTCGGGAAAACGGTCGATCTAAGTTTGATTCGCCACAGCTCTATCAATTCGTTCCCTGATAATCACCCCATTGTCACGTTTGTTTGTCCAAGTGAAGGACGGTCCTCTAAATCCCAAGTCGATCAGTCCGCACCTATTCAAATAATTGTTGAAAAATCGAAAGCGACTCACTGCAACAATTCTTCCCCCTTCTTTCTCATGTGCGTAGCTGATTTCGTTGAAATCCCCCGTCACTAGCCATGGCAACTCTTCATCCTTGGCTATCCTTACTAAATTATCAAAAACCCGGATTTTATCCACTCGATAGGGTTGAGCGTACACCCCCGAGAGTCTCCACTTTCCGACTGAGTTTGGTCGAATTATCACATGAATTGCTTGCTCTTCAATCTCCTTTACCTCTACTTCCGTTACCTATTCGTTCCATAACATCCAAATTCCCCCATCCATTCCGGTCGTAGGCGCCATCACATAATTTGAGAACCCGAGCCTCGGTACTATCTCTCTTGCGTGCTCCGCACTCACTCTCGTTTCCAAGATAAATAACACATTCGGGTTATGATCTCTCACAAGTTCCTGAAGGTTTCTCCTAAATTCTCCATCCCCAGCCCCTTGGAAATTCCAAGAAATAATCTTCATGGATACGTTTTGAGTGTGGGCCGTCATCACGGGGTATTCAAGTCGAATCCCCAACCATATCGACATCAGTTGTGTCAAGGTCTCCAACATCAGCGCCATTTGTCGTTTTAGTTCCCATATACTCACAACCGTTTGATGAATCCACATCCGGTTTGCTCCTTCCTACTGTATGCGACCTATTAACGCCTTGACTTCCCATACCGTCGAGGGAACATTCATTATATTGACCGAGTGCACCTCCGGATTGATTCGTAATATCTTGGAGATGCCTTGAAATAGGTGTACCAAAATCGGGATTTCCACCCACCTCGCAATTAGACCTCCGTGCCGGAATAATACTTCCACGTACCTCATTTTCCTCGCAATATTCTCCTCGATCGAGACTCTCCAAAGTTTTGCTCTCGGTATTTCTTAATAGAGCTGAAGTTTTTTCCTTCGCTTTTTTGCCGGATGTTAAAGTCGCGGGCGGAGTAGCACTGTTGCAGGGAATGTTTTCCTTTTCGTTCGCAGTCGTTTACTTAATTATCAAAGCGGCGAAATGATTATACTTTATAGGGGCCTGAGTGGAAGATTTCTTTCCTTGTGCGCTTGCCTTCTCTTTATTCTTAGGGATTGCTTTCCTAGTTTGCATGTAACTAGGAAGGACTCTTTTTCCAGTTGAGTCCTTCTAGGATACGTATTTTTTTCCGGGATGGAAGCTCGCGTTTCCTCTTTCCTTCACGGTTTGGATATCATTGCCCATGCTCCCGTTCTTCTTATTATTTTTTTCCATTCTGCCCGTCTCCACGGCCCTTTTTCCCGTTCCCCCGTTGCGATTCCCTTTCCTTGGTTGAACCACAACCCACTCGCCGAACTCCTCCTTTTTGGCCTTCTCGACAATCCATTCGTTCGGGTTCGACTTATATGTCTTCGATGGATCGCCAATTTCCATCGCGTTCGTTTCCCCCTTGTTTTCCTCCATAACTATTCTGGCTTCGCATGATTTCTGGTTATGATCAGCCCTTCCACATTTTAGACAGAAGTTTGGTAGATTCTCGTACATGAGTTGGTAAACTCTACCTTTCACGCGGATTCTCTGTTTCACTGGATTATTCAAAGGAATTTGGACGCACACTCTTGCGTATTTTCCTCTCGCCGCCACAAATGTGTTACCGTCAATCTTGATCGGATCTCCAATTGCGCATGCTATCGCATCAATCATAGCTTCATGGAATAGTTCCAATGGTAGGTGGAGAATTCTTACCCATGTAATCGCGCAATCGATCTTATCACAGTCCGCCCTAAAATTCGGAGTCCACTTCTGTATTGAGAGAAAACTCCCGGTGAGTTGCCATGGTCCTTGCGTTAGGATGCGCTCCTTTTGCGCGATTGAGATTCCTTTCAAACAATACGAGTTGAAGCCGAGATCGACGAGTTCGCACTCTCCCGAGAGTTTCCACATGATACTTAGGCGATTCACGAGAGCGTGGTAATACCACGGACGTCCCAAAATTTTAATGAGGATTGTGTCTCTTCATTGTTCACACATCATTGCATCGATTTCGTCATCGAAATCCAGACTCACAAGCGGATCTTCGGTCGTGGGTTCAAGAACCCTAATCTTTGTCCGAATTGCAGCGTTTTTCCCATTTTCGATGCGTACATCAGTTGGTTTCACCTTGCTCGCATACGATTGATGTGGCGGCGGAATCTGCATTGGGATAGGGTTGGACATCTCTTCGATTAATCGAGTGGACTGATTTTCGTAAATCGTTCTTGTGCGTTTCTGCAATTGAGAGGATTCGTTCAATTTCTCTAACATGTCCACCGCCTGGATTGTGTCATTCTTTGTTGCCGTCGGAATCCTGGTGATCAGTGGCTGTTGATCGTGTTCGATCCACGGACCTTGATCGTAGTTTTTGAAATTCGCCACTGTGTCGCGCTTTGTGTGATATATTGTATATCATTACTTTATAAATAAAGTAAATGTGGGGATTTTGCGTAGAAATTCAAACCATTATGACTGGAAGGAGATTTTATGTTAAACATTCTAAAGGGTATAATCAACTTTTTATAACTATAAAATTATACAAAAGTCAAGTCTAGTCTCGTATAGAGCGTGAGTACATCACTCTCTAACGGAGTTAGACAATAAAGAGATTTTGTGCACAGATTATGACACCACGACGGGGATTTGAGTATGTTTTCGAATCCAAATGATGTTTTGTGCAGTTTTTTAAACTACAAAAGATTTTTTTACAGATTTTCAAAGTATAAATCAAAGGGTTTGATGCAGTTTCCCGTTCTTTCACATATCCAAAGAGTAGTCTCTTACATGGATTATTGGTTGCAGAATAAACAAGTTGTTATCATCTTCCACGATATGACAAAGAAAGTTCATATCAAAGTAATGATACCATACTTTCTTAATGCATTTAATATTAATTAATTGATTAGTTAGAATGAGCAGCACATACCTGTAAATTAAAGTATGACAAGGTTTATGGGTAAGAGCCTTGTGAGAGGTGATCGTACTAGTGACATTCTTTATGTAAGCCATCCTCTCTTGCTGAGTTTTAGGGTTCTCTATAGTGCTGTTACATGGTACCCACTTCGTTATTTTTCCCTGCATAATATCATCCTCATTATTGATAATTATATGAATTTTGCACCTCGTCTACTTTTTGGGCTGATAAATTTATAGGTTTGAATACTATACCTGACGCACATGAAGAGCTTCTTGAACAGATTTATCATTGGCCCATATGGGATTGAAAAGATAATTATCATTCTGATGGCAAAATAAAACATTAAGAGTATTGAATTAGACAAATGCGACAAATTCATGTAATAATAAAAATTAAAGGGAGAATTCAATTACCCGACACCAAGATCTCGTCTTAGTAACAACTGATTGTAGAAAATTTGTGGCGGTGTCGTTATATGAAATCACATGCTCTGGCGCATCTCCAATGACGTAATCACACCAAGGCTCTAAAATTTGATACCAACGAATATAATCCAACAACTATAGATCAAAAAAGTTGAGACTAAAATATGGTGAGAGAGTTTATCAAGTTGAGGCTAACAATATATATGCAGAGATATGTTATGGAAACTAATAACTAAAAGATCACAAACTGTACCTGGTAGACCTCTTTAAGAGTCTTGATACATAGATCGTTCTTCATATCATTGAGCACATAATTTCCGTGACAGAGTTCCTTCACTGACTGTGATTTGTATTTATTTTGTTGGGAATACAAATGTGAGATTATAACGCAATATAATGAGAAGAAATTAGCAAGTAAGTCATAGCGAAATTCAGTAGTAGACTTAATAATACCTTATGACTTTTGTTAAAAATGTGGCGTTTAGCTTACTATAATTGTTTTCCCACATTATCTCTAGATTAACATAATCATGCTTATGACTCTTTGAGGTGCTAAAAGTTTCTGCGTTGGAGATATATATATGGCAACAAAGATTATTAACTAGAAGAAGGCAACATACATTAATATATCCTATTATCTTAGATCCTATACAACCTCGACATCGTGCTGGCCAAAGTCCTCATAATGTTATAAATTTCAATAAGAAGTATAAAACTCGTTGTGAAGATATTAAGGAAGTAGGGGTAATCACAGGAAAATTGCTGAACTCAGTGAACTATAGGGTAATATACATAATGCCTCCCTAGAAAAGAAATATTTACCCCACAGGCTTTCTTAACATGTTCAATTTGCTATCTCAACCATCGACTAGCTGTTAGATATTTCTATATTTTCATCCGTTTAAATTTGGCCTCACGGAGTGTCAGTCGTTCAGGGGAGTGTTACCACTTTTTTTTTGTAGTTTAAGAGGCACTTTGCGAATTGCTCTATAGTTCATGGTGTTCTTAAAAAACATTGCACATACCCCATTTGTTTAGCATTCGAATCCATTCAGTTGCCTCGTCAATATATAATAAAAGATTACTATGACATTCACACTAGCTAAGAGATTAATTTTTTCAACACTTTTTACGGAAATAAAAAGAAAGAGAAAGGGTAGGGAATTACCTGATAAAGTTCGTTAGATACAAGTCCCATTCGATGAGCATAAGGGATTCTTTCATTAGCATCTAAGTATCGGTCGGTAGAAGGATTTCCAAGTACATAACCCTGCAGTCAGTACATACATAAGAAGATCATGAATGAAAAATAAAATTTATTGTTAACATATGATAAACTCTCCAATGCGTGATTCTCTCTTTGGTCAACATCTAATGAAATATTCTGTTTGAATTGCATATTTCACGAGATATTTGTCAAAAGCAAACAAATATATGAAGTTCAGTGAAATATTTAAAATTTGATTGAATAACTGGGTAAATCACACAGATTAGAGGTTTGGGAAACAAAAGCAAAGTAATTTTACAAGTAAGAACTTTACGAAGTAAAGGAGTTTATTACTTTCATATTCATCGGTGGTCCGCTCCCAAGTTCATTACCTATGGGCAATAGAAAAAGACGAAATCAAAGTGAGCTACAAGTATTGTTTTTTTTTTTTTTTTGGCATTGAATTTTAATTACATTTACAATATATATGTATATATATAAAAAGGAGAGAGAGACGTACCATCATACACTTTCTCGACAATTAGAGGAACAAGAAGACCAGCATAGGAGTCGCCGGCAATATATAATGGATTACTAAAATATTTTGGATTATCTACGAGCCACTGCATCAATAACAACAAGTCGAGACACACGGTTAAACATCATCATCTGCTATAAATTGAAGAAACTTATATTAAAACTAAGTACTCGTTTGCTTGCAAAATTAATTGACTATATTTATAAAAACACCCTTACTAATATACTTGTGTATAACTAGTAGATTGCAAGATTTCCTAAATAATTTTTTTTTTTTTTTTTGGTAGAAGGTGAAGAAACTTAGGCCTCTTAGGCCGAATCCGCTCGCATGAAAGGCGAGACACACGGGGGCGGGGATAGGACTAAACTAACAACGTCCTCTAATGAAGTCCGAGCCTTTGTCATGGCATCCGCAACTCGATTTACTTCCCTCGGAACCCAACGAAACTTCGTCTCCCATGGCATGTGCAAAAGAGCACGACACTCATTAATCTTTGGTTGGAGATCGTGGTCTCGAATCAACTCATCCTCAATAATATTTTTAGCATCCATCGAGTCCGTCTCCACTTCGATTCTTTGGATCCTCTTCTCCCATGCGATGCTAAGCCCCAACCGTAACGCCTCTAACTCTACTTCCAAAACCGTCGGGCACGTAATCCTTTGCACAAAACCCCATTGCCAAACGCCAGCTGAATTCCTTAGAACCCCGGCAGCGGAACCACTATTCGTATTCGGTCGCACACTCCCATCTACGTTAAGCTTGTACCAGCCCTTTTCCGGTCTCATCCATCTCCTCGTCTTTGGCGTAGTTATTGGCCTTTGCACCAACTTATAATCTGCACACAACTGCCTGATTTGGCACAAGATTGCATAGGTCTTCAGGATTTTTCCTTCAAAAATTTGGCTGTTTCTCGCTTTCCAAAGACTCCAGCAAGTCGACACAAAAATAACCCTCCATTCTGTATTCATAATCAAAGCACACTTATCCTCTTCACACTCTGCATTGGCTCGCAGCCATAAAGTATCCCTGCCCTCAAAGAAATATTTCCAGTCACCCTGAGGGAGCAAAGCCTTCCACACCACTGCTGCTGCGGGGCAGTCTCGAAGGACGTGTAACATTGATTCGGGAAGAGTGGGACAGCGCTCGCAACAATCATTGTCCGTGCAATGTCTTTCTTTCCGTAACACATTGGTGGCGATCTTATTTTGGCTTGCAAGCCACAAGAAAAATCGTACTTTGTTGCTACAAGGTGTTTTCCACACCCACTTGTTACGTGTGACTGACGTGCACGTCTCCGAGTATTTTGCAAATAATTCTTTATAGGCGCTTTGGCACGTAAACTTCCCATTCGCCGTCGGACTCCATAAAGCTCTGTCCTCTTCGCCCGTCAAATTAATTGTAGTTCCCAATATTTTTCCTCTCCATTCAGTGGGGATATCCGTGGCTAAGCCATCAATATTCCAATTGTTATCATCGTCCAGTACGTCCACGAGTTTGAGGCCGAGATCCCGCTGATCAATGTTTTCAACCACCTCACACAAACGCTTAGCTCCTAACCAATTGTCGAACCAAAAGGACACCCCATTCCCATCTCCAATTCTCCAACGGACGAACGGTTGGATTAATTTCATGCAACGAACAATCCCTTTCCAAGTGTAGCTATCTTGCGGCCTAACAATATATTCCGTAATTTTTTTCCCCTTCAAATACTTAGCCTTAACAAGTTCCGACCAAAGACAGGTCTCATCTTGGAGAATTTTCCAGCCTATTTTTGATAAAAGTGCTTCATTATTAAACCTCGCAGCACGCAAGCCGAGGCCCCCATCCGTCTTCGGCCGTAGTACTTTGCGCCAACCCACAAGGTGTAATTTCCGCGCATTAGGATCATTCGACCACAAAAAATCCCGGTTGAATTTGTCAAGTCTATCACACACACTCTCCGGCAACCAACAAGATTGCATAAGATGGATTGGTAAGGCCGTAGACACGGATTGAATAAGTGTTGCCCGTCCCGCAAGAGATAAGGACCCCCTTTTCCACCCCGCCATGCGCGCGGATAATTTATCGAACACATCATTAAAATTCTCCCTTCCTACTCGGCCGTGTACTAAACTTGCGCCCAAGTATTTACCCAAAGACAGGGTGCGTGCAAATCCAAGAATAGAACAAATACGCCGCTTCAACCTCCAACCCCCATTATTCGAAAAGTAAACTTTCGACTTGGCCTCATTAACTTTCAAGCCCGACGCGTCCCCAAAAATATCAAGGATTTTTTTCATGCTTCTAGCCGTCTTAACTGTCCCTCGTCCCATCAACATTAAATCGTCTGCAAAAAAAAGATGAGAAACGCGCGGCCCTCCTCTACATGGGACAATTGGTTCCCAACTCCCCCCCTCTACTTCTTCTTGGATAAGGTACGCAAGGCGCTCCACACACAACACAAATAAATACGGGGATAAGGGGTCACCCTGCCTTAAACCACAACCATGACCAAAGGCTCGCAGTGGCTCTCCGTTCCAAAGAACTTCGGTCGAAGCATTTTTCAAACAAAACAGGATAAGCTCAATAATATTTTCTGGAAATTTGAAAGCCCGTAGTGTATCCTCTAAAAACTCCCAACTAATTTTATCGTACGCTTTCTCCAAGTCGAGCTTAAGAATCATACACCCTGTCTTGTTTTTTTTCTTAGCGCGAAGAGAATGGAGAATTTTCTGGATTGCAAAGATATTATCTTGGGTGCTCCTCCCTTTAATAAAGCTCGACTGCGTCGGGGCAATTATTCTCGGCATATGGTCTCTCAATCTCATGGTAATACACTTTGTAATAAACTTATAAAGAACATTACAAAGAGAGATGGGGCGGAATTGAGAAATAGAAGTTGGATCCGGTACCTTGGGGATGACACATAGCTGCGCGCCGCATACTCTGGGGTTGAAGCTTCGGTTTTTGAATGCCTCCGAGATGAACTTAAATAATGAATCGCTGACCCATGCCCAATATTTTTGGAAAAAAAGTGCTTGGATCCCGTCGGGTCCAGGGGCTTTTTTTGGGTGAGTATTCCAAACCACCACTTTTAATTCCTCCATCGTTACGTCCCTTCCAATCCCCTCGACCTCCTCACCCTCCAATCTCATCTGGTGCCGTGAATGCGCTAGAACACCTCGATTTCCAGCCCCCGCGAACAGATTCTGAAAGAAGGACCGTGCATGCTCTTTCAGCTCTTCTTGGTCCCGATACCAATTATTTTCAATTTTCAGCACCATAATACGGTTTCTTTTTCGCCTAATCAAGGTCGATCGATGAAAGAAAGCCGTGTTCTTGTCCCCGTCTTCAAGCCATTTAACTCGGGACTTTTGTCTCCAAAATATTTCTTCTCGCCGCAGAATTTCATTATACTCTAGCACAAGATCTTTTTCTACCCGCTCCAAATAAGCATTCGGCCGAATCCCCAAGCTTCTTTGTGCCCCTTCAATTCTCCTTAATATAGTCCGCTTTGCCTTAAAAATATTACCAAAGCACTTCTTATTCCAAGGCTCCATAACCTCAGGAATCCTACCAATCGCCTCCACAATGTTGTCTTGCCCGTCCCAAACTCCCTTCAATATATTTTCACAATCCGGATGGCGAGTCCACATCTCCTCAAAACGGAATGGGCGTGTATGTGTACCCCGCAGCGTACCTAGGCAGTTCGTGAGGACCGGATGATGGTCCCCATGGGTGCGGGGCAAGTGGTAGACCTCGTTATCGGGAAAAGCCTCAATCCACTTATTGTTTGCGAGCGCGCGATCTAGACGTTCCTGGATTAGCGCGTTTCCCTCCCTTTTATTCGACCACGTGTATTTAGGACCACGAAAGCCCAAATCCAGCATATGCCAACTATCTATCCATTTTTGAAAAGCCAAACATCGCCTAACCGTGTTCGTACTACCACCACCTTTCTCATGAGTGTAACAAATTTCATTAAAGTCTCCCTGTATAAGCCATGGTTCCGTAACGCCCCTCGCCACATCTCTTAGACTCCCAAAAATTCGTGCCTTGTCCGCATCATATGGTTTTGCATAAACGCCGGATACGCGCCACTTTGTTTGCTTTTTCGGGCCAATATTAACATGGATAGCCTGGTCATCGACGCCTATGATCTCAACATCGATGTTCTCACTACGCCATAACATCCAAATCCCCCTATCCATACCATCCGTTGGCGCAATGCAATAATCCGAGTACCCTAGAGTTGGCGCAATGTCATACGCTTTATCAGGCTGCACTTTGGTTTCTAACAAGAAGACAACGTCAGGACTATAGAGTCGCACCAAGTCCCTAAAGTTTGTCGCGAAGTCCGGGTGCCCCGCCCCTTGACAATTCCACGACAAAACCTTCATCGGATATTAATTAAATTGTTGGGGTGGGCTGGGTACTCGGTGTCCCTCCCCTCCCAATTCTGCGTCAATCACCATAAGGCTTCCTGAATCGTGAAAACCTTGAGATTCAGTTTCCAATCGGCTTAAATGTTTTCCTGTCCTCATGGCTGCTCCACGAGTGCAAGCTTCATCGTTCCAGTCCCCACCATCCTCATTCCGTTCCACATTAATTTGTTCAGCTCGGTTCGTGGTCTCCCCTTCTCGCGGAGTGTCTTCTGGACCAATAATATTCTCGAGAACGGCAAATGCGTTCCTTATGTTCTCCTGTCTTCCCTGAAACAGTGTCTTTTTGGACGGTTGGGTGCCTTTCTGGACCCCTTTTCAGTTTGTTAGTGATGCAGGTAGGATTCTCCTACCACGGCTCGACTTTGCATTTCCCTTCCCCAGGTCCAAAACTGGCGGGCTCAGGATTTCCACCTCCCTATAGTTAGCCAGCGTCGGGTTGCGCTTCAGGACCGTGACAGTTTTTTGTGGTTGTTGCTTGTTCCTGGACTGTACCACATTGCTTTTGAAAGCTCCCTTTTTGCGCACGACTTGCATCCATTCGCCATACTCATCCTTCTTAGATTTTTCCATGAGCCACGCCATCGAGTCCTTCTTCAAAGAACGCGAGTCTGTGCATGACTCTAAACCAGGCTCCCCACCAGCCTTGTTCTTATCGTTGCACGTGTCGGAGTTGTGTCCAACCTTTCCACATTCATAGCATAAGGAAGGGAGGTTCTCATAAAGAATTTGATATACTTTTCCCCGTATGCGTACGCCCCTCTCCAGCGGTTGTTTGGTTGAGACTTGGACACACACCCGTGCGAACTTACCCCTCGACGCCGTATACGTATTTCCATCAATTTTTATTGGTTCCCCAACACAACTAGCTATGGCGTTAATTGCCGCCTCCCCAAATAATTCGAGTGGTAGCTTCATAATTCTAATCCAAGTAATCGCACAGTCCGCAAAGTCAATGTCGGGGTCAAAATCCGGTGTCCACTTCCGAATATGGAGGAAACTACCCACCAATTGCCAAGGGCCTTGAGATAGTATAACCTCGCGCTGAGAAGGTGATAGCCCGCGCAAGCAGTAGGTGCCATTATTCATGTCCACAATATCGCAGTTCCCGTCCAGCTTCCACATAATGCTAAACCTGTTCACAAGGCTAGGATAGAACCAGGTCTTGCCAAGGACCTTCACAAAGATTGTATCTCTCCACTGATCACACATGGCCCCATGCAGATCGTCGGAAAACTCGACCATTTTGAATGGAATATCACTAGTACGTTCAAGAACCCGAATTTTCCCCAAGGTGTCGTTGATTCTGTCTTCATTGATGAATACGTCCTTCAGACGTACCATGTTAGCATACGAGTTCATAGGACGAGCCCTCGTCATGGCAGTCGGCGGTATGAAGCGTGGCAGGTTCGTGTTCTCAATCTGTTCTTGTCGTGGCCGTTTCTGCGCGCCTGACTCTGCCCGAAAGACGAAGTCCTGTTCCTGAACGTTGTTCAAGGAGTTATTCAGTTCGTTAAGGCCATCGGAGATGATCATCTCCGACGCCATATGGTGAGGTTGCGTGTTTTCCTTGATCGCCCTAATTTCGCCCTAACTTTCCTTTAATTTTTTTTTTTTTGATGATTTCCTAAATAATTACCCTAAATAAAACCCAACAAAAATAATAATAGTATGTTTACTTGGATTAATTGAGCCAAGTGTTTTAATCTTCCAACTAATTTGTGCAAAATGGCATTTCCCCCTTAATTTAGTCACAAAGCATAAAAATAAGGATAATATGGACTTTATAATTTGATCTAGTAGGGGTATTATTAGTTAGGGGGAGGGATCCAGCTAATAATCACCAGATTAACCTGCCATGTAGAACAACCCCGACTATTAATATTGCAAACCAAACAAACTTAATAATCTTATTAGGCTTTGTTTAACAAAGCAAATGAGTCCTAAAAGTACTAAAAGCGTATCAGTTAAAAGTTAGGGGTGTTAGTCAAAACATCAAAAATCTCACAAAAAGCAATAGCTAAGCTAGTATTCAAAAGGATAAAAAGAATGCTATATAGTTTCTCTCTCTCTATATATATATATATATATATATATATATATACATATATATATATATACTTATCTCTCTCTTTTTTCTTTCTTCCAATTATTTTTGAGTTTTTGGCAAGTTACCTCCATGAGTTATGGTAAATCATTTACATTCGCGTGAAAAATAATTTGGTCAAATACCTATTTGTAATCTCAAAAAAATGATATTTTACTCCCATATGTAGGAAGGTGTAGTTCACTTTTCCATATGTTAGAGTGGAGTCAGATTTTGTTTGGAAAAACATATTTATACTCTATTTGTTTCGAGAAAAGATGCAATTTTTTTATTTTTAAATTTTAATCTATAAAAAAAATATTAAATTAAAATTAAAATACAATTACAAATTTTGATATATATATAATATGTATATGTCTTTTTTCAAAAAATTATTGTTGCAAAAAAACAAAAAAATTGTATTTCAAAATTACACAAGAAAAATAATTACTAATTAGGGTATTTTGATCTTTTAATGTATACTTAACAATGCAAAATATTTCAAGAGAGTGTGCCAAATAAATTATTTTAATCTAGTGCTTTCTCTGAGAAAGTAGTATTTTCTTTTATTGTTTGGTTAATTTGACTTTTATTAATTAATACCAATATAGCTTAGCACTTTAACCATTTTGTGGATAAATAAATTCTTGTTATATTTGATAATATTATTCCATGTGTGCTTGGTCATACAAAGGAGAAAGGGGGAGGGGGTGAGGTTTACATAGATTAAGAAATCACACTCCTGAATCTACAAGGAATTGAAGGGGTTAAATTAGGGGCATAAGAATGGGATTCTAATTTTCTTTTTCTCTCTTTCTTTTGCCAAAAAAAGGTCTCTCCTTTTGACAGGAGCGGCGGCGGGGGGGTACTGGGCTTTCTATGGACGCGGGAGGGTGGCTCGTTTCCCCCTTTCCTCGAATGGCTGTCACTATACTTCAAACATTGTGGCCGTATGATTTTTTGACAAATGTCTTTGGAGCATGTCGAATTTTCATAGGAAGGAGCTGGATCTGTACTGAATTTTTAAATAAAATAAGATTTTCGAGGCGTCTAGTCAGCGTTGTCTTTCTTCTTGTGCTAATCTTCTAAATAAGATAAGATATTCGAGGCCTCTAGTTAGCGTCGTCTTTCTTCTAGTGCTAATCTTCTAAATTAAGATAAGATTTTTGAGGCGTCTAGTCAGCGTCGTCTTTCTTCTTGTGCTAATCTTCTAAATATAATAAGATTTTTGAGGTGTCTGGATTTTACTAGTATTATGAGTCACCCAATTCTCCTCCTAGTCGAAGAGTACGAGGGGAACTTATAGCGTTGTTGCAAGGGGGATTCAAAGCATCGTAACTCTTCTTTCTTTTACGGTTGGACTATCACATTGATTAGGCCAGTCATGTCGTAACTCTTACAGTTGGATTGTCACATTGATTAGGGCCAGTTACATTGAAATATCATGGCTTCCGATGTTCCTGTTGTCGTGGTTTCTTCTAAGGGAGAGGATTTTGCACCAGTGGGCACAAACGTTGGACGGTTGGAGGTTGCGAAGGGGGTTTCTGGGTAGGAAAACCATCGTGGATCGTCTTGAAAGAATAGAAAGGCGGTGGGAATAGAGCCTAAGCACGCGGCAGTGGGTGATATTCCTCGACCGCTATTGATAAGTATGCGAAGGATAAATTCGAGGAGTTTGGTGTAGATACGTCTATGGTGGAATTTAGGATTCCTCTTCCTTTAAAGCGAGCAAATAGTCCTTGAGATGAACACTTTACCATCTACGTGGCACAAATCAAGGCGAGGTTACGAGCTCTAATTCTCCCTTTCTTATGTGACGTGTTTAGGCTTGTGGGATATATCCCAATCAGGTAACACCCAATGGGTATATCTGCCTGGCTTGCTTCAAGTTCGTATGTTTGATAAAGGGGGTTGTATGTTTGGTGGAGCATTTTTTGGTGGTGTACGGGGTAAGCCTATCGCCCTCAGGTCTCCTTTTTTTATTTTACTCCTCAAAACTTGAGCCATCGATTTTTGGATAATACTTCCTCGTCATTCGGAGACTGAAAGACTCGCTACTTTACGCTCGTCTGTTTGGGCGATTCCCTATGTTTGGCGATAGAAGCCTTAAGCCCAAAATCCCAAGCGTTTGGACGTGGTGGTGAAGGAGATGGATGCCGAGAGTTTTTACGAAACTTTGTACGATGCCTCAAAATTTTTGGAGGGGAAGACCATGGGCTTTTTCTATGACAATATATATCTTTCTTTGGTGAGCGCAGGTCTCTAGAGTCTTCCTCAAGTAGATTCCCAAGTGATTTGTAAGTGTCTCTAATTATCCTTTCTCTTTTGTTTTTTGGTTTTGCTTCCCCCTTTTTGGCCATTCGTACTAATTAGAGGTTTGCGCAAAAAATTTGGGGCCAGATGCTCGTATTAACGTTGAGTTGTTGGAGCGAGGGAGCGGGAGCGCCAAGAAGTCCGCCTATATAGAGGAGACTAGTGAGGATGAAGAGATCCCTATGGCAGGGTTTAAACAGCCAACGGGAGGCAAGGCAACGATAGCGATCGGGGGTTCGAGTGAGAAGAAGAAGAAGAGGGATAAGAAAAGGATAAGGTTGTCCTTGGGAGCGGCTCTTTGGTTGGGGGAGGACCTAGGGATGTGGAGTTGTCATAGCGGGCCAAGGGAATTAGTTTTCCAAGTCAAGGGGTAGCGGTAGAGGCGGCCAACCTGTGGAGTGAGGTGTATACGACTGTAGAGAGACGACGTAAGCGGCATCAGGAGGCTCTCCAGTGAACGTTAGATGACGCATTTTCCATGGTGTCTCAGTCTAGTTTCTCAGAGGGATCTTTTTCGGACGAGGACTTGGGTGATGTTTCGCCAGCATTGCCAAGGGTCTTTCGACTACCTCTCCGTTGTCTTTCCCAACCATTACGATGGAGATCAAGGGGCCAACAGGTGATACCAGGGTGATGCAGAATCTGGTGCCTGGGACCGTGGTGGTTAGTAGTGAGGAGTCGGAGGGGGGAGTAGGCCTCCCGCTCTTGGAGGGGCATTTGCAGCGCTGACTGATGTAGCGGAGGTGGAGGAGCCGGGTTAGTCGACATTTCGGGTCCTTCTGTTGCATTACCTAAAGTAGAGGGGCTTTAGCATAGTTTACGTTTGATTTTTAACGAGGTGAGTGTTTATCTGGGTCAAACTTTTCGCTATTTCCTCCCCTTTTTCTAATTTACCTTTTCAGAGGTTGTTGGCAACGTAAGGTGCGATGTTTATCTTTGGTCTTCAATTTCTTGTACTAGGCGTCTACTTTGACAGGTGAGGTATGGGGTATTTTATGACCAGGTTGTGGGCCGAATAGGCAAGTTGGAGGAGAGAGTGCAGGTGTTGGAGGCAAGGGAGGCTTGCTATCGACATGTAAATTTAGTACAGTACATTGGGATCACCATATGCAGACTTATGCTGATGTGGAAGAGCAGGGGGTGGAGGCGGCTCAAGCTGATGAGAACCCGAGGCACCAAATTGAGCTATGGCTGACCTGAAGGCTGAGGAGAGGGAGCGAGAAAAGGCTTTGGTAGAGGGCCGACAACTGCGTCTGGCCAATAATGAACTGACTCAAGCCTCGAAAGAAGGCCGAATAAGTAATTTGTCTGCAGAAGGCCCTAACTAAAGCACATTTTGACGCGGAGGCTACAGCCGAGCGGGTGGCTCAAGAGATGGACCATATGCATCAAGAATGTACCGACAAGGAGGCGGAGATGATCCTGTCAAAGTGAATTATTGTGAAATAATCTTGTTCTTCATTGATATGAAAATACATACATAAATAGGAGAAATATAGCTAAATCAGGCCCCTACCCTTCTTCATGTCAGGCCCCTACCTACTATATCTACCACAATCATATCCTTGACATCCCCCCTCAAACTGATGCTACGAAAGCATCAATTTGCCAACTAATGTTAAACAAACGAACAAAATTTGACTTAACTACGTTAATAGTTACAACGATTGACAATCGTTAACCAACGAGAGCTAAACCACACTTGAAACTCTGGATTCAGTCTTCATCTAGTCACTTGCAACTCCTCATAACTCGCAATTCTGCAATGACTAACACCTTGAACAACTAAAGAGACGACACCTCGTAAAGTCATCTACAACTTCGCATAACCCGCAATTTATAGTGACTAATGATTGGTAACATTCCAATCCACTATCATTGAACCATGTGATCCACCACAAGAGATGACAATTCACCTACAACTTCGCATTACCCGCAATTCTGCAGTGACAGATGATTGGAAACACCCCAATAAATGAACATGAAACCACATGATTCACCCATAAAAGACGAGAGATTGAACAAAAAACACAAGAACATCGAGGAATTGGGACCCGCGCCAAATACTAAGCAATCTGTAACAGCGTAACTCCAATTACGTAGTTAACCAAAGATGCTTATAACATCGAACGATAACAACCGAAACGTCAGATAACACAAGAAAAGTACAAGATATACATTTACTACTCCACACTCCTCCAAAGCAACAAACGGAGAAACGTACTCCAAGAACTCAAAATCGAAATAGAAGGAAGACCCCAAAAAACGACTGCAAACCAAAGGGAAGTACCCAAAACAAAATACTTAGTAAACAACAACGTATAATACTATAACCCAAAGGAGATGACAACTGAAATATGGAAACTCCAAGAACTACTGGGCTGAAATTGCAAATTTCAAGAACCATAGTACTAAACAACAATAAAACCAAAGACCAAGGACCCAACAACAGTAGACCAATAGCTCAAGGACCAATATATAATAATAAGAGATAAATGGGCTGAAAATAAAATTTCAAAACTGAAGGATTAAACATCAACAAATGGAAACAACACCCAATAATGGCTGACCGAGCACTAAGCAGCGACGAAAATATGACGACGTTGACTCAGGAGGACTGCGCATAGGCTGAGCGCGGTAGAGGCGAGACAGCGCGCCGGTAGCTATGTTCTAGGTGGAGGCACGACGGCGGTGGCGGAACTGGGTGTACACAGGCGGCTGCGAAATGGCGATGGATCAGTAACTAAATCGAAAAACTAGAGCTGGCATAGCGAAGAGTACACCGAAGTAAGAGCACCAGCATCTTAGGACCACAGTTTGGCTAAAATCTTAAATTCCTTATTCTTTTTTTTAACAGAGAGGGGAACTAAAAAAAACAACTCACCGGAGAAAAACAATCACTTGAACTTCGGAAGCTGCCGCTACTGACTGACGGTGGCACCGCCACGGCGGCCCTAGAGTTTATGCCACTAGATTTCCTCCTCTTCCAGTGATGGCTCTAATACCATGTGAAAGTGAATTACTATGAAATACTCTTGTTCTTCATTGATATGAAAGTACATACATAAATAGGAGAAATATAGCTAAATCAGGCCCCTACCCTTCTTCATGTCAGGCCCCTACACCCTTCTTTATGTCAGGCCCCTACCTACTATATCTACCACAACCATAACCTTGTGATATCCTGCAGCATGATCGCCATTTTTTCAAGACAATGACTTAAACCGCTTAGGGGGCATTGGATAAGTATAAAGGATCAACCAAGCACTATTCGGCCTTTCGTCGTCATTTCTTGGGTGCACGTGGTGTACGACTACTGGGGCTGTCGGGAAAGAGGAAAGGAGCTGGGTCTTTATAAAGAGGATGCCGACAAGTCCTTGCTTCGACCTAAGTATTCGATGCTTAAGACTCTGTACTATGTCTTGCCATTGTTGGGGCACCGTGCTAGCTCTTCCAGCCCTGCTCAAGTGATGGCGAGAGTTTATTCGCCAGTTCATCCGACTTCGATGGCTGCTGGTGAGGAGGGGGAGGGAGAGGAAGAAAGTGAGAAGTTGGTGACGCAAGAATATCGTATAAGGCTGGCTAGGGCCGAGAAGAGGCCGACTGCCTCATAATTTAGATCATCATGTAGGGGAATTTGTTTTTATTTTAATGTTGGCATGGTTTGTACGAGGTTTTTATGTACTTTTTTGTATGAATGAACGAGCTTGGCTTATGTGTTTTTTTATCCTTAAGAACTCGTACTAATTCCTGCAATTGTTAATTTTTTTCTGACCTTGTGGTAAAAAGAAGAAAATGGCAAAGCGTAGTATCTGTTTATTTATGCATTTTTGGATTTCCCATAGTCGTAGATGAGCGAGACAAAAGATGTGAAGGCCATTCGAGGGTCAGTAATGTTGTTTAAGGAGGGGTAGATAGCCATGTTAGGGGGCAATATATTGATGGTTTGGATCCCTAGTATAGTATGGTTATTATATTATTCTATCTTATTTTCTTGTTTAGGTGCGAGCCCAAAGTCAAGAGGCTCGTATGTTTCTTCTTGGATGTTTACCAGAAGCGTTCCCCTTTTGAAGCCTTTAAGGTGGTCATGGGCCCCCCTTGGAGGCAGTTCCCGAGATTAATAGCGTCCCTTCGTTGTGCTATGGGCCATTTGCATACCCCTATTTTCTTTGCAAGTGGTGTTTTTTTAGGGCGTAAGTAGGTGCCCCAAAATCGTCTCCAGGGCCACAAGACCTCTTCATTTTAGGGTCGTTCTCGGGGATCGTGGTTCCTCTCGAACTAGTTATATGACTGAGTGGTCTCTTGGCGTAGTTGGGTTCTATAGGAGTCGTAAGTCTCCTATAGAGCCTATTTTTTCGACGAAAAATGACCCTCATAGCTGGCTATGATATTTTTAAGAAGGAAAAAGTAGCCTTGCAAAGATGATATAAATATTGAGAGAGAGTTCTAACCTTTGGGGAGGGGGCATCCCCGTAGAAGAGGTGATGTCATTTGCGCGAGTTTTGTCGGATTCGTAAGACTTTAAGTTTTACGCAAGTGCGCTGTCCTTCATAGGAAGGTCTTTCTTTTCGAGAATCAAAGATTAGATACTCCGGTTGTGACGCGTGGCCTTAACGAATTTGCCACACTGGCGGTTCCAACTTTGACTGTCCGATCCATTCGAATTCCACGTTTGCCAGATAAGGATGTCATAACTCCTGCCATTAAAGACATTTATGATCTTTTGCGGCCGTTTGTCCGCCGAGCCACATGGGCTACTATTACTACTCCACGATCTGCCCACGTTGGTCAGATGATTGTGGTCGTCCATTTAAGGGGTTGTTAGAAGAGTGGATTTGGCTGAGAGCAGGAGCTCGTGTTTGGAGTTTCCTATAAATAGCCATATCATATGTTTCTTTTCACCATCGCCCTTCCTATTCCTACCCATCCTTTTATTCTCCAACACTCTGTGCGAGGTTTTCCAAATGCTTTTTTTGTAAGTCATCTTTTCACTCTTAGTCATCATGGACTGTGTGAGTTTGGAAGTTTCAGACCCTTTGATCGGTGAGCCAGGCTTTACTAGTACGTCTAGTCTGCTTATGTGTTCTCTCCTTCTACGGTGAAAGCGGGGAAAGGCCCCAGTAGGTGTCTTGTCGCAGGTTGAGGGGAAGCGACTTTGCTAGATTCCGGTTTAGCTTCTCAGACTCGTTGTCAATGAGAGGCCTGTGTGGAGGCCATGGAAAAAGTGCATCGAAATTGTCCGAATCCTAGGTTGGGAGAGGTGGGGGATATCGACAAGAATGAAAGTGTTCCCTCTGCGTCGGCTTCCTCTCGCCTGGTTAATAATGTGACGTCTGCTTTTCTACGGGGTGAGCTCTATAATCCCCTTGTTTTTGGGGCTGAATTAGCACCGGGTTTCTTCGAGCTGAGGTCCATAGTGGGCCTTGGGAGAAGCGGGAGTATGCCTCATTCGATAACAGAAGAGTATGTGCGTTGTTTGTTCGAAGGAGTATCTTTGGATATTCCAAGTTCGACATATTACTTCCCACATCACACCAGCTTGTGTATGATCCTCGAGCGGGATATTTAACAGTATACGCCGAGTAGGTTCGTTGTAGCCTTCGCTGGTTCTTTAATCCCTTCGTAAGAGGTTTCTGTAGGTTAGTCCTAGTCAACTACTTCCCGCATCCTTTTAGTATGTGGTGGTATTCGTGATGTGTTTCGGGTTATTGAACATAGAGTGTTCCCCTTTTCACTTTTCGACTGCTTTTCTCCTGTGCATAACACCTTCACATCCTCATTTCTTTTGTTTTGCGCCGGTCGATCCTTTTCTATTCTATAGGAAGGGATTCCCCCGAGCGAAGGCGATACTTGAAGGGGGGGGGGGAGTTTTTCTATTTGGCCCTCGTAACTTTACGATCTCAAAATGGGCAGTTCGTACTGGGTGGGGTATGGGGTTGGTACAAGTACCTCTGTATGTGGTTGCGCATGTAATGCAAGAGTTAGTGAGAAGAGTCTTATATTTGGGTTGCTACGATGTATGCTCCATGTTAAACTATCTGGTGGCTATGATTATGGCGGGGCTTTAGCAAGCCTTTGAGGCATTGGAGTTCCGTGAAGGTCCTCTCCATATGAGTCCCTTGTTTAGTAAGTCCCCATTTTCTCTCGTTTCTTTTATTAAGGTTTTTTCAATCTTCCGATTATAGTTCTAACATGGTGAGTTTTAAGGGTTCAAAGACGTGGAGTTTACGTTTGACTGGCCTTTTCTGCGGGTCCTTCACTTTTCTTGGTGCGTCCTACTGAAGAGGGGCTATTCGAGCCGTATTTAAGGGAGGTTGACCCAATAACTACAATCTTTTACTCTCCTACCCCCTCAGTTGGGGGAAATCCTAGGTTCTCCATAGGTTCGAACCAAAGGTTCCCCAGTCCGGTGGGCTAACCCTCGCGGCTACTTTGCGAAGGTTCTAGTTACGTTTTCTGTTCACTGGGTTTGCAGATGGTGGAGTTGGACTACCCTTGTTTGCTGAGTATGATGGAAGGTCTTTCCCTTTTTACAAGGGTGCTGGGGAGCTTGGAATATTGCCAGTCATACCTACGCGGTTTGCAAAACGAGAGGGATATGGAGTTTTTACTCATTTTTTTCCTGTGTTGCAGGATATCTTTAGCAAGACTAGCGAGGTATTTTACCTTCGTTCTTGTATTAGTCACTTTATTTTATGATGTAGTTGTCTGAGGCACGTTATTTTTATTTCGAGTTCTTTACTTGTTTCGGGGTTTTTAATGACAACATTTATCACTTCCGGTGGAGGCCATGGGAGGGCTGTATAGAACATCTCCCTTGGAGATACCAGCTCTGCACCGGCGTTGTCGTGATCTAGAGTTAGTGTTAGAGGAGGCTCGCGGTCAATTGAGGTAGAAGGACGCTGAGATAGAAGCCCTTCGAGCTGTTAACACCTTTTAGTATGTGGTGGTATTCGTGCTGTGTTTCGGGTTATTGAACATAGAGTGTTCCCCTGTCGGGTAGGCACTTCGTATCAGTTCTCATCTCCTCTTCATTTGCTTTCGTGTATAGAATTAACGAGCAGACTTGGAATACACTCCTTGCTTCAGAGGGAATTGCGACGTCTATCCCAAAAAATGGAGGGTGGGCTACACCATGGTATTCCTAACTTCCTTCATTCTTGTAGATCTTTTCTCAAAGAGTATGGGGTAGTTTTCCAGATGACGATGCCATTTAATGATACTATTTTTCATGTGTGCTTGGTCATACAAATGAGAATGAAGGGGGGAGGGTTTACATAGATTAAGAAAATCCCACTCCTGAATCACAAGGAATTGAAGGGGTTACATTAGGGGCATAAAAATGGGGGGTTCTAATTTTCCTTTTCTTTCTTTCATTTGCCAAAACAAAGGTCGCTACCCTTTTTGACACGAGCGGGTGGGGGGTTTTTATAGATGGGGGAGGGTGGCTCATTTTCCTCGTCTTTCTTCTTGTGCTAATCTTCTAAGTACGATAAGATTTTTGAGGCTTCTGGATTTTACTAGTATCAATATTAATATAGCTCGTTTAAGTATATTTCTAAAACAAATTCAAGATTTCGTTATATTTTTGTGAATCTAAATCCATACAACTTAATTCAACAAACATTTCAAGTGAATGTTAAATGAACTGTGAGAATTTTCATAGGATTTGAAAGTGCAGGTGTTAGACAAAGTGTTAAGCCAACACTAAGCTATGTGGTGTTGACTAAACATTAAGTATACCAATCTTTCCCGATTAAAGAAGATATGCTCAAATTGTGAACATGAGTCATATAAGGAGATCTAAAGCATTATAGAAATGCGTCTTTTATGTCTTGGAGTTCAAGGAACTTTACATTATAAATAGACATGTTGGGCCGCATCAAGAAAAAGAAGAGACAAGACAACAATATTATCTTGTGGGAAGATCATAAGTTGTCGAGAGTCTTTGTTTTGTTTTCCTAAGTTTTGTCTAATGAATTAAGTCTACTTTCTTGCATAGAATTAAGTAGGTACTTGAAATAAGTGGTATATTCTAAAAACTAGATTTAATTGTATTTCAATAAATCGTAGGAAATAAATATTGAGAGTACATTAAATTCATTATCCATAGTGAATATTTTACTGAGTTCTCCGCATATTATATTTATATAATCCTCTTAAAACTATAAAAATATACATGGTTCTTTACTTTGTGTTGTGATAAATTACTATGTAAGTAGGTGTTAGATCAACACTTAGTGTGTGATGTTGAGATTGGTAATTTGGTACGAAATACGTTCCTACAATTGTTAAGATTTATAAAGATGCTAAACTGTAGAACGAAAAGATGGCTCGCGAATTTACTATGGAATCCGTTAGTCAGCATACAAATTATTTCAAAAAAGGCATGAAATAGCTGAAAGGAATCCTACTCAAAATGCTTGGGTCTGGAAAGTGGATGTGAGTTACAAGTTCCAGCATTTCTTGTGGTTGTTAACTCAGGAAAGGATAGCAACAAATTTAGTGAGATTTCAGAGACATGAGCCCTTACTGCAATGTGCTCTCTTTGTGATCACCAGGAGGAATCAGGTCTACATCTTCTTAGATATTGCCCTTCTGCTAGAGAACTATGGTTACTGATTATACAGCATGAAGATTTATCTGTTTTTGATGATACAAGAGATGACCAATGGGTGAAAGAGAATCTGATGAAGTTATAAATAGGGAATGTGCTCATGTCAAATGCAGAAAGGAAATGGATCTTTATGGCTACCATATGGACCTACTAGAAACTCAAGAATCTTCCACAGTAAATAAGTGAATGCTCAAGGGAGGTTATTTCAGATTAAAACACTCAGTTTTGATCTTTATGCTGGTAGGAGAAAACAAGTACACATAACATATTCAGAAGGGTGGAAAAAACCACATGCTGGTTGGTTCAAACTGAACTCAGATGGTGGTTTGAATCCTGACTTAAACTCAGGTTCTGCAGTAGGTCTACTTATGAATGAAGATGGAGTGTGGTGTTGGGGGTACTCTCAAAGTATTAAGGCACTAACTATTGATGAAGTAGAGCTGTGTTGGCAGAATATGGCCTAGCAACTTGGTCAATTATGTTGCCAGGTGGACGATGCTGGTTGGGAGATGGCATTGAATTTCACACGGCTTCCTCCCCCACTCTGCTGACTGAAATCCTTATAAATAGCATGGCTTATGCTATTAAAATGTATCCCGTTAGAGTTATTTTCTTTTCCCTCTAATTATACAACGTAGATTAGGGAGTGGTGAGAGTGAAAAGAATCTGTCGGGGTCGTTCAGGTTGAGTGGGAATTATGTAGTTGTACAAATTTTCTACATAGTGAATTTTGCTCGGGTCCCCGTGGTTTTTCTCCGGTGATGGAGTTTCCACGTTAAATCCTTGTGTTGTTACTATTGTCAATATTATATTCGTGTTGCTTCGTAATTACCTCATGGGCAATCCTGGAGGCGGTATTTGAGGCGGTTCAAATACCTAACAAGTGGTATCAGAGCCCAAATTCCATTAGAGGTGGAGTACTGCTGGGGTGGAGTTGTGGTGTGGTGTAATATGAATACGTACCATAAAGGTGGTTCTGTCAAAGGTAATTGGTTATTAAGTGGGACCGTTGTGACCCCGCCAATTACATGGGAACCTTGAACCTTGAAACCCTGCCAGGGTCATTCGAAGAAAGAAGGTGTATACGGAGATGCGGTATATATCTCCATGTTGTTTGCTTTCTTAAGGAAATTCAAAGAAGGATCGGATATTTAGATATACGGTATATCTCCATGTGTTTGCCTTTCTACATGGGATTACGGAGAAAGAGAATTTTTGAGCAAGGGGAAGCGTTCGCTCCTACATATAGAGTCGTTCGAGGAATGATCTACGATAAATCGTATTCCTCTTTTGGCAAGACAAGAAATGAGGCAGAATGGGCGTGCAATCGTTCAGGGGCCATCGTGAAGATGATTATGAAGATCTGATTTGGCAAATCTTCAAGGGGGATATTGTTGGCAACATATGACCTAACTACTTGATCAATTATGTTGCTAAGTGGAAGATGGTGGTTGGGAGATGGCATTGAATTTCACACGATTTCTTCTCCCACCTTGCTGACTGAAATCCTTATAAATAGCATGGCTTATGCTATTGAAAATGTATCCCTTCAGAGTTCTTTTCTTTTCTCTCTAATTATACAATGTAGTATTTTATACACCGGGAGAGTGTAGACTAGAGAGTGGTGAGAGTGAAAAGAATATGTCGGGGTCATTCAGATTGAGTGAGTATTATGTAGTTGTACGAATTTTCTACATAGTGAATTTTGCTCGAATCCCCGTGGTTTTTCTTCGGTGAATGAGTTTCCACGTTAAATCATTGTGTCGTTACTATTGTTAATATTATATTTGTGTTGCTTTGTAATTATCTCATGGGCAAACCTGGAGGCGGTATTTAAAGAGGTTCAAATACCCAACAAGCTGAAGGCATTGTAGAAAGGTCTACAATTAGCTTGAGACAGAAGAATCCATAATATAGAGGTTGAAGTGGATTCCATGGTTGTTTTTAAACTTGTCAAAGGAGAAGTGGATCCAATTGGAGATATTAAAAGCTTGGTGGATGAGTGCAAAAGGCTGCCTCACATGCCATGGAATTGCACCATCAAATGGATCCCAAGAAGTGCTAACAAGGTGGCAGATCCTCTAGCTAAATTAGTTAAAAGTTGTTTTGAAAAGGAACTCTTTTGGGAGTCTCCTCTTTCTCAATGTATTATTAGCCTATTGGCTAATAACTTGATGCAATTTTACTTTGAACTTCTTTATTTAATCAAAAGAAAAATAATAATCCTCTCAAAGAATCGTGATTCACTACAAGACTGGGCGGTCAATAGTGACTGCCCAGTAGGGACTGCATTGCGGTCGCTGACTTTCAGCGACTGCATTTGCCAATAGCGACCGCAATGCAATCCCTATTGACCCGTTGCCAATAGGGACCGCAATGCGGTCCCAATTGACCCGTTGCCAATAGGGACCGCAATACGGTCCCTATTGACATTAGCGTTGTCAATAGGGACCGCAATGCAGTCCCTATTGACCCGTTGCCAATAGGGACCGCTTTGCGGTCCCTATTAACACTAGCTGTTGAAAATAGGGACCACAATGCAGTCCCTATTAACAATAGCGTTGTCAATAGGGACCGCAATGCGGTCCCTATTGTCCATATTTGTGACCTAATTGCGGTCACTACTAATATTCATACTTTAAAATTGATAATTTATGACGGTTTGAGGTGCCGCGTTGTTTTTTTAGTTCATAATAACCATTGTAATAGTTAAAATAATAATAATTACAACAACGCATTGTAAATCCAAATATTATATAAGGAGAACGGAGCGCTTTGAAGATTCTCTTACTGTTTTGTACGACTAATGTCATAATGACAAACTAATTTGATATGCATATATAAGTATAATGATTACTTGATCTAATGATTATACCTCATAATCATATCTATGCTAACATTTGTGAAATAAATCATAAAAACGAATAACAACTACAACTAACTAGTGATGATTAGTTGTAGAACATGAAATATATCTTGAACGTTAATAATTCACTCAATCTCAATCAATCTATTAATTCACAACTAATATACTATAAGGTTGGTTTTGCAATCATTTATTACTTCAATTCACATGTTACAATGAGTTTGGTTGCTAAGAATCACAAACACACCAACATCAATAAAAACAAAATCGATTTTAAAGTATGAAAATTAATAGGGACCGCAATGCGGTCCCTATTGACACTACTAATGTCAATAGGGACCGCAATACAACTCTAGTGTCAATAGGGACCGCATTGCGGTCCCTACTGACATTAGCGTTGTCAATAGGGACTGCAATGCGGTCCCTATTAACATTAAGTTGTCAATAGGGACCGCAATGCGATCCCTATTGTCCATATTTGTGACCTAATTACGGTCCCTACTAATATTCATACTTTAAAAGCGATATTTTAAGATGGTTCGAGGTGCCACGTTGTTTGTTTAGTTCATAATAATCATTGTAATAGTTCAAATAACAATAATTACAACGACGCATTGTAAATCCAAATATTATGTGAGGAGAACGGAGCGCTTTGAAGATTCTCTTACTATTTTGTACGACGAATGTCATAATGACAAACTAATTCTATATACATATGTAAGTATAATGATTACTTGATCTAATGATTATACCTCATAATCATATCTATTCTAACATTAGTGAAGTAAAGTATAAAAACGAATAACATCTACAACTAACTAGTAGCGATTAATTGCAGAACATGAAATATATCTTGAACGTTAATAACTCGCTCTATGTCAATCAATCTATTAATTCACACTAAACTACTATAAGGTTGGTTTGACAATCATTTATTACTTCAATTCACATGTTACCATGATTTTGGTTGCTAAGAATCACAAACACACCAACATCAATTAAAAAAAATTGATTTTAAAGTATGAAAACTAGTAGGGACCGTAATTCGGTCCCTATTGAGTCAATAGGGACCGTTTAGCGGTCCCTATTCTGTCATCAGTGACCAAATTGCGGTCCCTATTGACTCAACAGGGACAGCATTGCGGTCCCTAATCATATTCATACTTTAAAATCGATGAATATTATTAGGGACCGCACTTAGGGCCCTAAAATGGCAACAAGGACCGCACTGCAGTAACTAGAAAAATTTAGTGACCTAAATCCGGTCCCTAATTTTTTTAGTGACCTAAATGCGGTCACTGAATCCAAAAATTTTATGCGGGAAATTTGAATTTGCCAAAAATTTGAAATTTCACCCTCCCCTCTATATATACTCACCACTCTTACACATCTCATTTCATTATCTCAAAAAAACACCCAACACAAAAACACTATCTTATTTTCCAACACAAACACATTATCTTCTTTTCTCCATAAATCACCCAACACAAAAACTTTTCTTCTTTTTACCAACACAAATCTAAAAAAACAAATCACCAACACAATCTTTCTTTTGTTTCTTTTCTTTCACTTTCTTTATTTTACCACTTTATTTTCTTATTTTTCTTTCTCTTGTAGTTTTATTCATTCATTTTGTTTTGTTTTCATTCATATTTTATTTTCTATTATTAGTCATTTTATTATTTTTTTTACAATCATTAATACTTTCATGTCATTATATTAACTTTTTCTTCATTATTTTATTATTTTGATCTTGTTAATATCATAATTTTACAAAAAAAATAATAATATTTCGGATTTAATTCGGAATATTATTGTTTTTTTTTATTTTTTCTGGGGGGTCAATAGGGACCGCGGTACGGTCCCTACTAATAGTCATAGGCGGTCCGTAATTTTGTTATTAGGGACCGCAATTCGGTCCCTACTAATATTCATAGAGTAGTATATGAATATTAGTAGGGACCGAATTGCGGTCCCTGTTTTTGTTATTAGGGACCGCAATTAGGTCCCTAATATTCAATCAATAAGGGCCGCTTCACGGTCCCTATTTTTTTAAGAAGTAGCGACTTAAAAGCAGTCGCTACTTCATGAAAAACAATAGGGACCGCGTTGCGGTCCCTAATTTTTAAGGCAATAGGGACCGCATTGCGGTCCCTATTGATATGAAGTCACCAGGGACCGGAAAGCGGTCGCTGATTTCCCGATCCCTATTGACCCTCAATAGCGACCGGATTGCGGTTCCTATTGACAAGCGACCGTGGTCAATAGGGACCGCACAATAGCGACCCAGTGGCGGTCCCTATTGACCATCAGGGACCGCCTGGGTGGTCAATAGGGACCGTTTTGCAGTCTCTATTGACCCCTGAATCTTGTAGTGATTGCATTGCATTTAACAAGTGTATCTTGATTTTATAATGCACAAGAATATATATAGATTTTTACATATATTTACATTGATTATTTTCTCTTTACAGTTTCAATATCTTAGTTGGTGAATTGCTTTATTCATAAAATTGGAGCCATAACTCAGGTTAGAGTTTATTTATTTATTGATAAAATAAAACCAAACTTATTTATATGGTTCAAGTTAATATTTTTTTTATGTTTTTTATTGATGAATTGTTCAAGTTGAGAAATATATTTTTATGAAATGGTTTGAGTTACAACCTATTAGCGGGTTAAATATTCAAAATGTAAGGATTAAGGATAGAAAAACGGAGAAGTCCAAAAAAAAAAATATATATATATATATAGCTATGCACACCGATATAAGCCTAAGAACATAAATGATCACGTGATATAGTAAAAATCAAAAGAAAAAAAAATCTGATTTCAGAATTTTTTTTTTTGAAACATGTTACAAGTGACATTTCAACGAGCTAGCGAAACATTGAATCATTTGGGTGAAAATCGATCCAAACAAGGCATCATATTTTCCTATCTTTTTCAAAGATTTCCTTTCTTTTCCGGAAATAACTCAAATTGCCAAATAGCTGAAAAAAATATTTTTCCTCATTTTTTCTTTTCCTCTATTTTCCTTGAAAATAAACGGAGACTTTGTCACGTCAAAACAACAATCTTCATTCTAGAGGAAAAATTATATCATGCATGTTGCACGATAGTTTGTACCAAATTAACAAGTCGGTAATGTATCGGTATAGACGAATCAGTGAGATATTACTACTTACAATATTATCATCTTAGTGGCTATGCATAAGTTAGCGATTTTGTCAAAGCAAAATGATTTACTTTTTGGGGGCTGCAGAGCGATTCTTTTGAATATCTTTATTTTATCCCTCTTAATTAAAGAATTATTAGTTAATGTCAAAATCTATCGTAACTAAGTTTTTTTTTTTTTTTTTTCGGTAAATAAAGGAAGCAACAATGGCACCTACGCCATATCAAAGTTCAACAAATCGACAACTTGGGTCGGGGGCCTATCCCAAAATAGGTCGCCGTCCTCCTGACATAACATAAATTTAGCTAGACTATCCGCTACTCTATTTGCCGTGCGAGGTATCCACTTGAGCTTGCAATTCCAAGGCTTCCTCATTAACATTAAGCACTCTTGCACCTTGGTTTTTTGTGACTCCGTCGGAGTGATTTCTCCCGTTATCATCTTGTATACCGAGAGGGAGTCGGTTTCCACTTCTAACCGCGGGATGCGCCTTTCCCATGCAATGTTAAGGCTTCTCCTAAGCGCTTCGAGTTCCGTCTCATCTACCGTTGGTGTGTCCAACCTCGCAGCGAATCCCCACTGCCATTCTCCTCTATGCGACCGAAGTACGCCTGCTGCGGATCCTGAATTTCTCGTCGTGCTGACGCTGCCATCAACGTTTAGTTTGAACCAATCCTCTTCCGGCTTTTTCCACTTTTCCATCTTCTTGGTTCCTCCTTTCTTTCTTTGCGCCTGCTGGAGTTCCAGGCAAAGGGATTTGATTTTGAAAATAATGGAGGCTGCACTCTCTTCTTTGTTTCGGAATATCCTCTCATTCCGAGCTTTCCAAATGGTACAGCACGTCGCCACAAAGATATTGGTCCAGCTGCACTTTGGTATAATCTTGCAAACTCTGTTCCCTTTCAGCACGTTTTCCTTCAAACAAACGTCATCTCCCAAGTCGTTAAATTTTGCAAGTTCCGTACCCCTCAAAATTCTACACCAAATTTTCCTCGTGCATTGACAGTGTCGAAGTACGTAGAGTACGCACTCCTCCCTGCAGTCACAGGACGGGCACTTCGCCTCTTGAGTTATCCTTCTAATCCTGCGCAAACTGTTCGTTGCAAGCCTTCCTTACCCCGCAAGCCATAGAAAGTGGCGTAGCTTGTTGCTAAGATTTATTTGCCACACCCAACTACAATCTCGGCCACCATTCCCCTCCTCCCGATGATATTTATAGAAAGCTTGGTACGCTGATTTGCAGGAGAATATCCCATTCGACGTCTCATTCCATATAACCGTATCATCTTCATCCGAAAAATTAATACAGCGGGATCTGAGTTCAGCTTTAATTACCTCCGGTAACTCGGTCTGAAACCTGCTCCAGTCCCATTCCCCCTCATCATCACAGACCTCGCGCAGCCTAATATTCAAATCATCCGGATGAATTTCGAGGTCCTCTTCACAAAGCCGCCGTGAGCCAAGCCAATTATCGAACCAAAACCTTATATTTCTGCCATCCCCAATTTTCCACCGGAGATATGGTTTCATGAGTTCAACGCACCTAACGATACCTTTCCACGTCGCACTATCCTAAGGTTTTGCGACACAATCGAGTAGGCTTGAGTTCTTGAGATACTTCGCTTGGATCAAACCCATCCACACCGAATCTTCGTTGCTTAATATTTTCCATGCAATCTTAGCGAGTAACACTTCATTCGAGATCCGCGCAATCCGTATCCCCAGCCCCCCGTTCTTCTTTGGCTTGGTTACCTTCGGCCATCCTACTAGGTGGATTTTCCTCGACGTCGCGTCCGCTGACCAAAGAAAGTTGCGGTTGAGTTGGTCGAGCTTGTTGCATGCGTATTCGGGTAACCACGAGGATTGCATCGTATATATAGGCATAGCCGTGGAAACGGCTTGGACCAAAGTTGCGCGCCCTGCGAGAGACAATGTTTTACTGGACCAACCGTTGAACCTCTTGAGTATCCGATCAAACAGATCTGCACATGCTTCCCTACTCATCCGGCCATGAGCGAGGTTTATCCCTAAATATTTCCCGAGGTTACCCGTTTGGCCAAATCCCGGTATGTCGCAAACCCTTCTTTTAACCGCGGACCCTTGGCATTTAGAGAAGAAATTTTTTGATTTTTCTGGATTCAAGCGTAGCCCCGAGGCCGAACAGAAGGTGTCGAGAACTTCATTAATTACCCGCGCCGTGCTAATATCTGCCTTCCCCATAAGAATGAGGTCGTCGGCGAAGAATAGATGAGACAACTTTGGCCCGTGACGGCAAGGTACGAGGGGTTTCCACTTTCTTTTTTCCACAACCTCATTAATTAGGTAGGAGAGTCGCTCCACGCACAATATGAAAAGATAGGGCGAGAGAGGATCGCCTTGTCGTAATCCGCAAGAGTGATGAAACGCTTCGAGGGGGGAGCCGTTCCACAAGATCTTCGTCGCTGCGTTACGAACGCAAAACATGATAAGTTCAATCAACTCCGGGGGAAATGGGAAGGCATGCAGCGTTTCTTCCAAGAAATCCCAATTCACCCTATCATACGCCTTAGCAAGATCGAGTTTGAGGATCATGTAACCAATCTTGGCTTTTTTCTTACTCCGGAGAGAATGAAGTACCTCTTGCAAGACGAAGATATTGTCTTGTGTGCTTCTGTTTTTGATGAAGCTCGATTGCGTAGGTGCAATAATTTTAGGCATTATATTCTTGAGTCGCACGGTTATATACTTTGTAACGATTTTGTATAGTACGTTACATAGCAAAATCGGTCGAAATTGAGATATGTTTTCTGGATCGTTTACCTTGGGAATAAGACATATGTATGCTTCACATATTTTCTTGTCGAACCCCTTATTCCTAACAGCCTCTTCGGTAAAACGTAGTAGTGAATCCTGAATCACATCCCAATTCTTATGATAGAATACCACTTGAAGTCCATCCGGCCCCGGGGCTTTGAATGGTCCAGCTGCGAACACCACCTCTTTAAGTTCAGTAATTGTAATGGGAATCATGAGGCTCTGTAACTCCGCATCGTCAAGCATGACCTGTAATCGTGAGACCTCGAGCCGACCCCGCGTGTTATTCCTTCGTTCACTGCTGTCCGAAAATAGATTTTCGAAATAGCTTTTCGCGTGTGCTTGTAGCAGCTCGTCATCCCGAACCCAAAAATCATCAATTTTCAGTGCCGTGACTTTGTTCCGTCGTCTCTTAATCATCACTGCCCTATGGAAGAATTTTGTGTTTCTCTCCACATCTTGGATCCATTTAGTCCGTGCTTTTTGAAACCAAAAGACCTCTTTCTGTTTCAACACCTCGTCAAGCTCGCGGATCAGCTCATTCTCAAGTCGGGTTAAATATGCATTCGGCCCGTATGAGAGGGAACGTTGAATTCCGGACAGTCGTGCACTAAGTTTCCTCTTTCGCTGAAATATATTCCCGAATCTATCTCTGTTCCACAACTCAAGGACTTTAGGCACCTCGTTAATGGCATCCAGAATGTTACTTTTCTCCGCCCAAATTTTCGTGATCAGTTCTTCACACTCTGGGTTCGAGAGCCATGCAGCCTCGAATCGAAAGGGTTTCGGACCTCTAATATATTCCCCTTCATCCGTGCACGTGACAATTGGGTGGTGGTCGGAGCATGTACGTGTTATATGGTGAACCACATAATGAGGAAAACGATCCATCCATGCTTGGTTCGCCACCGCGCGGTCAAGTCGTCCCTTGATGTTCTCCCCGTCATCCCTTTTATTGGTCCACGTGAAGTCCGGTCCCCGATATCCGAGGTCCAAAAGACTACTCCTCTCAAGATAAGACCGGAAGAAGTTTAAGCGGTTGAGCGATACTGTTCTACCTCCGACCTGTTCATGAGCATAGCAAACCTCGTTGAAGTCTCCAGTCACCATCCACGGTTCATCGCTTGTGTTTGCTGTGGCAACTAACTCGTCAAACACCCTCACCTTATCACCTCTTCGGGGTTGCGCATATATTCCGAAAACTCTCCATGGTGCTGCCCCGATTGGTCTAATCCGCGCATGAATTATTTGGTCGTTGATCCCCAAGATTTCAACATCCACTTCCTCTTCGCGCCATATCATCCAAACCCCTCCCATCATACCATTCGTGGGGGCCATTGCATGTCTAGAAAACCCGAGAGTTGGGATAATTTCTCTAGCATGCTCCTCGCTCACGCGCATCTCCAAAATATAAACAACCGTGGGTCTATGTACCCTAACATACTCCCGAAAATTCCTGCGAAATTCTTCCTTCCCGGCCCCTGACAATTCCAAGAGAGGATCTTCATTGATACATTATTAATATGATAAGGGCGAATGGGGTTATCAATGGCTATCCCCCTCCATATTGCTATCAGCTGCCAGATTGCTATACGCAGCAGTACCCATTGGCGTCGAATCTCCCAACGGCTCACCGTAGTCTTCATCCACCATGTCCTCGGTCGTCCGGCTCGTCGAATCAAAATCATCTTGTTCTCTATTTCCCAGACCTGCGGCGGGATTTCTATCACGTGCACTAACCAATCCTCTTGTCTTGTTCGTAATGTCGTCGAGAGCCCCCGGAAGCGATGAAACCTCGTTATGAAGTCCGGGATTTCTTCCCATCTGCCTACTAACATCCCGTTTCTGAAGAAGACGCGAAAGATTAGCATTTTTCTGTCCGATAGTGAGAGGCGGTATATTGACGTTCGGACTTGCAAATAATGCCATGGATTCAGTGTCTTTCGCTGCTAAAACCGCGAACGGGTTGTAGGAGTTCTCCTTGGAGACTTCTTGTTGGTTTCTCTTAAGAATTGTAATTTGTTTGGAGGACTTACCAATTCTGTTTCCTTTCCTACCAAGTCCAGTAGTATTATTAGGAAGGTGTTGCTTGTCCCTTTGTATCCTACTTCCACTTCCAGTCCCGTTCGCCCGAAAAATCCCGATTTCTTGCACTTCCTCAGTCGAGATCTTTGGTTCGCCCATCTTTGACTTTCCTTTATCCACTTCGATATTATTTTTGGAAAAATTCTTTTTGTCGTTCCTCCCATACCTTTTTGGTTGGATTACCATCCAATCTCCAAATTGTTTACTTTGAGCCTTTTCAATTAGCCAAGCCTTGAACTGTTCCCTCCATTCGTATCTTTGTGTTTGTGCGAGTCCAGCGTGACCTCTGGAGCGTTTTCGGGAATGCTAGCCCTCGTGCAGTTCTCTTTTTTATGATCAGCTCTTCCACATGAATAGCAAATAGTTGGGAGATTTTCATAGACAACTTGATAGACGACATCATCAATGCATACCCCAAGATCGAGGGGTTCGTCGGTTCGTACTTCAACGCAAAAAGGGCAAATCTTCCTCGCGCCGCGTTGTGAGTATTACCATCAATTTTGATGGGGTCACCAATGCTTTTTGCAAGGGAACGAATCCATGCTTTACGAAAGTATTCCACTGGGAGGTCGAGGAGTCGGACCCATGTTATGGCGCTTTCTATCGTAACTAAGTTATTCATCCCTTGATTGTAGAAACTCAATCTTCTCTCTTATTAATTACTTATCTCAATCTGATTTCTTGCTGAATATATCCTTGAATAAAATAAAGTAGTTAGGGGATAATTTGGAGCAATCTTTTATTTGGCAGTTTTGATCGATCGTAGTGATAAAGATCAACATCTACCACAACGAAGTATAGCGAGCAATTAATAAATTAACATCATAACTATTTTTTTTGGCTAATAAAAAAATAAGAATAAAACTAAATAGTATCACAAAATTATTCAACTTACTAACACTTAATTTATACTAATATAAATTCTCACCTTTTGAAGGAAGTCATAAGTGTGCTTGGCTGATGTGGTGTCACTAGAATAGTATCCTTCAGGAGTTTCTGAGTAAGAAAATCCAGTGCCGACTGGTTGATCTATAAAAATCATGCTGGCTACCTGTTATTGACAAGGGGCTTTTTTCAATCCTCGCCATATATATATATGCATGAAGATTCATGATAAATTGGTTTTGTTTTATAATATTTACTTTTAAAATAAAAAGGAAAAACCTGATCGTGGCCCTTAAAATAACAAGGAGATCTACTAAGTCACACACATAATAAAGGATTGTTCAAGCATTAACCTTCGTCCAAGAATACTCATTTACGGTCAGCAATGGGAATAATCTTCCGTGCGAATTTGCATTGTCGATGGTGAAGGGTCCTACAAACCAGACCAATTAATCAGGACCAAATTAAACGTTAAGTTGCTCGTAGACTATTGAACCAAATAGTGGAATGAAGTGAGAAAATTATGTTACAAGTCACAACACGTTTCTCTGAATTAGTAAGTAATTAACTATTTAGACAGGTAACCTTTTTTTAGCCTAAATTTCTCTTTTTCTTCAACATGCAGAAATATGGAAACGGCTGGAATATATAATTCAATATATAGATACGTAGATACAGATTTTTTTTTCAAACATTACATGGATACGACACGTCCAAGATACAATATTTTGTTTTAATAAACTTTACACATTTATATATAAAGAATATAATTTGATAAACAGGTAAAACAATAATATATATTTAGCATAGTAATGTATTAATATAAAATATATTCAACTCCTAACTCCAAAAAATCAAATGCAAGCATAAACAAAATATTCACAATATATAAACACAAAATGGCAAATACAAAATAAAACACTCAAATTAGTAATGTATCCAACATATTCAACAACAATATTAATTTTTTAATAATACAAGAATACTAATAAAGCTTGATTAATACCACGAAAAAAAATTCATTGTTTAATTACACCTTATTAGTTGACGAATACGTGTCATATATGTGTGCTCATGTAGTATTCAATACAGAAACATCTTTGACTTCTCTATTTAGTTTTTAATTAGGATATCAAATGTGACTTACCGGATACGTACCCGAGGTATGTCTGAGATGTATTTATATTCGATGCGTATCGAACACGGATACAAACAAATTTGAAAAATATTCGTGCATCATTGTTCAATATCTACTGTTTTGAGCTCATATACACGTGAAATTGGAAATTAGAAAAAGAACCCATGTCAATACATTTCAAATTGACTGCCTCAACAAATGATAAATTTTTCGTTTTTACTTTTATTTTTGTAGTAAATGTATGTTTGTTGAAATATTTATTTAAGTTTTCTAGTAACTTGGAAAATATATTTAAAAAGAAACTATTTAAAAACAAATAAAGTATTTTAACACTTTTGTTTTTGTAGATTTAAGTAGTATTTTTAGTTGAATTAATAACATATCTTTATCTTTATCTTTATTATATAATAAGAATGAATGTTTTCAAGCAGGCTGTAGACGGAGATTTTTCGTGTTCCAATTTTGCCCATAATGAATGTTTTCAAGCACACTGTAGACGGAGATTTTTCGTGTTCCAATTTTGCCCATGTAAGTTCAATTAATTACTGTATTATGTTTTGTTTTACAGTAATAAATATCTGGAGGATTCGCACGTATTAATCGGTTGGGACCCACAAATAATAAAATTTCGTAACAGTTAATTGTGTTAGGTTCTGCTATAAATTGCATAACACTCTTCAATGTTTTAATTCTTTCGATCTTGCCTCAAAAGTTTTACGTTTCGCACTTATTGGCCTGCTGTAAATTGCAGAATGGTCCTTTTAATTTTTTACTTCTTCTAAATTTGACCCAAAAAATTTTGTTATTTATTTATATGCCCTACTATAAACTATTAATTAGTCCTTTTATTTTTAGAATTATTTTAGTTTTTCCCAAAAAGTTTTGCAACTATATTTTTTGGGGTCGGGAGAGACATAAACAAACGTGGGGATAAATTATTTGTGCAACCGTATATTGTTGACACGGTACTGCCAATAAAGGGTGAGATGAGGGTTATGAAGGTGGTTACCAGAAAATTGCTCGTGCATAAGAAACTCGTGAAGTTTTGGGACAAGAAAATGAAAAGTTTGATCATTGAATTGAGGTACGAATGGCTGAGAAGAAGAAACAAGAGAATGAATGATTAATAACTATTTTGACACAATTCGAAAAGACATGAAGTTTCGGGGCAAAGAAAATGAAAAATTCGGTATTGAAATTAAAGTAAACGAAAGACAAAGAAGAAAAATAAGAGCTAACTAATATATATATATATATATATATATATATATATATATATATATAATAGGAATCTCAACAACATTAAAGATATATGTCAAGTAACACCAATCCAAATCAAGTTTTACAATCAATTTCGTTAGAAGCAAAGACACTAAAGTGGTGTTTTCAAATTCTTCTAAAACAATAGAAGTTCATAATTTAAGTTTAAGCTCTAAAATCAACTTTAAACCGTAAACTGCGAGTGTTTGAAAAACTAGTTAAAAGCTGCTCTTTTATAGTAAAGTGTTTGCACAAAAAAAAGTGATTTTGCCAATTTTTCAATGAAATGACTACAATACCCATTAAATGTACATGTGACAGTGGCGCCGTCTGTTGGCGATTACCCCGCACCAGTGGTGCCGTCTGTGGAAAATAACTAAAGGCACTAAGATAGAAACACACGTGACAATCATGACTGTGAATACCAGATAGCTACCAACCAACCAACATGCCCTTCGACTTGAGTCGAGGCAGCAGACAATACCGTCCTCAATCTACATACGGACGAGACTTTCGCAGCTAATACCACGCAGGGCCGCAGAAATGCAACACCAATTGAGAATCAACAAACCGCTCAAGAGGCAATGCCTTTGTTGCCACCACAACATGTGGCACAGATAGACCAGATACTCCAGTAGTTAGGTGTCATACCCACTGTTGTACCTACTGCTCGACCTGAACCTCAGATGAGGACGAAACATCATGAACAAAACTCCCCAATCTCATGATGTCTGAATGGCCAAGAAAACACGTAAACACAGAGATAGAGAGGAGGATGATGTATCTCGGTCACGTAGGGAGACCCGCTAAGCCTCATCAAATGTGCGCCAACATAGGCACATTGGTGGATTTAGACTTGACAATGATAGAGGAACCCCTGAGCCATGCAGAATGTGTTATGACATAGTTTGGGGAGAAATTTACATACATGAAAGATACAACAGGCATCAACACAACATGGCAAGCAGAGAACAATACCGTAGTCATCGTGATTCCACTCCTACAAGGACGGAGGAAAACAGAAGAAGACCGATTGGATATAATCGGAGTGATGATAGAATTTTTGAGCCCTCCCCTTTCTGCAAAGAATTGCGTAGCGTGATCTTAGGGAGAGGTTAGGATATCCTGAAGATGACCAAATATGACGAAACTACTGATCCATCATCACACCTTCATGTACTTGGTGGGATACTCACTTTAGGAGGTTTTGACACTAGAGTCCAGACGCGACTCTTTTCTATATCATTGGCGGGAGTGGCGCATAAGTGGTTTGCATGCTATCCACATGGTACCATATGTAGTTACGAGTAATTGCGGGACATGTTTTGATCAAAGTTCAACTCTATCGGTAGACCCGATGGAAGCTGACTATCTATGTCGGTTGAAGCAGGGCGAGAGCGAAACTCTACGTGAGTATATGAAGAAGTTCAACGTGGAAATGTTGAAAGTAAAGACCCCCTTCCCCCAAGGACATTTGGAGGATCCTCTTCAAGACATTGAGAAACAGAGGGTTGGCAAATGATTTAGTGCGTAATCCACCGTCAACCTAGAACTTATCATGCAGATGTTGCGCCGTGAAATGGAAGTTGAGGAGTTGAATCAATTCAACATGGGAGATTACCCTGATCCTGGCAAGGAAAAGGTGAATGAATCTTGAAGAAATGATAGGCCATGGAGATATGGTCGTGACATGGACAGAAATCACAGAAGGAGGGGCAAATCGCCTGTAAACTACACTCCATTTAACAGCTGCATCAGGGAAGTTTATGCTACTGCACATCAACAAGGCTTGGCCAGACAACCTAACAAATTCAAGGAAACAGAAGAGACTCGCAAGTCCAAGGAGTACTACCACTACCATGAACAATATGGGCATGACACTTCACAGTGCCGCTCCCTTTTTGTGGAGATAGAACATATAATCAAAGAAGGACACTTGGCACAGTATGTGCGGGATCAAAAGAGAGTTAGCACTTCGGCTAAGAGGAATAGATCTAATGATAATAGATAAGGAGAGCAGCAGAGAAGGACTCAAATGGCGGCACAACCATAGAGGATAGAGAATGGTCCACTTAGAGGGATAATCAATATAATTTTCGGTGGTTCGACAAGAGCTGATTCTAACAACGCAAGGAAAGAAATTACGAGAAAAGTAGGCAGAGATGTTTTCACTAGAGATAAGTCTCTCGTAAGCGTGGTAGAAAACCTGGTTGAATCTATCACCTTTGACGAGAATGATCACAAGCAATTAGACCTTCAGGTGACGGAATCACATGAGCTGAATTGTCCAATGGTTGTGACCATTGACATAGCAAATTACACGATAAGGAAAGTCCTAATCGACAATGGAAATTCAGCAAATATCTTTTTTCTTGACACCTTGATGAAAATGGAACTGGGACAAAACTACACGAAGAAGGTTACTACCCCTTAAATGGATTTGGGAGAGTGATTGTGGTGCCAATCGGGATAGTAACACTCCAAATGTCTTTTGGAAACTATCCGACAAGGCGAACAAGGAATCTACAATTTCAGGTGGTATGAATTAAATGAATTCAGGGCAGTGGTATCTACTTACCACCAAAAAATGAAAGTCCCAAAGCCCAGTGGAATAAGAGAAGTGCGTGGTAACCACAAAGAAGCATTGAAGTCGTATGTGGCCTCGTTAACGACAAGTTGAAAAGAAGAAGTAATTATATTGCACTTGCACACCATCTGTCAAGACTGGGAGATGGTCAATATCGCTGAAACATAGAAGGATGCAAATAAAGCATCGTGATGCACAATCGACAGTAGTTGGTTAGGTTTAAATTTAGGGGAAAAAGTACCTTACCCCCTAAACTTTATACTATTTTGCACTTTGCCCCCCCTAGGTTTGTTTTGTTGCACCTTGCCCCATCAACTTTGCAAACGTTAGCACGTTACCCCCCAAAGCACTTTTCGTCAAATTTGACCGAATATTATGTCAACTTTGTCGGAATATTCAGAATATCCATGGAATATTCTGTCAAATTTGATAGAATATTAGGTCAAATTTGACGGAAAGTGCTTCGGGGGGTAACGTGCTAACGTTTGCAAAGTTGAAGGGGCAAGGTGCAACAAAATAAACATGGGGGGCAAAGTGCAAAGCGGTAGAAAGTTTAGGGGGTAAGGTGTTCTTTTACCTTAGATTTATGCGAATAATTTGAGATCCCGACTTGTGGGAGTCAACGCGAGGTTCTGACCTGCGGTACTCGTGGCCCCAACTGCAGTCCAGAAATAAATAAAATCTTTTCCTGGCCAAAATAATGGTTCAACTACGCCAATTCTATAGTGCCAAATGGCAGTATACAACTAACACACATGAAGTTGCACGAGCGGTTGCCAAAAGACTACTAAACATTAACACAACGTGAATAGCCTATTGAGTGAAAATCTCATAAAGTAAGCGAGCTATAAACAACCCTACCAAATTAAGCTAGGTGAAGAGCCTATTGAGTGAAAATCATATAAAGTAGGCGAGCTATAAACATCCCTACCAAATTAAGCTAAGTGAAAAGCCTATTGGATGAATATCCCATAAAGTATGCAATCAACATAAACCCTATCAAATAAAATAGGTGAAGAGCCTATTGGATGAATATCCCATAACGTGGGTAATCAATGTAAGTCCTACCAAAATAAACTAGGTGAAAAGCCTATTGGGTGAATATCACATAAAGTAGGCAATCAACGTAAGCCCTACTGAAATAAACTAGGTGAAAAACTTATTAAATGAATATACCCATAAAGTAGGCAATCATTGGAAGCCCTACGGAAAAAAACTAGGCGAAGAGCCGACCAGGTGAAAATACCATAAAGTAGAGGAGCTACAGTAGCCCTAACAAATTATACAAGCGAAAAAACCTTCATGAAGCCTTATACAAATTGAAGAATAAAAAAAAGGAATGAAGAAAGAAAAAACAAGGAAAGAAGAAAGCAAAATCAAGGAAACAAAATCATGGAAACAAAATCATGGAAATAAGAAAATAGCCTTATACAAATTACAAAACAAAATCAAGGAAGGAAGAAAGCAAAAACAAGAAAGGAAGATAGACACCTTATGCAATTGAAGAACAAAAGACTTATGATCAAACTAAAGCTTCTCGAGCTCGGCCCGAGCGGCCTTAAACTCTTCTGTGGCCTTAGCTGACGGATTCAAACAAGGCATTGCATCCGGAGGACTTCAATCAAATTCAGGAAGGAAAATAAAGATTGACGGATTTAATCGAGGCATTAAATTTGCTGACGCTCGTATACTATGACCCCCTGCAAATTGGGGGACTTATGTTATACCACATTATAATCGTATGACGTGATATCGATCAAGGAATGATAATCTGTCAAGGAAGACACGAAAAAAGATATGTTAAATCAAACTAAGCAATATTATCTCTAAACTATGTATAATTATGTCTCTAAATTAAAGACAATAGTAGAGAAAGTGCGAAGTTATGTCTAAAACTATCTCTAACTTGAAATTCACCCACAAATTTTGAGTTAGAGACAGACTCAATCCAAGAGACAGACTCAGACACAACCGAAGACATAGGCGTGATTGGTAAAACCAATGGAGGATTCAATGGCATGATTAGTGCAGTCAATCCACTATATGTACTCCCCAACCTCAACAACAAAAGGTACATCATTTTTACTCATGTAAAATCACGGCTCTCACCTATATCTCTAATACAGTTACAAGTCTTGAGTTATCTCTAATCTTGTATCTTGAGCCTAAAGAGGAAATTAGAGACATATAGCTGTTTCGAGATATAATTCGAGACAGAGCACCCACCTATATCTCTAATCCTCTCTCTAGTTACAAGTCTTGAGTTATCTCTAATCTTGTCTCTTGAGCCTAAAGAGGAAATTAGAGACAGAGAGTTGTCTCGAGATACAATTCAAGACAGAGCACCCACATATATCTCCAATCCTTTGTCTAGTTACAAGTCGTGAGTTATCTCTAATCTTGTCTCTTGAGCCTAAAGAGGAAAGACAGACATAAAGCTGTTTAGAGATACAATTCGAGACAGAGCACCCACCTACATCTCTAATCCTCTCTCTAATTACAAGTCTCGAGTTATCTATAATCTTGTCTCTTGAGCCTAAAGAGGAAAGAGAGACATTGAGCTGTTTAGAGATACAATTCAAGACAAAGAACCTATGATGCACGGATACTCCAACAAAATGGCCGGTCAGTGTCGGATGCGTATCGAATATCGATAATCTCTAGATACTCTTTGGATACGTATCGGATACTCCACATGGCGTATCCTGCATTAAAAATAATTAAAAAGACGGATGCACGTATCAGATACGTTGTGAAATGTATCCGAGGAGTATTCGATACGTATTAACAATTTATAAGAGCAGTGTGGTAGTTTTCTTAAACTAGAAAAGGCCCAACAAGAGCCAAATTAAGTATAAAATCGTGAGACCCTCTATTTCAAACCAAAATAAAAACAACACACAAGGTTTTGATATCTTTATAATAGTATGTGACTAATGACTATGCAAGTGATTAGATATAATATTATTTGATATATTTATTTAAATTATATCCTTATATATAATTATTAATATTAAATATTTGACGTATCACATACGTATTGTATCTTGTAAATTTAAAAAAAATCGTACTCACGTATCCGTATTCGGCGGATATCGATACTCGTATCTGTATCCGCGTAACCTAGCAAAGCACCCACCTATATCTCTAATCGTCTCTCTAATTACGAGTCTTGAGTTATCTCTAATCTTGTCTCTTGAGCCTAAAGAGGAAATTAGAGACATAAAGTTGTTTCGAGATACAATCCGAGACAGAGCACCCACCTATATCTCTAATCATCTCTCTAGTTACAAGTCTTGAGTTATCTCTAATCTTGTCTTTTGAGCCTAAAGAGGAAATTAGAGACATAGAGCTCTTTCATGATACAACTCGAAATAGATCACCCACCTATATCTCAAGTCCTCTCTCTAGTTACAAGTCTAGGGTTATCTCTAATCTTGTCTCTTGAGCCTAAAGAGAAAAATAGAGACACAGAGCTGTTTCGAGATACAATTCGAGACAGATAGCCTTGGTTTAGCAATAATCATTATGGACTCAATTTGATACAGTTTTAGAGATTCAATTAGACATACTTTTGGAGGCTTGATTAGATACAACATTCAACAAGCTTCCTTAAGTTTTCCCATCAAAGATAATTTTTGCTCACTTACTTGAGCGTGGGAGTGCCTTCGCGGGGTCAGCCCCCACCTAGTTCACGTGTCGTGTTCCCATTGCAGGTTTTCCAAACTCAAAACTAGCATGTGACCAATCAGGAACTCGGGCTAGTCTGACGTGGAGTGACTAGTCAGCAGACAAAATTACCCCACATCAAACCAATATTTTTTGACCCTGGATTATTAATTAACTAATCTTAACCGCATAGATAAGCAGTATCTTTTTACCCTGGATTTCTCTCTTTGTTCAACTTCTATTGGTTGAACTCATTGCATAAATACCCGTGAATTTAAAAATTAATTAGCAAAAGAACCACTGCCATTAATTATACTTTATGTTGATTATACATGCATTTTCAGAATCTGTATATGAGAGGAGCGAAACAAGGGATGAGCTCATTGTATTTTAAGAACAATAGACAAGAAAGAAAGAGAGTCGTAACAATACCCCTAGAAAGGAAGTGCTTTGAATAGAGGTTTTGGGGCTTCAAAAGAAGATGAACTAATAAAAATTGTTTCAGTGTTCTAAGCGAAATATACCTTGATAATATAATTAAGCACTACAATAACTGTATGGATAAGAAGGTTTTTTTTTGCATTACAACTTTTATTAACCAGATATTTATTAAAATCAATACTACAAACTATGTTATAAGTTTTTTCGATTTGTTGAAATTATATAAAAGTACAAAAAAGTATTTTATACTATGCATGATTAACTAAACTAGATTCCAATATTCAAAACCATTACAGAAAAGTCCATATAATTAAATTCAAACAATATTAACTCTTTATGCATTAAATAAATAAATTAAAAATCAAGATTGAAACTTCATTTCATGCGAATTAATAAAGTAGTAGAGATTTTTCTGCCAATTTTTAACATCAAAAATGGTTTTTTTGCTAAATAAAATAGCACATGAAATTATTTGCTAATTATACAAAATACTAATTTCTAGATTACAGCTTTCTTGATGTCAACGTTTCTTATCCCTTTTCTGTAATTATCCAGGTACACTAAGATTCATACACTTTTTCAACGTTTTTGCCTATAAATCCTGTAAATATTACTTTATTGGGCTTCTGTCAAATTCAGAAAAAAAATGTTAGAATGGTTGATGTAAAGTATATATATGGGCGAATTATAATTTTTGCCCTTTATTTTACATAAACTTCAAGTTTTGCCCTTTTTCTTACCGGGCTTGTTTTTTGCCCGTTCTCTTTATTTTTTGTTTTAATTTTGTCCGATGGGCTCAGCTGAGGGCTGATTCCAAGCCCAGACGATATGGCGTCCCACGTGGCGTACGAACGTCGGCCACGTGGCGCCACGTCAACATTTTTTTTAAAATTTCTTGAGAAATAAGGGTAATTACCAAATATAAATTTAATTCCTTAACATATATAAATATATAAAAAAAGTATATCTTTATATATTAAAAACAATAAGATATTTAATTCCTTCATATATATAAATATATATAAAAAATATATCTTATATATTAAAAACAATAAGATATTTAATTCCTTCATATATATAAATATATAAAAAAATATATCTTTATATATTAAAAACAATAACAAATTTAATTCCTTCATATATATAAATATAAAAAAAATATATCTTTATATATTAAAAACAATAACAAATTTAATTCCTTAACATATATAAATATATAAAAAAGTATATCTTTATATATTAAAAATAATAACAAATTTAATTCCTTAACATATATAAATATATAAAAAAGTATATCTTTATATATTAAAAAAATACCAAATTTATTTTCTTAACATATATAAATATATAAAAAAAGTATATCTTTATATATTAAAAACAATAAAAAAAGTATATCTTTATATCTTTATATATTTAAAATTAAGATACATATTTTTTTTTTGAAAAAGAAAAAAACAACCCACCCCCACCCTATCCCTGACCCCCCACCCCCCGCCCCCACCATCCCCGACCCCCTCTTGGACACCACCACCACTGCAGTGGTGGTGACGCCGCCGCGATTCTGTAGGCGGCGGGGCGGGGGTGGGGTAGGGGGCGAGGGGATGGTGGGGGCGAGGGGGTGGGGGGGGGGGGGTCAGGGATAGGGTGGGGGTGTGTTTTTTTTTCTTTTTCAATAAAAAAATGATATATCTTAATTTTAAATATATAAAGATATAAAGATATACTTTTTTTATTGTTTTTAATATGTAAAGATATACATAATTTTTTTATATATTTATATATGTTAAGGAATTAAATTTGTTATTATTTTTAATATATAGAGATATACTTTTTTATATATTTATATATGTTAAGGAATTAAATTTCTTATTATTTTGAATATATAAAGATATACTTTTTTATATATTTATATATGTTAAGGAATTAAATTTGTTATTATTTTTAATATATAAAGATATACTTTTTTTATATATTTATGTATGTTAAGGAATTAAATTTGTTATTGTTTTTAATATATAAAGATATACTTTTTTATATATTTATATATATGAAGGAATTAAATATCTTATTGTTTTTAATATATAAGATATATTTTTTATATATATTTATATATATGAAGGAATTAAATAAGCTTATTGTTTTTAATATATAAAGATATACTTTTTTTATATATTTATATATGTTAAGGAATTAAATATATATTTGCTAATTGGTGGTGACGCCGCCGCGATTCGCCGCGATTTGGTGTTGGTGGTGTTTGATTAAGTTTATTATTTTATTGAGAAATTAAGTTATTAAAAAAATATGTATAATTTTACTCTATTTATTTTTAATATTTACTATTAATTATAACTTTTTTACAAATTCTTATTAGTAAATATAAATTTATTAAACATTTTTTGATAAACTTTTATTAGTAAATATAATTTTTAATTTGTAAATACAAATTTTTATTAGTAAATATAAATTTATGATTTAGATCAATATATAATAAAATTAAATATAATTTTGAATATTAGTTTATTTTTAATTTTTACAAGTTGAGTCAATAAAAAAAAATGTTGACGTGGCGCCACGTGGCCGTCGTCTGTACGCCACGTGGGACGCCACGTAATCTGGGCTTCAAATAAGCCCTCAGCTATGTCCACAGGGCAAAATTAAAACAAAAAAATAAAGATAACGGGCAAAAAAAAACCCGGTAAGAAAAAGGGCAAAACTTGAAGTTTAGGTAAAATAAAGGGAAAAAATTATAATTCGCCCTATATATATATTGACCAGTTCTCTTAGCACTTATGCAACTATGCCTCCCTTCAAAATCCTATCTTTTTCCTTTATTTAGATTTTCTAATATATATATAAATAGGTAAAGAAAACCAGGTAATTAGATTATGATGACGGCATCTATTAACTAATATTTTTTTATGTATTAATCTTTTTTAGTAAATGTATGTTTCTTCAATTAAGTATTATAAGTTTTCTTATAAAATTGGGAGGTTTATGAGGAAATTATTTAGAAAAACAAAATAAAATTAATAAATAACATATTTTCACTTTAATAGATATTAAAATTAGCATTTTTATTATTATGTATATGTAAAATGCAATTTGAACAATATTAATATCAAATAAAGACAATGCAAATCCAGTTTTCTAATTGGCTACATTACAAGTAGTTTAACAGGGTCCTGGTCTGCTTACAATTTACTACATGATTCTTCTTGCCTGTATTTTAAATTGTGTGTATATCTGATTGGCTATGGAGTTTTGCTAATAAATATAACACAATTGTATGCTTTGTAATCTAATTACTGCTTGATTCTTCTTGCGTGTATAATGTATATCTGTTTGGCTACGACAACAGAACCATCACCAAGTGGTATTACACGTGTTAGGGCCGTCTCCCTCACTCAGACTGGGATTAGATCCGATCGGCCCAACTTGGTTAATTGATATTGTTTGGTTTTAAATCATTAGGTTAAGTTAAATTCTAGATGGCAATTTATCTTGATAATATTTCCATATCATTATAAGATATTATTCTATATTAAAAGATTAACTTACATATATCTCCTTATTATGTATCTAGACATATTTAGGTATATTTAGGTGGCATATACAATTGGATATCTTGTATGATATTACAGAATCTTTCGAATAAGGCAAGACGATTGTAACAGAATAATCGAGCGTGCTTATCATATAAGGAAAGAAGATATTTTGCGGATTGCAACTGAAGATCTGCTTAAGATTCTGCCGCGCATATATAAGGAGAAGACTCGACACAATTGAATGACACTTTGAACAAGAGAATTTGTGATTTAGTCCTGTATCGAGTCAAAGCATTTTTAAAGAAGAGCATTAAGTCAGAGGAACTCTGGAGTAGCTTAATGTGTTCTTCGACTCAATCGAATATACCGAAAATAGTTAAGGAATAGGTGTTGCAACCGCAAATATTAGAGGGAGTCCAAGATTTGGGTTGATGTAAAACCTACATTGTAATTCTTAAGTAGGGTATTGTTTGAGTCAAACTTTTGGGTGCAAACCCCGTGGACTAGGATTATTTGGACCGAACCACGTTAAAACCTTTGTGTTCTGTACTGTTTTATGTTTAACTGTCTTTTCACAATTGCAACAATAAAACAACTTTCAAACATTAAAGAACTGTCATCTGTCTTACTTACGAGTGCAGTTGCAACTACTGTCAACTGCAACTGCATTCAATTACAAGTAACATAGATCTAAGATCTTACAACACGAATCATTTAAATTTTGGACCTGGGCTATGTTAGTAATCATAATTTTTCTTTTTCCTTATTGGAATGGTCTAATTCACCCATATTTTTGTAAAGTCTGAACCTTCGTTGTGTTTTCGGTGTTCAGCGTGGTTTGAATAAAATCTTATCCAGTTGCTTATTTAAAAAAAAATGTGTGGATGATGTATATATGCATACATACATACATCATATAAAGAGGTTGGTTGGTAGCAGTCTTACTACAACTCTATCTTAACGGGCATATAATAATCTACGATGTCATGCTCTTAATGCATTAGATAAGTTCACGGACAAGTTATCAAAAATGCCCGCTGACTTTTTTTTTTTCAATTTTAAATGCCTGTTTTTTTCAAAACATGCTAAAAATGCCCTGTATCTTTTAAAATTTCTAGTAAAAATGCCTGAAATGAAATTTTCGAACAAAAAAGCCTACGTGGCTGCCTAGTCAAAGAATCGCGTCTGAAAAATAATGCTAAAAATGCCCTGTATCTTTTAAAATTTTACAAAAAATGTCCGAATTTTAAAACGCGACTTTTTGAATCAGCAGTGCGTCTCTTTGACTCGGATGCCACGTCGGATAAAATGTTCGAATTTTTAACATCAGACATTTTTGTTAGAAAATTTTAAAACTTAACGGGCATTTTCAGCAGGTTGGGAAAAACGGGCATTTAAGATTGAAAAAAAAAAGTTAGCGGGCATTTTTGATAATTCGTCCGAAGTTCACTATAGTGCAAGATCGCTTACACTCAATTCAGCCAACAAAGGTAATTAGTTAAATTACCTTTTCATGGATTATTAGTTTAGCCAAAAGAGATCTCACCAACTTCAAATAACATTGCACTGAGACCCGTACAAGCAGGCCCGCCCGTAATCCAGAGCACAAGAGGATCCTCTTTAGGGTTGCCTTCCGACTCAATAAAGTAGTAAAACAACTGCACTTGTTCATTTTCTCCCACGCCAATATACCTTTATTAATTAATAAATCAATCATTAATCATATAATAATTCTCAACATATTGATTCGAGCTGCTTCATACATTAATCACAAATTGCTCAAAGTGAGTAGAAACGAACGCAAACAAAACGTGGATACTGGGAATTTGTCAATTACATAATTTTGGACAACTTAATTATATTTGTATCTTAAGTAAAAAATTTAAATTTCGAGTGACCTACTAAGCTGTATCCTAATGATGTCTACTTATCGGACTAGGCAAGCTTAATTATATGCATCCCAGAATAATTAATTGAATCTAGATTCCTGAGATCAGCCGTTGCATGTGCATTCACTACCAATATACGGTGAGATAGGGTGTTGGGTGGTTATTCCTACAATTTAGGAATCTCCTTTTAATCTCAACCATTGATTGCACATACAACGGATGTATGTAACAATTTCTCCTAATTACCGGCTGTTTGAATAAGCTAATTATATTTATGGACACAAATTGAATCTGATAAAGCATTACAATTTACAATAGATGATTAAATAAATATTTGAGTTTCAAAAACATCACACTTAACAAATCACTCAAAATTGGTTGATTTTCTTTAAAGCAAAAAACATTACTATTTTTAAGTTTATCAAACGTACACATAGTTTTTCACATCTATTACAACACTCACTTTTACACGCGTGTGGCAACCTATCGAACTAGCTAAACAAAACACACACTATATTGGAACCGGAAAATAGAGTTAACTATAATTAGTCTTAATACATACATATACATAACATTTTTTTAAATATATAAATAAATCTTACCCGGTATGAAGTGCGAAAGGTAATTCATTACCCGGAAAACCAGGCAGATTCTCAACTAATTGCATCGACAAACACGTGTTGAACAATAGTAGTACCATTATAATTCTTAACTGTAACATGATCACGGCTGACTTGCGGAGGCGCTGGATGTGATCTAGAGGCGGAGCTGGCCGCGGTATCTTAAATTGTGGTTATCAAGTGTAATATTCGGTGATCATATGAACAGTAAGCATGTAACATATATATATATATACCCATACATATATAATACTATTATTTCTACTCACATTTTAAAAAAAATGGATGGGACGCATTTATGTTGTACAGTTATCGTTATGGCCCTACAATATGCAAAATAGTTTATTGTGCAATGCACAATAATTTACGTGCTTTAATGCTCAACATTAGGTTATATGTTGAATATTATCAAATCATTCGGATCAGAAACTTAATTTACGTGCTTTAATGCTCAATCACACATTAGTGTTTTGTAGGATTTATCTTGTGACATCACGGCAGACTTGCGGTGACGACGGTCGCAACGGTGCCATGTCTAGTCCCATTATATCAATGATAGAGGAAATAAATTATCGTAATACTATTCGTAAAAGTAGGTGTAACACATTCATGAATGTCTTAGTCGACAACTACTATTGTGGGGACAAGTTTTTAATGCTCAATTCTGCACCACACGTAGTTTTATGTTCTGAAAGAGAAAAAGGAAAAAAGAATCATACGTTTTTTTATTCTTTTCTTACATATGCTAGTAAAATGGTTTGTGTTTTATACGGACTATTTTATTGTAATCGATATTTAATTATCATTGTAAAAATATTATTCTAATTTTTATGATAATCTGTTCGAATAGACGACACGTACATTTATAATTTCTATATAATTTGTATCGTATATAACATATATTAATTAATTAGTGGGTCTCACTCATTAATAACTTGTATAATAACATAAAACAAATGATAAATGTATATTATACGGATGAATTATATTCTATGTTATATGGGGCACAACGATAAATGTTTTTAGGGCCCCAACTTTTAATTGTTAATGTATTTTATATTAGGCAAGCTCCATCGATCAATATATGTGTGGGCTTGAGTGGAGGTTAGTATGATTTTTCAAACTTGATAGGATATTTTTGTAATTATACCAAACCTCAAAAGGTGTAACTGTAATTATTTTTATTATTTAATATCATATGGGCCTCAATAATTATTGTGTAATTATATTTAAATGTTAATGGCATATAACGTAAATAAACAAAAATTAAAGGGTAAAAGCGGGACAAAAAGACGTGCCCACATGGGGGCCAACGATAAATACGTGCGGGCTCCATCGATTAATATGTGCGGACTCCAATATTTTTAATACTGTAGAAGAAAACACAATATCGTGACTAGTTGAACTAATGGACCCAAAATAAAATTAAGCATAAAATGCGAGGTTCAAAAATATTATGAAATCTTTAATGTAAATAACAAGAAAACAATGGTAATCACAGTTATGACGATGTTTCTCTTGAAACTTTCTTCTGACTAAGACGTATGGTAAAATTGAAAAAGAAAAGGATGGACGAAAAGGGGGCGCCGATCAGTAACTAGGAAGAATATGTTACGTGATGTGAGAATGTAAAAACCATAAATAATGGGACAAAACAACAACATAAAATAAAAAACTAGAAATAATTGGGCAAAAGCGGCAACATAAAAATTTGACAACGACGAAGATTCTCATTTAGCAGCAAAAAGAAACATAAATACAAAGAAAGAAGTCTGTGACCAAATATAAAACATCAACCGATAACGGATAAAAATTGGAACAAGACAATGTTAAACAACAACAACTTAAGGGAAAAAAACCACAAGAAACAGCTACAAAATTGTAGACCAATTAAAACAAAGAAGGGTGAAATTGACAACAAAAAATTGAGTAAGGGTGAATGTTAAAGGTATTTATTTTTGGGGAATTTTTAATAGTAGGTTAGAACGCCTTGCCCAAGTCTGAAGAAATATATGTCGATTTTTCTCTAATTCTTTGAAAAGAAAGTATATCTCTTTCCCCCCCTTTTGTTCTTCTTTTATAGGGGTCAATCTTTGTACAAGTGGGGTCCTCTCTTTCCTTCTTTAAGTTTACCTGTATTGGGATAACCGCCTCTGAAGATGTTGGCATAGCTTTCGGGTGCCTGTACTATCGGTCTTTTGTAGACAAGTGTCTCTGAAGTAGCTGACGTAGTTCCCGGATGCCTGCGTTAATCGGGCTTTGATGGACAAGTGCCGCTGAGTCAACTTTAGGTGGAGTTCCTATCCGTTTTAGTGAGATAAGAATTATTTGTGTATCGTTCCGAGGACTCTTTGAAATAAGGACAGGGCGCACATCACTCTGAGGACTGTCTATCGGGGGATTTTTCCAAGATGTCCTCGTGCGGGATATGCTTCGAGACCTCACTTTGAAGGATTTTTCCAAGATGCCCCGGGAAGGTTCGAGAGACAGTGTAAAAGCAAGAGTATCGTATCCCTAGGGGGTATGCGGTAACCTATTTAAAGTTTTCGATACCTCGCACGAGATTTGTACTATGTGAAATACTTGTCGTGGGATAGAGTGCACCTCTTATTTGGCATCGTGGGGAACATCAATGTTTGTCGATGCCAATGTGATCTTTCAATGATACCCCTAATATTTTGGGGGTGTCGTAAAAAGGTAAAAATGGCTAATGTTAACATTAGCCCCCCCCCCCTCCACCCTCAAATTTCGATCGCTCTCGTAAGAGATGCGAGCTGAATTTTTTCTTGAAAAAGGGATCTATCGGGTAAGTTATCGTAGCCCTTCTAATAGGACGATTTTCTCTCTTTATGCTGACATTATTTTTATTTTTGATGACGTGGCGCCATTAAGGCCATGTTTTCTGGGAATTGGGCGTAGCGGATAGTCACACCCCTTCACCATAGGGGTGTAACGATCCGATTTTCTCGAGCATCGTGCCATCAATGATTGGGATCAGGCGTTTATGCTAGGTGCAGGGAACATGGCGACGTGGAGAGTTAAGGGTGTTTAATGGGTAATTAATACCCATTAACTGTTAGGGTTATAAATACTCCCTCATCCCCTAATTCATTCCACACTTTAACCAAAGCTTCAAATTTTCCTTTCTTTTTCTTCGCAAAAAACCGTCCTCGCTTTTCTCGATTCGAATTGCTGCTTACTTTCAATGGCATCCTCCTCCTCTAGTCACTTAGTCTCCACGGCTTCCACCTCCGATGCCGTCGCTTCCGTCGCTGTCGCTTTTTCTCCCACCTCCGATATCCCTACCGTAACGGGGGCGCTTGCTCTGGTTTCTCGCAAGCGGAGCGCATCGGCGGTGACAGAGGCCGGTGGTACTGGTAGAAAATCTAAGAGGTCCCATTAATCTACTGACAAGAGCGGTGTTCCTCGGAATACGCAGAAGGTGGACAACACTATTAGCACCGCTACCATGGAGGAGGTGATGGCTTTGTGTGCGGATTTTGGGGTATCCGACAAGAATGTGTCGGTGAAGATTCCGACGGCCGATCAGAGGAGCAACATGCCTCCTGTTAAACACCTCACTGTCTACTATTCGCAAGTGAGGGTGGGGTTACGATCTTTCTTTCCTCCCTTGTACTGCGAAATATTCAACTCTTGTAAGGTGTGCCCGAGCCAGCCCACCCTTAACTCTTTCACTACTTTGGCTCTGTTCGTGTTTTGGTGTTTAGTCTAGGGATCGAGTGCACAAAGGATAGGTTTTTTGCTATCTTTGAATTGAAACCTTCGCCAGGGGAGCCCTTTTCTTCTGTTTCAGCCATCGGAGTAAGGATGATCGTATCTCTGAGGGGAACATGAGTTCCAATAGCACCTGAAAGGCTAAGTTATTCTACATTTTCCCTACCGAGGGTGGAGAATGGGATATGCCCTATACCTGGGGGGAGCCTCAATTTCCCGAGAGGGTTCTGAATGATATCCTAGTGTTCTCGGCGAATACTTTGGTGGAGTCGGAGAAGTCCGCGGGACTCTACAGAACTGCTGGCTTATGGAATATTTCACCCGTTGATAGGGTTTAGAATCCTTGGGCTATCCCCGCGAGTTATGCCGCTGTTTTTGGTGAGTTTCCTTTGTCTTTGTCTTAGTAAATTTCTGTGTTTTGTTTCTATCGATATCTAACTTCCTTTATTATTTTCAGTGGAGACGTTGAACCCTTTCATGAAAGAGGGTGCCAATCTTTTGGGCGGGGCTTGGTTATCCGATGCCGCGGGGGCCTCAGAGGGAGTACTGATGGGAGCTTCCGGTGCCACGGGTGCTGTAACTACTTTGTCCCGATCCTCAAGCGGAACGTCTGATGCTCTTGAGGAGAGACACCCGGACGTGAACTCTACGGAGGCGGCCAGTATTATGTTTTCTTTAGAAGGAATTGGGGGCGACGTAAAGCTAGCGGGGCTCCCTCTGCCATTCATTCCCGCGGCTGTCCCATCAACAGCAACTCCTCAATCGGAGGTTTCGATGGGCACTTCCGTTGCCCCAACTGACATTGTCGATGTATCATTTTCAGGTAAGTCTGCGGCATTAGCGGACTCGGTGGATTCGATTTTGGCGACGCTGCCTGCTAGTCCGACTCGTGCTCTTGGTAAGTGTCTTTATTGAATTTTTATTTGGATACATAGAACAACATTTGTCGAATATTGTGTTAACTTAGTGAGGACTTTCGACAAACAAAGGGAAAGCTCCGATGGTGGAGACGGGGAGTTCTTCGTTGGAGGCCGCCTTTGACTTGGGTGAGTTTTCGAACTATAGGGTTTCATTCAACTCTTAAATTTAAGGAATAATTGTGTTTGTACCTGCCTTGTTTATGTGCAGCGGGTGAGTTTTTCCATCTGGGGAGGGGTGCCTCGCCCTCGGGTCTCGGTGCATTACATTTGGAATCTATTTCCGAGGGCGCGCCCTCCTGCTTGAGGAGTTGATGACCACAATTCTGCCTTTCGACGACCGTGCTATACCCGGATCGTTGGCAGCCCTCCTCTTCATTAGCCCAGTCGTTACGCAAGTTCCACTTTTTGGGAGTATGCTCCTGAGAGGTCCGTCCTCTTCTGATTTTACTCCTTTGGTGCATGTACCGGATGCGGAGGGAGTTGGTGCCGCTCTAGGGACCATTCTCGATTTTTGGCTTCCACCAATTCGCTTTCGATGGATGGGTGGCAGTTTATACACGCCTGCACTAACTGGATAGCCATAATGGTAAACCATTTCTCTTTATGTTCATCCCTCTAGGGTCCGATGTTTGGGTCCTTATTTTTTAGTTTTGTTTTTAGGCGCCTAAAGTGCTTCCCCTTGTTTTACTCAAGGTTGGGAAGTTACAAAAGAATGTTGGCGTGGCTGAGGAGCAGTCTTGAAAGATGGAAGAGGAAAACAAGTCTTTACGAGAGCAGGTAGGGAGGCATCAGGCGGCCTGGGATAAGGCGGCTCGGCGGCCTGGGTAGGGAGGCATCAGGCAAGTGCCTCAAAGACCAAGTATCGGATCTGAAGACTTCAGAGTTAACTTTGAAGGAGAAGGTGGAACTTTTGGAGGGGGAGAGAGCTGCAGAGATCTCTCGGCGGGGGGAGTTGGAGCAAAACCTATCGCACGCCCTTTTCCATGTGGATGCTTTGATAGAGGAGTTGGCTAGGGCTCCAGTAGGTATTCCTTCGGAGGAAGTGCAGAGGAAGCTGGAGGATGCTGCCAAGTTTGACCCGAATGAAACTTTTTGCCAATGTCAAGCGATCTACGCCCGGAAGAATCACGGGTACCTTATAGGGCACGTGATGTGGGGCTTCGTTTAGTGCTTCATAAAAGTACCGGAGAAGATTAATCCGAATGCAGATCCGCGATTGGTGAGTATCTTGAATATGAAGAGGCCGAGTCTAGAGGAGGCATACGCCCTCTTTAAGAAGTAAAGTTCTCATTTCCCTCCTCCCCCTGCTGCTCCTAGCCGAATTGTTCCTCTTGAAGTTGTGGTTCCACTGCCCCGATCACAGGAAGTACTTCTCCAATGCCCGCCCCTCCTGTTCTGGGTCGATAGCAGGTCCCTCGAGTGCCTCCCCTACTGCTCATGCTGTCACTGCCCCACCGACCGATACTTAGGGTCTTTATTTCTTTTTGTTTTGTAGTATGTATTCTCTTTTGGAGTCTTTTTTTTGTAGTGTAAAGGGGGCGCCCTACTTTGTACTTTTCGTAAACTCTTCAGTTTCTTAATGAATTGGTCTTCTTGCCCTCGTTCATTTGATGAGATGGTTTAGACATAAATAGAGTAGTTGGGTCGCGCTGCATCAATCTTGGGGACTTGAGTTCCTTCTTTAATGCTTTAGAAGACTTTGCAAGATTTTGATCTTATCTTAACATTTAATAAAGTGGTTGCGTGCCCTCGTCCCCTCATTGCATGAAGTATGCGAAAACAATCATCCCGTTGACTTTGGGAGAAGGCGACATGTGGACCTTCGTACCTTTTCTTGATTGGTCGTGATCATCTCGAAATCCGGGTGGTTCTGCCTTTAGGGGTGGGTCCCTTTCCTCCGCTATATATTATTTTTTTCACTGAAACATCATTTTCTCCAAATCCCAACATACCTCACCTTTCTTCTGGTTATCTTTACTTAGAAAAGAAGTTTTTGTCCTTTTACTTTTTGGATTTCTCTACTACTTAAACTTTTTGTGTCATATTGACTAGAGAAGAGTCTGACCTTTTGTGCTTATATCATGACATTTCCTCGTTCCTCTCGTAATCAAGTGGACCTTACTCCACTTTGAAGGTCTCCGTCCGTATATTTGGTGCGGCGTGCTCCAAGTGAGACTTTTATGTCATGCTCTCGGCGTCCAGAGGGTGGTTTGTCCCCTACTACGAGGGGTCCCTCTCCTACTTCCCATTCAGTGCAACTTCACGCGAACATGCTGCTATCGCACAAGATAAAGGAAGTGTTTATGAATAGGGTAGCATTCCTTCTGACAGATCAATTCTCAATGTTGCATACGATCACGGTGAACCCCCAGGCGTTGATTGGCGGGGGTCGAGTGGGGTCGCCGGAAGGCATTGAGTCCGTGGACTCAGTAGCGGCGCTGTTTGTTGAATATAACTTGGACTTGGGTGCGTATGACATGGTGCTACCTAGGGCTGATCAGTGAGCGTAGGATCCTCCCGCATGGTATATGACAGTATACTCCGATCAAGTTAGTTGTGGTATGCTCTTGTTTTTTCATCCCTTTCTGCGATCTCTTTTTTCAGTATTGGCAAATCTGTCCGAGCCAGCTTACGCCCAACTCTTATCGCTACTTTGTGGGCTATGTTCTTTGTAGCGGGCTTCTAGATCTACCCCTTACCCCTTACCGCATGGGGAGTATCTTCGTCTAGCGCCCCTGCCTAGGTGGTTTGCCCTTTTTTAGCTTGGTATATCGTGACCAGCACAATTATTTTACAACCATCACTAGGCATGTCACTCCTCGGGACGATTGGAAGAATCATTTTTTCACTTGAGGCCTCGGGGGTTGACTGCTTCCTCGTGGAGAGTGCCTATCTATTGGGGGTTGGGATACGTGGTTTCAAGTCTAGAAGTTGTGGTTCATGAGCTGGAGGCTTTATAGGAAACTACTCTATTTGTTGGGAGTTACGACATATGTGGTTTGTTAGAGTTATCGGATGTCCTCACTCTGGCCTGTTTGCAAGAGGGGTCAGCTGCACGGGAACTCCTTCCGCGCCCGTTGCACACTAACTTGTTTTTCTGTAATGTTCCTACCTTGCTTTTGTTTCGTAGTCCTTTGGGGCATAACTATTAAAAATTCTAAAATTGTTTTTCTTGTACAAGTCTGAGATGGATTTCTTTGCCGTTAGGATTTTCGGGGGAGTGTCCGCGAGCTGTGGGTCTGAAGGGATACCTAATGATGAGGAGACGGAGGGGTCCTGGTTTCAAGACATGGGATTAACCTTGGAGTGTGGGGTTTGGGGTCACTACCCTTTGCGGGTGGTCGGGGACTCTTCTTCCCATTCCCCAGGGAATCTGGGAGCGGAGGTGGGAACTTCCTCCTGACAGGTTCCGATAGCGGGGGAGCCTGTGGAGGAAGATATTGCTCGGGAGGGTCCCTTCCCTGGATTCTGAAGGGATGCCGTGAACGCGATCGAGGAGTAGGCGCCATCTTCCCCCGATACGCCACCCCTGATTGCAGGGGTGGAGCAGGGGGAGAGGTCAAGAGGGGCAGAGCGGTTTCCCAGAATCAACCCTGATGTGCTTTTATGCCGGTTTTTCTTGAGTGGATTGTTGAATAGGTTGGATTGTACTCAGCTGAACGCTCTTCCCTTGTTGCCCCTTCAGGATTTAGCTTGCAAGGATCTTTGTGAAGTATATATCTTCTCTTTTGTATTTCCAGATTTGATATTTAATTCAATATCTCCTTGACTTTTCCTTTGATTTGTCTTCCTAGCTTTTCACGGTGATCAATCCGTGGGCTTTTGGAGAGATCAGATTACCTCCGAGGCGGAGTTGATATACTGCCATTGGGACGATTTGGAAAGAGAGCTCTTGTTGACTAGACAAAAGGTCGAGTAGCTTCATGTTGATAGTGAGGCGGCGACGGAGATTCATCATGGCGCTTTAAAGGGCTTAACTGAGAAGTCTCAGGATATGGATAGGTGTCCGTCGCTGGAGCGGGCGCGAGTGGTATGTTTGGAAGAGAGGGTAGAGAATTTGCGGGGTCAGCTATGAACCTTGGAGGAGCTACTTGAAGTGATGCGGAAGCAGGAAGTGGCGTTGATGTTGGCACGAACCCAAGCGATCATGGATATATCTAATGCCCTGGCTCATCGGGACATGCTCAAAGAGGAATTCTGTGATATGGTGCGCATAGTGTATAGGCTGTGTGAGGAAGCTGTATGATCGCTGCCTGGATTTCCTGCCACCTTGGTGATTCCTCACCTAAATATAGTGCCTGAGCTCCCTCCTACTTCCTTGGCTATGTCCTAGGAGATGGTGCCGGTGTCGGAAGGTTTGGTCGTGCCTTCTGTAGACCTGGCTGAGCCGATGGACCTCTCCGAAGAACATCTCCGTCAATTGATCCGAGAGGGGAAGCGCCCTCGTGAAGGTCCTTGAACATCGTGGTTTTAATCATAGAGTACATGACAATGTAAAAATGGTTATATTCGTCTTTCAATGATATATACGCTTAGTGTCCTTTTTTTGTAACAAATGGTGTAATAAGGTAGGCTTGCCAGTAGTCCTTGTGGGACCGTTCTTTTGTAATGGCAAGGCTATACTCTTTCAATAATAACACATGAACCATCTATTGTAAACACTGTTTTATTTATTTTTCAGAGAGGGTATGCCCTCATACAAAGCGTAGCTGTATTAAGCGTAATATTTTATTAAGTTATATGCATTCCAGGTGTTGGAGAACACCTTTCCTTCGTTGTTCTCCAATAAGTAGGTGGCACCCCGATGATCTTAGCTATCTTGAAGGGTCCTTCCCACTTTGGTTGGAGTTTCCCTATATTCTTGGATGATTCCGCTCTTCTTACGAGGTCTCCTACTTGAAATGTCCGGGTTCGGACTCGAGTATTATAATATTGGGCCATGCGTGCCTTATATTGCTCCATGCGAATGGACGCCCGGGCTCTTTTTTCCTCAAGGAAGTCGAAGGCCAAGGCTGAGTTGTTGCCTACTTCCTCGTATTCTCGGACCCGCCAGCTTTCTATTACCACTTCTGGTGGTATGATTGCTTTGCTGCCATAGGTCAGGCTGTATGGAGTTTCCCCATTGACAGTTCTTGGGGTAGTCCAATAAGCCCATAAGATTCCCAATATTTCTTCCACCCATTGGGCCTTGTGCCAGTCTAACCTTGCTTTTAGATTTTTCAATAGGGTTTGGTTAGTCCTTTCTACCTGTCCATTGGTTTGGGGATAGCCTACGGAGGCGAAGCGATGCTTGATTTACCAGTGGTCGCACCATTTTTCCAGCTCTTGGTTGGTGAATTGGAGCCTGTTATCATTGACCAAGCATCAGGGGATGCCGAAACGTCATATAATATTCCTCCAGAGAAAGTTGATGACAGTCCCTGAAGTAATCTTAGTGAGGGGCTCTACTTCCACCCACTTGGTAAAGTAATCCACGGCTACTAGCAGGAATTTCTTCTGGCCGGGTTGGGGATCAATGGTCCTACAATATCAATCCCCCACTTATCAAAAGGGCATGGAATTGGTCCCGATACCCAGGGTACTACGGGTTGGTGGACTCAGCGAGCGAAAGTTTGGCATGACTTACATCGTTTAGCATGCTCTTGGCAATCTTGTTCCATCGTAGGCCAATAGTAACCCTGGAGGAGGATGAGAGTAAGATCGACAGAAAAGGGTTCCTTCGTAAAGGAAGTATCGGGCAGTTTTACGACAATTAATCGCTGTTCAGCTTTGTCTACCGCATGACCTTTCGGGTGTTTCAGGTAGGCTAGAATTGAGGCCATACATTCGCTGTCCATGGGTTGTTGCGTGACACCTACTTCTTTGACTTCAGATTTTTCAGAGGTGAGGGCTTGGAGAAGTGTGATACGGGGAGTGTGGATGGTGGCGGTTTGGGAGGCTATCTTAGAGAAAGCACCCGTGTCTTGGTTACCTGAACGTGGAATTTGCTTAATTTCACAGCTTTCAAACCAGGTGATCCTTTCGTAGACTATTTGTAGATAGTCCCGCATCCTTTCCTCTTTGGCCTCATAGCAACCGTTAACTTGTTGTACGATGAGTTGGGAGTTGCTATGAATCACCACCCTTTTAATTACCCCCTCTATGGCCAGTCTCATGCCTATTAGTAAGGGGCCTCGTATTCTGCTTCATTATTGGATAAGGGGTAGTCAAGCCTGACAGCGAAATATTGAGTCTCTCCCTCTATCTCGGTATTGGACAAAACTATCCCCGCTCTGCCATGCGTGGCCGTGGCAGACCCGTCTACGAGCATATACCATAGGGGCGGAGTTTGAATAACCTCTAGGCTCGTCATTTCCATAAGGAAATCAGCTAGCGCTTGAGCTTTAATCGAGGGCCTAAGAGCATAGGAGATATCATATTCCGTGAGCTCAATGGCCCACCTAACAAGCCGGCCTGAAGTTTTGAGCATATTGAATATGGTGCGTAGGGGGTATTTGGTTAGCACCGTGATCGGGTGAGAGAGGATATAAGGGCGCAATTTACGCGCAGTGGTGACTAGGGCTAATACTAATTTCTCAGTTTGGGTGTATCGTCCTTTGGCTCATTGCAGTGTTTTGCTCACGTAATACACGGTGCGATGTTCTCTATTATGTTCCTTAACTAGTACGGCGCTCACGGCCTCCTCCCCAACCGCCAAATACGCAAACAACTCTTCTTGTGGACTTTACCAATAACGGTGGGTGGGTCAAATAATCTTTTAGTTCGGTGAGTGCTTCCTCATACCGCTCGATCCATTGCAAATCCTTTATGTTCCTCGAGATTTTAAAGAAAAGTAGGCCCTTGTCGGCGGATTTAGAGATGAACCTACTCAAGGAGGCCATCCTCCCCGTTAGCTTTTGGACATCGTTGATAGTCTGAGGAGTAGGCATGTCTAGGACAGCCTAGGCCTTTTCGGGATTCATTTCTATGCATTTTTTCTTTACTAAGAATCCTAGGAATTTTCCTCCCATTATGCAAAAATAACATTTTCGGGGTTCACATTCATCCCGAATCAGTCCATGATGGCTAGTGCCTTGTGGAGATCTTTCGGATGGTCTTCTGCCCGATGGCTTTTAACAATCATGTCATCCACATATACCTCAATTGATTTCCCGATTAGCCCTACAAACCTGAGGTTTACCAGGCGTTGGTATGTGGCGCCCGCGTTCTTCAGTCCAAACGACATTACCAAATAAAAGAATGTGCAGACGTCTGTAATAAAACTGGTTTTGTCTTGATCTATAGTGGCCATCGGGATGTAACCCTAGTCCCCGTCCATGGTGGACAATAGGGCGCACCCGACCGTGGAGTCTACAAGTTGGTCTATGCTGGGAAGGGGGGTAGCAATCCTTAGGGCAGGCGTCATTTAGGTTTGTGAAATCAACGTACATCCGCCATCTACTCCCCGTCTTGGGGACGAGGACCACATTGGCTAACCATTCAGGGTATCGGACTTCACAAATCTGTCGTAGGTTGAGTAGTCGTTGGACCTCAGATCGGATAATCTTGTTTATGTCTGGTCATATGTTCCTTTTTTTCTGTTGGACGGGTTTGATTCCAGTATTGACATTTAAGAAGTGCTGACAGACCCATTCATTTATCCTTCCCGGGAGTCCCCCATCCCAGGCAAAAAGGTTGCTAAACTGTTTAGCATGAGTATCACTCCTCTTTCCACTATGGGTCCATCCCCGTCCCGATTTTGACAACCTTGGTGGGGTCTCCCTCTATTATCTCAATCATCTTTAGCTCTTCCACTGGCTGTACCTTCAACTCCTCCTCTAGTTTCTATTTTTTGAGGAGTGCATTGGCGTTCCCTTCATTTTCCGAGGGTATTGCATTCATGCGACACTCTCGGGCTTTAGTTTGGCTACCCCTAACTTCTCCTACGCCCGAGGGTGTGGGGAACTTGACCTTTAGGTGAAGGGTAGAAGGGATGGCTTCAAACGTTCGTATAGATGGCCGTCCGCATATGGCGTTGTACGTCCGAGAAGAGGCTTCTACCACCCAAAATTTGGTGTGTTCTGTGCATCTCCTGGCGCCCTCCCCCCAATACATGGGAAGGGTAACGGTTCTCAAGGTGCGGCATGTTTCTCACGAGAAGCCAACAAAGGGGAACATCGACCTCCTCCAAGCGTTCATTTTTCAACCCCATTGCTAGGTATGCGGGGAGCAAAATGACATCTACCGAGCTGCCTGTATCTATGAGAATGCGTTGGAATTCAATGCCAAAAATTGTGGCTTCGATGACCAGTGGGTCCTCCTGAGGGTATACTATGCCCTTCAGGTCATCGGGTCCGAAGGCAATAATAGGCAACTTGGCCCCTTGTATAGATCATATGGGCGACCCTTGCTCTGTACGTCGGGCTTCCTTTAGATATTTCTTCTTCTTTCTTGGGGGGTGATATTGAGATATCCCCTCCTTCTATCATGTTTATAGTTCGGCCTGAGGGGGGGTTATCCTCATAGGATTCCGGGGGTAGAGAAAGTCCTTGGTGGAGGGTATCTTCGCGATACTTCGCGTCGGGTCCTCTTTCTTTCGATGGTCCTTCAAACCGGATCCTCTTCCAAACGTTGGGTTTAAGCACTTTTTGATTGTTCTCTTTCAAGTAGTTTCCTAGATATCCGGCGATGAGTAGCCGATGTATCTCAGTTTTAAAAGTATTGCAGGCGTCTGTGTCATGCCCCTATGCTTTATGGTATTTGCACAACTTACCTGAGTCATTCTTATCGTGAGGCCTTTTGACCTGCCGCGGCCATTGTAGGTCCACGCTTCCCCTCATAACATTGAGTACTTCAGCGGGAGTAATAGTCAAGGGGGGCAACGACGTGGGTTGGAGATGCCGTTTTACCAGACCTCCATCGTCCCTTCGTCTCGGGGGTGCTTTTCCCTCCATCGCTTTATTCTGGTATTCCTTCTCCCGCTCTAGGTCATTGCTTTTTGCCCGAATTTTAGAGTTTTCTGCCTCTACCATGATGATGTAGGTTTTCGCCTTATGCATAAGTTCATTCATATCCTTAACCCGATAACCCATAAGGTATCGAAAAAATCTTCGGTCTTAAGTCCTTGGGTCAAGATATCTGCAATAAATGAGGGGTTGGTTTTTGGTACGTCCAAAGCCTCGTCCAAGAAGTGCTTCATATAGTCTCTAAGAGATTCGTCTTTATTTTGTTTGATTGTGAACAAGTGGCCTGCGGAGTTTGGATATCTCCGATAACAGGCGAACTGCCGTACAAACAAACACGCCAGCTGATCGAAGTGAGAGATTATACTAGGAAGTAGCTGAGAGAACCAAGCCTGGGCCATGCCTGCCATCGTGGTACGAAATACTCGATAAAGGACAAAGTCGGGCGCCGAGACCAGGTCCATGGTGGCTATATACTGGTGAATATGATATTGGGGATCCATACCGTCCTTATCCCCTGTGTACAAGGGGAGGTTGCTGGGTCGCATCCCCGAGGGGACCAAAGCGTGGGCGATATCCGGGATGAAAGGGGATCCATGGTAAATGAATTCTTCCCCCGGAGTTATGTTTTTCTTTATGTCCCTCATCTCTCTTCGCAAGCTATTAACCATATTCCATAAGGAATTGTCCACACCTAAGGGAGTGGGCAGTAACTGATGCTCTCGGGGGTACATAAATCCCCTCCCCTCGAAATCCCGAGGTCTTTCGCTCCTATTGCCCTCAAAAGGAATTGGTCACCCCCTGGTGTATGGGAAGTGGGTATCCTGAACCTAGGAGGCCTACTGGAAGCGAGACCTCAAACGGGATTCGTATTCTTTCGACTCGTTTCGTTCTCTACGAGATCGGAGAAGGGGTCCTTCTCGGGGGTAGGCTTTGTGGCCTGGTCCTTCCGGTGGCTCTCTTTACGAGACGCTCGAATGAGTCTCGGGGGATATTTATAAATTCCCTTTTTTCTGTGGTAGGAGATGATTGAGCTTTTGAGGGCTCTTCCTGCAAATGTTCAGTAGAGTTCTAGGATTAATCGGAGGGGTAATAGAGTGGCTCATGGCTCCTTGCAGGGAGATTTCTTCAAACGTTCTCGAAGGCACAATATTGTTGCGTTCCCACATACGGCGCCATTTTGTTAACGGTAGAGAAAAAGGAACTGCACTTCTACTAGACCGTCTTGAGTTAGACTAGCTGCTCGAGCTAGAGAGTTGTAAGCATGGCTGAGCTTCCATTCCCTAGTTGGGTGCACCTTTTTTTTTCCTCTAGTCTTTCCTCTTCTTTTTCTTCCGGGAATGAGCAAGACTTTGTGTTGTAAGGCCTTGCCTATCTCGAAAGCGAAACCTAAAAGTGAATAAGTGCATATTACTTTTTTTTTTTTTGGAATAGGCGAATCCATGCTTTAGAAAGAAAAATTGGATCAAAGAGATTGTCGATCAATATTCAGCAAGAGAGAGATAAAGTTCAAATAGATCAATTTATCTTCTCTGCACCAGCTAACAACCTCCGAATATTATTTTCGGGAAATTTTTAGAAGTAGGTTAGAACACCTTGCCCAAGTCTGAAGAAATATATGTCGATTTATCTCTAATTCTCTGAAAAGAAAGTATATCTCTTTCTCCCCCTTTTGTCCTTCTTTCATAGGGGTCAATCTTTGTACACGTGGGATCCTTTCTTTCCTTCTTTAACTTTATCTGTATTGGGATAACCGCCTCTGAAGATGTTGGCATAGCTTTCGGGTGCATGTACTATCGGTCTTTGGTAGACAAGTGTCTCTGAAGTAGCTGACCTAGCTCCCGGATGCCAGCGTTTATTGGGCTTTGATAGACAAGTATCGCTGAGTCAGCTTTAGGTGGAGTTCTTATCCGTTTTAGTGAGATAAGAATTATTTGTGTATCGTTCCGAGGCCTCTTTGAAATAAGCATAGGGCGCACATCACTCTAAGACCTCTCTATCAGGGAATTTTTTCCAAGATGTCCTCGCGTGGGATCTCATTTGAGACCTCATTATTGAAGGATTTTTCCAAGATGCCTCGGGAAGGTCCGAGCGACAGGGTAAGTGCAAGAATATCATATCCCTAGGGGGTATGCGGGAAGGTGTTTAAAGTTTTCGATACCTCTTATTTGGCATCGTGGAGAACATCAATGTTCGACGATGCCGATGTGATATATTTGTGATATCCCTCATATTTTGGGGGTGTCGTAAAAAGGTAAAAATGGCTAATGTTAATAGTCAAAATAAAAAATACTGGTGCAAAACTGTAAAACAATAAAATAAAGGGCAAAATTGACCAAAAGAAAAATTAGGTAAGAGTGAAAATAGTTAAGAAAAAGTTGGTGATAAACTGTAAAATAATACAAATGAAAGGGCAAAACTTGCGAAAGGAAAAACGAGGATGGGTGAAAATGAAAAGGGATGGCAGAACTGTAAAAAATGAATTGGCAAAAATAAGGGTGAAATTGACAACAAAAAATTGAGTAATGGTGAAAATAAAAAATACTGGTGCAAAACTGTAAAACAATCAAAATAAAGGGCAAATTTTACCAAAAGAAAAATAACGTAAGAGTGAAAATAGTTAAAAAAAAAGAGTTGGTGATAAAATGTAAAATAGTACAAATGAAAGGGCAAAACTTGCGAAAGGAAAAACGAGGAAGGGTGAAAATGAAAAGGGATTGGCAGAACTGTAAATAATTAATTGGCAAAAAGGAAAACTGAACGTCGGCAAAATAACTTCTTATTCATTATCAGTGGATATTAGATATTATGAGGTCAAAATAGGCCACCCTGCATAATGCACAATAATTTACATGTTATTTAATGCTGAATTGTGAAATACCCCTCACCCCCTCCCGGAACCACACAACACAAACATGTAATATATATATATATATATATATATATATATATATATATATATATATATATATATATATACTTTTTATGTAGAAAAACAAAAAATGTTTTTACACGTTTAAAAATGATATTTAAATTCAATTTTTAAATAACTTACGACTATAATATTAATATTTTCTTAGAACATAATATAGTAATTTGTTAAACTTATAGTACAAAATGAAAACAATGGAAGATGGGAGAAATTATTACTTACAACCGCTGCACCATGACATTGCATACGACGTGCTGCAACCAACCAATAAAAAATTACAAATAGATAATAATATCATAGTCATCGTTTTTATAATTTTTTTTGGAGCTTCTCTCTCATGTACATACACACAAAGACGAATTTTCAGCCACAAATCAAATATTAACCTCCATGAATTTCTTATGCCCAGTGCTAGATCTGTATTATGTGGGTTGATTTTTTTTCTTTTCCCTGCTTTCAAAATTCAAACCAAAGATACCTCTACGAATGTGTGTGCCCATCTCTTAATTTTCTCTCTAATACGAGAAATTCTTACTCATTCTTGACATTTTTACTTCGTAGAAATCACGTATTATAACAAACATAGTCATTTTACATACCATAAAAAATTATAGAGTGTAAGAAACCGCATATGATGAGATTGCTAATTAAAAAAATTGTTGAAGTTTCGTTTGTAGTTCTGGAGGTCAAAGGAAAGCAAAATAAAGAGATATGGATCTATATTTTATAAATGAAAAAACCGGGTAGAATTGAAAGTGTGGTGTGACAATGTGTTTTTCGACGGTGGAATGAACAGACTTAGACCGACAGTTTTATCCGGGTATGTGTTGGTGTATGCGAGCCACTGAAGATGGAGAAGACAATTGTAATCATGATGCCAAAGGTCCGAGCCTCGGAGAAGGTACCCCAGGGTCACGACTAGCGAACACCCCCATAGGGTATTCGGTCTGAACACCCGGAGAAGGTACCTTAGAATCTAGTCCGATCAACGCCTCTTAAAGGGAGTACGATGAGACCACAAAGGCTTGAACACACCCCTCTCAACGACCTGACACTGATCCAAACTCGGGTACCCACGAGGAACAACCCTGGAAACCCCCTAGACCAAGGAGTCAATACTCCACGGAGTACCCAACATCTCTCAGACCCACGAGGAACCATCACCAACACTTAGACAAATTTGAGGGAATAAGAGCGCATAACAAACGTTAAAGACACGAGTGAATACAAGGAGAAGTCAAGACCCACCACAATGCCAACTGAAAAAGCCAATTCACCCATACAAACAGCAAAGAATGACAACCGGGTCTCGTCCACAACATACGATCCAGAACGACTATCTGATCATTTAGGCCGACCATGGTCCACGACCTAGCTCGAAAGACGCACCACCCATCATCATTCTCCTCAGCTCCCAACCACCCTAATAATGAGGATAGACTGCATCCCATTGGTGCGACTCATGCACCGGAGCAGAAAGCAATAAATCTTACCGGTGCAAATCAATGATTGGGGCAGACTGATCCCTATGCATTGGCTTAGTACCCCCACGAAGACCATGGGAGTAGACATCATCATTATCCGCTCAGACGAACTGCAGTCAACCCACGCTATTGCTCACCTCCTAACAGACGACCCCCATTGGTGCAGACGATCTTCACGTTATTGGCCACCAGCACTCCCTGAAAGTAAAGACAGCAAGACCCCTCAGACTAATACTATATATAGTCCCCCAATTTCAGCAGAACAAAGATTCAGATTCAACAACATACAAGCATCTCATTCACCATAAAATGAACATAAGAATACTCTCCACAATTTTACACCTTATTGTACTTAGAATTCGTCACAGTGTTCTAGCTCTCACTAGTGTTTTCACACGACCCTTTATAATTCACTCAAAGTCCTTAATAAAATCACTGTGCCTCCTCTCCCTCAAATTCAAGATTAGCGTTCCAAATGTCACCGTCTTTGGGAACGCCTTAAGTTCTCTGAGAAAAGTTAGAAGAAAATTCGCTTGGCAAAGAAAATAGTTAGAAGAGTACCACCACGTGTGTCCTCATGATCTAACACATAAGTTGAATTGATGGAGAATCACGACAATAGGGCGGAGGGGGAACAAAGTTGTCTACCTCCTTTTAAAGAGATCCCAGAACCAGGCAGTCCTATGCCTGGCCCTGATGCGCCGGTACCACCTGACGCCCCGATACCACCACCTTAACAGCAGGAACCCCGGGAGACTGCCATGGGACATGTATCATAACATGTTTGCTCAGTTCAACAGGAACGGGGCCACAACCTCGGAGAATGGTCGGGGGCGTGACAGGGGACGCCCCGAGGAACAGAGAGACCTCCCATGCCACCGATATGTGCTTCCCCCAATAGCCAGATCCGAGGGAGCGTCACAAGGTGATACCCGTGCCTCTCCCCCTCGTCGCATAAGGATACAACCGTCGATGGACACAACAAGCTCAGTCGACAATTCCCTAGGCAGAGAGCAACCTCGACCACCCTGTCTTCAGGGGGTAGCCTGAAATCCTCCAAATCGGCACGATCCCTACTACCTCCAGCCCGTTGGAAGGCACCAACGCTCACCGACCCTGGATGCCCCTCTACGAGGCATGATGGAGGAAATGCAAAGGGAATTATGGGAACTCCGCTGTAACCTCAACCCATGGGAGGAGGTAGCCTACCTAGAATCGCCATTCACGCCCCCACATAGCTGACCCCTCGTCCCTCTTACCATGAAACCAGCCGAGACTCCCGACCTACGCCGAAGAGAGCACCGATCGCAATCCCCGTGATCATATCAACCAATACGTAGCATGCATGGATCCGGCGTCAGCTCCTGATCACGCCATGTGTCGAGTCTTTCGCACGACCCTTACAGGACGAGCCCAATCCTAGTTTTCTCAGCTTCCGCTGGGACCATCCACAACTTCAAACAGCTAACCCAGATTTTCGTAAGGTAATTTGCATGCAACACGGTCTTCCCAAAAACTTGTGGGCACCTGTTTAACATTCGGCATAATGTGGATGAGCCCATTGGGGACTACATAAGACGATTCTCTCAGGCCATAGGAGAAGCGACCCGTTTCGACCTCGAAATGCTCTCCGATATCATCGTTCGATGGTTACTACCAGGAGTCTTCCCTAATTAACTTATGAGGAATCGGGCCATCAACATGGAAGACTTGATGTAGAAATCAGAGTCTTTCATAGAGCTAGAAGAAACAAGAAAGACCCTGGAGGCCACCGAGACATCGCGAGCCCCGCCCCCTCCAAATGGAAAGAGAAAAAATACGATAAGGAAGGAGGTAAGAGGGAAAGAGTCAAGAAGAACCTGAACCAAGTACCCTTACCCCACATGACAATAACTCCTACTAAGGTCATGACCATCATAGGAGAAGAGCATATCTTTAAGCAGCCACGTGCTGCGAGAGATGCCTAAAGGCTCTTACACACATGAAAATTCTCCAAGTACCATCGGGTGTATGGACATCTGATAAACGATCGCATTCACCTTCAACAGGAAATCTCCAAGCTCCCAAAATTAAGTTACATGGAAAAATATGTGGTCCTCGACAGGCGTAACCTCGCAAAAAAGTAGGGGCGTGATGAGGCACCTAGAAAGAAAAAGCAGCGCTTTGAGACACCTGAGGAGGACGACGAGCAAGAATCTCTGGAGCAAGAATCACTACCCCTGCCTCCTCGTACATATCGTGATAATGCTCCCACGAGTGCTGCCGGTAAGCCTGGAAGAAAAGCAAAATTACATCAAGAAGACACGAAATGTTGATAGCAAGCTAGAGGTCTTTGCTGCCAAGGTAGTTAACCAACGGGTCATCTCCTTTCGGCCAGAAGACCTCCTGGCGTCCTATACCCCCATGAAGACCCCCCTTGTAGTCACAGCCACCATATTGGGAACTGAAGTAAGAAGAATACTTGTGGATATTGGAAGCTCAGTTAACGTCTTTTTCATGCCCACATTCCTGGATCTAGGCATCTCCCACAACCGAATGGAGTCAGTCGAGATACCCCTTGTAGGGTTCTCAGGAGAGGAATGCCAAACAGTGGGACTCATAACTCTTCCGATGTCGTAGGGAGAAGAGGCTGCACGTTGCACTGAGCCCACCAAATTCTGGATAGTAGACGCTCCCTCTCAGACGTACAATGCTATATGTAGACGACCAACCCTTCGAACCTTTGAAGTGGTCGCGTCCACCCTCCATCTGAAGGTTTAGTTCCTGACTCTTTTTGGGTGGGAGAGCTCAAAGGGGATCAAACACTAGCACGTGAATGTCGCATGAACGCCTTGCCAATCGAGTCTAACCATCTTGAGGCTCAACCTCCGACCAAGAGGGCCCGCTCCGAGGAGATCTGAGTGTAGCTTGCCGAAGAGCTCAAAATGATAGAACTGGTGGATGGTGTTGAAGGAAAAACAGTAAAGATCGATACCCACATTTGGGTGGATATAGAAAAGGCCGTCACCACCACCCTTAGGTCGTTCCACCACCTCTTCGCCTGGAAGATTGGTCCCCCTTGGCGGATTAAGCAAGAGATATGCGTACACGAACTTAGCGTGTATCCCAAAGCCAAACTAGTGCAAAATGGAAGAAGAGCATGGGACCAGAACGAAACAAGGTAATCCGGGCAAAAGTTCAACAACTGAATCTCCACCAAATCCGAGAAGTGAGATACCCGAAGTGGTTGGCTAATATGGTCCTCGTTCCAAAAAAAAAGGTTGTGGCGTATGTGTGTAGACTGTTAGCCCCTGTCCAGCATCGATAAATGTAGAGGTACCCCCACGGAAATGACCAAGTAGAGGTAACTAACAAAACCCTACTGAAAAATGTTAAAGGTCCGTCTAGATCAGTACTAGTCAAAATGGGTCGGAGAGATCCATAGAGTATTGTGGGCTTACCGCACTACCCCACGATCGAAAGTTGGTGAGACCCCATACAACCTCGTTTACGGCACCAAGTCAACAGTCCAATCCGAGGTGGTAAAATAACATATGCTGGTCCAAGAGTACGAGAAAGCTTAGAATGACGCTAACCTAGCGCTAACTCTAGACCTTCTGGAGGAAAGGTAGATCATAGCTTCCACCCATGCATAATTCTACAAGGCCCGAATGGCTAAGTACGATAATGCTCGGGTCCGACCCCGATCATTTCAAGTCGGAGACCTCGTCCTGAAAAGGGAGGAGGCCTCCAAGAACGTTGGCAAACTAGACCCGAAGTGGGACGACCCCTATCAGATCGCCAAGATCCTCAGACCCGCCACCTACTTACTCAAAGACATGAACGGCCAAGAGCTCGAACAAGCTTAGAATAGCCTCGATCTTCGGAAATATTATCTTTGAATGCTATGTAGTCGACCTCTTATAGCGACTCAATTTTGTTCAAATAGTTATTGTGTTTGTATTTTGCATGAACGGTTATACGCGTGTAAAAGCAAACATACTATCGACAATAAAATAACAATGTTAAAAAAAGGGTCTCACGACTTGAAAGAACCAAAAGAGCTGAAAGGTATTATTCCATTAAACAAGGCCTAACACGGGAATCAAACAAAAATGAGAATTGGGGGGACTATGCCCTCATAAAAGCGGCACATAAAAAAAACAAGGGCTACACTTGGTTAAAACTACTCATTTACGGGATGCTTTACAGCCTTGATCCAAGCTTGGCATTCCTTTGCGGACAACTTGGTGGGATCAGGCATTATTACAACACAAGAAGGTGCCCTACGAGGGGCCGAAGAGGGGGAGTAAAAATCCAGCCTCAGAAGAACTAGCTCTCGGGGAACACCAGGGAGAAACACAAAGGCAGAAACTGCCATCTCATACCCCACCCGGACGTGATCCATAGTCTCAGACACCAGCACATGGCTTCGAGGTGGCCCGGCTAACAAGTCGGGCACTGGAAACACCCACCTGAAGCTCTCTCCTTGCATCCTCGAGTTGGCGAGCAAGCGATCCAGTTCCTCGCGGAGCGGGGGGCCTCCTATGCGGTACACATGACCTCTTTTGCCCTCATCTCCCACCTCTCGGCCTTAGCATCAGATTGAGCTATAACCTTCTTCAGGCAACTATTCAGTTCCCCCAAGTCCCTATTCGAGGACGCTCTCATCTCGGCCATACGCCCACGAGTCTCCTTTAGAGCCGCCTCTAGTTGAGAATCTTCTTCATGAGCATGCCTAAGCAAGGCCGAGAGAGCATTATGCTCTTCCATCGTAGATTTCAAGACAGTTAGGCTGGCCCTATATGTGCTCAAGGCATCCCCAAGCACAGTAAGCTGGAAAGAAAAAAAGGGGAAAATTATGAGGTATGTGGCAAGCAGAAATCAAAATATGCGCTAAGGAAAAACGGTGTCACCTCATATATGCTTTGACAGAATTGCTCCCACAAGGCCGTATCACTGAAGCCTCCCAGTATCTCGCGATCCCCGAGATTCATAATGCCCCTAATGAAGGAAGTGTACTGGGTTTATCCTTATAGCCCTCAACAAAAATTGAAGGCACAACGGGAGTACGAATAAACTCTTTCTCCTCTAGGGTCACCTTAAACCTGCCTCTCTTAGGGGGAGACTGGGGTCGACAATATCCTTCACAGCAGGAAAGGGGTCGATCAAGCCCTTTCCTTTATCTTTCCCCGAGGACGATGCACCTCCGTCCCGCTTCTTCGAAGTGATCCCTTATCTTTCCCTCAGGACGACCCCCGATCCTCTGAGACAAACATGTCAGAGTCAACTTCTGTCAGAGACAATAGATCACCTTTGAAAGGGTGGCAAGCGTGCGATGCCATCTCCGCATCTGCAAACCAAGACAGAGGGGGTCAGTAAAAAAAAAAAGAAGGGAATATACTATATATACTCAGATAAGGGTTTTGAGGCACATTCGATTTTTTTTTAAAACAAATCATAGGCACTTACGAAATTCCGAGTGTTGTTGGAGTGTTATCGGAGAAGGGCGTTTGCCCACCAACCCATCTTGCAGACATGTGAGAAGCAAGACCATGGGACTATTTAGCATCGAAGACACGTAGTTGAGGCCATTAAAGAGACCTATGTCCTCGAGATAGGCAGGGGTCTCCGCGCACACCGTGGGTGAAGGATAAACAAAACCCAACCCCCACTCTCGGGGTACGCCTTCCAATTTTGTGGAAAACTCTCCAAGGGGGGACAGGTAGAAATATCTCTGACTCCAATTTCCATTGCTAGAAGGACTGTTAGATACTAAGGTCTGAAACACCCATTTGTTGTCTCGAGCTGACAAAGAAAAGAAGGGCGAGCCTAATACGGTTTTCTGCAATATGAACACCCCCACCCAAGTCTGCGGAGTACATGGGATGTTCACCAGATGACATCACAGTATAAGCCCCACCAGTTGGCGATAAGAGGTTAGAGTCAGTTGACTCGGGCACAATTGCCAAATTGCAAAAGGTCCCTCAAGACCGAATGAAAAAAGTAGCAGAGACCTCAATGCGCTTTCTCCGCATCCACCATCATGTAACCCTCGAGATGATCAAACGCCCCTGCGTATCCGAGGGAATGATGACGTTCACCCACTCAAAAGGAATGTTAAAAAACATCAACAAGCCCCCGACCTTCACCATATTCATTAATGAGACCTCTACATTTTTGTATCGAAACACCGTACTCTCAGTGGAATTCCAGTAAGGAGCACGACGATTGAAAAAGGTAAACACGCGGTCCACTACCATCGTTGGTGAAACCACATCGTCATCACTGGCAAAAGAACCTCTCGCTCGCCTTCGTGAAGCAGAGAAAATAGCGGGTGATCTCGCATCCATCCAGTGGCGACTCTGATGGGCCGCGAAATTGCTACCCCATTGAGAAGCAAGCAGAGAAACTGGAGAATCATGAGAGTCTTCATCTCTGGAGAAAATGATGGTGGCCTGAAGAACCATGATTGCAGAAAAAGAGAAGAGGAGAGAAATATTTTGCCGAATGACTGTTTGTTTCGCAATGAAAGTGATGAAGAAGAATGGTGAAGGTGGCCGCATTTTTATAGGCGGGAAAGACGGTTCGTATCCTGAGTTGTTTCATTTCCACGCCCACTATTCGAACGGTTGGACCCTTTGGTTGCCCACTCACGACTCAGCCAAACTGCCAACTTCCTCGAATCAGTGCAACCTTAGCATGTCAGATGTCACCATAGAGAGCAAGTTCAGGGTTTCCTCGGGGGTATCAAGGCGGATCATCTGGGTTGTCGACAGCCTCTCGATGTTACAGTCATAACAGAAGAAGCCCCTTATGGAGCCTAGCTACCGACAGGACTGGAATCCCCACAAAAGATGACCCTGAAAGCAGGGGGCTAGTTGTTCTCTCACCTCTTTCTCACGGGTGGCCAACCGCTCGTCCTGCTCCGTCACGGTCTTTGCCAGAGCCTCGCGGAGCAACTGCACCAGCTTTTTTGAGGTCCCGAGCTTCTCGCCCCATTCAGCCTCTTTCCCGACCAGTGCCTTCTTCTCCTGCACAGAAGTGGCCAAGCAATCTTTCACCTGCTGCTCCGACCCCTTCAGGGCATCCCTCTTGAGAACCACTTCCCCGTGAAGGAGGGACAAGCCTCTCATCCCGATGGGACTATGCCAAAAGAAACAAGCATCAGCGGAAGGAATATAAAGAAAAAACATGTACGTGCTAGCAACGATGTTACTTACCAAGGTCGCACATAATTGTGCATCCAGACCCAGCTCCTATGCATCAAGCAACGGAGGGGCCGGAGAAGAACCTAGAGTGGCAAGCTCACGATAAAACCCAGAGTCTGAGCCCCCAAGCCCACGGCGCTCTTCAAAAGGGACTGCACCGGAGAAAAGGCGACCTGACGCTAAGTTTCGGCCTCCCGAGCAAAAACAGCTTGAAGATCAAAAGGACCAACTTGTCGGCGCTTAAGGGGAGGAGAAGAAGACCTCTTAGCCACCGAATTCATCCCGGTAGTCGGGGGATGAGGTGTAGATAGCTCCCCCGTATTAGTTCCACCGATGTTAGCTAGCATTACAACCTAGTAATGCTTCGGCGACCAGCCCTCACTTGAATTGGACCCCACTTGCGGGGCGGTAGAAAGACGACAAGGTGTGGGACTCTCCCCCACCTGCGCCAAAAGAATGCCCTCATCCTCTAAGTATTGCAGCAAAATAACCTTGCTCTTTGAAGAACCCTCGGCCTGCTCTCGACGTTTCTTTCTCCCCACCAGACTTGTTTCTTTCTCACTTGATTGACTCGTATGAGACGAGGCCTCAGTCGAAGCACTCTTCTCATCTGAAGGGTCGTTTGGCGACGCTGCTGAGGTAGCCGACCCACTGTTCTTTGAGGCTTAGGAGCAATGGACATCTTCTTCTTCTTTTTCTTTGAGGGATGGGGAGGAGGAGCATCACACTTCAGCGTCCCCATGATAGCCTCTACAAAACAGAACACCAAAAAATTCCGATTCAACAATGAAGAAAAACCTGGCGAGGAAATGACCACCAAAAAGGTGCCTAGAGTATTGACTGATTTCAAGGCGCCTGTCTCCAACGAATGGCGTCTTAGCCAGCAAGCCGTTCAGACTTCATTTCCCTTAAAGAGTCGAGAACACTTTAACATGTGACATCTTGTTCCAACTAAGGTCGGTTGGAATCCGGAGATCTAAATTCCACTCCCTTGGAACATCGGCCAAAAGACCCTTAATAGTGGGACAGACGAAGAAGAATTTCTCCTTACAACTGTTGTGGGAGCCCGAAAGGTCGTGAAGAATCCTCTTCGTCGACTTTCGCATGGTGAAGGTGTAAAAGAGCTTGTCCACAAACGAGCTCGCAAAGTTGAATGCCCCAAAAATCCTGTACACCGAGCAAGGATGGGTGTAGGCCGCGCAGATGAAAGAAAATGGCACCAAAGCCGACCATCCATTTGGAGAGAGTTGACTCGGATAGAGCATGCAGGCCTTGAAGACCTCTCGATAGAAACCGGGAGAAAGGATCGCAACCTCGCCTTAATTTGCAAAAAGTAGGCAGTATAGTAGCCTAGGCGTGAGGAAGTACCCCATTTGGTGACCCCGATGCACCACGACCTCCAGACCATAGGTGCTTGCCCCGTACTTGGTGAATTCGTCCTCGATCTCATTAAGAGATCTCACTGTGCTCCGCACATCCCCAGCCAAAACCATAGGTGGCATCGCCGCCACAACCGCCATTTTCGCCATTTTGGTAGAAGTTTCCGCCAAACCAGAGACAACAGAACCGCGTCGCGACACCTATTCAGCAAAACGCGACACTGCAGCTCCCATCACCGCCACATCCGAAGCTGTCTGACATCTCGCTGCACCAGCCGCCTCTTTATCAGAACTGCTCATGGAAGCCATAAAATCGCCAAAAAATTTTGAAGTAGAGAAGAAATTGAAAAGAGAGGGAAAACGAGAAATCTCTGGTGAATAGAGACAAATCACTACGAGTCTCCTTAATTTATCGGTAAAGAAGCCCAAACGATGCCCTTGACGCATGGCTAACTCAGCACCACGTGGAACACGCATGACCACAATTGTAGAAAATGCTTGACAACACATAGACTCATTTAATGAGTTCCAAGTGATTTATACAAAATACACTAGGAACTGGGGGGACTCTTGATGATGCATAATCTGCCCCACCCTCGGAAAGGGGCGAAAAAATGTGTACCGTACAAAAATGACTCGCCACCCCCACGGAAAGACACGGCTAAGGCATGGCCACCCCTACCCAAAAATGGGCCAAAGGTCCATGTTTCGCAGAAGGTACTCCCGGGTCACGACTGGTGACCACCCCTAGCAGGTGCTCGATTTGAACATCCAGAGAAGGTACCCCCGGATCTCATCCGATCAACGCCTCTTAAAGGGAGTACGGCGAGACCAGGCTTGAACACACTGCTCTCAACAACCTTGGAACCCCCCAGACCAATGAGTTAATAATCCCAGAGTACCGAGCATCTCTCAGACCCACGGGGAACCATCACCAATACTTAGCCAGATTTGAGGAAACAGAAACGCATAACAAACGTTTAGGAGACGAGTGGATACAAGGAGAAGTCAAGACCTACCACAATACCAACTGGAAAATATAACTCACCCGTACCAACAGCAAAGAACGACCTCCGGGTCTTGTCCACAACATACGATCCAGAAGGACTATCCGATCGGTTAGGCCGACCATGGTCCACGACCTAGCTCGGAAGATGCGCCACCCGTCATCATTCACCTCAGCTCCTAACCACCCTTATAATGAGGATATATAAATCGCATCGCATTGGTCCGACTCATTCATTGCAGCAGAAAACACCAAATCTTACTGGTGCAAATCAATGATTGGGGCACAGTGATCTCCATGAATTGGCTTAGTACAACCACGAAGACCATTGGAGCAGACGCCATCATTATCCGCTCAAACAAACTTCAGTCAACCCACGCTGTTGTTCACCTCCTGACAGACGACCCCCATTAGTGCAGAAGATCGTCACACCATTGGCCACCAGCACTCCCTGAAGTAAATACGGCAAGACCGACCCTCATTCGCCAATGACACCTGGGACTAACACTATAAATAGTCCCCCGATTTTAGCGGAAGACAGATTCAGACTCAACAACATATAAGCATATCATTCACTACAAAATCAACATAAGAACACTCTCCATAATTTTACACCTTATTGTACTTAGAATCCGTCACACTCTTCTAGCTCTCACTCGTGTTTTCACACGACCTCTTGTAATTCACTCAAAGTCCTTAATAAAATCATTGTGCCTCATTTCACTCAAATTTGAGATTGGCGTTGCGAACAATAATAAGTTATTAACGATATCCCTGAAAATCCCGACCACACAGGTCCGGACAATATTGCCTCACCAGATGTATTACTGCATAACCAAAAGTATAATATTAAAAGGTATGTTCTAAAATTTACAGCGGCCCCCACGGTATTGAGTATTAATCAATTTTATACAAAGCGGGTCTCAATTGTTTAATACGCGCGAGCACACAAGTTATTTATTAGCAATTTTTTGGGGTAAAACTGAAATAATTCTAAAATAAAAAGACCAACTAATAATTTACAGTAGCGCCTATAAATAAATAACAAAAACTTTGGGGTCAAATTTAAAAGAACAAACAAATTAAAAGGGCCATTCCACAATTTACAGCAGACCAATAAATGCGAGACGTAAAACTTTTGAGGCAAGATCCAAAGACTTATAAAATAAAAAGACTATTTTCCAATTTATGGAGGACCACAACACTATTAATGTTAAGAAATTTAATTATTTGCGGGTTCCAACCGATTAATATGTGCATGCCATCCTGATATTTATTACTCTAAAACAAAATATAATACATTAATTAGTTGAAATTACATTGGCAAATTAGAACACGAGAAATTTGTGTGCAGCTTGCTTGAAAACATTCATTCTAATTACATAGTAAAGATAAAGATAAAGATATAACATTTTATGTAGAAAAACAATAAATATTTCTTCATGTTTAAAAATAATATTCAAATTCTATTTTTTAAATAACTTGCGACTATAATATTAATATTTTCTTAAATTAAAATATAGTAATTTGTTAAACTTATAGGACAAAGTAATAATTTCTCCCATCTCTCACTGTATGTGTTGGTGTGTGCGAGAGAACCAGTGAAGATGGAGGAGATAATTGTAATCATGATGTGTAACTATTTTTTTTTTCCTTTCTTACGTGTAAGTTTTTTTTATTGGAGTGTTGCACCACATAGAACACGATGATGTCGTGCAGCGGTTGTATGTAATAATTTCTCAAAAGATGGACGAGCATAAATACACCTGGACCGTTGTACTATTAATTACTGAAACCTAGCTTGGACGACTTTAATGATGTATTACTGCATAACTAAAATCATAATATATTAAAAGGTATGTTCTAAAATTTACAGCGGACCCCCACGATATTGAGTGTTAATCAATTTTATACTAAGCGGGTCTCAATTGTTTAATACGCGCGATCACACTCGTTATTTATTACGGGAAAATCCCAAAAAATATTGTAGCAAAACTTTTGGGGCAAAACTGAAATAATTCTAAAATAAAACGACCAATTAATAATTTACAGTATGGACTATAAATAAATACAAAAACTTTTTGGTCAAATTTAAAAGAAGAAAAAAATTAAAAGGACCATTCTGCAATTTACAGCAGGCCATGCAAGACGTAAAACTTTTGAGGCGAGATCGAAAGGCTTAAAAAAAATAAACGAAGTGTTCTGCAATTTAGGGAAAGTTCTTAGGGTATATGGTCACCTAGAAAGGAATAGAAGCCAATCCAGAAAAAGCAGAGGCCATACTTAATATGAAATCACCAAAGACCATAAGGGGTGTACAAACACTGACGGGTAGAATAGCCTCACTAAGTACGTTCATTTCTCGCTCCTCAAAGAGAGGCCTTCCATTCTTTAAGATCCTTAGAAATGGTAACGATAGTTTTAAGAATTGTAAACACTTTTTGAATAATGAATTTTGATAAACATTTTTAGCTATTGCATCATCGTGTATTTATATTTTTTACTTTCTTGAAGAAGTAAATAACAGCAGATCGATCAACAAAAAGGTGGAAGCCCACGAAACGAGTGTATGCCCGTGGAGTGCGATAAATTTCTCCTTCTCTTGTTATGCCAACTAAAAATCAATAACACGAGAAGTGATATATATATATATATATATATGTATATATATATATATATATATATATATATATACTAGGCAACTTCGCCCGTGCGGAGTTTATTTTGATCGATAAATATTTTTATGTAGAAAAATAATAAATATTTTTACATGTTTAAAAATGATATTCGAATTCTATTTTTTAAATAACTTGCGACTATATATAATATTAATATTTTCTTGAAACAAAATATAGTAATTTATTATACTTATAGGACAAAATCAAAATAATGAAAGATAGGAGAAATTATTACTTACAACCGATGCACTACGTCATCGCATATGACGTGGTGCACCCAACCAATAAAACACTTACAAATGGATAATAATATCACAATCATCATTTTATAATTTTTTTGGATCTTCTCTCTCATGTATAAACACACACACACGGATTTTCAGCCACGAATCAAATATTAACCTCTATGAATTTCTTATGCCCCGTGCTAGATCTGGATTATGTGGGTTGATTTTTTTTCTTTGCTCTGCTCTCAAACCAAAGATTAACCTCTACGAATTTCGAGTGCCCATCTCTTAATTTTCAATCCTTAATTTCTTCTCTAATAGAAGAAATTTCCACTCATTATTGACATTTTTTACTTTGTAGAAATCACGTACTGTAACAAACCTAGTCATTTTAGAGACCATACAAATTATGAAGTGTAAGAAACAATTGATGATGAGATTGTTAATTTTAACAAAACTTTTGGGGTAAAACTAAAATAAAAGAACCAATTAATTATTTATAGTAGGACCAATTAATAATTCTAAAATAAAAGGACCAATTAATAATTCTAAAATAAAAGGACCAATTTTGAGTTAAATTTAGTGGAAGTAAAATATTAAATATACCATTCCACAATTTACATTAGGCCAATTAGTGCGAAACATACAACTTTTGAGGCACGATCGAAAGAATTAAAACATTGAAGGACTGTTCTGCAATTGATGGAGGATCCTATTGCAATTAGCTGTTAAGAAATTTTATTATTTGCCGGTCCCAACTGATTAATACGTGCGCACCCTCCAGATATTTATTACTGTAAAACAAAATATAATACAATAATTAGTTGAACTTACAGGGGTAAAATTGAAACACAAAAAATCTCGGTCAGCAGCCTTCTTGAAAACACCATTTTTTTTTCCATCATTGCCCTTATAATAGTGTAAATTGCAGAATAGTCCCCACAATTTTTAACTCTTCAATTTTCCCCTTAACTTTTGCTATTATTTACTTTTTGGTCCGCAGCAAATTATGAAATAGTCTTTCAAATTTTAATTTTTCTTAATTTTGTCCCAAAAGTTTTTAATTTAACTCATACAAATTGCATACTAGTCCTTATAGTTTTTAACTCTTTAAACGTGGCCCCTAAAGTTTAATATTATTTCCATTTGGTCCCCACAATAAATTGTAAAATATTCATTCAAATTTTAAATTTCTTATTTTTGCCTTAAAAGCTTTCTTACTTAAATCATTATATTGTCAATCTTGATTTCCAGCAAAAAATACCATGGGGGCGCGCGCGTATTAATTGATCGGGATCCATCTAATATAATACGGATCACCGCTTTTATCAACCACTTTTTCTTTCCCTTTTTGCCCCTGCTTTTTAATCTTAATTTTTGTTTTGCCACTCAAACAAAAAAGGGAGGGGCGGTCGTAACTTTTGACTCAGATGGCAGGCCACTATTTAGCACAAGAAAAATAATTTTGTCCCAATTGCATAAGTGACCCCATTAAATATTATATATTTTAATACAATCCCACAAAGTATTACAAATTCTTTATAATTTTTTAATTCTTTCAATCTCGCATCAAAAACTTTACGTTGCGCACTTACGGACCCGCTGAAATTGTCGAATGGTTCTTTTAATTTTTATGTCTTATAATTTGTCCCAAAAGCTTTATATTATTTATTTATAGGCCCTACTGTAAATTGTCGAATTGATGTCTGGGCTACATGTTTGTTGACGCCTATGTTTTATCGGTACAGTTACGACAATGCGGATACGGTACGGTGCGGGTACGACGATACGAATTTTCAAAACGTTAGGCGATACGGACACAACAAGGATACGTATATATATATATACATATATATATATATATGTATATATATATATGTGTGTGTGTGTGTGTTAATATTAATATTACAAAATTTAAATGGTACGTTCATAGTAAGTAAACTAATTCGTATGTAAAAATTGATATCAAAAACATTAATTCATAGAAGTGATAATAACAAAATAATAACTAATTTGTATGTAAAATTTGATACAAAAAACATTAATTCATAGAAGTAATAATAACAAAATAGTGAATTCATAAAAGTCACATTATCACTTCATTTAGTTTGTAGAAAAATATCAATGTGTTCATATAACATACCTTGTAATAGCAGAAACTTACCAATTATATCCTTGTACAAAATAAATTAAGAAAAATACCCTTCTTGAAATATGTTAAATAAGACAATTATCCTTATAACTTACAATAACTAAAAACAATATCTTTCGAAAGTTGAAAAAAGTAAAACGAAAGAAATAAATGGCGAAATAGTTTCTTCTATTTATCGATTAGTTATAAGAAAAAAGTAAGTATCTTTCGTTTGAATTTTTAATTAGCAGCTGTTTGATATGTATATTCTAGTATTACAATGTTTACATCAATATTAAGTTTTTTTAGAAGTTAATTATTCTTACATTGAAAATTCTAGGACAACTATAAGAGAATGTTAAGATTGATAATATTTTCTATGTGAAAAATATAATCAATTTGTTATTTATTGTGGTCTAATAACAATTATTTACCATTTATCAATTCAATAATAATAATGAAAAAACAAATTAATAGAAAATTGTATTGCCCGTTCGGAGAATGGGCTTGATGTACTAGTATATATATAATATTCAATAATTCAGATAATTCCATTATTATAAATAAAGTTTAGATCATGATTTCTGTTATTATAAATAAGTTAAATCTTAAATTGTTAGTTTGTTCCTATTTGTTGTGATAACTCTTCTACTTCTATATATATAATATATATTATAGTTTTGTTAAGACATACTTTTCAAATAAAATGATGTAACCGTACTTTAGTAATTGTATGCACGTTACGAGTGTAAATTTCTCCTGATTTAATTTAGGGCAAATTATTTTTTTTGCCCTTTATAATAGGTTAAAGTTGCCTTTTGCCCTTTATTTTTGCGGGCTTCATTTTTACCCTTTAACTCCTATTTTTTTGACCAAAAATACCCTTTAATATTTGAAATTTGTTTTAGTAATAAAAAATAAAAAATTATTTCTTTTAATTAAATTCAATTTTGAAAACAAGTTTAATATATTTTACTTAAATTTAATTTAATTTTCCAATAAGTATAAATTAAGAAAAATCTTTATATACTTTTTTAAAAAAAATAACAAAAAAACATGGTTAATAATCACTTCGCACTCCCGAATTAGCTCAGTTCCTCACTTTGCACCCCCAAAAAAGATAAATACGCTTTTCGCATGTTCAGTTTTATTATTTTCAATCCTAAATCATGATTAATTATATTATAAATACTTAAATTATTAAAAATTATCTTATAAATTCATAAATATTTCTCAAGCAAGTTGTTTTAACTAAATATTTTTTTATCTAGAGAAAATTAACAACTCATTGATTAAATCAAACTTTAATTTTTTTTCTAACTTTTAAAGAAAGTAGGATTCTTCTTCTCACTGCCACGCTCCTCCGATTCCTCCATCGCCACCACCATATCCTCATCGGAGCTCGAAACACCTCAATAAATTCATAATCACCCCCACACGCCGATATATCCTCTTACGCCGCAGGCGTTGGTGCAGAAATCAGTTTTCGAGGAGTCGAAATTAGTGGTGAACAGGTGAGTGACACGTTAGACGGCGGTGCGCGGCGTAGGTTTACGATTAATTCGACGCTTTTGATTTTGAAGCGAGGGAAGAGAGAGAAGATTGTGAGGAGAGCTGCCAGCCTACCATAGGGTTGGGGGTTTGGGTGTATGTGGAGGGGGTAATGGATTTGGGTCTTATGGTGGTGGTGGTGGTGGTGGTGGGTTGGAGAACAAGATGGCAAATTTTATTATTTTAAGTTATAAATAACTAAAAGCTTTATTAAATAAATAAGTTGTTGATGTTCTTTAGATAAAAAACAATTAGTTAAAATAACTTATTTAAGAAATATTTATGAATTTATAAGATAAGTTTTAATAATTTTAATAGTTATTATATAATTAATCATGATTTAGGATTGAAAAGAATGAAATTGAACATGTGAAAAGTGTATTTATCTTTTTTGGGGGGTGCAAAGTGAGGAACTGAGCTAACTCGGGGGTGCGAAGTGATTATTAACCATGTTTTTTTTTGAAAAAATATATAAAGATTTTCCTTAATTATCACTTATTAGAAAACTAAATTAAATTTAAGTAAATTATATTAAATTTGTTTTCAAAACTGAATTTAATTAAAAACAAATTTGTTTATTTTTTATTACTAAAAAAAACTTTTTTAAAAAATAAAGGGTATTTTCGGTCAAAAAAATAGGACTGAGCCTGTGAAAAAGCCAATTGGGCATTTTTGGTCAAAAAAATAGGAGTTAAAGGGTAAAAGTGAAGCCCGCAAAGATAAAGGGCAAAATGCAACTTTAGCCTATTATAAAGGGCAAAAAAAGTAATTCGCCCTTTAATTTATTAATTTCTGCCTCAGGCATACTCATATGCTAGATCACATAAGGCGGATGCGGGTGCAAGTGCGGGTGCGCCGATGCGTCGATTTAAAAAATAACACATTTTGAGTGCGCCATAATGCGTTCATTAAAAGAAATATTAAAAAAAATACTTTATATATATAGAAAGCCATTAGTACTGAAAGAATGTAAACTATAATTAAAAAAAATGTAAAATATCTATATAATTTTCCTAATAAGATGGATTATAATAAAAATGGACCAAACTTTTCAAAAAAATGGATCATAATAAAAAAGAACCAAACTTCTTAAAGGCAAAATAGCAAAAGTATGAACAAGAACAAAACGTATTGTCACCTAATTCAATTGTCAAACTAGAGCAAGTGAGTAAGAAAAGTAAGGTAAATAAAATGGTAAAGACAAGAACTATGGTAGTCCATTTGATCAAAACAAAGATCAAAGATGGGGAAATTACCTTGATTCGATTTTCAATTCTTTGTTATAGGGCAATATCAGTTTCTTCTTTGTTGTTTCTTGGAGAGAATTGAACGGTTGTTTTTGTTTTTGTTAAGATTTTGGGCTTTGCGGTTTCAATAATATGCTGCAGCCTTTTGTTAATATTTCGATCTTTTTTTGGGGGCATTTTAATTTGCAAATGCGAATTAGTGTGCTTGGAGCTTGGGACACACATTAACAGACTTTAAGTCGCGACTCAAGAATTCTTAGTGCGCCCTATTGTTGCGCTCGTGCACTGAATCGGCCGTTGCGCGGCCTGTGCATTTTTTTGCCTTGGAAAGCGCAAAGTATGTGGTCTAGCTCATATGTCCAGATGGATTATTATTATTATTAAGAAAATCAAGATATATTTCTTTCGAGAATTTAACTATTTAGACATTGAGGTCAATAGTTACATAAAATTGGAAATGAATCCAATTGAGATTTTTTGGCTCAACTGAGTGAGCCCAATTGTGTATGTGTGTGAATGTCAACTGCGTCATGCAATAAGTAAGAAATTTATTTATTTAATTATTTAAATAATAATACGAATTAAAGAATACTCATGTTTTGAGTATTTAAAATCACACACTAAATATTTGATTTAATTTTTGTATTAAATTAGTGGCAATTTTTGAATTGAGTCAAAACATATTTAATTCTCTTATTGATTGTGGTGTGGTTGTTACATCTTTTTTGTCTCTATAAAAGAAGGTTCTTCGCAGAAGTGAAAAGCATCAAAAATCGAAAAGTTTTTTCAGATATACATTATTAGCATACACATTTTTCTTTCTGAGTTCTGCAATTACCTTTAGCGTTCGACTGAGGACGCAGTATTGCGCTTCACTTGCTGCTTCATGTGACGAATGTTGTACCTTGGGATGTCATTGCTATTTGACGGCTTGAAGCGGTAGCCAGCAAATTGATATTAAGAAGAGAGAGAGTTCAACTTTCGACTTGTCTACTCCTTCAACGGATTTTCATTCACTTGTTGAGAGGTCCACTTATATTACCTTTGGTTGTTGTGGTGATGTTGGGAGCTAATACTAAAAGTTTATTCATCAAAAAGTCAAATGTAGAATACTTATTTTGTTTTATAGCTAGCTAGTCCGGCTAATTGCGAGTGCGAACAATTTAACTTTATCATGTTAATTAGACCACATGGAATGATGGGGCTGGTTTATTATGTGTAATAGAATGAATATATTTCAGCACAAAATTGTTACACCTAAGTCCCACTATATCGCAAGTGCATGAATCCAGTAATAATAAAATGGTAAGTGTAGTTACGAACCAAGTACCATATCCCAATGGAGTGATGGTTGTATGTATGAATCACTTAATTGGAAAACACCAACAGTCACTATCTTTCTCTTGTGTTTGCAGAATGTAATGAATGCTTAAGAATGATTTCTAAACTAAAGATGCTTTGAATGTTTTTTATGCTAAGAATGCTTAATCTAGAATGCAGTGGAAATCAATCTAAGAATGCAAGACTGATCAAATATCTTTTTGGGTTTTAGGTTTTGAATGCAAGAAAATAATCAAACTACTTAATCTAATGAATGCAATTAAACTAAGAATGTAGGAAAGATGACAGTGATTAACTAAGCTAAGCTAACCTAAACTAGACTAAAGAACATAATCTAATGATTGATTGATTTCTTTTTGAATTGTGATCAATAGTTGGAAAGATTGTTTAGAGGTTAGATTTCACAATGACTTAACTTAGTACTTCATAAACAAACCATCTAGATCTACTTAAAGTACTTGATAGTTATTTGATGTTTGCATGTCTAATGGATCTGTGACATATGCAATGAGCTATCCCAACCACATCTCTATAAGTCTCTAATAACCTACCGTGTTAACGGATTCAACCCAATTGTCAGTAGTTTCAGAAGACATATCAAATCTATAACCTAATTAATTCATTTGAATCATGCTAACAAAACCTACATTGTCAAGATTGATCAAGTGTGATATAAAGGTTGCGCACTAGTTGTTTTCGCAAATTCAAAGTCAGAAATCGCACACACACACACACACATATGTACATATATATATATAACTCTCTTAGTATTTTACACTCAAGGCGGCTCCACTCGGGTGCTTTCGTTTTATCCCAACGAGAGTAAGGTTAGTCACACAACATAAGTAACTAATCTAGACACTCAAGATCATAAAACACACATCAAGTAAAGCAAAAAAATACATTCATAATATCAATGTTACTCCCCTACTCTAAACAATGAGTACGTTAGCTCATCATAGTCATGAGTTCAACAATCAACAAAGAACTAAATATCATAGACAAAGTAAAAAGGTAAAGAAAAGCTTCTCGGATCTGGTGGAACGTTGTTGCTTGGCCTTCTTAGTACTCCCTTTTGCTATATTATTCTCCACTAATTATCTTCTCTCAAACAATGACTCGACTAATCTAGAACAAGACTTCTGATAGTGTTTTCTCTCTTGTAACAAATTCTCTAGGTTTCACTGTCAGAAAATTGGTGAAGACTATTGTCAAAGCTGTTGTACCCTAACTGCTGAGCGTAGCCTCCTATTTATAGTTTTTCTCTGACATGGGCTGTGTTTAAGGATTTTTGATATGTGGCCTAATTTTCCTCTAATTGTGCGACCCTCGTGCGATGCGGTGCTGATCGCACTACCTTCTGATTCTTTCCCTGCGGTCTCCTGGTGGCTTCTCTTCAATCATGATATATACTGGATTTCACCTTCTTGTAGTGTCGTAGCGCTCCACCAACGATTGAACATCGCAAAATAGTGTCTTTGACCATTTGCTTTTCAAACCATTCATTATTTGCCTCTTTTAGCCTCGTTTTGTCTTGACTCCTTAAATACCTAAGAAAACATAAAACAATTCTAAAACAAGTAAATATGTCATCATAAGTATTCAAAATCTTAAGTAAATAGATACTTAAATCACACTAATGAGACGCATATCAAGTAACATTTTTGGGTAGAAAACGAAAATAAAATGCCCTTAGCCTACATTAGTCGCAAGAATAAGTAAAAGAGAAGGAGGTGGAGTAAGCGGAACGCTAATATCCCCTTCCATATTACAAGGTATTTTTACCATTGCATTTGCAAATGTATTCTTTGACTTTACAATCCAACTTAGTTTATGCTCCCACGGTTTGTCTAGTAAAACTCTAAACTTTTCGATCTTCTATCTGATGGGGTGCCTTTCAATCTCATTCTCCATAATAAGTGCTATAACATCACTTGAATCGGACTCAATAACAAACCTTTGTATTCGCTTCTCCCAAGCAATTTTCAGCCCAATCCGCAGTGCCTCCAATTATGTTTCAAGGATCGTCGAGTGAGGAATGCATAAAATGAATCTCCACTGCCATTCTCCTTTTCTCATTGCACAACACTCCACATGCAGATCCTATGTCACAAACGCTATCATCCACATTGAGTTTTATCCAACTGTCATTTTGTTGTTCCCATTCTATCATCTTTATCACTTTAAATGTTCCTCTGAGAGATCATCAGGTCTGCCATCCGAAACTTGATTTGGGAAAAGGTTGTATTCGTTGTCTCTTCAAGGCCTCTAGAGACTCGGGTGTTCTGTGGTTTCGAGAATTGCCAGATGGCCGCAAAAAAATAATGTTCCAGTGTACCTAGGAAATGGTTGAGCATCCATGGTCAACACACTTCAGATTTTTGCGTAGCCATTAGTCTCCTCCAACATTCGTAAACGTAAGGCAATGTGTCGGGTTTAGGAGCTTCCTCCAAATAATTTTTGCTGCCTTGCAGTCTTGTAGGATATGAAGAACCAGCTCCTCTCTATTTGGACAAATATGACACGTCAAATCATCCCTCATCTTGCATATCTTCTTTAATTATTTCGTTGTGAGTTTATTCTGCTCTGCTAGCCAAACAAATAACTTGATCTTATTGCTACAGGGTATAATCCATATCGAGGCATATATCCCAGAATTACTCGGTGATACTCCATATGTATGTTGTAGCGCTTTGACACGAAAACATATCGTTCGTAATTTCCCGCCAAATTCTCTTATCCTCTTCATCCGTCAAAAGAATTTTACACTCAAGGATTAGCTTTCTCCATTCAAATGTAATCGGTGTATTAATGATCTTTAGGCTCCACTTTCCTTCTTCATCAATCAAGTCGCACAATTTCAGCCATAATCTAAACAATTAATCTCAAGAATGACATCACATAGCCTCGTACTTCATATCCAGTTATCAAACCAAAAGGAAATATCATTCTCATTTTCGACTTTCCACCGAATGAATGGAGTTATTAGCGGCACACAAAAAACCACCCCTATTTCCATGTGGGGGTATCCGCCAATTTCACAATGTATTCACTCAGCTACATATTCTTAAGATACTTTGCCTAGATCAAATTTTTCCAAATGATGTGCTGGTTTTGTAAGATTTTCCAACAAAGTTTAGAAATCAAAGCTTCATTGTTCACACGCGCCCTACGCAACCCCAAACCATTATCTTTCTTGCTTTGTGTCACTTTATTCCATCCCACGAGGTTTACTTTCTTGATATCCAAGATATTAGGCCAAAGAAAATCATGGTTGATTTTATTAAGTCTCTTACAAAACTTTTTTGGCATCCAACTGAACTGTATAAGATGAATAGGCACGACCGTCAACACAGATTGAAGCAATGTCGCTCTTCCTGCTAAAGATAAAGTATTGCTCTTCCAACTAGTTAGCCATGTAAGGCGATTATCAAAAATATCATTATAATGTTTATCCTTAACTCGCCCATAGACTAATCTAGCCCCTAATCCTTTATTAAGTTCATGGTTTGTGAAAACCCCAACCTCTTAGGATAGTTCCAACCAATTTTGTCATGTGCCTTCTCGAGGTGCAGCTTAAGGAGCATGTACCCTACCTTATTATTTTTCTTTGGACACAAAGAATGAAGCACTCCCTGCATAACAAAAATGTTGTCTTGTGTGCTCCTACCCTTTATAAAGCTCGACTGGGTAGGCGCAATAAGTTGAGGTATGATATCGACATTTGGTAATAATCTTGTACACAACATTATATGGAGAAATTGGCCAGAACTAAGATATAAGTTTGGGATTACTTACCTTAGGAATAAGCCATAAATGAGTTACACAGACTTTAGTATCAAAAACCCCCAAGCGAAAGGCATCATGAACAAACTTGAAGAGCGACTCACTCGTCCCAAACCAAATTTGTTGATAAAACAATTCTTGTATTCCGTTTGACCCCTGCGCTTTATTTGGGAGCGTCCGCCATAAGGTATTTTTTAGTTTGGATAAACTAACCTTTTGCCCAATATTAATCGCAGGGTGATCATCAAGACATTGTTGGAAGTAAGAGATCAATAAATTTAGAGTATTCTGGTTCACACCTATAAACAAGCCCTGAAAGAAACTTTGTTCACGCGCTTGAATTGTCCTTGAATATTTAATCCACATATCATCAATATTTAGCGTCTGGATTCGGTTTCTCTTCCTACGTGTAAGAGTTAATCGGTGAAATAAAGCAGTATTTCGGTCCCTTTGATCCTCATATGAATTTTCTTCTTGCGTTGGAATATGTTACCGAAACTTGACTTATTCCATAGAATCATGAGCTTCGGGATGTGCTCAATAAATTTGAGAAGGTCTTTTTTTATCCTCCTATATATGCCGAATCATGCTCTCACAATACTTATGTTTCAGCCACATTTCCTCGAACAGAACGACCTCAATAGACTAGTGTAATTACCTCCAACTATATTTGTAAGAATGGGATGATGGTTCCCATGTGTACATGGTAGGTGAAAAACTGCGTTACCCGGGAAACGCTCCATCCACATGGCATTAGCTAACGCACGGTCTTTTCTCTCTTTGATCAACGCGCCACCCTCTCTTTATTAGTCCCCGTAAATTTAGATCCATGGAAACCCAAATCCTGTAGGCGGCAAGATTGCATTCTCTGTTGAAACACCACTCATCGGTTATGAACCTTACTACTCTCTCCTTGCTTCGCGTGAGCGAAGCCTATATCATTAAAGTTTCTGTGTACTAACCATGACACCTAAATAGTCCTTGACATGTTCTCCAAATTATCGAAGCTATGCACTTTGTCTTCTTTGCAAGGCTTGGTATAGATGCCGGATAACATCCACTTTTCTGCCATATCGGTCGGGCTAAAGCATGAATACCCTGATCTTTGATGCTTTTAATCTCCACTTCTATACAATCCGCATTGCATAACATCCATATTCTCCCATCCATACCCCTATTAGGTGAAATACTTATACGATATCCACCAATGATGAATGGTATTTGTATGCTAAACATAGGATCGTTATCTTCAGGTTGTTTGGATGGAACCTTGACGCGTTGCCTTAGTACAAATAGGAACCTTGGTATGGAGACCGCCACCCGCTACTTGATACAAAACATGAACCTTGGTATAATGAAGATGCCACAAATGGTTATGGAGGGTGCGGTTTGATAAGTCGAATTTGAACGCCACAAACGAGGGTGATCAACCTGTTTGATAAGTTCGGAAATAGTTCTTCAAATAACCAAAGAGAATAAATCTCACAAAGTTTATAAATATGATAAGTGTTGTCTTACAATGAAAATTGTCTTCCTAATTTAAAGGAGAGACAAACTTGGTCACTAAGAAACCAACAAGTTCTAGGAAAAGAAAATTACATTAACTGGACTAGGAAATGATGAAGGAGTCTTCTAGAAAAGGAAAATACATTAATTATACTATAAAATGATGAAAGAATAGTCAAAACTCGTCTTTGACTTTTGACCATTATTTAAAAGTTCACTTGGATCAGATTTGATCATCTTTGTTGCTCATTTGGGCCTCCTTTATCATTATGGACCCAAACTTGGTTAATTAGCCAATAAAGAGATGCTCCCATCTTCTTAGCAAGCCCTCTTGTGATTGGCCCATTTAAAGTGCGAATTTGGTTTATTCTTGTGACATCTTCTTCATTTGAATTCTTGTAATCTTATTCTTTTGTCACCGTGCCCATATTTGCATCAAATACAATAGTTTGAAAAACCCAAGTGTGGCGCGATCTCATAAGCTCTATCCAGTGAGACACGAGTTTTGAATAGATATACCACATATGGGCTATGAACTCAGACTAAATCCCTAAAGTTAGTTCTAAATCTCTCATCTCCGGCTCCTTGGCAACTCCATGAGACAATTTTCTCCATCTCCACCATCATATTTCCCTCTGGATTCATGGCTCTTCTCTTTACTTGCTTCGAAAAGTTTTGTTGCGGGTGAATTCTTGAAATTGATTTCAATATCTTCTAATTCCGCCAAGACTGAAAATGAATCTTTGTTCGATGTAGACTTAGATTTATTGCTGCTCTTCTAGCCCGGTTAGAACCTCCTTTTAATTTCCCTTTAGCAACTTGTCTCTTAAGTATAGAGATGGACGCTGGAAGAACTCTTTAGTTCTTCAAAAACCTTTCCTAGGTGGAAATTAGTCTCTTTAGGTAACACGATCTCCAACACGTCTTTATAATTCTTAGTGACTAGTGATAAGTTATAGTGATTTAAGTATTTAGTTTCTTATACTTTTGCATTATCCTTGTAGCAGTTTTACTTGTTTAGTCTTGTTTTGTCGTTTTTGTACTTTTAGTCGAGTCAAAGCAAAAATTAGCACAAAATGATAACAAGAGGATTGAGGAGCTATTTTGGCAAAGGTTAAGTGCGGTTTCAGACCACAACCTAGCCACGACATAGGAGTATAGGAGTAGACGAGGCGACGCATCAGTGGGAGAGGCGTTGCAATGCAGCTACCCACGTGGCACGCGCTAGAGAGACAAAATGTCGTGCCATTAGCGCAACATCATATGCCACCACGACAACCATCTAGAGACCAGCGCTACAACAGAAATACCTGGGTGAGCCGTGCAGGTAGACAATTGACACAAAGATGTGCCGACTTACTCAAAAACTCTAAGAGCTGTAGTCGACGAGCAAAAACTATAAATAGAGGGAGACGTTCAACAGCTACGACATGGCTATTCATAGCTCACTATAGTAAACTAAAACACATCCATAGCTGAATTCCACCGTTCGAAGCATTGTGATCACTGTTGAGAGGGAAATGTGATTAAAAAGAGCACATAATCGATTGAAGGAAGGCAACAAATAGTCAAAAGGGGAAGACACGTCAAAGTTTCACATCGAGATCAAGGGTTTCATCTTTCCTTTTCTTTATTGCACAACTTTATGATGAATTATTATTATAATAATGTGATAATGAGTAGCTAAATCTCTCAGTGTCTGGGAGAGGATGTAGTTATCTCATATGCATGCACCTTCAACCTATGTTTTGATTAGTTATATTTGAGACTTTGTTTCATTGGTTGTTATTTGTTTCAAGGTCACATAATGCGGGTGTGCAAACAAGTGCGCGTGTAGGGGTCGTGCGATCATATGAAATTTGGGACAAAATTCAGAAACCCTAAAATGAAGCATAAATCAGGAAAAAAAAACTATAAATAAGAGACTACATTCAACAGTTAGGGCACCATGTTCGCACAAGCTTTCACAATATTTTCACCACTTTCACCTACTTTTCGACAGAGATACCATGAGAGTTGTCACCAAAGAGAGAAAACACCATCAAAGTCTTGTTTGGGTTTAGTTGAGTCATTTTTAGAGAGAAAATAGTTTGTAAAGAATAAGATAGCAAAAGTGAGTACAAAGAGGTTCAAGAAACAACGTTTCACTGGATTCGAGAAGCATTTTCTTCACCTTCATCCCTTGTCTATGATATTTACTTCTTTATTGATTGTTGAACTCATGACTATGATGAACTAACCTACTCGTTGATTATTGATTGTTTACTTCTTTATTTGCTTTACTTGATGTGTGTTTGATGATCTTGAATGTATAGATTGAATAGTTACTCATGCTATGTGACTGGCCTCACTCTCGTTGGGATAAAAACAGAAGCACCCGTGTGGGGCCGCACGGAGTGTATACTGCTAATGATAGTTATATATACCATTTATGACTCTGGATTTGTAAAAGCAACTGATGCGCAACCTTTAGATTACACTAGATCAATCTTGACTAAGAAGGTTTGTTAACACGATTCAGATGAGTTAATTTGATTGCAGATTTGACATCTCTTCTAAAATAACTGGCAACTGGGCTGATCCGTTAACACAGTAGGTTATTAGAGACTCATAGGTGTACGGTTGAAATAACTCCTACCATATGTCACAGATCCATTATACATGCAAACATGAAATAACTATTATAGGTAATTTCTCTATGAACTATTATGGTTAAATCATTGTGAAACTCGACTTCTTAACAATCTTTCCAATTATTGTTTACATCCAAGATTAATCACTCAATCAATCATTAAATATCATTTTCAAGCTTAGTTTAGTTTAATTAGTTAAATCAATCTCTCTTCCAAATATTCTTAGTTTACTTGCTTTCACTAGTTTAATTGTCTTAATTGCGTTAATTATTTTCTTGCATTCAAAACTAAAAACCCAAAAAGATATTTAATTATTGTTCTTGCATTCTAAGATTAATTTTTATTGCATTATAGTTTAATTATTCTTAGCATAAAAATCATTCAAAGCATCTTTAGTTTGGAAATCATTGATAAGCATTCATCCTGCAAGCATAAGAGAAAAGATCATGGCAATTGTTATTGTTTTTGCATTTATGTGATTCATACAGACAACCATCACTCTTTTGGGATACGATACTTGGTTCGTAACTATAATTACCATTTTATTATTACTTGATACGTGCCCTTGCAACAAAGTGGGATTTAGGTATAACATTCATGTGTTGACTTATATTTTATTCTATTATATCCTACACGACCATCAATTTTTTTGCGCCCTTTTCGGAGAGTAATGGTATCATTATTGTTGTGTGTGAATCATTGAGCTTGATTGTTGAGACACTACTTGCTTTTGTTGTTTGCAGTTGAGGAGCACGGATGGAGTCACTTGGTGAAATTTCACATGTGCTTTTCAACAATACTAAGGAAACACCCAAAAGTACTTTGAGAGCACTGTTTTTTTCAAAATGTTGCACGTGCACTACGCCCAAAGACACCGGCCGAAGAAGAGGAAATTAACAAGGAAATGTGTATATTATTCAGCAGGTAGGTTGGAAAGAACCAGTTTAATGGAATCGACGATGAGGATCCAGTGCAGCATATCACACGATTTGAGAGTTTGTATGACAACTTGATTTACAACAATTCACCAAGAAAGCTAATGGTATTTCCTATGTCCTTGTCAGAAGTAGCACTTGAATGGATAACTAAGGTCATGACAGAGGATGCAACATGGGAATTGACAGATTTCTACTAACCTCTGAAGAAATCATAGCAAATAGGACAATTCTTAACTATGGGCAAGATGAAGGTGAAACAGTTACGCAAGCGTGGGACAAGTTCAAAGATATAATCAAGAAGGCCAAACCAATATTCAGAATTTGAAAATACACAATGGTGCAAGCTTTCTGCTACAAAGTGAGCATAAAGAAAAAGCTAAAACTAGATTACAATTTCTACGAAGAAAGGTTTTTGGGAAAGAACGAAGATGAATATAATAAATTATTGGAAACATTTGAAGAAGCTTATGCAAAACTCCCTAAGAGCCTGCAAGTGAACTGTTACAGTAAGGAGGAAGCAATAGCATTAGAGAAGAACTTATTAGAAGAGGAAAAATTAAAGAAATGAGCAAAAGAGGAGAAAGACCACATTGCAACTGGTGCACCAAAGGATCCTTGATTCTTCATCAACATTTCTGAGCTAACCGACAATAAACTCAGCGCTGTGTGGGAGGTAACCCACAATAGTAAGTTTTTAATTATCGAGCCTTTAATTTGATTCTGTTTTGAGTCATATATAGCATTTTACTTCAATTTATCGTTGAGCTAAACCTTGAGATAGAAAAAATGAAGAAATTGAAAGAACCCATAAGTGGAGAGATGTACAGGATAAAGGCAGGACGATATTGGTCAAAGTGAGAACAACACAAATCAGAGCACGCAGAATAAGTTTTCCATTAGCACACGTGATTATTATTCATATCACGCCTCACACGCGTGATCAAAGAGTGCAATCTTATTTTGTGGCACTAGAGTTCTAGAATACACCGTGTTCAATAGCGCGTCAAAGTTCACATCGCGCCTCAGCCTCGCGATCAAGCCACATCGCGCATCAATTTGTTCATGCGGTACACGTTTCTCAGTTCGGAAGGTAATAAGAGACATGTAGAAATCAGAATATATGGAATTTGACTGAACAATCTCTATCTTTACCTTTCTTACCAAACTTATATTTCTCTTGTGATTAAATTCCTTTAACACGTGAGTTGTTCCCATTGTGATTTTGTTTATTATAGGAGAGTTATGCAACTTAGTGAAGAATTTTAAAAATTCTAAATAAGAACTCTTTTATTTATAGCTCTAATCACTTTTACAATTCTATTATCTCTCATAATTCATAAGACTATTTCTTCTTTACTTTTCCTATGTACATATTTTCTTTCAAGAAAATTTTATTTTTCTAATTGTTCTTTGTAGAAGAACATGGCGTTTGGAAGCTATCGTACGATGGATCCAAAGACAAATAGACCAACAATATTGGAGAAACTTAGCATAGCACAATCGAGCTACGACCTAACAAAATCTACATCAAGAAGGTTCTATGAGAAATACATCCAGTTGCACAGTGGTTTTGTGAGCAAGCTTTTGCAATCCTAGGCATTAGCATGAAGAAAATCAACTTGGATCAAGTTGCACTGAAATCGGGGATCGTTAATGACAACCTAGTATGTGAGTTCTATGCCCACTATGACCGCAGGGAGCCATCAACTATCATCTGACTTCATGAGGTCTGTTTCATCGCACAAAGAATAAACGAATATTACGACATAAAAATAATAACATGGAGATGTGGAGCGCTTACCAAAAAATATCAAAGGAGTTTGTATCAAAGCAGTTAGCTATAAGCAAGAGGGCGTTCTAATTCAACCACAACAGAAATCTTGAAGACAACTATGGGTTACTTAAAGCTTTCTATAAAGAGCTTTATTTGTTCATAAATTCGAGAATTCTACCAACTGTCAATGTCAGAAAAGTTTCATGGGAATAGGAAAAAAATGTAGATCTTAATTAAAGCTATCGAGGAACACACCATCAACGGTCCTCCACGCTTTATGTATTTTGGAGCACTCATCACCGCACTATGTATCAAAGAAGGCTGTCCAGAGCTTGATACAGACATCCACCACCTAAATACATATCCCATCAATCACATTGCAAGGCAAGTGATAGAAACTACATTCAACACTATGTGAAATTAACAATAGAGTCAATTGAAGAAACTCTCGTCAAAAAGACAAAATACAGCGTGCGAGCAATTGCAAGAGGTGAAAGAACGACGGGAAAAGGAGAATGTTGAGTTAGTGAGTCAGTTGGAAGAAATCAAGGAGCACTTGCAGAACAACAACACTCTCCATTGGAGAGAGTTGAGAGAAATCGGGGAGAGTTTGACAAATGGAGAAAGCAACACCACCACCAGTCCGACGAGTGTCCTTTGAGCTCGATGAGGGAAGTCCTCTGATCATTACTCTAATTCTTTCTATTTTATGCAATGAAAAAACATCGCATGATTTTAAGTTTGGGGGTGGTAGTTACGATATTTGTTTTGCTTATTTGCTATATATTTATCCTTAGAGCCTGTTTTAGAGTCTTTTTTGTTGTTGTTGAATAAGTGAGTACAATGGAATTGGAAGCATGAAAGCATGAATAAGTAGGAATCAATGATAGTATATGAATAAAATAGTAGAAATTTGAGATGAAGGAATACGTGAATACCCATTGTACATTATGTATAATTTGGTCAAAAGCATGTTTTAGTATCATATACACCTTTAAATCTGTTGTTGTGTATAATTGTGAAGAGAATGTTGCTTATTTATGAGATTATAGTAAGGAAGCATGTGATTATGACTCTTGAATAAATTGCTTGACTATTTCTTGAGATAATGGTAGATGTAAATGTGTTGAGGATATGAAATAGTCCATCATTTCAAAACTTGAGTTCTAGCCTTTCAAGCTAAGAACCATTTACGAACATAAGATTATCCACAGAACCCCACCGAAGCCTTTTCAATGAGCCTTTGTTTATGAAGCCTACTTTCTTACCATTAGCCAAAAAAGAAAAAATATATATATCCTACCCATTTCTAGAGATGAATGTAGTAGATCGAATGAGGGATAAGGTAGGAGCTCTAAACAAAATCATGATCGAAAAAGAAAAATCTAAATAGAAAAAGAGGATGAATATAATAGAGAGCACAATTAACCCGTACAAAAACTTTAAGTTTGTGGGTGTTTCTTGAAAAATCATAAAGTATAGGATGATTTGATATTTACGAAAATCAAAACACAAATGAAAAGATACCACAAAGAGCCTAAAATGTATGGTCAAATGAAGAAGGTACAAACAAAGGAGAAAAGAGTAATACATTAGTGATTTACTACATACATATCTAAAACTCATATATGACTTTTTCCATTATAGCCTAAACCCGAGCCTACATTACAAGCTTACAAAGTCCTAAATGATCCTTTTTACCAAAAAACAAAGTCCTAAATGATCATCAACATATGAAATTTCTTGAGTCAATAGCAATAGAAGAGTGAAGAGCAAAAAGTGAAGTGATTATATGTTAAAAGCTATGGTTTTATAAGTTTGCAACATGAAAATAACTTTTACGCATCAACAATAGTATCACACACTATTAAAGCACATGAAACGAATGTGAAGATGACTGTATCAAACTTGATGTGCTCGTGTTCATTTATTCTATCTCATCACTAGTTCTGACCGCAAGTTGCATTTTGGTAATTCCCGCTTATGCGTGTTGGCATGTCAATGGTTACATTCTAATTTTGATCGAGTCAGTTAAGTAAGTTTGCTTGAGGACAAGGAAAGTTTTAAGTTTGGAGGTAAATATGGACAAAAATGGATGTTATGGGCGACAATTGGTCAAGACACTATTTTGGAATATTCAAGCGCTACGACATTACAAAAAAATAAAATTTCGAACATAGCGCGATTGAAGAGGAAACACAAGGAGACCGCAAGGAAGAAATTAGAATGTAGTGCGATCAACACCGCATCTCACTGGTGGCACGCGATCAGTATGTCACATCACGTGGAGGTCGCATGGTCAGAGAAATTTTGGGCCGAGATTCAGAAACCCTAAAATGCAACCCAGAATAGAGAAAAACGATAAATAGAAGGCTACGTTCAGCAGTTAGGGCACCACGTGTGCACAAGCTTTCACAATATTTTTCACCACTTTCACCCACTTTCCGATAGAGAAACCCTGAGAGTTGTCACCAGAGAGAGAAAACACCATCAAAGTCTTGTTCTAGGTTAGTTGAGTCATTGTTAGGGAGAAAGTAGTTTGTGAAGAAGAAGATAGCAAAAAAGGAGTACGAAGAGGGTCAAGCAACAACGTTCCACCTTATTCCAGAAGCTTTTTCATTACCTTTTACTTTGTCTATGATATTTACTTATTTATTGACTATTGAACTCATGACTAAGAGGAGCTAACCTACTTGTAGTTTAGAATAGAGGATTAGCTCTTATTTATGAATATGTTTATTTGCTTTACTTTATGTGTGTTTGATGATCTTGAATGTCTAGATTGAATAGTTACTTGTGTTGTGTGACCGACTTTATTCTCATTAGGATAAAATAGAAGCACTTGTGTGGGGTCGCCCGGAGTGTAGAATGCTAAGGATAGTTATATATATATATATATATATATATATATATATATATATATGCAATTTGTGACTTTGGATTTGCAAAAGAAACTACACTAGATAATCTCGACGGAGTATGTTTTGTTAACACGATTCGAATGAGTTAATTGAATTGCATATTTGATATCTCTTCTAAAACAACTAACAACTGGGCTAATCCATTAACATGGTGGGTTATTAGAGACTCATAGGTGTATGGTTGGGATAAATCCTTCCATATGTCACAGATCTATTAGACATGCAAACATCAAATAACTATCAAGTACTGTAAGTAGATAAATGTAGTTTTTCTATGAACTATTATGTTTAAATCACTGTGAAACCCGACCTCTAAACAATCTTTTCAATTATTTTTTACAACCAAAACCAATGAATCACTCATTAAATCATGTTTTCTAGTTTAGTTTAGTTAATCAATTTCTCTTCCAAATATTCTTAGTTGAATTGCTTTCATTAATTTAATTTCTTAATTGCTATTATTGTTTTCTTGCATTCAAAACCCAAAACCCAAAAAGACATTTTATTAATGTTCGTGCATTCTAGTTTAAGCCTTCTTAGCATAAAAAGCATTAATGATTCATACATACAACCATCACTCTCTTTGGATACGATACTTGGTTTGTAACTATACTTACAATTTTATTATTAGTTGATTCGTGCACTTGCGATAAAGTGAGATTTAGGTGTAACATTCATGTATTGACATATATTCTATTTTATTGCATCTTACATGCCCATCAAATGTGTTTAGTTATTATTTATTTTATTGTTATTTTTCTTAGTATCTTGATCCCACAATGTATTTTTTCGCTCTTTTTTCTATGAAAAAAAAAGAGAGATTCATAAACCTTCCAAAATTCACAATAGATTCTTAAAAAGGTGCAAGAACTACATATGAATTCTTAATTCGAAAATTAAGGATTTTAGATTGCCTTTAAGCTGAGAACAAGCACTGAATTCGCCAGTTCGCGAATAGTGTGCTAGTGCGTCGGGGGGAGTAGGAGATTATGTGACCTAGATTTGTTGCTTATACTACTTAGTATGTTTTGCACACCTGCTTTTTTGATTCAACGTAGTGATATTGAAATATCTTGTATTATGTTGAATTATGCATAGGAGATTGCTAACACAACACTAGTATAGTAGATCAAGCAAATAAATCTCTAGGCCTAAGGCACTAGTGTTCACCGAGGAATCTAGGTTATAGTTCTCAACTCTAATTCTCTTCTAAATCTGTGTATGGATCATCTGACACGGTGAACTTCTAAAGAGGGGAATGTGCTTAACGACCTGACATCATTCGAAATTAGAAAGTTCTTTAGGTGATACGAAAGTGCGCTTCATGTCAGCTTGAGAACAAAAGAAGAATCAATAGAAAGAGTCTTACATAGGGTTCAATGGTATGTTGTCTATGAAATATCCCGCATTCGAGATTAACGAAATTCAACTTTTATGTACATTTTCCTTAATCTGTTTTACAACCAAATCAATCAATCAATTCCGTCTTAGTTAAATGAGGTTAGTTATAGTCGTAATTTAATTGGTCTTTCTATTTCACAAAATTATTCAAAGCATTGTTTCATTAAGTTCTCAACAATTTGGATTGCTAGTATAAGATACATACTTTCGTGGGATTCGATACTTGGTCAGTTATATTACTTACCATTTTATTATTATTTAACTCGTATATTTGTAAAGGCTTGTATTAATAAATAATTATACACGAGAATACAAGTTATCACCTAGCCGCAACAGACTTTCCTTTAATATCTCCATCTTTTCCTTTCCCATTTGAGTAGCCCTTTTCATCTTTATTTTTTCTTTCATTTTTGGACTTATACGTATTTCTTCTCCTCGGGACTCCCATCCAGTCGGCGTATTATTTTTGTTGAACCTTTTCCATCAACAATTGTGAAGCATTAGGCTTGTTGCTACTCCACCACCATTCTAGAGTCCTTAGTAGCCTCCCTATGTGTAACTAGTTTCTTATCCACACAAAAATCCCCGTCATGTCCGACTTTCCCGCACGTATAGCAAAGTGAAGGTAAGTTTTTGTACATTACTTGGCAAAGGCACCCTCTGATTCTAAAACCTCTTTCCAATGGCCCATTGGTCTTTATTGGCACACATAATCTAGCAAACTTGCCCCTTGACGCCGTGAAAGTATTTCCATCAATTTTTATGGGTTCGTCGATGCATTTTGCTATGGACTGAATAACCGAGGGGTGGAATAACTTGACAAGGAGGTTCGTAACTCGCCCACCTGATTTCATGTTTGATTTTGTCACTATCTGATCGATAATCGGGTGTCCCCTTTCTAATAGAGAGACATTTTCTAGTGAATTGCCATGGTCCTTGCATGAGGATCACCTTTCATGGCCTAGGCATAATTCCCTTAAGGTAGTAGCTCCAGAACCCTAGTTCAACGAGTTTGCTACTTTTTGTCAATTTCCATAGTGATCATAACACCAGAGTCGGGTAATACCACGATTTTTCAAGAATTCGGATCAACACAATGTCTCTCCATTGTTCGCTTCAGATTTTTTCAATTTTATCAGATAATTCGATTGATTTAAACGGGTCTTCTTTGGATGGATGATGAACCCTAATATTTCCATCCAATTCAAGTGTGCTAATTTCCTCGATTCTAACATCCTTAGGCCTTACCTTATTAGCATTAGAAATTTATCATTAAACAAATGCTTGTAGCAGACGATTTCAATTTCTCATTTGGATGATTCGCCTTGAATTCATATTAGAGGCGTGATCTTTTTGCGTACCAATTTCCGCTAATGAATCAATACCTATGGTTGTTGCGCTAGCCGATTTGATCCCATTACTCATGCGTATATTAGTGTCTGGTCGAAAACGCTCCGTGAGATCTGAATCTCCGATGTCCGTAGTAGGTTATCGCTTGAATTCGCCACTTTTCGCCCAATCAGCTGATGATCTGGAAAGTATCTATTTTTATGATAATTTAGTTTGACCACATGTAACTTCTCACCTACCTCTCATAGGGAGAAAAGCCTTTTTGGTTGGCTAACAAACTCCAAATCACATTTAATCTCCTATGGACGAAAAAACGAATCATGTTTTAGAAATTATCACCAAATTTGGCCCTCATCTGAAATTTGCCATGAGTTATTGACGTGTTAAACTGTTAAAGTTGCATTTTTTGTCTAACGTGAGTTGACGTATAGAACACTGTTATTTCACATTTTTTTAGGAAAACTTTCAAATTAATATCCTAAGTTTGGCCCTATTTCCACTTACATGGCCAAACTTTCATTTCTTGTATTCGCATGTCTAAACTTTACTCCGACTACCATTCGACTATTTCAACTTTCAAAAATCAATTTTTCGGTCAAAAAATGTTATTTCGTCTTTATGACGTCATCATAGAAGATAAAACAACCAATTTACTTAAAAATGCAATAAATTAATAATGTAAAAGTTCCAATAACTTAATAAACCCTAAGTTTATTGTTTCTACACATTGCACCTCACAAATTTTTTATTTCTTTTTAAGAAAAGTGCCATCTTCTCCAAAAATCCATCACCACCACCACACAATCTCTCTCCGTATCAAATCATGTTTTATCTTATTTTCTATAAGAACCTCACCTTAAATTTTTAATACATCTTAAAATCTTGACAAATTCGTCAAAGTTCTCTTCCTCTAAAGTAACCCACCACCAACAATGACCAAAAATTGCCAGAGAAATAGATTGTCCTTTGATGTTCTTCCAAAACCTTCACAAAATCTCAAAATGATTCGACCCTTTCGAATCAGGCCTCCCCCTTTCGGGTCGCCGGAGACGATGAGATTTCGGTGCCGACCTTGCAAGAACCCGATAGTGGCGGTGGTGAACTTAGTTTTTATAAAATAAAGATATTTGGGGTGAAATGTGAAAAAAAAAATTACAATGTATTATTTTGTAGAAGATGGCATTTTTTTTGAAAAATCATAACATTTGGAGTGAAATGTGTAAACAAATAAAATTTAGGGTGTATTAATTTGTTATACATTTTGTACTATACTCCCTAATCTCTAAAATGACAAAATTGCCGCTAAAAAATGGTCATGTGGTTAAAATGCGCTCAATTTTGGCAAGAAACAAAAGTAGGGATAGGTGAGTCGTACTCGGAGCAAAGTTTAGATAGACGAGTGCACCAAATGAAAGTTTGGCATGTAATGCAAAAAGGTCCAAACTTGGGAAACTAATATGATATTTTTTTTACATATATAATTTTTGTTAAACGCGGCAAAAATTAGTAATGTACAAGGGGGTACGGGGACGGGATTGGCGCGACCGGCGCGGATATGAATTGGTAATGTCACGTGAAACCAAATGTTCATGTCAGGGGGCAACATGGCCATGGCACATAAAAAGATTGTTGCATCGGGTAGTCTATCTAGGCATAGTTGGAGCCCCATCATGCTATCACATATGCGGTATTGTTGGCCTCCCGGTATGTACGCACGACATCCAACTGGTCAAATCGCTCAGAATCTCCAAATGTCGTGTAAGAGTGGTTGTAGCTCTACCGCGATCGGCAGTTTTCGCGGTTGGGAAATGCTGCCAAACACAAATTCAGAGTCTGTGTAAATGATTAGTTTAGAGACCGATAATTGTGCAGTATAAAGCACTCCCTAGTGCACAACTCGATGTTTCGCAATCGAGTAGTGGTTGTAGGGTTGTGCAGAAAAAACCAGATAGAACGAATCAATTGAAAATCGCTTGAATGGTCCGATTCAAAAATTGAATCAAATCAAATATTTGATCCAACTTTTCAAAAATCGAATCGAATGAAACCCTCTTTGATCCTCGATTTCAGTGGTTAAAAATCAGATCGGATCGAATACTCATCTTATTTTTTAAAAATAAATAAATATATAATAATATAATCTATTAAGTTATAAAATAATAAAATATATAAAATAATAATTGAATTCTACTAAGTAACTTAATATATTAACTAAAGTATTAACATTTCACACTTTTTTCTTTCTCAAAATTTGTAATAATTTTGCGTCTAATAATATATGTATAATCTTGAATTGTAACCTACTAATTACTATGTACTAACTATGACTTGTCTTCTTTTTTAGATTTCTATTTTGAACATTGGGTTGATACTTTGTAATGAGAAACTCACTAATGCATGTAAATTTATTATATATTATCATTGTATTTATGTTTATTCAAGTTTTCTTTAATTTTATATGCAAAATAAAAAGTTATACAATGTTTGTTCTTTAATGTTAAAATAAAAAGGAAAAAAAATAAATAAAAAGATCGAAACCGAATCATATCAGATCGGAATCGAATGATTTTGGATCGAATCAGATCTTTTTAACTTGATTTGATTTTGATCTTCGTTTTTTCATGATTGAAATCGATTACTAGTGTTGATTCGATCAAATTCGATCCAAATGTACATTCCTAAGTGGTTCTTTAAGCGACCACAGAAAACGTACCAACTACGCTACCTGTTGAATCACGTAACACATCACTGATCTCAAAAGGCCCCGGGTTGCTCAGGGATGAGCTATCACAATTAATTTTTATGAACCGCTCAGAGGCGGGTCCTATTATATGTGCAAAGTGTGCCTTGGATACCGAGGCACAGGGGGAGAGAGGTAGTTCTTGGAGGGTGTTAATGATGTAGTTAAAGTTTGCATTTTTAGTCTAACAGGATTTAGATGTATAAAACATATTTACTTAATCTTGGAAACTCTCAGACTTTGTGTTTGGCTCCAAGTGCATCATTAATTATATCTTTATACCGACACCGTACATTATGACCAGATGACTCTCATACATGCATATTTTCTTGATTGAGGAACGGACCCTCTATTGTAATATTATAATTACATTTATCTGATTTTAAGGGGATGTTTGCAAGAGCTTTTAAAATCTCTGTATGGACTTTAAGTCACTAAAAAACATTTGATGAGTGTTTGTAACTTCTGCTTTTGCTTCTCCTTCTCTTAAAAAAAGTCAAAAAAAAAATGCCCATAAGATGTCATGTGGTGCTTCCATAAGGAGCTTTTCCCAAAATCTTGGTGAATATCTTATTTAGACTTATCAATCCCTTAAATTTCTTTAAAAATCCAATTTTACCCTAAAATAAATCCCATGATTTCTCTCTTTCCTTATTAACGTGATATTCGTTTCCATAATTTTATATTTCTAGAGTAAAAAAATAGTTCAAAAAGCAATTAAAGAAAGAATAATTATAAAAAAATTAGAAAAAGAAATCTAAAAAATAATTTACTTAATAACAACATGTACGCCATTATTTTATTAACATCTTTTAGATATAGTTATTATTTCTAGAAGATATATGCGCGATATAATTATACCAAATAACTTGTATATTGTAACGTAATAAACATATATATTAAAATTTAAATTATTTTAAATTTTAATATATAACTATCCACCTCATGACTGTGCAAATGTGAGTGAAGGATTAATATTTATATATCTGTAATTTAAATAAGAATAATTAATATTATTTTATTTTAATTAAGGTTCAAAAGCTAATTCTATCTGGTTATTGCAAACACCACTAAACTAACTTTGTCTGCTTTAAGTTACTTTTAATGAAGGATTTGCAAACACTAATAGCTTTTAGTCAAACGCAACTTTAAGTAACGTTAAGTATAAGCTCTGAAGAAGAAGCTTTCATAAGCTCTTGCAAACACCTCTTAAGTGTATTTAATGCAATACAAGAAACCCCAAATATAGTGAAAGGTCAACTCGAAAACCACCATAACTTGTGGCTTGGTGCTCTATTTTCAGACCATAGGGTATCGTATGTATTTATGTTCTCTATAGTTCGGTTCAAACTATAATTTACACTTAATGGATCGAGTACAAAAGGCATGATTTAGGACAGCAGCTTGAGAAACTAGTCTTGTTCTGCAAGTTATTAGTTTCCTTTTGTTATTAAGCTAGTAATTTCTTTAGTTTCCTTTTGTTATTAAGCTAGTAATTTCTTATTAGAAGTCTATTTCCTTTTGGTTTTTGTATGATGAGCTATATATACCTCCTCTTTTGGTTATGAAACTTTTACTATATTTGATTTTGTAAATAAAACCGCAATGTTATTCCAAATTCTTGTGGATTCTAAAAATTATGGTGAATTTTTATAATGTTTCTTCGTCAATACTATTATTTTTAAAGTATACACTTCCCTTCTACCTCAAGTGGTATCAAGAGCAAGGATTTCTCGTTCCTCAATGACTGAGAGATGAACTACTCGAGAAGACTTTGTTTATGTTCATCAAAGGGATACGAGCGCAGCAATAGTCCCAAAGTTGAGACATGATTTCAACCGTTTATCAACATCGAAATCAAGCAAAATACCAACTCAAACCCTAACATTTTTTGCCAATATACAAAAAAAGAATAGCCAAATTTTGTAACACTTGTAGCGACGGCTGGAAGGAGAACCGACGAGAAAATACATAATTCCTTATCACGCATTCATTCGAAGATACCCTTACACTGAACAAGTCTTTTTAGGGAGAACTGTATGCTCCACGAAGGTGGTAGACCGACCGATCAGTTGAATCAAAGTAATGCTTTCACCTTGCAGTCCCTGCGGTTCCACTACGACATTCTGATTGGTAAGTTAAGTACGGTTCTGATCAGTAGAATTTTGTAAAGTTGGCCCAGTATGTTAGCACCATTTCAGTTTCAACCCACTATATTGACAAGTTCCAATTTTAATCCAGTAAGTTGGTAATGATGTTAATTTTAATTCATTTTGACACGTATAATCGGAATTGCGAGGCAAGCGGCGCGTGACTTACACACAATGCAAACTTATTTGACTTAAACTAAAATTTGTTAGTATAGTGGGTTGAAATTGAAATGGTGCCAACATAGTGGGTCAACTTCGAAAATTTATACGAAAGAATTAGTTCCAACAGTTTTCAATTATCTGCGTCATACACTGTGTGTGAGTCATGTGATGCCTTATGATGAGCGATTTTTTGACATTTTTTTAATACTTATTTTCAATACTTTTGTTGAATCCTTGTTGCATTTTTATTGGTTTATGTTATGCTTTTTCATATTGGAGTTTTGAGTCGAGTCAAGAAAAACGAATGAGCTATTTGAAAAGACTGCATTAGAAGTGCCACTGCACAACAACCGAGTGGTACTACCCTACGAGATTGAAGAGTGCAACCATAGAAGCACACACGAGAGAAGCCCAGAAGCTGGACCAACGGACGAGGAGGCCATGGGACTTGCACCTTAGTCGCATAACCTGCACAACAAACACAAAAAGTCGCGGCTCGTGCCACTAAAGCAGCGGGACCCTCGCGACTCAGGCAAAGAGCAGCGGGATCACCTTGGAGACGCGCGACATGAGCAATGCGACTTGATTTAGTTTTGTGACATGGGGCAAAATTGACAATTCTAATGTTTAAAGTGACGGCTAAAGATCTGACCTAGGGCAACATAATTTATCTATAATAAGTGAAGGACGACTGATGATCGTTTATTAAGCGTGATTTAGGTACTTGATTTCTTAGACTTTTGAATACTTCTTGGTGCATATTTATTGGTTTTAGTATTATTTTATTTTTTTATAGGATTTTGTCGAGTCAAGACAAAACGATGGAAAAAGAGCTAATGAGTTTATTTACTACGTACATCTCTAGAGCTCATAAATGTCTTTTCCCACTATAGTCAATATCTTAGCCTAATATTACAAGCTTAAAACAGTCGTACAGATCCTCAACATAAGAAGTTTGCATGAGTGGAAGGTATTATGAAAAGTAGATTGAAATTGTGGATCGGGTCGATACGTTGTTGTTGTTAACTTAACGCTGAGGTTTTAACATCAGTTTTGTATGATGTTAATTCGACGATGTTACTTTAACAGCAGACCAGAGTAATAGCGCAGCGGAATAAACAAACACGAGTTTAAGAAGTGAATATAAGATTATATTAACTTCCGAGCCGTAGGCAAAATAACCCGTAAAGGTTTTAACAAAAGTCGTTGTCTCAATTCTCAAGCTCCTCACTCTTAAATTGATTGAACTAAGCAAAGAACACAAGAATTGCTTCGATATCTCTAGAAGCTCCTCACTCTTAGATCTATTCTCACAACTCACAAACTTTGCTAAAGCAAGACAACACTCAACAACTTGTAAATAAATCTCTTGGATTGATTAGCTCTTGTCTCGTTGGTTGTCTTGATGTACTTCACACCTATATATAGGTTCTTGATTTGGACTCCAAGGTGTGTTGTACATGGTTGGTAATTCTCCTTTGTTTCTTTCTCGAACCCCTCTTTCTTGTTCTCGCAGTCCTTCTGGAATAATAGTTCCTTCGTTAGAGATCTAACTAAGGAAATACCTCTTCTTCAAATCAGGACTCATCTTGGAAAGCTTTCCTAGTTGCACTTGAACTCTTCTTTCTTTGTAGAGCGGTTTGCTTAATTAAGGAAACTTTCCTTCTTGGAAACTTTGAGCGTCCAACCTATGACAAGTTTGTTTCCTGAATAATAATCAAAGACAATCACAACTGTGGAACTCAATTAATTAAATGAATAAGGCAAAAAAACAATAGAGAATATAATCAAGATTGTAAATCGAATTCTGCTTCAGCAATGTTACTCTAACATTGACTTCTCAATGTTAATCTAACATTGCCAGAATACTTGTACTTTCAATCTCCCCCTTTTTGCCTTAATCACAAAACCTAAGAACATGTTCTAATCAGATCAAATTATTCAGACAAACTTCACTATCTTCTTCAATGGAAAACTTAAGTACTCTCCCCCTGAATATCAGAAGGGACTAAATCAATGTTATTCTAACATTGATACTTTCAATGTTGTCATAACATCCATCTTTGTCAATGTTAGCTTAACATCAAAACTAGACAGATGTTCGAACATTGAACATCTCACTGTTAACTTAGCATCAGAGGATAGTTAACACCTGCAAAACAGAGTTAGTACTTTGTAACCAAAGTTCAAATAGCATAAGCAGAAACACTAAGTAACAATATAGAAAAGTACTTAATTACAGACCATACTGAGTAGCAAGGAACACACTCCTTGATGAAACAGAAAAATTCAAAGAAATAGAATTGTTCATACTGGCATCGAAGACAGAAAATTAAAAGAACTCAGAATTTTGAAATTTGATCTACTCTCCCCTTTTTTGTGAGGAAGGCAGATCCTTCAAATGCTTCCTGACGCTATCAATCTCCTGCAACTTTACTTGCTTGTCTCCTATCTCTCTTTGGGTATCTTTATACTCTCTGTCAAGCCACACCAGGGTCTCCTCCACAAAAGCTTCAGCAATAACAGAACATCTATCCCCACTTGCAACTGGAACAGAAGAGGCAGCAAATTTGATAGTCTTCTTCTTCTTTTTTCCTGCTTGGACCAGCTTCTGCATTGGGATTCCAGGGCAAGTCTTGGATTCTGACTTGAGTGAAGTAGCTCCTAGTGATGATCATCTTGGCGTTGTTCTTGATCCAGCCTTCTGTCTTCTTTGTCTTGAAGCCTTGCTTCACCAGAATGCTGGATATCAGAGAGGGATATGGAATGACTCCCTTTGCCTTTATTGTGACCTCCCTCATGTGCCTCAGAACATTCTCCCCTATGTTCAAACTTAGCCCATTCTTCAGTTTATACACCAACTTTGCAGATTCTTTTGTCATAACAGTGGTGTTGGAAGAAGGCAGCCGATTGTAGGTAGAGAGCTTGTGAAGTACAGCACTTAAGGATGTTAGCTTTATAGCTGGAAAACTATCATTCCACTTCCTTGTGAGTCCAATAGTGAGGTCAGTAATCACCTCATCCATGGTAGGATCCTCAGTTTCCTCAGGATCAGGAAGTCCCCAAGCTTCATTGATCACCGAGGGGCTAATGTCAAAGACACTCATCCTTACCCAAGCTTTTACAAACTTGGGAGAGCCCTGGTGGCACACACACTGAGAGAGATTCATGTAGAACTCTCTGATCACATCAAGGACATATGATGGTTGGTTCATCACAGAGCCCAACACTCTGATACCAAAATAATACTATCCCCACGACAGATATCTCATAGAGTACAAATACCGCGCGAGATGTCGGGAACTTTAAATAATTTTCCGAAACATACCCCTGTGATATACGATACTCTAGCACCTATCGTGTCATACGGATATACAGAGCAGTATACTTCCACCCCTCCAAGAAGCCCTCGGAGCCGAATACTTCCATCCCTTCAAAGAGCCCTCGAAGCAGTACATCGCCCTACTTATAAAGTAGCCCTTGGAACACATGTGACATCCTTATCCGATAGAGGGATAAGAATCTCATCAAGAAGCCACGCCATCTCCTTCGACCCGTCAGCCACGCCAGCTGTTTGTCTTTATCAGAAGAAAGATAAAACCCGTACAAAATTGACACCTGTAAAACTCTTACTTGTATCCAACGAAACCTCCTTCTATAAAAGGAGAAGAAAACTAAGAAAATAAGATAGACTGTTTTCCAGAAAAAAAAAAAGCATAATAGTAGAAATCCCTTCAAACTCAGGCAAAAACGATTATTCCCACCCCCGAGATACCTTCAAAATAATCATACCGTTAACAAAATGGCGCCGTCTATAGGAACCGCCTTATAACTTTTCCTTTGAGAACGTTTGAAGAAGACCTCTTTACAAAAAAGAAAAGACTTATCATGAATAATTCCCCTAGTTCTAGACCTTCATGGAATCAGCGAAACTCCGCAGAATCTATACCAAGAGAACGCTCAGAAACATACTCGTCACCAATAACAGAAAGAGGGAATTTCATAAATATCCCTCAATCGGTGTTTGAACGCCTTGTGGAAGGAGCCACTCGGAGAAATAGACCGGAAGGGGCTTACCCCCGAGACGAATTCCCTACGCAAGACCATAGGGAACGGCTCTACTCGGAAGAATATGAGTCCCGCCCAAGATCCCAATTCCAGTCGGCCCCTCCCCGAAGGGATACCTACCCCTCAGCCAGAGAAAGGATAACTGGAACAAACGTTCCTTACCCCCGAGAATACCAGGTACCCCTCGTTTTCCCCACTAGTGACATTCTCTATGGAGCATGGTCACCAACCTGAAAAGGGAAATGAGGAACCTACAAAGGAATCTAGCCCCGGGTGAGGAGGTTGTATACCACGGGTCCCCTTTCGTTCCTGAAATAGCTCGTGCTCTAGTTCTGCCTGGAATGCGTCCCTGCAACCTCCCCCTTTACATGAGAGAAAAGGACGGGAGAGATCCCCAAGATCACATCCATCAGTATATTGCTACCATGGACCTAGCTTCTGTGCCGGATTTCGTTCTATGCCGAGTATTTCGTACCACCCTAGTGGGTAGAGCTCAAGCTTGGTTTTCCCAGTTGATGCCTGGCACGTTTTCCTGTTTTGACCAATTGCCATGCTTGTTCGTACGCCAGTTCGCTTGCAACCAGAGATACCCAAAATTCGCCAGCCACCTGTTTACAATAAAACAAGGTAAAGATGAGCCTCTTAGAGAATATATGAAACGCTTCTCGGATGAGGCCTTAGACGTGCCAAATACTCATATGTCCATTACAGCGGATATCTTGACTCAAGGACTTAGATCGGGTGACTTTTTTCGATACCTTATGGGCAATCAAGTTAAAGATATGAATGAGCTTATGCATAAAGCAGAGACCTACATCATCATGGAGGAAGCAGAAAATTCCAAAATCCGGGCAGAGCGTCATGATCTAGAACATGACAAGACAAACACATATAAATCTAAGGAAGGAAAAGCACCCCCGAAGAGAAAGGAAGAAGGGGGGCCAGTAAAACGACATCTCCAGCATACGCCTTTACCCCCCTAACTATCACTCCAGCGGAAGTACTCAATGTTATGAGAGGAAGCACTGATCTCCAATGGCCCCGCCCCGTCAGGAGACCACATGATAAAAAAGAGTCCGGCATATTTTGTAAATACCATAAAGCATGGGGGCACGATACTAACGCTTACACCACTCTGAAAACTGAAATACACCGACTTCTCGGCGCCGGGTATTTGGGAAATTATTTACAAGAAAATAATCGAGAAATCCCCAAACCCAATGTGTGGAAGAGACTTTGATCCGAAGGAATTAAGGAGGAAAGACGGTCCGATACTCGGAAGTGGGAGGACACCCCTCGACAAAGGTTACCACCCCCTCCTGAATCCTATGAGGATAATCCTCCCTCGGGGAAAACAATTAATATGATAGAGGGAGGAGACATCTTTGTATCCCCTCCTGGAAGAAAGAAGAATTATTTAAAGGAGGCAAGACAGGTATAACAAGGACCACCCGTATGCTCCGTACAGGGAGCCCTGTTGCCCACTATCGCCTTTGGACCGGAAGACTTGAGAGGAATTGTGTACCCTCATGAGGATCCTCTGGTCATAGAAGCCACGATATTCGGCGTTGAAGTCCAGCGTATCCTAGTTGACACGGGCAGTTCTGTGGATGTTCTCTTCTTCTCGACCTATTTAGCTATGGGATTAAGGAATGACCGCCTGGAAGCGGCTGAAGTGCCCCTTATCGGATTCTCAGGTGACGCGTGTCGCACCCTAGGAACTATCATTTTACCTATGTCTTGGGGAGAGGGCGCCACGAGACGCACTGAATCGACCAAATTTTGGGTAGTAGAGGCTTCCTCTAGAACGTATAATGCGATATGCGGACGACCATCAATACGAACTTTTGAGGCCATCCCCCTACCCTACACCTGAAGGTCAAATTCCCCCCCACCCCCCAAGGCATCGGGGAAGTTCGGGGTAGCCAAGTCAAAGCCCGAGAATGCCGCATGAATGCTATCCCATCTAAAAATGAAGAAGGGGTCCCCCTACCGGCCAAAAAACAAAGAATAGAGGAGGAATTGAAATTACAGCCCATAGAAGAGATAAAGATGATTGAAATAGTGGAAGGAACCCCGCTAAGACTGTTAAGATAGGAACGAACATGAATTCAGGAGTGGAAGAAGGGGTGACCCTTATACTTAAGGAGTTCAATCATCTATTCGCATGGGAAGGTGGGCCTCCGGGAAGGATAAGTAATCAAGTATGTCAACACTTCCTCAATGTCAAAACTGTAGCCAACCCCATACAACAAAAGAAAAGGAATATGGGACCGGATAGAAATAAAATTATACGGTCCGAAATTCAGCGCATGCTCAACTTACATCAAATTCGGGAAGTGCATTACCCCGAGTGGTTAGCTAACGTGGTCCTTGTACCAAAGACATGAGGGAGATGGCGTATGTATGTTGATTTTACCAACTTAAACGAAGCTTGCCCCAAGGATTGTTATCCCCTACCAAGCATAGATCAACTAGTAGACTCTACAGCTGGATGTGCATTATTATCCACGATGGACGGGGATCAGGGATACGACCAGATACCCATGGCCGCTATAGACCAAGACAAGACTAGCTTCTTTACTGAGGCAGGCACCTTTTGCTATCTGGTGATGCCATTAGGACTAAACAACGCTGGTGCCACCTATCAGAGGCTCGTGAACTTAATGTTCGCAGGCCTAATCGGGAAGTCAATGGAGGTATATGTGGATGATATGATTGTCAAGAGCCCTCGGGCTAAAGATCACCCGGAGGATCTCCGCAAGGCGTTAACCCTCGGAAGTGTTCTTTTGGAATAAAAGGGGGTAAATTCTTAGGATTTATGGTTACGGAAAAAGGAATAGAAATGAATCCCAACAAAACCCAGGCCATCCTAGATATGCCTACTCCTAGAACAATCAAAAATGTCCAAAAGCTCACGGGAAGAATGGCATCTCTAAGTCGATTCATCTCCAAATCAGCTGACAAATGACTACCTTTCTTCAAAATCCTTAGAAACATTAAAGATTTCAAATGGACTGAACGATGCGAGGGAGCTCTAGGGGAGTTAAAGGATTACCTAACTCGCCCTCCATTATTAATGAAACCCACCCCCCAAGAAGATTTGTTTGTATACCTAGCCATCAGAGAAGAAGCCGTAAGTGCGGTGCTAGTCAAGGAACATAATAGGGAACATCACCCGATATATTATGTTAGTAAAACATTGCAAGGGGCCGAGAGACGATACACTCAAACTGAAAAGTTAGTGCTGGCTCTCATCACTACCGCGCAGAAATTACGCCCATATTTCCTTTGCTACCCCGTAACAGTGTTGACTAAGAATCCCTTACGAACCATCCTTAACAAGCCTGAAACCTCGGGCCGACTCATCAAATGGGCCATCGAACTCACATAGTACAACATCACCTATGCCCCCCGTCCCGCCATTAAAGCCCAGGTTTTGGCAGACTTTGTGGTAGAAATGGCAAGTATGTAGATTACTCGAAACCCTCCTATGTGGCACCTATTTGTAGATGGATCCGCCATGGCAACTCATGGTGGGGCAGGAATAGTCCTTTCTAACACGGAAATAGAAGACGAAACCCTATACTTCGCTATTAGACTTGACTACCCTCTATCTAACAATGAAGTAGAATATGAGGCCCTATTGATAGGACTAAGATTAGCCCGAGATGGAGGGATTAGAAGAATAGTAATGCATAGTGATTCTCAAATCATCATGCAACAAACAAAGGGTGCATACGAGGCCCGAGAAGAAAGGATACGAGAATACGTACAGGATGTACAACACAGAAGCGCATGGTTTGAAAGCTACGACATAGTACAAATTCCCCGCTCTGATAACCAAGAAGCGGATGCTTTATCAAAAATAGCCTCCCAAACTGCTACCATCCATACCCGTCGTATCATGCTTCTCCAAGCAACAACTTCAGAAAAGACGGAAGCAAGGGAGGTGAATGCGACACAACAACCCTCAGGTGATGATTGGATGGAGCCTATACTAGCTTACCTCAGGCATCCCGAGGAGTATGCGGCTCATACTAATAAAACGGAACGACAGCTAATGGCATGAAGGACTGCCAGATACTTTCTCCACGAAGGTATATTGTTTCGACAATCTTACTCCCATCCCCACGCCAGATGCCTAAATCATGTAGAAGCCGAGCAAGTTATTCAGGAAACGCATCAAGGAACCTGTGGTAGTCACACGGGAGGAGAAAGTATGACGGGACGTATATTTCGCCAAGGCTACTACTAGCCCACAATAGAAAAAGATTGCCAAGAACACGCCAAACGCTGCAAGCCATGTCAAACCTTCGCTCGCCAGGTACGTCAACCTGCGATACCATGGGTGTCCGGACCCCCTCCATGTCCCTTCGCCAAATGGGGAATTGACATTGTCGGGCCATTAATCCCCACTTCGGGCCAAAAGAAGTTTTTGTTAGTAGTTGTAGACTATTTCACCAAGTGGGTGGAAGCGGAACCCCTAGCCAAGATTACCGCGGGGGCAGTTATTAACTTCATATGGAGATACATTATATGCTGTTTCGGCATCCCCGACACTTGGTTAGTGATAATAGTCTTCAATTTACGAGCCAAGAGCTAGAAAAATGGTGCAGCCATTGGGAGATAAAACGCCGTTTTATCTTCGTAGGATATCCCCAAGCTAACGGCCTAGTCGAAAGAACCAACCAAACTCTACTAAAAAATCTAAAAGCAAGATTGGGTTGCCACAAGGCTCGATGGGTAGAAAAGGTCCCCGGAATTCTATGGGCCTATCGGACTACTCAAAGAACCGCCACGGGAGAAACGCCCTATAGCCTAACCTATAGAAGTGAAGCGGTTATACCCCAGAGATAGTGGTAGAAAGTTGGCGAGTCCGAGAATATGAGGAAGTAAACAACAGCTCCAATCGAGCCCTAGCCCTGGATCTTCTGGGAGAAAGAAGGACCCGCGCCGCTGTTCGCATGGAACAATATGAAGCATGCATGTCCCGGCACTACAATGCCTGAGCGACCCCGACTCTTCCAAGTCGGAGATCTCGTACTAAAAAGAGTAGAAGCTTCCAAAAACGTGGGGAGACTTCAGTCTAAATGGTAAGGGCCTTTTAAAATAGCTAAAATTGTTGGAGGCGGCCTCCTAGAAAATCATGAAGGGGAAGTACTCCATAATTCCTGAAACGCGTATAATTTGATAAAATACTACGCTTGATATCACGATAGCCTGGTGCGAGACCAGCCTCTTCTTGTATATAAATAAAGATGTATGTGAATAAAGCAATGTTTACAATAAATGGCTCTCGTTTTATTATCTGAATAAGGATAGCTTTGCCATTACAAGAAGAACAGTCCTCTAAGGACTGTCGGCAAACCTACCTCAAGGGGCCATTTGTTACAAACAAACAAAATAAAACACACACACAATAAACTTAAACTAAAGAAATTTAAACAAGCCTATCCACAACAGGCATATATAACAATTTATACATTATTAAGAACATCCCAAAACATACTGCAACACTTAAGGGTCCTCACGTGGCCGCTTTCCTTCTCTAATCAACCGACGACGTTGTTCCTCTGAAAGATCCATGGGTTCTGCTAGATCCACAGAAGGAACATGTATATCTTCCGACATTGGCACTGCCTCAGAAACCATTACCATTGAAGTAGCAAGGGATTCAGGCACTATATTCAAACGTGGGATCACTAGAGTGGCCGGAAACCCCGGCAAGGATCTCACGGCTTCCTCGCATAGCCTATACCCGATGCGCACCATGTCCCGAAACTGCTCTCGGAGTACATCCCGAGGGGCAAAAGCATTGGATATGTCCATAAGTGCTTGGGTTCGAGCCAACATTAGCGCTACCTCCTACTTTCGCATCATTTTCAGCAGTTTACGAGCAGCAGCATCCTTCTCTTCGAAGACCAAGGACAATCGCTCCTCTAAGATACGCAGTTGCCCTCGAAGGTCCTCCACCCTCTCCTCTAAACACACCACCCGTGCTCGCTCCAAAGACAAGCGCCTTTCCATATCCCAGGACTTCTCTGTCAAATCTTTCACCACCCCACGATGGCTTTCCTGCACCACCTCCCTATCTCCTCGGAGTTGTTCCACCTTTTGCCTGGTAAGTAGAAGTTCCCTTTCAAGGTCATCCCAATGACGATAGATCAACTCTGCCTCCGAAGCTATTTGGTCCCTCCAAGAGCCCGCAGCGTTGATCACCATAAAAGCTGAAATAATCCATCCAAAGAGAATCTAAGTCATCAGTGAAACAAAAAATCGTACCCGAAAGTAAAAAGGAAAAAAATGTTACCTCACACAGGTCCTTACTAGCCTAATCCTGAAGAGAATAGAGTCGGAGAGCGTTCAACTGAGTACAGTCCAAATTATGCAACAATCCACTCAGGAACGTCCGGCAAAAAAGTACATCGGGGTTAATCCCAGGAAACCTCTGGCCTACTCGCGAACCCTCCCCTTGTTCTACCTCGGCGGTAGGAGGTGGGGTATCGGGAGAAGAGGGACCACCCTCCTCTATTGCATTAACGGAATCCCTACAAAAATCAGGAGAATAACCCCTCTGATCACCCCCCCCCTCGATAATCCGAGGACCCAACCTCAAGGAAAGCAACGGGCTTGAAGAAACTCTCGACTCCCCAACTCCGAGAAATCTTCGGGAAGAATCCCCGACTAGTCGTAATGGAAAACGGCCCGAGTCCTCCTCTAAAGGGGATAGATCCTCGGAGCCGCTACTCTCGAGAGATCTTTTAGACCTCCCTACGGCAAAAAAGTCCATTTCGGACCCTGCAAAAAGAATCAACGCATATTAGATTATAACTATCCCCCACTATAACATATCTTCAAGAAAAAAGAGAGCACATAAAGAAGAACGTTACGGAAAAAGAAATTGGTATGGAGAGGACAAGGAGAAAGCTCTCGTGCCGTTGATCCCTCTTGTAAACCAGCCATAGAAAGAGCATCTGACAACTCCAACAGGCCGCATATATCATAACTACCACTGAATAGCGAAGACTCTCCCAAAAACTATGATTCACGAGTAACCACTTCCACAGAAGGAACCACATAGCCTAATCCCCAACGAACGGGCACTCCCCAGGCACAAGTTGCCATCCCGCGAGGCTTTAGATAAAAGAAACGACTCTTCCAATCATCTCGGGGGTAACACGTCTAGTGATTGTCGTAAAAGAACGGCGTTGATCACGGTATACCAAGCTAAAAAAGGGTAAATCTCCAGGACAAGAACGCAATAGAAAGACATTCCCCAACCGATAAGGAGTTAAAGGCAAATCCAAAAGCCCACAACAAAGAACATACCCTACCAGATAACGATAGGAGTTAGGTGTAAGTTGGCTGGGACAAATTTGCCAATAACAAAAAAGCGCTCGTAAGAACGGATGAAAGAACAAACGCAATCCACAGCGTATTTGATCTGAATATACCGTCATGTACCAAACGAGAGGGTCATACGCCCGTTGGTCAGCCCTAGGTAGCACTAAGTCATATCCGCCTAAGTCCAAGTTGTACTCAACGAACAGTGCTACCACCGAGTATGCAGATTCTGTGCTTTCTACCGATCCAATACGACCCCCCCTATCAGCATTCGAGAATTCACTGTGATCGTATGAAAAACCGATAGCAGATCTATCGGGAGATAAGCCTCCCTGCTCATGAACACATCCCTGATGTTATGCGACAGCAACATGTCTGCTCGAAGTTGCACCGAGGGTGGGACTGTTGAACCTCTCGGGGCGGAAGGGGAACATCCAACCCCCCCCCCCCCCCCCCCCCCATGACGAGGACCAGGCATAGAAGTCTCACTTGGTATCCGTCACACCATATGCACAGAAGGGGACCTACGAGAAGGGGTAAGACCACCTTGAGAACGTGTAGAACGGGGAAGTGTCATGAGAAACTTATCTAAGTTTGCAAACTTTTTTCAAATAACAAGGCACTTAAAGACAAAAATTGCCTTTTTCAAATAACAAGCGTTCTTTAGGAAGGATTTGCCTGATGAAAATGACAATTCAGGAGAAAGTAATTTATAGCAAGTATAAGGAGCCCACCACCAACAGCAGGACCACCCGGATTCTGCGATTCTCACAACCAATAAAGAAGAGGCACGAAGCTCCACGTGTCATCATCTCTCAAAGTCAACTGGAGACATACTCCCACCTACCCCATGCAAGTGGGAGAAAGAAGCACGCAGTTGCTATAATTAAAGACGTCCGGATAAAATCAAAAGTTTTTAGAGGAACTCCGATTCCCAGGTGTGACAAAGCACAACTACTCTGTTTATAACAAATCAATCTTAGCAAAACATAAAAATGAAAAAACACGAAAAAGACAAAAATAAAAACCCATTTAAGAAATAAGTCCCTTAAAGATGTGCACTTCATTTAAATTAATTAAATTACAAAAGACAAGTTTCATTAAAATAAAAACAAAGTACAATTGTGCTAAAAGAAAAGGGGTCTCTAAGACGGGGGAGGTAGAGCCCTCGTGGAGGCAGGGGTTGGCACATTTGTAGAAGGAAGAGTCGGAGCACTTGTAGAAGAGGGAGCACCATAAGGACCAGCCTGTGCCCCCGTACTAGGAGGAGGGCGAGCTATAGGCAGCGGGACCACGGCAGTCAAGGGAACCCGGGTTGGGGCAGAAGAAGGAGGAAACTGAGAGCTATTCTTCAAAAAGAGATAATAGGCTTGTTCCAACGTGGGCCTCTGCATCTCTAAAATATTTATCTGGCACGGATCAACATTGGGAGCTATCTTCCTGCGCACCTGCCCGAAGCATTGAAGGAACCCCCACATCACATGACCAACCAAGTATCCATGATTCCTGCGGACATATTGCTCCTTAACTTGAACAATGGCATCCTCCTGGGCTTGCTTAGCAGCAGCAGTCAGCTTCTGCTGCATCTCCTCGGGGGAGATACCCCCCGAAACTGGGGCTTTCGATAACTCTTCAGTCAGAGCATCCACCCGACCAAGTGCTTGGGACAGACTATGCTCCAACTATTTCTGCTTTACTCGCCAGGTAATTTTTTCTTCCTCAAGGGAGGCCACCCTTTCTTTCAGCACCAACCCCGAGGCCTCCGTCTCCGATACGGATGATTGGAGCCGCTTGTTTTCACCCCTTACTTCCTGAAGCTGCTTCGTGATCTTAAACCACGTCGCCTCGTAGTTCTCCATCTTCTCCCGAAGACTCTTATTTTATTCCTCCTTCTTCTGAGACTTTTCTTCAGCCGCGGTCGCTAACTTTTGCAACTTCTCAACCTCAAGTAACAGAAGAGGAAGCATTTTAGGCGCCTAAAAAGCAAACAGAAGAATAAAGACCCAACACTGGACCCTAAACGAATAAGATAAGTAAAAAATAAGTCTTACCAGTATAGCCACACAATTTGTGCAAGCCTGGACAAATTGCCACCCCTCCGATGGAAGAGAGTTGGCAGCATATAGGAATCGAGTGACTGTATCGAGGGCCACCTTAGCTTCTTCCGGACTAGGCTCTTGCCCCGAGGCTGGAATACCAGAAGACGAAGGTCCCCCTAACGGTACCACCCCCCCCCCCCCCCCCAATATGGGCACCTGAGTAACCACTGGAGTGTCCAATTGTATGGCGGTAAACGAACTCGGAGGGGGATGCTCTACAAAAGAATGAGATGCGGCCATCAGCTCATCTAATAAGAGCATCGGATCCTCGTAAGCTGGAGGAGCATTAAGATCTGAGGGATAGGATCCTCCTTCAAAATTAAATAGGTCACCCCCTGCGAATTAAAAACTTCCCCAAGTAAGTAACTTATTACCTAAAAAAAAGAGAAAAACAAAGGGGAAAATAATTAATCTTAAGAAACTTACCCAAATCAAGAGCGTTTTCCAGTAGAGACACTCACTCGTTCTCAGCAAGGAGGGCCTTTCCTTTATCTATCAAACACAATTTTTTATAAATAAAGGTACAAAGTATCTCAATACCATTTAAACCAAGAAAAGATACATACCTTCAGGAGGAGTTGCCAGTAATATGTCCACTGAATCCCTCGATGTCTCCGAGGGTGAAGACGCGTCGACAACACCTAAGGGGGTAATGGCATCCCCCCTATCCCTACATCATCTTCTGCTCCTCCTAACAAGAAGGCCCCCATGAGGACCGCATCCGCGGAAGTTACATCCAAACCCGTTTCTTCTGGGGTATGGGACGTTCCACTAGATGACCGCGATATAGTTGTCGAAGTCATTAAGCGAGTCCTTGCTCGCTCAGCATTACCCTCCTCAGTCCCGGGGACTTCACCTTCCCCTGACATCAGTCCACCTTCCTGAGCCCCCTTATCCTCATGAACACTGGAACCCTTGACACCTTCCACCATATATGGTCGTAAAGTATCCACTACAAAACAGCCAAACTCAAACGAAAAAAAACATATATATATATATATATATATAAGAAATTACCAAAGGCGTTGAAGTATTTCTCGGGTACAGCCAAAGGAGTCTCGAGCTGATCTATCAGAGCAATATATCGCAAGCCCGCGGTCCGATAGAGGGTAGCAAAATTCCCCGACTCCACCAAAGACTTTGCAGAAAATACGGTGGAGAACACTAAAGTATTGTCTAACACCCTTTCCGGAAAGTTGGGCTCCCTCCAAGTGTAGGGCATGTCCCACACCCCATCGGTAGGGCGGATATAGAAAAAATTGTTCTTCCATGTGCTGTGAGAGCTAACGTTGCCCTCGGAGATACGGTCATCCTTATTCCGATGACTGAAACAATAGAAAGAAGCCCCCCCCCCCCCCCCGGAGACACCTTCAACTCAAAAATAGAAAAGAACCTATCCCTCGTACACTCTATTCCTCTCACCAAACACCAAAAGATGAATAAAACTAAGTCTGTGAAGGAATTGGGGGTGAGTTGGCTAGGGCATACATCGCAGTACTTAAAAATTTTGCAATAAAAAGGCGGGAAAAATGAGCGTAATCCCACCTTTATCTGAGAGTAGTACACGGTCAAATGCTTCGCCGGAGGAGAATTGCCCCTCTGATCTGCTGACAGAACCTCCACCGTCACATTCTGGCCTGAAGCACCGTATTCGAGGAACAAATTCGGGATCTCCTCCTGAGAAACGGTGCTAACAGTCGCATCAACTTTCTGGGTAGCTCGGGGAGCACCACCATTTCTTCGATTTCTTCGCCTTTCTCGCACTGCCACTACCACCAGCCCCCATCACCGCCGCCGCACTTCTCTTTCGAGAAGTCAGAGAAGCGACCCCCGTCACCGCCGGAAGCAGCAGACACCAAATTTGCAGCAGATTGAGATGCCATTAAAACTCAATTAAAGAAATTTTAGAGGAAACAAAGAAGAAAACTAGCGGGAGGGTTTTTCTGCTAAAGTAAGAAGAGAGAGAAATTGCAAAGTAAGAAAATAAAATTTGGAAAAATGGATATTTATAACCCTAGGCCCACTAAAGTATTAATTACCCACTAACTCCTCTTCACACCCCACGATTGGAAATCGTGCTTAGTAGAAAAAAACGAACCAGCACGTCTCCTCATTTATGGAAGGTGTAACGGTTCGTATATCGTGGCAATCACACCACTTCTGAACGTGGCATTTAAATCACAATTAAATTGCATTTAATCACAATTAATTAATGCCACGACATTAATTATAATTAATGTCCCGACATTAATAAATAAATAAAAACTAAAATATAAAACATAAGACTATCGAAACATACCCCTCGAAAAAACTGGAATTCCTCTTGCCTCTCCTAAAAGAGAGAGCCATCGGAATTGGGGGGGGGGGGGTAATGTTATCCCTGGACAAAATTCGATGGTATCCTCGATACCAAATTAATACCATCCCCACGACAGATATCTCACAGAGTACAAATACCGCGCGAGATATCGGGAACTTTAAATAGTTTTCCGAAACATCCCCCAGGTATACGATACTCTAGCACCTATCGTGTCATACGGATATACAGAGCAGTATACTTCCACCCCTCCAAGAAGCCCTCGGAGCCGAATACTTCCATCCCTTCAAAGAGCCCTCGGAGCATTACACCGCCCTACTTATAAAGTAGCCCTCGGAACACATGTGCCATCCTTATCCGATAGAGGGATAAGAATCTCATCAAGAAGCCACGCCAGCTCCTTCGACACGTCAGCCATGCCAGCTGTTTATCAGAAGAAAGATAAAACCTGTACAAAATTGACACCTGTAAAACTCTTACTTGTATCCAACGAAACCTCCTTCTATAAAAGGAGAAGAAAACTAAGAAAATAAGATAGACTGTTTTCCAGAAAAAAAAAAAAAAAAAGCATAATAGTAGAAATCTCTTCAAACTCAGGCAAAAGCGATTATTCCCACCCCCGAAATACCTTCAAAATAATCATACCATTAACATCTATGAACATCTCCTCATCAATGTTCCTCTCCATGTGAATAACCCTGGCTTGATACGCCTCCCACTGTTCTACTGCCTCAGCAGACACATAAAAGCCATAATAAGGATTCTTGGGGTACTCCTCATCAAGCACATCAAAGTACTCATCACTGCCTGATGTTGGAGTAACATCAGCAGGGTCATCACCTACCGGTTGGTCTTCTTTCTCAACTTCCTCATCTTCTTCTTCCTCCTTATCATCTTCTTCATCTTTTTCTTCTTCTAACTCAGACTCGGAAGTTTCAACAACCACCTGCTTCCCCTTTCTTTTCTTAGCAGCAGTAGCTAAGGCAGAGAGAGCCAGGCTATCTTCTTCTTCTCTCTCAACCTCTTCAGGTTGATTGTCACCCTCATCATCATCATCTTGGTTACCTTCAGTAGTAACCTCCTCAACCACAGTCTCCTCAACCTAATCATCTTCCTCAGGAAGAGTATCCATCTCAACAGCAGCAGCATGCTCATCACCATTATCCTCAAGGTTTTCACCTTCATCAGTACCACCCACAGTCTCATCCCCACCATCTTCATCAGGGACCTCGTGCACAACCTCAGACTCACCCACAACAACAACATGGGCCTCTTTCTCCCCCTCAATACTAATTTCAGCAGTCATATCTTGAGTAGGGTTAGACATTATTACCTCATTTTCGTCGTTGGTGGGAGTGGAGGTCTGCTCAGCAGTTTTTGATGTTGAACCAACATCACGCTTAGTGGATTTCTTGCCCTTGTGCCGTTGATAGGTGGATTTCCTCTTTGGTGCAGCGGCGGCGACGGCTTTAGTGGTTGCACGTCTGGTGCTACGGCGACGTGGTTGCTCAATCTGCTCAGCAGCAGCTGCAAGAGTATCAATGAAAGACTTGCGTGCCATTGTTAGAGTGATTTAGAAAAGACAAATAGAAACTTGATTTGTAGAGAGTGTAGATTTCGCAAAAATTTTGAGCGCGATAACAGTAGGAAGAGATTAGGGCAAAATATATAATCAGTCAGTTGAAGAATAGTGATAGTGGTGTTGTAACATGTTACTAAAATAATCGGACCACTGTCACACGATCATACCCATGTTCACCTTACCACGTGTCAGTGTTAGATTAACACGTAACCAAAGCAGTCTCCACACCTCAAAACTTATAAGTTACAATGTTACAATGTTAAACTAACATTGGCAAGTTAACATCAGGGAGGGAAGTTGTAGGTGCATGGCTTCATCCAAGGCAACATCATGTGAGAGCGTGAGATATTCCTGTATACTGATTTGGAACCTCACCCAAGTACATAGATACAAAGACATAGATTAAGCTCATCAGTGTGAGTAAGTAACACATCAGACAGAAAAACACAGAGTGGATGTACATATCTAGGAAAAAGATGTTCCCACAATATAGATGATCACAAAACGTAGTATTTTACCTGCAGTGAGTCACCCACGAAGTATGCCTCAACACATGATTCCTAGGATTACTACTCCCCCTAAGCCCAAACCGACACAAGGAATAATGCAGAACAAGAATGAATGCAACAATGTGAGATCAGCATTGGGTGATGGAACCAAGTACAAACAGCTTTACTGACTGGGATCAGGAAAAATAAATTTATCTTTATTTATTATCATGAACTCTTTTGAACAAAAACTAGTGAATGTAAAAGGATAGTTTCATCACTGAATGTGGGCAGCACAAGACCCCACACACCGCAGCAACTTAACCATTAGCTACAGATTAGGCAAGTACGAGGGAACTGAATGAAGACAACACATTTACCATATACTTCTCCACCCCAACTCCTCATGCATACTTATTTTCCAACCTGTTTACAAGATAAATGCTAAGTGAACACTGCTACTGAATGCAAGTAGTCGAAACTTCCAAGCACCCCAGTAGTAAGGCTCACCATCATGCATAACCTTGGCCATAGACAAACCACAAAAATAAGCACAACTGAATGACAATGAAGCTTTCAACATCATGTACCTCAGCTTCTCTTCATGCTCTGTCTAACCTAACATGGATAAGTCACAACTGAATAACATCAGAGTAGTGAGCTTTGTGTACCCCAGCTTCTCCCAGATGTTAGGTTAACATTCACAGACTAACAACAGAGTTCTTACTTTACAAAACTCTTGAAATGTACATGTCCACTAGTCAACACAGCTATTTATACAGATTAACCACACAACCCAACAGAGTCTCTAACAAAGATGTAATATGCAAGAAAGACGAATGCAGAAAACGAAACAAAAGAGAATTTCAGATACACCACAACCAATAACCTGTGCTAGACAGTGGTGTTATGTCAACACTGGTGTACTAACAACCCTAGACAGTGCAAATGCCAAGAGAATTCCTCAAACTGAAGAACCTCTCATAATCTAAGGTTTTAGTGAACATATCAGCAAGCTGATTATTAGCTTCAATGTGTTCAATGTTAATGAGCTTATCTTCTACCATGTCTCTCAGAAAGTGATGCCTTATATCAATATGGTTAGTTCTAGAGTGTTGCACAGGGTTCTTAGAGATGTTTATAGCACTAAGATTATCACAGAACATAAGTAAGGTATCACTGTCTAACCCATAATCCAGTAGCATGTGTTTAAGCTATACTAACTGAGTGACACAACTGCCTGCTGCTATGTATTCAGATTCAGAAGTGGAGAGTAACACACAATTTTGCTTTCTACTGTACTATGAGACCAAGTTGTTCCCCAGATAAAAACATCCTCCACTTGTAGACTTTCTGTCATGAGTGTCTCCTGCCCAGTCTGAGTCACTAAAACCTACAAGATTTGTGTTAGTGTCATAAGAATACCAGGTTCCAAGGGCCAAAGTGCCAGACATATATCTAAGGATTCTCTTCACAACAATCAGATGTGACAGCTTTGGACATGCTTGGTACCTAGCACACACACAAATAGAGAACATTATATCAGGTCTTGAAGCAGGCAAGTAGAGTAAGCTTCCTATCATTGAACGGTACAATGTTGGATCAACATTTGCACTAGTAACATCCCTGGATATCTTCACTGATGAAGACATGGGAGTCTTGCAAGGCTTTGAATCTGCTAATTCAAACCTCTTCACCAAATCCTTTGCATATTTCTCCTGACTCAGGAATATCCCATTACCTGTTTGTTTTACTTGGAGACCAAGGAAGAAATTTAATTCTCCCATCATACTCATCTCAAACTGCCCTGTCATTGATTCAACAAATTTTTCTAAAATAGAATTGTTAGTTGAGCCAAACACAATATCATCTACATAGATTTGAGCAATACAGACATGAGAATCTTTCTTCAAGACAAACAGTGTTCTATCTCCTTCACCTCTAACAAAGCCAAGACTTAATAGGAATTTTGTAAGCCTTTCATACCATGCTCTAGGTGTTTGTTTAAGTCCATACAGGGTCTTGTCAAGCTTGTACACATGGTTGGGGTACTTAGGATCTGTGAATCCCTTAGGTTGTTCAACATATACTTCCTTATCAATCAACCCATTCAGAAATGCACCCTTTACATCCATTTGGTATAGTTTTATCCTAAGACAGCATGCAATGGCTAGAAGTAATCTAATAGATTCTATCCTAGTAACTGGACCAAAGGTCTCATCAAAATCTACACCTTCCACCTGTGTACCCCTGAGCAACTAGTCTAGCTTTGTTTCTAACTATGACCCCTTCCTCATTACTTTTGTTTTTAAATATCCACTTAGTCCCTATTACATTAACATTGGATGGTCTAGGCACCAGTTTCCAGACATTGTTTTTAGTAAACTGTAGTAGTTTATCCTGCATGGCATTAATCCAAAAGTTATCAAGGAGGGCTTCATTCACATTCTTCGGTTCAATAGAGGAGACAAAACAAGAGGTATTATCAACAGTACAAGTGAAGTTCATACAGACACACAATTTAACCATATCTCTATAATCTAGTCTTTCTTTGTTGCGTGTCCTTACCCGTTCAGTGGGTTCACCTATTACCTGGGAGGCTGGATGATCTTTCTGAATCCTAGCTGGGGGATCTCTTCTAGGTCCAGAATCAACTTCATGTTCTGAGTCAGAGTCTTCTGCTATTAATCTAACATCAGATCTGGCTGGTGTTAGTCTAACATCGTTCCCTGTCTCCTGTTCAGTGCTTCCAGCTTCCAGTTCCAATGTTGGTGCAACATTGTCAGGAGTAGCATTCTCGGTTTCCACTGTTGGTTTAACATTGGGAACAGAGATATCACCAGTACCTGTATCAAGTGTGAAATCATCAAACACAACATTCACTGATTCATGAATTGTCTTCAATCAAATATTGTAGACTCTAAACGAAGTACTATTTGCTGAGTATCCTACAAAGATGCCTTTTTCACTTTTAGGATCAAATTTACTCAGATAATCTCTGTCATTCAGTAGATAACAGTCACACCCAAATTCATGAAAATATGCAATATTTGGTTTCATACCCTTCAAGAGTTCATAAGGGGTCATGTTAGTTCCAGGCCTAAGATACACCCTGTTACTAATGTGACACGCAGTATTCAAAGCTTCAGCCCAGAGTCTCTTAGATACATCTTTTGCATTGAGCATAACTCTGGACATCTCTTTAAGAGTCATGTTCTTTCTCTCAGCAATCCCATTCTGCTGAGGAGTCTTAGGAGCTGAATATTCATGGAATATACCTTTAGCATTGCAATAGTTATCAAAGTAGCATTTTCAAATTCTTTACCATGATCATACCTAATCTTAGTCACAGTGGAGCCATACAAGTTTTTAATACTAGCACAAAGAATTTTGAACTGATCAAAAGCTTCAGACTTTTCTTTAAGAAACTTTACCCAAGTGTATCTAGAGAAATCATCTACAATCACAAAGGCGTATTTCTTACCACTTAGACTACTTACCTCAATAGGACCCATCAAGTCCATATGCAACAGTTCAAAGCACCTACTAGATCTAGGATTAGCATTATGTACATGTAGGGGGCATGAATTGTTCTGGTTTGTTTACCCTTGAGGCAATCACCACACACAAGCTTACCTGGACAAAACAGCTTAGGTAAGCCTCTTACAGCATCAACTTTCTGTAATTTCTCAAGGTTTCTGTAGTGAACATGTCCAAGTTTCCTATGCCAGATAGAAGCTTCATCTATTTTAGCATGGAAACACTCTTCTTCCTCTTGGGCTAGGTAGCAGTTATCTTTGGATCTCGTACCTGTCATAACAAAAACACTATCACTATCATAAACATCACAAGATACTTTGTCAAATGTAACCAGTAATTCATCATCACACAGCTGACTGATACTGATTAGATTTTCCTTTAACCCATCTACCAACAACACATCCTTCAGGGGTGGGAATCCATCAACATCCAGTATCCCCTTGCCAATGATCTTTCCTTTGGTGCCACCACCATAGGTCATTGTTCCAGCACTTAAAGGTATCATTTGCTTAAGATTCTCCTTGCTGCCTGTCATGTGTCTTGAGCATCCACTGTCGAAGTACCACTTACCTGAAAGGTTAGAGTACACAGCAGAGAAAACAACATTGCATACAATCCTCATCTTAGGAGTTTTAGCTTTTTCTACCCAAGTCCTACTTTTCTGTCATGCACCTAATGTTGGTCTAACATCAGAATCTGTTATAGTTTTAACATTGGGCACAATGGCTGTTTTCTTACCACATTCTTTTAGGAATTTTCTACAGAATGGTTTAATGTGGCCTGGTTGAAAACAGTACTGACAAATAAAAGTGGGTTTGCTCTTTACAGTGTTGATGGTACCAGAACTCATATTACTAGATTCTTTAACAAAGCTTGTAGTTAAATAGGCAGAATTACCATTAAAAGAGGAAGGTTTCTCAACAAATCCCAGACCATGTGTACCTGTATTACTCATGTTTAGTACCTCATCAAGTTTAGAAGTACCTCCATTCCATTTGGCTATGATCTGTGTGTCCTTTTTGAGTTTCTCCTTTACCTCTTTCAACTCTGCTTCAGCTTTGTCAATATCTCTCTCATAGAGTTTCAACATGTTCTTCAAACATTCAGTGTCATGCTTATATGCTTTGTTACTCTTCATGAGTTTGACATTCTCTCTCTCAAGTCTGAGGAAGGTCATATGTAGATCATCTAGGATTTCCTCCTGGGACATTTTTTCTTCATTGAAGTACTCTTCTTCTAAATCAACTGTGCTATGAAAACAATCAAAGTTAGTATCATCACAATTAGAGAGTACATCAGAGTTAACATGTGTATCATTGTTGTTCCAGTCTCCAAAGAAGTTTTCCTGCTTTGCTATTGATTCTCCAATGTTAGAGTAACATTGAGATTCTTGGCAATTTCTGGAGTCTTCTCCTGACCAGGTGATCATAGTGCAGAGCGCAGTAGTGTTGATTTCCTTTGATTGTTCATCAGCACTTGTTCCAGATTCGAAGTCGGCTTCATTGAAGTCATCTACACAGACCCAATGAGAATTCCCTCTTGTTCTGAGGGTGTTAGCACATTTATGTTTAAAGTGACCATACCCCTTACATTCATAGCACTGGACATCTTTCAATTTCTCAGCATCTTGAGGCGTGCTCTTTGATGCCATGTACTTTACAAATTTTGGGGGTAATTTCTTATAACTAAGGGCAGCATTACCAGATTGTTTTTCTTTATTTTTATCTTTGTAGCCTAATTTACTAAACTTCTTGGTAATGTTTCCATAGTTAGAAGAGATCATCTCATATTCATCCTCATCACTTCCTGTAGAATCTGAGCTAGTTCCTAGTAAGGCTAAAGCAAGTTGTTTACTGGACTTTCTTATGAATTCTAGTTCAAATTCTTTCAAAGTGTTCATTAAAGTTTGGAAGTCCATGTTGGCTAGATCTCTAGACTCATTCATAGCAATTCTTTTGACAGTGAACTTAGAAGATAAAGTCCTAAAATCTTTATACACCATGGTTTGATTTAGGATGGTAAAACCTAAGTTTTGACACTGATTAGCAATATCAAGAAGTTTCTCAAAATAACTATCAATGCTTTCATCCTCACTCATCTCTATCTTCTCAAAGTCCCTCAAAAGTTTTCCATATTTAGAGTCCCTCACAGCCACATCACCCTCACAATGTAATTCAAGAACATCCCATGAAGTTTTAGCAATTGTACAAGTTTGAATAAGTTTGAACATATGATTACCTACCCAGCTAAATATAGAATTGAGAGCCTTTTCATTGAAGTTATAGAGAGCAATCTCATTGGCTGTCCATTGTCCTCTTGTCTTAGGTACCAGATCAGCATCTCCATCTCTTGGTAAGTAGAGGATGGTGTAGCCTTCTAGTACTGCGTCCCAAGCTCTCAGGTCGATGGATTTGATGTGGACTTTGAGTCTGATCTTCCAGTAGGCATAGTTGTTGGGACCCTCCAATACTGGCAACCTGCTGGTATTGTGGTTGAAGTTGTCCATCTTGTCGTATCAACGCCAAACACCGGTGAAGTTGGTGCTTGGCTCTGATACCAATTGAAATTGTGGATCGGGTCGATACGTTGTTGTTGTTAACTTAACACTGAGGTTTTAACAGCAGTTTTGTATGATGTTAATTCGACGATGTTACTTTAACAACAGACCATAGTAATAGTGCAACGGAATAAACAAACACGAGTTTAAGAAGTGAATATAAGATTATATTAACTTCCGAACTCCTTCTCGAACTCCTCTTCCTTGTTCTCGCAGTCCTTCTGGAATAATAGTTCCTTCGTTAGAGATATAACTAAGGAAAGACTTCTTCTTCAAATCAGGACTCATCTTGGAAAGCTTTCCTAGTTGCACTTGAACTCTTCTTTCCTTGTAGAGCGGTTTGCTTAATTAAGGAAACTTTCCTTCTTGGAAACTTTGAGCGTCCAACCTATGACAATTTTGTTTCCTGAATAATAATCAAAGACAATCACAACTGTGGAACTCGATTAATTAAATGAATAAGGCAAAACAACAATAGAGAATATAATCAAGATTGTAAATCGGATTCTGCTTCAGCAATGTTACTCTAACATTGACTTCTCAGTGTTAATCTAACATTGCCAGAATACCTGCACTTTCATAGATAATAAGAGTGAAGTGTTTACTTGTGAAGCTCCACGATTGTGTGAATGTGCAATATGATTACTCTTGCATGAGTTCAAGGTAACATGAAAAGTAGAGAATAAGAGTGAAGTGGCTACTTGTGAAGCTCCATGATTTTGTGAATGTGCAATATGAAGATTACTCTTATGCATGAGCAACGGTGACACACACTATTTGAACACATGAAATTGTCATGACAATGGCTTTATTAAACTTGATTTGCTTGTGTTTACTTGTACACTCACTCCCATCTCTTGCTTTTATCATATGTTTCATATTTATAGCAAGTCGTCGCATGACCTTTAGAACAGAGCAAAATGTCAATATACTCGAATAATACTCCGTTTAGTCTTAAACGTACATAACTCTAAAACCTTTGAATTGGCGGAACACCGCGCCTCTTCAAAATTTTATGCATTTGTAATTTAAATCGAAAAATTATGCTTTAGTTAAAATGATCATTTCTAAAAAAGTTTATCCCCACTTTTTGTTTGTAACATGTGAGCTGCAGTTCTTTGCATTTGAAAATTTATTTTATATAACGATTGAATTGCTAACGTGGTGCAACCGATATTGTAAATTTCTTACAATCAGGTATTTTGTACCATGTTAATACGCAATGACCCTTTGCATATTACAAGAGGTCTTGTATGTGCCAAAGAGGACATTAGATGCTAGGGGCGAGACTTGTGCTCTCGCCCCGTTGAGATCTTGCCACATATACAAAGTGGGTGGGTGTTTGTACACATGGCAATATCTCAACGGGGCAAGAGCACAAGTCTCCTCCCTAGCATCTAATTTCGCGTGCCAAAGATTCTTTGGAACATTACTTAGCTTATATTGCGTTTCAGCTACAAATTGTGTTTTACTATTGATCGTAACAAATATTCTGAAGAATAGGAATCCTCCAATGCCAATTCAAATTTATTGTTTGTAAATGAATTAGAATTTACCTTAAAGAACGACCAATATTCATTTTTCAAACTCTTTCCTTTATTTAATTTACATCGTTCGTACTGTGACTTTAAGATTTTGAGAAAAAAATGAAAGTACTACAATACTTGAGTAAAGTGTTATTGATTTTAATTCCCTCTTGTCAACTTATTCCTCTCGTACACAAAATCTTGAAATGACTAATTAACATTACTATTTAAGTGCATTGCGATGCATATATTATTTATGTAGAGGTGCAATCTCGAATCTAGAAACATGATCTTTACTTGATACATCAGCCACACTCTTAAAACTTGTGGAAAACCAAATGCGCGCCGTGTTGAGGTTGAAGCGTGACCCTCGTGTGAGGAGCGTGTGTGTAAGTCGGTGAAAGCTCGAATGAGAAACGCTGTAAAATCATAGCCATCGCCATCTTTGCCTCCAGCATTGCAAACGTTTGTCCAACACAAATCCGAGGTCCCCATCCAAATGGGTAAAAGATACCTTGGTTTTTCTGTGCCTTGGACACTCCTTCACTAAATCGCTTGGGGTTGAACTCCATAGCGTCGTTCCCCCAAATTTCTGTGCTGTGATGTAATATAATGGTCGGTAATGAAATACGTGTACCTTCTGGTATGATGAGTTTCCCTAGTTTCGTTTCTTGGCTGGCTCTTCGACCAAGCGCTACTATAGGTGGATAAAGCCTCAACACCTCGTACAATATCATTGTAACCTATAATTAATCAGTATATAGAAAGATTAATGCACACAATCGAAATAACAAAGAGACAATTTCCTATTAGCTTTAACTTTACTCGTGTTAGCAAATTCACGTTCTAGGAAATACTGGAACATTAGGTTGAAAGTTAGTTACGATTTTCAGGTGATTTAGTTCGTCGAATCCTGGTTTTTCATTGCCGAAGACCTGCAAAACTTCGGCCCGTGCTCTTGTCTGCCAATCAGGATATCTACACAACAAAACCAATGTCCACGCGAGCAACACGGAAGTGGTCTCCTGTCCGGCAAAATAAAACAACTTGCATTCTTCAACTATTTCATCAATGGTTATCCCGAAACTCTTATTACCATGTTGTTCGATTTCTTTGAAATTGGATTCCAAAAGTATGCCCAATAAATCTTCATTCTGAGCCTCCCCTGCCTTCATGGCCTTAACGCGTTTATTTATCAAACCCCTAACTGAAGATTGAATTTCCTTTTCAATTTCTTTCATCCTCTTGTGCCTCTTAGTTGGCACGAATCTGAGAAACAAAATGCATCAGTCAAACATAAGTCGACAATGAAAGTTTCTCGTAATGGAAATAACAATGTATCAGTCGAACAATGCACCATATATGGTATGTATATACTACAGCACAATGTCATTCTACGAACAGAGTAGCAAATACGTCTATTACAATTAAGGTTGTAGCTTATTTATATGTGTGGTTAATACGACTAATAGGCATAACATAGAGGATAGTTTGTTAACAAGCTCGAATTATATTACCTCCATCCTGGTATGTATATAGACTGTGAAGCCTTGATAATGTGCTCAGCCTGTTCCCTTTGAAGTTCAAATACTTTTCGTCCTTCCTGGTAGCTACTACCAAACGCAGTTCTTGATATTGCATCACTCGATAACTTTTGCAAATAAGGCCAAACGTCGAGCTCACACGAGCCATCAGATGAAATACTCTTGTCCCATTGGTCCAGAATTTCATCACAACTCGAATAAAAGGCCGGTATCATCAACTGCACAAAGCAACTCATCATGTTCTCACTATCGTTACGTAAACAGAATCTTTCGTGCATTCGAACACATAAATAAAGAATTAAGAATGATTTGAAAACCTTAAGTTTATCTAAATGGAACGCGGGATTGATGATTTTTCTGTGTTTGGCCCATTTATCTCCCTCATAGCTCACAACTCCCTGCGCCAGGAGTTTTGCCATCGGATTCGGGCTCTTTAATTTTTGGTATATGTCACTCTTGGTCATCACTTCCTTTATGAGTTCAGGATCTGTGATGAAAACTGATGGTCTTGGTCCAAACCAAAATAAGGACTCATTTCCTGTAAACCACATTACCTTTTACATTAATTTCACCAAGAGAATTGGAATAATGCTACATACAAAAGGTCAAATAAAAAGGCATATATGATATACTCGTGTTACACGTCTGTTTTCACAGTTTCTTAACTCTTATAATTATGTAATTGTAGTGGTCCATACTTGTGATAATAGCTGAAGAGGGGCAACAAAATTTTATTTGATGTTTAGCTAGTAATCGTACTAAAAGACTTCATGACTTATCTGATCTTGTGAACATTAGTGAATATCAAATCCATTAAAATCTATCCCACGTTACTTGTTAACTTTCTGATCACACTATACCAATGATATCGATTTCCTCCCTAAAAACGAATCTCTTAAGAAGACGTTGGCGGGGTTCTAGTTTCTAATATGTCATCAAATCCCTGCCTCAACATGTTAGCTGTAAATCTATAACAAATCGCTTAAAAACCACATGTTTAATTTGTGTGTGTTAACTCTGTCGATCATATCATCCACAAACTTTCGCCAAACATCCAGGGGCAAGACAACATGAATATACTTTAGGGGTGCGAAATATCTTTGAAGGTTTTTTTTTTTTTTAAAAACATGCATATATTATAAGAAAAGTGTTTTTTTTAAATAAATCAATCATGTATATATTGAAATCAGTGTTTTAAAAGGCGGCGACGTAGGGTGAGGGGTTTTACCACCAGATAATCCATTAATCCATTGATATATGGAATTTTATGCTTGAGTAAAAAGCATCCAACAAGAAAAAACAAGTGCATGTTTTCATTTGCTAAATAACTATTGCTTATTAAAACTAGCCTCTCAAAAATTACTGAAGAGTTTCGAAAACTTACTTAGTATGAGAAAATTAAGTTCAATATCAATTTTTAATCATTTTCAGAAGTCTTCTCGTTTAGATTATCAAGCTCATTATCATTAACGGCATCTAATCCATCTACTTCATTGTCTGCGTCATCTCCAACTAAAACATCATCATGAAGGGCATCATTTCAGTATCATCTTCATTGAAGTGATGTTTTGGCGTTAATAAGATTCTCCTTTATCTCATCGAGTTCTCAAGGCGTACGATTTTCTTTCGGGGCGTAGAAAACGCACCTTTAGTGCCCTGAGCGTAAGCCCCGCAAAGTTTATGCCCCAAAGCTAAGTTTTGGGGTGTTTTAGTGTATTTGGCCCCGAGGCGCACCCAGGACGAGCCCCGTAGCGCGTTTTTTAGAACACTGATCGAAATACATGATTTTTAGTTTATTTAAAAGAAAATCACCCATCATGAAAATCTAGGAGTCCACGGTTGAGTAAAATTAAAGAGCTTGTATTCAATATAATGGATAAAATAAACACATAAATAAATTATCAAAATAAATACCAAATAAGGATGGAATAGTTGCATATAAGTTTCTAGCAGTTTCCTACAATTCGAAATCTTTGATTACTTTATGTTATCATCTTTTGTATTATGTCTTATATGATGAGATTTACAAGAAAAGTCAGGGATAAATTGGTATTGAAATTATGTGACGACACAAGTCAAATGGAATAAAACAAAAAATTTGGGGAGTATAAATTAAATAAAGATATGATAGTACACTTTTGAAAATAGCTGGGCTAAAGTGTAAATAGTTACTCAATCTACTTCCATCTTTTCCGAATAAAGACATCTCCCAGAAACTCTTTATCATCACCTCCTCTGTCTCTCTCTCTCTCCTAAGTCCTAACCGACGATGGCTCTTTCCAAATCTCTCCACATATAATTTCTTTTGAATATCCTCCTAAATTCAAATATATTTTCATACTACATGATTAGCTAAATAACTACTAAATAAAGAGAGATTTGATGCAACAAAAACAACATACCTTAATTCTTGGTGACATCAATAACTATACAAGGCTAAGTTAGCTAAATAATCAGAGATTTGATGCAATAATAACAACATACCGTAATTCTTGATGACTTTAAGGAAAAAGGGTATGACCCTAGGCTTGATGTCATCCTCAAGATTGATGGGCTTTGACTTAGCTTCTGCAGTCATACTCACCAGTTCATTCAAATCTCCATTAATCAGTTTGTAAGAATTTCCTTTCACACCTTGTTGTCTGAGAAACTTTTCCAGCTTTTTTGGTCTGAACCAAGCCCAGTTTAGTACTCTCCATGTGTAAAATAATACTACAAAGGATAATGAAGCTGTTACTGTGTAATAAAAGATCCCCATAGTTCTTCTTTTGTTTTTGTTCAAATGTTTGTGATGAAGTAGCAACTGTGATTATGTCTATTTATAGTGGTTCTGTATTGTGGTGGATAACACATATGAGATGTTAGTCGGGGCCAACTTTTTTTAGAATTACACAAACTGCCCCTTTAGGTATGGGAGAGTTATAAAGACCTCTCACCTTTTATGTTTGAGAAACTATACAAACATCTTTTATATAAAAAAATTTAAAATTATTAAGAAAACCTTACAACTTTAAATCACAACAAAAACTCAAATTTGCAGAATTTATTTGAGCCTTCAAAATATTTTTTGTTTATAATTCTTCTTTGTCTTTTTTACCAAGATAAATGAAGCTTAATTTTTGTTTTTTTAAAAAATTGATTATTTTTTTTGTTTCTTCGATAAAATATTAGGAGCGTGAATCTATAATTAACAAAATTTAATAATTTAAAGCAAAAATTATCAAATGTCCGAAACATTATTTGCCACCTAGTGGCAGCCATGTCATAAAATGTTGGCATATATGGCCAAAATGTGGCTGCCATGTCATAAAATGTATAATTATTAATTATCTTTATTATATAAATTATAAAAACTCATTTATAATTTTATTTTAAAATTTACAATTTTTAATAACTAATTTTTTTTAAAAAAAACCATAAAAATAAAGAGTTAAATCTTTATAATTAACTTTATTATTTAAATTTTAAAAACTTACTATATAATATATTCTTTTAATATAATAAACTTTATTCATTTAAGTTATAAAACTTTATATATAAATCTAAATTCAACTTTAAGAATTAAAAAACTTTAAAAAAAAGAAAAATGAAAAAAATAGGTCGTCTTCCACAACCGCCCTGTCCATGATTCAAAAACGATGGTTTTATAGAGGAAAACGATGCGTGAATATTCCTTCCTTTATTCACTGAACTTCACTCTTCAATTTTGTGTGTATGAGATTGTATCTCTTCCTTCCTTCAATCGATCACATCTCTTTATATAGAGTTTTTTTTTGGGGACATGTGTCGTAATGCATGTATTTGGTAAGTACATGTGTCGTAATATAAGTACAGGTATAGAAAGTTTAAGATAAGGTATATCTTTAGTCTACTAGATGCTGACTAGGCCTATCTTTGTATCTTCCGATAGTTCTGGGGACCTCCGAGGGGCTATTTCTTCATGATGCGGTTATTTCCGAAGGGCCCTATATTTTGGTAGTGACTTGAGGGATCAGTTAGGACCTTCTTCGGGTGATGTTATTGCTCGGGTAAGGGTTCCTTCTGGTGTACAGGCTTCGCTATATATTCTCCGAGGGGATTTTTTCCTCTTCTGATTTGTGCTCTGAGGGTTGGGCATGATCTCCGAGTGCTTGGCTTGATCTCCGAGTGCTTGGTTTGATCTCCGAGTGCTTGGTTTGTTCTCAGGGGGCTTTATTTGTCCTTCGTGAAGTAGCACTTTTATGTTAAAGTCCTCGTGGAGTGTCTTCCAGTAGCTCTAATGGTTTAGGCATGGCTTTACTCTTGATTTTGGTCTTCGGAGTAATGCTCCAAGGGTAGTTTATGTGGAGGAGTGTTCAACAAGGAAGTATTCTCGCAAGATTATGGGACTCAAGGTCCATTGTGGTCCCTCTTGGCGCATTGATGGATATCGAAGTCGCGCGGATCCATCGGGGTTTGCTCTTTTTCCGATGTCGCGTTGATATCTATTTTTTATTCATCGTTGACTTTCCAAGGGACACTTGGGTGTCTCCTCGGATGTTCCTTCGTGCCGTTTTAGGTCAGTGACCGAGGGGTATGGTAACATCCGAGGGCCTCCTCATTGGGAGTGGGTACATCTCATCGGAAGTACTCGTGACAATAGTATTGTCCATATATTAATTCCTATATTCAGGATTAATATTCTTCTTAATCTCATTTTTTTATTTTTATGGTTAACAATCTTCATATATATGTATAACATATATATATACACAACTTGTTTATAATCTACAATTTATAATGATGATGAAAATTATAAAATGACAATAAAAATAAAGAATAATTCTAGCATCTTGATATATATGTATATATATTTATACAAAACTTTTTTATAATCTACAATTTATATTGATTATAAACATGATAAAAAACAAAAAGGATAATTCTAGCATTTTCATATATATGTATATATACACACAACGTTTTTTATATCTACAAATTTATAATTGTGATAAAAATTATAAAAAAAATAATTCTTGCATCTTCATATATATATATATATACACAATTTGTTTTATATCTACAAATTTATTATAGTTATTAAAATTATAATAAAAAAATACATTCAAAGAAAAAAAGTTATATCATCTTCACACACACATATATGCAATTTTTCTTTTATCTTCTTCAATTCCTTTTTATATTTTTCACAATTTACAAAATTATTTAAGTTATAAAAAACAAAAAAACAAAGTAATTTTAAAAAAACAAATCTTACTATTCATCATCTCTACCCCCACCCCCTTTCCCGTAACCAGCCTTCAGCCCCCTCCCGCCGCCACCCCCTCAGCCCCTCTCCCCGCCGCCACCCCACCCCACCCCACCCCAACCCACCCACCACAATTTCGCACCCCCGCCCCCAATTTCGTACCCCCACTCCCAATTTCGCACCCTCCCCTCTCCCCCGATTTTGTGGTGGTGATTGAGTTTGGGAGAAGGTTGAGGGTGGGAGTGGCGGCGGGAAGAGGGCGTGGGGGTGGTTACGGGAAGGGTGTGGGGTGGGGGGCGAAATCGGGGGTGTGATGGTGGTGGGTGGCGGCGGGGAGGGGGCTGGGGGGTGGTTACGCGCGGGAAGGGGGTGGGGGTGGGGGTGGGGGTGGGGGTGGGGGTGGGTGGTAGGGATGATGAATAGTAATTTTTTTTTTTTTAAGTTACTTTGATTTTGTGAAAAATATAAAAAAGAATTGGAAAAGATAAAAGAAAAATTGCATATATACATATATGTTTGTGTGTGAAGATGATATAACTTTTTTTTAATGTAATTTTTTTATTATGGTTTTTATAACTATTATAAATTTGTAGATATAAAAAAAGTTGTATATATATATATATGAAGATGCAAGAATTTTTTTTTTATAATTTTTATCACAATTATAAATTTGTAGATATAAAAAAAGTTGTATGATAATATATATATATGTATATATACATATATATATATATATATATATATGAAAATGCTAGAATTGTTGTTTTTTTTGTTTTCTTATAATTTTTAGTTATAAATTGTAAATCATAAAAAAGTTGTGTATATATATACATATATATAAAGATGCTAGAATTATTTTTATTTTTATTGTCATTTTATAATTTTTATCACCATTATAAATTGTAAATTATAAAAGAATTGTGTATATATATATATATATATTATACATATATATGAAGATGCTAGAATTATTTTTTTGTTATAATTTTTATCACCATAATAAATTGAAGATTTTAAAAAATTTGTGTGTGTATATATATATATATATATATATATATGTATATATATATATATATATGCATACATATCCAAAAACAAATGACGTGGCGTCTGAGTTGCGTCCCAATCAGACGCCATATCAGCCAAAAATAGCCCAGCCCAGTTACAGAGTCCGAGGGCATATTTTATAAATAATCAAGGAGTTAACGAGTATTTTCTAAGCCCGAAAAGTTAAAGGGCATAACTTGAAGTTGGCATAAAATAAAGGGCAAAAAAAAATATTTTGCCCCTCAAAAAATTATGTTTTACTTTACTGTAATATGATCCGAGATATGTTTTGTTTTTCTTTTTCATATCACTCGTCGATGAATAAATTACATAGATTTATATATAGCTGTAAAATACAATGGAAAACACAATACTAATTATTGTTGTAATCAATCCCATTTCGTTGCCAACATTAAAGATAATCTCCAATGCTGAAGGACCCCTGCCATACTTTCCATAATTGCTATAATTCTTGACAGCATAGTTGGATATGGTAGACTTGGGAAGGATTACTTCAAGTTTCTAGAATCTCTAATTTACACATCCGGATACAGATGATATGTCCGCCCCATATCTTAATTTAAGTATCCTACTTAAAGTGTATTTATCGATATCAAATGTATCCAACCTGCAAATACTAATAACCAATTAACAATATAATATAATAGAGTAACCTTTCGATGAAATCTCTTTTTGTGCTTGAATATTAAATAATGCCACCAATATAATATGCCACCTGCGTATTAAATAATGCCACCAAAATATGTTAATTCTAGCTCCCGCCAATATATATGCCTTTTGAGGAAATAGTGTAAAAAATGGTCTTTTATTTGGTTCTTTGTCGTCTCGGGAATATGGAAAACAAGGAACACTCTCATCTTTAGTGGACAAACTACAAGATTTGATAATATGATCAAAAATATCAAGGCTAGGACTTGGATTTGGATCAAGACCAACACCAAAAATATTTGTTACTCCTTGTGTGATTGGTCTTTTTTTTCAGTAAATTGCTTGTAACCCGTTGAATTCATGTATCTCTTGTACTCGGATTCTTTGATAATAAAAATTTTCCTTTTGTCGATAAAAAAAAAAAATCAAAATAAAAGGGACTAGATTTTGTTTTGACACACAAGTAATATTTTCAAAGCCAGCCTGCTAATTAAGAAGATACCTTTTTATATTATGTTTTGAAGATTTTTCTGATTGTGTCTTGATAAAAAGGGAAAGAAACTAGAGTCTAGTCACGACGAAAGTCCGTATTAGCCACGTCATAGTCAACTTTATATCTGTCTCAAAATAACGATTTATATTTAACGTTGCCGTCTACTTTAGTCTTCGTAATTTGGTTTAGCTATAAGCAAAAATTAACCGTCTTATCTCTAATTTGGTAAAATGAATGTGTTATTTTAATTGTCATAAATGTCTCTGTCTTATATACATAATAATAATTAGAGTTCATACAATGGATGTATGAAATAATTTCTCCCCTTTTAACTAGAATTAAATAGTCTATTTTAACTTATTTTAGCAAAACCCACAAAACTGATAAGTCAGATTTAAAACCTACACAAAAACAAAAACGGGGTTATTGTCATTTAAATAGAAAAAACACATGCAATGGGTTTTTTGCCATATTTTTTAAAACACATAGAGGATGTTGCTAGGTTCCAATTGTATAATAGAGGGTAAAATCGCAACAAATTGCACATTGATCGTTTAAATTCAAAATTAGACAAATATGAAATTTTGACATTTATCGAGAGAGAGAGAGAGATGTGCTCGAGAGATAGCTGTCCATACACTGAAAAGGAATGTATGGATTCTCGATAAGAGAGGAGCCATGGTGGTCCCTCCTCGGACCGCCCGGATCCCACGAGTGAATCGAAAGTTGGATCTACATTGGATCTCACCCGAATCGCCCCATCTATTCTCCTGATGAGAGGTTTGGTTTCAAACCCCGGTTCAAACAAGAGGAGTACGCAATGCTAATGTGTCTTGGATGATCCACATCTCAGGGTCAGGCGCCGATGAGCACATTGAACTATCCATGTGGCTGAGAGCCCTTACTATAAGAGTATAATTTGGAAGTGATAATAAATTCATTAATTCACAAGATATAAATACATAATTACAATATCTAAGTTAGGTAAATAAATCACTAAAACTAAGGAAGGATATAATCTAAAGATATACAAAGATATACAAGGATATAATCTTTTCTAGTCTATTACGACCCTGCAAAATTGACGTTCCATCAGCAACGGAAAGTTTGGAACGCATGAGTTGGAAACGAGTGCGCGCAAGAGGTTTTGTGAGAATATTCGCCAGTTGATCAAGTGTGTTAACATAGGAGACTTTGAGAAATCCTTTGTTAACGAGGTCTCGAACAAAATGCAAATCAACTGATATATGTTTCATCCGGGAATGCTGAACGGGATGAACAGAAAGTCGAAGAGCCCCCATGTTGTCGCATCGAATCAGAGGTGCGTGGGCGAGGGGAAGACTGAGTTCACCAAAAAGATGTTGGATCCAACGAATTTCCGCAGATGCATTCGCTAGAGCCCGATACTCATCTTCCGTCGAAGAGCGAGACACTACACGTTGCTTTCTAGAAGTCCAGGAAATAGGATTGGGCCGAGAAAAACAACATAGGTCGATGTCGAAGTACCATTCATAGAGTCACTAGCCCAGTCAGCATCAGAATAGGCCGAGATGATAAGAGAGGAGGAACGTCGAAGTAGAAGGCCGTGAGAAATGGTGCCTTTAAGGTATCGTAATATCTTCTTAAGGGCTGCCCAATCTGTTTCCGTAGGATGCGCCATGCGTTGCGCAAGGCGACTGACATCAAAGCCAATATCCGGACGCGTAAATGCAAGGTAGTGCAGTACGCCTATAATTTACCGATATGGAGTTGGATCCACGGCTGAATCCGAGGAAGAGATCGAAGGATTCGACGTCATAGGAGTGGCTAAGGCCTTTGCACCATCCATCTGGTGACGAGCGAGAACATCCGCAATATATTTATGTTGAGATAAGAAGAGACCTTCTCGACATCGAAGCACTTAAATCCCTAAAAAATAAGTTAAGGCACCCATGCCCTTAACCGCAAAGCGCTCACCAAGTCGAGTAACGAGAGAAGAGAGTCAGAATTACCCGTGATAATAATATCATCCACAGAAATAAGCATGTAGCAAACAACCGTATCCCGTGTATAAACAAAGAGAGAATCATTCGATTTGGTTTGAACAAAACCAAAGGAAAGAAGAGCGTCACTAAGTGCTAAATACCAAGCCCGAGGTGCTTGCTTCAAGCCATATATGGATTTATGCAGACGACAAACGCGATTTGGATGAGAGGGATCAACAAAGCCAGCGGGTTGGCTCATGAACACGGCTTCAGTGAGATGTCCATGAAGAAACGCATTACTGACGTCAAGTTGACGAAGTGACCAACCCCGATATACAGCAAGTGTAAGAATAGTGTGAATGGTGATAGGCTTTACAACAGGACTGAAGGTTTCCTTAAAATCGATATCGGTCCTTGATGAAAGCCTTTGGCCACCAAACGGGCTTTGTACTTATCAATTGTACCATCCGGGAGACGCTTGATTCTAAACACCCACTTGGAGCCAATAATATTCCGATTAGGCGGAGCGTCAACAAGTGACCAAGTGCCATGTTTAAGGAGTGTCGTATATTCCTCATCCATGGCGGCACGCCAAAGCGGATCATTCATGGCTTGACTCACACAAGTCGGGGCAACCGAGGTGGGAAGCGGATGCTTGGAGGCCAAATAAGCCTTCTTCGGTTTGTAGATGTTATTTCGGGAACGAGTCGTCATATGATGAGTGCGAGTCGGTTCCGTAACATCGGCCGAGGTAGTGGGAGGCAAAGTACTTGGCAGAGTGTCGACAACAGGAGGTGGAGATGAAGGAGGATGAGAAAAGGCATCCATGACATCCGAAATAGGGGCCGAGGCCGTGAGTGGTGTAGTGACTGGGATGGGCGGTACGAGTGGTAAAGTAGGGAAAGGCCGTGAGATTCGAGAAGAAGGAGTAACAGCCAAAACTCGCGAAAACCCCGAAAAATTGTCTTCAATGAAACGAACATGGCGTGAAATAAACACACGATGTGTCTCGAGATCGAAGCACTGATAGGCGGACTGAGAAGTCGAATACCCAACAAAAAGACAACGACGAGACGGGGGATCAAGCTTCCCTTTCACATAAGGCCGAGTGTGAGGGAAGCAAAGGTAGCCAAAAACCGTAGTCGAATATAGTTGGGCGAACGCCCCTGTAAGATGGAGAATGGTGATTCCCCTTTAAGAACTAGCGTAGGAAGACGATTGGATAGATAAACAGCCGTAGCAAATGAGAATTCCCAAAATTTTGGAGGGAGACGAGCACGGGATAGTAAGATGCGGCCCAAGGAAACCACTTGTAAGTGGCGGCGCTCAGTTGTCCCGTTTTGTTGGGGCGTGTGAGGAGCAGTAGTGAGAAGGCTAATGCCGTTAGTAGCAAGATACGATCGCAAGGCCATAAATTCTCCTCCATTGTCCGTATATAAATTACGCAAGACAGTACCAAACTGTTTTTCAACAAGTGCACGGAAAATAGAAAAAATCTTTGTAACATCAGATTTGACAGTCATGGGGTAAAGCCAGCAATACTTAGAGTAGTGGTCAACGAACAACAAATAATAACGATAACCATTAAGAGACGTGACCGGTGCCGGTCCCCAAACATCAACATATATATAGTGCAAAACATGTGACGACACAAGGGAAGTCGTACTAAACGGCAATTGTTTGCTTGTATTCAAAAAACACTGTTCACAATCATGAGAGTTCAAATCCGAAACATTGTCACAAGGTAAATTAAACTTGCGTAAAATAAAAGAACTAATCCCAGAGAAGGGATGACCAAAGCGATCATGCCAACGTGCCTTAGTGGTTCGTTCCCCAACATGAGCGTGAATTAACGGTCGAGATACATTGGGAAGCTTTAAATGATAAACGCCTCCAACGCATGGGCATGTAAGCAATCTATCCCCCGTATTGCGATCCTTAACAACAAAATGAGAGGCAAAGAACTCAATAGTCATGTTATTTGCTTTAGTGAATTGATATACGGATAAGAGATTCCGACGAGAGCTAGGAACGCATAAGATATTATCAAGCACATAACGACGATCCGAACAATTAACAAGAGAGGAGCCAACGTGTGAAATACGCAAACATGTACCATCGGCAATGCCAACCTCATCGGGACCATCGTACTCCGAGTGGATGGAAAGATTCTTCAGATCCACCGTGAGATTGTGCGACGCACCCGAGTCTACAAGCCAACTGTCCGCGGCAGCGGGTGCGGCCGATGGGGGTGATGCCGCATTTGCGGTTGGTGCTTGGAACAGGCGACAAGTGCGACCCGCGTGGCCCGAAATCCCGCAAAGCTGACAGATCCCTGCTGATCGAGATGGTGACTGTCCATTGCGGTGATTTGAGGAGGGTGGACGACGATGGTGATTTTCGCCGCCTGATGACTGACCACGATAAGGGTTGTGGTTCGGCTGGTGACGACCGCGGTGGTTCCCCCCACCGGAGTTGGATCCGTGGTTGTGGTGAGATCCACGAGAGTGATTATGGCGCCCTTGAGGCGTCCCATAATTGGCCGTAGCAATCAGGGCGGCCGAATTAGCTTCACTACGGCGAAGGAAAGCTTCTTGAGCAAGAAGAAGGTCGTGAAGTTCTGTAAATCTGATCGGATTCTCACGAGCTCGAATAGGGCCAGCAAGGTCTCGATACGCGGGACCAAGGTCGTTCAAAACATAGAGTGTAATGTCATCATCATGTAGGGGATGATCAATAACGGCCAGTTCATCGGCTTTGGCTTTGACCGCTTGAAGAAATTCGGCAATGGATCGAGAGCCAAGCTTCGTGGTGTTGAGATCGCCTTTTAATTGCATGATTCGCGAAAGCAAACGATTAGCATACGTTCGCCGAAGACTTTCCCACGCCGCCGCCGAGGTGTCATCGCTGGAGATGAGAGTTTGGAGAGTGCCAGAGACGCAATTGAATAGGGCGGAGATAATGAGGTAATCTTGTCTCGTCCAATGCACATGACGAGCAATTGATTCCTGCGTGGAGCCACGGGAGGGACACGGGTTTGAGCCGTCAACATAGCTAAAGAGGCCGAATCCGTGGAGGAGATGAAGGATTTGGGCGCGCCATGAGGCATAATTGCTTCCATCAAGTTGTAGCGGAAGGTGATTATGTATACTGATCGGGACCAGCGGATCAGTTCCGGCGGGCGCGGCTAGTGGCCGTTGGGTGACTTGAGAGTCACCGGATGACGAGTGATCGTCGGCGGAAGGGGTAGTAGGGCCGGCCGTAGGATCGAATATGGAAGAGTCTTGTTAGAGTGTTTGGACTCGTGATACCATATAAGAGTATAATTTGGAAGTGATAATAAATTCATTAATTCACATGATATAAATACATAATTACAATATCTAAGTTAGGTAAATAAATCATTAAAACTAGGGAAGGATATAATATAAAGATATACAAATATATACAAGGATATAATCTATTTTAGTCTATTACTTACAGCCCAGGCACAACGACGCAATTATCAGGAGAGAGAGAGTGTTTGTATTATCTAAAACGTGGATATAGATTATAGAGGTAGTTTTTGCTTCTACATCGACAAATGCTTGTTTCTTAGAGAAACACGTAAAATTAGATCTTTTTTTTTTTTGTGTGTTGGTATAAAGTAGATTTTCTTATTAATAGAAATTTCTTTTTGTCATCGTTTAGTATGAACAGATTTTTAGATATGTGACGTCTACCGATATTGAGGGCCCACAATCTGGAAGATTGTGTTGTATTTGTTGTCACTAAATACAAGAGAAATATGACTTGATGTTCATAAAAAAATAATATAACTTGATGTTGACTAAGAGAGAAAACACGGAAATGGAGAAGATAACCTTTCGTATGGCATGTCGCAATTTTCGTGGTTAGCAAGGAAAATTAAAATGACATAAAATTAATTATAAAGCCTTCTCTTACGACTTTTCACCACGTGGTTGGCAAGAAAAGAGAAAGATAAAGTAAACGTGGTTTCCTCCTATTCTCTGGCTTACTTTCAGTTCTTTAATATACTAGGAAAATTACGGGGGCTCCCACGGGCAAAATGTGACCTTATATTATTTTGAGTCCAATAATTGAAAAATATGCATATTGAAGTACTTCTATCGAATAATCACTCTACGAGAAATAATCACAAGAAAGTACAAAATATATTATTTAAATTTTACAGATAACATTACTTTCAATATTTGTTCAACATTCATCTATGCGTAATGTTTTTAGATGTATAGTTTCAATGTCGTCATTTTTGTGTTGGTGTACTTATTTGTGTTTTATTGATATTTCCTAATTATTATCGTTTTGTTACTTGTCTTTTTTCAATTCTCATGGCATTCCATTCGTTGGTAATCCGCATTCTACTCTTGCAAAAGAACTCAGTAAATATTTTTGGATTCAATTGAAGGAAAAATAGTTTTTTACCTATAATTTACAAAGTACCAAAACTTAGACTAAAAAGTAGTCCAAATAAATTTATGTCTATTTTTTAGCAACACGTTAAAAGAAGGATTTGTATTATTCAAATTTAATTTATAAAATAAATCATGCCATCGTCAATATGTATTATATATGATATCCTCTTGTTGGAGTGATTTTCTAAAAGATTTAGAACCTACATTACGATTAAAAACTTAACCCCTCTCTGTCTCTCTTACACACACACACACCATCTCCAGCCGCATCCCCACCTTCTGCGGCATTCTCCAAACCTCCTCCACCACCGCCAACACCCATTTTTGCAAAATTCCACTCTGACGCCTAACCAATTTTGTCCCACCACTTCGGCACAAAACTCTGATATTTTTAGGGCAAACCCTAAAACCACTCTCTCTCTCTCTCTCTCTCTCTCTCTCTCTCTCTCTATCTCTCTCTCTCTCTCTCTCTCTCACACACACACACACACATACACACCATCTCTAGCCGTATCCCCGCCTTCTACGGCATTCTCCAAACCTCCTCCACACTGCCACCACTCGTTTTTTTTGCAAAAATCCCACTCTGACGCCTAGCCAATTTTCTCCCACTACATCGACACAAAACTCTAATATTTTTGGGCAAATTTGGCAGAGTAAAAAAACTAAAAAGATCGCTTGGCAATTTACAACGGGGCCTATAAGTCTGTAGTGTAAAACCTTTGGGGCAAGATCGAAATAATTAAAAACCGATAGGATCGTTCGCAATTTATAATTGGCCTCATAGTAACTTATATGTCCTAAAGTAACAAAAATGGAGTTTTTAGGAAAGCACAAAAACTAAGAAATGCATTCTATAATTTACGGCGGGACCAATAAGTTGAATAACATAAAGTTTTGGGGCAAAAATTTAATGCTGGAATGACCGTTCTGCAGTTTACAGAGGGACCACTAAGTTAAATAACATAATTTTTTAGCTGGAAAACAGATAAATCTACAAGTGGAAGGACCATTCTGCAATTGACGGCAAGACACTAAATTAAATAGCACAAACTATGAAGGCAGAAATAAAAAAATCAAAAATAAAAAGATTATTCAACAATTACAACGGGTTCCATGGTTATTAAGTGATAATCTACAAGTGGAAAGACCATTCTGCAATTGATAACGGGATACTAAGTTAAATAGAGTAAACTTTGGGGTAGAAATATGAAAATCCAAAAATAAATGGATTCTAGGAAAAAGTAAATAATAAGAAATTGAGGGGGGAAATAGGAACATAAAAAATTAAAGGACCAAAATCGATGGCCTTTATTATATAGTATATATGATAATTTACATGTGGAGGACCATTCTACAATTTACGATGAGAATATAAGTTAAATAGCATAAATATTGGGGGCACGAGTCGAAAATCAAAAAATAAGAGCACTCTGGTAAAAAAGTAAATGATAAGAAATTGAGGAGCAAAATAGGAACATAAAAAACTAAAGGACTATAGTAGTATAGATAATTATATTTTTCCGTATGAAAATTTATATCGCTTTCGTATCTCATTTAAGTATTATCTATAATACTAATTAAATAATAATGTTAACGGTATTTTATTTCCGAGAATATTTTATAAATAGGATAGAACGCCTTGCCATGTTTGAAGAAATATATGTGAATTTTTCTCTAATTGTCTAGAAAAGAAAACCTGCCCCTCATTTCGCCCGTCTCGTCTTTCTTTTATAGGGATCCTTCTTTTTACCCGTAGGGTCTCCTTTTTCTTTTGTATCTGAATTAGGGTAACCCCCTCTGAAGATGTTAGAGTAGCTTTCGGATTCCAGTGTCAATGGCCTTGGGCAGACAAGTGTCTCTGAAGTAGCTGACATAGCTCTCGGATGCAGTGGGTATCGGGTTTTAATGGACAAGTGTCGCTAAAATAGCTGACGTGACTTCCAAATGCTAGCGTAATGGGGCTTCGATGGATAGGTGTTGCTGAGTCAATGTGGGGTGGAGTTCTTATCTCCCTAGAATAGGTAAGAACTATTGGGGAGTCGTTCTGAGGCCCTTTCTTTAGGAATAAGGATGGGGCGTATGTTACTCCGAGACTTTTCTCTCGGGGGTTTCTTCTGGTATACCCTCTCGGGATCCACTCTGAGATTTTGCTATTGAAGGATTTTTCCAAGAGGCCCTGAAATATCCGAGTGACAGGGTAAGTGCAAGAGTATCGTATCCATAGGGGGTATTCGGGAAGCTATTTAAAGTTTCCGATACCTCGCGCGGGATTTGTACTCTGTGAAATACTAGTCGTGAGATTGGGTGCCCCTCTTTTGTTGACATCATGGAAAACATTCGTGTTCTCCGAGGCCACTGTTATTTTTATGTGATACCACTGATATTTTGGGGGGGTATTTTTGTAAAAAAGATAAAAAATTGGCTAACGGTAACATTACCCCCCCCCCCCCCTCAATTTCGATCTCTCTCGTAAGAGAAGCGAGAGAAATTTTTCTTGAAATGGGGATCTAGCGGGTAAGTTATCGTGGCTTCTCCGATAGGTCGGTTTCCTCTCGTTATGCTGGTGTTATTTTTATTATTATTATTTTTTTGACGACGTGGCACCATGAAGGCCACGTTTTATGGGAACTAAGTGTAACGGATAATCACATCCCTTTACCAGGGGGCTGTAATGGTCCATTTTTTTCGAGCATCGTGCCATTAATGATTGGGAGTGGGTTTCTATGCGAGGTGCGGGGATCCTGGTGACGTGGGGAGTTAAGGAGGGTTAATGGGTAACTAATGCCCATTAATTTTTAGGGTTATAAATAGTCTCCTCATTCCTAATTCTCTTCCCACTTTCATCGAGCTTCAATTTTCCACTTTTTCTTTGCAAAACAAAAACCCTTCTCGATTTTTTCTTCTCGGAAGAAGCTTTAATGGCGTCTTTGACCTCCAGTCACTTAATCTCTACTACTTCTGCTTCCGGTGCCGCCGTTGCTTTTTCTCCTACTTCCGATCTCCCTGGCAGGAAGTCGAAGAGGTCTCGTCAGCTTACTGATAAGGGCGGGGTTCCTCGGAACACGCAAAAGGTGGATAATACTATCAGCACCGCCACCATGGAGGAGGTGACGGCTTTGTGCACAGATTTTGTGTCAGTGATGATTCCGGCGGCCGATCAGCAAGGTAATACGCCTCATGCCAAACACCTCACCGTTTACTATTCGCAAGTGATGGCGTGATTGCGATCTTTCTTTCCTCCCCTCTACTGCGAGATTTTCAAGTCTTGTAATGTGTGACCGAGTCAGCTTACCCCTAATTCCTTCACTTCTTTGGCTCTATTTTGTTTTGGTGTTTGGTTCGAGGGATCGAATGTACGAAGGACATATGTTTTTGCCATTTTCGAGTTGAAGCCTTCACCAGGGGGATCTCCTTTTCTTTGTTTCAGCCATCGGAGTAAGGGTGATCGTATCTCCGAGGGCAACGTGAGCTCCCATAGCACTTGGAAGGCAAAATTTTTCTACATCTGTCCCACCGAGGGTGGAGAGTGGGACATGCCTTATACATGGGGGGAGCCCGAATTTCCCGAGAGGGTTCTGGATGATACCCTCGTGTTTTCGCCCGTGTTTTCAGTGAAAGCTTTGGTGGAATCAGATAAGTTCGCGGGACTTTACAGGACTGAAGGCTTATGGAATATCTCACCTATTGATAGGGTTCCAACTCCTTTGGCCATCCCAGCGGGTTATGCCTCTGTTTTTGGTGAGTTTTGTTTCTTGTACTAAGTTTCTACCTCTTCATTTTGTTTCTATTAATATCTAATCTCCTTTAACTTTCAGTGGAGATGTTGAAGCCTTTTATGAAGGAGGGTGCCGATTTCGCTGGTGGGGCCGGACCTTCCGATGCCGTCGGGGCCTCGGGGGGAGTGTTGGTAGAAGCTTCTGGTGCCACGGGGGCTGCGGCTGCCTTATCCTGATCCTCGAGTAGGACGTCTAACGCTCCCGCGGAGAGGCATTTGGATGTGAACTCAACAGAGGTGGCCGGTATTTCCTTTTCTTTAGAGGGAATTGGGGGCGATGTAGGACTAGCGAGGATTCCTCTACCATCTCTTCCCGCGACGACTCCGTTAGCAGCAACTCATTTCTCGGAGGTTCCGATGGGTACTTCTGCTGCCCCGACTGACATTGTTGACATATCTTGTTGGGGTAAGTCTGCAACGTCAGCGGACTCGACGGATTTGCTGTTGCCAACACCGCCTACTAGCCCAATTCGTGCCCTCGATAGGTGTCTCTATTATTTTTGTATACAATAACAACATTTGCCGAATATTGTGTTAATTTAGTGGGGACATTTTGACAGACAAAGGGAAGGCTCCAATGGTGGAGATAGAGACTGATGAAAGGAGGGCCCCGATGGGGGAGATGGGGATTGCTTCGTTAGAGGCCGCCTTTGACTTGGGTAAGTTTTCGAATTATAGGGTTTTATACAATTTGTGTAGTTGAGTTAAGGAATGATTGTATTTATACCTGTTTTGCTTATGTGCAGCGGGTGAGCTTTTCCATCAAGGGAAGGATACCTCATTCTCGGGTCCCGGTGCCTTGCTCTCGGAGTCTATTTTCGAGGGGGGCATTCTTCTGCTTGAGAAGTTGATGGCCATAGTTACTCCTCCCGATGGCCGCACTACGCCTGGATCATTGGCGGCCCTTTCCTCTGATAGTCCGATCGTAACACAAGTTCCTCTTTTCGGGAATCTTCCCCCGAGAGGTCCGTCCTCCTCTACCTTTACCCCTTTGAGGCAAGTACCGGATGCAGAGGGGTTTAATGAAGCTTTGGGGACCATATCCAAATTCCTGACTTCCACCAATTCAATGCCAATGGTTGGGTGGCAGTTTATTCAGGCGTGCACTAACTGGATGTCCATAATGGTAAGCCTCTTCTATTTCTGTTCATCCTTCTAGGGTCCGATGTTTTAGGTCCTTATTTTTTTGCTTTGCGTTTTAGGCGCCTAAAGTGCTTCCCCTTGTTTTACTCGAGGTCGAGAAGCTGCAAAAGAATGCCATCGTGGCTGAGGAGCAGTTTCGCAAGACGAAAGAGCAAAACAAGTCCCGCTGTGAGCAGATAGGAAGATATCAAGCGGCTTGGGATAAGGCGTCTCGACGGATGTTTGAGCTGGACACAAAGGGCAAGCGCCTACAAGACCAAGTATCGAAGCTGAAGACCTCTGAATTAGCTTTGATGGAGAAAGTGGAGTTTTTTGAGGGGCAGAGAGCTGCGGAGATCTCTCGAAGAAAGGAGTTGGAGCAAAACTTATCGCACGCTATTCTCCGAGTGGATGCTTTGACAGAGGAGTTGGCAGGGGCTCCGGTGTCAGGAGGTATTCCTCCCGAGGAAGTGGAGAGAAATTTAGAAGAGGCTGCTAAGTTTGCCAGGGATGAAACTTTTCGCCACTGTCAAGCAGCCTTCGCTCAGAAGAATCACGGGTACCTTATAGGGCACGTGATGTGGGGCTTCGTTCAGTGTTTCGGGCAAGTGTGGGAGAAGATTAACCCGAATGCCGATCCTCGGCTGGTCAATATTTTGAGCATGAAAAAGCCCAATTTGGAGGAGGCATACGTCCTCTTTGAGAAGTACAAATCTCATTTCCCTCCTCATTCTCCTGTTTTTGGCCGAGTCGTTCCTCTCGAGGTCGTGGTTCCGTTGCCCCGGGTCAGGGGTAGTACTTCTCCGATGCCCGCCCCTCCTTCTTCAGGGTCGATAGCGGGTCCTTCAAGTGCCTCTCCTGCTGCTCCTACTATTACTGACCCATTGTCCGATGCTTAGAGTCTTTATTATTTATTTTTTGTTTTGTAGTATGTATTTTTTTTAGCGTAAAGGGAGTACCCTACTTTGTATCATTCAACAACTCTCCTATCTTAATGAACTTTGTCTTTTTGCCTTTGTTCACTTGCTGAGATGGTTTAGACATAAATAGAGTAGTTGGGCTGCACTTCATCAATCTTGGGGACTTGAGTTCCTTCTTCAATACCCTGGATGACTTTGCAAAATTTAGATCAATTAATATACAAATATAACAATATGATATGCTAACACCCCCCCTCAAACTCGAGAAGGTACTGCAATAAGTAACGAGAGTTTGCCAACAAAGAAGGTGTGTCGCAGAATCGTATGTGCCTTCGTAAAGAAGTCAGCCAACTGCATCGCAGAAGAAATGAACGGTAGAGAGATAACACCATGCTGAAAATGATGTCGAGTCACATGACAATCGATCTCAATATGTTTGGTACGCTCATGAAAAACAGAGTTATGAGCAATCTGAACAGCACTTTTGTTATCACAATATATATGTGTGGGGGATGACAACAACACCCCCATATCACCAAACAACCGTCGTAACCAAACAAGTTCAGTTGTGGTGGAAGCCATAGCACAATACTCTGCCTCGGTAGAAGAACGAGAAACAACATCTTGTTTCTTGCTTTTCCAAGAGATGAGAGAATCACCTAGAAAAATACAGTATCCAGTGGTAGATTTTCGATCGGATGGATCACTAGCTCAGTCTTCATCCGTATATGCTCGAAGTTCTAAGGAAGAACTCGAAGGAAACAACTGACTTTGATAAATAGTACCACGAAGATAACGAAGAATGCGAGTAACAGCAGCCCAATGATCAGAGGTAGGTGCAGCAACAAACTGGCTAACAACATGGACCGCATAAGCAATATCCGGTCGGGTAATAGTCAAGTATACCAAACTACCAACAATAGACCTGTACAAAGTGGGATCCGGAAGAAGTGTGCCGCTAGTAGGAGTATAACGAACATTTACCTCTATAGGAGTAGCAGCAACACGAGTGTCTGTAAGACGAGCTCGCTCTAAAATATCTGAAGTATACTTTGACTGAGACAAAAGATAGCCCTTTGGAGATGAGGCGACTTCAATACCTAAAAAGTAACGAAGAGGACCCAAATCCTTCATATCAAACAAACGAGATAAGGTGTGTTTCAAAACCTTGATACCCTCAACATCGTCACCTGTAATAATCATATCATCAACATACAGTAAAAGCATTATGCGACCAGCAGAACTGCATTTAACAAATAAGGCTGAATCATTAGGACTAGAGGAGAAGCCAAGAGAACAAACAGCTGTAGAAAACTTCTCAAACCAAGCTCTTGGAGCTTGCTTAAGGCCATATAATGCTTTCTTAAGTCTACACACCTGCCCTTTGTCATGAGGAACACCCGGAGGAGGTGCCATATACACTTCCTCATGTAAATCACCATTCAAGAATGCATTTTTCACATCCATCTGTGAAATATACCATTGTCGTACTGATGCAACTGCAATAAGAACTCTGACAGATGTCATCTTAGCAACAGGAGTAAAGGTCTCCTCATAATCCATGCCATATTGTTGAGCAACTCCTTTTGCCACTAGACGAGCCTTATATCGCTCAACAGAACCATCAGCTTTGGTTTTAATTTTATAGACCCATCGAGAACCAATTGACTTTTTCCCTACTGGAAGAGGAACCAAGTCCCAAGTGTGATTTTCATTCAAAGCTGATAGTTCCTCAGCCATAGCCTCTTGCCAAACAATATCTTGTGCCGCCTCAGAATAAGATGTAGGCTCACAAAGAGGCCAAACAGATGCCAAAAAGGAAACAAAAGGCTAAGAATAACAAGAGTAAATAAAATCAGGCAGTTGAGTAGACTTACGAGTACGCCTTGGATACCGCTCTTGAGCTGGATCCGAAATTGTAAGAGAAGGGACATGAGGGGGTAACTGTTCAGCAATACCCAAGTCATCTCCATCACCAACACCAATATTGTCATCCCCAACAACATCACCAATACCAATATTCTCACCAGTTGGATCATTAGTTCCAATATCAGAACCATCAAGAGTAAATGGGTCAATGTGAATAATATCAGACCGCGTCACATTATGGGAGCTTCTCGGAATGGAAAAATATGGAATATGCTCAATAAAGTGAACATGATGAGAAACATAACATTTTCTAACAACTGGATCATAACACCGATAACCCTTCTGACCATTTCTATATCCCAAAAAGACACATATTGCAACACGTGAAGACAACTTAGTTCGCTCTACATGTGGACGAAGAACAAAACACGTGGACCCAAAAACCCGCAAATGAGAATAATAAGGAGATTGACCAAATAACTTAGCATATGGAGAGATACCTGTGTTCTTAGGAGTTGGAACTCTATTTATGATATAAACAGCAGTGAGAACTGCTTCTCCCCAATAGTCACTAGGTACACTAGCAGACAAAAGCATAGAACGTGCCGTTTCAACAATATGCCTATGTTTTCTTTCAGTCACACCATTTTGTTGAGGTATGTCTGTACAAGAGGATTGGTGCACAGTACCATCACTAAGAAGAGTGTCAGAGAGTGCCTTACTATTATATTCACCACTCAAATCAGATCTAAAACATTTTATGACTTTAGAGTGTTGAGTTTTCACATATGCAGCAAAGTGAGCATAAACGTCAATGAATTCAGAACGGTTTTTCATCAAGTAAACCCAACAATAACGAGTATAGTCATCAATGAAAGAAACATAATATCGTGACCCCCCCTTTGTAGGAAAAGAGGCAGGTCCCCAAACATCAGAATGAATCAAATCAAATGGTGCAAAAGAAGTGGATGTACTGTGATTAAAAGGTTTTGCAGAAAACTTTCCAAGTTTACATCCACTACAATCAGAAATATCATGAGACTGCAAGTCTCCCAAAACACCACTATTACATAAAAACCTCATACAAGATCCAGATACCTGACCTAGTCTAGAGTGCCATACGTAAAACTTCGAAGAAGAAGAATTCAAATGAAATGTAGATAGATCAATACTCGTAGCTGCAAACTGACCATCAACCTTCATGCCATCCAAAACATAAAGTCCCCCCTCTCTACTTCCAGTCCCAAGTATTCTCTTTGATTTTGGATCCTGCACATGACAAGAAGTAGAGGAAAAGTGAACATCAAGACCACGATCACACAATTGACCAACAGAAATAAGATTCATAGCCAATTTAGGTATACAATAAACATCCGGTAGTGAGAGATTTTCTTTTTGAATTGTACCAACACCTACTACTGGCATAGGAGTGCTATCAGCAGTCATAACAGATGTAGATGGTAACACATGAGACATAGATACAAATGAGTTGCGATCAGGAGACATGTGATGAGATGCTCCAGAATCCAACACCCATAAGGATGAGTTTCTACCTGATGTGGATGGAACAGACATAGCATATGGTGGAGTCTGGTTTTTATTTGCCTGAAGAAGGTTCTGCAATATATTAACCAAAGATGCGTTGTCTGACACAGATGACTCGACAGAAGCTGGATCCAATGTAGGCATTACAGCAGCTGTATTAGGCTGCCCTCCAAAACGAAGATTCTGTGAATATGAAGGTTTGTCACTTGGCCTCTTTCCATATTCCTGTTGTGGTTTGCCTTTCTGGTGCAATAAAGGACACTGATTCTTCGAATGACCCTTTTTCATGACAATAGCGACACTCATCCTTATCACAACTCTTTTATTTAGATTTGATATGACTAGGTTGAGTAACCAAAACAGAACCAACAGGAGTGGACTTCTCAATTTGAGTCTTGAGGCGGGTTTCTTCACCCAACAATTCATGCACAACTGAATCAACTGAAGGCAAAGGAGTACGGTGCCGAATTGATCCACGGATGCCTTCATACTCAGTGCGGAGATTGTACAATAGTTGAACCAAACGTTGTTGTTCCCGCCTTTCAATATACGGACCGAATGCTTTCAGTTCAGCGCATTCTGTCATAGCTAACTGATCCCAAAAGTTTGTCATCTCAGAATAAAACTCTTGAATACTTCGATCGCCCTGTGTAAGAGCACGAATTTCTCCTTCAAGTTGATATTGAACAACAAAGTTGGACCTCACATACAACCTCTCCAAATGGTCCCAAACTTCTTTCGCAGTATCAAACTTAGCTAACTGAACACCAATCTTATGCTCAACAGAATTGTTAATCCAGGTAATAATTTTAGAATTATTGGTATCCCACACATCCAATAACTCAGCAAAATTAGCATCATATAACTTAGGAGCAACCAAAACACCAGAAATATAATTTCACATCTTCTTCCCTTTTAGAAAGTTTTTCATAACATAACTCCAATACCCATAGTTTTTCCCATCAAAACGAACACTAATCGACTGCAACGAATCATCCCCTCCCGTCATGATAATAGAAATCGAGAATTGCACCAATACACAAAGCAAGACTAACCTAGAAACAGAATTGGAGCAACAAATCGAACAAAAATTGCACCAAATCAAAATCGAAATTAACACACCAACAAGTTCAGAGAGTGCAGCGGATTACCAGAAACCAGTAGCAATACAAAGACGAAAAACCCAAAAAAAAATCGGCGGTGAGTTCGATCGGCGTGATATCGTGTTTGCCTACCGGTTGGGTCAGAGATTTGACTCTGATGCCATGATAACATTCAAGAACAAAATGATAACATTCAAGAACAAAGCCATAATCTTACAAAACAATGAATATGAATTAGATCTAGGGTTTACAAGATTAACATATATATACAAGACAACTAAAAAGACTAAACTACCCTCAAGACAATTAATATACAAACATAACAATATAATATGCTAACAAGTACTACAATACTTGAGTAAAGTGTTACTGATTTTAATTCCCTCTTGTCAACTTATTCCTCTCGTACACAAAATCTTGAAATGACTAATTAACATTACTATTTAAGTGCATTGCGATGCACATATTATTTCTGTAGAGGCACAATCTCGAATCTAGAAACATGATCTTTACTTGATACATCAGCCACACTCTTAAAACTTGTGGAAAACCAAATGCGCGCCGTGTTGAGGTTGAAGCGTGAGCCTCGTGTGAGGAGCGTGTGTGTAAGCCGGTGAAAGCTCGAACGAGAAACGCTGTAAAATCATAGCCATCGCCATCTTTGCCTCCAGCATTGCAAACGTTTGTCCAACACAAATCCGAGGTCCCCATCCAAATGGGTAAAAGATACCTTGGTTTTTCTGTGCCTTGGACACTCCTTCACTAAATCGCTTGGGGTTGAACTCCATAGCGTCGTCCCCCCAAATTTATGTGCTGTGATGTAATATGATGGTCGGCAATGAAATACGTGTACCTTCTGGTATGGTGAGTTTCCCTAGTTTCGTTTCTTGGCTGGCTCTTCGACCAAGAGCTACTATAGGTGGATAAAGCCTCAACACCTCGTACAATATCATTGTAACCTGTAATTAATCAGTATATAGAAAAGTTATGCACACAATCGAAATAACAAAGAGAGAATTTCCTATTATCTCTAACTAGCAAATTCACGTTCTAGGAAACACTGGAACATTAGGTTAAGTTAGTTACGATTTTCAGGTGATTTAGTTCGTCGAATCCTGGTTTTTCATTGCCGAAGACCTGCAAAACTTCGGCCCGTGCTCTTGTCTGCCAATCAGGATATCTACACAACAAAACGAACGTCCACATGAGCAACACGGAAGTGGTCTCCTGTCCGGCAAAATAAAACAACTTGCATTCTTCGACTATTTCATCAATGGTTATCCCGAAACTCTTGTTACCATGTTGTTCGATTTCTTTGAAATTGGATTCCAAAAGTATGCCCAATAAGTCTTCATTCTGAGCCTCCCCTGCCTTCATGGCCTTAACGCGTTTATTTATCAAACCCCTAACGGAAGATTGAATTTCCTTTTCGATTTCTTTCATCCTCTTGTGCCTCTTAGTTGGCACGAATCTGGGAAAAAAAATGCATCAGTCAAACATAAGTCGACAATGAAAGTCTCTCGTAATGGAAATAACAATGTATCAGTCGAACAATGCACCATATATGGTATGTATATACTACAGCACAATGTCATTCTACGAACAGAGTAGCAAATACGTTTATTACAATTAAGGCTGTAGCTTATTTATATGTGTGGTTAATACGACTAATAGGCATAACATAGAGGATAGTTTGTTAACAAGCTCGAATTATATTACCTCCATCCTGGTATGTATATCGACTCTGAAGCCTTGATAATGTGCTCAGCCTGTTCCCTTTGAAGTTCAAATACTTTTCGTCCTTCCTAGTAGCTACTACCAAACGCAGTTCTTGATATTGCATCACTCGATAACTTTTGCAAATAAGGCCACACGTCGAGCTCACACGATCCATCAGATGAAATACTCTTGTCCCATTGGTCCAGAATTTCATCACAACTCGAATAAAAGGCCGGTATCATCAACTGCACAAAGCAACACATCATGTTCTCACTATCGCTACGTAAACAGAATCTTTCGTGCATTCGAACACATAAATAAAGAATGATTTGAAAACCTTAAGTTTATCTAAATGGAACGCGGGATTGATGATTTTTCTGTGTTTGGCCCATTTATCTCCCTCATAGCTCCCAACTCCCTGAGCCAGGAGTTTTACCATCGGATTCGGGCTCTTTAATTTTTGGTATATGTTACTCTTGGTCATCACTTCCTTTATGAGTTTAGGTTCTGTGATGAAAACTGATGGTCTTGGTCCAAACCAAAATAAGGACTCATTTCCTGTAAACCATCATTACCTTTTACATTAATTTCACCAAGAGAATTGGAAAATGCTACATACAAAAGGTCAAATAAAAAGGCATATGTGAATACTCGTGTTACATGTCTGTTTTCACAATTTCTTAACTCTTATAGTTATGTAATTGTAGTGGTCCATACTTGTGATAATAGCTGAAGAGGGGCAACAAAATTTTATTTAATGTTTAGCTAGTAATCGTACTAAAAGACTTCATGACTTATCTGATCTTGTGAACATTAGTGAATATCAAATCCATTAAAATCTATCCCACGTTACCTGTGAATTTTCTGATCACACTATACCAATGATATCAATTTCCTCCCTAAAACGAATCTCTTAAGAAGACGTTGGCGGGGTTCTAGTTTCTAATATGTCATCAAATCGCTGCCTCAACATGTTAGCTGTAAATCTATAAAAAATCGCTTAAAAACCACATGTTTAATTTGTGTGTGTGAACTCTGTCGGTCATATCATCCACAAACTTTCACCAAACATCCAGGGGCAAGACAACAGGAATATACTTTAGGGGTGCGAAATATCTTTGAAGGTTTTTTTTTTTTTTAAAAACATGCATATATTATAAGAAAAATGTTTTTTTTTAAAAATAAATCAATCATGTATATATTGAAATCAGTGTTTTAAAAGGCGGCGACGTAGGGTGAGGGGTTTTACCACCAGATAATCCATTAATCCATTGATATATGAAATTTTATGCTTGAGTAAAGAGCATCCAACAAGAAAAAACAAGTGCATGTTTTCATTTGCTAAATAACTATTGCTTATTAAAACTAGCCTCTCAAAAATTACTGAAGAGTTTCGAAAACTTACTTAGTATGAGAAAATTAAGTTCAATATCAATTTTTAATTATTTTCAGAAGTTTCCTCGTTTAGATCATCAAGCTCATTATCATTGACGGCATCTAATCCATCTACTTCATTGTCTGCGTCATCTCCAACTAAAACATCATCATGAAGGGCATCATTTCAGTATCATCTTCATTGAAGTGATGTTTTGGCGTTAATAAGATTCTCCTTTATCTCATCGAGTTCTCAAGGCGTACGATTTTCTTTCGGGGCGTAGAAAACGCGCCTTTAGTGCCCTGAGCGTAAGACCCGCAAAGTTTATGCCCCAAAGCTAAGTTTTGGGGTGTTTTAGTGTATTTGGCCCCGAGGCGCACCCTGGACGAGCCCCGTAGCGCGTTTTTTAGAACACTGATCGAAATACATGATTTTTAGTTTATTGAAAAGAAAATCACCCATCATGAAAATCTAGGAGTCCACGGTTGAGTAAAATTAAAGAGCTTGTATTCAATATAATGGATAAAATAAACACACAAATAAATTATCAAAATAAATACCAAATAAGGATCACTACAAGAATGCCTTCATATTGGAGGCGCACATTGCCCTCCAATATGGCTGATTTCGCCTCCAACTAAAGAGATTGGAGGCGAAATTGGGCCTCCAAAACAATGCCCGCTGTAGCCACCTGTAAGCAGTTTGGGGGCGATATTTTGCACGCAAATAAATTGCAGGCGCACTGCAGGCGAATATTCGCCTTCTATCATTTTTGCGTCACTGCAGGCGCATGGAAGGCGAATATTCGCCTCCTATCTCTTTGTTCCGTCAATTTTAAAAAATAAAAAATTCTATTTATTGAAGGCGATAATTCGCCCTCAATCCCTTTTTTATTTAAAGAAAACGAAATTAAATAATGAGAATGCAGGCGACTAATCGCCCTCAGTCTTTTTTTATAAAATATATATATATATATATATATATATATATGAATTAATGAGATTGGAGGCGATTAGTCGCCCTCAATCTTTTATTTATATATAAAAACATATAAATAAATTAAGAGTTTGGAGGCGATTAGTCGCCCTCAATCTTTTATATAAAAATATATATATATATATAAATGAATTAAGAGTTTGGAGGGGATTATTCGCCCTCAATCTTTTACAGCTTTACAAAAAATAATATAAGCGGAAAATATTTGCCGCTTTTTTTTTCCCCCAATTCTAAATATTTCATATTGCCGCTTTTTTCCTACATAATTCAATATTTCATATTTGCAGCTATTTTCCCTCCAAAATTAAATATTATAATCTCCACTTAAATCTTATATTTTAGCATTAATAAATTAATTTTGTTTGAATGTTAATAATCATACTACACATACAAAAGGATATATATTTACTTGACTTAATAATCTTTAATTTTGTTTGAATGTTAATAATCATACTACACATACAAAAGGATATATATTTACTTGACTTAATAATCAAAAATACAAATTGTTATGCAAATTATATCATTCCAAAATAATTAACCACATATTAAATAGCATGACTAGAACAAATAAAACTAAATTACACTTAGACTTAAATAAAGAGATAGATTATTCCTATATAACATAAAATTTCAAAAACAAACTAATAACTACTACTAAAAACACTATTTTTTTAAGTTGGGAAATGTTTATATTGGAGAAGATTGGGATTTGTGGAAAGAATTATGAAGAGGAGCTTTGAAATGATGAGATTTGTGGAAGAAAATGTGTGTATTTATAGGGGAGAAAAAGAAGTACTGCAGAAATAGGAGGCGAATTTTCGCCCCCAACCTCTGTGCTAGATCTTCCTTAATCAACGGTTGAAATCATAGTCACACGGATTCTGGTTTTGTTATTTTGGAGGCGAAATTTCGCCTCCAATCAAAAGCAGAAAAAAAAAAGGTGCTATCTTATTACACGGATTTCTCCTCTTCTACGTTATTCCACCTTTTTTAGATCTCATTTTTTCTCAAAAGCAGAAAAAAAAGGTGATATCTTATTACACGAATTTCTCCTCTTCTACGTTATTTCACCTTTTTTAGATCTCAATTTTTCTCCTCCATTGTTGCACCCTTCCAAAAAAGAAAAAGAACCCATAAATTCGTATTTCGTAACTTAACATCGAAATTATATTTTGTTAGATCTCTAGAAATCAAAAGTTTCGAGGTATGTATCTGGTATTTTTCTTAAATTTTATATTTTACTGTTTAATTACGAGTTCATCGCCCTCAGTCTTTTTTTATAAAATATATATATATATATATATATATATATATATATATATATATATGAATTAATGAGATTGGAGGCGATTAGTCGCCCTCAATCTTTTATTTATATATAAAAACATATAAATAAATTAAGAGTTTGGAGGCGATTAGTCGCCCTCAATCTTTTATATAAAAATATATATATATATATATAAATGAATTAAGAGTTTGGAGGGGATTATTCGCCCTCAATCTTTTACAGCTTTACAAAAAATAATATAAGCGGCAAATATTTGCCGCTTTTTTTTTTCCCCAATTCTAAATATTTCATATTGCCGCTTTTTTCCTACATAATTCAATATTTCATATTTGCAGCTATTTTCCCTCCAAAATTAAATATTATAATCTCCACTTAAATCTTATATTTTAGCATTAATAAATTAATTTTGTTTGAATGTTAATAATCATACTACACATACAAAAGGATATATATTTACTTGACTTAATAATCTTTAATTTTGTTTGAATGTTAATAATCATACTACACATACAAAAGGATATATATTTACTTGACTTAATAATCAAAAATACAAATTGTTATGCAAATTATATCATTCCAAAATAATTAACCACATATTAAATAGCATGACTAGAACAAATAAAACTAAATTACACTTAGACTTAAATAAAGAGATAGATTATTCCTATATAACATAAAATTTCAAAAACAAACTAATAACTACTACTAAAAACACTATTTTTTTAAGTTGGGAAATGTTTATATTGGAGAAGATTGGGATTTGTGGAAAGAATTATGAAGAGGAGCTTTGAAATGATGAGATTTGTGGAAGAAAATGTGTGTATTTATAGGGGAGAAAAAGAAGTACTGCAGAAATAGGAGGCGAATGTTCGCCCCCAACCTCTGTGCTAGATCTTCCTTAATCAACGGTTGAAATCATAGTCACACGGATTCTGGTTTTGTTATTTTGGAGGCGAAATTTCGCCTCCAATCAAAAGCAGAAAAAAAAAAAGGTGCTATCTTATTACACGGATTTCTCCTCTTCTACGTTATTCCACCTTTTTTAGATCTCATTTTTTCTCAAAAGCAGAAAAAAAGGTGATATCTTATTACACGAATTTCTCCTCTTCTACGTTATTTCACCTTTTTTAGATCTCAATTTTTCTCCTCCATTGTTGCACCCTTCCAAAAAAGAAAAAGAACCCATAAATTCGTATTTCGTAACTTAACATCGAAATTATATTTTGTTAGATCTCTAGAAATCAAAAGTTTCGAGGTATGTATCTGGTATTTTTCTTAAATTTTATATTTTACTGTTTAATTACGAGTTCATCGCCCTCAGTCTTTTTTTATAAAAAATATATATATATATATATATATATATATATATATATATGAATTAATGAGATTGGAGGCGATTAGTCGCCCTCAATCTTTTATTTATATATAAAAACATAAAAATAAATTAAGAGTTTGTAGGCGATTAGTCGCCCTCAATCTTTTATATAAAAATATATATATATATATATAAATGAATTAAGAGTTTGGAGGGGATTATTCGCCCTCAATCTTTTACAGCTTTACAAAAAATAATATAAGCGGCAAATATTTGCCGCTTTTTTTTTCCCCCAATTCTAAATATTTCATATTGCCGCTTTTTTCCTACATAATTCAATATTTCATATTTGCAGCTATTTTCCCTCCAAAATTAAATATTATAATCTCCACTTAAATCTTATATTTTAGCATTAATAAATTAATTTTGTTTGAATGTTAATAATCATACTACACATACAAAAGGATATATATTTACTTGACTTAATAATCTTTAATTTTGTTTGAATGTTAATAATCATACTACACATACAAAAGGATATATATTTACTTGACTTAATAATCAAAAATACAAATTGTTATGCAAATTATATCATTCCAAAATAATTAACCACATATTAAATAGCATGACTAGAACAAATAAAACTAAATTACACTTAGACTTAAATAAAGAGATAGATTATTCCTATATAACATAAAATTTCAAAAACAAACTAATAACTACTACTAAAAACACTATTTTTTTAAGTTGGGAAATGTTTATATTGGAGAAGATTGGGATTTGTGGAAAGAATTATGAAGAGGAGCTTTGAAATGATGAGATTTGTGGAAGAAAATGTGTGTATTTATAGGGGAGAAAAAGAAGTACTGCAGAAATAGGAGGCGAATTTTCGCCCCCAACCTCTGTGCTAGATCTTCCTTAATCAACGGTTGAAATCATAGTCACACGGATTCTGGTTTTGTTATTTTGGAGGCGAAATTTCGCCTCCAATCAAAAGCAGAAAAAAAAAAGGTGCTATCTTATTACACGGATTTCTCCTCTTCTACGTTATTCCACCTTTTTTAGATCTCATTTTTTCTCAAAAGCAGAAAAAAAAGGTGATATCTTATTACACGAATTTCTCCTCTTCTACGTTATTTCACCTTTTTTAGATCTCAATTTTTCTCCTCCATTGTTGCACCCTTCCAAAAAAGAAAAAGAACCCATAAATTCGTATTTCGTAACTTAACATCGAAATTATATTTTGTTAGATCTCTAGAAATCAAAAGTTTCGAGGTATGTATCTGGTATTTTTCTTAAATTTTATATTTTACTGTTTAATTACGAGTTCATCGCCCTCAGTCTTTTTTTATAAAATATATATATATATATATATATATATATATATATATATATATATATATATATATATATATATATGAATTAATGAGATTGGAGGCGATTAGTCGCCCTCAATCTTTTATTTATATATAAAAACATATAAATAAATTAAGAGTTTGGAGGCGATTAGTCGCCCTCAATCTTTTATATAAAAATATATATATATATATATATAAATGAATTAAGAGTTTGGAGGGGATTATTCGCCCTCAATCTTTTACAGCTTTACAAAAAATAATATAAGCGGCAAATATTTGCCGCTTTTTTTTTTCCCCAATTCTAAATATTTCATATTGCCGCTTTTTTCCTACATAATTCAATATTTCATATTTGCAGCTATTTTCCCTCCAAAATTAAATATTATAATCTCCACTTAAATCTTATATTTTAGCATTAATAAATTAATTTTGTTTGAATGTTAATAATCATACTACACATACAAAAGGATATATATTTACTTGACTTAATAATCTTTAATTTTGTTTGAATGTTAATAATCATACTACACATACAAAAGGATATATATTTACTTGACTTAATAATCAAAAATACAAATTGTTATGCAAATTATATCATTCCAAAATAATTAACCACATATTAAATAGCATGACTAGAACAAATAAAACTAAATTACACTTAGACTTAAATAAAGAGATAGATTATTCCTATATAACATAAAATTTCAAAAACAAACTAATAACTACTACTAAAAACACTATTTTTTTAAGTTGGGAAATGTTTATATTGGAGAAGATTGGGATTTGTGGAAAGAATTATGAAGAGGAGCTTTGAAATGATGAGATTTGTGGAAGAAAATGTGTGTATTTATAGGGGAGAAAAAGAAGTACTGCAGAAATAGGAGGCGAATGTTCGCCCCCAACCTCTGTGCTAGATCTTCCTTAATCAACGGTTGAAATCATAGTCACACGGATTCTGGTTTTGTTATTTTGGAGGCGAAATTTCGCCTCCAATCAAAAGCAGAAAAAAAAAAAGGTGCTATCTTATTACACGGATTTCTCCTCTTCTACGTTATTCCACCTTTTTTAGATCTCATTTTTTCTCAAAAGCAGAAAAAAAGGTGATATCTTATTACACGAATTTCTCCTCTTCTACGTTATTTCACCTTTTTTAGATCTCAATTTTTCTCCTCCATTGTTGCACCCTTCCAAAAAAGAAAAAGAACCCATAAATTCGTATTTCGTAACTTAACATCGAAATTATATTTTGTTAGATCTCTAGAAATCAAAAGTTTCGAGGTATGTATCTGGTATTTTTCTTAAATTTTATATTTTACTGTTTAATTACGAGTTCATCGCCCTCAGTCTTTTTTTATAAAATATATATATATATATATATATATATATGAATTAATGAGATTGGAGGCGATTAGTCGCCCTCAATCTTTTATTTATATATAAAAACATAAAAATAAATTAAGAGTTTGTAGGCGATTAGTCGCCCTCAATCTTTTATATAAAAATATATATATATATATATAAATGAATTAAGAGTTTGGAGGGGATTATTCGCCCTCAATCTTTTACAGCTTTACAAAAAATAATATAAGCGGCAAATATTTGCCGCTTTTTTTTTCCCCCAATTCTAAATATTTCATATTGCCGCTTTTTTCCTACATAATTCAATATTTCATATTTGCAGCTATTTTCCCTCCAAAATTAAATATTATAATCTCCACTTAAATCTTATATTTTAGCATTAATAAATTAATTTTGTTTGAATGTTAATAATCATACTACACATACAAAAGGATATATATTTACTTGACTTAATAATCTTTAATTTTGTTTGAATGTTAATAATCATACTACACATACAACAGGATATATATTTACTTGACTTAATAATCAAAAATACAAATTGTTATGCAAATTATATCATTCCAAAATAATTAACCACATATTAAATAGCATGACTAGAACAAATAAAACTAAATTACACTTAGACTTAAATAAAGAGATAGATTATTCCTATATAACATAAAATTTCAAAAACAAACTAATAACTACTACTAAAAACACTATTTTTTTAAGTTGGGAAATGTTTATATTGGAGAAGATTGGGATTTGTGGAAAGAATTATGAAGAGGAGCTTTGAAATGATGAGATTTGTGGAAGAAAATGTGTGTATTTATAGGGGAGAAAAAGAAGTACTGCAGAAATAGGAGGCGAATTTTCGCCCCCAACCTCTGTGCTAGATCTTCCTTAATCAACGGTTGAAATCATAGTCACACGGATTCTGGTTTTGTTATTTTGGAGGCGAAATTTCGCCTCCAATCAAAAGCAGAAAAAAAAAAGGTGCTATCTTATTACACGGATTTCTCCTCTTCTACGTTATTCCACCTTTTTTAGATCTCATTTTTTCTCAAAAGCAGAAAAAAAAGGTGATATCTTATTACACGAATTTCTCCTCTTCTACGTTATTTCACCTTTTTTAGATCTCAATTTTTCTCCTCCATTGTTGCACCCTTCCAAAAAAGAAAAAGAACCCATAAATTCGTATTTCGTAACTTAATATCGAAATTATATTTTGTTAGATCTCTAGAAATCAAAAGTTTCGAGGTATGTATCTGGTATTTTTCTTAAATTTTATATTTTACTGTTTAACTACGAGTTCATCGCCCTCAGTCTTTTTTTATAAAATATATATATATATATATATATATATGAATTAATGAGATTGGAGGCGATTAGTCGCCCTCAATCTTTTATTTATATATAAAAACATATAAATAAATTAAGAATTTGTAGGCGATTAGTCGCCCTCAATCTTTTATATAAAAATATATATATATATATATAAATGAATTAAGAGTTTGGAGGGGATTATTCGCCCTCAATCTTTTACAGCTTTACAAAAAATAATATAAGCGGCAAATATTTGCCGCTTTTTTTTTCCCCCAATTCTAAATATTTCATATTGCCGCTTTTTTCCTACATAATTCAATATTTCATATTTGCAGCTATTTTCCCTCCAAAATTAAATATTATAATCTCCACTTAAATCTTATATTTTAGCATTAATAAATTAATTTTGTTTGAATGTTAATAATCATACTACACATACAAAAGGATATATATTTACTTGACTTAATAATCTTTTATTTTGTTTGAATGTTAATAATCATACTACACATACAAAAGGATATATATTTACTTGACTTAATAATCAAAAATACAAATTGTTATGCAAATTATATCATTCCAAAATAATTAACCACATATTAAATAGCATGACTAGAACAAATAAAACTAAATTACACTTAGACTTAAATAAAGAGATAGATTATTCCTATATAACATAAAATTTCAAAAACAAACTAATAACTACTACTAAAAACACTATTTTTTTAAGTTGGGAAATGTTTATATTGGAGAAGATTGGGATTTGTGGAAAGAATTATGAAGAGGAGCTTTGAAATGATGAGATTTGTGGAAGAAAATGTGTGTATTTATAGGGGAGAAAAAGAAGTACTGCAGAAATAGGAGGCGAATTTTCGCCCCCAACCTCTGTGCTAGATCTTCCTTAATCAACGGTTGAAATCATAGTCACACGGATTCTGGTTTTGTTATTTTGGAGGCGAAATTTCGCCTCCAATCAAAAGCAGAAAAAAAAAGGTGCTATCTTATTACACGGATTTCTCCTCTTCTACGTTATTCCACCTTTTTTAGATCTCATTTTTTCTCAAAAGCAGAAAAAAGGTGATATCTTATTACACGAATTTCTCCTCTTCTACGTTATTTCACCTTTTTTAGATCTCAATTTTTCTCCTCCATTGTTGCACCCTTCCAAAAAAGAAAAAGAACCCATAAATTCGTATTTCGTAACTTAACATCGAAATTATATTTTGTTAGATCTCTAGAAATCAAAAGTTTCGAGGTATGTATCTGGTATTTTTCTTAAATTTTATATTTTACTGTTTAATTACGAGTTCATCGCCCTCAGTCTTTTTTTATAAAAAAAATATATATATATATATATATATATATATATATATATATGAATTAATGAGATTGGAGGCGATTAGTCGCCCTCAATCTTTTATTTATATATAAAAACATATAAATAAATTAAGAGTTTGGAGGCGATTAGTCGCCCTCAATCTTTTATATAAAAATATATATATATATATAAATGAATTAAGAGTTTGGAGGGGATTATTCGCCCTCAATCTTTTACAGCTTTACAAAAAATAATATAAGCGGCAAATATTTGCCGCTTTTTTTTTCCCCCAATTCTAAATATTTCATATTGCCGCTTTTTTCCTACATAATTCAATATTTCATATTTGCAGCTATTTTCCCTCCAAAATTAAATATTATAATCTCCACTTAAATCTTATATTTTAGCATTAATAAATTAATTTTGTTTGAATGTTAATAATCATACTACACATACAAAAGGATATATATTTACTTGACTTAATAATCTTTAATTTTGTTTGAATGTTAATAATCATACTACACATACAAAAGGATATATATTTACTTGACTTAATAATCAAAAATACAAATTGTTATGCAAATTATATCATTCCAAAATAATTAACCACATATTAAATAGCATGACTAGAACAAATAAAACTAAATTACACTTAGACTTAAATAAAGAGATAGATTATTCCTATATAACATAAAATTTCAAAAACAAACTAATAACTACTACTAAAAACACTATTTTTTTAAGTTGGGAAATGTTTATATTGGAGAAGATTGGGATTTGTGGAAAGAATTATGAAGTGGAGCTTTGAAATGATGAGATTTGTGGAAGAAAATGTGTGTATTTATAGGGGAGAAAAAGAAGTACTGCAGAAATAGGAGGCGAATTTTCGCCCCCAACCTCTGTGCTAGATCTTCCTTAATCAACGGTTGAAATCATAGTCACACGGATTCTGGTTTTGTTATTTTGGAGGCGAAATTTCGCCTCCAATCAAAAGCAGAAAAAAAAAAGGTGCTATCTTATTACACGGATTTCTCCTCTTCTACGTTATTCCACCTTTTTTAGATCTCATTTTTTCTCAAAAGCAGAAAAAAAGGTGATATCTTATTACACGAATTTCTCCTCTTCTACGTTATTTCACCTTTTTTAGATCTCAATTTTTCTCCTCCATTGTTGCACCCTTCCAAAAAAGAAAAAGAACCCATAAATTCGTATTTCGTAACTTAACATCGAAATTATATTTTGTTAGATCTCTAGAAATCAAAAGTTTCGAGGTATGTATCTGGTATTTTTCTTAAATTTTATATTTTACTGTTTAATTACGAGTTCATCCACTGTATATATGTTATCGCCACTATATATTGACTGTATCTCTACTTGATAAATACTTGCGGAATTATTGTTACTAATGTTTATTGAGGGTGGAATTTCTGAATGAAATAAATGTTTGTGATTGTGGATGTAGATCTAAAAAATGTACAACAACGAAGATAGGAGTTGGATGTACGATAGGGTACGTAGTGGAGGTTATCTAAACCAAAGTTTTATAGATGGTGTTTACAGATTTGTAGCATATGCATCTTCTCAATCTAACAATCAAGGCAAAGTAAGGTGCCCCTGCAAAAAATGTCGTAACTGTAAGTTTCATACAACAGACGAGATTTCATGGCATCTTTATTCACGGGGCTTTCTTCCAGATTATTATGTTTGGATAGCACATGGTGAGTTCTTTCCTAACAGAACTGAGGCGTCTAGTTCTTATGTGCCAGTGCAGTCGCCTGTTCATGAAAGTTTTGGTGGGCGTTATAGAGAAATGGTCGACGATGCGTTCGGTGGTCGCTATGAGCATATTAACTTCAACCAGGAGGTAAATGAAGAACCAAACCCTGAGGCAAGAGCCTTTTATGAACTATTGCAAAGATCAGAGACGCGGTTAAGTTGCGGCAATCGTGAAATTGTATTGGAATTTATATCTAAGTTTATGACGGATAAGATCCTGTGTAACACTACTGCAGCTAGTTGTGACAAATGGCTAAAGCAATTTCATACCACGCTGAGTCCGGAGGATCGCCTTAAAATTCCTAAGGATGTGAAAGGGATGAAGCGGGCATTAAGAAACTTAGGACTAGAAAAGAAAACTTATGACTTATGTGAGAATAATTGTTTCTTGTTCTACAGGGTGTACGAAGCGAGTAGTAACACCCATTGTCTGTGTGCGATGAAGAAAGATTTGAGCCCACACGGAGTGCAAACCCAAGGTCCAAACGCATTCCTAAAAAGAAATTGTGGTACTTTCCATTGACATCTCGATTGCAGAGGTTGTATATGTCGCGAGCAACATCAGAACACATGACGTGGCATCTAAAATGTCGTAGACAAAACGATACGATGATTCACCCCGCTGGTGGTGAGGCATGGAAATCTTTTGACAATGAGTATCCAGACTATGTCGCCGAGCCTAGAAATGTTCGGCTTGGTCTTTGCACAGATGGTTTTACTCCATGGGGAAGGTTTGGTAATTCCTATTCGTGTTGGCCAGTTTTCGTGACACCCTACAATCTACCTCCCGATATGTGTATGAGGCAAGAGTATATATTTTTATCTCTGTTGATCCCAGGACCAGGGAGCCCTGGAAAGAACCTCGACGTGATGCTCCGACCCATAATTGATGAACTTTGTTCGTTGTGGAAAAATGGAGCTCAAACATATGATTCATTTCGAAAGCAGAATTTTGTAATGCGGGCACATTTGATGTGGACGATAAGTGATTTTCCAGCTTATGGAATGCTATCTCCGTGGAGTACCCATGGTAAGCTATCTTGCCCGTATTGTATGGAGGAAACAAAGTCCTTTCGCCTTGAACACGGGCGCAAACCGTGTTAGTTCGATTGTCATCGACGATTTCTACCCGTTAATCATCATTTTCGTTGGAACACTACGAATTTTCGAAAAGGACGTGATGAGTTCGATGCACCACTGGTTCGAAGATCGGGTGAGAAAATGGAAGACATCATTAGTTATCTTCCTTATATTGAGTTCGGGAACACTGGACAACGTATCGAGGGCTTTGGGGTGAAGCACAACTGGTGTCGGCGTAGTATATTCTGGGAACTTCCGTATTGGAAGTCAAATCTTATCCGTCACAATCTGGACGTAATGCACTGTGAAAAGAACTTCTTCGACAACATAAAAAATACAGTGATGGACGACCCGGAGAAAACAAAGGATAACTTAAATTCGAGAAAGGATTTAGAAGAATGGACAACCAGAAGTGACTTATTTCCAATACTTGGGCGAAATAGACAACATTACAAGAGAAAAGCAAAGTATTGCTTAAGTAAAGAACAAAAGCTAAAGGTTTGTGAATGGGTGAGTGGAATCAAGTTTCCAGATGGGTATGCATCGAACATAAGCCGGTGTGCCCAAATTCCACAACTTCGACTAACAGGGTTGAAGAGTCATGATTGCCACGTGTTTATGAAGAGGTTGCTCCCTATTGCATTTCGTGACTTCTTAGATGACCCAATTTGGGAGCCAATCACTGAGATAAGTATTTTCTTTAGATCGCTTTGTGCGACGGAATTAAGCAAACGTGCAATGGAACAATTAGAGGAATCCATTATTATTACCATGTGCAAGCTAGAGAAAATATTCCCTCCCTCATTCTTTGACTCAATGGAACATTTGGCCATACACCTTCCTTGGGAGGTAAAGGTTGGGGGACCTGTCCAATACAGGTGGATGTATCCTTTTGAGAGGTAATATATCTATTCTTTTGTGTTAGACAGAAACAATTTACGTGCGTTTATATGATTTATAATACTTTATTTATTTGTTGGATATACAGACGCATGCAAGTGATAAAAAAGGCAGTGAAGAACAAGGCACACGTAGAAGGATCTATTGCCGAGGAGTACCTAATATCTGAGGTCACGAACTTTCTACAACACTATTTTGATAAATCTTATGAGACGCGTGCGAACCGTCTCAACAGGAATGAGGTTGCACTGAATGAAGAGTTCAATGAAGAACTCTCAGTCTTCCATGTTAAAGGGGAAACGATTGGTCGCGCACCGCGAAAGAGATACTTTACCAGTATAGAGTATCGTGCTGCTGAGTTATACATCATTCTCAATTGTCTAGAAGTCGAACCATGGTTGAGGTAAATACCTTATTAACTTTTTCATAATCCTTTGTTTTTTGTTTAGGATTGAATAAAATTGTGTCGTTCGTAGATTATTTGACGAGCAAATGTGTGTTGGTCTTATGGAGCAACAAATACAAACGCATCGTAACCAACACTTTGTTGAGTGGATAAAGGGGATTGTTGCATCGCGAAATTTTGATGTGGATGAGCGCATCATTTCGTTGGTTAAGGGCCCAATCAACACCGTGAGAATGTTAGATGGTTACTTGATAAATGGCTTCAGGTTTCACACTACAACGTACAACAATGCCAAGAGAACAAATAATAACGGTGTTTACGTTAAGGGTGACGATGCAGGGGATTCCACCTATTTTGGAATTTTGACGGAGGTTTTAGAGGTTGATTACTGGGGAAGTGGGAGCACCCTAACAGTAGTTCTTTTCAAGTGTGATTGGTATGATTTAACTACTGGGATGCAAAAACATCCAATTTATCCGCTAGTTGACCTTAATCCACATCGTCGTTTGGCGTCTGGGGCAGCTGAACCGTTCATCTTGGCAACTCAAGCTCAACAGGCGTGTTATTTCACGTACGCATGTCAATCTAAACCGATTAGAAAAGGGTGGTTATCTGCGCAAACCACAAAAGCTAGACATCTAATAGACACTACCTCATTAAGCATAAATGAGGCTGAAGGCCCAGACATATTTCAAGATGAAACTGCCCCCTTTTTCAGATTGGAGGTTGACATTACCTCTTACAATCTTCAAAATCTGGCGGACAATGAACTTGAACCCGTATACGAAGAACCTGTGATCAATCGAAATAGTAATGAGGAGGAGGAAGATGAGGAAGATGAGGAGGAAGAGGAGGAGGAGGAAGAAGAAGAAGAGGAAGAGGAAGACGACGATAGTGATCCTAATTATGAATAACTTGTTTTGTATAATATGTAATTTGGATATTGTATTTTAACGGTTAAACCCTAAACCCTACAAATATTGGGGATGAATATGAAATAAGTATTTTATCTCTCATATGGATATATCCTTTTAAGAGAACGATATTACATTTAATTTCCGTTTATAAAATTATAATAGGTATTTTATCTCTCATATGACATATCGTATCTCTGTCATGGATCAAAATTTCGGTTCGAGTGTGAGTTTCGGACTGTTAAATTTTAGAAATATTTCGAAAAGTTTTGAAAACGTTTCGAACACTTCGAAACATGTTTCGATAAATTTTAGAAAATACCACAAACAAATTACTAAACATAAGTAACAAATAAGTAAATCAAGAAAATAATTAAAAGAATATATACTGTTCTGTTAGTTATCAGATTAAAAATTGCTCACATTTTTTTTTTTGATACGATTTTGCTCACATTATTTATGAAACTTAAAAAGGTGCCATTTATTTTTTAATGTTATACTTTGACGTTAGGACATTTATTTTTTAATGTTAAAAAATTAGTACTATTACCATTTCACATTGAATAAAAAAATGGAAGGCCATACTAGATTGAATAAAAAAATAGTACTAGTACTATTTCAGATTGAGTAAAAAAAGAAGAATGCCATACTACCCATTTCAGATGGAATAAAAAAATAATAGTACTACCATTTCAAATTGATTAATAAAAAAAAGGGCATACCTACCATTTCATTTCACACACACGCACGCCGACTATCTAACAGAGGAAAAAAATAGGGTTTTCCCAAAATTTCAGCGGGAGAAAAAGAGGGCTCACAATTCGACCAAAAATCCCTCAAAAAACATTTTTTTGTTAGATTTAAGCTCCTTACCTCATCTATTATCATTCAAGGTAAGAATGTCTTTACGTTTTCTGCCATTTTATTAGAAGTTGGGCTATAATTCGATTTTGGTTTCAATTATGTCGTAAATTTTGGATTATTGTGGTTATTATCACTCGCATGTGACTATCTTGATGTTAATTTGATATGGGTAGTATGAAGTAGTTTTAATTTTAGGGTATTAGGTTCAATTTTTGAATTTGATGTAATTTGTCAGCTAAATGGCATAAATCTTGGATTAGTGGTGTAATTATGATATTATGTGGTCATTTTTGTGTTGATTTGGTCTGTTTTGATTATGTGTTCCTTTTTGTGTTGATTTTAGGGTATGTGATTCAGTCTGTTTTGTAATTATTTTTCAACTGTTATTATGTGCTATAAAAGATAATTTGTTGCAGTTTTTGTAGATTATACGTTTTTGAATCAGTATAATTCCTTTCTTTAATTGAACAAATAATTGAACTAGTGTAATTGTAATATTTTTGGTACTGATTATGTATGTTATCTTTTAGATGGCTGGTGGTACTCGTCCATCCAGTTCGGGAGCCAAAAGTCCTAGATTACAGGATGCTCCGATGTTGTTGAGGCCACAAGGTGGTTCCAGTGGATCTCAGAGGCGTGGTGGTTCTGGTGGCTCTACGGGTCGTAGGATGTCGTCTACCCAGAGGACTGGTGGTTCTAGTGGAGCTGGAGATGGTGGGATGGCTTCTACTGAGAGGAATGGTGGTGCTTTTGGAATCGGGAATGTTAGGATTCCGTCTACACAGAGGCGTGGTGGTTCTGGTGGCTCTACGGGTGGTAGGATGCCATCTACGCCGATGAGTGGTGGCTCTAGTGGATCTGGGGATGGTAGGATACCGTCTACGGGGAGTGGTCGTTTTGATGTTGCATCACCCCATATGATATATCAGGGACTGGACAACCAACATATGGATTGCACGAGTTTGTTGAACCAATTCACTCCTCGCACGAGTACTCCTATGAGTATGCCGATGGTGGGAGCACATTCTCAACCAATTCAGTATGAGTGTCCACCGGTGGGAATAGGGGGCTACTCCAACGTGACAATAACATGGAGCGTGCCGATGACTGGTGGTATTCATCCACAGCAGGTGCGAGTGCACCCACACATTCGGCCGTCTCCGCAGCAGATGCCGATGGGGTTTGACCAACATTTTGGAGCCTTAGGACATGCCTGTGACGACACAGGCGACGAAACTGGATGCGACGAAACTGGATGCGACGAAGCTGGAGGTTCTGGAGTTGGAGGCTAGGGAGCCTCTAACCAGCCCAATATTTTTGTGTCGGGCCAGCTCTACTATGACACCGCTATGGCTCAGCCAGTGGCTTTCTACAGGGAGGGATCACAACAAAACACTGATGGTTTGGAGGGGAATGGTCCAGCCGAGGCCGAGGTTGACAGGGTATATACGTTGGAGGAGGAGTTGAGATTGTTGAGCTGTTTACTCCCACAATGTTTCGAGTATAAAGGCTCGGGAAAGGGACTAAGTCCACGAAAGGATGAGAAGTCCAGGCCTTTATCGAGTATAAAGGCTCGGGAAAGGGACTAAGTCCACGAAAGGATGAGAAGTCCAGGCCTTTATTGACGTTGGCAGATGATGGGAGTTTTGAGAACAAAAAAGCACCAGGAACAATGACCAACTGTTTGACGGAGGTGATGGAGAAAGCTCACAACGGTTACCCCTTTTTTTCTGAGGACGAAGTTAAGAACGCTTGGAACATGTTCAGCGTAAGTAACGTTTATTATATTTGTTAACGTTCATTATCATTAAATTTTCTTAAATATGTAATAGTATTAAATTTGTGTTTGTTACGTAATTTGTAGCAAACCTTTAGGTGGGACAAAAATGACGAAGGTGCAATAAGGGAGACGTACAACAGAATGGCGCAAAAAGGCTTCTCGCGCATGGTTGGTAACTGCAAAACATTTTGGTTGGAATACAGGCGTAATACTGATTATGCCAAAAAACACCGCACATGGGCAACTGCTGAGTGGCTTAAGACTTACATAATTTATTGGCGAGAACCTGAACATCTGAAGAGAGTAGATTCTTCAAAGAAGAACCAAGCCAAGTTTGAGGGTGTTACATGGCTAGGCGGTTGCATTAGCACAGCTGTTCATAGAGCTGAAATGGTACGTATTCTAATTTTTCCTATTTAATTCATATATACTTATTTTGTTAATATCTATGTTTGACTAACTAGTAATATTAATTGTGTAATTCGGTGCTAATGTTCAGGCAAAAGTGAGAAGGTGCAAACCCAAGGAGGTTCCATTCCAGGAGGTGTGGATTAAGACGCACGCAGTGGTGGATGAGACGACCAATGTGGTGAAGTGGGGCAACAGATGGGCGAGGGAGGTTTACATAAGTGACATTTCAAAATTTAGAATAGTTGGAGGCTTTATTAATATATGATATGAAATTTGGGTGGTTCTTGTACGGCTGAATTCTTATAATCTGATATTAGCTTTAGAGCAGATTTTATCTTTTGTTTTCAAAAGATTAATATTAGCAGGTTTTCAAATCTTGCTTCCAGTAGCTTAAAGTTTATCAGAGTTCAAAGTTTGTCTGCCATTTCTCAATATTAAGAGCATGTTTTCAGTACAGTTTCAAAAGTTTCAGTTGAGTTATTAAAGTTTCTATTCTGACGGTATAACACATTGAACGTTAAATGTTATCTGGGGATTCTGGTGTTATTTACTGTTGAATGCATGTTGAAATAGCTTAGCCGGAGTTTCAGCCGGTGGAATTTGATAACAGGTTTAATCTGCTAAAGTTGTGTTTTTTAGGATACGTGGTCATCTTTATTGTTGAACGTATGTATAATTTCTGGCAAAAACCTGAGTTGGGTTTCATTGTTGCTGAAAATGGCGATGGTCGATGGGTATGATCTTTGATATAGCTCTGCTATTTGGTTATTAGTGTTCTGACAGCTTATGTATTGCTGAGTTCTTGTTAACTGCAGAAGAAAATTGGTCTAAGCTTTAGAGGAAAAGTTCATAATTTTTTTTGTTCTTTTTCTATATACCAATTCGCAGATCATTACACTTTATACATAACTGAAGGCTATTCGCTGTTTTTTACAATAATTTGCATGAAACAGTTAGCTACTTAGAAAGTAATTTACTACTGTAATTGAATTTATGTTGATTGCTGTTAAAGTGAGTGTTTTTCTTTTGTATCTTTGTTGCTTAAATAAAGTACTTACTTTGATTTAATTATTCTGTTACTGGATATTCTTATAAGCATGGAGAATGATTACATAACAGCATATTTAGATCACAATTTTTATTAATGAAATATGCCTAGAAGAATTGGTACCAGTTTTAGTTTTGGACACTTTTGGACACTTTTCCTCAACAGATAACTTACATGGAGATTTTATTTGATTGTTGATTTTGTTCATGACAGTTTGAATATCTTCGGGAGTCGATAAAGGAGTGCTCAGTAGACATGAGCCAATGGAAACCACTCAACAAAGAATCATGGTGGAAAGCAGTAAAAGGGACAAAGAAGAACTTTGTACCTGGTTTTTCGAGGTGTGGCGACCCGGAATTTATGGGTTTTGAGACAAGGAAACACCTTAAGTACCCTGTTATGGGCCAGTACAGAGATCAGGTTGAACAACAGACAATGATGATTGCTCATTTGGTTGAGGAAAATGCTGTGAAGGATGCACTGTTGGCAAAAAATACACAGGATACGGCCAATTTGAAGGAAATGATGAAGGAACTGTTTGAGGCGCAAGGTAGGCCCATCCCTGCAAAATTTGCCCCTATGTTTGAAGAAGAGGACGAAGGAGAGGACGATGAAGATTTCGAGGAAGAGGGCGAAGATGAAGACAACGAGGACGTGTCTAGTATACCTAAGTATTGAGACGTGTCCATCTATTGAGATGTGTCTATCTGGAAAAGTTTAGTTTATTTTCTTTTGTTTTTTGTTTCTATGGATTTGAAGGTTGGAACTGTTTTATTTAAGAATTGTGGCTGTTTTGATGGTTGTCGAGCTTGGTGAATTTTGTTGCACTAGGCTATTTTGATTGGATCACCTTTCCAACGTTTATGATTATGGGATCCGTTGCTCTCTTTGTTTATCTTGTTTGTTATGAAACTTGAAAACTTATTTGTAACACTACCTGGAATGGAAAGTTTTTGTTATAATTCTTCTTTTTTTGATGAATTTCTGTTATGATTCTATTTTTGGGTAAACATATATACTCATGAAGGTTACTAGCTATCTAAATTATTCAATTTCGATTAGAAAAATATCGTTTTTGTTTATAATCTCTTTTCCTGTTAGGTGATAAATTAAATTAACCATTATCTATGTCTTTAATTTCCTTATAATTCACATAACCCAATTTTCACCCAATTTTCGTTAAAGTGAGAATGAGCTCATAAAATAAAAAAATAAAAAATTAGGAATATCATTTTCAGCCTTGATTTTGTGAACTTGTAATGTTTGGCTGGTCCAACTTACTTGTTGGAGGAGAATAATCGCCCCCAACCAACCTGAATAGCTTAAAAAATAAAAAATTGTGACGTGGCCAGATTTTTATTTTTTTGGAGGCGATTATGGGCCTCCTGTCAATTTAAAGGCCTATAATCGCCTTCTACCTCACTTTATTTATTAAAGGCAATATTTCGCCTCCAATTTCTGCCAGCAGTATCAAAGCATTCTTGTAGTGGATGGAATAGTTGCATATAAGTTTCTAGCAGTTTCCTACAATTCGAAATCTTTGATTACTTTATGTTATCATCTTTTGTATTATGTCTTATATGATGAGATTTACAAGAAAAGTCAGGGATAAATTGGTATTGAAATTATGTGACGACACAAGTCAAACGGAATAAAACAAAAAATTTGGGGAGTATAAATTAAAGGACGAAATATTAAAACTGCCCCGTAACTTTTTTTCAAAACTAAAAATGCCCGTTTTTTTCGGGCCTTGTAAAAATGCCCCATAAGTCTTTCAAAATCTTGAGAAAATGCCCTTTGGTCTTAATCGGGCTAAAAATGCCGACGTGGCGACACAGTCATCAAAACGTGTCGCCACGTCAGAAACGCTTCTTGTCAAAAAACGTTTTTGGTTTATTTACAACATATATATACAAACACTTCAACGGGAAATAATCCAAATCCCTAAAATTTGAAATAAGCTTGGCAAGAACCCTAATTCCCCCAAATCCGAAATTGAATCCTCCCATACGAAATTGACTGTGCGAAAATGTCTTCCTCAACTACTAGCTCGAGTATAATGTGCGATTGCGGAAGACCCGCTGTCGTTAGGGTTGCAACAACCGACGCGAATCCGGGTCGCAGGTTTAATGGATGTTGGAAGGGCCAATTCGGTTGCCAATTTTTCGTTTGGCTAGACCCACCCGTATGTGAAAGGCTTAGGACCATTGTGCCACTACTTCGTGCGAAAATCGATAGGAGCGAGGCTAAGGTGAAGCAACTCACGGCCGATCTCGGGTCGATGAACAATCAAGGTTTGGAAACGATTGAACGCTTGTACGAGAACAAGATCATGGATTTGGAGGAAAAGGTGAAGAATCTGCAAATCGAGAACCAAAAATTGGGTAAATGGATTAGGCTTTCTTTGATTACCTTATTTGTTGTTTTTATAGTCGTTGTTAGGATGATATGATGTTGTTAGGGTCTGGGAAAGTGTTGTGTTGTTTGGAGTGATCGTTTTCTGTCGTGTGCTTGTTGTGTCTCTTCGATTTCTTTTGACTTTTGGTAGTTTGGTGTTGTAACCGAATGGTCACCTCTCTGTAACTCTTCATCTTCATATGAATCTGTCCCAATTCACAAGATTTTGCATATCAAAAGACACCACTTTATCATATAAATATGTATCCAAAGATTAGAACTAATTATCAACAACTTAAATTCCCTACTCTGTTCTCTTACATTAAATTATAGCAAAATGATTATCACCACAGCCATGTTGGTTCAACTCTTCTATTATGATCCTAATTTCACCCGCCTTGCCGAAGCGGTATTCTTGGACCGACTAGTCAAATATGGCAAGAGGCATCGATTAAAGAATATATATGCTTTGAAGAGAGGAATGCGTATCATCATGGAGGAGTTGAACACGATTGTTCATGTTCCTTATACAATAGACCAATTAGAGATGAAGATTAGAGAGTTGAGATTAAAGTTTGCCTTGTTTAAAAACTTCTGTGACCTTCCTGGAGTTCATCTCTACGGGGATGATTTAAATGTTGGAATTGGTGCTGCCTACAATTGGATTATTCCCGTGGTATGATCACTTTATTTTAAAAGCTTTTGTCATTCAATTGATTATCTCTTCTCTTTAAGTAATGATTTTTATGTTATCACAGGAGACAAAGTGGGAAATGCATTTTAGGCTATATGGTCTGACGAATGCAAGGAATATCTGCATTTTGTTTGAAGAAATGCGCTGCGCAATATTTCCTGGCGAGGCGCCTATTAGGCATGATGAGCATTTTACTGAAGATGAGGGTGTTGGCGTTGCAGTTGATGAAATTGAAGCTGATGGAGAGGGGCCACCACCTTATTCTGATGAAGATGATAAAATGGAATAAGAATAAGATTTTGCTTGTTTTTTGATACTTTTTGTAGTTTGTGGATTGATAAAATGGAGAGGGGCCAGTGAATGCTTTGTAGTTTGTGGATTGTTAAGTTATGAATAAGATTGCCTTTTTCAAACATGATACATTTTTGTGGATTGAATGTGTATACATCTACATTTTGCTTCGGTTGTATGTGTATAAACAACAAACAAAAAATGGAATTTAGTCAATAGAATAACAAAACAATTTCATAGCCTCGAATATAATATCATTACAGAATTGATTCCATCACAAATGTATCAATTTTGTACCCAAAATATAACTGTTCTGCCCAGCCACATAAACTGAATCTACAGCACCACATTTTGAGACCAAAATTGCAAAGTGGAATTGAGTGATGCTCAAAAACCTACATCTACATCACTCATAGTCAACAGACTTTGCAGTACCAAAAGACAAAATGATCAATGGATTGATGAAATCAATTCTGAAACTAGAACACTACTTCTTCTGCCTCTTTCCTTTGCCCTTTCCCTTGCCAATCCCTGACTCCTTGTTTTGCTTGTTCATGTCAGCCATTGCTGCACCAAGATCTGCCATTTTGACATACTTCCTGCTTATTCCCCTTACCAAGTCTGGAGTCTGACTGTCTGGTGATCCTAGTGCCTCTTGATTGGCTTTAAGTTGAGTTGTCACTTTTGGTGTAGTTTGTTTCTGTTTCTTTTTTACCAAATTTGACAACCAACCACCATTAGTAGGTCCCAACTCAGTCAAATCAACTTCATCTGTTCTGGTTGCAGATTGAGATGCCAGTTCTTCATGCATAGCCCTCCTTTTTGTAAGTTTTGTACCTGTCTTGGTTGGCATTGGTGGATGAAGTTTATGCTGGACTGATGAAGTAATCTCACCAGTTACAGGATCAGCAAATGACACCTAAAAACAAGAGGTTGGGAGCTAAAACTAGATAGTTCAAAAACCAAAAAAGAATGTGCTACTATGGACATACCCTTCTATTATCTGCCACTTTCTGCTTCCTGACAGACATTGAGGTTTGTGCATTGTTCAAATGTGCACCATCCAATGAATGGTCTACAGCCTGCCTTATAGCCTTCTTTCAGTGCCTGGAAACAAATATAGATGCACTTGAATCTGGACTCTCCACCAATGTCCTCTGTGCATATGGCAACTGTGGTTCCTGGATTTGTCCTTCTAAGTTCCGCCTGATATTCAAATAGTTTAGAGTATTGAAAGGAGGGAGTACCTTCAAGCTTCTTATTTGAAATCAATTTGGCTCTGTATGCTTGATTGTAGGAAACATTGACATGGAGCTTATGGATTGAGTCCATCTGGAATCCAGTGGTATTTCTTTTAGGGTCAGTGACAAATACATCCAAGAACTTCTGAGACAGCCATGTGGACTTCAAATTACTGACATAAAATGTCTCTGAACAAGTGTGTCCAGGCTTGTATGCCCTTACCTGATATGTCTCTTGATCTGGAACCTTTTTTGCATGCAGCCTCCATGGACATTCTTTTACCTCACATCTGTAGTGCACCCTTCTACGATCACTCTTGGAAACATATACACTCCTTCTCTCTTTGATTGCAAGTGACTTAACAGCAAAGTGGAGTTGCTTTTTGCTATGAAATAACATCTTCAATTTGAACACAGGATCAAACATGTCTACCTTGTTAAAGCACTCAACTTCTGGGTCAGCATTTCCCCTAGGATCTGTGAAAAACCAAGGCTCCCTTTCTTCTACATCTGCTACATCTGGTTCATCTGGTTCATCTAACCATGGTCCACCATCAACATCTTCCTCAACTCCAGAATTGTTTGCATCAGGTACAACATCTTCATCACCCAAGTTTACATCAGATACAACATCTTCATCACCCAACTCACTTTCAATCAAATTATCATCAAACACATCTACATGTGCAAACAACTCATCATCCATCTCCTCACTAGATGCTTGATATGATTCATCCTCACTGTCTTCCTCACTTTCATCAACATCAATAGCTATCCCCTTACCCTTATCTAAATTATGAGGATTACTAATCCCCTCTCCATTCCCATCACCCTCATTTGCAGAAACAGAAGCACCCTTACTCCTCCCCTCTCCATTTCCATCACCCTCATTTGCAGAAAAATGAGCACCCTTATCTGTACTTATAACTTCCTCAACAGGGACACTACCAGGCACAGCAGCTGGGACACTACTAGTTCCTACAACAGGGACACTAGCAGGAAGGTCTGTCTCTACAACCTCATCTACCACAGGCACATAATTGCCTTCATTTTCACCCTCAAGTTCAACTGGCCGATGGTTAGGGTCCACTACATACACAGGAAACTCCATCATTTCCTTATGAGCTAACTTAGCACCACGATACAAAAACTTGTCATAACTTACACAATGATGATATCCCATGGAAACCAAAAAGTATTTCTTTGGCCCTCTAACACCAATATCAGTATATAGCTTATCAAGGAGGGATATGTTTAACTCTCTGTAATTTACGTAATCGTACACTCTTTTTGCTTCTGAGCCTTCATATTGCCCACCACTAAATGGAGATTTATCATACCTCCCTCCATAGTGTAGAACCAATGTCACGAATTTGCTTTCTGGGTCTGCAAAAAGGTAAAGGAAATTAGTTAAGAAGGTCACAGACTTGACTCCAAACCCTAAAATCAATCAAAAGTACTACTACGAACAACGAATGGATGAACTTTGAACAAAATGTTACAATAGGTAATTCAAAACCTAACCCAGTCACTATCACGCGAGGATTATAGGAAAAAAACAAAAAAAACCGAGCGCACTCACCATAAACGGGCGGGGGAAAACCATTTTCAACCAATGGTCTAATTTTCACCATCTTTCGGCCCTTCAATGTGCGTCGACCTCGTAGACTTGAAGATTTTAGCTGGTCGCGACGAATTGGAGTTGTAAGAATTAGGGTTCTTCGCAATTTTGCCGCGGTTTTTAGAATTAGGGTTCTTCGCAATTTTGCCGCGGTTTTTAGAATTAGGGTTGGATTATTTCCCGTTGAAGTGTTTGTATATATATGTTGTAAATAAACCAAAAACGTTTTTTGACAAGAAGCGTTTCTGACGTGGCGACACGTTTTGATGACTGTGTCGCCACGTCGGCATTTTTAGCCCGATTAAGACCAAAGGGCATTTTCTCAAGATTTTGAAAGACTTATGGGGCATTTTTACAAGGCCCGAAAAAAACGGGCATTTTTAGTTTTGAAAAAAAGTTACGGGGCAGTTTTAATATTTCGTCCTAAATTAAATAAAGATATGATAGTACACTTTTGAAAATAGCTGGGCTAAAGTGTAAATAGTTACTCAATCTACTTCCATCTTTTCCGAATAAAGACATCTCCCAGAAACTCTTTATCATCACCTCCTCTGTCTCTCTCTCTCTCCTAAGTCCTAACCGACGATGGCTCTTTCCAAATCTCTCCACATATAATTTCTTTTGAATATCCTCCTAAATTCAAATATATTTTCATACTACATGATTAGCTAAATAACTACTAAATAAAGAGAGATTTGATGCAACAAAAACAACATACCTTAATTCTTGGTGACATCAATAACTATACAAGGCTAAGTTAGCTAAATAATCATAGATTTGATGCAATAATAACAACATACCGTAATTCTTGATGACTTTAAGGAAAAAGGGTATGACCCTAGGCTTGATGTCATCCTCAAGATTGATGGGCTTTGACTTAGCTTCTGCAGTCATACTCACCAGTTCATTCAAATCTCCATTAATCAGTTTGTAAGAATTTCCTTTCACACCTTGTTGTCTGAGAAACTTTTCCAGCTTTTTTGGTCTGAACCAAGCCCAGTTTAGTACTCTCCATGTGTAAAATAATACTACAAAGGATAATGAAGCTGTTACTGTGTAATAAAAGATCCCCATAGTTCTTCTTTTGTTTTTGTTCAAATGTTTGTGATGAAGTAGCAACTGTGATTATGTCTATTTATAGTGGTTCTGTATTGTGGTGGATAATACATATGAGATGTTAGTCGGGGCCAACTTTTTTTAGAATTACACAAACTGCCCCTTTAGGTATGGGAGAGTTATAAAGACCTCTCACCTTTTATGTTTGAGAAACTATACAAACATCTCTTATATAAAAAAATTTAAAATTATTAAGAAAACCTTACAACTTAAATCACAGCAAAAACTCAAATTTGCAGAATTTATTTTAGCCTTCAAAATACTTTTTTTTTATGATTCTTCTTTGTCTTTTTTACCAAGATAAATGAAGCTTAATTTTTTGTTTTTAAAAAAAAATGATTATTTTTTTTTGTTTCTTGGATAAAATATTAGGAGCGTGAATCTATAATTAACAAAATTTAATAATTTAAAGCAAAAATAATCCTTAAAAGGTATTTGTATAATTTAGCAAACATGAGAGACAGTATCTATAATTATCCATACCTTAGAGATTTTGTGTACAATTACCCCAAACAGGCTATTTTCATGTTAAACTCCAGTTTCGACGTTCCCAAATAAAAATATAGCAGAAGAAAAAACAATTATTTTTTCTAGCTAGCATCTACAAATAAGAGAGATTCTACTAGAGAAGAAGTCTCCAAATATTATGTTTTACTTTACTGTAATATGATCCGAGATATGTTTTGTTTTTCTTTTCATATCACTCGTCGATGAACAAATTACATATATTTATATATAGCTGTAAAATACAATGGAAACACAATATTAATTAATGTTGTAATCAATCCCATTTCGTTCCCAACTGATGGGTATATTTTATGATTGGCCCAATACTTGTATATTGGGCCGGTCCATAACCGCATCGAACAGCTTATGTTCGATGCGCGCATCGAATCACCGATTCGATGCGCTTTCCGCATATGACTTTGGGACCCACATGACGGTTGCTATATTGGAGAATCACTTCAGCACAGTCAGCATCGAATCACTGTTCATTCGACACGTATTGGATCGAACGATTTCCATTCGACACGTGATTGGACCAAATTCGCTACATTCGATACGACGAAAAACGCATCGAATTCGATACGGAAGGTGATATCGAATCTCTTGGATTCGATACCCTTGAGTTCAGCATCAAACCCTTATTATATATTTCATATCGAACAGAGGCATTCGATACGTCAGCATCGAATGCCTAGGATTCGACACGTTACAGTTATCTTGTAATTAGTTTATTCAACCTAGTAAGCTTGTAATAGGTGTTCCAGACCAAGCTAGTCCGATAATAAAGTTGGATAGCATTATTTTGGTTATTTATATCTCAATTGTATTGTTTTACTGTGTTCTATTACCGTGACGAAATAAGACCAAAATATTGGCGCCGTCTGTGGAAACACTAAGTTTATTAGTTTATTAGGCATGACATCCAGAGTTACCAGATCCCGTAGTAAGGTTGTTGAGAGAACTAATGAAGGAGCTGAACGGACAACTCCTGAACAGACAATCCCAGACAATACAGGACCGTCAGCAATACTCGGAGGAGTACCAACACCCGTAAGACGAGAAATGCAAGGACTTCAAGGTGCGGAGCCACCAAGAACTGAAGTAGGTCCAACTGGGGCAACGGAGACGAGTGCTTCGATTCCAAACACTATGAGGAATGAAATCATGACAATGGTAAAGGTCGTATTGGCGGAAGTGCTAATTCCAGCACCGCCCGTATTGACAACACCGGCTATTGGACATCTAGAGGCGGTAAGAGAATAAGGATCGACAGCCAAAATACTGAAAGGAAAAGAGAAAGAGAAATCACGAAAAGACGACGCAAGAAGTAAACGTGCATCGGAAGAACCACAAAGTAGAGAAAGATCGTATCGTGACGATCAGAGAAGGAAGTTGAAATCAGTCGAAGTGCAATCGAAAAGGCACCTTGAAAGGAGAGAAAAAGAAAAGGAGAAAGGCCGTAAAGATGAATCAAGAAGAAGAGAGGATAGGGACGACATGAGACATCCGGAGAGTCATGACTCCAGAAGGGAACATGACGAGGAAGAAAACCAAAGAGAAGAACTGAGAAGGAGAAAAGATAGAGATGACAGAAGACATCTGGATTGTCATAACTCACGGAGCGAGCGTGATAAAATGGCCAGAAAAATAGAAAGGTTGGAGAAAGAGAAAACAATAGCCGAAGGTCAGATGGTACAGGAGGACAATACTTCTAACCGTAGCCCATTTTGTCAAGCGATAGAATCAGAAATCTTGGGACAAGGGGAAAAGATCCCGGACCTGAAAACTTACGATGGTAAGTCTAATCCCCGAGATCATCTTTTTCAATTGGATAGGAAATTGTCCCTATACGGCTTTAAAGACAATATCCAAGCCAGGATATTTGCAACAACTCTGTCAGGAGTAGCTGTGGATTGGTTTAATCGGATTTCTCCAGGACTTATCAAAAGCTACAACCAATTGAGAAAGATGTTTGAAGATCAATTCTCCAGTCAAGCTGGATTGGTTTTGGATCACTCCCATCTCTATACGATGAAACAAGAAGCTAATGAAAGTCTGAAGGACTTTATGAAACGTTTCAATACGGAGCTGCTAAGGATTGATAGCCCGTCTGGAGAGATGATCGTGAACATACTATTTCGAGCAACCACCAACACAACGTTTAGTGGGGACTTACTCAAACGCAAGCCCAGCAAGATCGAAGAAATCAATAAAACAGCACAGGAGGTGGTTCATTTTGAAGAAATGATGGCAACTAAAGTACCTGTTATTGAGCCCGTGAAAGAGAGAGAAAGAGGCAGAGAAGATCACAACCGTAATAACTACAACAACATGAGCAAGAATTACAAACACCGGAAGAGTTCGCCTAGACGATACACGCCACTAAATGTTCGCATCATGACAGTCTTTGGGGCAGCAAAGAGAAAAGGTTGGTTAAAAGATCCTAGACCAATGAAAGAATCCAAAGCTACAAGGTATTCGAATCAATTTTGCAAGTATCACAATCACAAGGGCCACGATACTGAAGAGTGCATAAACTTGAAGGATGAAATTGAACGATTAGTAAAGGATGGCAAACTTGTGGAGTTTGTTAAAAAGGTTCAAGAACAAGAAAACAATTTCAACAGAAAGATAACTCCGTCCCCCATAAAGGATAAGCAAAGGATGGTCAATGAACCGCATCTTTTTGAGTATCCTCAGATTGAAGATGGAAACGTGAGGAAAGGAATGATCAATATGATATCAGGAGGACCGGGGGGAGCGGATTCCACCAACGGGTGGAGAAGGATCACGAGGCTGGTAGAGTCGGATAACTTTGTCAATATGGCCAGTATACTAAGAATTGAAGAGATGCCACATGAGGAAGTCACATTCTCTACAACAGACCTACGGAAACTGAGCGCACATGCTATACAAATGTCAAATTTTAATTGTCATCTAGTAATAACTGTGGATATAGCTAATTATGGAGTCACCAAGATGTTAGTGGACCACGGAAGCTCTGTAAATGTGCTGTTCAGTTCTACATTGGCTAAAATGGGACTGAATAACCAGATACTGGAACCAATGAGAACATCTCTTCATGGATTTGGAGGTCCAGAGATAGTACCACTAGGGATGCTTAAGCTCCCAACATCATTGGGTACAGCGCCACAGAGAAAGACACTTCTGGAGAACTATGTGATCGTTGACATGCATTTCGCATACAACGGAATCATAGAAAGACCGACGCTGAATGCATTCCGAGTGTTACCATCGACCTATCATCAAATGGTAAAATTTCCAACCCCTGCCGGTACAGGCGAAGTCATAGCAGACCATATCGAAGGTTAGAAGTGCTACGTAACTTCACTCCGGATGCGGCCACAACAGGAAGAAGACGCAGCAAGGGCATTGGCTCCTGGGCAAATGGAGCACATTGATTAAACGATTCCACTTCAGTTTATAAGAGTCCTTAGTATTTTGAGTATTTTGAACAATATTTATTCGTGCCTTCTGCTATGACAAGCATGAGGGGCAAACATGTATAAACTTGAAACAGGAACACCCAGAACGTGAGTCTGGAAGGCGACATAGGAAATCAGGGTGAACGAGCTGTAACTCAAGCTCCAATCTGCTCACATAATCGGATTCGGTTCTTTCAAAAAGATTCCTCTTAATCAATCGATTTATGTAAAATTCATCTAATCTGCATGATAAAACTGTGTGCAGGACATAACGTCCAAGAGGCAACGAGAAGAACAGAAACTCTGTCCATCGTGGCACGAGATACCGAAAAAAGTCAGAGGCAACAAAAGGGACGTAGACTCTTTCCATCGTGGCATGAGATACCGAAAATCCCTAGAGGAACGAGAAGAATGGAAACTATGTCCATCGTGGCACGAGATACCGAAAAAAGTCAGAGGCAACAAAAGGGACAGAGACTCTTTCCATCGAGGCACGAGATACCAAAAATCCCTAGAGGAACAAGAAGAACGGAAACTCTGTCCATCGTGGCACGAGATACCGAAAAAATTCAGAGGCAAAAAAAGGGACGGAGACTCTGTCCATCGTGGCACGAGATACCGAAAATCCCTAAAGGAACGATAAGAACGGAAACTCTGTCCACCGTGGCACGAGATACTGAAAAAAGTCAGAGGCAACAAAAGGGACGGAGACTCTGTCCATCGTGGCACGAGATACCGAAAATCTCTAGAGGAACGAGAAGAACGGAGACTCTGTCCAACGTGGCACGAGATACCGTAAAAGCCAGAGGCAACGCAAGGGACAGAAACTCTACCCAATGTGATACGAGATACCACAATTCCCAAGGGACACTAGGGAGAGATGAAGATTCTATCTATTGTACCACACGACATTCAGAATCTCACACAAATGGCGAGGAGGGACGAACTGTTCTCTCTGGAGTGACAACTATTACCACGACTGCTTGGAAAAACAAGCAAGGAACAGACACTACATATAAAACTGTAAGTGCTATTTAAAACCCACAGTTCGAAAGAACATGCACGAAACTCTCGAGAGGCGAGTAACAACGACTGAACGAAAGTATAAGGAAAGAAAGTACAATGTCTAAAATGACGAGCAAAACCTTTTCCTAGATGAAATAATAACAAATAGGACGATTATAACCCTATAGGAAAAAACTTTATTCAACACTTCGTCGCTGAATGAACAATTTTCAATGAACAATAAAGAACCAACAGGTTGTCAAAATAAAGTAAAGAACCAATACAGAAAATTGAAATAAAATGCAACAAATATGAGCTTAGATAATTAAGCAATTCCATACAAGAATTCAAAATGGTAATAGTGCTAATCATCAAATTGTCCAAACACATAAAGGCGACGCAACACTACGGATAAAACTAAATTAAAAATTGTTCATAAGCATAAAAAGAAAGAAAGGCCTTAGGGCTGCAGCCTCAATTTTCCTCCTCATCGCTGAATGAATGAACAATTTTCAATGAACAATAAAGAACCGACAGGTTTCAAAATAAATTAAAGAACCAATACAGGAAATTGAAATAAAAGGCAACAAATATGAGCTTAGATAATTAAGCAATTCAAGACAAGAATTCAAAATAGTAATACTGCTAATCATCAAATTGTTCAAACACATAAAGGTGACGCAACCCCACGGATAAAACTAAATTAAAAATTGTTCATAAGCATAAAAAGAAAGAAAGGCCTTAGGGCTGCAACCTCAGTTTTCCTCCGCATCCTCAGAGGAGGGATACGGCTCAGGCATCGGAGGCGGTGGTGAGAGTCTCTGGAGGACAAGATTGTCATTCTCGAGCAGAGAGGCGAACTCGTTAGGATCTGCATGCTCAGAAGTTGTTCGAGGCGGTAGAGGTTCTCGATTGGGCCCGAGAGACAGGCTCAACCAATCTGGCTTAAAACCTCCACGGTCGTACTGCGTCGCATAAAATTGACGGACAGTCAGAACTTGAGCCTTGCGAGCTTCGAGATCACCTCGGCAAGTGCTAATTTCTCGGAAGGTGTTGCTCCGAAGAAATTCTTCGGCGATCTCCACTTTCTGCTGAGCAGAAACCTATAGGGGCACGAAAGATATTAATATGCCAAAATACAAAAGGAACGCAAAACGCTAAGAGTTGGGAATATTTTACCTCGCCAAGGCCGCGCTGATATCCAGCTTTGTTGGCATTATAAGCTTCTTCTCTAGCCGCCGCCACTTCCTTCTTGAGTACGGAGATTTGTTTGGTCAGCTACTCTTTAAGCTGATCAGCCTCCTCCCGCGCCTATTTTCCTGCCTCTCTATCAGCATTCGCCCTCGCAGCATAATCTTTGACCTTTTGCAATGCCTTTTCTTTCTCATCGAAGGCAGCTTTTAAGGCAGCAATATCACCACCAGTTGCCGTTTCCCAGACTTCCATCAGCGCTGCGAACATAGTGTCCACGAAACCGCTCGCCTAACAATTAATGAGCAATCATATCAACATTTAAAATTCAAGTCAAAAGAAAATTAGCTCAAAGAGAAGAAATAATTACCGATGTCAACAAATGAAGCGTATTCTGCTCCACCATCCTCCTCTCTTCGGCAGAGACCGGAAGAGGAACGACTAGACCAGGCAAAAGAGACTTCAGGTGATCGATAGCTTCATCCTCTGAAATTTCGTATCCACTAGCCCTAGCACGAGGACCTTGGCTAGACCTAATCCCTGCACTCGGTCCAGTCGCGTGAGCAGAGGCATTAGCAGCACTTGGCCTACCTGTTGGGGCGGCAGGTGGAACAACCCATCCGGTTTGTGACCGAGTTTGACGCATTTTTCTCGTCTTGGTCTGGACGGCGCCTTCGATATTGTCGCCTAGACCAGCTGCCATGCTCTCTGAAGCCTCAGCAGCAGCTTGAACAGCATCACGATTTTCCCCCAATATATCATCAAAAGGATCGGCTGCTGAATCGGCAGCAACAGCGGCAGAAGGTACGACAAGGTTTATCTTGCCCTTATTCTTTCTTTTTCGTGGGGGAGGAATCTCAGCAGCGGTGTTGGTCTGTGAGCTAGCCTGATCGGCAGCAACGGCTCGGTTTGTCCTCGCATGGCAGTCCATAATATAGTTTATTCTCGAACTAAATTTGGGATGAACTCGCAATCCCATGATGCCGTAGAAATGCCAGCGGGTATCATTACCCTTGCACTGTTATACCATTCACGACGGTCGACGTTACTGCCTAAACTCGCCTTCATAGCTCTTCTCGATATAAAAATATCGTCTCTTCCAATCTTTCCCATATCCGGTCGCCCCACCATTCAAGAACTTACAATGCGTTTGTGCTTTGATATGATAAAACCTCTCTTCCCGCCTCACAATTTGGAATAGTGCGTAGAATTCATTGGGACTTTGTGGTTGGCGCAACGCCTTCGTGAAAATGATGAAACCAATCAAGTTCCCACAAGAGTTTGGCGTGAGTTGGGCGGGCACAAGATTAATCTTCCTCAGAATCCATCTTAATTCGAAGGCGATTGGAAAGCGAAGACCATTGAGGAGCTGACCGAGAAACACAATCATATGCCCGGGTGGTTGGGTATGCCTCCGATCATTTGGCCTGGGGAGAATGATTTTATACTTATTTGGTATGTCGAATTTCTCGCGAAGCCCCTTACGACTATGTTGGAGGCGGGAAACGTACAGGTCATAGGCCATTCCTGGAACCTCAACGTGGTCATCAAACTCCCTATTGATATAATTGGCGTCTTCGCCGGCCTCGCTGGGAGCATGATTATCCCAGGAGGATGACGTTGGCGAATTATCGCTTTCAACTTCAGGCGCTGTTTGTTCAGCGTTTGCATCGGGATTGTTACCCGCGGGTGAACCAATAGTTTCTATATCTATTAACTCAACTTCATCTACTGCGACTGTGCTCAAACCCGCGGGAGCATTATGGGGGCTCACCATATTAATCGAACTGGAGCTCGAGCTACTACTCGAATCACTCCCAGACGTTGACTCACTGTTCACCATCTTTGACGAGAACGAACTAAAATAAATTAAAAAGAAACGGAAGCTGACTAAGGACGAACACGTCACTCTAGGCTCTCACATATCTCTCAATCATGCATAAAAATTAACTTATTGAAAAGATAAAATCTAATAAATAAGGGCATATCATTTACCTTAACTGAATTTCCAGGAGAAAAGATTTTGCTTGATTAATTGATCTGATAAAACATCGACAAAATGTAAAATATTAAAAAGCAGAGATAAATATCATAAATATCGCATGTTAAGGGCTAAGGCTCTGCATCGAACAATCACGGTTCGATGCCAAGGGCATCGAATATATGTTGTTCGATGTGGGCCACATCGAATTGCATCTCTTCGATGCGCTTTACCTCGAAAACTAAACGTGCAAGAAGCAGAATGAATTTTCCACCGCAATCCAGCCTTTATATAGGCAGCGGGCGGCCCACTAGGCTCATATCATAAGCGCATAGAATCAGTGCATCAAATGCGTTCTATTCGATGCGACATACAAACGCATCGAATACATTCTATTTGATGCATTTCATTAATTGTCAGATACCAATTGCGGACATTCGCAATCTGTTCCGAAGTAACGAATGATTAGGAATATCCCTAATCAGTGAAAAATGATTGGTATCACGTAAATAAGCCTCATCGAGGTAGTACAACATCGGCCGTTGATCAATCCACAATTTATTATTTAAGTTTGGAAATTGGTCTGTGATTGACATCGTCTCCCAAACTGAGGGGACTATGTGACGGGTATATTTTATGATTGGCCCAATACTTGTATATTGGGCCGGCTCATAACCGCATCGAACAGCTTATGTTCGATGTGCGCATCGAATTACGCATTGAATCGGTACGATTCGATGCGTTTTCCGCATCTGGCAGCTTATGTTCGATGCGCGCATCGAATCACGCATTGAATCGGTACGATTCGATGCGCTTTTCGCATCTGGCTTTGGGACCCAATATAGCCCCTCCCCTTGTAATTCGTGTACATTTTAATTGGAGAATCACTTCAGCACAGTCAGCATCGAATCATTGTTCATTCGAGACGTATTGGATCGAACAGTTTCCATTCGACACGTGATTGGACCGAATTCGCTCCATTCGATACGACGAAGTACGCATCGAATTCGATACGAACGGTGATATCGAATCTCTTGGATTCGATACCCTTGAATTCAGATTCGATACCCTTGAATTCAGATTCGATACCCTTGAATTCAGCATCGAACCCTTATTATATATTTCATATCGAACAGAGGCATTTGATACGTTAGCATCGAATGCCTAGGATTCGACATGTTACAGTTATCTTATAATTAGTTTATTCAACCTAGTAAGCTTGTAATAGGTGTTTCAAACCAAGCTAGTCCGATAATAAAGTTGGATAGCATTATTTTGGTTATTTATATCTCAATTGTATTATTTTACTGTGTTCTATTACCGTGATGAAATAAGACCAAAATACCAACATTAAAGATAATCTCCAATGCTGAAGGACCCCTGCCATACTTTCCATAATTCCTATAATTCTTGACAGCATAGTTGGATATGGTAGACTTGGAAAGGATTACTTCAAGTTTTATTTCATTTTTTATATTAATGTTTCTAGAATCTCTAATTTACAAATCCGGATATAGATGATACGTCCGCCACATATCTTAATATTGTTTTTTGCAACGCAAGCCCTTTTACTGGAAGAAAAAACGGTACCCAATTGTTGCAAGGGTACTAAAATCATTGTTCGTACATAGCTTCTCAAAGCCAAAAGAAAACATGAGACCAAAATCCAAAACTAATCAAAAACCAAAAAACGCCTTCAGCTAGCTATTCTCTTCAAATTCGTCGGCATCTTCCACTGCGTTTCTTGCCAATGCGTGTGCTACGGCATTGGACTCGCGTCGAACCCATTTAAAGTAATACCCCACACGACATCCAATTAGCCGCCTAATATCATTAAGAATGTTCACAACGCGGATATACTCATTACTGCCAAACACAATGGCGTGAACGATACTTAGACAGTCGCCCTCAAAATGCACACACGCCCATCCTTTCTCCTCTGCCCAACGAACAGCATACAACGCCGCCAATGCCTCAATACCCGCAGGTTCCATAAGAGAAACTAAACGCCTTTGTCTCCAAGCAATGAACTCGCCTTTATTATCCTGTGCGACTAATCCAAGCCCGATTTTCCCCTCATCCACAAACCGCGTGCCATCAAAATTTATTTAAATGATATCCCCCATCGGCGAACTCCACTCCTCGCCACATTATCGCGTCACACCTCGACTCAATTTCCTGTTATGTTGCAACCAAGTTGACACATAAGTTTGTGTAAATGTTGCCATATCGTCCGTCCTCCGTTTGTTTTCCCCCGCAAGCACACGATTTCTATTCCCCCAAATCGTCCAACAAATTGTCCCACATAAACTAGCATCCTTTGGTGTCGTAACTTTTAGAATACGCACCAACCAGTCACCAAACGACTCCCCGTCCTTCATCCATAAACTCATCGGAACGTTTGCGAGCGCCCAGACTTGATGGGCCAAAGGGCATTTAAACAAGCAATGGCGCAACGTTTCAATTTTCTCACCACAACATACACACGACGTGTCGACACAAATGCTCCTCCGTGCAAGCTTCCAACATGTAGGTAGTATATCCGTACAACAACACCATAAGAAAATCTTTATTTTGTTCGCACATTCAATCTTCCAAAGTTTTGACCACACGGCGTGCGGCTCAGCATTTGACGTTCCCTCAGTTCTCCCCACCAAGCCACCATCCATTATAACATGATATGCACTTCTAACCGAGAACATATCATTCTTTTCATAGTGCCAAATTCGTTGATCTTCGTTACCTTCATCCCTAAGCGGAATTGTCAAGATCACCTCCACGTCCACCTCCCACAAATAGTCGCGCAATAGCGTAATGTCCCACCATCCAGTGTTAGCGTCGATCAAATCCCTCACCAAAAGGAACGGTTCATCCGGATGAACATGAGTAATAGGCTTGAAAGTTATTTGTCTTGGCACCCACGGGTCGTGCTAAACCGATATCGATTCACCGTTGCCAACATGCCACCTTAAACCACACTTCAACACCGGAATAGCACCCCATATGCAGCGCCACGAGAATGACGGCGCGGACCCCATACGTGCGTCACAAAACTCAGAGTTTGGGAAGTACTTAGCCTTATAAAGTCTACTCACCAAGCTAGTTGGATTAGTCAGGATTCTCCACCCTTGTTTTGCTAGAAGAGCAAGATTAAACGCCCTCAAGTCACAAAACCTGAGGCCGCCCTCCCCCTTTTTCTTTCACATTCTATCCCATGTTATCCAATGGATTTTGTTTTGCTCCCCATTACTCCACCAATAATTACATAATCGACTCGATTTCTCTAATCAATGAATCAGGAAGGCAAAAACAGCTCATGATAAACGTCGGGATAGATTGCATAACGGACTTTACCAGTACCTCCTTCCCCGTGGCCGATAGAGTTTTGCCTTTGTAACCCTGAGCTCTTTTCCAAATACGCTCCCGAATGTAGTCAAAAAGCTCCTTCTTTGATGTTCCGACAACTAATGGAATCCCAAGGTACTTATCGTGTCGCTTCGCCACTGTATCGCCCAACCGTTCACCAATGTCCGTTCTTGCTTGTGCCTCTGTGTTCTTGCTAAATACCACCACTGATTTATCAAGATTGATTTTTTTGGCCCCAAGCTGCCTCAAACCGTTCCAAAATACCCCGAATGCACCTCGCCGATATCTCATCCGCATCACAAAAAAGAAGGGTATCATCCGCGAACAATAGATGAGATATTGGAGGCGCATGACGACTGATTTTAACCCCTCGGATTTTGCCTCATTCCTCCGCTTTAGATATAAGAGCTGAAAACACTTCAGACAAAAATAAGAAAAGATAGGGGGATAAAGGATCCCCCTGTCTTATACCCCTTTCGGGGGAAAACATTTGTGATTCACGCCCATTCAACAAGATAGCATAAGAATCCGTTCGCACCCCAAGTATAATAAGCGAAACAAAATGATTATCAAAGCCAATTTTAAGCATTACCTTTTCCAAAAAAATCCCACTCGACTCGGTCGTAGGCCTTACTCATATCCAACTTTAGCGTCATATGGCACCGTTTCCCAGTCCTTTTATTTTTGAGACAATGATTCACCTCAAAAGCCACCAAAATGTTGTCAGTAATCAGGCGACCCGGAACAAAAGCGGACTGAGAAGGGGAGAACGGTTTGAGACGATTCGCCACCGCTTTAGAAGCAATTTTAAAACACACGTTACTCAGACTAATAGGCCGAAACTGCGACATCAACTCAGGGTTAGAGCCTTTAGGAATAAGCACAATATGCGTAAAATTAACATCTGGATCCAAAATACGATCATTTAGAAAAGAAAGAGCAAATCTAGTCACGTCCCCCCCAACAATATCCCAAACTTTATGATAAAAGACAGCAGAAAAACCATCTAGACCATGTGGTTTAAAAGGATACATATCGTTAAGTGCTTCTTCTACCTCCTCCGTTGTAAACGGCTGGCCCAAGCGTTCGTTCACCCCAAGACTGACTCGCACGCTGACGTCTCGCAAAACATCCTCAATGGCTGCATCTGATGGGACAGTAGACCGAAACATGCTAGTGAAGTAGTCGGTCGCAAGTTGGTCCAACTCCGACGGATTCGTGTGAAGGACCCCTCCGTCATCTCGGATTCCCATAATCTCGTTTTTGTTTAGACGTTCACTAGCCCTCCTATGAAAATACTTTGTGTTTCTATCCCCCTCCTGAAGCCAGTGAACTTTTGCACGTTGTTTCCAGTAGATTTCCTCTGCCTTAAGAAACTCCTCAAGCTTTTCCCCAATTCTCTTCTCCTCAAGTTTTGTGGCCGCAGTAATAGTCCCCGTTCGAAGTTGGGCTAGCATTTTCCTTAAATCATCGATGTGTCTTTTCATGTCCACCCCGTCTACCTTACTCCACCGAACTAATCCCAGTCGACATCCCTCTAACTTATTCCCAAAATCCTCGCCACCACATTCCCTCCAACATTGCGCCAGGACCTCCTTACAATCGGTCTTCATTAGCCAAGAAGCTTCAAACCGAAAGTGTGAGGGCGGTCGCGGTCTTCCCCATTTGTCCTTTACATGAACCAAAAGAGCATGGTGATCTGAATGTAACGTCACAATGTGCACCACTTGTGCGAGTGGAAAGCGGTTTCTCCACGGTAAATTTGCTCATGCTTTGTCTAATCTTTCCCAGACCGTATATGGAGTAGGTCGTGTATTGCAAAAAGTGAAATGCGGCCCAAAAAACTCAAGTTCACTCATACCCGTGTCAACCAGTGCGTCACAGAAATTACAGATCAACCAATTAGGACGTTGAGGCCCTCCCTTCTTGTCATCGTGGTTAGAAATCTCATTATAATCCCCTGCACAAAGCCATGGTAGTGCTGATATACCGTGAAGATGGCGTAATAAGTTCCATGTACGCGTCCTCAAAGCCCCGTCAGGTTCCCCGTAAAAGCCTGTGAACCGCCAATCCAAATCCGCTCCCTTGCCCACGATAATTGCGTCAATATGGTTAACTGACATGCTCAAAAGATGGACTTCCACCTCTTTCTCCCAAAGTAGTGCCAATCCTCCCGAAAAACCTTTAACATCAACACAAACAACAAAATAGTTCAACCTTCCTTTCAACGCCTCTATATTCCTCACCTTGCATTTAGTCTCGGACAAGAAAGTAAGAGGGGGTAAAACTTGGAAACTAACTGGCGTAGTTTCCGAACTGTCCAAGGGTTCCCCAGTCCCTGACAGTTCCAAGCTAGAAAACTCATTGGAGGTGGCGGGACTGCGTCGCAATCTCCGCCAAAAGTTCATCAAGTTCCACTGAAAGTTCCTCAAGCCTTGCCCTCTTAACTACCGTTCTCTCATCTGCGGTATTCTCCTTAGAAGGTCGTTTCTTGCCCGCATCAGTTTTGCGCATAACCATACTGCATTTTGCAACAGCTGTTCAGCGCAAAATATGCACCCCCCGATCCTTCCTTTGACACGTGACTGCCACACGAGTTGCCACGGTCGTCATGACCTCCGTACCTGTTCGTAATGAATGTTGTCCCTCCAGATCACGAAACAAACGCTGGTAAATGCGCTGGACTCCCACAACACCATTCACAGTGGTCACATTTAACTGCATTTGTTCATTATTATTTTTTTCATGTTCCTTCTCTGCATGCACTGCTGGGTTTTCCTCTGCATGCACTTCTGGGATTACGTGAGCAATGTTATGCTCTTTCGAAATTGCAAGCCCTGAACTTACTTCACCACAAAACCCCGTTCCTTCCTTTTCAGTCCCACGTTCCCGAAAGAAACTAGCAGTGCAAGTTCGCTCAGATGAGTGCGACTCCGCTGCTCCATAAACGCGCCAAGGCTGGTCTGTATTGCGTGAGCAGTCACGCGAGAAAAAACTCCTTTCATTATTCGTATTCCGACCCCTTCCTGCTGAAGCACCATTCCTACTCCACCCTTGTCACTAAATCGCTATCCCACCACAGATCCCGGCCTCGTAGAACGCTCATACAATCGCTTGAGTACATTTTTGTTGAAAGAAGGTTATACAAATGATCCTATATGCCCTTGTGTTTTCATCAAAAGATGCGGATCTGAATATGATATCATTGCTGTCAATGTTGATGATTTAAATATTACTGGAACTCATGAAGAGTTATCAAAAATTATGAATTCTTTGAAAAAAGAGTTTGAGATGAAAGACCTTGGAAAAACAAAGTTTTGTTTAGGTCTTCAAATTGGCACTAAAATGACGGAATATTCATTCATCATTCTAATTATACCTCAAAAGTACTTAAGCGGATTTATATGGATAAAGCACATCCATTAAGTACACCTATGATTGTGAGATCTCTTGATGTAAAAAAAGATCCATTCCGACCATCTGAAAATGATGAAGAACTACTCGGTCCAGAAGTATCATACCCTAGTGCAATCGGAGATCTAATGTATCTTGCTAATAATACGAGGCCTGATATATTATTTGCGGTGAATTTATTAGCAAGGTACAGTTCTTCCCCAACCAGAAGACATTCAAATGGCATTAAACACATTTTTCGATATCTTCAAGGGACAATCGATTTATGATTGTATTTTTCATCTTCATCCAAATCGGATCTAACTGGTTATGCAGATGCAGGATATTTATCAAATCCACACAAAGCACGATCTCAGACAGGTTATGTTTTCACTTGTGGTGAAACAACTATTGCATGGAGATCAGTAAAACAAACCTTGGTCGCTACATCAACAAACCTTGTTTTCACTTATTAGCAATTCATGAAGCTAGTCGTGAATGTGTTTGGTTACGATCTATGACGCGACATATTCTTAGAGCATGTGGTTTGCCGACCAAATGAGAAGTTCCAACAACCTTTTATGAAGACAACACAGTATGTGTAGCACAATTGAAGGAATGATTAAATAAAGGGGATAGAACAAAGCACATTTCGCCCAAATTCTTCTTCACCCACAATCTTTACGAGAAAGGGGAAATCAATGTCCAACAAATTCGTTCAAGTGACAACCTGACAGATTTATTCATTAAGTCCCTCCCTACATCAACATTTGAGAAATTGGTGCACAAGATTGGAATGCGACGCTTCAAAGATATAACAGAAGCAATGATCAGGGGGAGTAAATATGCCATGCACTTTTTTTTCCTTCGCTAAGGTTTTTTTCACTGGGTTTTTCTTAGCAAGATTTTTAACAAGGCAGTTTCTTCTAGAATATTATTGTTTTAGAAACATGTACTCTTTTTCCTTAACTATGATTTTTATCCCACAAGATTTTATCTAGTAAGGTTTTAACGAGGCATGTACCAATAGACATTCAAGGGGGAGTGTTGTAAATATTTATATATGTAGTGAATATCTTTTGTCCCACATAGAAAAGCTTTAAGACATTTCTCCAAACCTTTGTATATAAATAGAGAAAGGTTTTCAGCTTGTAACTTACCTTTGAATATGGAATAAGAAAGAGTTTGATAAATAATATTACTCTCTTTTATTTTCCTTTGAGTTCTAAATATTTATAATAAACATTTATAATAGATATAGATTATAGAGGTAGTTTTTGCTTCTACCTCGACAAAAGGCTTGTTTCTTAGAGAAACACGTAAAATTCGATTTTTTTTTTGTGTGTGTGTTGGTATAAAGTAGATTTTTCTTATTAATAGAAATTTCTTTTTGTCATCGTTTTGTATGAACAGATTTTTAGATATGTGACGTCTACCGATATTGAGGGCCCACAATCTGGAAGATTGTGTTGTATTAAGTTGTCACTTAATACAAGAGAAATATGACTTGATGTTCATAAAAAAAAAAAAAAATAATAACTTGATGTTGACTTAGAGAGAAAACACGGAAATGGAGAATCTAACCTTTCGTATGGCATGTCGCAATTTTCGTGGTTAGCAAGGAAAATTAAAATGACATAAAAATAATTATAAAGCCTTCTCTTACGACTTTTCACCACCTGGTTGGCAAGAAAAAGAGAAAAAGTAAACGTGCTTTCCTCCTATTCTCTGGCTTACTTTCAGTTCTTTAATATACTAGGAAAATTACCGGGCCTCCCACGGGCAAAGTGTCACCTTATATCATTTTGAGTCCAATAATTGAAAAATATGCATATTGAAGTACTTCTATCAGATAATCACTGCATGAGAGATAATCACAAGTAAGTACCAAATATATTATTCAAATTTTACAGATAACATTACTTTCAATATTTGTTCAACATTCATCTATGCGTAATGTTTTTAGATGTATAGTTTCAATGTCGTCATCTTTTGTGTTGGTATACTTATTTGTGTTTTATTGATATTTCCTAATTATTATCGTTTTGTTACTTGTCTTTTTCCAATTCTCATTCGTTGGTAATCCGCATTCTACTTTTACAAAAGAACTCAGTAAATATTTTTGATTTCAATTGAAGGAAAAATAGTTTTTTACCTATAATTTACAAAGTACCAAAACTTAGACTAAAAAGTAGTCCAATTAAATTTATGTCTATTTTTTAGCAACACGTTAAAAGAAGGAATTGTATTATTCAAATTTAATTTATAAAATAAATCACGCCATCGTCAATATGTATTATATATGATATCCTCTTATTGGAGTTATTTTCTAAAAGATTTAGAACCTACATTACGATTAAAAACTTAACCCCTCTCTCTCTCTCTCTCTCTCACGCACACACACACACACACCATCTCCAGCCGCATCCCTGCCTTCTGCGACATTCTCTAAACCTCCTCCACCACCGCCACTGATATAGGCTTAGGAGAACCCAACTTCAAAAGCTAGCTGTTAAGGTGGAAGAGCCCAAGTCCATATAAACTCCACACTAATATCTTACAATATCAATGTGGGATCCAAGTCCCATACCTTGAAATTAGGATCATAACATTCCACCATGCTCCGCAGCCCCGGATCCCACGCGGGCTAGCTTTGCGCTAGTTTCACCTAGCCCCGGGCTAACACTGCAATACCGACGTCACCACCCGCGCCACACGATTGGAACTGGGAGGTAGTAGTGGATGGCTCTGATACCAATTGATATGGGCTTAGGAGAACCCAACCTCAAAAGCTAGCTGTTAAGGTGGAAGAGCCCAAGTCCATATAAACTCCACACTAATATCTTACAATATCAATGTGGGATTCAAGTCTCATACCTTGCAATTAGGATATGGGCTTAGGAGAACCCAACCTCAAAAGCTAGCTGTTAAGGTAGAAGAGCCCAAGTCCATATAAACTCCACACTAATATCTTACAATATCAATCTGGGATCCAAGTCCCATACCTTGCAATTAGGATCATAACATTCCACCACGCTCCGCAGCCCCAGCGCCCACGCGGGCTAGCTTTGCGCTAGTTTCACCTAGCCCCGGGCTAACACTGCAATACCGACGTCACCACCCGCGCCGCACGATTGCAACTGGAGGTAGTAGTGGATGGCTTTGATACCAATTGATATGGGCTTAGGAGAAGCCAACCTCAAAAGCTAGCGGAAGCTGTTAAGAAATGGAGACACTATCTACTGGGAATGAAATTCAGACTCTTTACAGATCAACAAAGTTTGAAACATATTCTGACTCAAACTATCCATACTCCAGAACAGCAGAAATGGATATTCACTACAAACTATCCATACCTTATGAAGTACACTACAAACTAGGGAAGGATAATAAAGTAGCCGATGCATTGTCGCGAGTTACTGTACCTGACTTCCTGATTTTCTCAACTCCGACAGCTCCTTGGGTAACTCAGCTAACAGATTATTACGCCGCAGATGCAGCAGGAATTGAGCTGCCCAAGAAGATAGAGAGCGGATCAGAATCGGCAGATTACATATTCAAAGATGGTCCTGTGTTTTATGGGAAAAGGATATACATACCTGAGGTAAACACACTACGCCATGATCTGTTGCATGAGTTTCACTCTACACCTTTGGCAGGACATTCTGGCGTTAAATCCACTCTTGCAAGGCTGTCATCTCTATTTCACTGGCCTGGATTGAAACAAGAAATACAAGAGTATGTCAAAAGGTGCGAAATATGTCAACAAGTTAAGTATCAAACGCATAAGCCATATGGTTTACTTAGCCCGTTGCCTATTCCACAACATAATTGGGAAGATATCACTATGGATTTCATAAATCAACTACCGTTATCCAATGGTAAATCGACAATTTGGGTTATAGTGGATCGACTCTCAAAGTTTGCTCGTTTTATTGCACTACCCCCAAAATACACAGCGGCACTATTAGGTTCAGTTTTCATTAATGAAGTTTATAGTTTCTTTGGACTGCCCAAGTCCATTGTTTCGGATCGGGATCCTCTTTTTCTAAGTCATTTTTGGCAAGAGTTATTTCGTAAGTGGGGACGACACTTAAATTCAGTAGCGCATATCACCCGCAAACCGATGGGCAAAGCGAGGTTGTGAATCGTACCTTGGAAACCTATCTTAGGTGTTTCGCATCAGACAACCCAAAGAAGTGGACTCGATTTATGCCTCTAGCTCAGTTTTGGTACAACACATCTAAGCATGCATTACTGACACGACACCATTCATGGCTCTATTTGGACGAGATCCACACTCTATTCTGATTTATATTTTAGATCAGTCGAATAATGCATCTATTGATCTAACACTCACTACACATGCTCAGATCTTAAGGCAGATTAAAGAAAATTTGCACAAAAGTCAACAGAGAATGAGTACTCAAGCTAACAAGCATAGGCGAGATTACCAATTTCAGCCGGGTGAGTACGTGTATGTGAAGTTGCGAGCATATCGGCAGATCTCGGCCAAAAAGGTGGCGGATTCCAAGCTGCGTCGTCGCTACTTTGGCCCTTTTCTCGTCAAACGCCGCATCAGGATGGTGGCTTACGAGCTGGAACTTCCGGAAGGATCACGCGTGCATCCGATCTTCCACATTTCACTACTCTGGCCTTTCTATGGAGAAGTTCCGTCGAAAACTCCGACGATTCCGGAAGTGAATGAAGATGGTGAAGTTTTACTTACACCAGAGTGTATTTTGGACAGTAGGCGCATTTTGAGGAATGGGGATCTGATTCGTCAATTTCTAGTTAAATGGCAAGGGACTTCAGCTGAAGATGCTACGTGGGAGACTGAGGATGGTTTGATGGAGAGATACCCTAATCTGGACGGCTTTGGTGTGGCTGCTCAAAACTTAGAAGAGGAAGTGAATTTAAATGAGGACATTGAGGGCAACGTCCAATCTGAAGCTGGGGGAAATGTTATGGACCAAGTCCAGCAGCCTTATAACAAGAGTAGGCCCAAACGGATCCATAAAGCACCTAATTGGGTCAATGACTTTGTTTAAGTAATTGACCAAGAAGGCTACATCATTAGTATTTTATTATTTAATATTCAGCAGTAGTATTTCATTATTGAGGAGTCAGCTTTTTATTTAGTTTCCAAGTATTGTTGTTATTTGAATTAGTCATCAATATTCAGTCAAAGTCAGTCCGTTAGTGGCTTAGTGGATTAGTGTTAAGTTGTTAGAAGTTAGTGGAGAATATTTGTATAAGTATCACCTGATCAGTTTAATGAGATACGAACAAAAATTCTTAACTTTATTTAATTACTTTCTCTCCTTCTCTAAATTTCGGAGTTTTTCCTAGCTCGAAATAGGAATTCTTTGTTAGTTATCTAACAGCCACCACCCGTTTTTGCAAAAATCCCACTCTGACGTCTAGCCAATTTTCTCCTACCACGTCGGCACAAAACTCTGATATTTTTGGGGCAAACCCTAAAACCACCCTCTCTCTCTCTCTCTCTCATACACACACACACACACACACACCATCTTCAGTCGTATTCCCGCCTTCTACGACATTCTCCAAACCTCCCCCACACTGCCACCACCTATTTTTTCGCAAAAATCTCACTCTGACGCTTATTTTTGGGCAAATTTGGCAGAGTAAGAAAAACTAAAAAGATCGCCTTGGCAATTTAGAACGGGGCCTATAAGTATGTAGTGTAAAACCTTTAGGGCAAGATCGAAAGAATTAAAAACTGAGAGGACCGTTTGCAATTTACAATTGGCCTCACAGTAACTTATATGTCCTAAAGTAAAAAAATGGGAGTTTTTAGGAAAGCACAAAAACTAAGAAGATCATTCTATAATTTACGGGGGGACCAATAAGTTTAATAACATAAAGTTTTGGGGCAAAAATTTGAAGCTGGAATGACCGTTTTGCAGTTTACAAAAGGACCACTAAGTTAAATAACATAATTTTTAGCTGGAAAACAGATAAAACTACAAGTGGAAGGACCATTCTGCAATTGACAACAGGACATTAAATTAAATAGCACAAACTATGGGGGCATAAATCAAAAAATCCAAAAATAAAAAGATTGTTCAACAATTACAACGTGTTCCATGGTTATTAATTGATAATATACAATTGGAAGGATCATTCTGCAATTGACAACGGGATACTAAGTTAAATAGCGTAAACTTTGGGGCAGAAATAGGAAAATCCAAAAATAAAAGGACTCTAGTAAAAAAGTAAATAATAAGAAATTGAGGGGCAAAATAGGAGCATACAAAATTAAAGGACCAAAATCGATGGCCTTTATTATATAGTATAGATGATAATCTACAAGTGGAGGGACCATTCTGCAATTGACGATAAGAATATAAGTTAAATAGCATAAATATTGGGGGCACGAGTCGAAAATCAAAAAATAAAAGCACTCTGGTAAAAAAGTAAATGATAAGAAATTGATGAGCAAAATAGGAACATAAAAAACTAAAGGACTATAGTAGTATAGATAATTGTATTTTTCCGTATGAAAATTTATATCGCTTTCGTATCTCATTTAAGTAATTATCTATAATACTGATTAAATAATAATATATTACTAGTCATGGGGTTTAATTGTGTTGTCTGGCGGTGGAAACAATTCCATAGGAGCTAATAATTGTGTCGACTATATTACAAACCGATGGTGTCCTCTTTTTTTCTATTTTATTTTCTTTTTTTTTTTATGAACGCATATATAACATGTTTGTTCTTTATTTATTCATACAAATATTGATTTCATGTGTCCATTCGAAGTTGGTGATATTTTAGTTATTTTTTTATGATATGGAAATGCACAACCCCATTCAAGTGCATACGTAGGCAACTCACATTCCACAATAGCGTGCAACCGTTATCAACTAAGCAAATCACACATTAAACTAAATTTCTAGAGCAAATAATGAAAACTTCTATAAATTATGCCTAATAAACAAATAACCATCTATAAGAGTAATCACCGCAAGTCTTTTCCAATTGGCAACAAACGTCGGGAGAACTTTTTTGCACTTTTTGAAGAATGAAAATAGAAGATATTTATGTTATAATATACAGGCGTAAAAGTCTTTTCGCATGAAAACCCCCGCTTTTATGATAATTGAACTTCAGTCTATCTAAGAGAAAAAGTATCATGTTTATCCCTGAGAAACCCCATGCCCCCCTCCATGTCCAACCAAAATGAGCAACATTTTTCCATATTCAGATTCGACAAGTTCTATACCTTTGCCCCACCTCAAGCTTGTATCCATTTACCCCAACCAGATCCAAATGGCAAAGCCAGCACTTTCCTAAAAACAGAAACTAGTAAGCATTACCCCCACACACCTTTTTTCTATCATGGCTAGAAAGCTATTAAGTCGACTCCAACATGGAAATGGAACATTCCGCAACGATTCGTCACCATCCATTGACAACTCCTCACCGTTTTCATTGAAGATCTTGAAATGCTAAGAAGACCTATGTTTAAGGCATTAATCGTCCACACCACGAACTTCAAGCGCTAGATACTATGTATGAGTACGCATCTTAAGCGCCTTTGGAAACTCGTAAATGCACCCAAAGTTATAGGTCTACTATCAAGCCATTATGTAGTCTGACTTGATCATGACGACAACTACACCATCGCCTTAGCCGGTGGCCCATGGTTTTTGTTTAACAAGTATGTTGCTATCAACTCATGGACCCCGGATTTTCCACCTGCGAATTCCAAGTTGCAAACCTTATGTGCTTGATTCCAATTGACAAACCTTCCTTTACGATATTACAACGCCTTAGCAACTATCGGAGGAATGATCGAAAAACCGGTAAAGATCAATCTCCACACCACTCGCTTGGAGGTAGCAAGATATACCAGGCTTTGCATCCAAGACAACACGACCGCCCCATTGCAACAAATAATTCAGCTTGGATTCCTTAGCCAAAGCATCACATACGAGCTCAAACTAACCTTTTGCTTCAAATGCGGGTGTATTGGAAATTTCTAGAAGCAATGCCCAAAAAAGGCCACTTCAGATGAGGCTTGAATGAACGTGGCGATTGCCACTGGCAAGGAAAGTAGAGCTTCCACAGATCCGTTGGTCAAAATTTAGATCCACAATTGGGGGGATCAACTACGGTATGCGATTCCAATAACACCACTAATGAGGGATGGACCACTATATCTAGATGCCCCTGGAAAGTGCCGAAGCATCAGGCAGCCATAGTCACAACAATCCACCTACTAGGTCAAAATTCCATTCATCAACTTATATATGTAACTCTTTTAGTCCATTGTCTAAATCTCTAAGCCAATTGCACAAGTAACAAAAAAAATCATGTCGCTAGCCCTATTGGCCCCAAAACAAAAAAAAAAATCATAATTCCAAACAACTAGCCCACTCACTCTCTTAAACGAGATCTAAGCCTAGACTCACCCCACTCTCTTGCCCCACCCAAATCCTCAATGGACCCAAACCCAAACCAGATCCTGCCATGTCCATCACCACTATCTTCGACCAATTGCCATAGTATAGTCGCCCAATATGGCATCATTAACAATGATCACCCTCTCCCAGATCATCCACCACCCGACCATCATCAGTCTTTCCCCTTCTCCTCAACCCAGCCCCGCCGCCCTTTCACCGCCAATAAACAGCACCACCAACTCAACTCAACCTCCCACAATAACTCCACCAACCTTAACGACATCATCAGCTCTTCACCTTCTCAAGCGTCCATTTCTACTGCCCCCTCACCTCAAACGGTCACCAACAAACACCACCTGCCACCCACCCCAACCTCTTCAACTCACTTCATCAATTTCTTCTCCAGTCCACCCATTTATCCTTTGTTGTCAATCCTGAGTGACACCATATGTATCATCGTTACCGGTGCAATCCAGCCACCCACCATCCGCTTCACCACCCTCACCCAACCAGTCCAACTTTGACCTAAAAAAGGGGATTATATTTTCACAAAAACCCCATTGTACTCGCAAAACCAAATGGGTCCAACCTTATTGACCCAAAATCAAATGGCAACTCGATTAACCCCTATCATTTGTACTCTAGACCCATATCCACTAATACCAGTCCGTCTACCCGCCACATTTGTAATGATCCTACCCATCTACGGTCTCATAATTTAACCAGAATAACCTTTCACCTCACCTTTTCCTACATCACATATTGGGTACAAGCATGGTACTTCCTCTGACCCAACAAACATTATCCCCAATGTGACACAATGTACCGCTTCAGATTGATCTCCCGAGCAAACAAGTAGTAACTTTGTTGCCATACATGGCAGCACCAAAGAGAAGGGGGAAACATAGACCTGAATTGTACTAGTGGAGCAGGATCCAACATGTTAACAATACCCCCAATGATGATCAGCATTCTAGCATGAAATAGTAGGGGAGCAACCCGACCATCATTGCATGATGAATTCCTCCAACTCATCTATATGCATCGACCAACAATAGTGGCGATTCTCAAATCTAGACTTTTTCAGAATCGAGCAATATCGATAGTAAGAAGACTTCCTTTTACTGTTCACTATATAGTACCATCTGTTGATTTTTCAAGTAGTATTATGATATTTTATCAGCAGCTCACCATGCACAATTCATATGGAAGTAGTTAACAACAATACGTCAGATGCCTTCATCCTATCAGCAATTTACAACCCACCGCAACCACCACTACAAGAAAAGTGGTGTGTGGCGAGCAAGTAGTTTTTTTGAATGTATTAAATGATATGCTTCTCCTATGTGTTCACAAGTGCAGACCAAGTAATAATAAAATAAAGAGTAAATTATGCCCCAAGTATCGATCCCACGGAGAGTGTGTAATTATAGTGTTCGCTAATAGACAACAATGAAACAAATAATAAAGAAGATTTAAATAACAAGAATTGATTAGATTGGTGAATTTCTAAAGATCAATTTATTAACTATTGATTATGTGATTCACAGACAAACCACTATTTCTCCTTTAGTTATTTTCATCATGCTAAGCTCATAAGTGGTCAATGAACTATCGGAATTCTAGTGTTGTGTTATCATAGCTCCTAAAAGTCCCCCGCCTACTTTTAAAGATCAACTCATATGGTGATTAATCTAAAAGAGTTAAAGTTTAGTAATCAATTCAACCCTCTCAAGTGTTAACTCTATTGAATAATCAAAGATATGGATTTGTGTGATCTAGTTTATGCACAAGTGGTGTTAGCCCACTTCGAGCACATAAAAATCAAACATGTAGTACCACGAGGCATGTTAGTGCTCATCAAGTGTATAAATCAAACATGTAACATATAAAACGAATCACATATAAACACATAGGGCTCAACATGAATTTATAGCTAAAGGTTCATTCTGCATAAATAATCATTACGTTGGTTTTCAAATACGGAGAAAATTATCACATAATGATTTCAAGTTCAATAACACAAACAGAAAAGAACATCATAATAAAAGAGTAAACAAAATATGAACTCTCAATCCCATAGGGACTTGGTATCTCTGTCTTTAATCTCTGTTGCTCTGCTTATCCCGATTGAATCGTGGCTTGAATTTCTTCTCAATGGAGGCGTGTGGTGTGTTTTAGATTGATTGTGGTGATTTGAGATGGTTTGAGGTATTGAAAAACGTGCCGCCCTATTGTTATTTATAATCCTTGATGTCTAACTTTTTGTGCTTTGGCTCTTCCTTGTTTGTTCCTTGTCCAAATCACTTGTCGTTTCATCCACTGGACTCTTCATTTTATCTTCTTTTATAGCCTTATGTGCATTCATTCTATTTTAGGTTGTTTTCCACTAAAATGCTACGTTTTCACCAAACGACTCTAAAAACCTGAAACACACGAAAACACACTAAAATATACTACTTACTTAAGTAATTATCCATTTAACACCTTACAATAAGGTCTAATAATGCATAATTTATACATTCATCAATAGGGATAAGTCTGAATTGTCCGAACAACTTAGTATCATTGGCTTGGTAAGCCTTTACAGGAAAGGGAAATTTGCATCAAAGTCTTCTTGTTGGGACTAGTGCCACAATTAGTTGATTCTACTAACTGCTTTTGTCACTTACCCAGTTCATCGTCATAGTGAGAACTGCCCTTATTGGGTACTTTCATTAATTTTAAATGGGTTGTACTAAGTGATTTCAACAATATACTTGTATCCATGAGAAATCTGGAGGTAGCTCCAAATCCCAAACTGTTATGCATAGATTTACAAATTGTATTCAAGCATGTGGCCTTGAAAACCTGGGTTTCATAGGACCCCGTCACACGGACTAACTGTCGTTTTGGTTACGATTTCTTTCATGAGTGTATTTACTGCTTTTTTGCTAACATTGCTTGCATCACTGCTCACCGCAATACCCTTATTACCTAACTCGTACCTCAAGCGTCTGATCACTCTCCCATTGTCCTTACTAGTTCCTATAACTTTCGCTGATCCCTACAGTGCGTCAAGTACAAAACAAATTCAGATGAACACCCCATGTTCCTCACCCCTCCCATTTGTCTCTTGTTGAGGCAACCTGTAACCAATTCTATAACTCATTCCATCAATCCCCTCTGTTCTTTCAACAATGCTCGCAATTTGGTACTTTATGTGGCCCGATAGTGGGAATCTAAGTGTTTTGGGAACTTAGATACCAACATCGCTCTTCCCCGCCTACACTCTTCCATAGAGAGACATCTCTATATACATATCTCAACCGTTTGATATCACAAAAGCAAGATTATTGGGCACAAAGAGCAAATAATTAGTGGATCAAAGACGAAGATTGCAATACTAAGTATTACCATTCCTATGCTAATAACCATTGTCGGTCCAATTCTATCCATTGTATCAAAAACTCAGTAGACCAATGAATTATGAGAACCCCACAAATACTGGAAATATTCGCAGCCCATTTTCAATCCACAATCAGTACAACCACCACCATCAACTTACCATTCCACTTCTTCAACATTCCTTGTGTTTCTCTATCGGCATATGATTCACTATGCTCTAGTCCATTTCCTAAAGATATTCATAGGGCGGTCAAAATCATTGGACCTTTAAAGATTCTAGGCCAGGACGGTCGTAGTGCTAATTTTTATCAAAATAATGGCGCCATGTTGGCCAATCGGTTGAAACGTTTTCGTTGATTTGTTTTCCCAAGGGATTCTTCAACCTCACCTCAACTATATAACAATTATTCTCACTCCTAAACGCTCCTACCCTACCCTTGTGTCAGAATTCCGTCTGATTAGCCTCTACAATGTAAGCTATAAAACAATAGCTAAAATCCTAGTGAACAGAATCTGCTCTTTCCTCATGGATCTCATCTTTTCTTTCCAAAATGCATTCTTCCATGGTCGAAAAATTGTTGATAATATTTTGATGGCACATGAACTTCTCCATACTCCACAGTCTAAGGGTAAAAGCAAAAATGGACATATGGATTTAAAGCTGGATATTCAAAAAAGCCTATGACAACCTTAGTTTGGAAGTCCTACAAAAAAAAAAAACAAAAAACTCTAGAAGCCTTTCAATTTCCAACGTCGTCATCTAACAGATTATGACATGTGTCACAACTGTAACTTTCACAGTCTTTGTAAATGGGGCCAAATTTGCCATGTCGACCCCCTAATAAGAGGCTGAGACAACTTCTCTATCACCTTATATGTTTATCCTATGCATGGACATGTTCATCCATCTTACCTTATATAGTACTCATAACGAAAACTATGGTGCAGTGAGTGCAAATTGCATGGGGCCAAAAATCATGATTATAAGCTTCACTGATGATTGCTTCCTTTTTTGCAATACTTAGTACAGTTCGCACGCTTTAGCACAACCTGCATCTTTTCGCATAAGCAGCTGGACACACCACTAAATGGTCCAAATCAAAATCAATGTTTGCCCTTTCGATTCCTCCTAAGCGTAAATAAGCGTTGGTAACCACTTTTAACCTAGCAACAATTTCACCTACGGACAAATACTTAGGTCTTCTAGTATATTCCGGAAAGTCAAAAGTTCACCCTCACCCATTGGTCAAACCGTGCTTCATATAAATTGACACGTGGTATACCCATCTTTTGTCATTCACATGATAAAATGTTCGATCGTCTTCTTTCCTTTCAGTAATCCCCCACCATGCTATGTCGGCCTTCAAGCTACCCCATACTACCTTAGCTCAATTTCTAAAATGAACTAAAATTTTTCTATGAAAGCCTCTGGGACTAGGAAAACTTAGCAAATGTTAAGTGGGACACAGTCTATCTCCTAAAATCTCTAAGAGGGTTAGGGATCCGACCAATGACGACTATGAATGATGCCTTCCTCCTTAACCATGTGTGGTGTCTACTAACTCAACCCAACTCTCGTTGGGCCAAAGTCCTGCGTGCAAAGTACCTCCCTAATAACCATATTTTCTTGGCTGAAGCTAAAACACACCATAGTTGGAGGTGGAAATCTATTCACTCTGTTGCCAATTTTCTTTCGAGGAAAAATAGATGGTAGATCCACAAAAAACACATGTTGAACTTCTGACACACAAAGTGGGTAGGAAATCTCGCCATTGTTGAATATCTACCATTTATCCCACAACGTCTCACTAACCTTTCAATAGCCAAAGTCATAAATCAGTCCACCCACACATGGAACTTTCGTCAAGTTGTTGCTTTCCTCTACAGCATATTATCCTAAATAACTTTGGTACACCATTACCGATTGATTGTCAACATGATGATTTATTTTTTGCGTGGGCTGCTAATGATCGATTCTCAATATCCAGTGCCTACACAACCATTGCTCAGCAAAGCAATAAAGCTAACTCACTATACTTTATTTGGTCCACTATCTCTAAATTGCAAATTGACCTCAGGGTTAAATATTTCTTTTGGCTCTTGAGTCATGACATTGTACCTTCTAAGCAAAGACTGTTTCACCAATAGGTAATAATGCCAAAACCTGATTGCCATGTATGCCAACAGTCTCCTAAAATAACCAATCATCTTTCAGCGACTATTCTGTGATGCAACACATTATTCAGCAACTTATCCTCAGCATGCCACCCCGCAATAACACTCACCCTTTAATTCATCCTAACTCCCTTCCCCGCAAAACTCAAGAAAGCCGGCCGATTCTGGCATATCTAGACTGCTCGCAACTCCCTAGTGTTCGATTACCAGACTATCTTGAGCGTGCAATTTTGCTCATCCTATTACTACCACCTCGAGTCCAGGTACAAGCAAATAAAGCCAAATGATCATGAGCAAAATCCACCCATTCCACCTTCTCCTCGAATGGACTCCACCCCCTATAGGTTTTGTCCAACTCAATGTTGATGGTTCGTCCTACAACAACCCAAGCCAGGCAGGGATTGGGGGCATCATATGTGATTCTAATGGGAATTTTGCGGCAACGTTCTTTGCGTCAGTGGACTATACTACCAGCAACCATGCTGAATTTGGGCACTTAGGGACGATTTCATCATCATTGCAGCTCACACGTATCATCATCTCGTTGGATTCCATGTTTCTTATTGCCTGTCTTTCGAGGACACGGTCTCCACCTGCTCACCTTGGTGTTATGCTTAAGGATATTTGGAATAGGATGACCATGCTTCATACAGTGATTAGCACTTTTACGTGCACACAGACGAATCAAACAGCATGCTGTCTTGCCAAATTATGAGCATCACTCATCAACACTGATGTGCTATAGCCACCATCCTATCATGTTTGGGTTAGATGCCTTTTTAAAATTTTACTATTGTATCTCGTGTTTCGCATACCATTTCCCTTGTACTAAAACTATTTACTTGCAATAATAATTTGACGAGGGTCTGTACAAATAATAAATTTTAAAAAGTTCAATCTTCAATATATAATATAGATGGTTGTTGTATTCATATTATAATTATTTTTGAAATTACTCAAAATCCATAACATATACATATAAGTATAAGTTATAACTCCACTTGCAGACCATACACAATTGAATGGGGGCTTGTAAGGCAGCAGTCAACTGTTTGTATCTGATATATAATTTGTCGACATCACAAAGTTGTGTAGGCATAAACTGATGATATCTCAATGATATCTAGAGATCTTTGTCCCTTTGTAGCTGTCAGTCGGACATCATTTTGATTCAAAGACAAAATATGTGACATAAGGCGTTACAGAGATCCTATTTTATTTTATTAATACTTTTTATCTTCTAGAATTCAGAAAGAACATGAAGTTTGGAATACTCTAACTTGTATATGAAAACATGTCTAATTAATCGCTCTGAAATTCAACGTGTAACAGAACATGCACCAAATCTTTGTGTGCTTTTTCCTTAAAATCATTTCTTAACATCACCATTTTATATTAGCATTTGCTTCGAATGTCTTAATCCTCCCCAAATAGAACTATCTTCATCTTCATACGATAAAAATACATATATCCTATAGTAACATCCATGCATGCTCTCACCTAGTCGTCTTTAATTATTTATCAAACCACACAAAGTACTGTATATTTCTATTCAGGAAAATAACAAATCCTAAACGCTGCAAAACATTAATCTTCTAACATATGAAGAATTAGGTGTGTATATAAGAGGGAGAGAGCTGAAAATTATAACGTTGAAATATCATAGCCGGGGCCATTTTGCCTCTAACCTTGCGAAATTCTGTCTCATACATATCCAACACTCCTAATTGAAGGGCAATACATGAGGCGACCCCTGCATTTCCTTTGTAACGCCTTCACTGAACATCTAGGAGTTGAATTCCTTTGCATCATTGCCTCATATTTTGTGGTCGTGGTTCAATAAAAGTATCGGTAGATTAAGCTGCAAGCCAGCCGATAGCGTAACATTGCCTAGTGTGGTTTCTTTTTCAGCGACTCGAGTGAGCATAACTCTTGGAGGATATAATCTTAGCACCTCAAGAAATATCATGGATACATGTAACCCAATAAAAATAAAATGAATCTGAAACTTGCAAATCATTCCAAAAAATAGTAAAAAGTTTGTGTATTGGATGTAACACATTAAACATATGGTATGTATAGGATACTCAAAAGGGAAGAGATTAATGAGACATTCTAGGAGATAATATGAGGTACTAGCTTGAGAAGTTATTCTAGAATTATGTACAATTGTTGCACGTCAACATGGTACAACAAACCACTAAGAATATAGTATTTTGCAAATTAAAGGCCACCGCATCTTCATGATTGTATCTAGATTATTGTATTGTCAAGAAAAATCAAATTAGCTGCACTCAAACATCATGTAACGACTACGAAGAAAAATTGCACGTGGGTGTTACGGGATGCCAAAGGCCGAGGTTTCTTCCCACCACTTGACAAGAACTAATGCACTCGTCCATCTACCCTGACGAGCATCGCAGTGACCTATAAAGACGAAGTCACGCATAGGTCTTTCTATATTTTGTTGTACTTGTCAGCTTTTGAATGTATGGTTATGTAACAAGTCTTTTCGTTGTTGAGATACACTCATCATGTATTAGGCGGACGTAGTTTGTGTTAAGAGTTAAGATATACTAGCCGATTGGTGCCTCTCTTGTTGGTATTTAAAAATTTAAGCTAAGGGGATGGCTTAATTATTAGCTACTTATTGATGTAAAATATTGTTGAACAACGTTTTTGTTATATTTTTTAATTGTTTCTAATTATTTAGAATCCTTATTTTTCAAACACAAATTGCATAATTAATAATGGATATTTTCCAAGAAATAAATTCACACATTTTTAAGGCCATATAACTTCAATCTGCTAGTTTTTCCATAATTAAGTGTGCTCCATATTGAGGTTGAAGAGCTAAAACCGTAGCCAGAATGTGTGTTCACAAGGGAGCGAGGTCAAACATGTAACGTTGTTATTTTGGTCTTATTTCATCACGGTAATAGAACACGGTAAAATAATACAAATGAGATATAAATAACCAAAATAATGCTATTCAACTTTATTATCGGACTAGCTTGGTCCGGAACACTTATTACAAGCTTACTAGGTTGAATAAACTAATTACAAGATTACTGTAGCGTATCGAATCCTCAGTGTTCGATGCTGACGTGTCGAATGCCTCTGTTCGATGTGAAAAATATGATAAGGATTCGATGATGTACTCAAAGGTATCGAATTCGATGTTGTACTCAAAGGTATCGAATTAGATGCGTACTCAAGGGTATCGAATTCGATACGTACTTTGCCGTATCGAATGTAGCAAATTATGTCTGATCGCGTGTCGAATGGGAACCGTTCGATTCGATGTGTCTCGAATGAACATTGATTTGATGCTAACTGTGCTGAAGTGATTCTCCAATTAAAACGTGCACGGATTACAAGGGGACGGGCTATTTATAGCTGCCGTCCCGTGGGTCCCAATGACCAATATAGAAAGGCGCATCGAATCTAGTCGATTCGATGCGCAACGAACATCACACGTTCGATGCGCTTATGGGTCGGCCCAGTAACAAAGTATTGGGTCAATCTTAAATCACATCCATCATATAGTCCCCCCCAGTTTGGGAGACGATGTCAATGTGGAGATCGTCTTCCAAACTTAAAGAATAAGTTTGGAATTGCTGTGAACGGTCTGCGTCGTACCACTTTAATAAATCTTTTTTCACATTTTATCAATATTTTTCACTGGTTTGGAATATTCCTAATCATATGTTACTTCGGAGCGGATCACATTTGTTATATGAAAATTAATTAAACGCATCGAACATCATTGGTTCGATACGTCAGTTAGATCGCATCGAACGAAGTGCGTTCGATGCGCTTGTTCGATGCGTTCACTGAAATGGGCCTGGTGGGCCTTTCGCTCCCTATATAAAGGCAGGGGTGCCGTGAGGAGCTTATTCTGCTCCTCACGCATTCCGCTTCTCACGTAAAGCGCATCGAATGGTGCCAATTCGATGCGATCTACATCGAACAATATCGATTGGCATCGAATCGTGAGTGTTCGATGCGGTACCATATAATTTTTATCTGTTGTGTCACGATACTTTAATGTTTGTTTGGGCTTTATTTAACTTGTGTCTTTGTTCTACTTAGGATATAAATTAATCAAGCAAAAAACTATCTCTTCCGGAAATTCAGTTAAGGTAAATAACTTGTCTTCATTTTGCTAGATTTTTCTTTTCAATAAATTACCTTTTTATGTATCTTTGAGAGATATGTGAGAGCCTAGAGTGACGTGTTCGTCCTTAGTCAGCCTCCGTTTCTTTTTAATTTATTTCAGTTCGTTCTTGTCAAAGCTGGTGAGCAGTGAGTCAACGTCTGGGAGTGAGTCTAGTAGTGGCTCGAGCTCCAGTTCAATTAATATGGTGAGCCCAACGAATGCTCACGCGGGTTTGAGCACAGTCGCAGTAGATGAGGTTGAGTTAATAGATATAGAGACTATTGGTTCACCCGCGGATAACAATCCCGATGCAAACACTGAACAAACAATGCCTGAGTTTGAAAGTGATAACTCGCCCGTGTCATCCTATCGGGATAATCGTGCTCCCAGCGAGGGCGAAGAAGACGTAGATTATATCAATAGGGATGTTGATGATCATGTTGAGGTCCCAGGAATGGCCTATGGTCAGTATGTTTCCCGCCTCCAACATAGTTGCAAGGGGCTCCGTAAAAAATTCGATATACCCGATAAGTATAAGATCGTCCTCCCCGGGCCAAATGATCAGATGCATACCCCACCACCCGGGCATATGACTTTGTTTGTCGGTCAACTCCTCAATGGTCTTCGCTTTTCAATCTCCTTCGAATTAAGATGGCTTCTGAGGAAGATTAACCTTGTACCCGCCCAACTCACACCAAATTCTTATGCGAACTTGATTGTCTTCATAATTATCATGAAAGCATTGCGTCAACCACAAAGTCCCAACGAATTCTAAGCACTGTTCGAGATTGCGAGGCGGGATGAGGGGTTTTATCACATCAAGGCACAAACGCATCGTAAGTTCTTGAATGGTGGGGCGACCGGATATGGGAAAGATTGGAAGATACGATATTTCTATATCGAGGAGAGTTCTGAAGGAGAGTTTAGGTATTACCGCCGTGAATGATATAATGGTGCAAGGGTAATGATACCCGCTGGCATTTCTACGACATCATGGGATTGCGAATTAATCCCAAATTTAGTTCGAGAATATCAACTTGATGTCAAAAAATTAGTTGAAAGTCGAGTCCTCTCGTTAGCTGGTTTGTCCCCAGTGAAATATAACGGGAGGATGACCCTTGGTATAGCTGCATAACTCTTTTGATATTTTTGATTTACGTCTGTTAAATATTCTAATGATATAATTTTGTTGCAGTCAATTATATTATGGACCGCCATGCAAGGATGAACCGAGTCGTTGCTGTTGATCAGGCTAGCTCACAGACCAACACCGCTACCGATATTCCTCCCCCATGAAAAAGAAAGAGTAAGGGCAAGAAAAACCTTGTCGGTCCCTCTACTATTGTTACTGTTGATTCAGCAGTCGATCCTTTCGAGGATATACTGGGAGGAAATCATGACACTGTTCAAGGCGGTGCTGAAGCTTCAGAGAGCCTGGCAGCTAGTCTAGGTGACAATGTCGAAGGCGTCATCCAGAGAAAAAAGAGAAAAATACCTCAAACTCGGTCACAAACAGGTAGGCCAAGTGCTGCCAACGTCCCAGCCCATGCGACTGGACCAAGTGCAGGGATTGGGTCTAGCCAAGGCCCTCGTGCTCAGGTCGGTGGGTACGAAATTTCAGAGGCCGAAGCTATCGACCACCTGAAGTCTCTCTTGCCTGGTCTTGAAGTTCCTCTTCCGATATCTGCTGAAGAGAGGAGGATGGTGGAGCGGAATACGCTTCATTTGTTGACAGCAATAATTATTTATTTTCTTTGAACTAATTTTCGTTTGATCTGAATTTTAAATGTTGCTTTGATTGCTCACTCATTGTGTTAGGCGGCCGGTTTCATGGACACTATGTTCGTGGCGTTGATGCAAGTCCGGGAAACGGCCACTGGTGGTGATTCTGCTGCCTTGAAGACTGCCCTTAATGAGAAAGAAAAGGCAATGCAAATGGTCAAAGATTATGCTGCGAGGGCGCTTGCCGATAGGGAGGCAGCAAAACAGGCACGTGAGGAGGCTGATCACCTTAAAGAAGAGCTGACCAAACAAATCACCGAGCTCAAACAGGAAGTGGTGATTGCTAGAGAAGAGGCTTATAATGCTGACAACGCTGGATATCAGCGCGGCCTTGGCGAGGTAAAATATTCCCAACTCTAGTGTTTTGCGTTCCTTTTATATTTTGTCGTATTAATAACCTTCGTACCCCTATAGGTTTCTGCTCAACAGAAGGTGGAGATCGCCGACGAATTTCTTCGGAGCAACACCTTTCGAGAAATTTGCACTCGCCGAGGCGATCTCGAAGTTCGCAAGGCATAAGTCTTGAATGTTCGTCAATTTTATGCGACGCAGTATGTCCGTGGCGGTTTTAGGCCAGATTGGTTGAGCCTGTCTCTGAGGCCCAATCGAGAACCTCTCCTGCCTCGAACAACTTCTGATCCTGCAGATCCTGACAAGTTCCCGAGTCGTATCCCTCCTCCGAGGATGAAGGAGAAAATTGATGTCGCACAACCTTAGGGCCCTTCTTTTTGTTTATGCTCATGAACAATTTTTAATTTAGTTCTATCTGTAGCACTGCGTCGCTATTATGCGCTTGAACAATTTGATGACCGGCAGTATTACGCTTTTGAGTTCTCTTTTTGAATTGCTTAATTATCTAAGCTCATATCTGGTGCCTTTTATTTCAATTTCATGTATTGGTTCTTTACTTTATTTTGACAACCTGTAGGTTCTTTATTGTTCATTCCGCGATGAAGAATTGAATAAGGTTTTTTCTTACATGATTATAATTGTCCTACTTGTTATTATTTCATTTAGGAAAAGGTTTTGCTTGTCATTTTGGACATAGTACTTTTTTCCTTGTATTTTCGTTCAGTCGTTGTTACTCGTCTCTTGAGAGTTTCGTTCATGTTCTTTCGAACTGTGGGTTTTAACGAGCACTTACAATGTTATATGTAGTGTCTGTTCCTTGATTGTTTTCCAAGCAATTGTGGTAATAGTTGTCACTCCGGAGAGAACCGTTCTTCCTTCCTCGTCATTTGTGTGAGATTCTAAGTGTCTTGTGGTACAATAGATGGAATCTTCATCCCTCCCTTTGTCCTTTAGGAATTGTGGTATCTCGTATCACATTGGGTAGAGTCTCCGTCTTCTCGTTCCTCTAGGAATTTTCGGTATCTCGTGCCACGATGGACAGAGTTTCCGTCCCTTTCGTTGCCTCAGGCGTTTTTTTGGTATCTCGTGCCACGATGGACAGAGTTTCTGTTCTTCTGTTTCTCTAGGGATTTTTGGTATCTCGTGCCACGATGGACATAGTCTCCGTCCCTTTCGTTGCCTCTGGCTTTTTTCGGTATCTCGTGCCACGATGGACAAAGTTTCCGTTCTTCTTGTTTCTTTAGGGATTTGCGGTATCTCGTGCCACGATGGACAGAGTTTCTGTCCCTTTCGTTGCCTCTGGCGTTTTTCGGTATCTCGTGCCATGATGGACTGAGTTTCCGTTCTTCTTGTTTCTTTAGGGATTTTCGGTATCTTGTGCCACGACGGACAGAGTTTCCATCCCTTTCGTTGCCTCTAGCTTTTTTCAGTATCTCATGCCATGATGGACAGAGTGTCTGTTCTTCTGGTTGCGTCTTGGACGTTATGTCATGCACACAGTTTTATCATGCATATTAGATGATTTTTACATAATTCGATTGATTAAGAGGAATCTGATTATGTGAGCAAATCAGAGCTTGAGTTACAGCTCGTTCACCCTGATTTCCTATGTTGCCTTCCAAACTCACGTTCTGGGTGTCCATGTTTCAAGTTGGTACATGTTTGCCCCTCATGCTTGTAATAGCAGAGGGGAAGAATAAACATTGTTCAAAATATTCAAAATACCTAGGACTCTTATAAACTGAAATGAATTTTTTATTTAATATGCTCCATTTGCCCGGGAGCCAATGCCCTTGCCGCGTCCTTTTCCTGTTGTGGCCACGTTCGGAGCGAAGTTACGTAGCACTTCCAGCCTTCGATATGGTCTGCTATGACTTCGCCTGTTCCGGAAGAGGTTGGAAATTTTACCATTTGATGATAAGTTGACGATAACGCACGAAATGCATTTAGAGCAGGTCTTCCTATTATTCCGTTGTATGCGAAATGCATGTCAACGATCACATAATTCTCCAGAATTGTCTTTCTCTGTGGCGCCATACCCAATGATGTCGGGAGCTTAAGCATTCCTAGTGGTACTATCTCTGGGCCTCCAAATCCATGAAGAAATGTTCTCAATGGTTCCAGTATCTGGTTACTCAATCCCATTTTGGCCAATGTAGAACTGAACAACACATTTACAGAGCTTTCGTGGTCCACTAACATCTTGGTGACGCCATAATTGGCTATATCCACAGTTATTACCAGGGGCAATTTAAATTTGACATATGTATAGCCTGTGCACTCAATTTCCGTAGGTCTGTTGTAGAGAATGTGACTTCCTCGTGAGGCATGTCTTCAATACTTAGTATACTGGCCATATTGACAAAGTTATCCGATTCTACCATCCTCGTGATTCTTCTCTGCCCGTTGGTGGAATGCGCTCCCGGTCCTCCTGATATCATATTGATCATCCCTTTCCTTGTGTTTCCATCTTCAATTTGAGGATACTCGAATAAATGTGGTTCGTCGACCATCCTTTGTTTATCCTTTCTGGGGGATGGAGTTCTCTTTATATTGAAATTGTTTTCTTGTTCTTGAACCTTTTTAACAAACTCCACAAGTTTTTCATCCTTTACTAATCGTTCAATTTCATCCTTCAAGTTTATGCACTCTTCCGTATCGTGGCCCTTTTGATTATGATACTTGCAAAATTGACTGGAATACCTTGTAGCTTTGGATTCCTTCATTGGTCTCGGATCTTTTAAACAACCTTTCCTCTTTGCTGCCCCAAAGACTGTCATGATGTGAGCATTGAGTGGCGAGTATCGTCTAGGCGAACTCTCCCGGTGTTTGTAATTCTTGCTCTTATTGTTGTAGTTATTACGGTTTTGATCCTCTCTACCCCTTTCTCTCTCTTTCATAGGCGCAATTACGGGTACTTTAGTCGCCATCATTTCTTCAAAATGAACCACCTCCTGTGCTATTCTATTAATTTCTTCGATGTTGGTGGGCTTGCGTCTGAGTAAGTACCCATTGAACATCGTGTTGGTGGTTGCTCAGAATAGTATACTCACGATCATCTCTCCAGACGGGCTATCAATCCTTAGCAGCTCCGTATTGAAACGTTTCATAAAGTCCTTCAGACTTTCATTGGTTTCTTGTTTCATCGTATAGAGATGGGAGTGATCCAAAACCAATCTGGCTTGACTGGAGAATTGATCTTCAAACATCTTTCTCAATTGGTTGTAGCTTTTGATCAGTCTTGGAGATATCCGATTAAACCAATCCACAGCTACTCCTGACAGAGTTGTTGCAAATATCCGTGCTTGGATATTGTCTTTAAAGCCGTAAAGGGACAGTTTCTTATCCAATTTAAAAAGATGATCTCGGGGATCAGACTTACCATCATAAGTTTTCAGGTCCGGGATCTTTTCCCCTTGTCCCAAGATCTCTTATTCTATCTCTCGACAAAATGGACTACGGTTAGAAGTATTGTCCTCCCGTATCATCTGAGCTTCGACTGTTGCTTTCTCTTTCTCCAGCCTTTCTATTTTTATGGCCATTTTATCACGCTCACTCCGTGAGTCATGACCGTCCAGACGTCCTCTTTCACCTCTATCTTCTCTCCTTCTTAGTTCTTCTCCTCGGTTTTCTTCCTCAATATGTTCACTTCTGGAATCATGACTCTTCGAACGTCTCATATCTTCTCTTCTTCTCTGTTCAGTAATGCAGTCTTCCCCCTTTTGTTTTTCTCTCCTCTCACGGTGTCTTTTTCACTGTACCTCGATTGACACTAACTTCTTTCCCTGATCATCACGGGTAGATTTGCCCTTACTTTTCATTTCCTCCGATGCATGTTTACTTCTTCTATCATCCTGTCGGGATTTTTCTTTCTCCTTTCCTTTCAATATTCGCGCAACGGAACCTTGTTCCCTTAATACCTCTGGATGTTCAATAGGTGTTGGTATCAATACGGGCGGGGCTGGAGTCAGTACTTCGGCCAACGCGGCTTTTACCATTGCCATGAGTTCATTCTTCATATTGTCTGGAATCTAAGCACTCATCGCCGTTGCCCGAGTCGCGCCTGCTTTAGTGCCTGGCTCTTCCACATCTTGAGGTCCTTGAATTTTCCTTCTTGCAGGTGTTGGCACTGTCGCGGGTACTGCTGACGGTCCCGCATTACCCGACGTTATCTGTTCAGGCTTTATTCGTTCAGCCTCTCCCATAGTTCCCTCTAGAGCTCTACTGCGGGATCGGGTAACTCTAGACATGATGCCTAATAAACTAATAAAACTTAGTGTTCCCACAGACGACGCCAATATTTTGGTTTTATTTCGTCACGGTAATAGAACACGGTAAAATAATACAAATGAGATATAAATAACCAAATAATGCTATCCAACTTTATTATCGGACTAGCTTGGTCCGAAACACTTATTACAATCTTACTAGGTTGAATAAACTAATTAAAAGATTACTGTAGCGTATCGAATCCTCAGTGTTCGATGCTGACGTGTCGAATGTCTCTGTTCGATGTGAAAAATATGACAAGGATTCGATGCTGTACTCAAAGGTATCGAATTCAATGTTGTACTCAAAGGTATCGAATTCGATGCGTACTCAAGGGTATCGAATTCGATGCGTACTTTGTCGTATCGAATGTAGCAAATTCTGTGTGATCACGTGTCGAATGGGAACCGTTCGACCCGATGCGTCTCAAATGAACAGTAATTCGATTATGACTGTGCTGAAGTGATTCTCCAATTAAAACGTGCACGGATTACAAGGTGACGAGCTATTTATAGCTGCCGTCCAGCGGGTTCCAATGACCAATATAGAAAGGCGCATCGAATCTAGTCGATTAGATGCGCGCATCGAACATCACATGTTCGATGCGCTTATGGGCCGGCCCAGTAACAAAGTATTGGGTCAATCTTAAATCACACCCATCAGTTGTAATATCATAGTTAGAGCTCTTTTTGCTTTTAACAGCACAAAATTCTGCCCGATGCGTAATCGAAGGCCCCAACCGAACGGGAAATACACGAGTTCTCCCAGCGTTGACTTAGAAATTCCTTCACTAAACCTATCTTGGTTGAATTCAGTGATGCAATAGAAGTACGGGTAGATTAAGCTGCACACCAGCTGGTAGCGTAACCTTTCCTAGTGTGCTTTCTTTTGTAGCAATTCGGGCGAGCATGACTGTCGGTGAATATAATATTAGAACCTCGTGTATCATTGTTAGTCGTTACCTTCAACGCAAAGGATGTAATTTATATAATATATGAGATTCTTTCAACCATAAATTATCTTTGAGATACGAGGTCTAATATTACATATTTATGCTAAAAATAAGGTATTCAACTAACTCGTTAACAAATGTTCAACGAGTACTCGACAACACTTACGATTTTGAGTTTCCACTCTTGCATTTCAGGTTTTCCTATTTCAAAAAGCTTGCACATCTTCTCTGGTATGAGCCTGCCAATCCCCGTGCTTGCTAAGTAGGATCATTGTCCAAACAAGCAAGGTCGCGGTTGTCTCCTGCCCTACAAAGTAAAAAAGCTTGCACTCTTCGATCACCCATGCGCATTCCAAACTTATTCCATGTTCTTTCACTTTTTGTGATTGGATTCCAATAGCAATGTTAATAAGTCTTCACCACCAGCTTCCCCTGCTTTTAGTGCTTTCATCCTTTTACGGAGTATGCTGAGAATAGATGAGCCCACCTCTTTTGCAATTTTGCCATCCTTCTATTGATCTTTGTTGGCAAAAGTATGCAAAACAAACATGTGCGTTACACTAAGTGCGAAAATTGGTATACAAAGAAGAAAAAATGAGTGTTGGAAACTGAAATTGTGGATCGGGTCGATACGTTGTTGATGTTAACTTAACACTGAAGTTCTAACAGCAGTTTGTGTTTGCTGTTAGTTCTACGATGTTACTTTAACAGCAGACCAGAGTAACAGTTTGCAGCGGAATAAACAAACACGAATTTAAGAAGTGAATATAGGATTATATTAACTTCCGAGCCGTAGGCAAAATACCACAAGGGTTTAACAAAGGCGTTCTCACAACTCTCAAGCTCCTCACTCTCGAATTGTTCGAACTAAGCAAAGCACACAAGAGTTGCTTCGACTATCTCTAAAAGCTCCTCACTCTTAGATCTATTCTAACAACTTCAAAACTTTGCTAAAGCAAGACAACACTCAACAACTGTAAATTAATCTCTCGGATTGATTAGCTCTTGTCTCGTCCTTTGTCTTGATGTACTTCACACCTACATATAGGTTCTTGACTTGGACTTCAAGGTGTGTTGAACACGGTTGGTAATTCTCCTTGTTTCCTTCTCGAACTCCTCTTCCTTGTTCTCGCAGTCCTTCTTGAATAATAGTTCCTTCGCCAGTGATCTAGCCAAGGAAAGACTCCTTCTTCAATTCAGGACTTTCCCTTTGAAGCTTTCCTAGTTGCACTAGAACTCTTCTTTCCTTTTATAAGCCGTTTGTTTAATTAAGGAAACTTCTCATCTTAGAAACTTTGAGCGTCCAACCTAATGCAAGTTTGTTTCCTGAATAATAATCAACGACAACTACAACTGTGGAACTCAGTTAGTTAGATGAATAAGGCAAAATAATAATAATAATAATAACTAGATTGTAAAACAGTTTATGGACGTGCAATGTTACTCTAACATTGAAAATCTCAATGTTATCCTAACATCCAGAAAACCTGCACTTTCAATCTCCCCCTTTTTGCCTTAATCACAAAACCTAAGAAACAGTTCTTATCAGATCAAATTATTCAGAAAAACTTCATTATATCATAACAATGAAAAACTAAGTACTCTCCCCCTGAATATCAGAAGGGACTAATCCAATGTTATTCTAACAATGATACTTTCAATGTTATAACATCCAGCTTTATCAATGTTGGTTTAACATCAGAAAGTTAACACCTGCAAAACAGAGTTAGTACCAGCAATCACAGTTCAATAATAGCATAAGCAGAAACACTAAGTACCCAAAATTAAAAAGTACCTAATTACAGTCCATACTAGCAGCAAGGAACAGTCTCCTTGATCAGAATAATTAAAAAGAAAACAATTGTTCAAAAGGCATTAGAAACAGAAACTAAAAAAACTTGCAGGAAATTTCGAAAATTTGATCTACGCTCCCCCTTTTTGTGAGGAAGGCAGATCCTTCAAGTGTTTCCTCAAGCTGTCCAGTTCCTGCAGTCTGACTTGCTTGTCAGCTATTTCCCTCTGGGTGTCCTCGTACTCCCTATCCAGCCAGACCAAGGTTTCCTCAACAAAAGCATCTGCAATCACTGAGCAGCTGTCACCACTGCTCACTGGAACTGAAGAAGCAGCAAACTTGTGTGTCTTCTTCTTCTTCTTCCTGCTGGGACCAGCTTCTCCTTGAGGGTTCCAAGGCAAATCCTGGATCCTCACATTAGTGAAGTAGCTCCTGGTGATTGACATTACAGCCTTGTTGCTGATCCATCCTTCAGTCTTCTTGGTTTTGAAGCCTTGCTTCACCAACAGGCATGAGATCAGAGAGGGATAATGAAGGATTCCTTTGGGCTTCATAGTGACTTCCTTCATGTGTCTCAGCACTTTTTCACCAATGTTTACACTCATTCCATTCTTCAGCTTGTACACCAACTTTGCTGACTCTTTGGTCATCACAGTAGTGTTGGAAGAAGGAAGCCAATTGTAAGTGCTGATCTTGTGAAGGATGGCACTAAGAGAAGTCACCCTGGTTGTGGGAAAGCTCTCTCTCCATTGCCTAGTGAGGCCACCTGTAAGATCAGTGATGATCTCCTCCATAGTAGGATCCTCAGACTCTTCAGGATCAGGAAGACCCCAAGCCTCATTGATCATGGCAGGAGTGACGTCATAGCCCTTCTTCCTAACCCAAGCCTTCCCATACTTAGAAGAATCCAGGTTGATCACCCACTCAGAGAGATTCATGTAGAACTCTCTCACTACATCAGGAACATATGCAGACAGATTCTGCACAGAGCCCAAGACTCCTCTAGCCTCAAGCAACTCAAACACCCTGTTTTCTTTGAAAATACCCTCCTCAATAGCCCTTTCCTTGTGGATTACCCTGGCTTGGTATGCCTCCCATTGCTCCTCAGCATCAGGAGACACATAGAAGTCAGAGTAAGCTTCATGTGGATACTCTTTCATCATCAGATCAGTAAACTGATCATCATATGATGTTAGAGTAACATCAGCTTGCTCTGGCTCATCAGCCACAAGCTCTTCTTCCTCAACTTCCTCTTCCTCCTCAATCTCTTCTTCTTCTTTTTCTTCTTCTGACTCATCCTCAGAAGACTCAGCCATCACCTCCTTACCCTTCCTCTTCCTGGCAGCATTTGCAAGGGCATCCAAGGGAAGGTTTTCATCCTCATCCTCTTCTTCTCCTTCAACCTCAGCTGGTTGATCACTCACAACAGCTTGGTTACCTTCAGTAGCAACCCCATTATTTACACCAAGATTGCCATCAGCAGCAATCTCCTGAGACAAATCCTCATCATGCTCACCAGTAGCATGTCCACTCTCCTCAGCAGCAGCAAGCTCATCATCATTAGCCTCATTAGGCTCAATAGAACTAGCCACAGTTGGCTCCACCACTTCCTCAACCACATTAGCCTCAGCTGGCTCAATCACAGCACTACCCAACTCAATCACAGGGACCTCATTCTCCCCCTCAATACCAACACCAACATCAGAAGGTATACTCGGAGTAGGGTTAGCCATTGTTACCTCGATTTCAGGATTGGTGGGAGCAGGAGCTTGCTCGACAGCATCTGATGTTGAACCAACATCTTTCTTTGAAATCTTTTTGCCCTTGCGCCGTTGAGTGGTAGCTTTCCTCTTTGGAGAGGCGGCGACTGTGGTTTCAGCGGCGGTGCGTCTGGTACTGCGTCGTGGCGCTTGCTCGACTTGCGCAGCTGCTTCTACAAGAGCATCAATATTGGACTTGCGTGCCATTGTTAGAGTAATTTTGAGATAAAAAGATTGAAGATTTTGAAAATTTAGAGAGTAATTTGCTTTGCACAGATTGTTAGCGTTAGAATGAAGAAGAAATTAGGGCAAATTATATATATGATTCAGATGAAGAGCATGGGATAGTGGTGTTGTAACATGTTACCATAATAATCTGACCACTGTCACGCGTCCCCTTCATGTTATTCTTACCACGTGTCAGTGTTAGGTTAACACGTAACCAGAGCAGTCTCCATTCCTGAAAACTTATAAGTTACAATGTTACAATGTTGGACTAACATTGGCAAGTTAACATCAGGGAGGGAAGTTGGAGGTGCAGGGCTTTATCCAAAGTAGCATCATCTTGTGAGAGCGTGAGATATTCCTGTACTAATCTGAAGCTTCAACCAAGTACACAGGTACAATGACACAGTTTAAGATCATCAGTATAAGCAAGTGACAAATCAAACAGAGAAAAACACAGAGGATATACTTATCCAGGGAAAAGATTTTCCCACAGCAAGAAGATCACAAAACATAGTGCTTTTACCTGTAGCTGGTCACCCAAGAAGTATGCCTCAACACATGATACTTAACTACTCCCCCTAAGCCCAAACCGACAAAAGGAAATATGCAGAACTAGAATGAATGCCACCATGTTAGATTAGCATTTGAGAGATGGTAACCACATACAAACCGCCTTGCCAACTGGGATCAGGACATATCAATTTATCTTTAACTTTCACTAATTTTAGAAACTCTTTTTGAATAAAAAAACTGATGAATGTTAAAGGACAGTCTCATCACTGAATGTGGGCAGCACATGACTCCACACACCCCAGCAACTTAACTATCAGCTACAGATCAGGCAAGTACAAAGGAATTGAATGAAGACAACACTTTTATCAAATATTTCTCCACCCCAACTCCTCATGCATACTTGTTTACTAACCTGTTTATCAAGGAAATACTAAGTAATCAATGCTACTGAATGCACACAGTCTAAACTTTATGCACCCCAGTATGAAAGATCACTATCATGTAAAAACCTTGGCCATAGACACAAATATGAAAATAAGCACAACTGAATGACAATGAGGCCTTCAACATCATGTACCCCAACTTCTCTTCATACCTTGTCAAACCTAACATGGATAAGACACAACTGAATATCATCAGAGTAGTGAGCTCTGTGTATCCCAGCTTCTCCCATGATGTTAGGTTAACATTCACAGACTAACAACAGAGTTATTTCTTTCCAAACCTCTTGATATGTACCTGTTCACCAATCACCTTAGCTATTCATACAGGTCAACCACACAACCAACAGTTTCTCTAACAAAGATGTAATTTGCAAGAAAGAAGAATGCAAAAAGGAACATAAAAGAATTACAGCTACACCACAACCAATAACCAATGCTAGACAGTGGTGTTATGTCAACACTAGTGAACTAACATCTCTAAACAATGCACATGCCAAGAGAGTTCCTCAGACTGAAGAACCTCTCAGTATCTAATGGTTTAGTGAACATATCAGCAAGCTGATTGTTAGTTTCTATATGTTCAATGTCAACAAGCTTGTCTTCTACCATGTTTCTTAGAAAGTGATGCCTAATGTCTATATGTTTTGTCCTAGAATGCTGAACAGGATTCTTAGAGATGCTTATAGCGCTAAGGTTATCACAAAACATAAGTAAGGTATCACTGTCTAACCCATAGTCCAGTAGCATATGTTTGAGCCATACCAACTGGGTGACACAACTACCTGCTGCAATGTATTCAGCCTCAGCAGTGGATAGTGACACACAGTTTTGCTTTCTACTGTACCATGAGACCAAGTTGTTCCCCAGATAAAAACATCCTCCACTTGTAGACTTTCTGTCATCAATATCACCTGCCCAGTCTGAGTCACTGAAACCTACAAGATTTGTGTTAGTGTCAAAGGAATACCATATACCAAGAGCCAAGGAGCCAGAAATGTATCTAAGTATTCTCTTCACAGCAATCAGATGTGACTGCTTTGAACATCCCTGGTACCTTGCACATACACACACAGAGAACATAATATCAGGTCTTGAAGCAGACAAGTATAACAAGCTTCCTATCATTGAACGGTACAATGTTGGATCAACATTGACACCAGTATCATCCCTGGCCATCTTCACTGCAGATGCCATGTGAGTCTTACAAGGCTTTGAATCTGCTAATTCAAACCTTTACACCAAATTCTTTGCATACTTTTCCTGACTTAGGAAAATTCCATTACCTGTTTGTTTCACTTGAAGACCAAGAAAGAAAGTTAATTCTCCCATCATACTCATCTCAAACTGCCCTGTCATTGATTCAACAAATTTTTCTAGAATAGAATTGTTAGTTGAGCCAAACACAATATCATCTACATATATTTGAGCAATACAGACATGAGAATCTTTCTTCAAGACAAACAGTGTTCTATCTCCATCACCTCTAACAAAACCAAGACTTAAAAGGAACTTTGTAAGCCTTTCATACCATGCTCTAGGTGCTTGTTTAAGACCATATAGTGCCTTTTCAAGCTTGTACACATGGTTTGGATACTTAGGATCTGTGAACCCCTTTGGCTGTTCAACATATACTTCCTTATCAATCAGCCCATTCAGAAACGCACCCTTTACATCCATTTGGTATAGTTTTATCTTAAGACAACATGCTATGGCTAGAAGTAACCTAATAGATTCAATCCTAGCAACTGGAGCAAAAGTCTCATCAAAATCTACACCTTCAACCTGTGTGTACCCCTGAGCAACTAGTCTAGCTTTGTTTCTAACTATAACCCCTTCCTCATTACTCTTGTTCTTAAATATCCACTTTGTCCCTATTACATTAACATTAGGTGGTCTGGGTACAAGTATCCAGACATTGTTCTTAGTAAACTGTAATAGTTCATCTTGCATGGCATTAATCCAAAAGTTATCAAGAAGGGCTTCATTCACATTTTTAGGTTCTATGGTGGAGACAAAACAAGAGGCATTATCAACAGTACAAGTGAAGTTCATACAGACACACAGTTTTACCATATCTCTATAGTCAAGTCTTTCTCTATTGCGTGTCCTTACCCGTTCAGTGAGTTCACCTATTACCTGGGATGCTGGATGGTCTTTCTGAATCCTAGCCGGGGGGTCTCTTCTAGGTTCAGAGGCACCTTCATGTTCTGAGTCAGAATCCTCTGATGTTATTCTAACATCTGATCTCGCTGGTGTTAGTCTAACATCGTTCCCTGACTCTTGTTCAGTGTTTCCAGCTTCCAGTTCCAATGTTGGTGTAACATTGTCAGGAGTAACATTCTCGGTTTCCACTATTGGTTCAACATTGGGAACTAAGATGTCACCAGTACCTGTATCAAGAGTGAAATCATCAAACACAACATTCACTAATTCCTGAATTGTCTTCAATCTAAGATTGTAGACTCTAAAGGAAGTACTATTGGCTGAGTATCCTACAAAGATGAATTTTTCACTTTTAGAATCAAATTTACTCAGATAATCCCTGTCATTCAGTAGATAACAATCACATCCAAATTCATGAAAATATGCAACATTTGGTTTTACACCCTTCAAGAATTCATATGGAGTCATGTTAGTTCCAGGTCTAAGATACACACTGTTACTAATGTGACAAGCAGTATTTAAGGCTTCAGCCCAGAGTCTTTTGGATAAGTCTTTGGCATTGAGCATAACTCTGGCCATCTCTTGAAGAGTCCTGTTCTTTCTCTCAGCAATCCCATTCTGCTGAGGAGTCTTAGGAGCTGAAAATTCATGGAAAATACCTTTAGCATTGCAGTAGTTATCAAAACTAGCATTTTTAAATTCTTTACCATGATCAGACCTAATTTTAGTCACAGTGGAGCCATACAAGTTTTTAATACTAGCACAAAGAATTTTGAACTGATCAAAAGCTTCTGACTTTTCTTTAAGAAATTTTACCCAAGTGTATCTAGAAAAGTCATCTACAATCACAAAGGCATATCTCTTCCCACTGAGACTACTTACCTTAATTGGACCCATTAAGTCCATGTGCAGCAATTCAAAACACCTACTAGATCTAGGGTTAGCATTCTGTACCTGTAGGGGTGTATGAACTGCTCTGGTTTGCTTACCCTTGAGGCAATCACCACACCCAAGCTTACCTGGACAAGACAGCTTTGGTAAGCTTCTTACAGCATCAACTTTCTGTAATTTCTCAAGGTTTCTGTAGTGAACATGTCCAAGTTTCCTATGCCATATAGAAGCCTCATCTATCTTGGCATGGAAACATTCTGCTTCCTCCTGGGCTAGATAGCAGTTGTCTTTGGATCTAGTACATGTCATCACAAGAACATTGTCACTATCATAAACATCACAAGATATCTTATCAAATGTAACCAGTAAGTCATCATCACACAGCTGACTGATACTGATTAGATTTTCCTTTAACCCATCTACCAACAACACATCCTTCAAGGGAGGGAATCCATCAACATTCAACGTCCCCTTGGCAATGATTTTTCCTTTGGTGCCTCCTCCATAGGTCACTGTTCCAGCACTCAAATGTACCATTTGCTTAAGATTCTCTTTGCTGCCTGTCATGTGTCTTGAACATCCACTATCGAAGTACCATTTACCTGAAAGGTTAGAGTACACAGCAGAGAAAACAACATTGCAAACAACTTTAATCTTAGGGGTCTTAACTTTTTCTACCCAAGTTCTACCTTTCTGTCCTGAACCTAATGTTGGTCTAACATCAGAAACTGTTGTTGTTCTAACATTGGGTTCAGTAACTGTTTTCTTACCACATTCTCTTATAAATTTTCTATAGAATGGTTTTATGTGGCCTGGTTGGTAACAGTATTGACAGATAAAAGTAGGTTTACTTCTCACAGTGTTGATGGTACCTAAACTCTTAGAGTCAGATTCTTTAACAAAGCTAGAAGTTAGATAGGCAGAATTAACATTTGAAGTGGAAGGTTTCTCAACAAATCCCAGACCACATGAACCTGAATTTCCCATGATTAGTACCTCATCAAGTTTAGAAGTACCTGCATTCCATTTAGCTATGACCTGTGTGTCTTTCTTGAGTTTATCCTTTACCTCTTTCAACTCAGCTTCAGCTTTGTCAAGATCTCTTTCATAGAGTTTCAACATGTTCATCAAACATTCAATGTCATGATTTTGTGCTTTATTTTTCTTTATGAGTCTGACATTCTCTCTTTCAAGTCTGAGAAAGGTTGTATGTAGGTCATCAAGAATTTCCTCCTGGGACATCTCATCTTCATTGAAGTACTCCTCTTCTAGATCAACTGAGCCATGAAAACAATCAAAGTTAGCATCATCACAATCAGGGAGTGTGTCATGGTTAACCTGTGTGTCATTGCTGTTCCAGTCTCCAAAGAAGATCTCCTGCTTTGCTGTTGGTTCTCTAATGTTAGAGTAACATTGAGATTCTTGGCAGTTTCTGGAGTCTTCTCCTGACCAGATGATCCGAGTGCAAAGCGCAGCAGTGTTGATTTCCTCAGATTGTTCATCAGCACTTGTTCCAGATTCGAAGTCAGCTTCATTAAAGTCATCTACACAGACCCAATGAGAATTCCCTCTTGTTCTGAGGGTGTTAGCACATTCATGTTTAAAGTGACCATACCCCTTACATTCATAATACTGGACATCTTTCAATTTCTCAGCATCTTGAGGAGTGCTCTTAGATGCCATGTATTTTACAAACTTTGGGGGCAATTTCTTATAACTAACAGCAGCATTATTGGGTTGTTTTTCTTTACTTTTATCTTTGTAGCCCAATTTACTGAACTTCCTAGTGATGTTACCATAGTTAGAAGAGATCAACTCATATTCATCCTCATCACTCCCTGTAGAATCTGAGCTAGTACCTAGTAAGGCTAAAGCAAGTTGTTTACTGGACTTTCCTAGGAATTCTAGTTCAAATTCTTTTAGAGTGTTCATTAATGTTTGAAAGTCCATGTTGGCAAGATCTCTAGACTCATTCATAGCAATTCTTTTGACAGTAAACTTAGAGGATAATGTTCTAAAGGCTTTGTATACCATGGTTTGATTAGGGATGATAAAACCTAAGTTTTGGCACTGATTAGCAATATCTAGAAGTTTCTCAAAATAACTATCAATGCTTTCATCCTCACCCATCTCTATCTTCTCAAAGTCCCTCAAAAGTTTTCTATATTTAGAGTCCCTCACAGCCACATCACCCTCACAATGTAATTCAAGAATTTCCCATGCAGCTTTAGCAGTAGAACAAGTTTGAATCAGTTTGAACATATGATTACCTACCCAGCTAAAAATAGCATTGAGAGCCTTTTCATTGAAGTTGTAGAGAGCAATTTCGTTGGCTGTCCATTGTCCCTTTGGCTTAGGTACCAGATCAGCATCTCCATCTCTTGGCAAGTAGGGAATGGTGTAGCCTTCTAGTACTGCGTCCCAAGCTCTTAGGTCGATGGATTTGATGTGGACTCTGAGCCTGATCTTCCAGTAGGCATAGTTGTTGGGACCCTCCAATACAGGCAACCTGCTGGTATTAGGGTTGGAATTGTCCATCTTGTCGTATCAACGCCAAACACCGGTGAAGTTGGTGCTTGGCTCTGATACCAATTGAAATTGTGGATCGGGTCGATACGTTGTTGATGTTAACTTAACACTGAAGTTCTAACAGCAGTTTGTGTTTGCTGTTAGTTCTACGATGTTACTTTAACAGCAGACCAGAGTAACAGTTTGCAGCGGAATAAACAAACACGAATTTAAGAAGTGAATATAAGATTATCTTAACTTCCGAGCCGTAGGCAAAATACCACAAGGGTTTAACAAAGGCGTTCTCACAACTCTCAAGCTCCTCACTCTCGAATTGTTCGAACTAAGCAAAGCACACAAGAGTTGCTTCGACTATCTCTAAAAGCTCCTCACTCTTAGATCTATTCTAACAACTTAAAAACTTTGCTAAAGCAAGACAACACTCAACAACTGTAAATTAATCTCTCGGATTGATTAGCTCTTGTCTCGTCCTTTGTCTTGATGTACTTCACACCTATATATAGGTTCTTGACTTGGACATCAAGGTGTGTTGTACACGGTTGGTAATTCTCCTTGTTTCCTTCTCGAACTCCTCTTACTTGTTCTCGCAGTCCTTCTTGAATAATAGTTCCTTCGCCAGTGATCTAGCCAAGGAAAGACTCCTTCTTCAATTCAGGACTTTCCCTTTGAAGCTTTCCTAGTTGCACTAGAACTCTTCTTTCCTTTTATAAGCCGTTTGTTTAATTAAGGAAACTTCTCATCTTAGAAACTTTGAGCGTCCAACCTAATGCAAGTTTGTTTCCTGAATAATAATCACCGACAACTACAACTGTGGAACTCAGTTAGTTAGATGAATAAGGCAAAACAATAATAATAATAATAACTAGATTGTAAAACAGTTTCTGGACGTGCAATGTTACTCTAACATTGAAAATCTCAATGTTATCCTAACATCCAGAAAACCTGCACTTTCAGAAACAACCTTGCTCCTAGGATATAAACTGAAGTATTTACTTGCATGATTAGCTAGTCCTATTCCTTTTGAAGTTCAAATATCTTCCTGCCTACTTCATAGATACTCCCAAACGCGCTCCGCGAAATTGCATCGCTCGTTAAGGTTTTAAGATAAGGCCACACATCAAGTTCGCACAAACCTTTACTCGATTCAATCTTTTCTTCTCATTAGCTCAAAATCTCAGCACAACTCAAATAAAATGATGGAACCATATGCTATTACAAAAATGAGAAAATACAAAATAAGAAACCAAAATCATACAAGAGAAGCACGGCAACGAATTAATGCCTGGTCACCTTTAATTTTTCTACATGAAAAGCAGGGTTGATCAATCGTCTGTGCTTAGTCCATTTGTTTTATTTCATAACTTTCCAATCCTCGTGCCAACATTCGACCCAATGGACTAGTCAAAGCCTTGTGAAAGATATAACGTTTTCGACAAAATTTCTCTTATGACTTCATGGTCGTCCAAGATTATGATGTATAACTAAGTATATAGCAGCGCCAAATCAGCAGACTTTTTTAATATATATATATATATATATATATATATATATATATATATATATATATATATATAAGATTGTCAATAATCAGCTCTAGACAATAGCTCAATTTGTCAAGTATATATTTACAAAATTGTACTTTATCCTAATAATATTTTAAAAACTCCCTCGAGATGGGGATAAGAATGCAATTTTATCTCTAATCGGGTCTAATTCCTTGAGATGCAATCAAGTAAAATAATATGTGAAGAAAGATGGATATAAAATCATCTCATTAACATTTCAATCAAACAGTGTACAATTGTATTGCAAATAGTGTTGGGCGGCACTTTTTAATCATAAGTGCAACACTACTTCCTTAAGTTGGGCGGCATTATTCTTTAATCATAGTGCAACATTTTGGTGCAGCATTAAGGAATTGGGGCGGTTGAAGGTACACTATGATACCTTTTTCCAGCTATAAATTGCAGGCCTCCGTTCATCATTTGGATCAATCCCATTCAACATCTCCTTCTCTTATATAATAATAATTAATATATAAAGAGTGGTTAAGAGTGTTGTTAGTGTAAGGTAAAAATACAGAGTTTGTGCAACTTTACTACGGTAAAAGTTGGAGAGTTGTAATTCCTATTTTACACGCATAGTGAAGTTCTTCTACCTTGCCCGTGGTTTTTCACCCTAAAGTAATTTGGGGTTTTCCACGTAAAATCTGTGAGTCGTTTATTTTTCTGTCTTTCAATTATTACCGTATTTTACGCTCTATGCGAAGGGTCCACTTTACATAACAAGTGGTATCAGAGCCTCGGTTCATATCCGGGGTCTCGGTGATATCTGTGGGTAGCGTACTGAAATTATTTTTCAGTGACGGTGGTACATGATAGAAGCAATGACGGCGAAATTCGAGATCGAAAAATTCAACGGGAGTAATTTCTCGTTGTGGAAGCTGAAGATCAAAGCCATCTTGCGGAAAGATGGGTGTCTCGCGGCGATCGGCGACAGGCCGGTGGAAATCACAGATGATACGAAGTAGAACGAGATGGATGGCAACGCTATCGCAAATATTCACCTGGCGTTAGGTGATGGCGTGTTGTCAAGCGTTGAGGAGAAGAGGACAACTAAGGAGATATGGGACCATCTCAACAAGCTGTATGAGGCGAAGTCCCTACACAACAAAATTTTCCTTAAAAGGAAATTGTACACACTGACGATGGCGGAATCTACCACGGTAACTGAGCACCTCAATGGTTTAAATACAATATTTTCTCAATTGACGTCGTTGAGTCATAAAATAGAAGTTGTTGAACGTGCTGAAATTCTGCTGCAAAGTCTGCCCGATTCGTATGACCAGCTTGTCATCAACTTAACAAATAATGTCCTCACGGATTATTTGGTCTTCGACGAAGTTGCAGCCGCTATTCTGGAAGAAGAGAGTCGGCGCAAGAACAAAGAAGACAGGGAGGCAAGCTCGCAACAAGCAGGTGCCTTGTCAGTGACAAGAGGAAGAACGACGGAGCGCGGTGCAAGTGGGAGCAAGAAACAGGGGAGATCCAAGTCAAGGACCAAGAGTAGTTGTTGGCACTGTGGCAAGAAAGGTCACTTGAAGAAGGATTGTTGGAATCTTAAGGATTCGAACAAGAAGAGTTATGATCCTTAGGGGAACGTTGCTAGAACTTCAGATGATGGTGATGTACTATGCTGTGAAGCAGCAACAACTATTCGAGGTATGTGTGGCTTCGATGATGTGTGGCTTATTGATTCAGGAGCCAGTTTCCATATGACTCCCCGGAGGGAGTGGTTTCATGAGTATACACCGATCGCTGCAGGATCTGTGTATAGCTGTAAAAATGAACCTTTAAAAGTTGTTGCCATCGGTACGATCAAGTTGGAGATGCATGACGGGACTGTTCGGACCATTCGAGATGTCCGACACGTGGAGGGATTATGCAAGAAATTGTTGTCTTATGGACAACTCGATGATCTTGGTTGTGAGATTGGGTCACGAAACAAGATTATGAAAGTTAAAAGGGGTACGCTTGTACTGATGAAGGCGGACAATATTGCCGGAAACTTATACATGGTACAGGGGAGGGCTCTGCAAGTGGGAGAAGCATCAGTGGCTTCATCTGAGTCGATTGAGAAATCATCAATGATTTGGCATCAGCGGCTCGGGCATATGTGGGAACAAGGCATGAAGGTTCTTGCAGAGAAGAAACTACTTACAGGCCTCACAAAGGTATCTTTAGCTTTTTGTGAGCATTGTGTTGTTGGCAAGCAACATCGTATAAAGTTTCATAGTTCATATTCTAAAAGTAAAGTCATTCTAGAATTGATTCACTCTGACGTGTGGCAAACACCATTACTATCCCTAGGAGGTGCAAAGTATTTTGTGTCTTTTATAGATGAATATTTTAGGAGATGTTGGGTGTACATGATCAAGAGTAAGGCAGAGGTGTTCTCGGTGTTCAAGACGTACAAAGCGCTGGTGGAACTTGAATCTGGGAAAAAGACCAAGTGCTTGAGATCTGACAATGAAGGGGAATATACTGGCAAGGAGTTTGAAGACTTATGTAAAGATGCTGGGATTAAGAGGCAGTTTACTACGGCGTATACTCCGCAGCAGAATGGAGTGGCAGAGCGGATGAATAGAACCTTGTTGGATAAAACAAGAGCCATGATGCAGGAAACATGCTTAGAAAAGTCGTATTGGGCAGAAGCAGTCAATACCGCCTGTTATGTGGTGAACCGATCTCCGTCAACTACATTGGGACTGAAAACACCGATGGAGGTGTGGACAGGTAAACCAGTTAATTATTCTAATCTTCATATATTTGGGACTCCGGCTTATGTTATGTTCAATACTCAAGAGAAAATAAACCTGGACCCAAAATCTAGGAAGTGTTTGTTCTTAGGGTATGCTAAAGGAGTGAAGGGGTATCGCTTGTGGGACCCCACTGCCCACAAGATTGTTGTAAGCAGGGATGTTATCTTCACGGAAGATAAGAAAGGAAATGATAGCAGTGCAAGTGAAGATCCAGAAACTACGACAGTGGTAGTCGAGAAGGATGCTGAGCAGGAGGGTCCTGCTGAACTAGAGCATGAACCTGAGGAGACACAAGAGTCTGGAGTCTCGGGGATACGTCGATCGACACGTGTCAAGAGAGCACCAGGCTGGCACTCAGACTTTTCTATGGAGAATAACGTTGCATATTGTCTTTTAACTGAGAACGGAGAGCCATCAACTCTCTACGAAGCAATGAGTAGTTCAGATGCAGCTCAGTGGATGGCAGTAATGCATGAGGAAATTGAAGCACTCCATAAGAATAAAACATGGGAACTTGTGTCTCTACCACAAGGGAGGAAACCCATTGGCAACAAATGGGTGTACAAAATCAAACGTAACAGTGATGACCAAGTGGAAAGGTATCGTGCACGATTGGTGGTGAAAGGATATGCTCAGAAGGAGGGGATTGATTTCAACGAAATATTTTCCCCGGTGGTCCGAATGCAACTGCGCGGGTGGTTCTGGGGATGTGCGCTACATTTGATTTACATCTTGAACAATTAGATGTAGAGACGGCTTTTCTTCATGGTGATCTTGAAGAAGAAATTTACATGCTCCAACCAGAAGGATTTATTGAAGAAGAAAAGAAGAACTTGGTTTGCAGGTTGACCAAATCTTTTGTACGGTCTCAAACAGGCACCGAGGTGTTGGTACAAAAGATTTGATTCATTCATAACAAGCCTTGGATACAACAGGCTGAATGCAGATCCTTGTGCATATTTCAAGAGATCTGGTGATGACTTTGTTATTTTACTGTTGTATGTTGATGACATGTTGGTTTCAGGCCCCAACAAAGCTCGTATTAAGGAATTGAAGGCTGGACTGGCTAGGGAATTTGAAATGAAGGACTTAGGACCAACAAATACAATTCTAGGGATGCAAATCCACCGAGACAGAAATAGCATGAAGATTTGGCTTTCTCAGAGTAACTATCTGTTGAAGATTTTGCGGCGGTTCAGTATGCAAAATTGTAAGCCAATCTCTACCCCTCTTCCTGTTAATTTCAAGTTATCCTCAAGTATGTGTCCTAACAGTGAAGAAGAGAGGAAGGAGATGTCTCAAGTACCATATGCATCAGCAGTGGGAAGTCTAATGTTTTCTATGATATGTACTAGACCAGACATTGCACATGCAGTGGGAGTGGTTAGTCGATACATGGCGGATCCGGGAAGAGAGCATTGGAGTACAGTAAAGAGGGTTTTGAGATACATTCAGGGAACCTCATATGTTGCATTATGTTATGGAGGATCGGGTTTTACAGTCAGGGGCTATGTTGATTCTGACTATGCAGGTGATCTTGACAAAAGCAAGTCCACGACAGGATATGTGTTTACTCTTGCTGGAGGTGCAGTAAGTTGGGTTTCGAAGTTACAGTCAGTTGTTGCGACATCAACAACGGAGGCTGAATACGTGGAAGCTACGCAGGCCAGTAAAGAGGCGATTTGGCTGAAAATGGTTCTGGAAGAACTCGGGCACAAACTAGAGAGTATTTCTCTATTCTGTGACAGTCAGAGTGCATTGCATCTTGCAAGGAATCCATCGTTTCATTCCAAGACAAAGCATATTGGGGTCTAGTATCACTTTGTTCGTGAGAAAGTCGATGAGGGTACTGTGGATGTGCAGAAGATTCACACTAAAGATAACATAGCTGATTTCATGACGAAGAGTGTTAATGCTGACAAGTTTGTTCAGTGTCGGTCCTCGTGTGGTCTGGTAAAAACGTAAGCAACATGAATGGCGAGGTAGAAAGAACGGTGTGAAGATCTGATTAGTCCCCAATCAAATCTTCAAGTGGAAGATTGTTGGGCGGCATTTTTTAATCATAAGTGCAGCACTACTTCCTTAAGTTGGGCGGCATTATTCTTTAATCATAGTGCAGCATTTTGGTGCAGCATTAAGGAATTGGGGCGGTTGAAGGTGCACTATGATACCTTTTTCCAACTATAAATTGCAGGCCTCCGTTCAGCATTTGGATTAATCCCATTCAACATCTCCTTCTCTTATATAATAATAATTAATATATAAAGAGTGGTTAAGAGTGTTGTTAGTGTGAGGTAAAAATAGAGAGTTTGTGCGACTTTACTATGGTAAAAGTCGGAGAGTTGTAATTCCTATTTTACACTCATAGTGAAGGTCTTCTACCTTGCCCGTGGTTTTTCACCCTAAAGTAATTTGGGGTTTTCCACGTAAGATCTGTGAGTCGTTTATTTTTCCATCTTTCAATTATTGCCGTATTTTGCGCTCTATACGAAGGGTCCACTTTACACAACAAATAGCATCTTCGATTGAAATGGAATTGCCCCTATTGTTTTGTATACATTTTCAAACAAAATTGAGAGCCTACCAACACAAATCCCTCTTGTGTTTCGGAAAATTTATACGTAACCTTTCTTTGATTTATTCTCATTGAAATTACTTTGTGTTTTTAATAGAATTAAAAGCATCAAACATATTTTGCAGTTTTGCGGCTCTCCCCAAACTTTTTAAGACAAGAACTTTGCCTCCTAATTAATATTTGCAAAAATGTGCGAAATTCAGTCTAGCGCACAATCTCCTCGTCGATTTACATATGTGTCAGCATTTTGTTTGTTAGATTGGCCTCAAGAGGAAGTTCGTGAGGGGTTAATTGCTCTTTCTGAAAATTATGGGGCATACTGAACACAACCCACAGTAACTAGGGTAGTTTGGCGTTTTTATCTTTTTTAATATTATTTGTTCCTTTTAACTTACGTAAAAATCTTCCATCTTGGGGTCAGAATTCATAGGACGAAAAATGCAACAGATGAAACAATAACAAAAAATACAGAGGTTTAATTTTTGAAGGTGGTATGAGAATTCATGCCATAATTTGCAATGGCCAAATGAATGCGGGGAAGTACTCCGGGCACATTATCATTTGGGAACCTCATCGGTTTGGACTTTGCTTCTTCGGTATGCGTCTCGTTTCCTTAAAATCTCCGAACAAAACCGTGTAAGAATTTACCTTGAATCCATGTTGTCGGAGTCTTTTCTCGAGCTTTCTTGGCCGAAACCATACTCATTTCAGGAATTTTATTGCGAATATAAAATATTAAAAAAAACAAAAGCACAAGAAAGGGATAAAAATTCGTTTGGTCTCATAAGTTGGCACCCTCACGCATTTGGTCCCGTAAGTTATCACCCCACGCATTTGGTCTCGTAAGTTGATAAAAGTGTTCAATGTTAATCCCGCCTCAGTTCAATAAAGTTACCAAATTTTGCCGATGTGGCTCTGGTCCCGCCTCGCCTAAGTTTTGAGTCAAACCAGAGCCACATCAACTAAATCTTGTGATTTTTTTGAACTCAAGCGGGACTAAAATTGAGCATTTTTACCAACTTACGGGACCAAATGCATAGGGTGCCAACTTATGGGACCAAATGCGTGAGAGTGCCAACTTATGGGACCAAACGAATTTTTATCTCGCACAAGAAACTAATAAAACTGGGCTATGTAATATATCCAGTAAGCTATGATGAGAAAATTTATTTGAATTGCATTAACAGATAAATTAGATACATCACTTTTATAAAGGAATGACAAATAGTGTGAAATGGAACACTCCTCTACTGTCAATAAATTGGAAAGATTCAGCCGTTGTCTTTATTTAGTAACAAATATGCAGAATTAATACAAGAGGAACACGACAGAATAATCAAGTAGTTATTTAATCTCCCACAAAAGTACAAAATCAGTCCATAGTATACTTTAATCATAGTTTCCTGTTAAGAGACTGATACCCTGATTAATTTGTATGTTAAGAAGTGTCCAACTTTGCTTCATACAAAACTTGAGTTATTCAATACAAAAGTAATGAAGCTTCATCTCCCTTTAGTAAGAGGAGAAAGCAATGAGTTTCAATTTCTCATACCAAAACCTATTCAAGACACATATTGGACTTGCCGCTAGAAGAATGTACCCATATATTTTTTATTTTTTATGACTCGAGAATCCTAGTTGCTACCCTTCGAGTGCGCATTAAGTAAACCCATGGATTGACGAAATAGCCTACAAACCTTGTCAACTAGATAAATCACACTAGACTAACCATGTATAACAGGCTATGACCTAAAAAGTATATAACCGATTTGTTCGCAATGGGATTCAAACACGATACCGAGGAGAGAAGACACCCATCCTCTTTAACCAACTAGACCAACCCCAAGGGGCTAACATATTAAAAATAGCATTTTTGCTTCCTATAATACACACACACAAAAAAAACAAATGTGCCCATATGTGATAGATACTGGTCCACGAATGATGATCGATACGCGTTCAAAAGTGTCCCACATTATGTCTTGAGAAATAATTTAAACTACCGTGTATACAGAGTAATTTTATATCGCTATTTAATAAGGCATCACATTTTTCTTATAACTTCTGATATAATTATAGATTAGGAAATAAAATTATAAGTTCTTATTTATCAAAGGAATAAATTGCATATATGATTGCATTGCAAGGGGCAACGCTATTGTCTATACTCCATTTTCCATGCATCTTTCAAAAACTTATTCGAAAGAGCAAACATTACACATGTAGATCTGAGTATAACAATCGAATCAGAGATGTATTACTTTCAAGTTCAAAGGTGAATCAAGCATCTAATGTACCAAGTCAATGAAAATAGACTCGTCACGCTAACACACATACTCACAACCCTTCATTTATTTCTCAAATTGCCTAATCTAAAATATGTACAAAGCAATCAAGAATATATACTACATATATATTAAATAGACACGTCACACTAATACACATACTCACAACCCTTCATTTATTTCTCAAACAAGACTTGTAAAATAGATATTTTCCATATCATGCATATAATTAACAAATCATGAAGGCCAAAACATTACTCTTCTATTTTTCGCAGAATTAAGTGTGCACCATGTTGAGGTAGAAGAGTTAACACCGTGGCTGGAGCGTGTGTATAGGAGGGGGAGAGCTCAAAACAATAACGTTGCAATATCATAGCCAATGCCATTTTTGCTTCTAACATTGCAAAATTCTGTCCGATGCATATACGAGGCCCCCAACCAAAAGGGAAATACACGAGTCTCCCCTGCGTTGCCTTGGATACTCCTTCGCTAAACCTCTCGGGGTTGAATTCTTCTGCATCCTCGCCCCATATTTTGGGGTCATGGTGCACTAAAAGTATCGGTAGATTAAGCTGCACGCCAGCCGGTAGCGAAACCTTTCCCAATGTGCTTTCTTGTAAGGTGGTTCGAGTAAGCATGACTCCCGGTGGATATAATCTTAGAACCTCGTGAAATATCATGTTTACCTGCACACAAAAATTTAGTTACTATATGTGCTTAAATGGTTTTCCACTGATTCGTTAGCTAAGCTCAAGTGTACGTAGTGGATAACACTTACAATTTTGAGGTGGTTCAACTCTTGAATATCAGGTTTTCCTTGTCCAAAAGCTTGCAGAACCTCGTCTCTGGCACGATCCTGCCAATCGTGGTGCTTGCTCAACAAAATCATAGTCCAAACAAGCATGGTTGAGGTTGTTTCCTGGCCCGCAAAGTAAAAGAGCTTGCACTCTTCGATCACCTCTCTCATGCTCATTCCGAACTTATTCCCATTTCGTTGCATTTCTTTGTAATTGGATTCCAATAGTAATCCCAACAAGTCGTCACCACTAGCTTCCCCTGCTTTTAGTGCCTTCATTCTTTTAGTGATAATTCCAAGCACAGACGAGTCCACTTCTTTTGCAATCTCCGTCATCCTTCTGTTGATTTTCGTTGGCAAGAATCTGAAAAATGAGATGCAAAAACACACGTGTTACACTAAAAGTGCAAAAATCCGAATTCAAAATAGACAAAGTGTTTTGTTTGAACTAACCTTGATCCCGGGATATAAACTGAACGACTGACTTGCATTATCAGCTGGGCCTGTTCTTTTTGAAGTTCAAATATCTTTCGACCTTCTTCGTAGCTACTTCCAAACGCAGTTCGCGAAATTGCATCGCTCGTTATGGTTTGAAGATAAGGCAACACGTCCAATTCACACGAAGCTTCACTCGACTGGATCTTTTCTTCCCATTTGCTCAAAATCTCAGCACAACTCAAGTAAAATGATGGAAGCATAGGCTATCATAAAGCATAACAAAACAAATCGTCATCTCATTAGAAACAAAGTAACAAACCAAAATCACTAGCGTCTTTTACCTTTAATTTTTCCGCTTGAAAAGCAGGGTTGATCAATCTTCTGTGCTTGGCCCATTTGTTAGTTTCATAAGTTGCCAAACCTCGTGCCAGTAGGCGACCTAACGGATTAGCCGAAGGCTTTTGAAAGATGTAACTTTTCGACAAAATTTCTCTGATGACTTCATGGTCCAAGATTACCACTGCAGGTCTAGGGCCAAACCATAGAAATGCATTATCACCTGCATACCACAGATTAACTTTCTTTGTTATGCGTCACACATGACATTTTTAAATTGACGATAAGATTTGAACCTTGACCTCATTTTGTTACGAGATTTTATAATATATTAAATTGTCGTCGTCTCATCGAAGAACTCAAGTGATGAACAGAGAGATTCAGATTAGACATCAACGCCGTATTTGACAACTCTTTATAGATATCATATATTAGGATTATATGCATATAATATTAACTTAATTAGTTTGAGATATTGTTTGGAATAGTTTGAATCCTGTTCAAATAATCATCAGACTCGGTCGAACCACCTGTATTCTTTTTTGACTTCCACATGCACACTCTCTCAGATTTCATGTAAAAGATCTACCACTATTTTTGGGTCAAAATATATTCACAAATATGGTATCGTATATCATACCGTAGTTCGTGACCACTTTATGAATGTGGGGAAGTACTCGAGGCACAATATCATTCGAGAACTTCATTGGTTTGGCCTTCGCTTCTTTACTCATGCTGCTAATTTCCTTAAAATCTCCGTACAAAATCTTGTACGAGTTTCCCTTAAATCCACGTTGTCGGAGAATTTTTTCGAGCTTTGTCGGTCGGAACCATACCCAATTCAAGATTTTTATTGCACATACGAATACTACTAATAGTACTGCAAAAGAAAATAACACTGAGCTAGGTAAATTCGCCATCAAGCTATGGTGAGAAATTTTTAATTTTTGTAAGTAACATCAGTACACTTAGATGTATCCTTTTATAGGTGATGAGAAAGACGTGTGAAAATGGAACTCTCCATCTTTCATGTAAATCGGAAGGCTCGCCTTTTGTCTTTTTCTTTTGTAACAAATGTAACTTATTCTTTTCGGTTCCGAAAAGTACAAGCAGAACACGATAGAAACTTCAAGTAGTTATCGATAATAATCATTAAAATTATTCTATTATATATCTTTAGTTTTAGTTTCCCTTTAACAGCCGGATGCCCTTTTTAGTTTCCTTTTAAGAGCCGGATGCCCTTTCTATTATATATCTTTAGTTTTAGTTTCCTTTTAAGAGTCGGATGCCCTTGATGTGGATTATTTAGGAGAGGCCCAAATTCGATATTGGGCCGGCCCAACAGTGAAGGCCCGCAGAAACGAGCGCACCGAACGGAGGAGGTTCGACCGCGCCTTTTCGATGCTTACTCTCCAACGCCTGGAGGGTTCCATGGGACGGGGTCTATAAATACCCCGCCCATTGACCTTCTGAGGATTCATGATACACACACACAACACACACTACCGTATCGAACACAAGGGTTCGATATACTTTAACTGTTCGACATAGCACTTTGTTCGACCTTGACCTAGCCTACGTTGACTAAGATCAAACTGTTCTCCATTCGAGGTTCTATATCATCGAATCGGCTCAGTTCGACACTTCAACATCGAATCGGCTCAATTCGATACTTCAACATCGAACCAACCAGATTCGATACACTCGTATATCGAACCATCCGAATCCGACCTAACATGGAAACTTAGAGATAAATAAACTACGTTTTGCTTGATTTCCTCAGTGGGATACGTAGGCAGCTTGGTTTACTCCCAAGTTCAGTCTGAAATCTATAATGTAAACCTAGGAAGAAAAAATAGTGACCATCAGAACCTTGAGCCATCGAGGGACCAGCAAAATGTTCATTATCGAGGGACAGGTAAAGTGTTTGTCATCGGAGGAAAAGTAGAACGTTCACTATTGAAGGATAAAATTGCTTCTCAGCAAACTTTATCTACAACGACCTACGGATTACTACACTCACAGAGCATCTGATGCTAAAGGCACTACCAGTCTTGGATGACTTTACGATGCCTAATAATCGCCGATGCTTTAGCTAGTGAACAATCTTATAAAATGGAAGCTCTAAGTGTGTTCTGTCCGAGGGGTACCCCTTATAGTGATATATCTAAGAATATGTCTTACGTACCCGAGAGAAGAACATACCTAGGGTAGCAATAACCAGATTATTCGATGATACCCTTATGGAGAAGGTCCGATGACAAAGAAGTCCTTCGAGGGCAAACAAGAGACTATACCAAGCATTCCGATGGCAAAGAAGTCCTTCGAGGGCAAACAAGAGACTATACCAAGCATTCCGATGGCAAAAAAGTCCTTCGAGGGCAAACAAGAGAAATGCTTCTAGAACGAAAGCCAAGTGTCATTCTGCGAGATACACCTGCCGTGCAAAGACTAGGTATCATCATCCATAGCATGAGTCAACCACAAGTTAACCAGGTGTCACTCTTGCCTGTAATGCTTCAGCACCAGAAGAGATGAGTAGTCACATCATAAGCAGCTGAGTTAGAATGTAAACGTTGGTGGATCTGCCACCCAGTAAGGGGCATGCAGTCCAAAGAGGACTATAAATACTCATATGGGGTGAAGAAGAAAGGCAAATCGAAAAAGAGAGAAAAATTAGAAGTTGAGAACCAATATGTAAATCTAGAAGATTAATACAATACTGTCTTTTCTTATTTTTGCTAAAACTCAATTACTGGCTATTTGGGCAAGGCGTTCCTCGAATTGAAAAATACGAAAGTTACTCCCAGGAGTTAACAAATGGCGCCGTCTGTGGGAACGCCGTAAGTTATTGCCTTCGAGTTACGCCAGTAAAAGAGTCTCGGCACTTACGATACTCACAACAAATGGACAGATCAGCTCATTCCGAGCATCGGACAAAAAACCACAGTGAGAGTATATATCAAGAATCTGCAGAGAGTTCCCCTAGAAACACTCCACCATCTAATACCGACTATATCAATATCCCAAGAACAGTGTTTGAAGATCTAGTGGAAGCAGCTTTAAGAAGGGCTCAAGCTAACGAAAGACCCCCAGAACCACAACATATACAACCGTACAGAGAGAGATATAGGGTGGAAGAGCAAGGCTCAAGAATGACGCCAACTCCACAGCGAATACCACCACCACAGCCAGGGTGTCGGCAAGAAAGGTATCCAGGAGTGATACCTCCACCTGGCAATGGTTTCGAGGATAGAATGCCTCTTTATCGCCCCAACATGTTTCCTCATTCGAGCAATGAGCCAGCTCTTTGGGAAATGTTGAATCATCTCCGACGAGAGATGCTTAGCATGAAAAGGGCTATCACACCAGAAGATGAGCCAGCATATCATGGATCTCCGTTTATACTAGATGTTGCACAAGCTACGATTCCAGCCTACATAAGAGCAGTTAACCTACCCATGTATTCAGGAGAAAAAGATGGAAAAGACCCGCAAGATCACATCAATCAATATATCGCAACGATGGATTTGCAGTTAGCCCCGGATTTCGCGTTGTGTCGAATCTTTCGAGCTACACTGACGGGAAGGGCACAATCTTGGTTTACACAGATACCACCAGGCACAATATCCAACTTCTCCCAGTTGGCTAGTTTGTTTGTATGACAGTTTGCCTGTAATAGACGCTATCCCAAATCAGCATGTCATTTGTTTACCATAAAACAGCAAAAGGAGGAATCTTTAAGAGATTTCATGAAACGCTTTTCCGATGAAGTATTGGACGTCCCCAACATAGATCCGACCATGTTAGCAGACATTCTTGCTCAAGAATTGCGATCGGGGAATTTCTTCGGATACCTGGTAGGAAATCGAGTGAAGGACATGAATGAATTAATGCAGAAAGCAGAGACGTATATCCTGATGGAAGAAGCGGAAAAGTCTAAGATAAAGGCAAAAAACGCCGATACCAATGCAAGGCGAAAAGAAAAAGAGGAATCTAAGAATCACCCGCCTCGAAGAGACAATCCTGGAGTGGTGAAAAGGCATCTTCAGCCTATACCATTACCAACTTTAACCATCACCCAGTCAAAAGTGCTAAATGTAATGCGGGGAAATAAGGATTTCTCTTGGCCTATGCCAGTAAGACAACCATACAAGAAAAAGGATTCAGGAAAGTTCTACAAATATCACAAGGCGTATAGCCACACAACCGATGGTTGCAAGAATCTGCGAAATGAAATTCATAGGTTGCTAGACTTGGGATATCTGAGAGACTACCTAAGCAATAACAGAGAAGATCATTCGATGGAACGAAAGAAAGCCCGGAATGAAGAAGGGGAGGTGGCCGTTGAACCCCCCTCGAGGAATGATGAACATGAGGAATTTAATCAACAATTACCACCACCACCAAATACATATCGAGATAACCCCCCATCGGGAAGAACCATCAACATGATTGAAGGAGGAGATATATCCTCGTCTCCGGCTGGCAGAAAGAAGAAATATCTCAAAGAGGCTAGAAAGGTGGGACAAGGACTATCGGTTTGCACAGTGCAAGGCATGAGGCTACCAACAATATCTTTCGGACCCGAAGATCTTCATGTAATTGTATATCCTCATGAAGACCCGTTGGTAATTAAGGCAACCATAATGGGTATCGAGATACAACGAGTCCTCGTGGATACTGGAAGCTCAGTAGATGTATTATTTACCCTAACTTTCGGAGCGATGGGGTTAAAAAGAATACATCTTGATCCTACGGAGATACCTTTGGTAGGCTTCTCAGGAGAAACCAGCCAGACTTTGGGAACTGTCATACTTCCGATGTCTTGGGGGGAAGGAGCAGTGCGGCGTACCGAACATGTGAAGTTTTGGGTAGTAGAAGCATCCTCACGAACGTATAATGCAATATGTGGAAGGCCTTCTATTCACGCCTTCGAGGCTGTACCCTCTACTCTCCATCTCAACGTAAAGTTCCCCACGATGTCGGGTATTGGATAAATCCGAGGCAATCAGATCAAGGCTAGGGAATGTCGTATGAATGCCATACCAACGAGTGTGGAAGAAGAACTTAGTCACCCGGGAAAAAAACAGAAAATGGAGGAAGTCCAAGTCCAACCGGTGGAAGAGTTGAAACTGGTAGAACTAGAAGAGGAAAATAAGAAAGTAAAAATAGGAACAGGAATGGGACTAGCAATTGAAAAGGAAGTCATTTCCATCTTAATAGAATACAGACACCTCTTTGCATGGGAAGGAGGCCCACCTGGAAGAATCAACCCCGGGATATGCCAACATCGTCTCAATGTCAATCCCTTCATCAAACCTATCCGGCAAAAGAAAAGAAACATGGGCCCAGAAAGAAATGGGATTATCAAGTCAGAAATACTACGCCTTCTAGGATTACAGCAAATAAGGGAAGTTATATACCCTGAATGGCTATCCAATGTTGTGTTAGTACCCAAGTCAGGTGGACGATGGCTAATGTGTGTGGATTTTACTAATTTGAACGATGCATGCCCAAAGGATTGTTACCCCTTACCAAGCATCGACCAGTTGGTGGACTCAACGGCAGGATGCGCACTATTATCCACGATGGACGGTGACCAAGGGTACAATCAGATTCCAATGGCGGAGGAAGATCAAGAGAAAACCAGTTTCATTACAGATGTGGGTACGTATTGCTACATGGTCATGCCTTTTGGGCTTAAGAACGCTGGAGCCACTTATCAAAGGTTAGTGAATCTGATGTTCTCAGATGTCATTGTAAATACGATGGAAGTTTATGTAGATGATATGATTGTGAAAAGCAAGAGGGCAGAAGATCATCCGAGAGACTTACGACAAGCTCTGGTCATCATGGACAAATTCGACATGAAAATAAATCCAAGAAATGCTCTTTCGGGATCAGGGGAGGAAAATTCCTAGGGTATATGGTAACAGAAAAGGGAATAGAAATCAATCCAGAAAAAGCCAAAGCCATCGTAGAGATGAAATCACCTAGAACAATAAAAGAAGTGCAAAGACTAACGGGGAAGATGGCATCACTTAGCCGATTCATATCACGATCAGCGGAGAAAGGCTTGTCATTCTTTAAAATATTAAGGAATGTGATGGAGTTTCAATGGACTCCCGATTGTGAAGCAACCTTCGATAGCCTGAAGAATTATCTAGTTAGTCCTCCATTACTAGTCAAGCCTGAACCTCGAGATAAGTTGTTTGTATATTTGTCGGCTGGCGATGAGGCTGTAAGTGCAGTATTAGTGAAGAATGACGGGGGTGATCATCGTCCTGTGTACTATGTTAGTAAAACCCTGCAAAACGCGGAAAAGAATTATGTGCAGACATAAAAGTTGATATTAGCCCTTGTAGTAGCACCTAGAAAGTTAAGGTCATACTTCCTAACGTATCATGTGACGATACTCACCAAATATCCGTTAAGAGCCATACTCAATCATCCAGAAACATCAGGACGAATGGTAAAGTGGGCAATAGAGTTAAGTGAGTATAGCTTGTCATACGCTTCACGTCCAGCCATCAAAGCACAGGTTCTATCTGACTTCATGGTAGAAATGAAAGAAATGCAAGATGAAAGGCCACATGTATTATGGCATGTGTATGTAGACGGATCATCCGTCGGAACACACGGTGGAGCAGGAGTAGTCCTGAAGAATTACGAGGAAGAAGAAAATATATGCTTTGCCATTAGGATAAATTACCCCTTGTCTAACAATGAAGCCGAATACGAGGCCCTCCTGATCGGGATGAGGTTAGCCATGGAAGGAAACACCAGTTGAGTGGTGATTCACAGTGATTCACAACTGATAGTGCAGCAAGCAATAGGAAAGTTTGAAATAAAAGAAGAGCGATTGAAAGCCTATGCTCAAACAGTTCGGAATAGGCAAAAGATGTTTGAAGAATTCCAATTGAGACAAATTCCTAGATTGGAGAACCAAGAAGCAGATGCATTGTCTAAAATAGCAACTCAATCTTTGGTCGGAACACGACAAATTACTTTGCTACAAGCCATGGGATCAGAACAGCAAGAGCCTCAGGAAGACATCAACGCCATCATAGCCCCGGTGACATCAGGATGGATGTCAGATATAGTTGCTTATTTAGAGGACCCTACACAATATTACGATGATGACATTGAGAGAAAAAGATTAGAAAGGAAAGCAACGATATACTTCTTGCATAAATGAGTGTTGTTTCGACGATGCTACTCTAATCCTCACACTCGATGCCTGTATGAACAAGAAGCGTTGGGAGTGATAAAAGAAATGCACGAAGGGACACGTGGAAATCACTCGCAAGGTGCAAGCATGGCCAATCGTATCATAAGGCAAGGGTACTATTGGCCTACGATGATTCAAGATTGCCACGAATACGCGCGCACATGTCCAGCGTGCCAAGCCCACGCTTCACAAATTCATCAACCAGCAGCACCATGGGAACCGAATTTACTAGCATGCCCCTTCGCCAAATGGGGAATAGATTTAGTAGGACCCTTGATGCCTAATCCGAGGCAAAAGAGATATCTGTTGGTAGCAGTAGATTATTTCACAAAGTGGGTAGAAGTAGAGCCGATGGCCAGAATCACAGCAGGCGCTGTTATCAATTTCCTATGGCGAAGCATACTATGCCGATTCGGAATTCCTCGATACCTTGTGAGCGATAACGGGCTACAGTTTGAAGACCAAAAGGTAGAAGACTGGTGTAAGCATTGGGAAATTAAGCATCGCTTTGCTTCCGTCGGATATCCCCAAGGTAACGGTCAAGTTGAGAGAACCAATCGAGCCCTGTTAAAGAGCATTAAAGCTAGATTGGACCATCACAAAGAGCGATGGATAGAAGAAATTCCAGGTGTTTTGTGGGCATATCGCACGACTTCTAGCTCCGCCACTGGAGAGACACCATACATCATGGCTTATGGTTGTGAGGCCGTAATCCCACCCGAGATCGTAACCGAAAGTTAGAGAATCCGAGAGTATGAAGAGGTTAGTAATAACTCTAATCTAGCTCTAGCTTTGGACTTGTTGGAAGAAAAGAGGCATCGAGCATCAGTACGCATGGAAGGGTATAAAGCTCGAATGGCCAAGCACTACAACAAAAATGTTAAGTTTAGAACATTCCAAGTCGGAGATTTGGTTCTCAAACGAGTAGGAGCATGAAAGAATGTTGCTAAACTGCGGCCCAAGTGGGAAGGACCATACAAGGTAAGCAAAATCATCGGACCTGCTACTTACCAGTTGAGTACCCCTGAAGGTATTGTACTTACCCGAACTTGGAATGCATTGAATCTTAGAAAGTATTATGCTTAGTATCTTGTAGTAATAATGTAAATAAGGGTATCACACCAGTGTACATGTAAATAAAGTCGTGGTGGAATAAAGATGGCTTTTATTTATATGGAATTCGTACATAATCACAAAACTCGATTCATTCCGATACAGCCATCTAACCCGACTAACTTGCATACACACATATAAATATGGCTGAACTCGAATAAGATTCTGAGATGCCTACGTATCCCGGTATAAGGGAATCAAGCCACTCGTAGTTCGATTTACATGTGCCATTACAGACCTAACATACAAAAGAAAGGATTAATTCTGCATAGGACGCTTGCCCTCTCGAATTAGGCAACGACGTTGTTCTTCGGAAAGATCAACAGGATCCCTAATAGTTACTACTGGAACTATAGATCTTTGAGGAGAGGCAGAAGGAGTTGTAGTATTGGAAGAGGTAATGATCTCAAGGTCGGGAAGATCCAGGTGTAGAGGAAAATTGGGGATTGTCCTCACAGCCTCCCGACAGATCTGAAAACCCATCACAACCATCTCCCGCATCTCCACACGCAAGGTTGCCCTTATTTGTTCCAAACTTGGAACCGCCAAGGTAGCCTCGGCACGGGTGATCAACGCATCCACTGCACGAGATCTCTCTAAATCCGACAACTTCGTAGCTAGCAAATCCGTTTCGGCCAACAAAGAAGATATCAAAGCATCGGAAGTATGGCTTTGACTTAATAAGTTGTTTATACGAGCCTCCAATTCTCTGGCATGATCCCGCTCCAAAGTTACCAGTTGTCTCATATCCAAGATGGTATCTTGGGCATCCTTTAGTAGAGCTTCCAAGATTTCCTGGTCGGAATCATAGTGAGCGTGCAGATTGGCAATTTGATTACGAGCATCGGCTAAGTCCTTCTCCAGATCGGTGAGGTATCGACACAAGAAACCGGCATTGCTGGAAGGATGTGCACCAAGGGTATTCGCGATCAAAAACACCTGCAAGAAATAAGAGGAAAATTGAAGAATTATAAGAAAGGCGCCACGAAAGAGAAACAGGAGCATGACTTACCTCACATAAATTACGGCATAATCGATCCTGGAGAAGGTTCATAGAAACAGAGCCAAGCGCTTCGCAGTTAGCCTGACTCAGCAAACCACTTAAGAAGTGCCGATGGTAAGAAACATCTGAAGTTAGTACATGAAAGCTACCACAAAAATCTCATGTAGTTATACCGCTCGTTCCCTCACCAGAAGGTGGAACCATCCTAGGAGGGGAAGGAATCACATCAGTATGGCTTATAGGTGGCACGATTATATTATCACCATCTATGACATTGACTGAAGGATCGTGGGGGGATCGGACAGCTAAGGTCAGTGTGAGAGGAGACGGAACGTCGAGATCCACGTTTAAATCCTGAGGGGAAGGGTTCCCAAAGAGCGTGCCGATAGAAGGAACGGCAGAGTCCCATAAAAAATCGGGCTGCGAGAACATCACAAGGTCGTCGGAATCAGGATAAGGATCGGGAAGATCGCTCTCGATGGACGAACCCGAAGTATCCGAATACATAGGAAAGGAGACCAGAGGGACAAGCACTTCCTCGGGATAACGCCTGATAACGAATCGCTCCATTTCATATCCTAAAAGAAATAATTAAAAGTTAATCATCAGAACAAAAAGACGATGCCACTGAGGCAAGAAAATAGATAACTTACGAAAAGCAGGGTTTGAGTGCAAGGGCATCGGAGGAATATTCAGCTGTTCTACACCGTGTTGTAGACCAGCCATGGTTAGAGCTGAGGAGTTCGCCAGAATAGAGCATACATCGTAACTACCTAAAAACAGGCCAGTGGAAGTTAGATACTTCATTTCTCGTACAGCGGTCTCAGGACGAGGGATCACGTACCCCAAGCCCCATCGTAAAGGTATACCCCATGAATCTCCAGAAGAATCCTTCGGTTTAATAAAAAAATACCTTTTCTTCCAATCTACTACAAATTCCAAACGGCGAGGGACATGGAAACTTCTCTGCTGATCTCGATAAACTAGGCTAAAATAGGGAAGACCATTGGGACACGGACGCAGAATGAAAGCAGCACCTACCCGATACGGAGTTAGGGGTACGTTCAACAGGTTACAACAGAGAACGAAGCCCACCAAATAACGAAATGAGTTAGGGGTCAGTTGACTAGGGCAAATCTGCCAGTATTGAAATAGTGAGTGCATGAAAGGGTGAAAGAGCATACGCAGGCCACAACGAATTTGTTCAGAATATAGAGTCAGATAACCCAAAGGGGGTTCAAAGGCCCTATGGAAGGGACGAGGAACGATGATACTGTACTCATCGGGATTCAAACCATATTCGCGCAACATACGAAAAATGGACTCCGACGATTCGACGTTTTGGCAAGAACCTACTCTGTTTCCCCCAATCATAGCGTTAACATTTAGAGCAGAAGTGTTAAAAATAGAAAGACTATCAGGAGGGAGATAAGGTTCTCTCCGAAGGAATGTAAGACGTAGGGAATCTGCCATGCTCGAGCTAGAGCGAGATGCAGATGCTCCATGCACAGCAGGATAACCTCTAAAAACCAAGGACAAACCACCTACGGCAGATCTATCCCTTGCATGCCCATTCGAGGGTTCACCCCGAGCATGAATGGGAGAAGATTCCTCAGAAGATGATGATGATCTACGGATGAAGGGAGGCATTAGGGCAAAGATATGGAAAGTAGTAGAGGAGTTATATCTACTGCAATAAAGTGCAAAAGAGAACCAAAGACAGTAAAAGGACAAGAGCAAGATTCTGCAGAGAATGCTGTTGGTTGAGAATGACGGATGGAGGAAATGATGAGAAGGCAATTTATAGAAGCACCTGAAGACAACAAGAGGGTACATGTCAAAGTAAAATTGACATCTGGAACCCTCAAAGTATGGGTAAACAAGGATAAAGACACGTGAGAAGAATGTTGGTAATAATGGCAGACATCAGACATAAAAAGTAGTGCAGAAAGTGACAAGAAAAGACAAAACAGCAGAATAAAAAAAAGATGGGATAGTAAAACTTGTTCAATAATTCATAAGGTAATAAATAGTCATACATCCGTATAATAAGCCGATAACTTGTTCAAGAAACACAATTACAAGTTGAAAGATAAAAAGCAAAACAAGCTGAAGGACTAAACTAAGAACGACGCTCCGATGGGTGAGACAGGGAGGATGGAAAGCCAGAAGAAGATGCAGGAGAAGGAGCCCGACCCAATATCTTCTGATAGGCATCATGAGCTTCTTGGGAGGAAGGAGGTCGCATCATCAAAGCCTGAGGGTTTAAACGCCTCCAATTCTCAGGATGAGAAAACAGTCGGTCTTCACGGCATTGATTGATGCAGCCCAGATACCCGAGTATGAAGTTACCCAGTAAATGACTCTTATGCCTCTGTTGGTACTTCTCCTCACAATGCCTCTGAACTTCATCTTTTGTGAGAAGAATGGCCCCGGATAGTTTGTTTTCCAATACTTCGGAAGTGATAAAACCCGAAGGAGGAGGAGGTGGCTTCTTCAGCTTTTCCTTAAGCTGATTATATTGATTTTGAAGGGTAGAAACTTCCTTCTTCAGAGCACGCTCTAGTTCTCCCCATGAACTTTTCTCTGTCGATAGCATAGAGAGTTCATCCTTAAGCTTCTTACACTCGGAAGTACGCTCGGATAGGAGGTTGGTAGTTTCGTCCAGCTTGGATGTCAACATTTGTTCCCTCACTAGGCTTTGAGCAAATGCCTCCCGAAAGTTCTTTAGCTCATTCTCAGCCTTCTTCAAAACAGCATTCTTAGCAGCTAGTTCTTCCATGGATGTTTGCCCGATGGCTTGAGCTGCATCCACCTCTCGCCATATGGAAGGAATGATCTTGGGGACCTAGAAGGATGTAAAGTAAAAGTTCGTAACGATAAAGTCTAAACAGGTATAACAAAGAAAGACAATCAAGAAAGTTTACCATAGCAACCATCAGCTCGAAGAAAAATCGAGCAATGTGTTCGTCATGAGGAGTTGCCACTGTGGTGGCGTTCAGATATTGAGTAATGAGGTCGAAAGCTATGCGCATATCCGAAGCACTCGGTCTTGTGCTGGATTCCGCTTGGACCCCAGTAGTATGAATAAAGAAAGGGGAACCAGTCGGAGTAAAACGACTGGAGAAGGGCATCCCCTCGAAGTAAGGAGAAGACCTCACAGAAGTACCAGCAGGAATATCCGATGGCGCATTCCATATGTGTTTTTGCACCAGAGAGGGCAAGAGTTCATCCAATAGCTCCAAGTTAACTGCGCGAGGAAGAGCAGAAGAAGGGGGATCGTGGGCGTCGCCTCCGAAATCTCGACCCTCGGAGGAAAAGAGGTCATCGATGGATAGATCTTGATGAACCGAAGACGGATGCTTCTGAGCGCCCGGGGGTGAATTGCCTGCTTAAAAAGGATAAGTAAAGTAAGCACATAAACTAAACGCAGAAAATAAAACTAACACAAAGACAATAGTAAGATGGGTTAACCTGTTCGAACGTCCTCGTCCCCACTCTCGATCAGAATGACCTTCTCTTTGTCGGCTGCAGAATAGTAAAGGAAATAAATCACACTTCTCAAAATAACAAGCATTTTGTGAAATACTTTGGCAAATACCTAAGGGAGAAGAAACCATGGGGGAGTCGGGTTTCTCTTGGATGTCAGTTGCACCGAGAGATGACTGTGAAGGCATGAGAGGAACTTCCACAGCTTGCTCCGGATGAACAGAAGGTGAGGGTGAGGAGATTAAGACGTCAAAGTCAGGTGGAGCCTCGTGCACCTCCTGAACAGCAGTATTAGTAGGAATATCCTTCGGGAGGCTCTCGTCCTCGGTACACGGCAAGGCGTCGAAATTCGTGGGAGCCTGGTGTACCTCTTGAGCAGCGTTGGTATCAGGAATATCCCTTTGGAGGTTCTCATCCTCGATGCCTGGTTCCGCAGATTTTTGAGATTTGGCCCCGTATGAGCCCTCGGAGTCGGAGCTCGCATCGGATGCTCGAGAATCGCTGTCGGAAGGCAGCACGACCTTCTTGGATCCTTTACCCTTCGCACGTGAAGCAGCGGGACGGGGAACGTCGTTCACATCCTTCTCATGCTCCTCCAAGTAAGAAACTGCACTAGAGAAAGGTATGTGAGAAAATACAAAGTATCGAAGAAAAAAATATAAACAGGAAGATTGTTGTACAACTCACCAAATGTAGGCCGCGCCTCGTCGGAGAGATCCAATGGAGCTGGAGTATTTAACCTCGCGGTATCGTACAGGGGCAAGTAATGGGCTGACTTCAGCAGAGCAGAAACATCGAGTGCCAGAGTAAAAGAAAGAGATGAATCTATTTTGTAAGAAGGGGCCTCGGGATGACGCCATGAGTAGGGAAAATCCCACTTACCGACGATGGGTTTAATGAAAATAAACTTATCCTTCCAACTACTATAAGATAAGGTAGTTCCTATGACTATCTTCTTCTCGGGGTCTCGATGCGAAAAGAAGTATGACAGATGACCAGTAGAAGAAACGTTAACCGTAAAAATAGAAAAAAACCTCCTCATAGTACATTCTACCCTCCTCGATAGACACCAAAAGACAAAAGAGGCCAGAATTGTAAAACTATTAGGGGTTAACTGGTTAGGACACACATCACAAGCTTTGAACACCTCACAATAGAAGGGAGGGTAGAAAGAGCGGAGACCTGCACGTACCTGAACCAGATATAGGGTAACATAGCCCTCGGGAGGAGCATGTCCCATATCGTCCTGAGAAGGAAATTCCCGATGGATGTTCAGGGACGATACCCCAAAATCACGGAAAATGTGGTCAACTTCTTCCTTGGTAGCGGTGCTAGCTACGTGCTCCACCTCTTTATAACGACGATTACCCTTCGTCTTTAATAGGGCAGCAGAAGCGTTATTAGCGGCGGCCGACTTCCTTGACCGTTTAGAAACCCGCGCCGGTTCGTCTTCCTTAGTAGCAGGAGCTTTACCCTTCCTCTTGCGGCGGTAGGTTTCAATACCAGAAGGATTAACCTCCGGTAGCTGAGCCACCGTGACGGTGGTGGCGTCCACTGCAGTAGTCAAAAGGGCGGTCGGAACAGCGGCGGACTCCGTTGGAGGTGCAGATAGAACGCCAGAAGCATACACCAAGGCGGTGGTTAGGGGGAGAGTGACGGACGAAGTTTCACTGGCCATTATACAGAGAAAGAGAGAAGAGAAACTTAGGTTTTTTTTTTTTTTTTTGCTGAAAAAAGATAAAAAGCTTGAGAGAGAGAAGAGTAGTGAAGAAGAATGATGGAATAAGGGCGTTTATAAGGGTTTTCGTCTGAGAAAGTGGAGAAGTTAATGCACGCCTGTATTAAAGAGCGCGACTCCCCATAAATAAAAGCCGTTACAAACCCTTGGAATTCTCCCATTAATGCGAAAATAATCTGTTCCCCACGTTCTCCGATGGCTATATTTCCGAAGACCATTTCACTATAAGTTCTTGTTGATTACCTATAATACACCAGGAACTGGGGGGGACTGGTGTAAACCTAGGAAGGAAAAATAGTGACCATCGGAACCTTGAGCCATCGAGGGACCAGCAAAATGTTCATTATCGAGGGACAGGTAAAGTGTTTGTCATCGGAGGAAAAGTAGAACGTTCACTATTGAAGGATAAAATTGCTTCTCAGCAAACTTTATCTACAACGACCTACGGATTACTATACTCACAGAGCATCCGATGCTAAAGGCACTACCAGTCTTGGATGACTTTACGATGCCTAATAATCGCCGATGCTTTAGCTAGTGAACAATCTTATAAAATGGAAGCTCTAAGTGTGTTCTCTCCTAGGGGTACCCCTTATAGTGATATATCTAAGAATATGTCTTACGTACCCGAGAGAAGAACATACCTAGGGTAGCAATAACCAGATTATTCGATGATACCCTTATGAAGAATGGTCCGATGACAAAGAAGTCCTTCGAGGGCAAACAAGAGACTATACCAAGCATTCTGATGGCAAAGAAGTCCTTCGAGGGCAAACAAGAGACTATACCAAGCATTCCGATGGCAAAAAAGTCCTTCGAGGGCAAACAAGAGAAATGCTTCTAGAACGAAAGCCAAGTGTCATTCTGCGAGATGCACCTGCCGTGCAAAGACTAGGTATCATCATCCATATCATGAGTCAACCACAAGTTAACCAGGTGTCACTCTTGCCTGTGATGCTTCAGCACCAGAAGAGATGAGTAGTCACATCATAAGCAGCTGAGTTAGAATGTAAACGTTGGTGGACCTGCCACCCAGTAAGGGGCATGCAGTCCAAAGAGGACTATAAATACTCATATGGGGTGAAGAAGAAAGGCAGATCGAAAAAGAGAGAAAAATTAGAAGTTGAGAATCAATCTGTAAATCTAGAAAATTAATATAATACTGTCTTTTCTTATTTTTGCTAAAACTCAATTACTGGCTATTTGGGCAAGGCGTTCCTCGAATTGAAAAATACGAAAGTTACTCCCAGGAGTTAACATATAACATTGATCCCTCGTTCCGTGATGCTTGGAGTGCAGGCGTAAACAAAGCTGATTCTAGCACATCAAGAAACTTGTCTGTTATGGAGTGTCTTATCAACTTGCCGAGTCAGCAGACGAAAACAACCCTCATTAATTATCGATATTAATTGTTGAGTTAATAAGAAGTGTTCTATCATCTATGTTACTTAATAACAAATTATGAGTTATCAAGTACAAGAGAGTTAAGTTTCATCTTAATAATATCTTATTAGGTCCATTAAAAAGATAAATTAAATAATTAAATAGACTTTTGTTCTTATTATGGAATTAGAGCCTACTAGTAACGTATAATGGGCTAGATCTGCTTGCGTAACTAGATTGAAGTTAATATTCATCTAGGCCTGAAGAGACGCCCTACATTACTTGAGAAATAATCTAAAATTTGTATTGAAAAGAAGTTTTATTAATACCATTTAACAAGGTCTTTTAATAAGAGAGATTAATAAAAATATTTTAGTTTTTATACGATCACAACTACTTAAAGATAGTTAATTAATGAGATTGCAAGACAAAAATTCATGTTGGTCCACACGTGAGAAGATGTGTTTAGTGTCATACCTTGCTTGGAAAGAATCGGAACTTTGTTCCAAAAAGAAAAGAAGAAATCTGAATTGTTGCAAAGCATAAGCTTTTTAAGATGAGAAAATAAGGTCTTCACGGTTTAATGTGCATATATTTGCGTATATTAAATAACTTAAAATATGGAATTTAGTTTAATTTATGAGAGTTTCTTAAAAAATCTGTTCTACTTTAATTTGCAAAGTTAAAAGGGCCATCTATACATTTTAATTTGTTCATAAAACATTAGCATTCAAATTTGTAATAAAGCATCTATGCATTGAGTTGATTAGACATTAACATTCAATTTTATAATAATATTTTTCTGTAATATTATAAAGAGGTAAAAACATCAAACCCCCCAACCCAGTGGCCATTTTGTGACTTGTCTTCTAAAGAATTCTTTTCACCACTATACCCCCAACCTTTACTAGCTTGTGCCATTTACCTCATAGGTGTATTTCCAATTATTTTTTATCGGAATATTTGTTTCTATGCGACTCATACGTGTTCTATAAGATGCATTATGAGGTTGTACTGCCAAATATGACATGTGTATTTTGGTTATATAATGAACAGCAGCATTTTTGTCGATCGATTAAAACAAACAGACACAATAGATTGCTTTTCTAGTTTACGCCGATATCCTTTCCTAAATTTTCTTCTTGTTTTGATCGATAAAACTTAACAGAAGTGCCGAACAATTGTATTAGTTAGTAACAATCAAAGATAAAAAAGTAAACTATGTAATAATATATATTCTATTACGTGGCATGTTTTCTATTGCACTGCGAAAATATATCTTCCAAGAAAGGGATGACAATATTTCGACTGCAAGAATATACAGAGTACATTATGTTTCCGGTATTTGAGTTTGAATTCTCATAATATACATTCTAAAGCCAAATATTTCATTGATGAACGAACGAACTATCCCTATTAATTAGAGGAACTCGTGACATCTCACATCGCTCAACCAATTCTACGTTTTGGACCTAGAATTGTAGCAAATTACGAAACTCAGTTCTTATCGCACTCAAACTTGATTACTAATTAGGGGCTCATTTGATTAGCCTTTTCAAGTAATAAGTCCACTATTAGTAATGATGTGATTCGAATTAGACTCTCAATTTCAAAACTCACATTTGGATATTAAATTATCACACGTCATTGCCAATTTTTTAAATACTAAATTTGCATTTGGATTAAAGTATAAGAGGTAGATTGCATTATAATTCCTAAAATAACTTTACTTTGTTAATCTATATCAAATACTAATTTGTATAACTTTTGTTATAAAAACATCTATATACCTACATTTCAATAAATTATTCTAAAAATTTTTGTGCTAATTTACAATGTTTTAGCGCCAAAATTTTGCACGAAAAATTCCATTGTTAGCGCCAAAAGATTCCACGAGAAATCTCTCACGAAAAAACTTGATTTTGTGATTAGTATCAAATTATATTAGAAAAAAAGAAAATAATATATTCATAAACAAGAAAGGAAAAACAATTAACCTATAAACATGGCAGGGATAAATTTTTTGCATTAGATTATTTAGTTCGTAAGATGTAAGAAAGATTTAAAATTAAAGATGATATTTAAAAAAAAAAAAAAGATATAAGGAATTTGGATAAATTGTCTTAAAGGAAATCTTATATTTTATAAGATCCCTTTTTTGAATTATGAAAATAAAGGCAAATTTGAAATTGATTGTAATTGGTAGGGATAAAGTTGTAATGAGAAAAAATAATATTGGCCAAGATTATGAAATTTAGGGTAGGAGGTAGCAATTAATAATAAGACATAATCACAAGATTATGTCTTTAATCACGGACTTTCGTGGTTATTTTAATATTAATACAAATATGAGTTTGGGTTAGATCATAACTTGAATTAGACTTTATAATGTAAACCAAATGTGTCGTTAACATGATAATGAGACGTTGTGCATTAGCTAGGTGATCGATTTGATGAGAAATAAGTTATATGTTGACAAAGACGATAAGGCACCGAGAGAAGTTTAAGATGCACTTGAAACAATAAAAACAAACACTTGGAGAAAGGAACTGAGTCTATTGATAAATTTCTCATAACATGCATGGAAATGGGTCAAGTGCTGGAATCATTGGGAGTTCTTACTTCAAAACTCTCTTCAAGAAGAAAATATTTGCATTCCCTATTGTAAAGAGTAGACACGATACTATACTTATGCAAATCAATAATAAGAACAGAACCAGAGATGAATTACGTTTAAATTTACGAAAGTGAACCAAGTATGTGATTATTTTGGTCTTATTTCGTTTAGGTTAAAATACACCAGTTACTGTTACAATGGGCCTGACTATGCCAAAATAATGCTAATCTATTACAAGATACAGACTACCTTGGTCCGAAATACCTACTGTATATTACAAGTATAAATTTAGTTTAGATAATATTCTAAGTAAAGAAATGTATATGTCGAATCGAATCCTATGTCGAATCGGAAGGAAGATCGAATTGGATGGGTGTCGAATCGAATGTGTATCGAATTAGTGAATTCGATTGACGTGATTATGTATCGAGTATTCAATGTGTTTCAAAATGTTGGGGAACGGGGTATTTATAGTACTCATCCCATAGGTCCCGCCTATAGGTCGAATTGGGTAGATCGAATGGGCCTAATTCGATCTAGCATCTGTCAAACGGCCACCATTCGATATAGAATCTGATGGGCCTAATCTGACTGCGCTGGCCAAGAATGCTATTATGGGCCTTCCTAAACTATTCCCATCATATATTCCCCCAGTTTGGGAGTTGGTGTTGGTACAAGAGTGGGTCTCAAACTTTAACATTGGTTACGTTTTATCTGATTTTTCGTAGCGTACTGCGTGTCTCGTCTGCGGACTTGATTGTCTGGCTTGGCAGAATGTATTCGAAAATACTCCCCAATTTGGTAGCTGTAATTTCATATTCGGGTGGCAAAACTTACCAATTATTAAGGTGGGGTTTTTTTATACAATTTCAATCGTTCGATTTTTTGGAAATATAGGTCAAATCCACTAAATTCGATATTGCAATATCGAATATGAGGAGTTCGATCCAACAATATCGAATTCAGAGGAAAGGCGGTGGTGGGGCTATATAAAGGCCCACTTTCCACCTCATTTTCATTTTTCTTTCTGGGGAGAGCTTTTTGTCCGCTTTTCAGCATCTGTCGAATCGTCCAGATTCGATCTACTAACATCGACCGATCTGAATTCAATCTAGCAGTTAGGGCCGAATCCTGGCAATTCGACATTGCTTTTAAATCAAAAAAAATATATTCTTTTAAGCTTACAATGTGCTAATGGTGCGAAAAAAGTCTGAGAGTCGCAATAGGCCAATTGTTCCCCCCTAGAATATGTATGCTTCTGAAGCGAATGTAAACAGAGTTAGTTCTTCGCATGTAGGCCCATCAGTGGATCACATTGCCCCTGCTGAAGAGTCTGCGAGATTTGTCGCAAGAAGTCGACCTGTTGTGAGGCCTCCCGGGAGCTTATCTGATAATTGGGGTGACGGACATACTATTCCGGCATTGTTAGATCGCTCTACTGTCAGGCTAGGAGGAGTAAGTGCAGGCACTCGAGTTCCCTTAGTGAGCAATTTTGATAGGTATGAAGACTTCGTCCCGCGAACGTTAGTCATGACTCCAACTGCCTCCGGAGGACGGGTTAAGGTCAGGATGAGTTCCCAAATCAGAATGATGGAGGAGGCTGATGTCGTTGACGACAAGATTGCTTTTAATCTGGCACGATTCGACGCCAAGAATTCGAATTTTAGGCATGGTCCTAGGGTACCTGCCGAGGACCCTTCTAGCCTAGGAGGCGAAGACTGATACGGCGCTGATAAGAGGCGTACTATAGAAACACATGCAGTCGTTGAAGCCAGAGAGATCCCACAACCTTCACAGAAATGACCTCGACTGTCTGGGAATCCTAGGACAGCACCGCCTGGCAGCATTATTGATTACGAATTCTTGAATGACGAGAATTTAGAATCATTGAATATTAAGTTGATGGGATACTACTTGCGGGAAGAGCAGTCAATTGAGATCCTTGAAGGAATGTAGCCTCATCTCGATCGCGGTGCAGTAGTGAATAGATTGGGTTATCTTGATTTGGCGCGCTTTGGGCGTTTATTCTTTGCCGCTACTGGAATTGTAATGTACCGACTATGTCGGGATTATAGTGGTCTGATTGAAGTCCAGGACAAGCAAAATGTTGTGGTCGACAAATTGAATGCGAATGTATATAGTAATGATAATAGTCATCGCGTTGCGATCGCACGTGCTTGGAATGCTTCCAAGGTAAGTGCTAAAGTTGTTAAGGACGCCCTTGAAGCTGGTGTTAATGCTAAAAAAAGATGAGGATAGCATGGCGGCACTTTGTGCTGAAATTACTGCTCTAAAAAGGGAAAATGACTCCTTGAAACGGGAGAATGATTCTCTCAATGCACTGAATGAGGAGACCGATACTGCGACGCTAGGTTAGTTGACAAGGTGCGACATTTGGATTCATAGGATTACTGGTGCGAGGTGGCTAGGTCTTTCATGAAGAGCGGTGTTTATCGTTGGCTCGAATTGCGATAAGGCATTGTCGACGTGAAATACGGTATGGAACTCGGAGTTGATCAAGATGATTATCTTGGGTTCATGAAATAGGGTTTCTGCAGAGATATGCTTGATGTTAACCATGATCCTGGAATGGAGACTCCCATGGTTGATGACAAAGATGCAGAGGAGTTTTCTGCCCCGAGGGTTGGTGACCCTTTCTTTCGGCTATGGGAGGAATGGCGCGATAATTTTGTGCTTATTGTGGCTATGCCTGGTCCCGTGACGCAAACAAGACAAGAAAATGCAGATATTGCCATTGTGAACGCAGCTCTAGTTTATCCCGTCGGAGTGACAGACGCCATTCATGCTGCTTTTGGCAACAGTGACGACGAAATAAATCTGTCTCTTGTGATAGAAAGTGAATCGCAAGTAGAGAAAGCGTCGGAGCTTGTCGTTGAGACTAGCGAAATTTCTGCTCCTCATGATCCTCCAGATGTTATGCCACAGAAGGACCAGGGTTCTTTATTCGTGACTAGGACTTGGGATTTTAATCCAAATCTGCCTATTGAAGTGAATCAACATTGTGGCGTTGATGCTACTTCATCGCATGTCGAGGTTACCGGCCAGGCTGTTGATGAGCGTAATCTAATCTCTCCCAGCACTTTCCAGCTTGGGCGGCATTTTGGCGGTGTATCAGAACAGGAGGAGGTTAGATTACCTGAAGCATGGGAGCAATCAGAGACCGAGGATCAAATTTAGAAAAATTGTGCCAAGTATGCACGGTCCCTTGGTCTTATTTTGCGTTCGGAGTCCCCCAAATCATCGGGAGAGTAGTGTATATATGAGCATATATTTTTTATGATATTAGGCCATTTTTGTTTTTCGTTTCTGATCATGTCACTTCTGTAACGGCGTTCTTAGGAAGCCGATTTTGTGGCTAAATACCATAGCTTTCTTTGACCCATACTTTAATGTATAGTTTTGTCGAATTTTTTGACTGTGACTCTGTCTCATTTCTTTGATTGAATCGATAGTGGTTATCTCGTTAAATTTCTATTGTCCATGTTTCGTCAATGCTCCTTTTGTGTTCATCACGCAAGATATCGCACTTCGATTCGAACCTTTGGATTGAATGTACCCTTGGCAAGCCGCATTTTGCGCTCCAGGAACGGTTAGGCAGAAGGGTCGGATTTGGACTCTTGAGTCAAATGTGCATATGGTAAGACACTTTTTGCTGTCCATGTGGAGTAAGATGTCGATCTTGCGTTCGACCTCTTGGGGCCGAATGCACATATAGCCTAACGTTTTTCGCACTCTATGCGGTGTGAGTCGTTTGATCGGTGTTCGACCACTTGGGGCCAATCGAGCATTCGGCATGACGCTTTTCTCGGTCTATGCGGCGTAGGTCGTTTGACTGGCGTTTGACCACTTGGGGCCGAACGTACATTCGACATGACATTTTTCGCGATCTATGTGGTGTAAGTCGTTTGACTGGCGTTCGACCACTTGGGGTCGAGCATGCATCCGTCATGACGCTTTTCATGGTCTATGCAGCATAAGTCTTTTGACTGACGTTCGACCACTTGGGGCCGAATCTCCAAATTGATAGTGCAGCGTCATTTCATGGTGACTCCACCTGTAGCGTCAGTCGAGAGAAAGAGAGATTTTTATTTTAATTTGAAATGGGGATGAGCTCAGTTTCTTACTGAGGTGCCTACGTTTCTCTGTGGTTATGCGGGACTCAAACCTCTGTAGTTCATATCACTGTTTTCAGACTCGGACCGGACCAGTCAGTCCGACTAATCTAGCTGAAAATCGTTGGCTTCACCGGTCCAGGTCTGCCCAAAAAACGGGCTGGTAAGATGCTGCAGCCGAACCAGCAACTCGGACTGGTTCGGTCGGAGAATCGGTCGCCCGGTTCGGTCTTATGAACCGGTCAGACCTTAATTTTTTTGTTCAATTACAATTTTGCCCTTCGGTTGGCATCTATTCAACAAAACTAAATTCTAGCAAGTTTCTGTGAGAAACCCATGCTCTGCTCTCATGATTGAATTTCAAGAAATAAAAAAGAGGGGAAAAGACAGCCTTAGGTCGCCTGTTCCACCGTCGCGCCGGGCCTGCTTCACCGCGCGAACCTGCTCGTACAGCTCGGCCAAAGATGCTCTTCTAGTAAGTCGCGATCCTCTTCAGTCTTCACGCCTCTTTTTTATTCTTCGGCCAAAGATGGGATAAAATGTTGCAAAAAAAAAGTCTTCATGTAGCAGCTTTTTGGTTTAATCCTATTTTTCAATACTCCTGTGTGAGCTTATGCAGAGTACTGAGGTGATGAGTGTTGTGTGGGAAGTCTTAGAGAAGCTTGTTCCAGATGAGCCATATGTGGTGAAAGAAGTGACCATGTTTAGAGAGCAGCAAGGGAATAAAGTATGCGTTGCTGGGTATTCACACTTCTACTCTAGGTAATGTTTGTTTCAAGTTAGATTTTGTTTATTGTTATATGTTTGGTTTGAAAATATATGTACTAATATGATCTAATTTTTTAGATAATTGGTGGAGCCTATTTGGCGGTGATGCACCACATTTGCATAAGGTTGTCATTAAAGTTTTGAGTCAAACATTAGCCTCTTCTGGATGTGAGTGCAATTGGAGTGTGTTTGAACGTATACACACAAAGAAGCGGAATATGTTGGAATATGAGGTGCTGAATGATCTTGTATTTGTGCATTATAACCTACGCTTGAAGATGTGGTGTGACTTTAAAGTTTTAATTATTGTGTTTCTTTTGTTTCAAGGTATGTTTTATTTTATTAGTAAGTATAATTTATTACTTGATGTTATTTGTAGAAGCACGAAGAAAAAATCAACATATAATCCAATTGACTATGAGCATATTGATAGAGTCGACAAATGGATAGTAGAAGAAGATATAAACGAAGACTTTACTAATGAAGAAATCGATGATATGTTGGGGGGTGGATGTGGCAAGTTCAAGTGCAAGTACAACGGTGAATGACGTTGCTGATTTGTCATTGTATGGGTCCTATTGAAGAGTGCCTAATTATGAAAATATTGGTGTGAATGTGGATGATTACGATGCCTCGTGATGAATGTATTGTTATATTGTTGCTACTTTGTTATTTATGTTTTTTTGGCTTGGTAAAACTTTGAATTTGGAATCATGCGTTGGGATTTCTTAGTTGTGAACTATTTTGTATTTCTGTTTGTTACTTTCTTATTTTGGTACAATGAATTCGAGTTTCGGATTTGGATTTGAAGTTATTTAATGTTTTATTTGCTTATATAATGATTATATTTAATTGTGAACTTGTGATAATATATTAATATAATAGCATAAAATATTTATTATTTTATTTATATATTTTTATGGAATGTTGACTAAAGTCAACAAACTGGTCCAACCAGTGGTCCAATCGGTCCGACCTGCTGACCCGCTAACCAGTAGCCTCACTGGTTCTGCGACCGGGTCGGGTCTGAAAACACTGGTTCATACAGTTTGATAACATTCGACCCGCTATCCATTTTAATGCCTACGCATAGTAGCGTCTCAGATGATGTACGTTCCACGGGCGCTTTAGTTTGCGGCCTTGCATAGTTTCAAGGTAGTAATAGCCTTGTGAACTAGCTTGTATAACCCTGTACGGTCCTTCCCATTTTGGTTCTAACTTCCCGATATCTTGTTTTGCCGCTATGCTTTTCAAGACCAGGTCTCCTACTTTGAAATTCCTGATTTGGACCCTTTTGTCGTAACTTTTGGCCATGGTTGCCTTAAAAGTCACGGTTCGTTGGTAAGCATCTTCCCTTGTAGTACCTATCATATCTAGATCCATCTGATGCAATCGGGTCGCCTGCTCAGGGTCGTTGTCATGTATCATGCGCGTAAGCATTCCTATCTCGGCTGGTAGAACCACCTTCATCCCATACACTAGAACGAATGGTGTCTCCCCTGTTGATGTCCTGGGAGTCGTTCTATAAGCCCACAGTATTCCTTGAAGCTCATATGTCCAGCTTTCCTTGGTGTCTCTTAATCTCCTGTCTAGGTAATCTTTCCTCTGTCCAACTTTTCCCGGTGTCTCTCTATCTCCTCTCGAGGTAATCTTTCAGTATCTTGTTGGAGGACTCCACCTGTCCGTTCGGCTGAGGGTGGTAAACAGATGTCATATTATGGGAGATCCGCAATTTCGCTAACCAGGATTTGAGTTCCCTACCAATGAACTATCAGCCATTGTCGCATACCATATACCAGAGAATTCTGAAGCGCCATATGATATTCTTCCATATGAATTCCATCATGTTGTTCTCTGTTATGGCCGACATGGCCTCAACTTTGACCCACTTAGTATAATATTCCACGGCCACGACCAGAAATCTCTTTTGGCCTTTGGCCACTGGTAACGGTCCGACAATGTCGATTTCCCACTGGTCAAAAGGGCATGCTACATCGAGAGCTTGTAGTGGTTGTGTCGGCCTGTGAATGCGACGAGCATGGTACAGACAACTATCACAACGCCGCGAGAAAACTGTGGCATCTTTCAGCAGAGTCGGTCAATAGTAACCTTGACGCAGAATTTGCTGGGCCAATGCTCGGTCCCCATAATCATTTCCACAACAACCAGCGTGGATTTCCTTCATAACGTAATCAGCCTGGGTTGGAGTCAGACAACGGAGCAATGGACCTTCAAAAGACCATTTGTACAGTTCTCCATTGTGAATTGTGAACCTTTAAGCCTTATAACATATCCTGCAACGCGTGTTCGGGTCTGTAGGTAATATTCCGTCCACCAAATAAGCCATGATCTCGTCCTTCCATGAAGGATCCTCTTCGATTGGCATTATGTATTTGATTCTTACCTTAGTGCTGTTATATTTCGATATCCCGATCGATGGCTTGTCAGTTGCCAATAATGTAACTCGCTTCTTGACTAGGATTTCCGAAGAACTGGCGAACTTGGACAATGCATCGGCCTTGCTATTTTTGTCCCACGTAATTTGATAGATATCTAAAATATTGAAGCGTTACGTCGGCATTTTAACCTTTGCAGCGTATAATTTCATCGTCTCCTCTCTTATCTCGTATTTACCCGATGAATGGTTTGCTACTAGAAAAGAGTCGGTGAACACATCCAAATGCTCTGTGTTGAGTGTTAATGCCAGATTTATCCCTGCTATCACAGCTTTGAATTCAGCTTCATTGTTGGTCACCATGTAGTTCAAACTAATGGCAAATTCAAACTCACGGCGATCAGGAGATAATAGATGGATTCCAACTCCTCCCCCTTGGCTCGTGGCGGAGCCATCGGTATGCAGAATCCATGTGGTGGTGGTCCTACTGGTTCCTTCTTGGTCTGATATTGAATATGTGTAATTCGTGGATCCTGCCACGCTATTGCCCAAAGTTTTGGCCATGAAATATGACAATGCATGCGCTTTGATGGAAGTTCGGGGCCTGAATTCTAGACCGAACTCACTAAGTTCAATCGCCCATTTGACCAATCTGTCGGAGGTCCCGCATCTCGCCAACACTTGCTTCAACATCTTATCTATAACAATTGTGATTGGGTGAGACTGAAAGTGTGGCCTTAGCTTCCGCGTCGTGGCTACGATTGCTAGAGTAAATAACTTTATCTCCAAATAATTTCTTCTTGCGCCTTGTAGAACTCTGCTCACATAGTGGATGGGTAATTGTTGCGATCCCTTTTCTTTTACTAAAACTATACTGATGGCGTAGGAAGACATGGCCAAGTACAAATACAGCATCTCTTCTGGCTTGGCCAGGAGCGGAGTGCTAAAAAAGTATCTCTTCATCTACTGGAAAGCCTCCTCACACTCTGGTGCCCAACTAAAATCCTTGCTTTTTCTCATAAACTAGAAAAATGGCACATTCTATTCTACCGAAGTTGATATAAATTTACCCAATGTTGTTAGGCGGCCAACCAAACATTGCACGTCCTTTACCATTCTTAGTGAGGGCAAATCTAGCATTGCCCTGATTTTATCCAAGTTAGCCTCAATTCCTCTTCGTTCACCACATATCCGAGAAATTTTCCAGCAGTCACTCCAAATGTGCATTTTTTCGGGTCCAGCTTCATCCCATATGCTCTCATGATAGCAAATGCTTCATCCAGATGACGTACGTGTTCTTCTGCCTTAAGACTTTTGACAAACATATCGTCAATGTATGCTTCCATGTATTTCCCAATCTGATGATAAAATATTTTCGCGACGAGTCTTTGGAAAGTTGCTCCAGCATTCTTTAGACCGAATGACATCACCCTATAACTATATACTCTTGTATCTGTCACAAAAGCCATTTTATTTGGATCATCCACATCCATGAAGATCTGGTGAAAACCGCTCTTGGCATCCATCATACTCAGTGTTGCGCATCCCGCAGTCGAATCGACTAACAAATCTATTCTGGGTAGGGGAAACGGATCTCTTGGGCAATGCTTGCTCAGGTCAGTGTAATCTACACGCATCCTCTAGGTTTCCTCCTTTTTCAAAACCAATATGACGTTGCTCAGCCACTCCAAGAATCTCAACGCATAAACATGGTGGGCCGCTAAAAGCTCATGCACTTCTTTTTCGGCCGCTTCATTCGTTTTTTTGCTAAAATTTCGTTCATATGCCTCACTAGTTTTGCATTCTTATCGACATTTAGCCGGTGCATTATGATTCTTGGATCTATCCCATGCAAATCAGAATCAGTCCAAGCGAAAATGTTTGAGTTACGCCTAAGACAATCTACCAATGAAGCCTCTACCTCCGAGTCCATAGCTGCTCCAATTTTTATGATTTTGTCTACACTTTCCCTGAGTAGCTAAACTATTTTGAACTCCCCGAGTGGCTCCATTTTGCATTCTTGCCACTGCTTCATTAGCTGATTTTCTGCTTTCTCCCGACCTCACTCTTGAGGTTCGGATCTTTTTCCATTCTCATCTCTACTCGTTCGGGTTTTCTTTCTTGCTTTGACTATTCCGTCTAACAGACCATGTCGTCTCTTCGTCATTCTAGCTACTAATCTCTAAACGCAATTTAAAATGTGTTCCTACAGACGGCGCCAATATTTTGGTCTTATTTTGTCTGGGTTACAATACACCAGTTACTGTTACAATGGGCTTGACTATGCCAAAATAATGCTAATCTATTACAAGGTACGGACTAGCTTGGTCTGGAACACCTATTGTGTGTTACAAGTATAAATTTAGTTTAGATAATATTCTAAGATAAAGAAATGTATAGGTCGAATCGCTGATGTTCGATCTATGAATCTCGAATCGCAGAGATTCGATGCAGCTCTAAATCGAATAAGAAGAGTCTCGGATGGTGTCGGTTCGACGCTGGCGAACCTCGAATGAGAAAGATTCGATCGAGCCCTGAGTCGAATCGGATCCTATGTCGAATTGGAAGGAAGATCAAATTGGATGAGTGTCGAATCGAATGTGTATCAAATTGGTGAATTCGATCGACGTGATTATGTATCGAGTATTCAATGTGTCTGAAAACGTTAGAGAACGGGGCATTTATAGAACCCGTCATGTGGGTCCGGCCTATAGGTTGAATTGGGTAGATCGAATGGACTTGATTCGATCTAGCCTCTGTCGAACGGCCACCATTCGATATAGAATGTATTGCGCCTAATCTGACTGGGCCGGCCCAGAATGCTATTCTACGCCTTCCTAAAATATCCCATCAGTGATTTTCCAAGTTAAAGATAATACATAACTCAAACTAAAATACATAAAATTGTTACATTATTTATCAAACAACACTTACAACATAGAAATTGAAGACAATCTAACACATTGCTAAGGTCAAAAACTTCAATCTTTCAGTTTGTGCAAAATCAAGTGTGCACCATGTTGTGGCTGAAGAGTTAACAAATTGTATGGAGCGTGTTTATAAGAGGGAGAGAGCTTAAAAGAATAGCGTTGCAATATCATAGCCAGAGCCATCTTTGCTTCCAACATTGCGAAATTCTGTCCAATGCATATTCGAGGCCCCCAGCCAAACGGGAAATACACGAGCCGCCCCTTAGTTGCCTTAGAAACTCCTTCGCTGAACCTCTCTGGATTAAACTCGTTAGCATCTTCGCCCCATATTTTGCGGTCGTGGTGCAGCAAAAGTGTCGGTAGATTAAGCTGCACGCCAGCTGGTACCGTAACCTTTCCTAGTGTACTTTCTTTTGTAGTGGTTCGTATAAGCATGGGTGCTGGTGAATATAATCTTAGAACCTCGTGAAATATCATGGTTACCTGTAGAAAAGAAAAACGATTAGACATGCAGACCATGTAAACACGTGGTTATGAGACGAATAATATGTGCGATAGGAAGGTGTTTAATTAATATCGTTAGCAAAGCTCAACATGTACGATAACACTTACAATTTTGAGGTGGTTCAACTCTTGAATGTCAGGTTTTGCTCTTCCAAAAACTTGCATAACCTCGTCCCTTGCACGAGCCTGCCAGACTCCGTGCTTGCCCAATAAGATCATTGTCCAAACAAGCAGAGTCGAGGTTGTCTCCTGCCCCGCAAAGTAAAAAAGCTTGCACTCTTCGATCACCTCGCGCATGCTCATTCCAAACTTATCCCCATGCTGCTGGATTTCCTTGTAGTTGGATTCCAATAGCAATCCTAATAAGTCTTCACCAGCAGCCTCCCCTGCTTCTAGTGCCTTCATCCTTCTACGGATAATCCCGAGCACTGATGAGTCCACTTCTTTGGTGATCTCTGCCATCCTTACGTTAGTTTTCGTAGGCAAAAACCTGAAGGATTACGAACAGCCCAATTTAATACTTTTAAGGTTATAAGTTACAAACAAAAGAGATTAAAGTTTCTATACAATGCAAACAAGTCATGGGAAAGTGATGGAACCTTGATCCTCGAAAATGAACAGAGTAAGTTGTTTGCGTGATTAGCTGAGATTGTTCTTTTTGAAGTTCGAATATTCTTCTTCCTTCTTCGTAGCTACTCCCAAACGCAGTTCGTGAAATTGCATCGCTCGTTAAGGTTTGAAGATAAGGCCACACGTCTAATTCACAGGATCCTCCGCTTGATAAAAATTTTTCGTCCCATTTGCTCAAAATCTCGGAACAAGTTACATGAAACGCAGGAAGCATAAGCTGTCACAAAAGAAAACAAAAAAAACACAAAAAGTATCATTTTAGCCATTACTTCTAATTAACCAGTAAATGATCTACTATACTACTTTGTGTGTCACTCAGTGATAGTGTACTCAACCAGTCTCAATGTATTAAGATTCATAACACGTGTTATCACCGTTGACATGTAATGCTCGAACAAATTACCTTTAGCTTCTCGGTATGAAAAGCAGGGTTGATCAATCTTCTATGCTTGGCCCATTTATGTGTTTCATAAAATACTAGTCCTTGCACCAGCATTCGAATTAACGGATTAGTAGTCGGCTTTTGAAATATATAGCTTTTCGACATGACTTCTCGTATGATTTCATGATCCGTGATTAGCAGTGCAGGTCTAACACCAAACCACACGAGGCAATTCTCTCCTGCAATCCAAGTGTCAATGAAAAGTACTCAGCCATCAGAACAATGTCACATAACTTTTACAGGATCAATAAAACAGTGACTTTTAGAGGCTAAATTAACATAGTTTTTGATTTCTTAATTAACAGCACCCTTTGGTATAAAGAAATTAAGGCCTTATAAGTTGTATACAGCTTAAGGAAGCAGAATAATAAGTCCACCTTAAATTTTCTAGTTACGAAATTAGTTTCCAATGAAAGAGTACACACACTAAATTGCAATTGTAGTCCTTTACGTTTAAGGTGGTCGAAAAAACGGTCCTCACTTTTTGTAACTTGCAAAACTAGTTCTTAATTTTCATGTAGTCTGCCATCTTAATTTGTCCTTTTCCACAATTTTAGTACTTTTTCTTTTACTACTTCAGAAAGTCAATTAACTTTAATTCTTAGCAATCTATGTCTTTTCTTCAACTTATTTTAGCATTAATTTCATTTATCTAATACTAGAAACGTTGGCACGCAGGCCGCGTAATTAATAATTTATTTTAATTTGTATGATGAAAAATTAACTTGTAAAGAAAAAATGTGTAAGGATAGTTTCTCTATAAATCTTACCTTTTTTTGTATAAGAGACAAGAGAATTAAGTAGATGCATTTTTTTAGAGAACATTTCAATCATGGGAAAGTAGAATTTTACCGTATTTTAATATCTTAATAGTGTGTTGTGGGGGTAAATATATAAATCAAAAAATTGGTGTAACATATATATGGCTCGTTTTATATAATCATATAGATTTAAAAAATGAAAAAATCAATTCACCACTTGAAAGTATCTACTGGGAGCTAGATAAAACAATAACTTGCATATTTGATGACTAAAATTAATTCAAAATAGTGACTTAAGGAGTAAAGTTCAAGAAGGAAGGATATTAATTGCTTACAACCAAGATAAAGGATTATATTTGAAAGTTATATAAAAAAAAAAAGACAAATAAATTGCAGGGAAGGACCAAAATCGTGGACTATTACTGATTTATCGTTTCTTCCAAAAGCTCAAACTTGTAAAGAGATTTCACATCTATTAATTTATATTTTCACGGCTCCTCACCTCATTGGCATGCTATTAAAAAAAACTAATAATTCTGACATTGGCGGGTAACAATTTTTTATGGGTACTTAACACTTGTATTTGGATATATGTTATTTGGTCTGAACGATGATGTCATATTAAATTGACGTTCTCGTACATTTAAAAGCATAAGCCAAACTTATAGAAAGAACTGAGATTTATTAATTTATATATAATAAGTTTAAGTATTAACTTTTCAATCTCCCTCATACAAATGCATGTGCATATATATACATGTGTTTTGTGTGTGTTTTGTTTTGGAGCTAGTGTCATACCATATTCTGTCACCGCTTTATGAATGAAAGGAAGAACTCTAGGCACAATATCATGGGAGAACTTCATGGGTTGGGACGTTGCTTCATTGGTCATGCGACTCATTTCCTTAAAATCTCCGAACCAAATCTTGTAAGAATTCCCCTTGATTCCTTGTTGTCGGAGCAATTTTTCCATCTCTTTTGGCTTTAGCCACACCCAATTCAAGATTCTCCATGCACATGATATGAACAGTACCACAAAAACTGAACAAGACACTAAAAATGAAGTCTCCATTAGCTAATAATTAGGTATTGAGGTATGAATGAGAAATTTTCAGAGAAGAGAGTAAGTGATGATGAGTTTTATTTTCAATCATATCGGTTGTGACTTCATTTATAGGTGGCAGAGATATATAGAGGAAAGGATGAGAGAGTAGGCAAGTGCAACTCTTCCTCTTCTCTAGAACGTAATAAAAACAAAATAAATGTTTGGTTACCTAAATTCTAGTGGTCATGCAATTTTGGGAGTATACAAATTTTTCACAAGAATTATATAGTTTACTCGATATATATGTGACTAGAAAGGAGGGGGATTACTCACAAAAAAAACAAAAAAAAAAGTGTAATTGGAATACATTTTCTTAAAATATTATTAGAACTCTTAACTACATTTATTATTGAAAGATCTATTAATTTGATTTAGAGTTCCTACTATAGAGGGAGAGGTCATGGTGTTACATAAAGCTCAAGGGTTTATTCTTATACAAAAACTAGCTAGGTCTATGAGCATTCTGTCTATTAATTTGTCACATTGAACATTATTAAATTTATGTTAGAATTAATTGTCAGTATACATTTTATTATTTGGATGATCGTGAGTACAAGATTGAGGAAAATGTAAAGATTACCTACGTAATGGCCAAAATGATAAGATTTAGATATTCTTTTCGTTTTCTTTCTATTCTTTTCTTTTCTTTTTTTTTTCTTTTTTTTTGCAACAACCAAACCAACCAATTATGTTCACTTTTAATGAGCGCGAGATTAAATAGAAATCATTAGACATTTGATCAAATCAAGATTTTGGATATTTATTTTTCTCCAGTCTCGACAACCCCATATAAACTATAAAGGTTTAACAAATACATGTTTAATAATATTCTTTAGTTCTAGATTTCAGTAATTATACTTCGAGTTTGCTTGCGACTAGTGTAAATTAAAAGCTCGAATTTGCATGTACTACTTATGGGCTGTTATGGGCCGGGGTCCCGCCGGGTTGGGACCCCGGCCCACGGGAATAAGCCGGGACGGGAGCTGCGTGGCAGCTCCCGTTCCCTCCCGGCTGAAACACTGTTCCCCGCGACCGGGATTCCCATCGGGACGGGAGGAATTTCGAGTCCCGACAGGTCGTTCACAAATGTTAAATGGATAATTAATTTAGTGCCCATCATTATTAATGAATAATTTATTGAGTACCCACCCACCCACCATGTAAAAATCTTGAGTGCCCATCATTATTAATGAATAATTAATTTATTGAAAAGACAAAAAGAAGAAGTGAATAGGGTTACTAAACTAATTAGTACTTACATAGTTTCCTTGCCACAATACAGAATACTAATAATAATAATATTGTTTTTCTTTTTCTTCTTCTTCTGTACCCAAACCCCTCTTCACCATCTCCCAGTCTCCTTATAATCAACCGATCGAAGCTTAATTATGTACAAAACGGTGGCGTCTCGGCTTAGGGTTGCCTCTGTTAATTACCTCTTAATTTTGATAATAGTTGGTGGTGGTGTTGTTGGAGTTGAGGGGAGCGTCGGACCGAGGTGTTTGGTGGTGCGGCGTGGACCGCGTGGTGGGGCGGCGGTGTAGTGTATGTCGTGAGTGTGTGTGTGTGATTTTGCTTGTGAGAATGTGTGTCTCAGTGTGTGTTTGTGTGAACTGTGATTTTAAGGGAAACTGCCTCCCGGGATCCCGCGGAAGGCAACGGGATCCGAATCGGATCCCGTTACCTCCCGACGGGACTAAGACCGGGAGCAATTTTCCGGTCTGGTCGGTACGGGAAGCAACCGGGATCGGGAAAAACCCGGCCCAAACACCCCTACTTATGGATATTTTAGAAAGGCCCAATAATGTGTTTGAGCGAGCCCGCTAGAGAAAGGCCTAGAAACTGAAGGGTCGAACCGGAGACATTCTGATACGATATCCACCAATGATGAATGGTATTCGTATGCTAAATGTAGGATCGTTAACTTGAGGTTGTTTGGATGGAACCTCGACTCGTTGCCTTAGTACAAATAGGAACCTTGGTATGGAGACCGCGACCCACTACTTGATACAAAACACGAACCTTAGTATAATGAAGACGCCACAAACGGTTATGGAGGGTGCCGTTTGATAAATCGGATTTGAACGCCACAAACGAGGGTGATGAACCCGTTTGATAAGTTCGGAAATAGTTCTTCAAAGAACCAAAGAGAATAAAATCTCACAAAGTTTATAAATATGATACGTGTTGTCTTACAATGAAAATGGTCTTCCTAATTTATAGGAGAGACAAACTTGGTCACTAAGAAATCAACTTATGACCTTCCAACAACTTCTAGGAAAAGAAAACACATTAACTAGGCTAGGAAATGATGAAAGAGACTTCTAGAAAAAGGAAATACATAAATTAGACTAGGAAATGATGAAAGAGTGGTCAAAACTCGTCTTTGACTTTTGACCATATTTTAAAAGATCACTTGGATCAGATTTGACCATCTTTGTTGCTCATTTGGGCCTCCTTTATCATTATGGACCCAAACTTGGTTAATTAGCCCATAAAGAGGTGGTCCCATCTTCTTAGCAAGCCCTCTTGTGATTGACACATTCAAAGTGCAAATTTGGTCCATTCTTGTGACATCTTCTTCATTTGAATTCTTGTAATCTTCCTCAATTGTCATCGTGTCCGTATTTGCATCACATTCGACCGTTACAAGGACGATCGAACCGTACCCATTCGATCGTCACTCGTCAGCTACCAGTGGGGCACGCGGGACGAGATCTATAAATATCCCATCCTCCGACATTAATAGTACGCATTCATTACTATCGAGCAACTACTCAATATCGAACCTAGCAATTCGATCCATCTCAATTCGATTGTCATAATTCTATCGTCACGAGTTCGACCATCCCTATTTCGACCCTTATCGATCGAGCCAACACAATTTGGCAGTCATCTCAGTCGAGTTCTTACCATTCGACCGATCAACCAGTTCGAGGCTTATTACCCTCGAATAGACTCAATTCGACCTATCAGCCAGTTCGAGGTTTATTACCATCGAATCTGCCTGATTCGACCGTTATCAGATTTACAGTATTTCTACTTATATTGCCTAGTCAGCTTGTATAAGGTGTTCCAGACCAAGCTAGTCCAATTCCTGTAATAGATTAGCATTATTTTGGCATTAGTCAGGCTCATTTTAATAGTTCGAAGGTGTGTTGTAACCCAGATGAAATAAAACCAAAATATTACCGTCGTGTGTATAAACACCATTTATTCTAGTATATTAGGCATGGCAACTAGAAGGACTAGATCTCAAAGCAGAGCAGCGGAAAGTAATATTCTTGACATGGAACGAACGACCGCAACTCCGACTGTCCCAGAAACAGGAGGACCATCAGCACTACCCGTTGGGGTGCCTACGCCAGCAAGGCGGGATCAACCTGGTCCAGTGGAAGAAGATCGACTTGCACCGGATGCGGGTGCAACGGGGGCTACAGCAAAAATACTTTTGTTGCCAAGTGTGTTCAGAGATGAAATCATGGCAATGATCTGATCTGCCATGGCCACGGCACTGCGAGTGCCGAAAATGCAAACACCACCACCTGAAGTTCAAAAAGAAGGCGTGCGGGAGCAGTGATCCGTGGCCAGGGGCCCAGCGACAAGGACAGAAATAAATCATGCATGGACGATCGAAGGGGAAGATCAAATTGGGTTGAAGTGCAGTCCAAAAGGCACCACGGTGTGAGAAGGCGCGAGGAGAATAGAGAGAACGACGTCAAGAGACGGGAAGAGAAAAGAGATAATAGTGTGAGAATGCACGAGGAGAGTTGGAACAACGACTCAAGGAAGAAGCAAGCAAAAGTTTCTAGGAAGTTGGAAAGGCTCGAGAAAGAGAGGACTGAGGTGGAATATAGAATGGAACGGTTGGGAAGAGCTCGCAAGAGCACTCCATTCTGTGAAGAGATAGAGGCAGAGATTCTGGGGCACGGTGAAAAGATATCGGTGCTAAAATCATATGACAGAAAGAGGGATCCGCATGATCATCTTTTCCAGTTGGATACCACGCTTAATCTGTACAGTTCAAGAAAAACGTGCACGCCCGAATCTTTGCCACCACTTTGGTCGGAGTGGCACTAGATTGGTTCACCAGAATCACTCCAGGATCTATCAGAAGCTACAAGAAGATGAGAAAGATGTCAAAAATCGGTTCTCAAGCCAATCCAGGATGATGTTGGATCATTCCCATCTTTATTCTAGCAATCAAGGTGAGAGAGAAACCTTAAGGATTTCATGAGTGGTTTCAACACGAAATTGCTGAAGATAGACAGTCCAAAGGGAGAAATGGTCGCGAACATCATCTTTCGCGCGACACAGAATGCGGCGTTCAGCGAGGATCTGCTTAGGCTGCAGCCAAAAATGATAGAAGAGATCAACAAGCTCGTGCAGCAAGTGGTGCATCAAGAGGAGATGATGGCCACCAAAGTTGTCGTTCTTGCCCCGAGGATCAAATAGGGAGAAAGAAAGGAACAAAGTCACAACAAGAATAAGAACAATAGGTACAGTAACTCGTCGCCAAGGCGATATACGCCCCTAAACACCGATATCATGACAATGTATAGGACAGCGAAAAGGAAATGTTGGCTGAAAGAGCCACGGTAAATGAGAGACTCCAAGGCAACCAGATTGTCAACCCTTTACTGCAAGTTTCGCAGGCAGAATGGACATGAGATCGAGGACTACAAAGACCTCAAGGATGAGATAGAGCGATTGATAAAGGATGGCAAGCTCGTAGAGTATGTCAGGAGTTTGAAATATGAGAAGGATAAGACGAACAGGGATAGATCTCGTTCTCCCAGGAAGGACAAGCAGAAGATGAGCGACCGGCCGCAAGTGATGGATTATCCCCAGCTAATGGATAAAAATCCCAGAAAAGGAATCATACACATGATTTCAGGAGGTCCAGTGGGCGCAGATTCCGCAAAGGGCCGAAAGAATATCACAAGAGATATCGATGCAGACCGCTTAGTAGGTTTTGTGGATCTAATGAGAATAGAGGAGATGGGACCATAGGAAGCCGTCTTCTCGAGAGCAGATATGTTGAAGGTAAGCCCTCAAGCAATTTAGGCTGGGAAGTTGAACTGCCCGTTGGTGATAACGGTTTATATAGCTAATTCTGGCGTGATGAAAGTATTGGTGGACAACGGAAGTTCAATCAACGTGTTCATGGTCTCAACATGGGAAAAGATGGGTTTATGTGAGGAAAAGATGGAGACAGTCAAAACCTCATTGCACGGATTTGGCGGAGTGGAAGTAATATCCCACGAAATGCTCTCTCTCCCTACATCCCTGGGAACCCAACCTCAAAGAAAGATAGTGCTCGTCGACTATGTGGTGGGTGACCTACCATTCCCATACAACGCAATACTGGAAGGTCACCGCTCAACGCTTTTCCAGCATTGCCGTCAACGTATCATCAAATGGTGAAATTCCGAACTCCAACTAGGACAAGCGAGGTGATAGCCGATCACATGCAAGGTTGGCTATGCTATGGGGCTTCACTCAGACTGCCGCCACAAAAGGAGCAATAGGTACTCGCAGTTTCAGGGCCCATGGAGATGGAGCAGATTGACCAAACCTCTCCTTTAATTCCGTCATTTATTTAAATTTCTGCAATTTTTGAACAATTTCCATTCATCCCCCCAATCGCTTGATGCGATCAGGGTTGGCATGTAATGACTAAATAGGAACTACGAAGGCTTGAGTCCCGGGAAACTCCCTTAGGAAACGTAGGCAACCTGGCCTGGTGCTAGGCTCAGTCCTATCTATTATCTAAATTCTATCTCCACATGGATACTTTTGACCTTCAGTGTTTGCAAGTGTTTTAACAAATGCAGCCAGAGCGGAACCCGTGTAGCAAAATTATATATGTGAAACTAATGATATGTTGGACTCGAAGAAAAACTGCGAAGAAAATTGGGATAGACACTCCGCCTAAAACGGAAAGTGCTAACAAAAAATCCCACAAGACGAAGAAAAATGGATGGACGTTTTGCCTAAAACAGCAAGTGCTTACCAAAAATCCCACAAGATGAAGAAAAAGGGATGGACACTTCGCCTAAAATGGCAAGTGCTAACCAAAAATCTCATAAGACAAAGAAAAAAGGATGGACACTTCACCTAAAATGGCAAGTACTAACCAAAAATCCCACAAGACGAAGAAAAAGAGATGGACATTTTGCCTAAAACGGCAAGTGCTAACCAAAAATCCCACAAGACAAAGAAAAAGGGATGGACATTTCGCCTAAAACGGCAAGTGCTAACCAGAAATCCCGAAAGATGAAGAAAATGGATGTACACTTCGCCTAAAACGACAAGTGCTAACCAAAAATCCCGTAAAGATGAAGAAAATGGATGGATACTTCGCCTAAAACAGCAGGTGCTAACCAAAAATCCTGCTAAAATGAAGAAAAAAGGACATACACTTTGCCTACAAACGACGAGTGCACACCAAGAAATCCCGCAAAGATGAAAAGAAAAAAGTGTTGCCAAGAATAAGGCAAACGCGATGTAAACCCTCAAAACAATGAGGGGAACATTAAGCTAAATTAGCAACAGATGCCAGAGCAACTCTGCAATATGATGTGGCATAAAATTGACAAAATAACAAAATAAATAGCGTTATACATACAAAACTTGTAGTTAAAAGAAACGGACAAGAATGAAATGCACGAAGATAAGCGATTCTAACGAATGCGAAAATAAAGCAGCACATATTCAAGGAGAACCAGAGTTCAAAACAAATTAAATTGTTCAAATGAACAGGGCAATGCAGCGCCATAATAAACATAGCAAATGTTCATAAAAATAGAAATTCAGCCATGGCTCTTAGGCCTCGGCGTCGTCCTCATCCTCTGATGAAGGATAGGCGGCAGGCATGGGAGGAGGCGGAGGCATAATCAGGCCCTCATTCTCCAGCAAACTGGGAAACTCGTCCACAACGGCAGGCGCATTTTTCTGAGGTGGGGGCAGAGGTTGGCGATCAAGACCTAGCGTCAAATCCAGCCACTACAGGTCGAATCGGCCACACAAGTAACTGGTGTTGTGAATCTGTTGCACCGTGAGAACTTGGGCCTTCTTGGCATCTTGAGCCCCTCTCTGAATACTGATCTCTTGAAAGTTATTGCTCCGCAGGAAATCCTCGGCAATCTCCACTCGATGTTGCACGGTAGGAGGCTATTCAAATAACAAAACAAATTTAATAAAGGGGAAAAGCAAGATAATGTCTAGAAAAGACAAAAGCAACTAAACAGCATACTTGGCTCAAGCCGCGGGCATATCCAATTTCCTCGGCCTCCGCTACCTTCTCTTATTCAACGGCGAGGTCTTTTCAAGCTCCGCGACTCGCAATTCTAGTGCAATCTTACTACTCCGCAGTGTGTTGACTTGTGTCTCGAGCCGTTGAACAATCTCCTCCGCAAGTTTCACGGCCTCCCTATCCCCACTCGCCCGGATAACACAAGATTTGGTATGCTGCAAGGCTTTTTCCTTCTCAACCATAACAGCCCTCAGCACATCAGGATCGCTACCTTGGAATTCTGCCCGTAGGCATTTAAGCTCGGTCGTCCTCTCTTCGTGGGCCTGCATCAAGCCTTTAATTATGGCATCCACGTCCCCACCATTCTGAAAATGAAATAACGAAAGCATTAGTGATTTGAGCATGTATCAAAAAAACGATATCAGATTCAAATGTCGCATTACCGCTCTAATTAACTGAAGTGCGAGTCGCTCCATCTTTATCCTTTCCTTGGCAGAGTTGGGGAAGGCCGTAGCAAGGTGGGGAAAGCTCACTCTCAGCCCATTAATGGCCTCTTCCTCCGAATGTTCGAGCTCCCTAACGCGGGCACGTGGGCCTTGACTAGTTTTAGCCCTAGTATTCACCCTAACAGAGGGGACTGAGCTGCCAGCAGGCAATGGACCACTTGAGCGCGGCACAGGGGGTACAACACCTCCAATCTGAGAACGAGTCTAGGGAACCCTCCTCCTCTTTGCAGGTGCGGGTGTCTCCGCTCTTCCCGCTGCCTCAACTCCATTGCAATTGGTCCCTCAAACCCCTTCGCTTGACTCAAATTAACCGTAGGAGGAGAGTTTTTGCGACCTCCTCCAAGCAAATCCTCGAAAGGATCACATGATGCACCGGCACAGGTGTACGCCGCGGCTTCGCCAATTGGTTTCTTCCCCTTAGCTTTCCTTTTCCTAGGAGGGGGAACGGGAATAGGGACCGTCGTGCGGGATGCCTCAGCATCCGTGGCACGGATTTTACTCATGCGGGCGTGGCGATTCATGATGAAATTATTTGAAAGATAAGAACGCCAAACATTACTAACTTTCAAGGTTAAACAAAAGACATGAGTAATGGCAGTTAACGAGATATATACCCAGAGTATATCTCCCAGTATAGATGACTGGGGACAACCCTACAAGCAACAAAACTGGGCTTTTAACATTAGACCTCATATTAAATTGATGATTAGTTATCAGGTTTGCCCTTAACTGACCACCCTTAGGACCACCTACCCCGCGTGGAATTGGAATTTTTGGAACATCCACCTAGTCCCTCCAGTTGAAAACTCTCTTTGATATAGAAATATCGTTTTTTTCCAATCCTTCCCATAACCAGAAAACTCCCCACTCAAAAACTTATGGTGCCTCAACCCCTTTAAATGATAGAAACCTATTTCTTTTCGAGAAACTTCGAATAAGGCCCAAAACTCATTAGGCCCGCATGGTGCCCCTAAGCCCTTTATGGCAATGATGAAATCAATTATATGTCCGATCGATTACAGTGTTAACTGGCTCGGTACCAGCTCAATAGACGTTAAAATTCTTCTCACCTCGTATGGCACGGGAAACTGTAGACCATTGGCCAACCGCCCAACAAAGATAGTGAGATGACCGGGTGGCGCGGTGTGCACACGCTGCTCTAAACGAGGAATAACTATCTTGTAGTTAATCCTTATACTGTAAGTTTCACTAAGAACAGGACGGCTATGTTGTAAGCGTGACACTATGTTGGCCAACCCCTAATCTGTATACGCCATTCCATCAACCTCGTCGCCATCGTCAAAGTCCCTATTAATGACTTCATTTGCCTCATCTGCCTCACTGTTGGCACAATTATCCACTACATGCAACAAGGGCGCACCATCTACCCTAGGGTGCGGTGCTGGCTGCTCTTTCTCCCTCTCCTCCTCATCATTCGCCTTGAAATCAATCTCATCTATATCAATTGCTTCATTGGCATTCTCTTCGCCCAAGTTCATACCAGCGGGATTCACGCCGGGACCTATTATCGAATTAACAGAATCGGAGCTCGAGGTACTACTCGACTCACTCCAGATGAAGACTCACCACTCACCATCTCGTTTGACATCCCGATCAACACACACTGAAATAAAAATAAAAAAGAAAGAAAAGCTAACTACGAATGTACGTCACCATCGACACTTACAACAGCTACGTAATGCACACAAAGCAAAAATAAGCTAGCACATAATTAACAAGAGATAATAAAAGTAAGCAACCGACTACCTTGATTAAAATTACAAATTCACCAAATCACATGTGGAATAACACTGCACAAAATAAGAAACATCAGGTTGTTCAGAGAAAAGAAAGCAAACTATTCAGGAAAATTTTGAATTTTTTTAAGGAAATCGATCAAACGGCCTATTGTTCAATACAATGAGTATCGAATAGCTTGTGTTCGATACAAAGAGAATCAAATCGGGCATGTTCGATGCTTCTTACATTTCAGCGTAAGATCTCCAAAGATGCAGAATGAGCTACTCCACACTTTCTCACCCTTATATAGAGGGAGGCTGGCCCATAAGGCCCACCAAAATATCAATCAAATTTTATCCGTTCGATTGAAATATTCAATCTAAATCGATTCAGTTCGACTGATAACAAATAGAAAAAGAAATAATGGTCGAACAAACTGCTATTCGATTGAATATTCCCAATCGAATTCACGTCTATTCGGTAACAATCCAGAGCTGTATTTTCAACACTTTAAAGAACCCATTGAATCAGATGCAATTTGACTGCACCATGACGCTCGAACTCCATCAATTCGATGGATACTGAAAATTGAATTCGTGAAATTCAATACAATTAAACAGTCGAATTCAGAGATATGATGCAATAACAATATCGAATCTTTTACAGTTCGACAATAAGATTACAATCGAATTGTTCTCAGTTCGATCGTCTTGGAAATCTGATCTTTAATGATTAAGACATTGTGAAGCACGATTAAAATTGGGCACCCATGCTTTCAAATCAAGGCTCCCAATTGGGGGGAGTATTTTCAACATTAGCTAAAATCTCGTAGCTAGTTCACTCGGCAGAGAACAACCATCGGGTATATGGCAGAAATCTGAAGTCTGAGGCAAACAACACGAACTTTAGAGTTTGAAACCCGCTCCTTGCTTAAGACCGACTCCCAAACTGGGGGGGACTATATGATGGGGGTATTTTAGGAAGGCCCAAAAATGTGATTGGGCCAGCCCGCTAGAGAAAGGCCCAAGAACTGAAGGGTCAAACCGGAGACATTCGACGTTACAAGGACGATCGAACCGTACCCATTCGATCGCCACTCGTCAGCTACTAGTGGGGCCCGTGGGACGGAATCTATAAATACCCCATCATCTGATATTAATGACACGCATTCATTACTATCGAGCAACTACTCAATATCGAACCAAGCAATTCGATCCATCTCAATTTGATTATCATAATTCGATTGTCACGAATTCAACCATCCCCAATTCGACCCTTATCGATCGAGCTTACATAATTCGACAGTCATCTCAGTCGAGTTCTTACCGTTCGACCGACCGACCAGTTCGAGGCTTATTACCCTCGAATAGCCTCAATTCGACCTATCAGTCAGTTCGAGGCTTATTACCATCGAATCTACCTAATTCGACCGTTATCAGATTTACAGTATTTCTACTTGCATTGCTTAGTCAACTTGTATAAGGTGTTTGGGACCAAGTTAGTCCGATTCCTGTAATAGATTAACATTGTTTTGGCATTAGTCAGGCTCATTGTAATAGTTCGAAGGTGTGTTGTAACTCGAACGAAATAAGACCAAAATACTGCCCGTAACAGATTGAAATGATCATGAATGCGATTTTTGATGTGTACATACTCTTGGGACCCCCAACAAGTAGTAAATATATATGACCCATTCAATTGTTGAATCACAAAGAGTATATAGAGATAAATTGTCATCCAATTGCTATATGGTGATGTATGTTCGTAAATCTTTTTTTCTGGAAAAGAAAAGATAAGCTTTGCGCTTTAATTTAGTTATAAAGTACTCTTTTTTTTTTATAATTTAGTTATAAAGTACTCTTCGATCTATATTCAAAGTACTTATTATACGTAGTTTAATAATAATATTATATTCGTGTATGCAACTTTTTATATGGCTAGTAAGTCATATCTTATTTAATCTGAAGTTATGTACCTCCTCTAAAAGCGAACTATATATGATGATGAACACGAATACGAGGATACGAATTTTTTGAACAAATTCCTACAAATGTAAGTGGTGTTCGAACACGGAGTAGGTGCATAGTAGATAACAAACATATAATTAGTATTCTATAGAAAAGTCTTACTAAATTTTATTTTATTTTTTAAGTCTGCAATAAAAAAAATTATTACGAAAAAGTTTTGGGTACAAGTAATACACCACAAAAACTCAAAACACAAGCAAAGAGGAAAACTACAAACCTATTACCATTACAATCAATAGAGGATGATTTATCCCATTAGTCGAGGAAAAACTACAAACCTATTGCCATTATAATCAACCAAGAGAATGATTGATCCATAAGTAAAGGAGTACCTGATTGAATCTTACTAAATTTGAAGACGTAATTGATGACGATCGAATCTTTGACTTTCAATTGATCAAAAGGACATTGAGCCTTGCATGCGAAATGGCCCAGCTTCTAGATGCCCCCGTTACACTTAGCATGGGGGGGGGGGGGGGGGAAATATTGAGGAATTTTTATTGGCAAGACAAAACAAAAATCACAAGTTCATATTCACCAATAATATATATATATATATATATATATATATAACACACACGCACACAGTTCAACATGTTCAGCTGATATCCATGAAAAAGTGCCAAAAAAAACTATATTTTATTTAAATTTTTTATTTTTTTTATGACGTAGAACCCGCAGCCGCTATCTTTTGGGTGCGCACTAGGTAAACCCTCGGGTCGACGAAATAGCCTGCAAACCTTGCCAACCAAATAAACCATACTAAGCTAACCATGTGTGACATGCTCAAACCTAAAAGGTATTGAATCAATTCGCTTCAAATGCGATTCGAACTTGAGACCAAGGAGAGGAGATCTCTCCTTTTTAAGACTTTAACCAACTAGGCTACCCCAAGGGGTATATTTTATTTGAATTTAGATTTAAAAAATAACTTTATAATGCATCATCACTTCACATTTAATTGTTATGATTAGTGGGGAAGAATCACTATAAAGTTATTTACATAAGTAATAGTGGCACTCGTGGGGAAAATTTGGATGAAATTTTTTGAGCTACTTAGCATAAAACTGGTATTACCACTAAATTTGGACTTCTTTCTTAGATAGCTCTGTACTCATACCTTCGTTTACTGACAAGAAGAAATGGTACACAATATGGATCTACTTTACTTTGTACAAAATGAGAAACTGGTTTTGTAAAGATCTCAAAATAACATCATCGAAACAATAAACATCATCAAGTTGAAAAGTTAAAGCGGGTAGATTAATACTAGATAAAGAAGTTTATTGCATTCAAGTTGGAGCTAGATTAGTACTTCTTTTGACCACCTTAATTGCCCTCTTAATTGTATGCAAATCTGTTCACATCAAGCAACTCTTTTCCTCTTTCTGAATATAACTTTTCTTACAATTTATTTTGTTGCCAATCAAAAAAAGTCGCACTATTAAATATGTAAGTGCTGTTCGATTAGAAACTATATCAAAAAAATCATTTTGGTTCTAACATTATCTATTTCACAATTCGCAACAGTATCTGCAAAAGTAATAAAATTATAATATACGTGGTGTACGTTGCTGATTGATATTTTCATTCCAGAAACTCTATATTCAACAAAAAAAATCCAGAAACTTTATATATTAATTAATATGCTGTGGAAAGATATATATATATATAAACATCTACATCGACGTGACCAAAGTAGTTACAGTTCTTTGTCATTAGTTTCATAGTTGTCCCCGTCAAACGTCACTATTACGTATTCATGCATCCTAAATTTAAACAATATGTTCGTCAAATTTAAAGGATACGTATTTTCAGATACTTTTTCAGAAATGTAGAAAACAAAAAATGACATGATAAATACCCTACGGCAAATGACATCAGAAATACCTACATAATTTCACTTGGCTACTGAGTTCATACCGTGAAAAAATTTATAACAAATGCTCAATAGGGAATACTGTGTATGTCCTTATCTTTCAAACAAGATTCAACACAATCAAAAATTAAAAACAAAGATTCAACAAAGATTACAAGAATGGTCTATTACTCATACAACACAAAATATACACTCATCCCATGAACATGGAGGATTTTTTTTTTCTTTTTCTGAAAGGCCTCCAATGAATGTCAAATGAATCAACACAAAATTGTGAATATGGTTGAAGATCCTACAAAACTACCTCAAAATACGTTAGCACATAGCGATGAGTTTGAAACTCCGACATTCAAACGCATTTATGTCATCAATCAACGATAAGTTGCTTGCGGAACACGTGAAAGCTCAGACGAGATGACTGTATCTTTGTTACTACCTGTCGTGAGCATAAATAAATCAGTAGGCTCGTTACTATATATGGAAGTCGTCTAACAGAAGAGTAAGGGTACATCCATTTCCTTAACAGAACAAAAAAAGATCGCCGAGTTATTTGGTTACGAACAAAAGTCTACGACAAGATTACTATAACAGCTATGAACAACAAGAACGCTTTTGAACAAAGATATCGATAACGATATGATATCGGCCATTTTCTACACTTATCTGTTAATATATTTCACGCTTTTAAATTAAATGCAATGCTAAAGATAATGCTTCAGAACACAGTATGCCACATGGAACGAACAATAACACCAAATGCATGATCGTATTTGATTGAGCAAAGCGTTAGAAGCTTACTCGAGTTTACCAGTTCACATGCAAATTTGAGACTTAAGGTTTGTCATCCTCTTCATCCATCTCGTCAAGGATCGCATACTTTGAGGTTTGACCTTCTGATAGTGACCCATGATCTGTCTCACCCTTTTGTAGTTTCTGATATCTGATCAACCAAAAGCACAGAAGATTTGAAGTCCATTTTATGCAATATATAAATTTACTAAAGAACGCAACTAAACGTCGAGGCACGCTTTGAATTTGTTTAGTTCCATCTTTTAAGCCAAAATCAAATCCATTTCCACAAACAACGATTACAAACTCGGTATTAATAGTAACAGAGACGGAACAGGTATACTAATAAATTCAGACCACAACTCTCACTGATCACATCAAAAAACATAACATTCAAATGATCACATTTAATAAACCGCCTTTATCTTTTGTCTGAAATAAAATAAGATAAACAACAAAGTAAAACGTTCATTCAGTGCAGGAGCTAGATCACTTACTTGTACCAGTTAAACAAACTGACACCAACCATTATTGTCGCAAGACCAGCCCCTTTCAACCAGGTAAACGGGTCATGGAAATAGAACACAGCTACCTGAAAGAATTGTTTCCGAAACAAAAACTTTTAGGTAACAGAGACAAGTACAATGTAACGAAAGATGATTCCTAATTTTTCACATGTCAAAAAATCTCAAGACAATGGTGAAGGGCTTGCAAGATAATGGCAATTAAACAGAGTGATTACGGTCTATAGTTCTCATACTGTACTAAGTAGTGGCCTAACGGTAACTGAGCCGATAAAAACGCCTACTTGACTCAATAATTATGTATTAACACGTAATGGTCTTCTCCCAACTCCAACTGATATCATTTTTTTTTTCAGTTTCTTTCTAGATACCATTGTCTTTCTTTTTCGTGATTAGACCTGGGAGGAAAGACTATGCTTCAGATCTTTTGGGAAATAAATATTTGAACCACTTCAATATATTTTCGGTTTCAAGCAGAAACTTTTACCATCTTAAAAAAAAAATATATATATATATATATAGAAAGTCCTACAGTAGAATTCCTTATCTACCCAAGAACAGTAATGCCAATGCATTTACTGTCATCAGACCAAAGATATTTAAGTTGTACGGACAGATCAGGGTTTGAATTGTTTACGATTATTGACACCCCAAACAACTAAGACAGAGGCCGGTTTAAGGTTTTAATTTGAGAACCTTGCTTCGTCATAATCGGTGATGCTAAAAGTGCAGAGTGAGATTAACAATGAATATGAAAGTGATTAAATATTTATGAATGAAATGAAAGTACTAAATATCCATCATAATGCTAAAACCTAAATCTCTATCTATGCGCAAAATATTGATTAATATCAGGGGGAAGACAAAAGTATAAACAAACAGTTATCATCCAAATTTAAAATACACGAAATCTAACGCAGTGTCATGTGTGGCATCTCTGATTTCTTACCAAAATAGTAACGGCCTCCTTCACCACCCCAGCTATTGTTACTGTTACTGCACTGGTAACTGACACTAGAATGTATTCTGTTAATACCTGAAATGCAACCAAAAGTCAAGCTTTTTTTCTGGCAAGAAAGAAACTCAAGGTGAGGAAACTTGCTAGAATATCAATTTAAAAATTAAAAATTTCTTAAAATTATTTCTCTTCCAACATTAGATTAACAATGGAAAGAACACTCATGTAGAAAACCCATACATAGATACGAAAAGGAAGCATATCAAGTTGTTCACTATTACAAATAATATACTAATGGTTCGTGGTGGTTCTCCATATTACTGGTTCTATGTAATGAAGAAAATATAATCAATCAAGTAAAGAACTGGTGTGATTAAGTACAAACATATTTAAAGCGCTTGTTTTTTGTAACTATTTACCATGAAGAAAGCCAGAGTACCACCGAACAACATCAGCAAACAACTTTTCATTATATGCCATGAGCTGTCAAAGTAGTCACTATTTCTGAAATCTTGCCAGGGATCCAATACCAGAGATAGTAGTGCAGTTGCGATTGCCATGATTGGAGTCACATAGCTCATCAAAGTAAGGGGGTTTTTAAGACCTTAAGATAGATGAAGGGAACCCTCGTTAATTATCAACACAAAAACATGTTGAAGAAAGGATATAGGCTTGAAACCTTGAAATAGTCAAAGCAAACTGTAATTATTACACGTGCTAAATAGGTATAAAACAAGCCAATGTTAACAACAATGACGTTCACAAAAAATTATACATCATGTAAAGCAACTCTAAAACATCGTTACACGCAGCAATCTACATTAAGTACTAAAAAACCTACGCAGTATAGCTTACTACTACCGAATACAGAAGCCATAATTGTTCAACGGTTTTTGGCTAACCAAAATATGACTTACTATATAAACATGAGTACTAATATTTTAAGATGTAACATTCTTTTATTCTGCAGAACAATCTTTATAGTCCAGGATGCAAGAAAGATCAAACTAGCTCCAGTTATTCTTAATTCATGAAACTCAACTTAAAGGGCTAATTTTTGTAGTAGAAACTGGACTGATAATATTAAGAACCACATGCAATTCTATAGGGGGCTCGCAGGGCCCACGTGTAAAAACAAAGTCTGGCTTTATTTAATTTACGACACAAGATTCGATCCATTTAGTTTTACCAAGGAATTAGGCCTTCAAGCAGAGTGGGAAGAGAGGCATATGAGTCCTTTAGAGGAACGGACAAAGTACTGTTGATTGAAATAAGTAGATTGTCTTCAACAAAAGGTGCTTAAGACAGCCATAGATATGGAAATACAAGTATTTAGACATCTTTTGGTTAGCCCACAAGTAAATAATAAATAAAACTTTTCTTGTTCAAAAGAAGGATCCATGAACACTTACCATAGACTTCTTTCTTCACGCCAGATTTGATATCAGCAATGTAAATCAATGAAACACAAAATCCAAACGAAAAACATGAGACCACATACCTATGCAGTAAAATTAAGTTACAAAAGCAGAAATAAAACATGAGTCACAAAGTTTAGCTGCTCGTACCTGGAGAAGAATCTGTGTCATTGTCCATCGAAACCCAGACATGACAGCAGCAAGCATGACGAATACAAAACCCCAAAAATCAAACTCTGTTTCCTTTGCAACTGCAATACACACCATAAATGTCAAGAGATAAAAACAGAAAGGAAAAAAGAAAGAGTTGGACTAAGTTTTCCTGATTTTCATGCTTTGTAATCTTGTTTGTATGTTATATAAGTTACAGTGCAGTAGAATGTACTTTTCTCTACTCAGTAATAGACAAAGAAACTCAAAGCTAGTGCCATAAGTCATAACACATGTCAAAGCCAGTACCATATCAGATGTCAGTTAGGAAGTGTTTTTGGTGTTCTAGTTTTGCCTTTGAGTGGACAAGTACCAACTCTAGTGGCAGGCTTCACAACGATAAAGGTCGTGTTCGCCTCCTCTTAACAAAAGCTAATGTGCTTCTTATTAAACTTAAGCAACAACAAGCTTTAATCACTAAAGCAACTTTTTAATGGTAAAAATGCTCATAATTTAGCAATTGGTATATACATTCTTGTAGCTTGTGGTGGTTTTTTCTTTTTCTCCTTCTTCTGGCTTTGTTATTTTTCCAAATTCTTTTTTAGTTTTGACTTGAAATTGTTTTTACAGCTTTTACTAAAATTAAGCTTTTAGTTTTTGGAAAGAAATTGCAAACGCCGTGAAAGATCAACCCAAGGTGGTGCTCAATTAAAGCACTGCCTAAGTAATGACAGCTAAAATTGACAGCATCGCTTAATTAATGAAAGCTAGAATTGCAAAAGCCAGCATCTGCAATCTAAAACGTTTTTTGTGAAGCATCTATGCTGAATAACATAATAATGATTTAAAACTTCACACTAACAAACAGATAAAAACTTGGACGTGGTCTCGAGCTTGGAAGCAAAACAAGTCAAGAGGATTGACTTCTAAACCTCCACAGATGGATACCAACTGAAAAAGAAAAATTATAACCGAAAAGGTTTCGATCATTTACTTATTTTATTTTAAGTGACAATAAAACAAACAAATGCGACAAGCATTCTAGAAACTATACCCTAGTTCACCCACAATATCTCCACCAAGACAGAAAATCCAAACGATAAGGATTAACTTTGCAATGCTTAAATTTACAAATCCCGTACCTGTTAATAATACTCCAACAGAAATTATAGAGATAATGCCAAGCAGCTTGACACTCGGTGATTCCAATCTTCAACGAAAATGAGCCATGAGCCAGGTCAAAGAATATAGACAGCAGAAAAATCATAAGAAAAAGTGCATCACATGAATATATTTCCAAAATAGTGTCAAATAAAACAAATGAAACACCACATTTCCTTCCATGATTTCAAGATAGAAGCAATCACTATAGCATGATATCAAAATAAGTAGATGTATAACTCATATGAGTGTGGCTCATTCACAGCTAAATAACAATCTCATCAGAAAAGTTTAAACGATAAATCTCTACAGCTACTCACATGTTCTCTCAACTCGAGGCCATATTTCTTACTTTGAGATGTAAGATTAACAGTGTGGGTGACATTCAACTATAATACCTCGTTAGTGCCAGGCTTCGTACCATAAAGACTAATTAGTACATCAAAATTAACAATTTTTTATGGGTTAGTCAGCACGTCAAATTGTGCCAAAGTTTGAAAAAAGGGGTACTATGTTAACATTTTAAATGGCATGATGTTCAGTCGAATAAAAGCCAAGCTAATAAGGTATCCACTTTCATCGCTATCTCATGTTATGCTAAAATAAATAACAAGGTCGCACCTAGGCTTCAGAAAAACAATATCACAAGAACATAAAGAACCGTGTTGGACAAAATAAAAAATGATCTTATCTCTGCGAGATTCAAAAAACTTAGACCAAGTGGTCACCCAATAGTCACTATTCCCACTCTTCTACAAAATATTCAGTGCCGTTATGCCAAGTGCCAAGATGCACAAAATAGGCAATCTAATAAGATGTCCATTTGCATTGCTATCCCATGCTATGCTAAAATAAAATAACAAGTTCGAAGTTCTAGGATTTAGAAAAATCATATTACAAGCACATGGTAGCATGTAAAGTAACTAAAGCAGTTCGGAGATAAATACCTGAAAGCAAAGGCAAAAAATAGGAGAAAGATTGGTGCTGCCGATTTACACTGCAAAAGACAAAACACGTACTTGTGAGATGCAAAGGTCCACCAAAATATATCATCATAAGTTGCTTAAAATAATCGAGTTGGGTTATGAGACAAGTGATTATAATTTATGTTCTTATATCTGTCATTTAACAAGCAAAATGGAGAGCGGGAGCTTGCTTGGAATGCACATAAACAAGTGTATCCAAGATGCAGATAACAAAATAAGGTAAAACAAGCGCACAAAAACGCCTGTGAATCCCTAAAGGTCCGTGGAGCTACTAGATGTCAAAATACAGACCTCCAGCATCAGTTATTTGTTTAGGACTTTACCGCAGTATTGGTTTAGATATATGTCAGTTTGCCAAGATATTGTCCAAGGCACATAATGAGAGTATGCTATCTTTTTTCACCTTACAGCAACCACATCTGAAATCTGACATTCTTCTAGAAAAACAGTACTTCATAATATTCCTATGGCTGCCAATTCTTATTTAACAAATCAAAAAAGAGTGTTAATTCCGTTTCAACTCGGCAATTATTTTGAAATTGCAGCTAGCTTCGTCTTTTTGTTGCCTTTTGTCTGCTTGTCAATGCTAACACTGTGTTATACATGAGAAACTTCAACCCCAGCAAGAGGAAAAGAACAATCACAAAGACCCTTTGGAAACAGAACTTTTGAAGTAACTTACTTCAACACTTGGAGAATATACATGTTCTACAGTAGAAGAAAAAATGACGAACCATGGTGGCAAATGTCACTGAGATGAAAACCAGGGACTCATTGCTTAGATTAACATCCATTGCTGTACTGAGAGCCGTTGGTACAACTGTGAAATGCAAAGGCCATCTGTAGCATTAGTTGTTACAGAAGTTAATGATACTATCAGAGCTCAAATAAGAAAAGGACAATGAAAGAATGACAGTAGGTCCCAGAAATAGAATTAAACATCGCATGTTCTTGCAGTTAAAAGACAGGAAATGAAGTGCATGGCCAAGCTTGAGAAAATAATCCGGTCTAAAGTCTATGTAGGCCCATTTTGGCTACACAAAGTGTCACTAGGATTCAGTGTAAATGAAACAAAGGATGAACCAGATAGAAAACGGTCAGTGAACTACACAGATCAAACTGATAAAACATCTCTCAATAGCAAAGAATGGAACTGGGAGTTCAAATATCTATACATACCTACCAACTAAATTAATAGGACAAGGATTAGGCTAGCATGAGTAATATAGAACACAAACCTCCAAGTTCGCCTCAAATTCAGAGGGATGAAATAACTAAACTTTCTAGAGAACCGCTCTGACCCCACTATAAAAGGTGAGTCTACCACTTTTAAGAATGATCAACAGCAACGCAATTTATTTATTTTATGATCCTTGATTTCAAGTAATACCATGCCCATCACACAACATCAAGAAACTGAATTGACCGAGTAATGGGGCAAACAGGATCCTACAAAATCAACAGCATGATCATACACTACTATTGCCACGAAATGGATTGAGGGTGAGGTAATTAGTAAACAAAATCCCATTTGACCAGTGTGATCCAAAATTCTAGCTATCTATCTATCTAAAACCCAGGTTTGGATAGAGTTAGCATGACCAAAAAAAATCCATTACGTAGTCATGAAACTAATGCATATGTCTGTATCTTGTTAGTTTTTCTCTGACTAATTCTCTAAATTGCAAATTGGACTGCCATCGAGATATATATATATATAAATAAATTTAAACGAACAAACGAACGAATGAAGACACAATCCGAAAAAGTTGAGATGAAGAAGTACCTCTCAAGGAGTAATCCTTCCAGGACATTAGGGATGGAGGGAATCTGTGAGGCCAATACCATGTAATAGCCTTTGACAAAGCAGCTTGCATGGCAAAATGAAAAGTGTTCATCAACAATGGGGCAGGGAATTTCCCCATTTGATCACCCAATAGAGTCTTATTATACCTGTTCCCAAAAAAGTATTGACAGAATCAGTATGGTTTGCAAATTGTATAGAAAACTACAAATCCCTTAATCTCTCTGAAAAAGCTCGAGATTTAAGACAAGACAAGAATACAATATGGCTGCGGTACTTGAATTCCAATCAAGACAAAGAAGATGTGAGTGATCCAATCCCACCACCATTACTCTCATTCATCAATTGGGGTTAGATGAAAACACTTAAACCCCAGAATTAAAATGCCTAATCTGTGTACAACAACACAATCCGATACTATACGGCATCAATTCCAACCCCAAGGCGACACATTCATTATGTAACAAAAATCCCGATCCAATACCACCATTACTCAGTCAGTCATTCGGTTCGGTTAAACCCCAGGATCCAAGCAATTAATTAAATTTACTCACAGCGTCAAAAAGGTACTGAAGGTGTACCACCCCAAGATCAAGAGGAGGGTCTTGACGACATCCGCTGCAGAAAGGAGATCATTAGACCCTGGCCCCGGACCTGGACCTGGCCCTGGCGCATCGATGTCGAACGCCATCTGATTAATATCGATGTTGTCGGAATCTCCACCAACACCACGCTCCATTCTTCTTGATGGAGCGAGGTGCGATTGGATCTGGTGGGTTTTTGATGATTTGTGGTAGTTTGGTGATGATGTACGGTGTTGTATTATTGGTGAATTGGAATTGTCGGTTGTTGTTGTTGTTGTTATTATACTACTGGTGTTGGTGATGATTTCATTTTCATCTTTATTAGCAACAGCAGCAGCAGCTCGCATGCTGAACACAGTTTTATATTTTAAACCACAATGGAAGTAACAAAGGAAAAGATACTTTCTTTCTTACTTACTTACCTATACCTAAAATCAACAAACAAACAAACAAACAAACAAATGGAGATTGATAGATTTTTTAATCTATTTTTTGAGTTTCTAATACTAGTTTAAGTTTATAAAAATGATTATGTATTATATAACAAAAGGCAAAGTAGTTAGTATATGTGAAAGTATTCTATATTTAGGCTTTCCTTCATTGATGACTATATTTGATTATATGGTCCAACCAATTCACCAAACTTCCCTTCCAACCTTGGGAAAACAAATCACTATTCATACCATAATTTGGCACCTTAGAAACTTTCGTACCCTAAGTTGTCACTCATCAACTTTGGTACGCCAACTTGGTTTCTTGGTCGAATTTTCATACCATAACTTTACGCCACCCAAATCGCCGCTCAATTGACCTGCTTGGCACGTCGTTGACCCAATTTTGACTTTCTGAACAACCACTTGGTTGTCAATTCAGATAATTAAAAAAATATATATTAACATAAACCCAACCCTCACCAGTTCACACAACTCTCTCGCCATTTCCTTCACACCCTCACAACACTACCTACTTCACACCAGAAGCTTATACTGTAACAATGGTGGCCCACCACCCCCGACTGAAGGCCCGTCATCCGGCGAATAAACGTGATCCGCTGCCATTATACGGTTAGTAATTGTTCTTCTTTAAAATCTTTCGTACTTAGCTATGTGATTCTAGTACCCCTAATTTTTTTAGGCGTTTAAAACCTTGTATCGCGTTTTTCTTTTTTGAAATCCCCTAAATCGCGAACCCTGCATCGTGTTAAGTGTTGCTTTCCCCCAAATTCCTTTTATTTTTGAACCCTAATTTGGCGACGACCTTAAATTAGTATCGTATCTACTATTTAATCGTATTTATACTACATCGATTTTCCACAATTGTGACGCAAACCCTAATTACACGAAACCCTAATTTTATGAGTTTGAACCCTAAATCCCCAATTTTGCCTCAAGTGTTTGAACCCTAAACCCTAATTTTGGCAGATATCCTAATTGAACCATAAATCCCCAATTTTACCGCAAACCCTAATTACCAGAAACCCTAATTTTATGTGTTTGGGGTTTAAATACCCAATTTTGCCTCTTCAGTTTGAACCCTAAATCCTTAATTTTGCCGCAAACCCTAATTACTAGAAACCCTAATTTTAAGTGTTTGAACCCCAAATCCCCAATTTAAAATATAATTTCCCTTTTCAGTCGAGATGAAACCAGTATTGTCTAATTAAAACCATAATTCCCCAAATTAATGCAAGTATTATTCAATTTTGTAATCATCCTTCATTTTCCACATGTTCCAACAAGTTGTTGATTTCAGTAAGGTTCTACCATGGTGTCATATTTAGCTACGACCCAGCTATTGAGTATGTGGGTGGTTCTATGATGACAGTAGACTATCATGGGCATGGGGACTTGTCACAGGATAGGTTGTTGGCAATTTGTGTGGAGCTGGGGTTATTTGGGGTGAATGGGCTCTACTTAAATAAACCAGTGGGTTTTGTTCTTGTGCAAGAGGATACATATGTGAGTAGTTTGTTTTTGAACAAACAAGAGGAGAGGTTGATGGAAGTTTATGTTAACTGTGAAGGGAGGGTAGATAAACATCAGCAAGCAATGTTTGGGGGGGATGATTTTATACCGCCAGAGGTTAATGTTGATAATGATGATCTGGGTGAAGATGTTGCTGACCAGAATGCTGAAGAGATTAAGTTGGATCACTTCAGTGATGACTCATATGGAATGGACTCTAACACAAAGCAGGGGCCAAGTCTGAACAGAAAGGTTGTTGATAACATGTTTGAGAGAGATGCAAGTCCTGAAGATGTTGCACACATAGAGGCTGAATGTTCTATTCAAGCTGCTAGAGGTAGAAAGAAGTACATAAAGAAGGAAACAAAGAAAACAACAAATAAAAAAAGGAAGAAGAAAGGGGTGGTTGATGATGATTCTGAAGATAAAACTGAGTCAGACACTGGTGAGATTGACATCAATGAGTAGGAAGATTCTTATTGAGTGACAAAGATTATGATGAAGAGGATCTTAGTGGGTATGGGGTAATCTTTGATGAAAAAGATGTGATGAACCCAACTTTGAAGCTTGGAATGAAGTTCACTTCCAAGAATATATTAAGAGAAGTTGTTAAGTCTCATGCAATACTTGCTCAGATATATGTCAAGGTGACCATAAATTACAAAAGGAGGTTATATGTTAAGTGTCAGGGAATGAGATGTAGATGGAGGATCAATGCAGTTAAGGTGGCTGGTGAAGTGGATACATTCAAAATATGCTACTTCAAGAAGAAGCATAGATGTCCTCAAGAAGGTAGAAGCAAGAACTTGACTTCTAAGTGGGCTAGTAAGAAGTACATGATCAAGTTACAAAGTGATCCCAAGAGGAATGTGAAGGAATTTCACACTGATGTTAGGCATGATCTGAATAACAAATGGTCATTGTAGAAGGCCTATAGGTCTAAAAGGTACTCACTCCTACAGTCCTACTACTCAATGGTGACTCAGTTGAGCAATATGCACTACTATGGGATTTCAAGGGAGAGATTGAGAGGACATATCATCACAGCACAATCATCATTGGTCTTGACCACTCAACCAACAACAACAGATTTGAGAGGATGTACATATGTTTGGGAGAAGTTAAGAAATGATTTATGGAGGGTTGCAGAAAGATTATTGGTGTTGATGGAGTCCATCTTAAGGGGCCTCATAAGGGCATTCTATTGACAGTTGTTGGGATAGATCCCAACAACAATATCTATCCTCTAGCTTGGGCTGTTGTTGAGGAGGAAGATGGTGAAAATTGGATTTGGTTCCTTCATGTGTTGAAGCGTGATTTGGGTATTAAGAGGAACAAAGATTGGACATTCATGTCTGATAAACAAAAGGGGTTGTTACAGGCTTTTGAACTGGTATTTCCAGGAGCAGTTCTGTGTTAGCCATCTACATGGCAATTTCAAAAGGGCTAGTTTCACAGGAGATGCACTAAAGGATGCTTTGTGGAAGTGTGTAAGGGCTACTACTGAGAATGAGTTCAAGTTCAGACTTGCTGCTCTAGAGAAACTAAACCCAAAAGTAAAGAAATGCTTAGAAGATAAACCACCTAAGCACTGGTCCAGGTCACACTTCAACCCGGATGTGAAGTGTGACATACTCCTCAACAATGGATGTGAGTCTTTTAACGCGGTACTAGTACTACTGGATGCAAGAGAAATGCCCATTCTTTCAATGCTAGAGTGGTTGTTCCATTATATCATGACCAGACATAAAAAGAAAAACAGAGATAGAGCTAGAGAGAAATGGAAAAGAGAATGGTGTCCTAAAAATAGAAAAATTGTTGATTAGTTTATTGGCACCTATGGAACACATTGTGACCCTATCAAATCAGATGATGACAACTACATGATTATGTGTTGGGATAACAACATGTGGGATGTTAACCTTTCTGCAAGAACATGTGGATGCAGAAAATGGGACATTAGTGGAATACCTTACATCCATGTTGTTAATGCAATCACTACTCATGGGTTGGATCCTTCGGATTTCATCCATCATTGTTATAGTGTTAACACCTATGAGGATGCATACAAGTATCCAATACTGCCAATGAATGAAAGAAAGGAGTGGAAGAAGATTGGGTATGCAGCACCAACCCAACCAAATGAAGGGAGATTTGTTGGAAGACTTGAGAAAGTTAGGAGAAATGAGCCCGATGAACCAGTTGTGAAAAATAAAATAGAGAAAAGAGAGAGGAAACCCCATGAAACCACTTGCAGCAGGTGGAACAAGCTAAGGTTGAAGATTGTTGCAGCTACACAACAGCCAATGGAGAACCAAATGCAGCAGATGGTGGATCTGGTGATGGATAAGGTGAGAGAGTGGGTGGTGAGCAAGGTTCCAGAGATGGTGTTAGTGGTGTTGGATCATGTGATGGAGCAGGTGGTGAGCAAGGTGCAACAAATGGTGTTGATGGTGTGGCTTCTGGTAATCTCCAAGGAGATGATAACAATGGGATGTCATGTGTATCTAATGGTTTTATTAATGTAGGAGATGGAGAGAAGGTTAATGATGTCACAGATGGGGTGATGGATGGTACAAATGATGGAACTAGAGGAGTGTTTGAGGCTGAATGGGGGAGTGATTTTGATTTTTTTAGTTGAGATGGACAAGCTTGAGGCTAGCACTCAGCAAACTGAAGTACCCCTTGATGGGTCACAACCTGTTTTGATTGAGACACAAACTGAAGTCACAGAACATGACAAGATCAATGATCCTGTCATTGATCTTGAAACTGAACATGTGAGCGTTCATGCTGCTGGAAAAAAGAAAGTGATGAGGAAGAAGGAAGCAAATGCAAGTCAATATCTATCTGTTGAAGTGTTTGTATTTACTAATTTTCTGATCTTGATATTGAAAATTCACTTTTTTCATTGTTGTTAGGACAACCCAAAACCTAGAAGAAGGAAGAACCAGTATGACAAATGTGAAGGAAGTGACATAGCCAGTGAACTTGTGCAAGCACCAGCTGCTACTATTCCTGTGAATGTTGGCCCAAATAATATGGAGCAGCTCCAGAGTGTGTGGATGGGAAGACATAATGCACCAGCTGACCTACTGCCCCTTAAGCCTAAAAAGGTAAAAGATCAAAGAATGACAAGGAATCTACCTCAAATACTGTAGAGCAGCCACCAATGAAAGCACATTCTATATCAGACCAATTAGAGACACTTGGCAAACTCTCTCAACCAAAGGTGAAGATGTTGAAGGTTGGAAGTAAAAGATGCTAGTGAATAATGGCGGCCCTTCAAAGTGAGGCACTTTGGTGTCTCTTGTTTTGAGCATATAAGAGTTGGCATCCTTATGTTTAGGACAAACTTCTGCCAGTTTGATGATGGTTCTGTTTTGTTTGAACATGGAAGTTATGTAGTTAGTTTTATGTGTGGATGATGATAGTTACTGATAGTCAGTTTGTTCATTGTGTTTTGATGGTTGCTTATTGTTATGATGATCCATGTATTTTCAACCACAGGTAGTGGCATGTGTGGATATGTTAAACTTGGAACATGTTATTTGTTATTGTGTTTTTGATTGGAAACTATATGAATCAGTGCAATGCCATGGTTAATAACATGTATGTAATAAGTCTTTGAATGTTAATGTATTTCACGACGATAATGTTAAATTGATTATTGTTAATGGCATCTTCGTCGTGCTTGCTAGTTGTGACGATCGTCATGCCTGGTAGCTGTGACCGTCCTGCCTGCTAGCTTTGACGAAGAGCGTAACGGATTGTTCAAAACGCCGATCCCGACCAGAGGAGATTGTTGGTTTTTATTGATTTGCGGCTGGACTCGGATATTTTCTGAGATGCCTACGTATCCCCCGATTGGGAATCAAGCCACTTGTAGTTCTTATTTTCGCTCGGTTCTTTGGTGCTGGATATTTGTTGCTTGTCGATTTTATCGGATGAATTGATTTTGTATTTGTTGGAGGAGTTGTCCTCGTGAAGAGTCCGAGGGGGAGAGAGAGGAGTCCGAGGGGAGGAGAGAAAGAAGGAGTTTTTTGTTCGTAGGTTGCGTATGTGTGTCTCTCTTTTTCTCTCCATCTTTTTTCCCTCTCCGAACTCTTTGTCTCTTCCTTTTTCTCTGTAAAAGGATCCCCTGCCTCTATTGTTCTTGTCCCCTTTTATAGGAGTTTTTTAGGGGCAGGTGTCATTGTGCATTTGTTAATACAGGTGTCGGTATGCATGTGTTAATACAGGTGTCAGCATGCATGTGTAGGAGGATAGATTCTATCTGTTTAGTATATCTGCTGACGGGGCGCTGACTGGGAGGAATTATATCTCTTCCGGTGGCTCCAATGGGCTCCGATGAACTGGCTCCTCGGTCTTCTTCTCTTCGATGGGTTGTATCTATCGGAAATGTTGGATGAGTGAGACGGAATGCTCGTATGTCATTGTTGTAGCCCTTGTAGTAGTTAAGTCTTAGTTGTCTTCTTTGGGAAGTGTATTCCGAGCGGTATATCTATTTTCTTTCTCTCGTGGCGCGACCTCCGATGGCTACTAGACTTCAGTGGTGTAACGTTCTCGTACTCAGATCTTCGTAACAAGTACTCCGACGGTTTCCGGGCTTTGATAAAACATTGTTCTTCGGGTTAATCCTTCGGGATAGGGGCTCTGATGGCCGTAGTGCCTCAATATGGCATTGTTCTTCGTATGGACCTTTGTGGCAAGTGCTTCCGATGGCTTTTGGGTTTTTAAATGAGGCGTTATACTTCGAGTTTGGCCTTCGGAGTGGATGGTCCAGTGGCATTTAGGAGTGTTCAGTGAGGGGATGTTCTCGTATTCTTTAGCTATAAATCCAGTCGATAGGCGTGCGTCGTGATTTACGATATACGAATAATTTTTTAACGAAGTAAACTGGTAATTAAATCGTGTTATAGTTCGATGTCGTTTATGAATAATAATATACCAAGTAATTTTGGTAATTGAATTATCGCGTATTTTAACCACGTGATTTTTTACCCGTTAACACAAGCCCCCGGTTTTTAGCGCAGTCGTATATTTACGACTGCACTAGAAACTCAAAAAGTCGAGAGTCACGAGTATCGCGGGTTTTTTAGAGAGGTATTGTAGCCTCTTGTAACGAAGTCGTTTTAAGTATACGTCTTTCTTGCTTTTTCTGGTCGGGGATATTATAGTGTAGGTCCGATAGCTATTTAACGTTTTTAACGATCTTTTTGAGGTACCGTAGAGTTATTTAGAACCTTGTAGGTCCTTGTCGGTTATTGCATCGTGAAAGTCCCGTAGATCCTCGAAAGGCATCCGAGTCTCATATAGGACTCGGAAAGCCTTGGTAAGGTATCGGGAAACTATTTTGGGGTATCGTAGACCTTTATCGTTCGATGATTATATTCGTTTAACATACGCCCCCCAATTTTTTGCTTGCCTTAAAAGAGGTTTTTTTATTTTCGATGCCTTCGTTGAGGCGAGAGGTTTTTTTTTACCTCTGATGCCTTCGGTGAGGCGTGCCTTCGTCGGGCCTCCTCATCGGGAGTGTATGCTCCTCATCAGGAGTGTATGTGACGATAGTATCGTCTTTGAGTTTAATCCCTAGATTTAGGGTTAACGGTTATGTTTTGGACTTTTTACTTTGCATTTTAGCATTTGTAATTACTTTTCATGCTTTGTAAGCATTTCTCCGAGGAGTCCTCGACTTTGGATAAATGCGCAATTATTTTGTCCTTCATTCTATTTTGTCTTTTTCGTGCTAATATTCATCCTAACTTTTCAGCACCTATAAATACTTGGACCCTCTCTGTTAACCGTGAAAAATAAATATGAGATCAAGAAGAATATTAGTCCTAAATATAGGAATTAATATATGAACAATACTATTGTCACGAGTACTTCCGATGAGATGTATCCACTCCCACTGAGGAGGCCCCTCGGATGTTACCACACCCCTCGATCACTGACCCAAAGTGGTACGAAGGAACCTCCGAGGAGATACCTAAGCGTCCCTTGGAAAGTCAACAATGAATAAAAAAAGAGATATCAACGCGGCATCGGAAAAAGAGTAAATCCCGATGGATCTACGCGACTCCGATATCCATCAATGCGCCAAGAGGGACAACAACGGACCCCGAGTCCCATAACCTTGCGAGAATACTTCCTTGCTGAACACTCCTCACATAAACTGCCCTTGGAACACCACTCTGAAGACCAAATCTAAGAACAAAACCAGATCTAAATACAAGAGCTACTAGAAGACCCTCCACGAGGATTTGGACAAGAAAATACCACTTCACGAAGGCCAAGTCAAGCCCTCGGAGACCAAGTCAAGACCCCGGAGATCAAGTCAAACCCCTCGGAGACCATGCCCAACCCTCGGAGAACATATACACCCCTCGCAGAACATATACAGAAGCTCCTACACCAGAATGAACCTTTACCGAAGCAACAACAACACCCAAAGAAGGTCCTAACTGGTCCCTCAAGTCATCACCAAATGTAGGGCCCCTCGGAAAAATAGCATCCCGAAAAGAAACCCCTTGGAGACCATCGGAGCCATCGGAAGAAGCAAAGACCAGCTTAGTCAGCATCTAGTAGACTAAAGATATACCTTATCTTATCTTTTTATACTTTTACGCATATTGAGACACCTGTACCTTACTAAAACACATGCATAACGACACTTGTCCCTAACAAACTCTATATAAAGGGAGGTGATCGATTGAAGAAAGATAACTTCGAACTCACACAGACAATCACACGCAAACAAAATTGAGGAGTGAAGTTCAGTGAATAAAGGAAGGAATATTCTCGTATCTCTTGTTCTCCCTTATAAAACCATCGCTTTTGAATTACGGGCAGGGCGTTCCAACCCAAAAATAAACCCGTTAAATAGGAAATAATATCAAACCTGTTAACAAAATGGCGCCGTCTGTGGGAATGCCATAGAATCTGTCCTCGAGAAACTTCAACAAGCGTTGGATATGATGGATGATCTGTTCGAAAGCGAGAGTCTTCAAACTCGACGCGGTGACTCGAAAGAAACCTTGTCGAACTACCAATCAGGTACAAGAGATTTTATTAATATTCCCCGCTCTGTCTACGAAAGACTTGTAGATGTTACAGCCCTACGAGCACAGCAAAGAGGGGGAAATTTCAAGAACTGGCCCTCTACATCTCCCGGACAAAGAAATTTCCCTTCGGAAGAAGGCTCACCCCGTGATGGATGGAGCCCTACTCCCGTCTCCTGGCATCAACAACCCCTGCAAGAATCACAAAGGTATGTTAATTATGAAAGAACCCCAATGAGGGGCCAAGGAGAAGAAATTTCCCGCCCCTCGGAATATCGTGGGGATAGTGATCATACCTTATGGGGAATGATGGATGGCCTACGTAAAGAACTAAGCGATATTAAGAAAACCATGGCCCCCAAGGAAGATCCCACGTTCAAAACTTCCCCTTTTACTCCCGAAATTGCCTTAACTTCTGTCCCTTCGGGGATGTGGCCCGTTAATGTTCCCTTGTATACCGGGGAAGCTGATGGAAAGGATCCACAAGACCATATCCATCAATATTTGGTCGGAATGGATCTATCCTACGCCTCGGATCATGTCTTATGCCGCGTATTTCCTGTTACCCTCGGAGGACGAGCCCAAGCTTGGTTTACTCACCTTCCTCCTAGCTCCGTTACGAGCTTTGAACGACTAGCTCATCTGTTTGTACGACAATTTGCTTGCAACCGACGGTATCCCAAATCCTTCATTCATCTCTTTACGTTCAAATAACAGAAAGATGAACCCCTACGAGGGTATATAAAGCGCTTCACGGATGAGGCGTTAGATGTCCCTTACGTCAGCCCAACCATCTTGGCGGACATATTAACTCAGGGGCTTTGAACGGGGGATTTTTTCCGATTCTCATGGGAAATCGTGTCACATACATGAATGAACTCATGCAAAAGGCAGAAGTCTACATCTTGATGGAAGAAGCGGAAGGTACGAAGAAGCGTATGGAACAGGACGACAATGAGCACCTAGAGCGTGCCGAAAGAGAGGCAAAAGCTAAGGAGAAGGGCATTGAAGGACCCCCCCCCCCCCCAGCGCAAAGACGAGGGTGGTGTGGTCAAAAAATTCCTTCGACCCGTACCGTTACCCCCGATGACTATTGCTCCCCCTAAAGTACTTAACGTAATGAGAGGCAACAATGAGTTGCACTGGCCCCTGCCGGCCAAATTCCCTAATCGAGACAAGAACACGGGTAAGTATTGTAAATATCATAAAACTTATGAGCACACCACCCTACGTAGGGAAGTGCTTCGCCTTCTAGAAGCAGGATATTTGAAGAATTACCTTAAGGAGAATAACCCCGAGGAACCCAAGACAAATGTGTGGAAGAGGTCACGAAGGGAACGAAATGAGAAAGAAGTGACCCCCAACTGCCGGTCACGAGAGAGGACCAAGGAACACCGCCGGTTACGGGAGAGGACCACGGAACGCCGGCGACCCCGAGAATGGACCAAGGAACGTCGACGGAACTCACGAGAAAGGACGGTGGGGCATCGGAATTTACCCCCTCCCCCAGACTGGTACGAAGATAACGCCCCATTAAGACGAACAATCAACATGATCGAGGGAGGAGATATCTCAATAGCGCCCCAAGGTAAGAAGAAGAAATATCTAAAAGAAGCCAGGCGGATAGAGCAAGGGTCCCCCCGTGTGCTCCATTCAAAGAACCATGCTACCTAACATTACTTTTGGGTCCGAGGATTTGAAAGGTATAATTTACCCCCACGAAGACCCCTTAATAATTACGGCTGTTATCCCCGGATTTGCAATCCAGCGGATCCTCATCGACACGGGTAGCTCTGTGGATGTCCTATTCCTTCCTACCTACTTACATATGGGATTAAAGAAAGAACAATTGGAAGTAGCTGAGGTCCCCTTAGTATGTTTCTCAGGAGAAGCTTACCATACCCTCGGAACGGTGATCCTTCTGATGTCATGGGGAGAAGGAGCCCTTCAAAGAACGGAACCCACCAAATTTTGGGTGGTAGGGGCCTCGTCACGAACGTACAATGCTATATGCGGAAGACCGTACATCCGAGCCTTCGAAGCAATCCCTTCTACCCTGCATCTCAAGGTAAGATTCCCCACCCCCTCAGGTATCGGAGAAGTCCAAAGAAGCCAATCTAAGGCTAGAGAATGTCGCATGAACGCCATTCCCTTGGAAGAGGACGAATTCGCCCTCGGAAATAATAAAAAGCGCAAAACAGAAGACACACGGGTTCAACCCGTAGAAGAATTAAAGATAGTGGAATTAGTAGAAGGGCACCCCGAGAAGGTGATTAAGATGGGCACTGGCATGGAACCCGCGGTAGAAGCCCAATTAACTTATGTTCTTCAACAATTCCATCACCTCTTCGCGTGGGAAGGAGGACCGCACGGACGAATCAGCGACAAGGTATGTCAGCACTTTCTTAATGTGAAACCAAGGGTCAAGCCTATCCAACAAAAAAAGAGAAAAATGGGACCCGATCGCAATAAAAGTATTCACTCGGAAATACAACGCCTTCTCAATCTAAAGAAAATTCGGGAGGTCATCTACCTGGAATGGTTAGCTAACGTTGTGCTAGTCCCCAAACACGGAGGGAGATGGCGGATGTGTGTGGATTTCACTAATCTCAACGAAGCCTGCCCGAAAGATTGTTATCCCTTGCCCAGTATAGATCAGCTAGTTGACTCCACTGCTGGATGCGCTCTGCTATCAACTTTAGACGGAGACCATGGATATAACCAAATCCCAATGGCGGCAGCTGACCAGGACAAAACTAGCTTCATTACCGATGCAGGGACCTTCTGTTACTTAGTAATGCCATTCGGACTCAAAAATGCCGGTGCAACTTACCAAAGGCTGGTAAGTCTCATGTTCGCTGGACTTATCGGAAAGTCGGTAGAAGTCTACATGGACGATATGGTAGTCAAGAGTAATACTGCCGAAAAGCATCCCGAGGACCTACGAAAGGCATTGGTTATTATGAATAATTTTGGAATGAAAGTTAACCCTAGGAAATGCTCATTTGGTATTCGAGGAGAGAAGTTCTTAGGGTTCATGGTTACTGAGAAGGGAATAGAAGTAAATCCCGAGAAGGCAGAGGCCATTATGGGACTACCCACCCCGAAGACAGTCAAAGACGTTCAAAAGTTGACAGGCAGAATGGCCTCCTTGAGCCGATTCGTTTCTAAGTCGGTAGAGAAATGACTCCCCTTTTTCAAGATACTCCGAAATATTAAGGAATTCCAATGGACTCCCCAATGCGAAGAGGCCCTCGGAGAACTGAAAAGATATATGTTGAAACCACTCTTGCTAGTAAAACCTTTACCTCAAGAAGAACTATTCATCTATCTATATGTCGGAGAAGAGGCCATCAGTGATGTATTAGTCAAAGAATAGGACAGAGAGCATCATCCGGTGTACTATGTCAGCAAAACTCTCCTCGGAGCAGAAACCAGGTATACCCTAACTGAAAAACTTGTCTTAAATTTGGTTACTACGACACGTAAGTTACGCCCCTATTTCCTCTCCCACCCGATTACTGTGTTAACAAAACACCCTCTAAGGGCGATTCTTAATAAACCCGAGTCATCGGGAAGATTGATAAAATGGGCAGTAAAACTCACTGAGTATGATATTTCCTACGCCCCGAGACCTTCCATCAAAGCGCAAGTCTTGGCAGACTTTGTAATGGAACTAACAGGTATCGGGTCTGAGGAACAAGAGCCCTTATGGCATGCCTATGTAGATGGATCCTCTGTAAGCACACACGGGGGAGCGGGAATAGTATTTGTAAACCAAGACGTAGAAGAGGAGAAACTCCACTTAGCGGTCAGAATTGATTACCCCATTTCCAACAACGAAGCCGAATACGAAGCCCTTTTCATTGGGATGAGGCTAGCAAGAGAAGGTGGAATAAGAAGGATACTCCTCCACAGTGACTCGCAACTAATTGTTCAGCAAGTCAATGGCTCGTACGAGGCCAGAGAAGAAAGGATTCAGGATTACCTCCGGGTAATCCCTCAAAGACAAGGATGGTTCGATGAGTGTAGAGTCATCCAGATTCCACGAGGAGAAAACCAAGAGGCAAACGCCTTATCTAAAATGGCCAGTTAAATGGCTGCCGTCCATACCCGAAGGATCACTCTACTCCAGATCAACGAGTCCGAAAAGACCGAAGGTAAAGACGTGAATGCCACTATGGATCCCCCCTCCAGTTGGGTGATCCCAATCAAAGCCTACTTACAAGACCCCGAGGGATACTCCACGGACAAGGTCGTACAACGGATAATGTCTAAGAAAACCATTTGATACTTTCTCAAAGATGGGATACTATTCCGAATGACATACTCTTGCCCCCACGCTCGATGCCTAAATGAAGAAGAAGCTCAACTAGCTCTAGCGGAAACTCACGAGGGGACATGCGGAAGCCATACTGGCGACGAAAGCATGGTCGGACGCCTGATTCGGCAAGGTTATTACTGGCCCACGATGGCAAAAGATAGCAAACCCATGCCGAAAGGTGTAAACCGTGCCAAGCTTATGCCCATCGGGTCCATCAGCCCGCAGCCCCGCGGGAACCCCATTTGACCCCTTGTCCGTTCTCCAAGTGGGACGTAGACATAGTGGGCCCACTTATCCCCGACTACTTCACTAAATGGGTAGAGGCGGAACCTCTGGCTCGGATCACCGCGGGCGCCGTCATCAACTTCCTATGGAGAAACATTATGTGCCGCTTTGGCATCCCTCGGAACCTGGTAAGTGATAATAACCTACAATTCACGAACCAAGAGTTAGAAAAGTGGTGTGACCACTGGGAAATCAAACACCGCTTTACCTCGGTGGGGTATCCCCAAGCAAATGGACAAGTCGAAAGGACCAATCGAACCCTCCTGAAGAACATGAAGGTCCGACTCGATTGGCACAAGGCCAAGTGGGTTGAAGAAATACCTGTCATACTATGGGCCTATCGGACTACGCAAGGTACTGCTATGGGCAAAACCCCTTTCAGCCTAGCCTATGGTTGCGAAGCAGTTCTGCCCTAGGAAGTCTCCATAGAAAGCTGGCGAGTCCGAGAATATGAGGAAGTAACCAACAACTCCAACTTAGCCTTGGCCCTTGATCTACTTGAAGAGAAGAGGACCCGAGTAGCCATCCGGATGGAAGAATACAAGACCCGAATGTCACGATACTACAATGCTAAGGTAAAACCTAGAACTTTTCAAGTCGGAGATTTAGTGATGAAACGGGTCGGAGCTTCCAAGAATGTAGGCAAGCTTGATCCACGATGGGAAGGACCCTATAAGATAGCGAGAATTGTAGGACCCGCAACCTATCTCCTCGCCAATTCCAAAGGCGCAGTGCTCCACAACACCTGGAACTCAATTAATCTTAGGAAGTACTATGCTTAATGTAATACAACAGTTGTACATAAATAAAAATTTGTTTCTATATATAGAAGGCTCCGATACAAAAGTCAAAGGAAAAAGAGGAGGAAAAGGTTGCAAAACAAAACGATGACTCTACAAGAATGTCATCACAGCAACCTGACTCCGATGAGCCAACTAATACAAACAACTTATGCAAAACATTTAGCACTAACAGCAAGTCCTCACCCCAAAGGGATATTGGATCATATCCGATACAAAGAGATCAACATTTTCCCCGCCTAAACTAAGCATCCTTGATTGGACGCTTCCCTTCCCTGATGAGACGACGATGTTGCTCCTCGGATAAAGAAACCGGATCACCTATCGGAACTACCGAATCCTCGAGTGCCGAAGAAGAATCCTCTGCAAAAACCCTACGGATGTCAAGTTCTGGAATGACCAAGCCCGAAGGAAACCCTGGCAAAGCCTGAACCGCATCTCGGCACAATCGGTAGCCTATACGGACCAAATGACGCATCTCACCCTGAAGGGACTGCCGAGGGCTAGATGGACCCACCACTTCCAACACTGTTTGGACCTGAGCCATCACTAGCGCCACCTTGTGGGTACGAGTAGTCTCCAGCAGCAGTTGATTAGCTAGATCTCTCTCCCTCGTAACACATATCAACCGCTCATCAAAAACCCGTATCTGGTCCTTCAAGGCGTCCATCCTCTTATCTAAACCTAGGACCCGGGCCTTTTCAAGCACCAACTGGCGCTCCAACTCCCAAGATTTGTTCCTTTCAGATTGCAATATTTCTCCGGGAAGATATCTAGCGGTCTCCATTTCAGCAATCAGTTGAGCTATCTCTTCGTGAGCCACAAACAAACACTTCTCCAGCTCATCCCGATGGTGATAGACCAAATCGGGATCAGAAGAGGAATCTCCTCGGGATCCAATGGCATTCAGAACCATGTAAATCTATACGAAGACAAATCATTACCACAAAGATGGTAAAAAGGTTAGTATTAAATAGAACGAATAAATACTACTATACCTCGCACAAATCTTTGCAGGCTAAATCATGAAGGCTTGATAGAGGGAGGATCTTCATTAGCTCACAATCCTGTGCGTTCAAAAGACCACTCAAAAAATTTCGGCAAAAATCGATAACTGAAGAGGACGTAGGAGCGGAACCACCTTCTCCGAGGGGTGGTGCCCCTGCGAGGAGAGGATTTCCCTCGAGAGGTGGTCGAGCAACACGATCCGGTCCTGCCCCTAAGGGTTGAGATCCGCCCGGGACAGAAGGAGAGAGGTCCTCCTCTACCATGTTAATAACACAAACCTCTAACGAAGGAGAAGGACGCAATACCCGCTGGGGAATTGGAAAATTCATCCGTAGAAGGGTGGAGATCGGATCTTCCACAACAGCAGGAGCTCAAATGTTAACTGGGGGGGCTGCGATAGGCAAAGCCCTCTGATTCCCTCTCCCCGAGGAAGGACTTGTCACCTCTTCAAAACTTTGTTGGTCAGAATCACTCTCTTCCGGTAAAATATAATCATCGTATGATGTTTGTGTCAAAAAAGCCTTGTCAAAAGGTTCAATCGCAAATGCGGCCATCTCCGAACCTGTCACAAAGAAGAACATATTATGGACCCGAAGAGGAAAATAACACTATAGATGACGAAGACCTTAAGAAGAACTTACGAAAAAAGAAATTATGGCAAAGCGGCTGGACAGGGAGACTGAACGTCTCTACCCCTTCTTGAAGCCGCGCCAAGATCAGGGATTCAGGAAATTCCAACAAACCACTCACGTCATAAGTCCCCGAGAACAACCCAGAACGAGACAACATCTCCCCCTCACGCACCACAGTCTCCGAATTGGGGGTAACATACCCTAAACCCCATCGGAGAGGTACTCCCCCCAAATTAGCCGATTGGCCCTTCGGACGAACAAAAAAGAACCTCCGCCTCCAATCCCCTCTACGAGAGCAAGGGTTGGATACGCGAGTGAAGGCTCTAATGTTTTCCCGATAGACCAGGCTGAAGAAAGGAGGACCACCCAAACATGGACGCAAGGAGAAAATAGCCCCCACCCGATGTGGAGTCATAGGGAGATTTAAGAGCTCACAACAAAGGATATACCCCACCAAGTGACGGTAAGAGTTCGGTGTTAACTGGCTGGGACATAACTGCCAATAACGAAAGAGGGTTTGAAGAAAAGGATGGAAAAACACCCGTAGCCCATAACGTACATGGTCACAATATATTGTTAAATAGCCCGGGGGGATCGTAAGCCATCTGATCATAAAACGGTACAAGTACATCGTACTTAGTATAATCCAAATTATACTCGGCGAAAAGAGTCATAATGGACCCCTCGTGTTCGTTGCTCGTGGCAGTCCCGACACAGCCTCGTCCCATTAACTTCGAGGGACTCAAAGGAAGCATCTCAAGGACCGAAGACTGATCCGCAAGAGTGTAAGATCCCCTGCCCATGAATACCTCTCGGATATGATTCATCCTAAGGGAATTTGTATGAGAAGACCGTGAAGTTGCTCCCCTCAAAGAACTACCCAAAATGGCAGCTATGTCATCCTCTAAACTTTCTCTCCGGGAGGAAAAGCTATCCGAAGAAGCATGGCGTACCCCTAGTGATTGCAAAGGAGTCCGAACCGAGTTCCAGGTAGAACTGTGAGATGAGACGGATCCTCCTCGCCTGTAATGTGGGGGCATCATCTCCTCAAGTAAGTATTTTCTCCTCTCTCACAATTACTTAATTGAAAAGGAAGAGGAATCGAAAGGCAAACTAAAGTGAGAGTAAAAAGCTAAAATTGCGGGAGAGCTAGTGAACTTCTCTTTATGGTAAGTATAAATATGTTTGCTAAATACTTAGCACCTATATATTTATCACCATTTGATTAAACAACTGGACTTAATCCTCCTTTATCTAAAGTGAGGGGTACGTGTCAATAGGATGCTCCTACTTAACGAGGACACATACTTAATATTGCCATGCAGACTGACACATCCTACTTAGGGGCAAACTTGGTCTGCAAGGATTAAAGTTCTATCTTTATCTCTCTCAATTTAAATTAGAAAAATAATTAGAGTATTCGTTAATGATAAAATTAAACAAGGCAGAGAAGGATAAAATTGAGCAAAATAAGATAACTGTTTATTCACTTGAAAGCCGAGAAGTCCTCGGAAGATAGAGTACATTGCATGAAGAAAAAAAATAGTGTGTGAAAATAAAAGGTTACAAAAATAAAAACCCTAGAATATGCCCTTGTGGTGGACGGAGGCGGAGCGAAATACGAAGGGGTTGTCGCCTCGGTAGAAGTACTCATCGGAGCCAGACGAGATATCGGTGAGAATACCCCTCCGGAACCACTAGGCCTCGGACTCGGACTACTTGCAGAGCGCATCGGGGAGGGTGCAGGAGACGCCCGAGGAGACAATAAACCACTAAATCTCCCAACGAGGACGCGACAGTCCTCGGAAGATGGCCTCTTCAGCTTACGAAGGTCAAAGGACTTGGAGAAGTCCACGTCCGACCGCAATAGTGACTTCGCCAGTCTAGCACACTCCAGATAACCCCACAACATATGGCCTGTTAAAAGTTCTTGGGGCGGCCTATCAGAAGCTTCTGAGGGCTGTCTGGAGATCTCTTGTTGAGCAAACTGGACCGCCGCGTCAATTTTAGTTTGCACCTCCTCGGGAGAAAGGAACCTCGCCAACTTCTCATCGGCCGACTCAGCCCGATCGGTGAGCTGGCCCAACAGCTCCTTAAGTTCCTTCTCCCTTGCCAGCCCTTCGGCTTTCTCCTTCTCAAGAGCAGCAACTTGAGACTTCAAAGTCCCCTTGGACTCTTTCTTCTCTTTCTTCCGATGGGTAACCCGTTCTTTGGCGGCCTTCTCGGACGCTTCTATCCGCTCGAACACAGACTCCGCCCGCCCCAAATGAAAGCACAAACTCTCGTTCTCCTTCTGAGCCTCTTGCAAGAGAAAGTCGAGATCCAAAATCTTTGTCTAGAGCACATCCTCCCTCGACTGACTCTCTTTGTCCTTGGCAAGGAGGGATGCCGCTTGTGCTCGGAGAAGTTTCGCATCTTCCCCCTCCTTGTGATACCCCTGCTCCACCGCACCCGCTGCGTCCCAAACTTTCCCAACCTACGAAAAGGAAAGAAAAGGCGTAAGAATTTAATACCCATTACCTAAAAGAAGAATAAACAAAAGTAAGGAAAAGAAGGGGTCAAACTTACCATACGAGCCATCCAGTTAAGGCTCGTGTGCATGAAATGGAACCCATCGGCAGGGGTTGCATTCGAAGAAGCAAAGAACCGCAAAATCTCCTGGAAAGCTCCCTCCAGAATCTGAATCGATGGCATATCTCCCAGATTAGGAGGAGCCAATGGAGTCTGGAAGGTGAATCCCCTCGAAGAAAGTGAGACGCGTACGTGACTCCTCGGAGGAAGGGTCCTCGGAGTTGGCGTCACCACATCCGAGTCGGTAAATACCGCCCGAAGACCTTCAGCAACTGTAGACGGGCCCGCCCCCCAACCAACGAACTCAGGATCTCCACCTTTGCATCCCTGTCGTCAGACGATGGGTCAAACTCCTCGTGAATGTCCTCGGAGTCACCCAACGAAGCCTCCGGAGCAGGATTGAGAAACTGCGCCAAAAACTCTTCCTCTGCAAAGACAATATGTGTAAGTAAATAAAAGAGAATGAAACTAGAAAAGCCCCAGAATAAGAGCTACGCGGAAAAGAAAGAGGGAAGTAAGAAATGCTTACCTAGAAGAGAAGACTCTTCTACCATCGGAGCCTTTCCCTTATCAACAACATCTGTATCAGAAAAGAGGACATCAGTATAAGAGCAAACTCCTTAAACATTTCAAAAAAGCTTATTAAAGACTAATAAGAACTCACCTAGGGGAGCAGACTCGGACGTTGCCCCTTCCGGGAACTCCAGAACTATCGGAGACATTGGCAAAGAAACCTCGCCTCTACGAGGAGAAACGAGAGATAGATCCCTGGAAGATAGGAACCCCACCTCAGCGGCCTCCCGGGTAGATTATTCTCCACCAGTCCTCGGGGAGATCTCTTCTTCTGAAGCTCCCGTTTCGGACCCGGAGGCCGGCACCAGAGCTAAGTCTGAGATAGGACGTACCTGACGTAGTGGAACCGCATTTTGAATCACCCCTGCCGCGTCTATGTACAGGGGGGCATGATCCTCGTGAGTTCCCTCTCTCTCCGAACCCACGTGCGCGCCCTCGGGAGCGTTAAACTCCTCCTCTTCATGATCACCTTCCTCCGGAGCATCGGAAAGACCGCTCGAAACAGTTTCCACTGGACCTGACTGCGAATAATAATTCGCCAAAACATCCCTTGCACCACCCAAGAACCAACAAATACAGTTATAACCTATTCCTATGTCAGGAGTAAAGACGAGAACAAAAATAAAGTCCTTACGGAAGAGAATCAGGGCCTCAGAAGATATGGATAGTGGCTTCTCGACAGCATCATCGGTGAACACCACGTGATGAAGCTCGGATGTCTCGAACAACATCAGAAAATCATCTGATTCCATCAAAAGCTGCTGCGAAATTACCGGGGACAAAACTATCTCTGGATCCATGGTGCACACGAGAGCCGCACCTTCCCTCCAGTCAAAAGGCATGTCCCATATGCCTTGTGCAGGCTGCACGAAGAAGTATATGTTCTTCCAGACATTGTGCGAGCTGATTGACCCGTCCAATATCCTCTTCGTGGAATTTTTGGTGTTGTCCCGATGGCGAACATGGTAGAAAGGAACCCCCCCAGGTGAAATCACCACATCGAAAATGGAAAATAAGTGGTCCACCTCACACTCTAACCCATTCACCTGACACCAAAAGACGTAGATGCAGAGGGCAGCAAACCCATTCGGAACCATTTGACTCAGACTGATATTACACGCCTTGAACACTTCACAGAAGAAGGATGGCATGAATGAACGCCACCCGTACTTTACTTGGGCAAAGTAGACAGTTGCCATCCCTGGAGGTGGGCGGCAGGCCCTCTCGTCCTTCGTCGGAATTTGGAACACCATATTCTTATGGAAGGCTCCAGTTGACGTGAACAACTCCGATACCTGCTCACGAGTAGCAATACTCTGGATTTTCTAAATTTTGGCAAAGTCACGAGCATACGCCTTCTTCAATTTAGGAACCCTAGCTTTTTTAGAGGAGGCAGCGCCGCCCTCAACAACGATAGAAGTTTCCCCCTTTCTCTTACGAGTGATTATCCCCGTCGGAGCACCCACCAAACCCGCCAGAGAATCAACAAGGGCGGTGACTCCAGAGGTGGTGGAAGCATCGATGGGATCAACGTTGGTAGAAGAAGCCATGTGTGCGATAGTAAAGAAGAAGTGTTTTTCCGAAAAGAAAAAGAGACGAAGGGCGTGTGAATTTACTGAAAGTTTGAAATACGAAAGGAGAGGAAGAAGAGAAGAAAAAGCTTATTTTTCTCGTCGAAAACTGCTAAGGAAGGAAATTATGAAAGTGAGGAGAAGAATAAACAGTTCTCCTATTTATAGCCGAAGGAGTGACAACGGTCGGATGCCTTCAAAATGTGGAGCCTAGTTAAAGCTCCACGTATCTTCCGCTCAGCCTGCGCCACGCCGTTAATAATCTGACCGTTGCCAACGGTCAGATATTTTGAAGCTTTAAACTAGTCAACGACTACCTGCAACAGACGCTCTGCAACCTCCGCATGCGTAAGGACAGTACCCCCAAGGGCAATCAGGTAAATTCCCTAGGATCCATTTTTAAATAATTGTAAATATCTATACATACCCCCTAGGAAAAGTACCAAAAATAAGTACATCGAAGAAAAAAACTCGGACTAGCCCCTCACCTCACCGAGGACACGAAATAAAATTTCCCTCGCCTCTACGAAGGCGATCGAAATTTGGGTGGGCTAGTGTTAACCGTGAAAAATAAATATGAGATCAAGAAGAATATTAGTCCTAAATATAGGAATTAATATATGGACAATACTATTGTCACGAGTACTTCCGATGAGATGTACCCACTCCCACTCAGGAGGCCCCTCGGATGTTACCACACCCCTCGGTCACTGACCCAAAGTGGTACGAAGGAACCTCCGAGGAGATACCTAAGCGTCCCTTGTAAAGTCAACAATGAATAAAAAAGAGATATCAACGCGACATCGGAAAAACAGTAAACCCCGATGGATCCGCGCGACTCCAATATCCATCAATGCGTCAAGAGGGACCATAACGGACCCCGAGTCCCATAACCTTGCGAGAATACTTCTTTGTTGAACACTCCTCAACATAAACTGTCCTCGGAACACCACTCTGATGACCAAATCTAAGAACAAAACCAGATCTAAATACAAGAGCTACTGGAAGACCCTCCACGAGGATTTGGACAAGAAAATACCACTTCACGGAGGCCAAGTCAAGCCCTCGGAGACCAAGTCAAGACCTCGGAGATCAAGTCAAACTCCTCGGAGACCATGCCCAACCCTCGAAGCCCAAGCCAAAGGCGGAAACACCCATCGGAGAACATATACAGAATCTCCTACACCAGAATGAACATTTACCGAAGCAACAACAACACCCAAAGAAGGTCCTAACTGGTCCCTCAAGTCATCACCAAATATAGGGCCCCTCGGAAAAATAGCATCCCGAAAAGCAACCCCTCGGAGACCCTCGGAGCCATCGGAAAAAGCAAAGATCAGCTTAGTCAGCATCTAGTAGACTAAAGATATACCTTATCTTATCTTTTTATACTTTTACGCATATTGCGACACCTGTACCTTACTAAAACACATGCATAACGACACATGTCCCTAACAAACTCTATATAAAGGGAGGTGATCGATTGAAGAAAGATAACTTCGAACACACACAGACAATCACACGCAAATAAAATTGAGGAGTGAAGTTCAGTGAGTAAAGGAAGGAATATTCTCGTATCTCTAGTTCTCCCTTATAAAACCACCGCTTTTGAATTACGGGCAGGGCATTCCAACCCAAAAATAAACTCGTTAAATAGGAAATAATATCAAACATGTTAACACTCTCCTTTAATTGTAGAATTTAAGATTAAGTTTAAAGAGATGAGATTCATTCTTACTGGCCAAACAAATTATTTAGCATGACGTGTCCGTTTGTAGTACAAACTTTGGAGACCTATTTTCTCTGAATAGAGGTATCTCCCGACACGTAACCGTGGCTATAATAGAGCTTGGACAGCTCAAGCTTAACTCGGTTATCCAAGGAAAGATTCCTAAGTATATATATAGGTGTTTGGAGTTTAGTGAATATTCTCACTTACTTCCAAAAAGGAATCATTTTTGGCTGAGTTGTTTACTCATTTCCTTCTTCGGGGAGTTTTACATTCTCGTTATTTTGTTTATTGTTGATCGTATCTCGATAGCTGAGAATAGTGTGGCGTAAAAAAGATAAAGAGGAGGGGACACCAGATGCAGATGGGAGAGTCGGGCAAATCCTCGTACCATCTCCCCTCTGTAACGGAAAATGTAAATTTTTATTGAGTAGTTGCCCTATCGTGCTAGTGCACCCGTCGAGCGTACAGTGTACATACTTTCTCTTTTCTTTTTTTTTCTTTTTTTTTTTCGCTGAAAAAAGCAAAAAATAAAAGAAAAATTCCCTATCGCCATATCAAGGATTCGAACTCAAGCCATCGAAAAGGGCAGCCATCAGAGTAAACCACTGAGCTACAGGCCTCTCTTGGATATAATACGGTTATTGTTTTTTATATATCATAGTAATAACCTTAATGGGAAAAAATATATTGTGTTGAGAAACACAACAAGGATTCGAACCCATGACCTGAAAGAGTGGGCTATGCCAATTTTTGGTTATATTGTTGGCATTTTTGCTACATATTATACCAGTAGCCTCAATAAAAAGATATAATTTTTTGAGAAACACGGGTGGGGGATTCGAACCCGGGTCATCGGGGAACAAAGTCATCGAAGGGCTGCTCTGATACCTTTAGGCTATGCCCATTTTTATTTATATAGAGATTATTTCTTCTATATATTATGGAGCACAGTCTTAATAAAAAAAAGGCTTTCGGGAATGGGATTCGATCCTGGGTTCTTCGGGTAGAGGCCCTCGGAGAGATGCTCCGATACCATTGGGCTACACCCATCTTTGTTTATAGTTAAATTATTTCTGCTATATATCATAGCAGAGTCTTAATAACAAAAAATTTCTTTCAGAGATGGGACTCGATCCATGGTCATCGGGGAGTAAAGCCATCGGAGGCCTGCTCCGATACCACTGGACCATCTTTTTTTTTATTTATAATAAGACATTTTTTATTTGTATTATATTATAACAGTGCCTTAATATAATGAAAAAGAAATTGCTTCGGGGATGGGATTCGATCCCGGGTTCTTCGGAGAGCAGAGCCATCGAAGGGCTGCTCCGATACCACTGGACCATCTCTCTTTTTGTTTATAAAAAAGATAATTTTTTATCTTTATTATAACAACCCCTTATTATAACAGCCCTCGGAGATGTCCCGCTCTTTTTTTTTTATATAACTCAGCTCACCACGGTGTGACACGTTCTTATCAACAAGAGTAGTGCGAGACATGTGTCCCTTTCACAGCTCAAATTCGTCACAGGAGAGACGTGACTCCATTTTCTTCTCTTTCTTTTATTTCTTTTCTTCTTCTCTGTTCTCTCCTTTTCTTTCATTCTTCTCTGTTTATTCTTTCATTTCATTTTTCATTTGCAGATTTTCTCTGCACCTCTCAAGCAGTAGGCAAAAGAATCCACTCCTACCCAAGTCTTTTACAAGTCTTTTACAAACTTCGTATATATACACTTATATATACTTATATAGCAATTAGAAAATCTTATGATTTTCAAGGAGATATCCAAGGTTGGAATCGAATCACGCAAGTGTGGAGAAATGAAAACTTAACTTCGGAGCGTATAGCCCCGTAGCAGTAGCACCTGCTTTCCCTTTTGGTTTTGGCAGCGATCTCTTCGGGCTTGCTCAAGGATTCAACGACTCTTCCCACAGACGACGCCATTTTGTTAACGGTATCTTCGTCGTGCTTGCTAGTTGTGACGACCGTCCTGCCTGGTAGCTGTGACTGTCCTGCCTGCTAGCTTTGACGAAGAGCGTAACGGATTGTTCGAAATGCCGATCCCGACCCGAGGAGATTGTTGGTTTTTATTGATTTGCGGATAGACTCGGATATTTTCCGAGATGCCTATGTATCCCCCGATTGGGAATCAAGCCACTCGTAGTTCTTGTTTTCGCACTGTTCTTTGGTGCTGGATATTTGTTGTTTGTCGATTTTATCGCATGAATTGATTTTGTATTTGTTGGAGGAGTTGTCCTCGTGAAGAGTCCGAGGGGGAGAGAGAGGAGTCTGAGGGGAGGAGAGAAAGAAGGAGTTTTTTGTTCGTAGATTGCGTATGTGTGTCTCTCTTTTTCTCTCCATCTTTTTTCCCTCTCCGAACTCTTTGTCCCTTCCTTTTTTCCGTAAAAGGATCCCCTGCCTCTATTGTTCTTGTCCCCTTTTATAAGAGTTTTTTAGGGGCAGGTGTCATTGTGCATGTGTTAATACAGGTGTCGGCATGCATGTGTAGGAGGATAGATTCTATCTGTTTAGTATATCTGCTGACGGGGCGCTGACTAGGAGGAATTATATCTCTTCCAGTGGCTCCAATGGGCTCCGATGAACTGGCTCCTCGGTCTTCTTCTCTCCGATGGGTTGTATCTATCGGAAATTTTGGATGAGTGGGACGAAATGCCCGTCTGTCATTGTTGTAGCTCCTGCAGTAGTTAAGTCTTAGTTGTCTTCTTTGGGAAGTGTACTCCGAGCGGTATATCTGTTTTCTTTCTCTCGTGGCGCGACCTCCGATGGATCCTTGACTTCATTGGTGTAACGTTCTCGTACTCAGGTCTTCGTAACAAGTACTCCGACAGTTTCTGGGCTTTGATAAAACATTGTTCTTCGGGTTAATCCTTCGGGATAGAGGCTCTGATGGCCGTAGTGCCTCAATATGGCTTTGTTCTTCGTGTGGACCTTTGTGGCAAGTGCTTCCGATGGCTTTTGGATTTTTAAATGAGGCGTTATACTTCGAGTTTGGCCTTCAGAGTGGATGGTCCGATTAGGAGTGTTCAGTGAGGGGATGTTCTCGCATTCTTTAGCTATAAATCCAGTCGATAGGCGTGCGTCGTGATTTACGATATAGTAATAATTTTTTAACGAAGTAAACCGGTAATTAAACCGTGTTATAGTTCGAAGTCGTTTATGAATAATAATATACCAAGTAATTTTGGTAATTGAATTATCGCGTATTTTAAGCACGTGATTTTTTACCCGGTTAACAATTATCATATTTTTTGCATTCATGAGACTTCGTAATGTAATTTTGCAAGAAAATAAAAAATATAGAAACAATAAGAAAAATATCCATAGCAATATAAGGTTGTTTGTTTTATGCCACACACATATGATGGTAGCACATACCCATTACATAGAGAAACCAGAACTTCAACTGCTAAAAGATGCATCACTTATTTAATAAAATATAAACCAAACTACTTAGCAACATCACATATCCCAGACTACTTAGCAGAACCCACACCTCCTACTATATCCCTAGTCTAATTCCATGTCAATGACTTCAGGCTCCTCTACTTCATCATCAGCATCACCATCAGTCACAAGATCAATAACTACACGTCCAACCTCTTCTTCAGCATCCGAAATCATCAAAGGATCAATAGTTCCAGCAAAATACTCTTCTGTGAGTAAGGCACAACCCCGCTCAACAAACAACTCGTTGAGAAGATCATCATTTTCCAGTCCAAACATACGAAAGTACTTGTGAATTTGAGTCTCCTGCATAGAGTCATACAACAAGTCAGTAACCTAAATGGCTAGAACTCTTGTTAAATGACAACAAAACTATTCAATAAACCAAATAGCATAGGAAAGTGAAAATTACCATCCTTGGCTCATGTCATATTCAGGACCAACAATTATGTTCAAGTCAAAGTCACAGAAGACATGAGGTCGAGCAATAAACCGGCAGAAACTCCTCCATTTCAACCTCATCTGGCATAGGGTCCTCTTCAGTTGGTCAAAAGTGTACACTTTGCCTAAGGATATTGAAATCTCACCGCTCACCACATTAATAGCTCTGGTTAAAAGTGGTCAAGGTTGAAAAGCATGTGCGTTTCACCATATTTCAGCAAAGCGTTTAAGAAAATACGATCACCTCGCACGGAGAAGTACAATCCCAATAATTCACTTAGCCTAATTGCCATTCCTTAACATAAAGATGAAAAAGAAAAAAATTAAAGAGTCAACAGAAACTAAATAAAAATAACCAAACACACAAGATTAAGAAACAATCTTACATCAAATGTTTAAGAGTTACATCAAATAAGTCTCGCATATGAATTTCAAATTAAACAAAGTCTTACATAGGAAGTTCAGAAATAACATACTACAATTTCACCAAATTAGCTATGACATTACAAGATCACATGTTGTAAGCCATAGCAACAAGAACAACAACAAAGATTACAAAAATGAATAGCAACATTAACCAAGCCAAACAACAACAAAATATTGCCGCCTTAGTTGGATCAACTGTCTTCAAGGTATCAAGCATAGCAGAGGTTGTCATAAGGCATGTTTTGTTCTCTGTCATAGTAGGCCTGGTTGAGCCCAGTGGCGTATCCATGATTTGAGTATCGGGTGGGCTAAAAAATATTTTTTAAAAAGTAATAGGCATGAATTTTCAATTGATTTTTTCGGGCTTCCAAACATGATAAACGCTCACAAAAGTTGGTGTTTTATGACTTTCATCATGATTGTATCGATAACCTATGAAGTTTTTTCATGCATTGCAAGTTAATCAAATATATAAGTACTTAAAAAAGTAATGCTATAAGATTTTTACATTTTTGAAATTGAATAAAAGCATCATAAAACAAGTTCATACCATGCTTATATCCTTATAGATCTAAAAACTAATATTTTCTATAGAAAAATAATAAAAATGAATGCATATAACTATTTTAAACAAATAATATTGTATGTCCTATTTAAAATAATTAAAAGCAAGTCTTTTGGTTTCATTACATGTAAATAAATCAGTTAGCAATAGAGTTTTTTGAACATTTTTTTATATAGACAAGAATGTTTTGCTAACCAAATACTATACGAAGCTATTGTGAATCAAACATAATACATGGATAAATTTTACAATTTTGTAATTTTAGCTTTAAGTCAGCGGTGTCGTGCAGTTCTGTTTCATTCTATTTGTTAATTTTTGTCTATATATTTATACTTCATACATATTACATCAAGACCCCAAGAAGTTTTTAAAAAGAACCCCCACTATATGTATACATGGGTAAAAGCAATTTTAGAAAAAATGGGGGGGGGGGGGGGGGGGGGGAGTTGAAAATGACTCAGGGAAGTTTGATTCATACAAGATGATTCAGCATTTCCAGTTGCCCATTTTCTTGAGTTTGTTTGAGGGGTCAGAGGTTTGAGTGTTGTTGGAGTTATTGGAAAATATTATACTATGATAACGAGAATATCTTGCCCCATGCACATAATCTGCCCATACTATGAAAATTTTATGGCGCACATTTGCTAGACATATATATAAATATTTACCAGGACACTGAGCAACAGCACTTGCCGTAAAATAAACGCATCGTTCCTCGACCACACATGCATGGAAGGTCATAAGGGTGATTCATCTATAATCAAGATAATCCAGTAGGTTTAAGTATTACCAAACCTATTTCTAACAAAACTACAACTATAATCACCAATAATAATCAATACTGACACATTATCAAATTAACATTATGAACAAACAAATGGGAAGCAACTAACGACACAAACCCCAAACCCTAAATCGACCCATTGAAATCTGAGTACAATCACATGTGCATCAACCCTAAACTTTAAATCCACGAAAATACGAGCTTAATGAACACATGAAAATCAAAAATTGAAGGAATACGAGGTTCAACATTTGTAAAGGGAAACAAACTGGGATTTTAGCAACGGGAAATTCAAGCACGCAAATCAATAAAAATGATGAGTGATGATGTGTACGTACCTTGCGAAGTGGGAGGAGGCGATTTGGAGATGAATCGGAGGTGGATGTGATTTGTGTTGTGACCGTTGATTTGGGTTGGTGGCTTGTTATTATTTGGAGGGAGATGACGGTTGGGTTTATGGTAGTAATTTTTGTTATTATTATTATCTGAATTGGCAGCCACGTATTTTTAATTTTTTTAATTATCCAAGTTGGCAGCCACGTGGTGGTTCAAAAAGTCAAAATTGGGTCAACGGCGTGCACGCATGTCAATTGAGCAGTGATTTGGGTAGCGTAAAGTTATGGTATTAAAATTCGACCAAGAAGCCAAGTTGGCGTACCACAGTTAATGAGTGACAACTTATGGTACCAAAGTTGCTATGAATAGTGAATTTTTCCCTCCAACCTTATAGGTGCTTTTCCTTTTCCTTTTTTTTTTTTTTTTTTATCTTAAATCCAGTTACAACTCCATACTTACGTGAATATTGCATTCAGAATAAACTTCATGGAGAAAAGACTCGAGGGGATTGCTGCAACTATAGTTGCACATTCTCTTTTTTTAAGTGCGGTTTGTGGTAAATTAAAATGGTGAAATTTGATGTTTTACCATATAGCAGTTACCCCCACGAAAAAAGGGAAGGACATCAAAATACAAATTATACATCTTGTTTGTAAAGTGTCCCTGCTTTTGATTACAAGAAATTTGTCCGAGAAACTTGGTGATATGTATATCGTAAATTGGACTTGTACTTATAATTTCATCACTGTATTTGATCACGGATAGTTCACTCATTTTAAAGGTGAGGAACTCTTTCAAAATGCAGTAAATTGGGGTTTAAGGTTTATATTTTATGAAACATCAAAGTTCTTCGCTTTTGTGGAGCTTGTCCACTAATGTGGACATGTGGTCTTCGTACAAAGTGCGACAAACTATTGACTTCAAACGTTGCCTCTGCTACAACTTTCTATTGTTTTTCATTCAAATTTGGACTAAATATTTTTAAAGAGGCTATATTTGTCATGAACTCACTGAATCATTAGAGCAAGAGAAATGTTTGTTGGTCTCGCTAGGTGCTTCAAACTAAGCTTCAGACTAAGAGTAGCATTTGTTCGGTTCTTGATGTGCATTATGTAGTTCGAGTTGATTAAACCGTAATCTTGTACATGAGGTATCTACTTGATTTTGATCTTTTTGCTTGGTCTTCAATTTCAAGTCATTGTTGTCTTTCACTTAAAAGTATTCAATCTTGAAGATTTTAGGTTACAACGCATCTTAACCATGTGGTCCATCTGGTGTTGATTAGATGTCGTATAATTTGCATTAATTTCATAGGACAACGAGTCGAAAGCCATGGACAAATTGCACATTTTGTAAGGTTAAAAGTAAGTCATGTCATGGGAAAACGGTCCATATTTGTCTCACAAATAACGTGACAAAATTACTGCAATGCAACAACAGCAACCAAGCAAGCTTGACAAGTACACTAATTGGACATATTTATATAGACCAGGCAACAATACAGGTTTACCCCAAGCTCAAATACGCAATGACATAGTTTATTCAAAAGGTTCTATAACATATCTACAACATATAATGCACAAAAATCTAATTTGCTAGCTCAGCAATAAAAATGTAGAAAAAGAAGATAGAGGCGAAGGCAAAACAATCAAGATGGGAAAAAAAGAGACATTCATCTAATATAAAAAAAGGCAGCCCGGTGCACGAAAGCATCCCCGCAAAACATCAAAACATCTAATATATACCATCAAAACATCCTCCTCAAAATCATGAATCGACATCAGCCTTGCTAATAATACCTCAACGTTACGTCCTCTCGACTCGATTGAGATGCCCCATCTGTTGAGAAAGTTTATCCGCATTCCACCAATGCTTGTATTTATCACCAAACCCACCCTGATGATCCTTACTGTCGTTTAACTCGACTCTTTCTGATTTGTCGTTTAACTCGACTCTTTCTGATTGAACGTCCGGGGTCTTGGAAGAACCTGGTGCCTCCGTAAGAAACTGCTCCCAAAAGACGTCATTAGCACCAGCACGCATTGAAGAAGCGTTGTCATCCTCTTCTTGGTATTTCAAAGGTCCAACGTTATTTGGGCTCGTGTTCACATCAATTTCTGATGGTTTGTGGCTGGAGTCGAGATCAATGCAGATGGATGAGATTGCTGGGCTGTCAGCATAATTCGAGGATTCTTGACAGTCCTGCGAAGGCACCGGTGACATGTGGCATTCAGGCGTGCAAGATGGTGCGTCAAAGTCTGAATCTTCGGAAGAGGCAGCTGTCTCAGTATTAACTACGGTTGAAGGCTGTATAGGGGGCATACTGATATCGTGCAACTCTTCAGGCGAAAGATGGCCAACCCCCTGAATGAATTTCTCCCAAAAACTTAGAGAAGTGTCCAATTTCTCGACTATTTCCGAGTTTAATAATGGAAGAGATGATGGGGTTGAGTTATCCTGCAAAGTAAGGCTCTGATTCTCCACAAGATTGGCTTCAGATTGCAAATAATGCAAAGCTAACAACCGTCTTTTTTTGCCGTGAGATTCGGACTGCTCTGTGAGATTTAAGGCATAACCTGGTTTCTGTAACAACTGAGACAGTGTGGCAACTAAATGCCGTTGCCTGTGATCAATGTTTAGCAAAGTATGTGCTAATGATTTGAGTTGATATTCGTATCCTCTGTTCTCTTGTTGATGCTTGTCAACTTCCGACTGAAGCAAAACCTTTTCTTGTCTCAGCTTTTCGATCTCTTTTTCAAGCTCTTCTTTCTCCGAGCCATTCAGTGGAACTGCATTTCCCTGACCTGAATGGCTATGGACCGGTTTTCGCCGATGAATGTTCTTCAAAAGATGCCTTTGTCCTCGAATAAACTCCTCGTTTGCAAATTCCCACTGCTCGGGGTCAACTTTTCGAAAACCCTGCAAAAAGTAAAAGATGATTTTGAGCAAACATACGACAAAATTTCAAGAGCAGGAAATGAAAGGCAACCAGAAACAAATATCCCATCGAATTTCGTTGAATCTTTATTCAACAAGGTACAAATCATTTCCAATTACCCTTACTATCTTAAACATCATTCACAAATTGTTCAAGACTCTAACTAAGGCATGTACTCAGCTTCACCAACTATTCAACACCACCTTCATTTTTAGTAAGATTATACGGCCAACAGATCATTTATAGTCTATACCACTTTGTGTACTGCTTAACTACGACACTCCATGTATTAAGATCAATCACACGTGCCATCATCACAACCACATGGCTCTCAAACTCGAAACGTCTTCTCGATTTAGCTTTACTACCATATCGAAAAAGCATCTAATATCAACATCTTAACATTTTATATACATGAAATTGCTCTTACACGAACCACAAAGCCTCGTTTCAACACCCTGACTAGAGACTACATATCGTACGCTAAGCCAATTCTTCAAAACCACCCACATATTTAGTTAGATCATAGCCCATTCAAAAGCTACAATGAAAGTACTTTACATATCAGTGAGCTAAAGTGTTTCTTGATTCAATCTTTCTAATTCCTAATAAATACACAAACATATAAATACACACTTATACGCACAAAGGGACATTAAGCAATAAAACAACACAGCTCTATGAAATAAAAGTAGGAAAAGAAGAGACATACATAAGTATTGAGCTGTCTGATGAAGCTTGAAAAATTGTTGTGCTTGAAGTACTTTGGCAACAAATCTCTTGCAAACTCAGGTGGATTCCAAACAACGAAACTATGCCCGGTTCGACTCCACGATACGATGTAATTAGTCGAAGGATCATCAACCATTTCATACGTTTTCAACAGAAACGGGGCAGGTGAATTCGAGCTACCATTTGTTCCATCCATCACAAATAAGTCAAAACACTTATTTCTCTCTCTAAAAAGATCGAAGATCAAATCTTTTCTCAATAATCATGCAAAACAAAAGGAGCCCAGTTCATAAAACAACAAGAAATCAAAAACCCACCTCTCAAAATTGAAAAGAAAAAAAAAAACTCACAGTGAATCAATCAATTTAATCAGAATTGCACTCTTTAAAGGACAGAGAAGAAACCCAGATAATAATAATTAAATAAAAAATTGTATATTTTCTTTCTACTTGATTGTCAAGTTGCAGCAGATTATTAATTAAATAATCGTGAGAGAGAAAGAAAAAGGGGGTAGTTTGGAAAAATGAAAGTGAGGTCCTTGGAGAAGAAGCAAGCAAAACTGAAGACGGCAGAATTATATAGAGAGAAATAAAATAAAGATGGAATAGAATATTATAATAGTTGTTTAAATTTAATTTGGTCTTTTGACGATGGTGGAGCGGACTTGACTTTGAATAGCTCGTGTGGAAAAATTCTTTTTTGGGGGGAGTTTACTGGTTCACTGTGGTCAGATTCAGAAGCAATTTTAATTTGGAGAATAAAAGAAACAAATAAGAATATCAAGTTATATAACTTCAAAATTTGTATGGAGGAGGGATTTCTTGCGTGGATTGTGTTACCGTATTTCAATACGTGATTCTAAAGAACGCTACTTTTTTACTACCAATAAAAATAACTCATGCTCTATGTAACAACACCATAAAAATGGAATTATATCGGTGCAAATATCGTTAAAATGTGAGGGTCTAGATTGGACCATCGTAAATGGTTTCATTCAACCTCGATAGAAGTATGATTCAATCACCAGATAAAAAAGACAAGGTCCCAGATAGGTTAAACATGTACCAACCCCTAGCACTACGCAAATCATCGACGGTCGATCCTTGTGAGGGTCGACTCTAGCATTATGCAAATTTGAAAAGTATGGACAATTCTCTCTTTTTAGAAAAACTAAAAAGTACGTCATTTTACTTCTATTTAACCTTTTAAATTCTAACTCTGATTCAAATTTATAACTCTAATGAGTTAGATTGAGCGTGGGTATATCACGAAAAACTTGAGTGTAGTAAGTTATAGGGTTTTTGGTATATTATCTCTACGTGTTACGGTAAATTGGCAAGTTACCTTCATGTGAAAGATAAGTTGGGTGAATACCCCTCACCCCCATATGATCTCAAAAGTTGGCACACCACCTCCTTGAAAAACTTTGTGTTGTAAATCTTATATTAAAAGACTAAAATACCCCTGTCAATACTAATATTTTCATTTGTGTAATTTCGAATTTGATTTTACAGTATTTTTTAATTTTTATAAAAAAAATGTTTAAGAAACAAGGCATTACATGTATATATCTATTTAAATTTTAATTAAGTTTTATAATTTTAATTAATAAAAATATAGAATTAAAATATATAATACTTTTAAAAGAAATAATGGTATAAATGTATTTTTCAAAAGAAAAATCTAACCCTCACTCTCATTTAAGATAGAGTGAACTACACCTCCATGCATAAGGGAGTAAATTGCCAACTTTTGAGATCACATGAAGGTATTTGGCCAACTAATTTTCCACATGGAGGTAACTTAGGGTTTAGGGTTTATGATTTACCAATTTACCATTACACATGGAGATAATTTGCCAAAAAACCTAAGTTATAAGTTCATTTGGCATCAGACTTGCTCTAAAGTGGTGTGTTTGAGATTTGAATGAAAAATAGGATAGGGATAAATAACATTTATTTAATAGCATGAACATTTATATACATTTCCTTATCGTGAATTCTGAAAATTTTATGAGACAATCTTAGACAAGTTATTGTTATTATCCTAAAAGAGTTATCAACTTATCATGCAATCTTTTATGATAAATCGTGTCTTGATAATTTGATTTGTGTATTTCATAAATCAATATATCTTTCATAACTGATTTAAATTAGATTGGCTAGAAAATTGTAGTACTTCTTTATTTAGGGCTCGAGTCTTGTGGATGTAAAAAATACCGCTTAGAGAGCCGTCCCTAAAAAAGAGTTCGACAGTGCTTGACTGGATTAGTCGCATAAGCGGACACCAGTGGGAAATTCAAAAAAAGAAAAAAACTATATACCTATTTCGATGAAGATATCTTGATATATTTTTGACGATTAATGTCTCGTAATACCCCAACAATGCTGTTTTCTGTTACTTCATTTCAACATACAATTAAATGGAGAAAGAAAAAAGTGACTTTGGGAGGGAAACGTTGAATTTTCAAAGATGCTTTTTTGGTATAATATAGTTTATTTCTACAAATATCATGACGATACCGCTGAATTCTTATTCAATTTTGACTGTGGGGCATAAAGACACGTTGACCTTGTCGTTTTATTGGCTTGTGTGTAATCTAATTATAGACCAATATCCTCAACTCGAGTTAGTTAATTAACTACGGAAAACTTTGACCACAAATCACTGTTAGAAATTAGAATTCAAAGCACATACCGTGATCTGAATGATTTTTCGATTAAAAAGATACATACACAAAAATTGGGATAAAGGCAAAGCTACTGATACACGAGAAAGCATCCATGATCTGATATTTAGTGTTAAAGCATTAACTTCGCAACACGACTAATAATATGAGACGAGATTTACGTGAAAAAGTACTTCAAACTAATTGGAGGTAAACATCTAGAACTCTAATTTAAGTAAAATTGAAATTAAAGAATACATATTTCATGGTTTTTATCAAGTAAAATTACACAAACGTTGTCTCACATAGTTAACTAACGGGAAATTTAATGATTTGGTCATATAACTTGGCTCATTTTTAATTTTGATAAATAACTTGGCACTCCTTAATTTTGGTACAATAACTTGGCTCCCCAATTTAATTTTGATTCCATCACCCTCGCTCCGCTCAAATCCGCCGTAAAAGTCTAAGTGGCACCCGTTGACTGTACAGTAATCAATTTTGACACAATTTTGGGACCCACTTCGCCAGGTGACACCAACGTGGCTGACCTGTGTATAATTTAAAAAAATATCTAATCGTCACAATTCTTCATATGAAACGTCGCGCCTCTTCACTTCTTTATAGTAAAACGAAGAGGCCACACAATCAGTCACACTTCTCCACAACAAAACGAAGAGGCAACACAAATCGAAGGTTAGTAACACCGAATTTCTGTTGCTCTTCACGTTTTTCGCAATTGCAATGATTAGATCCACGCTATTTGGGGTTCTTCATCTTTGCCTGTTTTAGAGATTAGGGTTTGGTTTAGGGACTTCAAAATTGAAGTTAAATATCAATTCGTACTCGAAATTAGGTTAATTGCTGTGTGTGTTTGTTGTGTGGTACTTATTTCGATTTAGGGGCTTTGGTTACTTGTTTAAGCTTTGACGCAAATAATTGTGCCGTTTGAACTGTAGATGGCTCATCCACGCCAAATGTCATGCGTTTGTGGTCAGAGAAATATGTTGTATTTTCAAGCTAATAGCACCGCGTCCCGACTCGGGAGTTTTTACTACATTTGTCCATCGCGTGTTCGTCACCCAAATTACTTCGTGTGGGCTCACACCATGAATGAGTGTTCAAATCGGAGGAGGAGAATGTACAACGATGATGAGAGTTGTAGGCAAAGTTTCACTCAAGCCACTGTTGGGCAAAGCTTCACTCCCATTGAGCAATCAAGCCCTTTTGTGGATTATGTGATGAAAATGAATCATATTAGGGCTGCCATGATTTGTTGTTTGCTAGGATGGTCTCTTTTTTTGTTTGTATTTGTTATTTTGATTTGTCTGCTACTTGTTTTTTATTCTAGGATGTAATAACTTTAAGTTGTTTACTTGTTTGATCTTATGTAAGACTAAGTTATGGATCTATTTTAATGGTACTTTTGCTGTGTTGTTTTATGTGACGTGTTGGATATATTATTACTTGCTTATAATTGTGTTATGGTTCAGAATCATGGCTGATCCAATGATTGCTGCTTTGTCACTTCCTTGGACTGATGATATGTTTGGGGAGGCTGGAGAGAAGTACCTCCTTGAGTTCTTGTGCAATTATGCTGGACGCCAGAGCTGGAGAGCATCATTTGTACAATTCTTCCAGTTGGTCACTTGCGCCTTGTTGGAAAGTTGAGGAATAAGCTTGAGTTGTTTAACAACTTCCGCACCCTTCCTGGCGTTCATTGCGTGGCACCAGAATATGCAGTCACTGTTAACAGGATTCATTACCTTGGAGGCAACGATCATATAATTTCAATGCTTAATTGATTATGTACTTGTTATATTTTGTTAAGAAACTAATTTGTTGATATTGTAGAAGACTGGTGTTGATTATTACTTCCGCCATTGGGGCCTGCCTCATGCAACTCTACAAGCTCTTTGAAGAAATATGAGTCTTTCGTTTTGAAGATGAGGACAACAACAATGCTGCCAATCCTATTGAACTGCTCGACGATGAGCCTGTAGTTGTGCAACTAGTTGCCCCAATGGAAGTTGATGTTGTTGTCCCTGAAGGAGGAGATGAGGCTGATGCGACTATGGATGCTCAATATGATGCAACTGTTGATCAAGTTATTGTAGAGGAGGAAAGCATGGCTAGTGGATTTGGAGCACCTTCTAGGGGTGGATGGTTGAATGATGTTGACTAAACTTTTTCATGTGTGGTGGTTTGTTTATGGTTTGGGGTAATTTATGGTTTTTGAGATATTTGCTTTGATGTTTATCTGTGATTGTTGACTTTGGGGCACAAATAGGAATATTTTGGTTGTTTGTTTTTTATTTTATCTGTGCCATCATTTGATGGTAATTGGCATGGCATGGAGTAGCCATTAAATAAAGTGGTGTTTCTTATTTCTTGTTAGGGGAATTATTTCGTATTTCTTATCTTTGCCTAAAATTACTTTTTGCCCTCTTTTATTTTTCTATCAAAAATGTCCAATTTCTCTTATTCGGGCTAAATTGCTGATGTGGCTGCCCAGTCAATAAGTTGCTACGTCTAGTCAATAAGTTGTCAGCCACGTCATATTTTTCAGTCCAAAAAAACATTTTTAGACTAATCCTTGTGTTATTAAAAATTGTACTTGCACCATATAATAAATTACACTTTGCACCCCAAAACATATATATATTCTGGTGACGACGGAGTCGCTGGAGTACGTGATTTTTGGTGACGACATTGACGAGCTTTGGTGAGTGGAGCAGTAGTAGTAGTTGGTATCTTTGTGTGAGTGATTGGGTTGGTGGTGGTGGAGGCGGGGCAGCAGTGGTGGTGACGGCGGCGGGGGGGGGGGGGGTACGGGATAGTGTAGTGACGAAGATGATGATTTTTTTATTTTATTTTTTGTTGTTGTTTTTATTTTTTATTTTTATATATTGTTAAATTATTTATTATTTTATAAATAAATATTGTAACGCCCTTGAAATTTGAACAAAAATATAAATTTATATTTTAGTTCTCAAACTTTTAGAAATAGTATTTTTAACCCCAAACGTTTGAGGAAATTGCATTTTAGTCCTTGAACAAAAATTAACCATTTTTTATTATCTTATATGCTTCAAATATTTATCACATATTAATTCATAATCATGGTAATTCGTCATTATCTCGTCTGCTGGTTCTTGAACTGTGCAAAGAGCAACGAACTATGTTCGGGACATGTAGCTCAAGGAGCAACATATATTATCCGGTTTACTAGCTTATTTGGTTATCCTCCATTGGGATGCCTTTGGGAAGTTGGACCCAGGGATTGAGTCGATTTACTGTCTGGCAGTAAGGACTGTCGGTTTAAGTAATTTCGTTTGATACCCATTTATCTAGGCGCCTCTTGCAGTCAGGAGTTGGTTGCAACCCGCGTGTTGGATTGGCATGTACTCGAGTATGTCGTCTGTTTTGTTTGCAAGGTCGCTACTCGTTGGGAGGTATAAGGTAGTATTTGGAAGTATAAGGTTGGATTGGTTTATTGTTAACGCACATGTTCATAAACTATTTTCAGAATATTTCGGTACCATTGTTACATCAAATTATCTTGTTAAATTGTTTATATCGGTAAGATCACTCCTAGGAATGTATCAATTGAATCACTGCTAATTCTTGCATTGCCACTTGTTTTGTATGAATATCACTAAGTCATCAAAGACACATTCCTCGTTTTTTTTTTCTATCTGTCCATTCTTCAGGATAAGATCGACGTGGCAGCATGGATCACATGAATAATTTTGTCAATCTTGCCTTTTGGAATATTCATGTAATTGAAAATAATTAATCATCAGTACGTAATTATTAAAGTGTCAAATTATTTGTATTTTCAAGACTTCCGTTGTGTATATTAAAGTCAATTTCTATCATTATGTGTATGGTTGATCCTGGACAGTGACACCCCTTCCTACTAGACGTGTTTTAGTCTGAGCTGGGTAAAGTGTCTGGCCAATGCTGAACCAACTCGGATCAGAACGCGACTCATGGGGCGCGGCCGTCACAGTATGGTATCAGAGCCATATACTAAAACATATGATATACGCTAATTTTCAAATATCTTTTACAAACTATTCTTAAAGATAAACAAAGATTTTATTGCATTAAGCACTAGCCATCATAAACTTTTACATTAAAAGAGTCACAACTGCAATATCGTATTTAAATCTATTTTACATTTCTTACTACTACTATTATTACTGCTACTACTGCTCTTAGTCGTCTGCCAGTTAATTTGTGACAATATGGGATCTACATTCGGTACATATGCTTTAAGTTTGTCAATCAATTCATTGGCAGTATATGCAGAGATTAGAACCTCACGAGCCGACGGCTTCATAAAGCCCTGCTCCACACAATGATTTAGAAACGACAACAATCCGTTATAGAAACCATTAGCGTTGTACAGTCCTATAGGTTTTCGATGCATGTTTAATTGAGCCCATGAAGCTATGAAAGAAATCTCTTCTAGTGTTCCTAATCCACCAAGTAATGCTATAAAAGCATCGGAATTATACAACATAGTCGCTATTCTTTCATGCATGCTAGGTACAATAAGCTCTTCACCTATGATTGGACCACCTGTGATTAGTTGTTGTTAACAATAGGCTTTTCCAAAAGCCTCGTACTCACTCCACGATGCCTCCTAAGCATCACGGAGGTCACCCCAATATCGGCTGACTTAAATGTTCTTTCGATACTGGATATACGATGTTCTATCTCTCATAATAAGTATTTCACAGAGTACAAATCCCACGCGAGGTATTGAGAGCTTTACATAGCCTCATGAATACCCCATAGGGATACGATACTCTGGCACTTACCTTATCACCCGAGACCTACCTCCTCGTGACTCATAATCCAAAAGAAAATATACTGAAGCAAGTATCGAGAAATATACTAAGCAAAGATATATGTCATGATCTTATCTTCTTGAAACGATAAGGCCGCAAACAAAATCGACTCAGCACGCTGGAGACACATGTCAAACTAAGCCCGATAGCGGACACATCAGGAAGCTATGCCAGCTTCATCGAAGACAGCTGTCAATACTAGAAACCAACATTCAACATTCATCCCCCAAGCATCGGACATCTGTCCTCAGAGAAACCCCACTTGTATGAATACTAGCCCCTATAAAAAGGGAACAAAATTCAAAGAAGGAGAGATACTTTTGGAGGGGAGAAAAGAACAAAGAGGGATAATAATAAGTGTTGGATTCTCTTCAAACCTGGGCAAGGCGTCAATATCACCCCCCCCCCCCCCCCCCAAAAAAAACTCTCAAACAATAAATAACTGTTAACAGTTGTAAAAGAAAGTAAGGCGGGACCTTAGTTAAATTGTTTTAACATGTATAAATAAATAAATATGTATTTATATGTATTTTGTTAGAATTAGACATATCATATTTTAAGTTATGGAAGAAAAATCATCCACATCTCCCTATTATCAGATTAGAGTCTTTATTAATCGGCCAAGGATAAAGAAATTAAAGTGGGACCTTAATCAAAAGTATTTTAATTTGATTTTTTGGCTATAAATAGTAGGCTTTCTTCCAACAATTTTCACACCCAAAATTATTTCGATTTTTCCTTCTTTCTTCATATGAATCTCTAAATTAGTAAGTCTACTTTCAGGAAAAAATCATCCCAAGTTCTTATTTTATCATTTTCTACCCGAAAATACCCCAAAACTTTTATTGCGCAGAAATTATCCATTCGGCCCTGCACCTTAGAAATATCATAACTAATTGTAAAAACATCATTTTTGATCAAGGCCAATGGCTGAATACTTCTCATGATGTCCTCTAACTTTTATATGAAGAAATGTTTTTCAAATAATGTGATTTAGAAGGTCGAAATTCTGAAACCGTAAATTGTTGTCTGAAAATTCAAAAATAGGTTCTATATTTTCAAGAATTATTTAGCATAGCAAACCTTTGGACATTCCTTCCCATTTGGGTACACATGTTCCTAGTGATGTTAGGGATCAGTTGCCACAAAAATATTTGGAAACAAAGTTCATTTGGATATCCGATCAAAGGTAAACTCGAAACTATGACGATTTTCAGCTTATTTTACATACTTTAAGTTCTTTATTTATGATTGAAAATAATCATCTTAATTCCATGATTGATCACTCACACATCACTCTTATAAGATATATCAATCATTAGAATCACTTTAATATAATTTTTATTCACGAATTAATAGTTTTGATATTTTTCAATCGTATATAAATAGTATGTTTATCATGTTTAACATATCCTTGCATAAGTTTAAGAAGATTATCATATGTACTTTTGAGGTCTAATCCTCTTATATAATTATGTATCATAACTTAAATATTTTTTGATCATTTACCTTGATTAGGTTTACGTATTAATATTTTTATAAGTTATAAATGCAATGTTATGTAATTTAAGATAATCTTGAAACAAAATAATATTAACTAAGTTATATAAATTACTGGATTGCAATTGTTTGATGTTATGATTCCTGTAATTTTGGATGTACTAGATATATGGTTGGTTAAGATAAATCTTGAGATATAAATTACGTATACAAAGTATATTTGATATTTAACTTAACCGTACGACATCAAAGTTTATCGCGTTAGTATCCTCAAATTTCATCAACACGAAAGTTGAATAGTATATATGTTTATAGTGGTAAGTTATGATTATTCAGTTAACAAATATTATCTTAATGAAATTAAAGGTTTGACAAATTAATCAACGACGCGCAAGATTCTCCGTAGAAATAAAGGTGAGGTTCGATTTCTGATTTTGTTCTGGCCCAGTTTAGCATCCGGCCTTAGGAACTTGGACAAAAAAAAAGACATTACCTCGTTACCAAATCACGAACAACCTATTATTCACCGTATTCTTATTTTTGTATCTTATCTCGTCTCATAATATGATTTCCCTACTCATCGTTAAATCATACTCAACCATTAATTATTTATCACATATTAATTCATAATTATGGTAATTCGTCATTATCTCGTCTGCTAGTTTTTGAACTGTGCAAAGAGCAACGAACTATGTTCGGGACATGTAGCTCAAGGAGCAACAGATTTTATCCGGTTTACTAGCTTATTTGGTTATCACCCATTGGGACGCCTTTGGAAAGTTAGGCCCAGCGATTGAATCGATTTACTGTCGGGCAGTAAGGACTGTCGGTTTAAGTAATTTTGTTTGATATCCATTTATCTAGGCGCCGATTGCAGTCAGGAGTTAGTTGTAACCCGCGTACTGGATCGGCATGTACTCGAGTATGTCGCCTGTTTTGTTTGCGAGGTCGCTACTCGTAGGGAGGTATAATGTAGTATTTGGAAGTATAAGGTTATATTTGTTAACCGTAAAAAATAAATACGGGATTACAGAAAATATTAGTCCTAAATATGGGAATTAATATGCGGACAATACTATTGTTACGAGTACTTCCGATGAGATGTAACCACCTCCCACGAGGAGGCCCTTGGAGAGTTACAAATCTGCATGGTCACTGACCTAAAAGCAATATAAATACCCGAGGAGACACAAAGCGTCTCATGGAAAGTCAACGATGAATAAAGAAAAGATATCCACGTGGCATCATGAAAATAACAACGCCCGATGAATCCATGCGACTCGGATATCCATCAAATGCGCCACGAGGGACCACAAAGGACCCCGAGTCCCATAAACTCACGAGAACCCTTCTTTGTTGAAAACTCCTCAACACGAAACGCCATCGGAACATCACTCCTGAAATCAAATATCAGAGCAAAAACGGATCCCAACACAAAAGTCATCAGAAACCAATTACGAGGACTCGGACAAGAAAATACCACTCCACGAAGGCTAAGTCAAGCCCTCGGAGATCATGTCAACTCCTCGAAGATCAAGTTAAAGCCCTCGGAGATCAAGACAAATCCCTGGAGACCATGCCAAACCACTCCGACACCGAATAAAAGACGAAAACACCCATCGGGAACTAGCATCCCAAAAAACAGCCCCTCGAAGAACCCGGAACTATCGGAAGAGAAAAAGATCAGCCTAGTCAGCATCTAGTAGACCAAGAATATATCTTATCTTATCTTGTTACACTTTTACACATATTGCAACACATGTACTTACCAAAACGCATGCACAACGACACCTGTCCCTAGCAAACTCTATATAAAGAGAAGTAGTCAGTTAAAGAAAGATAACTTGGGAAAAAAGAAAAGACAGAGACACAAAATGAGTGAAATTCAGTGAATAAAAGAAGAAATATTCTCGTATCTTTATTATCCTTACACAATCAACGTTTTTTGAACCTCAGGTAAAGCGTTCCAACCCCTCAATTACTCCGTTAATTAGGTTATAATATCCAACCTGTTAACAAAATGGCGCTGTCTGTGGGAACGTTATAAAATTTGCCTTTGAGCGTGTCCAACAAACGTTGTTTACTATGGATGATTTATTTGAAAGCGAAAGTCTTCAAACCCGTCAAGGCAACTCGGAATAGACTTTGTCCCACCACCAATTTGGTACACGAGATTTCATCAATGTCCCCCGCAATATCTTTGAAAGACTCATAGAAGCCACGGCTCGGAGAATACCCCGTGGACGGAGGAATCTCGCCAATCGATCCCCCGAGTCCCCAGATGGAGGAATCCTCCCTCGAAAGAAGGGACACCCCCAACGGATGGATCCCCTCTCCTGTCTCCTGGCGTCGTGAACCTCTACGAGAATCACCAAGGTATGATAATTTTGAGGAAACTCCGACGACGGGCCAAGGAAGCCAAACACCCCATCCTTGGGAATACCCTAGGGTTGATGATCATGCCCTATGGGGGATGCTAGATGGTTTACGGAAAGAAATGAGTGATATCAAGAAAACCATGGCCCCTAAAGAGGATCCCACTTTTAAAATATCCTCTTTTGCCCCAGAAATTTCACTAGCATCCATCCCATCGGGGATGCGACCCGTCAACGTTCCACTATACACTGGGGACGCTGATGGAAGAGACCCATAAGATCACATACACCAATACTTGGTTGGAATGGACCTATCCTCCGCCCCCGATCATGTCTTATGCCGTGTTTTTCCAGTCACCCTCGGGGGACGAGCACATGCTTGGTTTACCCACCTTCCCCCTAATTCCATAACAAGTTTCGATCGGTTAGCTCACTTATTCGTGCGACAGTTTGCATGCAATCGGCGATACCCCAAATCGGCCACCCATCTCTTCACGGTGAAACAACAGAAAGATGAACATGTGAGGGTACATAAACCGTTTCACCAATGAAGTGTTGGATGTCCCTAATGTCAGCCCCACCATCCTAGCAGACATACTGACACAGGGACTCCGAACAGGGGATTTCTTCCGATACCTCATGGGAAATCATGTCACAGACATGAATGAGCTTATGCAAAAGGCAGAAGTTTACATCCTCATGGAGGAAGCGGAAGGAACGAAAAGACGCATGGAGCATGACGACAATGAGCATCGAGAACACGTTGAACGAGAAGTGAAAACTAAAGAAAAGGGAAAGAAAGGAAAACTCGCCCCCCGCAAAGACGAGGGAGGGGTAGTCAAAAAATTCCTGCGACCCGTACCCCTACCTCCGATGACTATCGCTCCCCAAGAGGTACTTAACGTAATGAGAGGCAACGATGATTTACACTGGCCCACACCGGCCAAATTTCCCAATCGGAAAAGTACCACATGGAAGTATTGCAAATATCATAAAACCTATGGGCACACCACCGAGGAATGCACTACCCTACGCAGGGAGATACTCCACCTTCTAGAAGCGGGATACTTGCATAACTACCTCAAAGTGAATAATCATGAGGAGCCCAAGCCGAATGTATGGAAAAGATCACGTCCAGAGCAAGAAGAGGGCGAGGCGGCTCCGAATCACCGATCACGAGAAAGAACCACGGAGCGCGGTCAGTCCCGAGGATGGACCGCGGGCCAACGACAGGGTTCCCGAGAAAGAACTACGAGGCATCGTAACTTACCTCCTCCCCCATACTCATACGATGACAACGCTCATTCGGGCCAAACCGTCAGTATGATAGAGGGAGGAGATATCTCGATAACACCCCAAGGTAAGAAGAAAAAATATCTGAAAGAGGCCCGACGAGCAGAACAAGGACTCCCTATATGCTCCGTCCAAGGGGCAAAACTGCCTAGTATTACCTTCGGACCCGAGGACCTAGCAGGTATAGTTTACCCCCATGAAGACCCCTTGGTTATTTCAGCCGTTATCTACGGATGTGAAATCCAAAGAATCCTCATCGACACGGGTACCTCTGTGGACGTACTCTTCTTTCCCACCTACCTTGCTATGGGACTAAAAAGAGAAAGGTTGGAGATGGCGGAGGTCCCCCTAGTAGGTTTTTCTGGAGAAGCCTGCCATACCCTGGGAACTGTGACCCTTCCGATGTCGTGGGGAGAGGGAGCCCTTCGAAGAACGGAACCCACCAAGTTTTGGGTAGTGGAAGCCTCTTCACGAACGTACAATGCCATATGCGGAAGACCATCTATCCGAACCTTCGAAGCTATCCCCTCAACCCTTCATCTTAAGGTAAAGTTTCCCACTTTCTCAGGTATCGGAGAAGTTCGAGGAAATCAATCTAAGGCTAGATAATGCCGCATGAATGTTATCTCTTCGGAAGAAGAGGAATTCCCCCTCCGGAATAATAAAAAGCTCAAAACCGAAGAGACACGGGTTCAACATGTAGAAGAGTTAAAGATGGTAGAGTTGGTAGAAGGGAGTCCGGAAAAGGTGGTTAAGACGGGTACCCGCATGGAACCGGCAATAGAAGCTCAACTGACTTCCATCCTCAAGCAATTCCATCACCTCTTCGCCTGGGAAGGGGACCGCCCGGACGAATCAGTGACAAGGTATGCCAGCACTTTCTCAATATAAAACCAGGGGCTAAACCTGTCCAGCAGTAAAAGAGAAAAATGGGGCCAGAGCGCAATAAAATTATCCGCTCGGAGATACAACGGCTCCTTAGCCTGAGGCAAATTCGGGAAGTTATATACCCCGAATGGTTGGCTAATGTGGTTCTGGTTCCCAAACATGGAGGAAGATGGCGAATGTGTGTAGACTTTACCAACCTCAACGAAGCCTGTCTGAAAGATTGCTATCCCTTGCCTAGTATCGATCAGCTAGTGGACTCCACTGCTGGATGTGCGTTACTCTCAACCCTAGATGGAGACCAGGGGTACAACCAAATCCTGATGGCAACTGCTGACCAGAACAAAACTAGCTTCATTACCGACGCTGGCACCTTCTGCTATCTAGTAATGCCCTTCGGACTCAAAAGCGTCAGCGCAACTTACCAGAGACTAGTAAGTCTCATGTTCGCTAGAGAAAATCGGTGGAAGTCTATATGGACGATATGGTGGTTAAGAGTAAAACCACAGAAGATCATCCTGAGGACCTGCGAAAAGCATTGGCCATCATGGATAAGTTTGGAATGAAGATTAATCCCAGAAAGTGCTCCTTTGGCATCCGAAGAGGAAATTTTTGGGGTTTATGGTCACAGAAAGAGGAATAGAAGTAAACCCCGAAAAAGCTGAGGCCATCGTGGAACTTTCAACTCCGAGGACAGTTAAAGATGTTCAAAAGCTCACGGGCAGGATGGCCTCCTTGAGCCGATTTATTTCCAAATCAGCAGAGAAAGGACTCCCCTTCTTTAAAATACTTCGTAACATCAAAGAGTTCCAGTGGAGCTCTCAGTGCGAAGAAGCCCTCGGAGAGCTAAAAAGGTATATGGTAAAACCACCCTTGCTAGTAAAGCCTTCGCCTTAAGAGGAGCTCTTTGTATACCTATCTGTCGGAGAAGAAGCTGTCAGTGCTGTGTTAGTCAAAGAACAAGATAGAGAGCACCACCCCGTATACTATGTCAGCAAAACTCTTCTCGGAGCGGAAACCAGGTATACTGTAACTGAAAAACTCGTCTTAACTTTGGTTACCACGGCATGTAAGCTACGCCCCTATTTCCTATCCCACCCAATCATTGTGTTAACAAAACACCCCCTGCGGGCAATTCTCAATAAACCCGAGTCATCGGGAAGATTGATAAAATGGGCAGTAGAACTCACAGAGTACGACATTTCCTACTCTCTGAGGCCCTCAATTAAAGCGCAAGTCCTGGCAGACTTCGTAAGGGAGCTGACCAGCATCGGGTCCGAGGAAAAAGAACCTCTATGGCATGCATATGTAGATGGCTCCTCTGTTAGTACACACGGGGGAGCAAGAATAGTCTTGGTAAATCATGAAGTGGAAGACGAAAGACTCCATTTCGCAGTCAGGATTAATTACCCCATTTCCAACAATGAAGCTGAGTATGAAGCCCTCCTCATTGGCATGAGACTTGCAAAAGAAGGAGGAATAAGGAGAATACTCCTCCATAGCGACTCTCAATTGATTGTCCAACAAGTTAAAGGTTCATATTGTTAACGGGTTTGTAATTACGACCTAATTAACTGTTTTATTTATTGGGGTTGGAACGCCTTTGTCCGTGGTCCAAAAACTAAATGCTATTTAACGAGAGAGTAAACTTAACAAAAACATTCCTTCCTTTTATTCACTATGATCCACTCTCTTTTCCGAGTCAATATGTCTATTTCCGAGTCTCCCTCTCTTCTTTAACTTCCCGACCTCCCCTGTTTATATAGAGTTTTCAGGGACAGGTGTCGTCATGCATGTTTTTACAGGTGTCGCTATGCATGTGGTGGTGTTCTACACGTGTTACAATGTTCATTTAACCAATAAGATAACGTGTTTATCTAAAAGTGCTGACTGTATTATTTCTTCTTCCGAGGGCTTTGGTCTTCTTCATGATAGGGGGTAGACTGCCTTCTTTGCTTCTGAGAGTTCATTACGTCAAATGGTGACTCGAGGGCTGAGTCTGAGTGTTCTCTTAGTGATAGTGCTTCTCCGAGAGGTGTGTATTCTGGGGTGTTTGCTTCAGGGTATTCTCCGAGGGGGTGTTCGTTCATGGGTTGATCTCCGAGAGGTTTTTAGCTATCGTGGGTAGGTGTTTTCTTTCTCCGAGTGCCCAGAGAGAGTTGTTCTGTAGTTGTTGCGTTATTGTGAAGTTCTGACCTCTGGGTTGGTCGATAGGAGTAATTTTCCGAGAGTGTTTGAGTTGGGAGTGCATAGTAAGGAAGTGTTTTTGTCAAGGTTCTGGGACTCTGTTGGTTTCTGATAGCTCCAGTGGGCTTTGATAGATTGGTTCTTTTAGCTCATTCTTTCCGAAAGTTCATATTTCTTGGAAAGGTCAAATGAGTGGGGCGGAGTACTTGCCCAATGCTGAAGTAGTTCCGATATCGGTTAGTCTGTGAGATTCTGCCTTGGTCTCGTATTCCTCCTGTTGACTTTGCTCCAGTATTTGATGTGTTGGAGATGTGCTCCGAGGGATATTTGAGGCAAGATACCTGTATCGTGAATGCATGTCGCATAATCATATAATAATATACCTGGTAATTCTTGCAATTGATTTATTATTTATTTCAAGCAGGTGAATTATCATCCTGTTAACACATATGAAGCAAAAGAAGAAAGGATGCAGGAGTACCTTCGAGTAGTCCATCATAGGCAAGAATGGTTCGAAGGCTATGATATAGTCCAATATCCCCGAAAGGAAAACCAAGAGGCGGACGACTTGTCCAAAATGGCCACTCAAACGACCGCCATCCACACCCGAAGGATCACACTGCTCCATGTCAATGAATCCGAAACATCCGAGGACAAAGAAGTAAATGCCACTATGGATCCCCCGTCCAGCTGGGTAACTCCCATCAAAGCCTACTTGCAAGATCCAGAAGGCTATTCCTCAGACAAAGATGTACAATGAATAATGTCCAGAAAAACCGTTAGATATTTCCTCAAGGATGGAATACTGTTTCGGAGGACATATTCATGCCCCCACTCCAGATGTCTTAACGAATAAGAAGCCCAACTAGCTATGGCAGAAACTCACGAGGGAACATGTGGGAGCCATACCAGCGGCGAAAGTATGGTCGGAAGCCTGATTCGGCAAGGCTATTACTGGCCCACGATGGCTAAAGATAGCAAAAGCCACGCGGAAAGGTGTAAACCATGCCAAGTTTACGCCCCTCGGGTCCATCAACCTGCAGCCCCGTGGGAGCCCCATCTGACCCCTTGTCCATTCTCCAAATGGGGCATTGATATAGTGGGACCACTCATCCCCGATGCGGGCTAAAAGAAGTTCCTACTCGTAGCAGTGGATTACTTCACCAAATGGGTTGAGGCAAAACCCTTAGCCCGAATCACCGCGGGCGCCATCGTCAATTTTCTATGGAGGAATATCATGTGTCGCTTTGGCGTCCCTCGAAGCCTGGTAAGTGATAACGGCCTGCAATTCACAAATCAAGAGTTAGAAAAATGGTGTGACCACTGGGAGATCAGACACCGCTTCGCTTCGGTGGGATACCCCCAAGCGAACGGACAAGTAGAAAGAACCAATCGAACTCTCCTAAAGAACATGAAAGCCCGACTTGACTGGCATAAGGCTAAATGGGTTGAAGAAATACCCGACATATTATGGGTATGTCGGACCACGCAAAGCACAGCCATGGGTGAAACACCGTTTAGCTTATCCTACGGGTGCAAAGCGGTCTCGCCCTCGAAGGTTTCCGTTGAGAGCTAGCGAGTCCGAGAATATGAGGAAATCGCCAACAGCTCCAACCTAGCCCTGGCCCTTGATCTTCTTGAAGAAATAAGGACACGAACCGCCATCCGGATTGAAGAATACAAAGCCCGGATGTCACGATACTACAACGCTAAGGTAAAACCTCGAACTTTTCAAGTTGGAGACTTGGTGATGAGACGGATCGGAGCTTCCAAGAATGTGGGTAAGCTCGATCCCTGATGGGAAGGACCCTACAAGATAGAGGGAATTGTTGGACCTGCAACTTACCTTCTGGCCAATTCCGAAGGCGCAGTGCTCCGCAACACCTGGAATTCCCTCAATCTCAGAAAATACTATGCATAATGTAAGGCAACAGTTTGTACATAAATAAAAAAGTCATTTGTATATAAATGGTTCCCTTACAAAACAAAAAGAAATAGGGTTGCAAAACAAAACGATGACTCCCTGAAAATGTCATCACAAGCAACCTAATCTCCGAGGAGCCCTCTAGTACAAACAACTAGTACAAAAATAGTTAGCACCTACAACAAATCCTCATCCTAAAGGGATATTGGATTACATACGATACAAAGAGATCTATGCTATCACGAAAACGTCCTTTATTGGACGATTTCCCTCCCTGACAAGTCGGCGGCGTTGCTCTTCAGATAGTGAAATAGGATCATCGACAACCACCATCGGAACGGCCGAATCCCTGATAACTGAGGGGGGAACTTCTGCAAAAACTTGGCAAACGCTAAGTTCAGGGATGACCAGGCCCGAAGGAAATCCTGGCAGAGCCTGGACCGCATCTCGGCATAAACGATAACCTATGCGGACCAAATCACGCATCTCCTTATGAAGAGACTCACGAGGGCTAGATGGACCCACCACTTCCAACACTGCATGGACCTGGGCTATCACTAACGCCACCTTATGAGCACGAGTTGTCTCCAGCAGTTGTTGAGACGCCAAATCTCTTTCCTTTGTAGCACGTATGAACTGCTCCTTGGAGAACTGAACTTGGTCCCTCAAATCCTTTATTCTCCTCTCCAAATTCAATATGCGGGCCCTCTAAAGGACCAACCGACGCTCCAACTCCCAAGATTTATCTTTCTCGGCTTGCAAAACCCCCTCGTGAATTTCCTTAGCAGCCTCTTTATCTGCGGCCAATTGGGTTATCTCCTCATGAGCTTCAAGTAAACCCTTCTCTAGCTCATCCCGATGGTGATATATCAAGTCAGGGTCAGAAGAGGACTCTCCTCGGGATCCGATGGCGTTCAAAACCATGTAAATCTGCATGCAAATCAACCCGTCAGCACCAAAGAGATAATAAAGGTTAGTGCTAAATAGAGCAAATGAACAATTGCTACACCTCGCACAAATCTTTACAGGCAAGATCCTGAAGACTGGATAGAAGAAAGGTCCTCATAAATTCATAGTCTGTCGCATTCAACAACCTGCTCAAGTAATTTCGGCAAAACTTTGCCACGGAGGAAGACGAATGAGCGGAACCGCCTTCTCCGAGGGGACGAATCCCCGCCAGAGGTGGACGAACAACTCGGGCAGGACCCTCCCTGAGGGGAAGGGACCCACCCGGAATAGAAGAAGGAAAACCCTCCTCCACCACGTTCACAACATCTCCCGAAAAGAAGCGTGATATCAACCGTGGTATCAGAAAATCCATCCGAAGAGGAACAGCAGTGGGATCCTTGGAGACAGTGGAAGTTGGGGGAGCTGCGGCAAGTAAGATCCCATGCTCCCTCCTCTCCGAGGGAGGACTCGCCACAATATTAAAGCTCGAGTGATCGGAACCACCCTCCTCCGAAAAGGCATACCCATCATTCAGCGTCTGCGCCAAAAAGACCTTGTCGAAAGGTTTTAGCGCAAACGTTTGCATCTCCAAACCTATGGGAAAAACAGGTATGCTATAAACTCAAGGCAACAGAAAACACCCCATAACGACAAAGACAAAAAGAAAAACTTACGAAAGAAGAAATTGCTATAAAGCGGTTGAGCGGGGAGATTGAACATCTCTACCCCTTCTTGAAGACCTACCAATATCAGAGACTTGGTAAACTCTAATAAGTTGCTTATGTCGTAGGTACCCGAGAATAGCCCAGAATGAGACAGCGCCTCCTCCTCACGTATCAACGACTTGGTGTTCGGAGTAACGTATCCAAGACCCCATCGGAGAGGTACTCCCCATAAATCTACTAATTGGCCCCTCGGGCGAACGAAAAAGAACCTCCGCCTCTAATCCCCTCTACGAAAACGCATATTGGATACACGAGTGAAGGTTCTATTGATGTCCCGATAGGCCAAGCTGAAAAAAGGGGGACCCCCGCACAGGGGCGCAGGGCAAAAACGGCTCCCACCCGATGAGGAGACATGGGGAGGTTCAGAAGCTCACAACACAAGATCTACCCCACCAAGTGAGGATACGAGTTTGGCGTCAACTGGCTATGACATATTTGCCAATAACGGAAGAGAGTCTGAATAAAAGGGTGAAAAAACACCCGCATCCCACACCTCATTTGGTCACAATACACCGTCAAGAATCCCGAAGGGGGATCGTAGGCCCTCTGCTCGGAGTGTGGTATGACCACATCATACTGGGTATAATCTAAACTATACTCAGCAAAGAGGGTCATAACAGATCCCTCGTGCTCACTACTCGTAGCAGTGCCCACTTGACCGTGACCCATCAACTTTAGGGGGTTTAACGAAAGCATATCAAACTCTGAAGACTGATCCGCCAGAGTATAAGACCCCCTACCCATAAATACCTCTCGAATATGAGTCATCCTGCGGGACTCAGCATTTGAGGATCTCCCAGCAACTCCCCTCGAAGGACTTCCCAAAAGAGCTGTTATATCATCATCCAAACTATCCCGCCTAGACGAAAAGCTAGCTGAGGAGGCATGGCGCACTCCTAACGCCAACGGAGGAGTCCGATCCGAGTTCCGAGTGGAATTATGAGAAGAAACATACTCTCCTCTCCTGTAATGTGGGGGCATCATCTTCTCGGGTAAGTTTTCACTCTTCTAATTCACGAAGAACTGCGCAAAAGCTGAAAAGTAATTTTTGCAAAGAAAATCGGTGAACACTCTATCTAAAAGATATTTCTTTTTCTAAAAGAAAATTGTGACAAAATTCACTATGCATTTGCTCATATATATATTGTTGCCCACAAATAAAAGCATGAGCTGCCCAAGCTAGATTAATTACTAAGGCCACGTGTCCAGTAAAAAACCTATGGAAAGGGTAAAACCTCATGCATGAAGACACCTCCTGCTACAAGTTTTACTTGGCCAGCAAGTCTATTTGGTAAACGTATCCTTAAGCATTAAATAAACAGTTAGATAATTATGGCTGCTAAATAGTTACTAACGGAAAAGACAAAGTAGAACGGGAAAGAAATGATTTATTTACTGATAAGCCCCGAGAAGTCCTCGGAAAATGACCGTACAGTGCGGAAAAGGTCTGAAAACTAAGGAATTAAAAATTTACACTTATTAAAATAAAAAAGCAAAAATAAAAGTTCTATACTACACCCCCGTGGTTGATGGAGGCGGAGCGGGACGCGAAGGGGATGTCGCCTCAACAAAGGTACCCACGGGAGCGAGACGTAAAATCGGTGAGAACATCCCCCTGGAGCCATTAAATATCGGACTCGGACTACTTGCTGAATGTAGTGGAGAAGGTGCAGGAGAAACCTGAGGGGATAACACGCCACCAAATCTCCCCCCGAGTACGCGGCAATCCTCGGAAGAGGGCTTCTTCAGCTTACGGAGGTCAAAGGACTTAGTGAAGTCCACGTCCGGCCGCAGTAAGGGCTTCGCCACTCTAGCACACTCTAGATAACCCCACAGCATATGGCCCGCTAAAAACTAATAGGGCGGCCTCTCGGAAAGTTTCGGTTGCTGTCTAAAGGTCTCTTGTTGAGCTAATTGGACCGCCGCATCAATTTTGGCTTGTACCACCTCGGGAGAAAGAAATGTAGCCAACTTCCCCTCTATCGACTCCGGCCTGTCAATGACCTGACCCAACATTTCCTGAAGTTCCCTCTCCCTCTCCAAACCCTCCGCTACCTCATTCTCAAGAGCAGCGATCCGAGCATTAAGAGTCCCATCGGACTCCTTCTTCTCCTTCTCCAAAAGGTCTACCCTGGCTATTGCAGTCTTCTCGGAGGTTTCTATCTGCTTATATGCAGATTCTACCTTTTCCAGGCTGTGGCGCAAGTCCTCGATCGTCTTCTCATCCCTTTGCAGAGTGAATTCGAAAGCAGAGATCTTTGTAAGAAGCACTTCCTCCCATGTTTGGCTCTCCTTATCCCTGAACAGAAGAGGCGCCAATTGCGCTCGGAGTGCCTCCACCCCCTCCACGCTCTTTAACCCCCGCTTCTCAACAGCAGCAACTGCTTCCCGAGTCTTTCCTACCTACAAAAAGAAAAGCAAAAGAAAAGATTGTTAACATAGAGCATACAACACGAGAAAGCAAGTGCGAATAAGAGAAGGGGAAACTTGAAACTTACCACCAACCCCATCCAGTTAAGGCTGGTGGACATGAACTAAAATCCCTCGGTAGATGTGGAATTGGAGGAAGCAAAAAATTGGAGGATTTCCCGATAAGCATCCCCCACAGTCCAGGACGAAGGCTACCCCTCCGCTCCACGAGGGCGTATGGGCGTTTGAAAAGTGTGATCCCTCGGAGATAATGTCACCAGAACATGACCCCTCGGAGGAGTAGTCCCCGGAATTGGCGTCACCACATCCGAGTCGGTAAACACCGCCCATGGACCTCCAGCAGCTGTGGACGTACCCGCCTCCCCAATTAGTGAGCACAAGAGCTTCACCTTAGCCTCTCTGTCTTCGGACGAGGGATCAAACTCCCCTTGAATATCCTCCGAGTCCCCCAAGGAAGCCTCTAGACCGGGAACATGAAATTGTGCCAAAAAGTCTTCCTCTGCACGAAATAAACGTACGTGAATAAAAAGAGCCTGGTGGTGCCCTTCCGTCAATTCCTTTAAGTTTCAGCCTTGCGACCATACTCCCCATCACTTTATCATACCAATTTTCGTACAAGTAAATCGAACACCGATTTATCATACTACTTTTCGTACAGGTAAGTCGAACATCGATCCACCATACCACTTTGCGTACGGGTAAATCGAGCCCCAAACCGATATAATGAAACTAGAAAAAATTATCCTATGGGGAAGCCAAGGTAGGTAGAAAAGGTTTACCGAAAGGAGCAGACTCTTCCGCCATCGGAGCCTTACCCTTATCCACGGTACCTGCGCTAGAAAACAGAATATCAGTATATGAACAAACTCCTCAAAATTTTAAGAGAATCTTGCTAAAGGATCAACCAGAACTTACCAAGGTGGGCAGGCTCAGACGCGGCCTTCTCCGAGAACTCCGGAACTCCCGGAGACATGGGCTCAACTCCACGAAAAGCATCAGAAGATGGGTCCCGAGAAGATATAACCACCACCTCCGCCGTATTTCGGGCAGAATCCTCCCCTGAAACCCTCGGAGAACTTCCCATATCAGACCCAGAGACTGGCACCAGAGCCCAATGACCAACCTGGCGCAAGGGAACAACATTCTGGATCACCCCCGCAACATCTATGTATAAAGGGGCATGATCCTCGGGAGCTCTACCCATCTCCGAACCCATGTGCGTGCCTTCTGGAGCATTAAACTCCTCCTCGTCACCCTCCTCCGGAGCATCGGAAATACCACTCGGAACAGGATCCGCAGAGCCCGAGTGCGAATAATACTTCGCTAAGACGTCCCCTGCACCACCCGAGAACCAGCAAATACAGTTATAACCTATTTCTATGCCAAAAAAAAAGGAATAAAACGAATACCAGATACTTACAAAACAAGGTCACGACATTGGAAGAAATGGACAACGGCTTCTTGACCGCATCATCAGTGAACACCACGTGATGAAGCCCGGATGCCTCAAACAACATCAGAAAACCCTCCGACTCCATCAGAAGTTGCTATGAAATCACCGGGGACAAAACTACATCCTGATACAAAGTGTGCACGGGAGACGCGCCTTCTCTCCAATCAAAAGGCATGTCTCATACACCTTCTGTTGGTTGCACAAAGAAGTACATGTTCTTCCAGACACTGTATGAACTTATTGAAGCGTCCAAAATCCTCTTCGTGGAATGCCTGCTATTATCCCGATGGCGAACGTGATAGAATATGTACCACCCGGGAGAGACCGCTATGTCAAAAATAGAAAAAAAGTGATCAACCCCACAGTCCAGCCCATTCACCTGACACCAGAAGACATAAATGCAAAGAGCAGCGAAGCCATTCGGAACCATCTGGCTCGGACTGATATTGCACGCCTTGAACACTTCGCAGAAGAAGGGCGGCATATATGAGGGTCACCCATATTGCACCTGAGCGAAGTAAACCGTCAACATCCCCGGAGGTGGATAACAGGCCCTCTGATCCTTCGTAGGGATTTGAAACACCATATTCTTCTGAAAGGCTCCAGTATTGGTGAACAAATCCAGCACCTGCTCACGAGTAGCAATACTCTGAACCTTCTCGATATTCGCGAAATCACGAGTAGCAGCAGCCTTCTTTGACTTAGGAACCCTAGCTTTTTTAGCGGCTGCGCTACTCTCAACGACAGTAGAAGTCTCCCCCTTTCGCTTACGAGTAATTACTCCCGTCGGAGCACCCCCCGTCCCCACCTGGGAATCAATTGGAGCAGTAACTCCAGAGGTAGTAGAGGCGGCGATATGATCAGTGTTGGTGGAAGAATCCATCTAAACAGTAACGAGGAGAAAGTATTTATCTGAAAAAGGGGAAAGAGAAAAAAGGGCGTATGAATTTGCTGAGAATTTGAAGTGCGAAGAAAGACGAGAGACGAATAAGCTTTTTGCTCTGGAGTAAAATTACCGCAAGAGAAAGTGGTAAAAGTGAGAATGAGGGTGAATAGTTCTCCTATTTATAATCCTAAAACAACAACGGTCAGATGCTCTTCAAACGTGGAGCTCATTCAAAGCTCCACGTCTCCGCCGCATCCGCGTGCCACGGCGTTACAAATCTAACCGTTACCAACGGTCAGATGCTTTGAAGTTTTAAACTAGTCAACGGCTACCACACCCCGACACCTCCGTGCGCTTAAGGGCAGTACCCCTAGGGGTAATAAGGTAAATTCTATATGATCTGTTTTTAAATAATTATAAATATCAGCACGTACCCCCTCGGAAAAACACCAAAAAATAGATACCTTGAAGGGAAAAAATGAAAAAAGCCCCTCACCCCATGGAGGGAATGAAATAAAATTTCCCTCGCCTCTACGAAGGCGATCGAAATTTGGGGGGGCTAATGTTAACCGTAAAAAATAAATACGGGATTAAAGAAAATATTAGTCCTAAATATGGGAATTAATATGCGGACAATACTATTGTTACGAGTACTTCCGATGAGATGTAACCACCTCCCACGAGGAGGCCCTCGGAGAGTTACAAATATGCATGGTCACTGACCTAAAAGCAATATAAATACCCGAGGAGACACAAAGCGTCTCATGGAAAGTCAACGATGAATAAAGAAAAGATATCCACGTGGCATCATGAAAATAACAACGCCTGATGAATCCATGCGACTCGAATATCCATCAAATGCACCACGAGGGACCACAAAGGACCCCGAGTCCCATAAACTCACGAGAACACTTCTTTGCTAAAAACTCCTCAACACGAAACGCCCTCGGAACATCACTCCTGAAATCAAATTTCAGAGCAAAAACGGATCCCAACACAAAAGTCATCAGAAAACCATTATGAGGACTCGGACAAGAAAATACCACTCCAAGAAGGCTAAGTCAAGCCCTCGGAGATCATGTCAACTCCTCGAAGATCAAGTTAAATCTCTCGGAGATCAAGACAAATACCCGGAGACCATGCCAAACCGCTCGGACACCGAATAAAAGACTAAAACACCCCTCAGGAACTAGCATCCCTGAAATTGTCGGATCGTGGACTGACACAACAACTTTGAGAGTTAAGATGGCGTTGCCTTAACTCTATTTTGATCTCTTGACAAGAGTAATATGCAGCGGAAATAAAGAACACAAGAAGATATAATTTTACGAAGTTTTCAATGTTATTAAAAACTTCCGAGCCTTAGGCAAAATAACCATAAAGGTTTTAACAAAAACGTTCCTCACAACAATTCACTCACGCTCTTTGTTGATCGGACTCAACGAATCAGACAAGTAAGAACTACTTAACTTCTATGAACTAGACTTAAGCAGTTGATACAAAAACTTCGCAAAAGCAAGACGAAGACAATACAAAGAATTTAATCTCTTGGATTAGTTTGCACGATTGTCTTGTATTCATCTTGATGAACTTCACATCTTTTATAGATTTCTTGAGACTTGCACGCCAAGATGTGTTGTTTACAGTTTTGATAACTCTTGTTGTTTCCTTGTTGAATATTTCCTTCTTTGTGAACTTCAAATCTTTCCTGAATATGTGTTTCCTTTATTACCAATCTAAAAAGGTAACACATCTTCTTCAATTCGCAGAATCCTGAAAAGAATCACAGTTGCAGAGAATCCAATATTGTTTCCTTCTTTTGAAAGCGTGTGAGTTGACTATTCAACTTTGCTTGAATAATGGAATCTTCAAGCAATGAATCTTCCATAGCCCTTCCTTATGATATAGATACCTTCCTGGACATACACATAAACAACTAAAACCGTGGAACTTGATTAATAAGTGAATAAAGGCAAAACTCAAAATATAGGTGTTAACAGGATGATAATTCACCTGCTTGAAATAAACAATGAATCAATTATTGGAATTAACAAATATATTATTATATGATTATGCGACATGCCTCCACGATACAGGTATCACGCCTCAAAATATCCCTCGGAGCACATCTCCAACACAACAAATACTGGAGCAGAAGCAACATGAGGAATACAAGACCAAGGCGGAGTCTCACAGACTAACTGCTATCGGAACTCCTTCAGTATTGGGCGAATACTCCGCCAAGCCCGCTAGAGCCATCGAACCCCAATGGACTTCCAGTCCCAGAACCATGACAAAAACACTTCCTTGCTATACACTCTCAACACAAACGCTCTCGGAGCACTACCCATGTACTTCCATTCTACGCACTCCTAGCACAAACTCTCTCGGAACACTACTTCTGTCGACCAACCCAGAGGTCAGAACTTCACAATGACGCAACAACTACAGAACGACACTCTCCGGGCACTCGGAAAAAGAAAGCACCTACCCACGATCGCTAAGAGAACCTCTCGGAGATCAACCCATGAACGAACACCCCCTCGGAGAATACCCTGAAGCAAACACTAAGAAAACACTCCAGAATACACACCTCTCGGAGAAGCATTATCACTAAGAAAACACTCAGACTCGGCCCTCGAGTCACCATATGAAGCAATGAGCTCTCGGAAGCAAAGAAGACAATCTACCCCTTATCATAAAGAAGACAAAAGATCTCGGAAAAAGATGAAATGATACAGTCAGCAAGATAGACGTTATCTTATTGGTTAAAAGACTATTGTAACGCGTGTAAAGCACCACCACATGCATAACGACACCTGTAAACACATGCATAGCGACACCTGTCTCTAAAAACTCTATATAAACAAAAGAAGAAGGGAAAGAAAGGGAGGTCGGACAATTGGGAAAAAATACACCTATAGACTCGGAGAATACGAGGAAAGACTCGGAAAAGAGAGTGGAATATAGTTAATAAAAGGAAGGAAGGTTCTTGTCAATTTTTCTCTCTTGTTAGCATAACATTTAGTTTTTGAACCACGGGCAAAGGCGTTCCAACCCAAATAAATAATTCAGTTAATAGGAAATAATTCAAAACCCGTTAACAATAGCAGTTAAAGGCAGTTTTCGCACAGACTCTCTGGTTTCAATGTTATCCACAATGTTAACCCAACATCGTCTAACATTGCATCATCTAACATTGATTCCAGAAAACCTGCACTTTCAATCTCCCCCTTTTTGCCTTTCTTCACAAAACCAATACCTGTTCCAATCAAGTTATTATATCCAGAAATTAATTTCAACAAGAAACAATTTAAACTACTAAACTGCTCCCCCTCAATGCAAGATAACATACTCAAAGTTAAATTAACAAAGACATGAATTAAGGTCATCACTACAATCACATATGTACATATGTTCAGACCTCAACATTCACCAATGTTGCCTCAACATTGAAACCAGTAAGTTTCATGCATAAAAGGTTAACTGGACAAGCAGTTCAGAATGTACTTTCATAAGTAATAGCAGTTAGAGCAGTTCAACAGTAGTACTTAGAGTTACATACCAAACCTAGATATCAAGGACAAGCCCCTTGATCAAATAAAACCAAATAGAGATTAATGTACCAGCAGTTCAAAGATATTAGCAGTTCTTAAGAAACAAACATAAACTAGAAGACTAAAATTTAAAATTGGAACTACTCTCCCCCTTTTTGTGAAGAAGGGAGCTTCTCCAAATTTTTCACCATGTCCTCCAGCTCTTTGAAGTGTTCCTTTCTTTCCTCAATCTCCCTCTGAGTATCAGCAATCTGCCCCCTATACCAGTTCAGCATATGATCCACAAAAGCAGAAGTAATGACCATGCAATCTTCGTCCTTGGACATAGGCACTGAAGTTCCAGCAACCTCCTGAGCCTTCTTATTTTCAGCCCTTGGTCTCACCACTCCTTTTGGGTTCCATGGAAGGTCTCTCACTCTTGATCCAGACAAGTAGCTTGGGAGAATTGTCAGTTCAGTATCATTCTTCCTCCAGCCCACAATCACACTTGTCTTCAATCCTTGCTTGTTAAGGATTTTGCAGATCAGTGAGGGAAAAGGCAGCATGCCATTCTTCCTTCCAGCAACTTCAGACATTGATTTCAAAATCCTCTCCCCCATGTTCACAGCTAGCCCATTCTTGATTTTGTACACCAAGATTGCTGATTCCTTGGTAAGTACAGTCACATTCTTGCTTGGCAGCCAGTTGAAACAAGCTATCTTGTGCAAGACAGCACTAAGGGAGGTGAGTTTTGTGGTTGGCAGAGCATCTCTCCAGATTTTGACCAACCCTCCAGTCAAGTCTTCCATCACATCATCATAGTAGGGGTCCTCAGATTCATCAGCAGTAGGAAATCCACAGATCTTGTTAATGGTGTAGGGATCAATGTTGAAGACTCTCCCCCTCACCCAAGCCTTTCCAGATTTTGGAGATCTGTAGTCCTTGATCCATTTGGAGATATTAAGGTAGAACTCCATAACAATCTCAGGAGCAAAGCCATGCAACTCCATCACTGATTGTTGCAACCCTCTTGCCTCAAGCAAGTCCATCACATTGTTCTCTTTAAAACTGGCCATCTCTATAGCTCTCTCAGGGTGAATCTCTATTCTTTTTAAAGTATCCAACTTCTTCTCCAATTCTTGTGAAAGATAGAAAGGAGAATAGCAGTTCTCCTCATCCTCAGGGTAGATCACATACAACCCATCTGTATAGTCCTATGTCCCTGATGTTGCTCCAACATCAGCAGCAACATCCTGCTCTTCTTCAGTCTCCTCTTCCTTCTCATCTTCTTCCTCTTCATCCTCAACATCTACTACCTCAGTTTCCTCATCCACTACTTGATTTCCTTTCCTCTTTCTCTCAGCAGCAGCAGCAGCAGCCTTCTTCTCTTCCTCGGCTTTCTTCTCATCCTCAGCAGCCCTCTTCCTAGCTGATCTCTCAGCCTGTCTTTTCCTGGCCTCAGCCCTTGCCTTAGCAGACTCTGACATATTTTTCAATTTCTCCCCATTGTCCTTTCTCTTTTTCTTTTCAGCCCTAATCCACTTCCTCACCATCTTGTCTACAGACGCATCCACGGATTTCTCCACAGATTTTTCAACGGATGCACTACCCTCCCCCTCAACGGTTAAGTCAACATCAAGTTCAGGGTTGGGTTCAACAGTGTTTACCTCAATTTCAGGCTCATTGGTGATGGGAGTGGTTGAATCAGCAGTTGGCTCAACATTGGAGGTCGATTCTCCCTGTTTGGACTTTTTTCCACGTCGCACGTAGGGGATCGCCTTTCGTTTAGCAGCAACATGAGCATCAACTGTCTTTGCAGCAGCACCTCTAGTGTGTGAACGGGTGCGTGCAGCAGTGGGTTCACTTCCCAGGGCAACATCTGAAAGAGTTTGCATGGGAGACTTGCTTGCCATTGTTAGTACAGAGATTTTGAGAGAAATCGCAGAGAAGGTCGAGAGAATGTTGAGAACAATTTTGCAAATAAGCTCAAATAAGGAAATTGCAAGTTTAATTAAGGAAAATAGGGTTTTGATTTCAGACATAGCCGTGAATAGGAAAGAGAATGAATGTTAATGGGCAGTTACCAAATTTGAACCAAGTAAAACTTTCTCGCTATGTTTTCCCGCGCACATGCTTTGATGTTTAATTAACAGTTAACCAGAGCGGTTTTCAAAAAAAACTGAAAACTTATAAGTTCCTATTTTCAATGTTGTCCTGCGACTGTGCACAATGTTGGGATAACATTCAATAACATTCAAACCCGAAGGTAGAGGTACAGGCTTCACCAAGGCAAATTCATGTGAGAGCTTGAGATACATCCAAAAATACATCTGAAACTTAACCAATATAGCAAGTGAGTACCTCAGACATATTGTTCAGATCAAAATCATGAGTAAGCAACATAGATAACAAGAAACACACAGAGATAAGCAGCTATGAATTCAAGGAACAAGTCACTTCCACAGCATAGAAAGTCAAAGAACAGTGTGTCACCTGCAGTATGTCACCCAAATTGTATGCCTCAACACATGAATTATACTCCCCCTAAGCCTAGACCGACACAACTCAACAACAAGAAAGAAAACAATGCAGTCCTACATGAATGCAACAATGTAGTGTCAAATAGGCAGATGGTAAACACTTTATAACAAACTCCTCAAACCAGCACAGCAAACATCTCTTAAAAATCTTTATTATTTTCATAACTCGTCTGTACCAAAAACTAAAGGTTGCTAAACACAAAGTTAATGTCACTACTGAATGAGGGCAGCCTGAACTCCACACACCCCAGTAACAACATTAACAGCAGCAAGTTAGGCAAGTACAAAGGCCTTGAATGTTGGTAATTCATTTATCATGCACCCCAACACCCCAAGTCCTTATGCATACCTATTTACTAACCTGCATTCAAGAGAATTCACCAAGTGATCAGTGCTACCAAGTGTAAGAAACCTAAACCTCAAACACCCTAGTAGAAAGGATCACCCTCATGTGTTCCTTGGCCAAACAAACAGAAACATGTAAATAAGCACAACTGAGTAACACTGAAGCTGTCAACATCATGCACCCCAGCTTCTCCACATGTCATGTACACCTTCCATATGAATAAGACACAACTGAATAGACATCAAAGTAGTGAACTTTGTGTACCCCCAGCTTCTTCATATGTTAGGCAATCACAATCTCAGACAACGGAAGAGTTTTATTACTTTTTCAAAGCTAAGATGTGAAACTGATAACTAGAAAGAGTTGTTAATCAAAGAGTTCAACCACACAAACCAAATATGACAAAACACATATGAAATGAGACTCACAAGGAAATAAATTCAACAAAGAAAAACAACAGAATACCTACTACACCACAACCAATATACCAGTGCTAGTCAGTGGTGTTGTGACAACACTGGTTTTCTCAGCATTTTCACATATTGCACATGCCAAGAGATTTCCTCAAACTGGAGAATCTCTCACTATCTAACGGTTTTGTAAACATATCAACAAGCTGATTTGTTGTCTCAATATGTTCAATGTTGATTACTTTGTCCTCTACCATATCTCTGAGGAAATGATGCCTTATGTCAATATGCTTAGTTCTAGAATGTTGGACAGGATTCCTAGAGATACTTATGGCACTTAGATTGTCACAGAACATGAGAAGTGTATCACTATCTAGCCCATAATCTGAAAGCATGTGTTTGAGCCACACAAGTTGGGTAACACAGCTGCCAACTGCTACATATTCTGATTCAGCAGTTGATAATGAAACACAGTTCTGCTTCTTGCTATACCAGGAGACCAAATTATTCCCCAAATAAAAACAGCCCCCACTTGTGGATTTCCTGTCATCCACATCACCTGCCCAGTCAGAGTCACTGAAACCAACCAAGTTAGTGTTAGTGTCATAAGAATACCAAATGCCTAAAGGTGAAGTTCCAGAGATATATCTAAGAATCCTCTTCACATCAATCAAGTGAGATTGCATTGGCTCTACTTGGTACCTAGCACAAACACATACTGAAAACATGATATCAGGTCTAGAGGCAGAGAGATATAGCAAACTACCAATCATGGATCTGTACAATGTTGGATCAACATTGGTACCAGTGCCATCTTTTGTTATCTTCACTGAAGATGACATAGGAGTTTTGCAAGGATTAGACTCTTGTAGCTCAAATCTCTTCATCAGATTCCTTGCATACTTCTCCTGGTTCAGGAAGATACCATTCTCCAGCTGCTTAACTTGTAGTCCCAGAAAGTAGTTGAGCTCACCAATCATGCTCATCTCAAATGTTCCTGTCATAGACTCAACAAACTTGTCTAAAGTAGACTTGTTAGTAGAGCCAAATACAATATCATCTACATAAATTTGAGCAATGCATATATCAGAGCTTTTTCTAAGGACAAACAGTGTTCTATCTCCATCTCCTCTATTGAAACCTAGGCCTAACAAGAAATCAGTTAGCCTTTCATACCAAGCTCTAGGAGCCTGTTTTAAGCCATACAAAGACTTTTCAAGTTTGTACACATGGTCAGGATGTTTAGGATCAGCAAAGCCTTTAGGTTGTTCTACATAAACCTCTTTGTCAATTAAACCATTCAGAAAGGCACCTTTAATATCCATTTGGTAAAGTTTAATCCTAAGACAGCAAGCAATATCAAGAAGTAATCTAATTGATTCTATCCTAGCTACTGGAGCAAAAGTCTCATCAAAATCTATACCTTCTACATGAGTATAACCCTGTGCAACCAACCTAGCTTTATTCCTCATAATTACACCATTCTCATCAGTTTTATTTTTGAAACTCCATTTTGTACCTATTACATTCACATGTGATGGCCTAGGCACTAGATTCCAAACTCTGTTTTTGGTGAATTGTAAGAGTTCCTCTTGCATGGCATTAATAGTAACTATCCTTTAGAGCTTCAGTAACATTCTTAGGTTCAATGGAGGAAACAAGACAAGATGCATTATCAACAGTACATGAAGAAGACATGCAAACACACAACTTAGCCATATCCTTGTAATTGACCCTTTCTTTGTTGCGTGTTCTAACTCTTTCAGTAATTTGTCCAATTACTTGAGAGGCTGGATGATCTCTTTGTATCCTAAGAGGAGGATCTCTTCTGGATACATGAATAACCTCATCTTCAGAATCTGACAGCACAGATGTTGGCCTAACATTGGGGGTTTCAGGTGTTAAGTCAACATTTGTTCCGGTTTCCAGTTCAGCATCTCCAGCTTCTGTGTTCAATGTTGAGTCCAATGTTGGAGTAACATCTGAACCAGTGGCTTCTTTAGTACCTATAGAAACAGTTAAATCATCAAAAATGACATTCACTGATTCTTGAACAGTATGCAATCTTGGATTGTAGACCCTGAAAGCAGCACTATTAGGAGAATATCCAACAAATATACACTTTTCACTTTTGGGATTAAATTTGCTCAAATAATCTCTATCTTTTAGCAAATAGCAGTTAATACCAAATTCATGAAAGTGTGCTACTGTTGATTTTGAACCCTTCAAGATTTCATAAGGTGTCATAGTAGTACCATGTCTAAGATAAACTCTATTACTATTATGACATGCAGTATTCAATGCTTCAGCCCAGAGTTTCTTAGATAGGTTTTTAGAATTCAACATAACTCTAGCCATATCTTGAAGTGTTCTATTCTTCCTCTCAGCAATACCATTTTGCTGAGGTGTCTTAGGTGCAGAGAACTCATGGAAAATGCCTTTAGTTTCACAAAAATTAGCAAAGCTTACATTTTCAAACTCTTTTCCATGGTCAGACCTAATTCTTCCTACAGAAGTACCATACAGATTTTTAATACTAGCATGCAAAATTTTGAATGTGTTGAATGCCTCTGATTTTTCTTTCAAAAACTTAATCCATGTAAATCTTGAAAAATCATCAACAATAACAAAAGCATACTTCCTACCATTCAGGCTACTAACCTCAATAGGACCCATGAGATCCATATGTAGCAATTCAAATTACTTATTAGTTCTAGGGTTAGTACTCTGTACCTGGAGAGGTGTATGAACAGCTTTTGTTTGTTTACCTTTGAGGCAATCTTCACAAACAATTTTACATGGACTAGTCAACTTAGGTAGACCTCTTACAGCATCTATCTTCTATAGTTTCTCCAGATTTTTATAGTGCACATGTCCTAACTTCTTGTGCCACATGACAGATTCATCTACCTTGGCATGGTAACATTCTGCTTCATCTTGAGCAAGATAGCAGTTATCCTTTGATCTTGTACCTGTCATGACACAGACATTGTCACTATTAAACACATCACATGAACGTTTATCAAAAGTAACTAGCAAGTTATCATCACAAAGTTGACTTATGCTAATTAAATTTGCTTTCAATCCATCAACCAACAAAACATCCTTGAGTGGTGGAAATCCTTCAACATCAAGTACTCTTTTTCCAACGATTTTCCCTTTGGTTCCTCCTCCATAGGTAACTGTTCCAATAGTCAAAGGGATCACATCTTTCAGGTTGTCAATGTTTCCAGTCATGTGCCTTGAACATCCACTGTCAAAATACCACTTACCTGCAAGGTTAGAGTAAACAGCAGAGAAGACAACATTGCAAACAATTTTAACCTTAGGAGTATTTATCTTTTCAGTCCAAGTTCTACTTTTATGTCCTTCGGCTTTGTTACCTAATGTTGGGATAACATTCAGATCAGAGGTTCTCCTAACATTGGGATAACATTCAGATCAGAGGTTCTCCTAACATTGGTACAACTATTAATTACTGTTTTCTTCTCAATCACAATTTTATATTTTTTACAATAAGGCTTAATGTGACCAGGTTGAAAACAATATTGACAGATAAAAGTAGGTTCTTTCATAGTGTTGGAAGGGATTTCACAGCTCAAGTTATTGCTTTCCTTGATAAAACCAGATTTCAAATAGGCAGAATTAACATCTTCAGAGGAAGATCTTTCATCATAGCCCAAACCATTTTTACCTTGATTTCCCATACTCACCATTTCTTCAAGTTTAGAAGAAGATGATTTCCATGTGGCAATGGTTTGTTCAGCTTTATCAAATTTTATCTTAACCTCCTTCAGTTCAGCCTCAGTTTTGTCAAGGTCTCTCTCATACAGTTTCAGCATCTCCTTCATGCATCCAATCTCTTCCTTCAAGCTTTTGTTGCTCTTAATGAGTTTGTGATTCTCAAGCAACAATTTGTGGTAGATCGACTTCAGGTCTTCAATGATTTCCTCTTGGGACATTTCACCTTCAAAGAAGTATTCTTCATCTAGATCCACTGTGCCATGGAAATAATCAAAGTTAGATTCATCAAAGTAGGACGCAAGATAAGGTTCAGAATCAGTATCATATTCATCCCAATTTGCAAAGAAGGTCTCATGTTCTGATGTTGGATTCTGAATGTTGGGATAACATTGAGATCCGAAGCAGTTCAGGGAGTCTTCAGGGGTCCAGTCAATCTGAGTGAGTAGCGCAGCAGTTTGAACCTCTTCTGATTGTTCTTCAGCTTCTCCAGAACTGAAGTCATCTTCATTGAAATAATCTACACAAACCCAATGAGAATTTCCTCTTTTTTCTAAGAGCGTTAGCACATTCATTAGCCATATGACCATATCCTTTACATTCAAAACATTGAACATCTTTTAACTTATCAGCTTCTAAAGGAGTAGGTTTTGATGCCATGTACTTCACAAACTTATGAGGTAATTTCTTATAACCTGGGGAACTATTACTAAGGTTCTTTTCTTTACCTTTTCCTTTAAGATTCAACTTATTGAACTTCTTAGTAATTTTCCCATAATTTGAAGAAATTATTTCAAAATCATCATCACTTTCATTGTCAAGATTTGAACCTCTTAAAGCAACAGCCCTATGTTTGCTAGGTTGTGAGGCAAGCTCCATCTCAAATTCTCTAAGAATATTCATCAAGACTTGAAACTGTAGATTAGCAAGGTTTCTAGATTCACTCATTGCAAATTTCTTGAGAGAAAATTTAGATGACAGTGTTCTCATAGCTTTATAAACCATTTCTTGATTAGTCATAGCAAAACCTAGGTTTTCACATTGGTTAGCAATATCAAGAATTTTCTCAAAATAACTGTCAACACTTTCATCTTCACCCATCTCAAGTTTTTCAAATTGCAAAAGCAGTTATCTATATTTAGAATCTTTAACAGCAGAATCTCCTTCACAATGTAATTCAAGTATATCCCAAGCATGTTTGGCTTTTGTACAATTCTGGATTAACTTGAACATGTGATGATTAACCCAACTAAAGATAGCATTAAGAGCTTTTTCATTAGAGTTATAGAGACTTACATCTGCTGTTGTCGAGTCTGCTTCAGGTTTGGGAACTAGATCACCTTCACCATCTCTTGGTAATGTTGGAAGAGAGTATCCATTGATCACAGATTGCCAAGCTCGAATATCAATGGCTTTGATGTGAGATCGCATTCTGATCTTCCAGTATGCATAATTGGAGCCATCAAAAACTGGAATCCTGTTGGTATTAGGATTGACACTGTCCAATGTGTTGTATCACCTCCAAACCACCAGTGTAGTCGGTGTTTGGCTCTGACGCCAATTCAAATTGTCGGATCGTGGATTGACACAACAACTTTGAGAGTCAAGCTGGCGTTGCCTTAACTATATTTTGATCTTCTTGACAAGAGTAATATGCAGCGGAAATAAAGAACACAAGAAGATATAATTTTAAGAAGTTTTCAATGTTATTAAAAACTTCCGAGCCTTAGGCGAAATAACCATAAAGTTTTTAACAAAAACGTTCCTCACAACAATTCACTCACGTTCTTTGTTGATCGGACTCAACGAAGCAGACAAGTAAGAACTACTTAACTTCTATGAACTAGACTTAAGCAGTTGATACAAAAACTTCGCAAAAGCAAGACGAAGACAATACAAAGAATTTAATCTCTTGGATTAGTTTGCACGATTGTCTTGTATTCATCTTGATGAACTTCACATCTTTTATAGATTTCTTGAGACTTGCACGCCAAGATGTGTTGTTCACAGTTTTGATAACTCTTGTTGTTTCCTTGTTGAATATTGCCTTCTTTGTGAACTTCAAATCTTTCCTGAATATGTGTTTCCTTTATTACCAATCTAACAAGGTAACACATCTTCTTCAATTCGCAGAATCCTAGAAAGAATCACAGTTGCAGAGAATCCAATATTGTTTCCTTCTTTTGAAAGCGTGTGAGTTGACTATTCAACTTTGCTTGAATAATGGAATCTTCAAGCAACGAATCTTCCATAGCTCTTCCTTATGATATAGATACCTTCATGAACATAAACATAAACAACTAAAACCGTGGAACTTGATTAATATGTGAATAAAGGCAAAACTCAAAATATAGCAGTTAAAGGCAGTTTTCGCACAGACTCTCTGGTTTCAGTGTTATCCACAATGTTAACCCAACATCGTCTAACATTGCATCATCTAACATTGATTCCAGAAAACCTGCATTTTCAATCCCAAAAAACAGCCCCTCGAAGAACCCGGAACTATCGGAAGAGAAAAAGATCAGCCTAGTCAGCATCTAGTAGACCAAGAATATATCTTATCTTATCTTGTTACAATTTTACACATATTGCAACACATGTACTTACCAAAACACATGCACAACGACACCTGTCCCTAGCAAACTCTATATAAAGGGAAGTAGTCAGTTAAAGAAAGATAACTTAGGAAAAAAGAAAAGACAAAGACACAAATGGAGTGAAATTCAGTGAATAAAAGAAGAAATATTCTCGTATCTTTATTATCCTTACACAATCAACGTTTTTTGAACCTCGGGTAAAGCGTTCCAACCCCTCAATTACTCCGTTAATTAGGTTATAATATCCAACCTGTTAACAGTATTGGTTTATTATTAACGCACATGTTCATAAACTACTTTTAGAATATTTCGATACCATTGTTACATCAAATTATCTTGTTAACTTATTTCTATCAGTAAGATTACTCTTAAAAATATATCAATTGAATCATTGTTAATTCTTGCATTACCACTTGTTTTGTATGAAACTCACTAAGTCATCAAAGACTGTTAGGCATTGGAATCTCCACATTTGTATGATATTGTTCACTTTGGGCCCAGGCCCTCATGGTTTTATTTTTTGCGGTCCAACTCCCCAAAAGGCCACATGCCAATTAAGATGTCTCCAATCATATAAACCCAGTTCAACTCCCTTTTATTTCCGATGTGGAACTCTTGTTTGCCCCAACAATCCTCCCCTCAAACAAAGGACCACCGAACTGTCCCTACGTGCGCCTCACGTGACTGGGTCTTCGTCTCCTTTTTCAGTTTTTCTCCCGGGATGTTGTTCTTGGCCCAACAAACTTTTTTTTCTTCCCTTGAACAAAGGATCTCCCAGCCTCCCCTTAACCCGATGCCTCACCACCTGTGATCATCTCCTTAAGTCGGAGCTCGCCTCCTTTTTCGTTCACTCTTGGGACACCCACATGGATCGGGAGCACTGGCTCTGATACCAGTTGTTAGGCATTGGAATCTTCACATTGGTATGATATTGTCCACTTTGGGCCTAAGCCCTCATGGTTTTACTTTTGGAGTTCAACTCCCCAAAAGGCCTCATACCAATTGAGATTTCTCCAATCATATAAACCCAGTTCAACTCCTTTTTATTTCCGATGTGGGACTCTTGTTTGCCCCAACAAAGACTAATTCCTCATTTTTTTTTCCTATCTGTCCATTCTTCATGATAAGATCGACGTGGCAGCATAGATCACATGAGTAATTTTGCCAATCTTACCTTTTGGAATATTCATGTAATTGAAAATGATTAATCATCAGTACGTAATTATTAAAGTGTCAAATTATTTGTATTTTCCAGACTTCTGTTGTGTATATTAAAGTCAAATTTTATCATTATGGGTATGGTTTGTCCTGGACAGTGACACCCCTTCCTACGAGATGTGTTTTAGCCTGAGTTGGGTAAAGTGTCTGGCCAACGCTGAACCAACTCGGATCGGAACGGGACTCATGGGGCGCGGCCGTCACAGTTATATATAAGTTTATATATATATATATATATATATATATATTGGGGAGCAAAGTGCAATTTATTTTGAGATGCAAGTGCAATTTTTAATATTACAAGTATTAGTCCAAAAATCGTTATTTGGGCTAAAAAATATGGTGTGGCGCGACAACTTATTGACTGTGCAGTCACATCAGCAATTTGGCTAGAATAAAAGCAATTGGGCATTTTTAGTCGAAAATTTAAAAGTTGTGGGGCATAAAAAGTCGGCCCGACAAAAAAGGGCATAAAGTAGTTTTAGGCAAAGTTAAATGGCAAAAATAATAATTCCCCCTTCTTGTTATTCGCATGGCATGAAGTAGCCATTTTAACCATTTATGTGTTTATTTCTATTCATCAAACACTACAAAATAAGGCTCATATGTAACTTGACTCCACTATAGATAGACAACCAAAAGGTACATAATAATGTACATAATATAGCTTATCAGAAGCTCAAAATATGCTATTAACAACCACAAGTAAATGTTATAAATGAGCACAAGCATATCAGCTCAATAAACCAAGGTCTAAATGTACTCAATTGACACTTACATGAGCCTTGTCATATCTCAAACAAAATATGGAAATTAATGATCATCAATTACTTATGTCATTCTACTATCAACCAACTCCAATCCTTCTTTGAAGCCTTCGTTCTTCCCTTACTAGCTTGCAACAACATGCTCCATCCTCTAGTTTGGAGTTTCTCAATCCTCCTACTTGAAAGCTTTCCAGCAGACTGCAACTGCTCAGTGATGGAGGGGTCCTATAGTTGGTTCTACTGGTGATGTTGGAGTGAATGTCATGGTAACAATCTGCTTGTTAAGCTTCTTGCTCTTTGAACATTTTTTTGATCCACTTGCACTGGTATGCAGATTGTCAAATGGGACCTGACAACACAATTGAGCTAAGTTACAATAAAAAACAAATGACATCAGCAAAAGGCATAAAGACAAAAATTCATTTACTTGGGAGGTTCTAGTGTCTTTTTGCTTCCTTCATGTTGTTGGAGGTTGAATCACATAAGATTGTTCACCGACATCATCTTGAGTTAACTCCACCACTGGTTGAGAGCCATCAATCCGAATCTCAGATTGTCCAATAAAACCATCATCTGCCTCCCCTAACCCCACTTCAACCACATGAACATCTAACATCTCATCTACAATAGGATCCTCTACCACCCTTTCATCAATAGTATCCTCAATTCCAAAATCAGCATTATCAGTATTAATGGACAATTCTTCAACATACACTAGCACATTATATGCTTCATTATGTTCTCCCACTAACCCTTCCACTTCAACATCCATCAAATTATCAAATAGCAGATCATCTAGGTCATCAACATACTGTTCATCAGGGTGTTCTTCATCATCACTTACACAATCTTCCACCACCACTTCATCCATTTCATCTTGTTGGTCATTTTCCTCAGCTGCTTTTCTAGCAGCTCCTGCCTCTTCGGCTGCCTTGCATGCCTCTTGCTCCTTCCTAAGTGCATATCCCTTTATATTGTGGCCTAACACTTTGCAATGTTTGCATCTAACGGTTCTTTGGTCCCTCTTCAATCTGTTAGGATCAGAAGATGAGACTGCAACAGGCTTACCTTTGCATTTCCTTTTCTTCTTTAGGGGCTTCTCACTAGGCTCTCCTCTTCTAACATCATCATGCCTTCTTATTGCTCTACGGTCATTTGGAGGGTTTATTGGTAAGTAATTCATCTTCTGCCATTAATAGGAAGGACTAGTCTGTTATATGCTTCCAAGTAGCATCCAACACTATAGGAGTGATGAATGAAATCAAGAAGATTCAGCCCTTGTGCAACTATGGCGCTTATAGCATGGATATATGGTACCCCACTAATATCCCACTTCCTGCACCCACATCTCTTCTCATTCAAGTCAACAACATATGCATCTCCATCTTTGCATCTAATGGAGTAATTGGTGTCAGCAGACTTAACTGGCCTACAATATTTGGCATGACTCTGCATTAGATGCCATACCAGTTTCCTTATCTTTGGACACCACTCTCCCTTCCATTTTGCCTTAGCCATGTCCCTGCTCTTCCGGTGCCTTATCATCAAATATTTTATAATCCATTCAAGCATTGATAGGATGGGCATCTTTCTGGCATCAAGTATGCATGAGTTAAAGGCCTCACATCCATTTTTTAGTAGAATGTCACACTTGACTTTTTCATCAAAATGAGACCTGCTCCGGTGCTCATGTGGTTTATCTTCTAACCACTTATGGGATTGTGGACTAAGGACCTTCAATACCTCCATCTTTTCCTTCCACTAATTCTTTGTAGTTGCTCTAGCTACCTTCCACAAAGCATCTTTTAATGCATCTTCTGTGAAGCTGGCTCTCTTGAAATTACCATGGAGATGTCTGTCACAAAAACTATGGACTAAGCCTGGAAATACAGTTTTGAATGCTTGCAAAAAACCCTTCTGTTTGTCAGACATGAAGGTCCATCTATCATTTTTAGTTATATGTAGATCCAGCTTCAACACTTGTAAGAATCACTCCCAATTCCTCCCATCTTCTTTATCAACTACTACCCAGGAAATTGGATAGATATTATTGTTGGCATCAATTTTAACAACAGTTAGTAGAGTACCCTTATGTGGGCCTTTCAAATGTGCCCCATCAACACCAATTATCCTCTTACATCCATACAGAAACCCCTGCCTCAAAGATGCCAAACACATATACAACCGATCAAGCTTTTTCTCTCCTGATTGATTGTTTGCTGATAATAGAACTGAAGACCCTGGAATAAATCTCTCTACCTCACCTTTGAAGTCTCGCAATCCAGCATATTGGTTAGTAGATGTTCCATTCAGCATAGTTAGGGACAGTATTTTGGCTATGTATGCCTGATTAATGGTTACATTTACCCATGAATCAACTTCAGTATAGATGTTGAATCCCTTCACACTTCTATTAGGATCAGACTGCCATAGATGTACATACTTCCTTGCTAGAAAACTGGACTCCATGTTTCTGGATTTCTTGATAGGTGGACAACCATGAGTGAACTTGAACCTGTTTATTCTGAAGGTTGATTATTCTCCTTTCAAATTCCTTGCATTCAATCTCCATTTGCACCTTGAGTCAGTACACTTAGCATACATTCTTGATTTATCATTCTTGAAGATCCATACAGATCTATGTTGGTTAATGGCATCAACATGGATAACATCCCTCAATATGATCTTTCTTGTGAACCTCATTCCCAATGTTAAGTTGGGGTTGAAAATGGCACCCCTGGCTTAACTGGTAGTTCTTCATCACTTCCACACTCATTATCTAGCACATAAGCTGACATCAACAAATTATCCTTCCCTTCATCAGATAATGTCTCATATGGAGCATTATCCTCTTCTGGTTCAAAAATAAAGGAATTGTCCCTCTGTGCATCAGCAGGAACCTTCACTCCAATATTTGAGGTGCCTTCACACTCTGCTTCATTCTTCTCTTTTTTTTTTTGCTTGAAGATCTCTTCCGTGTATTAGCATTCTTCTCACCAGCTCTACATTGGGCTTCAAATAACATAGATTCCACAACACTCTCATTAACATCTTGCCCTATTTCTATGTCTTCATCCATACTATATTCTGGATCACTGAAGTAATCAAGATCACTTTCCACATCAACTTCACCAGGCTCTCCTTCTTCATCACCTACCAAACCCTCATCATCTTGCTCCAATGCAATGTCTTCATCTTCAAACCTTGCATGTTGTTCTGTATTAATCATTCCTTCACAATCTACAAACAGCACCATTGTTCTACTCAGCTGACAAGACAAGAAGTGTGATGTGATGTTATGATATTTTTGCAGAACAACATAACCAGATGACTGCTTCATATAAATGGCCTTCACAAGCAAAAACCCAAGTTCTAAGCATAGGGTTTGAATGCCATTATAGCTTATATGGGCTGGCCCCACATAATCCACAACAACCTTTGCATTTTCAAAACTATCCAGTGTGCCCTCAGTTATGACATTTTCACCATATTGGAATTGACAAGTAACATGAAAAGATCCACAATCTATTGCAACCACTTCAGGGATTTCATTAGTCAAAGTACAAAAGCTATTCACTTGACACAATCAATATAGTCACTAACATTACTAAATTATGATAATTCACTGCATATTGAGGGCTAAGCTTTACAAAATTAGTGCTCTTGAATTGGGAGTTTCTATAATTAGGGTTTATTTTAAGCATGAAATCATGGTATACGACTACAAACGTATGTATTAACATGTGTTTAAGAAGAATTCGTTAAATGGCTTATCGTAATTTGGCGTGGGATCAACATTTTTGTCTGATTTTTGTATTTTCAGCTTCCTCACTCTGCGGCCCATGACTACGAGCTAAATCGACGACCGAGTGACGGCGTTGCCGGTGATATGTGACGGCGGCGAAGAAAGGACAGTGAGAGAGAAGTTTTTCGGTGGTGGAATTTGGCGCAAAAGTTTATGCGTTATGCGTGAATGGCGCCATAATGTTGTGGAAGGTGAGTTATATGTGTTAGAGTTTATTTATTTATTTTTTTAATTATACATGTGTCTGCCACGTTGGTGTCATGTGACGAAGTGGGTCACAAAACGGGATCAAAATAAGTTAATGTACAGTCAATGGGTGCCACATAGACTTTCATCGACGAATTTGGGCGGAGCGTGGGTAATGGGACCAAAGTTAAGTTGGGAGCCAAGTTTTGTGACCAAAATTAAGGATGCCAAGTTATTGTACTAAAAATAAAAAGGAGCCAAGTTATGGGACTAAAGCATTAAATTTTCCATTAACTAACACTTAAAAACTTTAGGTCAAATACGTGACAGCTATATTTCTTCTCAAAAAATAGTTATATTTGATTACACCTATTTTTTTTTTCGAACTAGGAAAACATGAAGAGCTTATGATTACACGTTGTACAACTACACAATGACCATGCAGTTTCAATAGGAAGAAAATGAAAGTATTATAAACTGGTAAAGTAATAATTACAATTTATCTACCAAAATTATGATGGTTAACTTAACATCATGACTTGTACTTGTGTTACGATTATTCTTGAGTGTAAAGTTTTAGATGGCCCAATATGATACTAGGGCCAACTAAAATTTGGGCACCACCATATCAGTGTTCGGTTCATTAACTAGGGACCCAGTTGGTAATTGGATTTTTCATATTCATGCGTTCCGTTTTAGGACGTTGGCTAACAGGCCCAAATATTTTGAACACGTCATCAATTTTGCCTTTTCTGTTTTTCTTTGTTCAGGTGGATTATGAAACCATGACCTACTACTGTTTGTTGGGTTGACAAGAATCAGAGGCGAAGCTAGAGGGGGGGCTTTTTCAATTTTTTTAATATATATGTATGTAATATATATATTTATGTATAAAATTATATTATATAATACTCAACAAAGGGAAATTTATATACCTAAATTATAAGATACAATTGAACTATGGCCCATTACTTTCATTCTGCTTAGGCCCATACGTCCCCAAATAGTTAAAAACTTAAAATAGATGGCAATCTTTCCTTCAATAAAAGTCTAAATTCTAGTTGCACTTAATTAGGAAGACTACCCAGTACCCACTCAATTTTAATTTTTGATTGCTTTCCTTTGAGAATTAGATTTAAAACAGATTACACGGCTCCTTACTCCCTTACCTCAACAATGAACAATTGTTTGCTAATCTTATTTGAATACCAAAAGACCGTCTTCTCACGTCAACAATAAAGGTGGGCCGCTCATTCCTCAAATTTAAATTCATTGCACAAGTTTACACCGTTGAGTAATTGTGTGCCTTTTGAATATTTCATGCTCGTTATATATCATTGATACAAAACGAAACTATCACTTGAAGCATACATAATTAAAATTATATTTTTGAGATTGAATTGCTAAAAGCTTTGATGTTAACTCTATCATTGATAAATTTTGTTTCATCAAAAAGTGTAGAGTACCGTTCAAGATATCTATTTTGGTCTTATTTCGTCACGGTAATAGAACACGATAAAATAACACAAAATAAGATATAAATAACCAAAATAATGTTATCCAACTTATTATCGGACTAGCTTGGTCCGGAACACTTATTACAAGCTTACTAGGTAGAATAAACTAATTACAAAAATTGATATAGCGTATCGAGTCCTCTGTGTTCGATGCTGACGTGTCGAATGCCTCTGTTCGATGTGAAATATATAACACTGATTCGATGTTGTACTTGACGGTATCGAATTTGATGCGTGCTTAAGGGTATCGAATTCGATGCGTACTTTGTCGTATCGAACGGAACAAATACTGTTTGATCATGTGTCGAATGTGGACTGTTCGATCCGATGCGTCTCGAATGAATAGTGACTCAATGTTGACTGTGCTGAAGTGGTTGTCCTGTCAAAACGTGCACGGATTACAAAGGGACGGGCTATTTATAGCTGTCGTCCCGTGGGTCCCACAGACCAATACGGAAATGCGCATCGAGTCTTGTCGATTCGATGCGCTTATGGGTCGTCCCAGTAACAAAGTATTGAGCCAATCTTAAATCACACTCATCATATAGTCCCCCCCAGTTTGGGAGACGATGTCAATGTGGAGATCGTCTTCCAAACTTAAAGAGTACTTTTGGAATTGCTCTGAACGGTCTGCGTCGTACCACTTTAATAAAACTTTTATACATTTTACCAATTTTTTCACTGGTTAGGAATATTCCTAATTATATGTTACTTCGGAGCGATTCACAATAGTTCTATGAACATTAATTAAATGCATCGAACAACAGCGGTTCGATGCGTTAGTTAGATCGCATCGAACGATGTACGTTTGATGCGCTTATTCGATGCGTTCACTGAATTGGGCCTAGTGGGCCTTTCGCTCCCTATATAAAGGCAAAGTTGCCGTGAGGAGTTCATTCTGCTCCTCACGCATTCCGCTTCTCAGGTAAGGCGCATCGAATTGGCACCATTCGATGCGGTATTATATAAATTTTTAGCTGTTGTGTCCCGATATTTTAATGTTTGTACGGGCTTTTTTAACGTGTTTCTTTGTTTTGCTTAGGATATATAAATTAATCAAACGAAATCTCTTTCTTTCGGAAATTCAGTTAAGGTAAATAATTTGTCCTCATTTTGATGGATTTTCTTTTCAAATAATTCCCTTTTTATGTATGTTTGAGAGATATGCGAGAGCCTAGAGTGACGTGTTCGTCCTTAGTCAGCCTCCGTTTTTAATTTATTTCAGTTCGTTCTCATCAAAGATGGTGAGCAGTGAGTCAACTACTGGGAGTGATTCGATTACTGGCTCGAGCTCCAGTTCCATTAATATGGGGAACCCTTCTAATGCTCCCGCGGGTTTGAGCACAGTCGAAGTAAATGGATTTGAGTTAATAGATATAGAAAAAATTGGTTCACCTGCGGGTAACAATCCCGAGCAAACACTGAACAACCAGCACCTGAATTTGAAAGTGATAACTCGTCTGTGTCATCCTATCGGGATAACCGCGGTCTCAGCGAGGGTGAAGAAGACGTAGATTATATCAATAGGGAGTTCGATGATCATGTTGACGTCCCAGGAATGGCCTATGATCAGTATGTTTCCCGTCTCCAACATAGTCGTAAGGGGCTGCGCAAAAAGTTCGATATACCCGATAAGTATAAGATTGTCCTCCCCAGGCCAAATGATCGGATGCATACCCCACCGCCCGGGCATATGACTGTGTTTGTTGGTCAGCTCCTCAACAGTCTTCGCTTTCCAATCTCTTTTGAGCTAAGATGGCTTCTGAGGATGATAGATCTCGTGCCCGCTCAACTCACTCCAAACTCTTATGGGAATTTGATTGGCTTTATCATTGTCATGAAGGCGTTGCGCCAACCACAAAGTCCCAATGAGTTTTACGCGCTGTTCGAGATTGCGAGGCATGAAGAGGTATTTTATTATATCAAAGCACAAACGCATCGCAAGTTCTTGAATGGTGGGGCGACCGGATATGGGAAAGATTGGAAAAGATAATATTTTTATATCGAATAGAGTTATGAAGGCGAGTTTAGGCTGTACCGCCAGGAATGGTACACTAGGTCAAGGGTAATGATACCTGGCGGCGTTTCCACAACTTCATGGGATTGCGAGTTTATCCCGAATTTAGTTCGAGAACATCAATTTGATGTTAAAAAACTAGTTGAAAATCGAGTCCTCTCGTTAGCTAGTTTGTCCCCAGTGAAATATAACGGGAGGATGACCCTTGGTATAACTGCACAACTCTCTTGATATTTTTGATTTACGTCTGTTAAGTATTCTAATGATATAATTTTCTTGCAGTCAATTATATTATGGACCGCCATGCGAGGATGAATCGAGTCATCACTGCTGATCAGGCGAGCTCTCAGACCAACACTGCTACCGATATTCCTCCCCCGAAAGAGAAAGAGTAAGGGTAAGAAAAACATTGCCGGTCCCTCTACTGTTGTTGCTGCTGATTCTGCAGTCGATCCTTTCGAGGATATATTGGGGGGAAACCGTGACAGTGCACAAGGCGGTGCTGAAGCTTCTGAGAGCCTGGCAGCTGGTCCAGGCGACAATAGTGAAGGCGATGTCCAGAGCAAAAAGAGAAAAATGCCTCAAACTCGGTCACAAACCGAAGGGCTATTCCACCGGCCACCCGAACAGGTAGGCCAAGTGCTGCCAACGTCCCGGCCCATGTGACTGGGCCAAGCGGAGGAATTGGGTCTAGCCAAGGCCCTCGTGCTTGGGCCGGTGGGTACGAAATCTCAGAGGCCGAAGCTATCGACCACCTGAAGTCGCTCTTGCCTGGTCTAGTTGTTCCTCTCCCGGTTTCTGCTGAAGAGAGGAGGATGGTGGAGCGGAATACGCTTCATCTGTTGACAGCGGTAATTATTTCTTTTCTTTGACATAGCTAGTCATTGTTACTCGTCTCTTGAGAGTTTCGTTCATGTTCTCTTGAATTGTGAGTTTTAACGAGCACTTACAGTGTTATATGTAGTGTCTGTTCCTTGCTTGTTTTTCCAAGCAATCCTAGTAATAGTTGCCATTCTGGAGAGAATCGTTCGTCCCTCCTCGTCCTTTATGAGATTTTGAGTGTCTTGTGTTACTATAAATAGAGTCTTTGTCACCCCTAGTATTCTTTAGGAATTGCGGTATCTCGTATCACATTGGATAAAGTCTCCATGCTTCTAGATTGTCTTTCACGGAATTGCGGTATTTCGTGCCATGATGGGCAGAGTCTCCGTTCTTCTGGTTGTCCTAGGGATTTTCGGTATCTCGTGCCACTTTGGACAGAGTTTCCGTCCCTTTTGTTGCCTCTGGCTTTTTTTGGTATCTCGTGCCACTTTGGACAGAGTTTCCGTTCTTCTGGTTGCCTTAGGGATTTTCGGTATCTCGTGCCACTTCGAACAGAGTTTTCGTCCCTTTTGTTGCCTCTGGCTTTTTTCGGTATCTCGTGCCACTTTGGACAGAGTTTCCGTTCTTCTGGTTGTCTTAGGGATTTTCGGTATATCGTGCCACTTCGGACAGAGTTTCCATCCCTTTGTTGCCTCTGGCTTTTTCGGTATCTCGTGCCACTATGGACAGGGTTTTCGTTCTTCTGGTTGCCTTAGGGATTTTCTGTCCTGCATATATTTTTATTATGCAGGTTAGATAGATTTCACGTAAATCAATTAAGTATAAGTAATCCTTTTGAAAAAACTAAATCAGATTATGTGAACAGATCGGAGCTTGAGTCGTTGCTCATTTGCCCTGACTTCATGTGTTGCCCTCTAGATTCATGGTTTGGCGTGCCTGTTTTAAGTTTATACATGTTTGTCCCTCATGCATATCATAGCAGAGAGGACGAATATAGATTGTTCAAAATATTCAAAATACGAAGGACTCTTGTAAATTGAAACGGAATCTTTTAATCAATATGCTTCATTTGCCTAGGAGCCAATGCCCTTGCTGCGTCTTCTTCCTGTTGTGGCCTTGTCCGGAGCAAAGTTACGTAGCACTTCCAACCTTCGATATGGTCTGCTATGACTTCTCATGTTCCGCTAGAGGTAGGAAATTTCACCATTTGATGATAAGTCGACTGTAAAGCTCGGAAAGCATTCAGTGCTGGTCTTCCTATGATTCCGTTGTATGCGAAATGCATGTCAACGATCACGTAGTTCTCGAGAAGTGTCTTTCTCTGTGGCACTGTACCTAATGATGTTGGGAGCTTAAACATTCCTAGTGGGACTATCTCTGGACCTCCAAATCCATGAAGAGATGTTCTCACTGGTTCTAGTGTGTGATTATTCAATCCCATTTTAACCAACGTAGAACTGAACAACACATTTACTGAGCTTCCATGGTCCACTAGCATCTTGGTGACTCCATAATTAGCTATATCCACCGTTATTACCAAAGGGTAATTTAAATTGGACATTTGTATAGCATGTGCGCTCAGCTTCGTTAGGTCTGCTGTAAAGAAAGTGACTTCTTCATGCGGCATCTCCTCAATTCTCAGTATACTGGCCATATTGACAAAATTATCCGACTCAACCAGTCTGTGATCCTTCTCCGTCCGTTGGTGGAATCCGCTCCCCCCGGTCCTCCTGATATCATATTGATCATTCCTTTCCTGGCATTTCCATCTTCAATCTGAGGATATTGGAAAAGATGCGGTTCATCGACTACCTTTTTCTTATCCTTTCTGGGAGATGGAGTTCTCTTCTGGTTGAAATTATTTTCTTGTTCTTGCACCTTCTTGACATACTCCACGAGTTTACCATCCTTTACTAACCGTTCAATTTCATCCTTCAAATTTATACAATCTTCAGTATCATGACCCTTCTGATTGTGATACTTGCAGAATTGATTTGAATACATCGTTGCCTTGGATTCCCTCATCGGTTTAGGATCCTTCAACCAACCTTTCCTCTTTGCTGCCCCAAAGACTGTCATGATGTGAGCATTTAACGGCGTGTACAATCTAAGCGAACTCTCCTTTTTGTAATTCTTGTTCATGTTGTTGTAGTTATTACGGTTGTGATCTTCTCTGCCTCTATCTCTATCTTTCACAACTGTAATAACAAGTACTTTAGTCGCCATCATCTCCTCAAAATGAACCACCTCTTGTGCTATTTTGTTGATCTCTTCAATGGTGGTGGGCTTACGTCTGAGTAGGTCCCCACTGAACATTGTATTGGTGGTTGCTCGGAAAAGTATGCTCACAATCATCTCTCCTGATAGGCTATCAATCCTTAGTAGCTCCGTGTTGAAACGTTTCATAAAGTCCTTTAGACTTTCATTAGTTTCTTGTTTCATTGTATAGAGATGGGAGTGGTCCAAAAGCAATCTAGATTGACTAGAGAATTGATCTTCGAACATCTTTCTCAATTGGTTGTAGCTTTTGATCTGTCCTGGAGAAATCCGATTAAACCAATCCACAGCTACTCCTGACAGAGTTATTGCAAAGATTATGGCCTCAATATTTTCTTTAAAACTGTGAAGGGATAGTTTCCTATCCAATTGAAAAAGATGATCTCGGGGATCAGATTTTCCATCGTAAGTTTTAAGTTCCAGGATCTTTTCCCCTTGTCCCAAGATCTCTGACTCTATCTCTTGACAAAATGGACTACGATTATAAGTATTGTCCTCCTGTACCATTTGAGCCTCAATTGTTGCTTTCCCTTTCTCTAGACTTTCTATATTTCTGGCCATTTTATCACGCTCATTTCGTGAATCATGACCGTCTGGATGTCTTCTGTCATCTCTATCTTTCCTCCTTCGTAGTTCTTCTCTTTGGTCTTCTTCCTCATTACATTCCCTTCTGGAATCATGACTCTCTGATCGTCTCCTATCTTCTCTTCTTCTTCGTTCAGTAACGCGGTCTTCCTCCTTTTCTCTTTCTCTCCTCTCAAGATGTCTTCTTGATTGTACCTAGACCGACAGTAACTTCTTTCCTTGATCATCACAGGTGGATTTTCCCTTACTTTTCATTTCCTCCGATTCATGTCTATTTCTTCTATCATCCTGCCAGGATTTTTCTTTCTCATTTCCCTTTAATATTCGGGCAACAGAACCTTGTTCCCTTAATGCTTTTGGATATTCAATAGGAGATGGTATCAATACAGGCGGTGCTGGAGTCAGTACTTCGGTCAACGCGGCTTTTACCATTGCCATGAGTTCATTCTTCATATTATCTGGAATCGAAGCACTCGTCGTTATCGCTCCAGTTGCACCTGCTTCAGTGCTCGGTACCTCCACACCTTGAGGTCCTTGATTTTCCATTCTTGCTAGTGTTGGTACTGCCGCGGGTACTGTTGATGGTCCTGCATTATCCTGCGTCATCTGTTCATGAGTATTTTATTCTGCTTCTCCCATAGTTCCCTCTGGAGCTTTAATGCGTGATCGGGTAACTCTAGACATGATGCCTAATAAACTAATAAAACTTAGTGTTCCCACAAACGACGCCAATATTTTGGTCTTATTTTACCACGGTAATAGAACACGATAAAATAATACAAAATGAGATATAAATAACCAAAATAATGATATCCAACTTATTATCGGACTAGCTTGGTCTGGAACACTTATTACAAGCTTACTAGGTAGAATAAACTAATTACAAGATTGATATAGCGTATCGAATCCTCTGTGTTCGATGTTGACGTGTCGAATGCCTCTGTTCGATGTGAAATATATAACACTGATTCGATGCTGTACTTGACGGTATCGAATTCGATGCGTGCTTAAGGGAATCGAATTCGATGCGCACTTTGTCATATTGAACGGAACAAATACTGTTTGATCACGTGTCGAATGTGGACTGTTCGATCCGATTCGTCTCGAATGAATAGTGATTCGATGCTGACTGTGCTGAAGTGATTGTCCTCTCAAAACGTGCACGGATTACAAGGGGACGGGCTATTTATAGCTGCCGTCCCGTGGGGTCCCACAAACCAATACAGAAATACGCATCGAATTATGTCGATTCGATGCACTTATGGGCCGACCCAGTAACGAAGTATTGAGCCAATCTTAAATCACACCCATCAATATTTAGGTAAATGTAAAATTACATTTGATATTGTTATTTTCTAAGTATCCTAGTATTACCTAGAAACAAGTGTTGTTTTTAGCCATTGACAAGGTAAAAGGTGGACTAATTCTTTATAAAGCCACGAGTGTCATGATGTCATCGACCAATATAGGATGAATCTCAACATCAAATCTTTTAACTGACAAGATACAAGTTACAACTATAATCACATTTAATTACTAATAAATATACTCGTTTTTTTGGGTCAATTTTTATTCTAAATATTATAAAATAGTAACTACAATATGACCGAATTTCTTTCATGTATGTACACGAAAGTGACACGTATAATAAATGCTCTTTTGGTATAAACATGAATGTCCAACCTGAAAACTGAAGAAATAAACTGCTTTGGACTAAAATTAATTTCATCGATATTAATTAAATGAAAAAAGTAAAGCTCCTTAGTATTAACGTTACACCTAATTTCACAACTTAATTAATTACTCTTTCACCACTCTCCTCCTCACTTATAAACTAACTCACTCAACAAAAACTTCTCTATTTACTACTACTTTTTTCTTTAATTCCCTCTCACCCCACTAACAACAATTATGGGTGTTTTTACGGTTCTTGCAGTTACAGCCTTTCTGACAGTCGCGCATGTACAGTGTATAGAATCTAGAAACAGAAGGTACTGTAATGTGTACGATGGAAAGTGGATACATGACGAATCGTATCCTTTATATGAAGCCAATCGGTGTCCGTTGATTATAGAGCAGTTCAATTGTCAGGCAAATGGACGGCCTGATCGTGATTATCAGAAGTATCGATGGAAACCAAATGATTGTGATTTAAAAAGGTAGGTACATAGTAAACTATTTAGATTTCTTGATGAAATTAAAGGGTAATCGATTACATAACAATTGTCTTATCTTATATTATTTAAAGAAAAATCAGCAACGTTGATGGAGTTTTCGACCATGATTTTAGCTTCACAAAATTTTCTTCTTTTGGTGTGGAAGTAAGTCGTCAGTAAAAATAAAAACTACCGTTGATGTTGTTATTGGAATTTACTCTCATATTCTGAGTGACCAATAATCATATTTTGAATTAATAGTCATCAACTGAAGATTTCGAAGTATATTCAGGTCCGCTTCTTTTGCAAACTTTTGAGATATTTTGGAGAATCTAATTTCTTTTAAGTTTCCTTTTTCACGTACCTCTTGTAAAAACGTTTTAGAAACTACGTACCATCCATTCTCAATCGGTTATATTAATCTTCAAATTAAATATTTATTTTCTTCTTGCATGTTATTTTTTTCTAAAGTTTATTCAAATTTATCATTGTAGTTGAATGTTTGCATTTTTTATTTTTTTGTATATTAATTATGCATGTAATCATATATATTAATTACATGAGAATTTGTATTTTTTATTATAGGTGGGATGGTAGAGAATTTGGGGAGTTGATGAGGGGAAAGCGCATGATGTTCGTGGGGGACTCAATAAGCCTCAACCAGTGGCAGTCATTGGCGTGCATGATCCATGCTACTCACCTACCCACTTCGTACACCCTTAATAGAAAGGACCTCACCTCTACCATCTTTTTTCCGGTAATTATTTACTAATTAATCACATCAGTATATATATACTACAAACAGTTATTCTACAAGTCACATTTTCTACATTTTTCATAAATTAACTAGCACATATAGAATGACCAAATATCCATGAGAGCTTTGAGGAGCAAATTGTCAATTAAATTAATGATGTTAGTAATTGAGTTCGGGACAAATGTGATTACAAGCTATATAAGTTTCAAATTTGGGAGTATTGTTGATTAATATTCTTATTAGCAGACTAAATATAATGTGAAGTTCGAAAAAATAATTTTTTTACCTCAACTTTAGGGTGCACGTGGACTATAGACTGTAGTCACAACCTAAAGACCAAAATACGTACTTAATTGTTTATATATATATAACTTGTGAAAAACTTCATTTTTATATGGTTGGGAGATATACATTATTGCCCTCGTTTTATACTTTATAATCCACAAGCAAGCAGGTTTTTTTTTTTTTGATAATTACAATCATTACTTAAGTTATTTTTCCTTTTATATTTTTTCCAGGAGTGCAAATACGATCCTACGAATATCAGCGAGTCATAATTTAAACTTATTATTTTCTTGTACAAACTATAGAAAAAGATAGACTGTTTTGATTGTAATTAGACAACTAATACTGCAACTTGCATATATAGTGCATGATTAGCGAAGTTAATTAGTATGTGCGAGTTGTGTGGCAATTAATGGATGCACACGTTTTTAGTTTGACTGGTTAATCGCGTCAAATTTACAAACCTTTCTGATCCCTAATCCATATAGGTTATCACTTAGTTCGTTTTGCAACTACCGCATGAAATACTCACTTTACCGGTTAATTATTATTCTTAATCAGTCACTAGCTAATGTGTCATTAATGATTAATGCAGCAAATAAATTTCACACTAATGTACATGAGGAACGCTTTCATCGTGGACATTGCTGACGAAAAAAATGGAAAAATACTGAAACTCGACTCTGTAGCGTACAGTGCCAAACAATGGTTGGAAAGTGACATTTTAATCTTTGACACGTGGCATTGGTGGCTTCACACGGGGAGAAAACAACCGTAAGCTTTTTTTTCTTTTGAATCAACCGTTAGAAAAAATCTTAATTAATGACTATAGACACAATTCGTCGGAAAGTACCGGAAGTTTTAGTTTTAACTTTGTAAAGACTATTTTAGAAAGTCGGAAGTTACAAGCTCGCAAATATTCGCGAAAAGTTTGTAATATCTAGTGAACCGTGACAAAAATCGGAAGTGAAACTTTCACAGGTGGAACTTAATTCAAGATGGCAATGTGATACGAAAGGACATGGATCGGCTCATAGCATATAGGAAAGCATTGACGACTTGGACGAAATGGATAGACGAAAACGTGGATACTCAGAAAATTAAGATTCTTTTCCAAGGCGTTTCTCCTGATCATTGGAAGTAAGAGTGTTTTTATTGCATATAAATCTTTTTTTTTATTTTACCTTATCGATTACATTATTATAACTAAATTAATTTCTTTGAATAGCACATACTAACCTAATCATGAAGAACACAAACATTTGAATCTTTCTCAATATGGTTACAAAATCGTGTTCTCAATACTAATAAGACTAATGTATTTGTGTTGGGACTCGATCAAACTAATTTGAGATATACGTAGTTTTGATAAATGAAACTAATTGGTTTTGATTTGCATGTTGAAGTGCTAGTGATTGGGGTATGCCACAAGCACAACGATGCAGCGGACAACAGGAACCCTTTGAGAAGTTGGACCAAGCAATCGGTTTGGATCAAGCAAATGTTGCATTGGAGGAGGTGTTGAAAAAAGTGAGTAAGCTTGTTCACTTGCTAGACATCAATGCCCTATCACAATTTAGGGTTGACGGCCATCCCTCGTCCTATGGTAACCGTAGACACATAGGCATGGATTGCACCCATTGGTGCCTTCCGGGGGTCCCTGACGTGTGGAATGAGCTTCTTTACGACACTTTTGCTAGAATTTGATATGTTGATTGTGCAAAGTGGATCTTACATTATGTATTAGGATATTACTAATTTGATAATATTTATACTTTTGAATATCTGGAACTCTTTTTTACATTTGGTGTGAAAAGCAATGAAGGTTTTTTTTTCTTTTGTATTTTAGTATTTACTTAGTTCAGTCAAGGGCCTAGAGATTTGTTGTTTAAGGAAAACAATTACCGACGAGATTCATTAGCATTGATTTGTATAATTTGTTGGGCCGATTTTGTTTTTTTTTTTGAAGAGTTGGGCTGATTATTAATCACTACACTTTCGGCAACTTCGGTGAACTTCTTTAAACTCTATTAGGTGTTTGGTTCTTCAATTTGTGATTGACGGGCCTATAAGTGTTTGGACCCTCTTGCTGTAGTTTGAGGTTAGCGTTATTAGCCCCTTCCTCTTGAATTAGTAATACTTCTTACATAAATAAAAAAATATCACCTTATTAACGTGACAAAATAGTTTTAATCAAGAAAAAGTGAAAATGAGAAAATACGCATTAATTCGACTAATGTCAAACAAAGGTGAAGGTTGGAGCGTCTCCGGAGAGATGTCCTAAACGTGGTATGAGAGGCGATCGGTCTGATGAACTTAAGAGACTACAATGTTATTTTTAGTGTCGAAGCTTGGCATAGAAACCTTCACCCCCAAGTACTCAACCCCATTAAATTGAAACGGAGCAAAAGTAAAAAGCTTTGAAATTATTTACCATCTGTCTATAAGCTTAAACTGAACATGACTTGCCTTTTATTGTCATTGAGAGTAGACAAACACTCAAGCCTTATGCTCGAGAGAGAAGGGTCAAAAGTGTCAACAAATATACTCAACCACAACCTAAGCACTAAAGACAAAACTCTTACATACGAGACCTTAGGTCACCCTTGCATGTGCGAGTCTATCAATCTAAACCTTAATCTCTAAGGTATCGAGGAAACGAGAATATAACTGAGTTGACTCCATTCTAAGTTGCTCGTGTATTTTCTTGAATCATACTGTAAGAGTATAATTTGCTGAATGAATTTCATTAGTAAAGATGTACAATAAATAGATACAGTTACAAGGCTAATTGTGGTAAATTGCATAATATAAGATAACTACAAATCAATCTAATATATACTATACACATATATCTAATACACCTCAGCAGTCGAAACGGGAGGATCACGAACAGTGAGACTGTACGAAATTCATCAAAAAGAACCTATGGTACTTAGTGAAAATGTCGGCGATTTGATGGCGATAGGGTATGTGAAGAACCCGAGCTTGACCACGAGCAACTTTTTCACGAACAAAGTGAATATCGAGCTCAATATGTTTGGTGCGTTGATGTTGCACCGAATTATTGGTGAGATAGATAGCACTCACATTGTCACAAAAAATGAGGGTTGCTTTGGAGATAGGAACCCTTAACTCAAGCAGCAAGTTTCGGATCCAACACGACTCGGAGACGACGTTGGCCACGGCTCGGTATTCGGCCTCGGCACTAGAACGAGAGAGCGTCGATTGGCGCTTGGAGGACCAAGAGATGAGATTGTCCCCTAAGAACATGCAATAACCGGAGGTAGAACGGCGAGTATCCGGGCACCCCCCTAATCCGCAATAGTGTAAGAAATAAGAGAATCGAGGCGAGAGCGGGATAAAAAAAGACCGAGAAGTGTTGTGCCTTGAACATACTGAATAATTCGTTTAAGTGCAGCCAAATGTTCCATGCGAGGGTCATGCATGTGAAGACAAACTTGTTGCACTGCATAAGAAATATTTGGCCTCGTGAAGGTAAGATACATAAGAGCATCCGCCAAACTACAAAAGAGGGTCGGGTCGAGAACGGGGGGACCATCGGAGCCGAGCTTCGACTTGGTGTCAATGGGAGTAGCGGCGGGTTTGCATGAGGTCATGCCAGCCCGATCAATGATATAGACCACCTGCAGTAGAGGAGACGATTATGCCCAAGAAATAATGCAACACCCCAAATCTTTCATGGCAAACTCATGACTAAAGTGCTCAATAATAGTACGACGTAAGGAGACACAAGATACCGTTATAATAATATCATCCACATATAAGAGTAAGTAAGCAATGTCGTTACCCTTCTGATAGATGAAGAGGGATTGATCATATTTGCTATGTGAGAACCCAATAGTGGAAGCAAAATCAGCAAAGCATTGATACCAAGCACGATGGGCTTGTTTAAGGCCGTATAGAGATTTTTTCAAGAGACACACATAATACAGATGAATAGGATCCCTGAAACCAAGAGGTTGGTGCATATACACTGTCTCGGCAAGGTGCCCATGCAAGAAGGCGTTCTTGACGTCCAGTTGATGAATGGACTAAGAACGAGAAAAGGGCAATGCTAAGAACTGTATGAATGGTGGCTGGCTTGACCATGGGGCTAAAGGTATCCGAACAATCGACTCCAACATGTTGAAATTGCCATCACCAACAAGACGAGCCTTATAGCGCTCAAAAGAACCATCAGCGTTAGCCTTATGACGAAATATCCACATAGAACGAATAATATTCACATTAGTCGGACGCGGGAATAACACCCACTTCTCATTCTTAATCAAAGCATTATATTCATCTAGCATGGCATGTTTTCAGTTAGGATCAGATAACGCGAGCCTAGGATTATGTGGGAGTGGTGAGGGGGATGAGGTGGAGAGATTGAAGAGATGTTTGGGCGTGTGAATGCCACGCATGCTGCGGGTCACGATGGTTCAAGTGGGGGGAGGTGGAGGTTGCGCGTGAGGTGGTGAGGCCGTGGGAGAAGGGGCCGGTAGGGTTTGGGCTGGTGGAGGTGGGTTCGCAATGAGTTGGGCCACGGTGGAGGAGGAATGAGGAGATTGGGCCAAAGATGGTGGACCCGCGGAGGATTGGGCCGGGGAAGGTTGGGTCGTAGGGTGACGGACCGTGGAAGAGGAGGCCGTAGGTGAGTGGACCGGTGTGTTATGGGCCGGTGGTGGAGGGAGCGGCGTTGGAGAGGGTACCCGTGAGGTGGATGAAGAAGGGGGTGGACGGGGTCGTCGAGAAATGAGTAAGTATGTGGAGTAGGAGGTGTGGGAGTTGAGAACGGGAATTTACTCTCGTCAAAGAGAACGTGGAGAGAGATAATGATCATTTGTAAGGCGTGAGGCCAAGGTGGTGGAGGTGAGGATGATTGAGAAAGAAAAGTGCGGATGATATTGTTGATGGATTGGATTTTGCGTTCCGTTTTGCCGTTTTGAGCCGACGTGTATGGACAAGAGAAGTAGAGAGTCATGCTATAGTTGTGACAAAACTTTTTGAAGTGGTCGTTGTCGTATTCCCTACCATTGTCACATTGTAAACTTTTAATATTGTAACCAAATTAAGTACAGATTAATGTGACAAAGGAAGATAAAACACAGTAGACATCGGATTTTCAACCAAGAGGGAATGTCCATAAAAAGTTAGAAAAATCATCCAAAAAAAGTACATAATATTTATGACCAGTTGAGCTAAGGACCGACGAGGTCCACACATCACTATGAATAATATCAAACGGGCGTAAGCTCAAAGTAGATGACGGATAAAATGAAAGTTTAATATGTTTCCCCAAAACACAAGGTTCACATAAAGACAAGTCCGAAAAATCACTACAATGAATAAAATTGTTCTTATGCAAATAACGTAAAATAGAGGGGCCTGGATAGCCTAAGCGGTGATGCCACCGCGAGGGTAATAAGGCAGTAAATGAGGCAACGAAAGTGTAGCGAGCGGTCGAGAGGGAAGATGGGGTGGTAGGGTAGAGGTCCCCCGTGCTATTACACCTCATGAGAGGTGCTCCCGTCTGTAAGTCCTTCACAATAAAACCAAAAGGATCAAATTCAATGAAAACATAGTTATCAGTGGTGAGGCGACGAACTAAGGCTAGATTTTTAATAATATTAGGAGCATGAAGAACATTATATAAGTGTAAGAGATGGTGGGATAAGGAGAGGACCGTGTTACCATGACCTTTAACTGGAATTTCATGACCATTGCCAACCAAAATATGATTATTCATGCTTGAAAAAGAATAAGACGTAAGAGTACCTGACGCCGATGTCATGTGAGAAGAAGCTCCCGAGTCCAAGTACCACTGCTGATCCGGTGGGGGTAAGGGACATCGTGTTCATGGTTGTGTCGATGTCGGTTGGAGCATAGGATGGGGCTGAGTGCTGAGCCGCATAAGACTGAGAACGTGGACCCAAGATCTCGAGTTGAGTGGAAACGGGAGGCCATGTCCATGAGGTGGTCAGGTACGGACACAGTGGGTAAGTCCATGGCTACGGGGACCATGCTGGGTAGGTAGGCTATGGTCCTGAATGTGAAGCCCACGGGCGTGGAGCAACCGAACTGGGCAGACAGCGACCACGACCCTGACCTCTGTTACCACCGCGTCAACCCCGTGAGGACTGGTGTTGGCCGCGGGGGTTTGGAGGTTGACCACGGTGTTGTGGTGGTGCATCAGGCGGTGGTCCGATAGTGATGAGGGCGGTGTCTGCTGCAGCGACGGATGTAGAGGCTTGTCTCGCCTTTCTCGTCTCCTCCATAATGAGACGAGACCTAGCCTCATATAAAGGAGGCAAGGGGTCGCTTTGTTGGATGAACGTAGCAACACCGTCGTAGTTTTCGTTGAGTCCGGAGATGAGTTGGAGAACAAAATGTTGACTGGAGACTGGAGCTCCGACGTTGGATAGTTGATCCGCCAACATATTGAGTTCTTGGCAGTAGGAGGAGATGTTCAGAAAAGCAATCTAAGTGGACTTGTGTGAATTGGTTCTCCAAATATACGACCCGTGAATATTTGTTGTCTTGGAAGGTGTTTTCAAGATGTTGCCAAGCTTGTTGAGCGGTGAGATCCTTTTCGAGGATCGTATGTAAGAGATCATTAGATATGGTGCTATATATCCATTGAAGGACAATGGCATCAAGTCTCGACCATAGGGCAAGGTCGGACTCCGCAAGAGAGGAGGATGCAGGCTGGGCGTGGCGACTTTGTGCGCATCGGCCGTGGGGGCGGCAGCTTTTGCCGTGTCTAGGGATGCAGACTTTTTTCTTAACCCTAGGCGGTGTGGCTTAAGGGGAAAGAGGAAAGATATGATCGAGGTCTTGGTATGCTCGACAGTGTATTTTGAAAAGCTCCGCCAAAGACGAATATTGACCTTTTTCGAATTCAAGAGGTATTGGAATAAATTTTCGTACATTGGAGACGGCAAGAGCGGGATGAAATTTTGACTCAACCATGTAGAGGGGGCAAGAGAAAGACGGCGGCTATGGAGAAGAGAGAGGAAGGTCATGACTAGGGTTTTAGACTCGTGATACCATATAAGAGTATAATTTGCTTTATGAATTTCCTTAGTAAAGATGTACAATATAATTTGCTTTATGAATTTCCAAACATCGGTGCTCTTTCTACTTTAACCATTTTTATGGTACTTACAATTACAACGCTTATGATGATATCGCATGCAAAATGTCGTAGTAAGGAATCGAAGGTACAAAAAGGAGGACCTCCAGTGTATATAGTGGAAAGTGGGTCGTTGATGGATCGTACCCTTTATATGAATCCAATCGGTGTGCGTTGATTATGCAGCAGTTCAGTTACAAGGAAAATGGACGGCCATATCATGATTATCCGAAATATCGGTGGAAACCAAAAAACTGTGATTTATCAAGGTAACACTACAAGAAAAGCGCCCATTTCCAACGGCCTCCGACCGAATCGACCGTCAAAAATGGATAAAAACCTTTTTTGTCAGCACCTGGCCGACGCAAAAGGCATTTTCCGACGGGCTTAAGCCGTCAGAAAAGAAAGAAAAAAAGTAATGACGGTGGGCTTGCCCGTTTTTTTCCGTCGGCCAAGTGCCGACAGAAAAGACGGTGGGACCGGCGCCTTTTGAAAAAGGCGTCGGTCAAGTTTTAAAAAAACAAAAACAAACAAAATCTATAACTATCAAGCCTAATTGTTTTTATTCATCATCACCAATCACTCTTCATTTTATATATATACAATCCTTCTCTTCTTCATATATATATATATATATATTTTTTTTTTTGAAAAATCGTCATTTTTATAAATGGCCGATAAAATAATCGCAATAATTTTATCGATAAAGGTAAAGGAAAAGCGAAACAGAAAAAAGTCCAAAATTATATTTCCAATGTAGGGTTACCGAAAACCCTGGGGATGCTCAATTTTGCTAGTGTGTTTAAATCTCGGCGTTGTGGCAACGTTGAAACAACTAGTCCTGACGAAGTTACCCAACATGTCGAGGAACCTCCGCCACAAACTCAGCATACTCCGGTTGCTTCCCAACAACGCCCAACTACAACTCGAACCCAGTCCCCTACTCCGGCGCATCCACAACCACAACGCCTCACTACCACTTAGAACCGAGCCGCTGCTCCCCGCTTAAGGGACCTAGATCTAGTCTTACAAACTGAAATTACTCCTCCACGTTTAATCTTTCGGCATGGCTTGATGGACGAAATTCCATAAGCCAACAACGAAGAAGCTTTGTCGGGATTGCAACCCTCGCAAGCATCTGTTGTTTCTGAATCTTCTTCTACTAGCCTTAGGCCGCCTATGGGACGGGGGAAGGGTCGAGCTTCTTCAGACACCGACGAAGGGAGGCAAAAAATTGGGGTGGACGACAATTTCGTTTTTGATCAAGATTTATGTGAGGATCTTACGACAATAATAAAGCGATCAATTGGCTTTACGATAAAGTCCTTGGTGACCGAACCGGTGATATATTACTCTCAATTATCCGCAGCACAAAAACAAAAATTTATAACCTACTTTAGGGTATCTTCTTTTAACTTATTTTAACACATTTTGCATTATTTATGTATATTATAGTTTTGTCCTTATACTTATATGGTATTATATTTCGAAGGGTATATACAAACGGGATGAAGAGGAAACGCCTAAAATTCATATGTGTGATAGATACTTGAATATGATGGCTATTTAACTTATAAACAAAGAAAATAAAGGTTGTGCCAAATAAACTGAAAAATCACCGCAGTTTCGGTTTTACTTTTGATCGGACATCCAAATAAACTTGGCTTTCAAATCCTTTTACGGTTTCCAATTTCTAATGTCATGAGGAATGTGGGTATCCAAGATTTTGTGAAAACACAAATGTTAACCGTATAAAATAAAATACGAGATTAAAGAAAATATTAGTCCTAAATCAAAAGGATTAATAAATGGACAATACTATTGTCACGAGTACTTCCGATGAGTTGTACCCGCTCCCAACGAGGAGGCCCATCGGTGTGACCAATACCGCTCGGTTATTAACCCAAAGCGGTAGGAGTGACCATCCGACGAGGACACCCAGCGTCCCCCGAAAAGTCACGATGAGTCAAAACTAGATATCAGGGTGGCATCGGATAAAAAGCAAACCCGGATGGATCCATCTGATTCAGATATCCATCACGACACCAAGCAGGACCCCAATGGACTCCCGAGTCCCAGAACCTTCACAAAAAACACTTCTTTACTATGCACTCCCAATACAAATGCTCTCGGAACACTACCCCAGTCGACCAACCCAAAGGACGGAACTTCACAATAACGTAAGAATTACAGAACAACACTTTTCGGGCACTCGGAGAAAGAAAACACCTACCCACGAAGGCTAAAAAACCCCTCGGAGATCAACTCATGAATAAACACCCTCTCGGAGAATATCCTGGACCACTCACTCCAGAATACACGCCTATCGAAGAAACACTGTCACTAAGAGAACACCCAAACTTTGCCCACGAGTCACCATTAGAAGCAATAAGCCCTCGGAAGAAAAGAAGTCAGTCTACCCCTTATCATAAAGGAGACCAAAGCCTTCGGAAGAAGATAAAATAATACAGTCAGCACTTAGGATACACGTTATCTTATTGGTTAAATAAACATTGTAACGCGTGTAAAGCACCACCACATGCATAACGACACCTGTAAGCCCATGCATAGCAACACCTGTCCCTAAAAACTCTATATAAACAAAGGAATAAGGGAAAGAAAAGGAGGTCGGACAATTGGGGAAGGCACATATAGACTCGGAAATACGCTTATCAACTCGGAAAAAGAGTGGATCATAGTGAATAAAAGGAAGGAATGTTCTTGTCATCTTTTCTCTTTTTAAATAGCGCTTAGTTTTTGAACCACGGGCAAAGGCGTTCCAACCCAAATAAATAATTCAGTTAATTAGGTCGTAATTCCAAACCTGTTAACAAAATGGCGCCGTCTGTGGGTGGGTGGACGAAATACCTGGCATACTATGGGCCTACCGGACCACGCAAAGCGCGGCCACGGGCGAAACCCCATTCAGCTTGGCCTATGGCTACGAAGCTGTTGTACCTACGGAAGTCTCTATAGAGAGCTGGCGAGTTAGGAATACGAGGAAGTGGCTAACAGTTCTAACTTGGCCCTCGCCCTCGACCTCCTCGAAGAAAAAAGAATGCGGGTCGTGGTTCGAAATGAAGAATACAAGGGCCGGATGTCCCGGTACTACAACTCGAAGGTGAAACCCAGGACTTTTCAAGTCGGGGACCTAGTGTTGAAACGGGTCGGAGCCTCCAAAAATGTAGGCAAGCTCGAGCCGCGATGGGAGGGACCGTACAAGATAGCGGGGATCGTCGGGCCTGCGACATATCTCCTCGGCAGGGAATCCAACTCAGGAATCACCATATCTGAAGGGAATCCCGGCAAAGCCTCCGTTGTATCCCGGCACAAGTGATATCCCATGCGGACTAGATCACGCATCTCCTGCGCAAGGGATTCGCGGAGGACAGAAGGCTCCACAACGCCCAAAACCGCTTGAACCCGGGCCAACACTAACGCAACTTCATGGGCGCGAGTTAACTCCAGCACCCGTAAGTTCGCTGCATCTCTTTCCCCGGTAACCCACAACAATTGTTCGTCAACAGAACGAACTTGCTCCCAGAGATCACCCAACCTATCCTCCAGACTTGCTACCCGAGCTTTTTCTATCGCCAAAAGACGCTCCAAGTCCCAGGATTTGTTCCGCTCTGACTGCAAGAGGATGGCATGAGCCTCATCGGAATTCTCCCGATCAGTCCGCAGCTGATCTACCTCCTCTCGAGCCTCCAGCAAACCCTGCTCTAGTTCATCCCTACGGTGATACACCAGCTCCGTATCCGAGGATGATTCGCCCCGAGATCCGATGGCGTTCAACACCATGTAGATCTGCGGACAAACAAGTGCATAATTGCAGAAAACCCATAAAGGTTAGTATCACATGAAATAAGAATATACTATTACCTCACATAAATCTTTGCAGGCTAAGTCCTGAAGGCCCGATAAGGGTAGTGACATCATATGCTCGCAATCGGTAGCATTCAAAAGACCGCTCAGATAGTTGCGGTAAAAGCTAACCGTCCACAAAACAGAGGGGGACAAGACACCGCTTCCGAGTGGCTCCGGCCCGATAGTAGGGGGATTTCCGTCGAAGGGCGTCCCCGGGACGCGGTCGAAACCCTCTCCGGGCGGCGTAGAGGCTCCCACAATTGGAGACAAAGAACCCTCATCAACAACGTGCACAATCCTCGTATCCCCCCAAGAGGAAGAATACGGTATCCACGGAGGCAATGGAATATCCGCCTGCGCAAGCGCAGCTATCGGATCATACTCAGGAGCCACATAACTCACTGGGGGGGCTGCCACGGACGAATCCCCTGCCCCCGAGGGGCCAACCGCTCCACCTAAACTAAAACTCTCGGATGATTCATCGTCCGAGGTATTATACCCACTATTCATTGTTTTTTCCTAGGAAAGCTTCATTGAAAGGCTCAATGGCAAGAGCCCCCATCTCCGCCCCTGTCAAAACAAGAAAATAACGTGACAACGGGGACATTAAAGTACCACACGAAAAGGTTGTAAAAGAAAAGAAACTAACGAAAAAAGAAATTGCTATAGAGAGGCTGTTGTGAAAGATTGAAGAGTTCCACCCCCTGTTGCAAGCCGGCCATGATCAATGCCTCCGGGAACTCCAGCAGACTACTGATATCGTACATCTCCGAAAACAACCCGCTATCGGACAAGATGTCCCACTCTCTCCTCAAAATCGATACGGCAGGGGTAATATAACCCAGCCCCCCATTGAAGCGGTACTCCCCATGGCCTAGCCGATAAGCCCCTCGGACGGACAAAGAAGAACCCCCTTTTCCAATCCGTTCTATTATTACGGAAGTGGGACACGTCTAGAAAGGCCTTCCTCTTGTCCCGATGGTCCAGGCTGAAGAAAGGGAGGCCACCCGAGCAGGGGCAAAGATTGAATATAGCCTCCCCTCGATGAGGAGACAGTGGCAACTTTAGTAACTCAAAACACAAAATATATCCCACCAGATAACGATAAGAATTCGGAGTCAGCTGACTTGGGCATACTTGCCAATAGTGAAACAGAGTATGGAGAAAAGGGTGAAAGAACACCCGCAACCCGCACCGCATTTGCTCCCGAAATACGGTGAGATAGCCCGATGGAGGATCATAAGCCCTCTGCTCGGGGTGCGGTATTACTATGTCATATTCATCAATATCCAGGTTATATTGAGCAAAAAACGCCATAACGGAGGCACCGTGCTCACTTCCAACGGCAGTACCGACACGCCCTGGCCCCATCATCCGCTCGGGCTCCAGCACGAGCCTGGTAAACACCGACGACTCGTCTACCAACGGATAAGAATCACGACTCGTGAACACCTGGCGTATATGGTTAATACGGGAGAGAGCATCCTCTGGAGACATAGACACGGTCCTCACAGAATTGCCTCTCCCCCCACGAACCCTGCGCTCATTATGCCTACTCCCCTGAACCGAGTTCTCCGAGGCCGCGTGACGCACTCCTAACGATAAGGAAGGATTCCGAGCAGAATTCCGAGGGGAATGACGGGACGAAGAAGGATCATCCTGCTTAAAAAACGGGGGCATCATCTTGACAAGGTAAGTAATATACTTGCTTTACTTAATTTCAAAAAGGAACTCCGCTTTTCAGAAAAATGTGACAAGCCTTAAACGGTAAAAACTTTATATAATTTTGAAAGAATTACTGAACAACTACTTATACCACCAGAAAAAAAAAAGTGAAAAGCTTGAGCTGTCTAAACTAGTTAATGGAATACACGTGTCCAATAATTTTCTTACTTAAGAAAAGGGGCAACATGCCAAGCGACACCTCACCCTTAATTTTTAACCTAGTCAGCAAGCCTTTCCTATTATTTTAAAATACTAAAAATAATAAATCAGGTGATTATACTTGCTCAGGATAGACAAATGCTCGAAAAAATAGTTTGTTCATTAAGGAAAAATCCGAGAAGCCCTCAGAAAAAACTTACAAGACAGAATATTAAAAATGCGTAAAATAAGAAGTACATAATAAAAACATAAATCCTATTCTACGCCCCCGTACTCGGAGGGGGCGGGGTGGAGTGGTGAAAAACTCATCCGGAACTCCCGCAGAGGGACTCGGGGGCGGAACCCAACCAGAACTACTAGCGCCAGGAGCGGAGGTGATCAAAGGGGGGATAGGAGAAGCCCTTGGCGTCACCACATTATCGAACATCTTCAGAATGTTCTGAACCTCCTCGGGGGACGGCCTAGCAAGTTTCTTAACATCAAATATGCGGCCGAAATTCACCCCCGAAGGCACCACTTCTCGGGCCAAGGTGGCACACTCCAAATATCCCCATAGCATATGCCCAAGGGTATCCCGAGCGGACAGGGAAGTAAATGCGCTCCGCCTCTGCTGTCACACACCTAACAGCCTCATCAATCCGGAGTTGCACATCCTTCAGCGGTATTACATCAACTAATCTCAGCTCCACTAGCTCATGTAGCCGCGATTGGAGCCCCATCTCCCTCTCCAAACCCTCAGATTTCTCCTTCTCCAGAACCTCTATCTGAGCACGGAGGACTTCCTCGGACTCTGCCTTCTCCTTCTCCAAGCGAGAAAATTGCGCTCGAACAACCCTCTCGGAGGCCTCCATCTGATCATAGGCCGATTGCACCTTCTGCAAGACAAGACGCATCACCTCCTTTGCCTCATGATCCTCTTTCCATTTGAAGTCGCTGGCCTCCAACTTGGTACGAAGGACTGCAGTCAGCGACTCGTCCTCGTGGAGTTGGGCTTGCAGAAAAGCCACTTGCCCCCGAAGAGTACCCACCTCCACCACCTCCCTTAAATGACGCTGTTCCACGGAAGTAATAACCTCCCGAGTCTTCTTAGACTGCAGGGCAGAAAGAAGAATATAAATAAGGATGTAAGGAAACCACGGCAAAAGAAAATTAAGAGGCAACAGATACTTACGATAGCCTCCATCCAAACGGTGCTAGCCCGCAGAAACTGGTATCCCTCCGCAGGCGCGGAAAGAGCGGACCCGAAGAAGTGAAGGTTCTCGTGATAAGCTTCCCCCACGGTAGGAGGCTCCTTCCCGGGTGTCTGAGAAAAATATCCCTCGAAAACAGACCTCCGTAGTGTAGCCCCCTTCGGAAGATCAGTAGTCGGAGGAGGGACGGTCGCAGTAGAAGTTACAGTTACTGCCTCCGTCATCACCACTTCGGGAACCTCCATGGCGGCCGATGAACCCTCTCCCCTGAGCAGGGTGCCCATCACCTTTTTCTTCACCTCCAAGTCCCTCGACGAGTCAGTAGGACCCTTGGAAAATGCCTCGGGACCCTCTGACTGCTCCCCCGGGTCCGATTGAAGTAGTTGGGCAAATAGATCAGCACCCGGGAACATAGGGGCCTTTCCCTTTTTGACTGCCGCTACCAAAACAAAGGATATATTTAAGTAATCATACTGAAAAGATTCGAGGTTTAAACAAGAGGAGTAGAAAAAAGAAGACAACTGACGAGGAGGAGATGGAGAAGGGTCCCGAGAAGAGATATGCACAACCTCGGGCTCGGGAGGTACATGCCTTGTTTTTCCCCCGTCGGAGACAGAGCCCCCTTAGAGCTCCTCGGAGAACTGCCAGTGGTTGACTCGGAAGTTGACCTCCAGGCCAAAGCGAACGTAGGATCCACTTGTCGCAGTGGAACAGCCTCCAGACATACCCCCTCGGCATCCACGAAGAGACACGAGGTGACCCCGTGAACTTCCTCAGCTCCCGGATCCACCCCTGCCTTCGCAGAAGACCTTACTTCTCCGTCCACGTGGTCTCCCCCCTCGGAAGCGTCACTATGCCCATTCGGAACTGCCTCCTCAGAACCCGACACTAAATAGTATCTCGCCATAACCTCCTCTGCACCACACAAAGCAAGTCGGTGCGGGTAGCAGAAGAATACAAAAAACTACTCGGAGGAATATCGCAACTAATGGTTGATCATTACTGTTGAAGAAAAAAAAACATGAGAAGGAAAAACTTACTGAAAGCTGGCAGGTACAGAGACGAGACTGAGAGCGGCTTCTTCACCTTATCATCAGTGAACACTACATAGTGAAGCCCGGCCCAATCAAATAGCTGCGAAAAATCTTTCGACTCCATTAACATTTGCTGAGCAACCACCGGGGAAAGCACCATATCTTCATCCATAGTGTGAGTTGGAGTCGGACCCTCCCCCCACTTGAAGGGCACGTCCCACCTCCCTTGAACAGGCTTCACGTAGAAGAACTTGTCCTTCCAAACACTGTGTGAGGTAATCGTCGCACCCAGAATCCTCTTCGTGGAATTCCCATAGTTGTCCCGATGACGGACATGGTAAAAGGGGTACCCCCCCGGGCGACACCCCCACGTCAAAAATCGAAAGGAAGTGGTCCACCCCGCACTCGTACCCCTTGACGTGGCACCAGAACACATAGATACAAAGTGCAGCATATCCGTTGGGCACCAATTGGCTCGGACATATGCCGCAAGTCTTGAAAACTTCACAGAAAAAGGGTGGCATGAACGAGCACCACCCATAATTCACCTGTGCAAAATACACCGTGAGCATGCCCACAGGAGGATAACAAGCACTCTGATCCTCGGTTGGAATGTGAACAGTCACATTCTTCATAGCAGTCCCCGTGGCCTGGAACAGATCCATGACTTGCTCGTAGGTGACAACGGATCGAACCCCTTCAATTTTGGAGAAATCACGAACAGGGGGCTTCTTCGATTTTGAAACCCTAGCTTTCTTAGCCGAGGCGGCGCCGCTCCCTTCAGCGGTGGCATATTTTCTCTTACGGGTGGCAGCCGCAGGCCCAGCAAGGGGAGCAGTGACAACCGAAGCGACGGGAACATCAACGACGGAAGTGTTGACGGAAGAAGTCATTTTCTTTTTTGAGCGAGAAAAAGAGTTGGCAAGTCAGTAAAGAAAGAAAGCAAGAAGAAAAAGTTTGAGATATAAAAGAAGGGTGAAATGAGGAAGATGGTACGAACGAGCCTAATTATAGGCAACAGTCATCAAGACGTGCCCCATTTTCCACGACCCACGTATCCACTCGTGAAGCGACGTGTCCTTGAGATCGACAGACGGATGAGTAAAGCCCCATTTAAGACATCCAACGATCAAAAAGAACCATTACAATTATCTGGACCGTTGCTTCTCGGGGGCGAAAAGGTAATTTTCTTGCAATATTATGAATATATGCTTATCTGCACATAATACCCCCGAAAGTCCTAAAAAAGGAAAAACTCTCCTCCCCTCGCAAAAATTGCCAAAAAATAAAAAATAAATAAAAAGGAGTTAGAAAAATCCCCTTGCCTCACAGAGGCCACGGAATAAAATTTCCCTCATCTCTACGAGAGCGATCGAAATCTGGGGGGGCTAGTGTTAACCGTATAAAATAAAATACGAGATTAAAGAAAATATTAGTCCTAAATCAAAAGGATTAATAAATGGACAATACTATTGTCACGAGTACTTCCGACGAGTTGTACCCGCTCCCAACGAGGAGGCCCATCGGGTGTGACCAATACCGCTCGGTTATTAACCCAAAGCTGTAGGAGTGGCCATCCGACGAGGACACCCAGAAAAGGAGTGGATCATAGTGAATAAAATGAAGGAATGTTCTTGTCATCTTTTCTCTTTTTAAATAGCGCTTAGTTTTTGAACCACGGGCAAAGGCGTTCCAACCCAAATAAATAATTCAGTTAATTAGGTCGTAATTCCAAACCTGTTAACAACAAAGGTTTGTTATGCTAAATAATTCTTGAAACATACGAGCTGCAGTCGGATTTCTTGGCAGCAGTTTATGGTTTATGTATTACGACCTCCTAGATCATGTTATTTGAAAATATGTCTTCATACAAAAGATAGAAGACACCAAGGGTAGTATGCAGCTGAAAACAAAGACCAAAATAAATTCTCTACTATTTGTTATGATTTTTCTAAGGTGCATGGCGAATTCGACATTTCCTGCACAGTAAAGGTTTGGGCGTATTTTTGGATTGAAAATAACATGAAAAGAAATCTGGAATAAGTTTGCCCGAACAAAAACACAAAAAGGAACAACTTGTATTTCAAGAAACTTTTGCGGAATCAGATTATTTTGGGTTGTAGAAATTGTTGAACAAGGGTGCTTATTTATAGGCGAAAATCATAGTTTAACAATTAATTAGTTCATGCTCTTAAGGATGTCATGGCTTACCTCATCAATTAGTTAATTGCATATCAAGTCCCTCAATTATTTATAATTAAAATCCAAATAAGTATAATTAGATCTTTTTACATACATATTTACTAATGTAGATTTTCTAGGTAATTCAATCAACTTGGTTAATATTTGAAATTAAAATATATATTTTTGGATTAGAGACCTGTAAATATAATAAGAGACTAACCTTTAAGTTTAGGGGCTAAAATACAAATTTTAATAAACAGTTAGGGTCAAAATAGAAATTTTCAAAAGTTCAAGGACTAAAGTATAATTTATTTTTTTCCTAATTTTTCGGGGCATTACATGCTTAACTAGGATGCGAGACCCTACAGTCTCAGCGTCGATCAAGGCTCTGCTCAGTGACTTACAAAGTATAGGAGGCAGGATTCCCACCCTATTTGTCTTTGGTACACACCGAGAGGCGAATAGGTTATAGCGGACGTACTGGCAAAACAGGGATCCAACCGAGCTAGTGTAGACTGCCCACAACAACAAGCTTTTGGTGTAGCCCGGAGCGATTGTCCACCCGATTTGGTGTTATTAGAGTTGTATGATATACATTGTACATATCTGCGTTTATCCCACCAAACTCGACCCCGCACCATGTTGTGTACTCTTTGGCCTCGACCTTGATAAGTATATAACTAGTTTGTAGTGAAATTGCTCAATTGGAATACAAGATTTACCGAATTCAATCACAGTTGAATCCAGAAATCGAACTAGCAAATATGAATAACAATCGCACCAAAGAAAGTAAATCAACCACGGAGAACACACACAATTTACTTGGTTCAGCGTCATCAATGTGATGAAGAACCCTAATATCTAAGGGAGAATTCAAGATCCAATTCTTATTAAGTCGAGTAGAGTATAATGTGCAAAAAACCATTATGAAAATCGATCGTGAAACAGAGTATATATACAGTAGGCGATTATAAGTAACTCACGAAAAGCCCACATCCCACATGAATTAACTGCCTGCCTAACTAACTCTCGTCGCCTAGTTGCAACAGCTATACAAGCTTCCACAGTTGCCACTACGTCCAAGCTGGTAAAAGTATGGAAATTTCACTGAGCCAAAGTCACTAACTCCCACAATTCTCCACCTTATTTATGTAACTCTACCTCAATCACAAAACCAACAACTCAACTCATCCAACTAGTCCATCAGGCATTGATCAAACTTGTTGTTAGGCAAAACCTCTGTGATCATATCTGCTGGATTTTCCTCAGTTGCAACCTTCTTTACCATCACAGAACAACATGATATCACCTCTCTCACAAAATGAAGTTTGATATCCACATGTTTAGTTCTTTCATGATAAACTTGGTTCTTAGACAAATGTATAGCACTCTGATTGTCACAATGAACTGTGATCACATCATCTTGAATCCTCAGCTCCTTGGCAAACCCATCTAACCATAGAGCCCCATTGACTGCTTCTGCAAATGCAATATGCTCTGCCTCAGTTATTGATAACGCAACAACTCTCTGCAAGCTAGCTTTCCAACTAACTGCAGTTCCAAATGCTGTAAAGACATATCCAATAAGTGGTTTCCTGATGTCCAAACATCTAACATAATCAGGATCCACAAATCATTGAATGCCAGGCTGATTCTCCATCAGATGTTGCAACTCACTAAACACTAGAACTTTGTTGATGGTGTGTTTCACATATCTCAAAATCCATTGCAATGCCTTCCAGTGCACTCTTCCAAGATTAGCCATGAATCTACTAATCATGCTAATTGAGTAAGCCAAATCAGGTCTAGTGTAGACCATGGAATACATCAAAGATCCAACATCATTTACATAAGGAATTTCAGCCATAAAATCCTTATCTTCATTGGTGTTAGGACATTGATGAGTACTCAATTTGAACTGTTGAGACAATGGAGTTGTAACTCCCTTAGCTTCTTAAGATACTCCACATGAGACAAGTACAACAACCCTTTAGCCCTGTCTCTTCTCATCTCCATACCCAGAATCCTCTTAGTTGCTCTTAAATCCTTCATTTCAAACTCTCCATTGAGTTTGGATTTCACAGTTGCAACTTCGATATTGGTATTACTGATCAGAATATCATCAACATATAGCAACAAGAATGTAAACTGCTTCTCATCCTTGAACTTAAAGTAGACACATTTGTCACACTTACTTCTAACAAAGCCAATCTTCATCATGAATTCATCAAATCTCAAATTCTGTTGTCTTGGAGATTGCTTCAGACCATACATAGATTTATTGAGATTACATACATGATCCTACTTGCCTTTGATCTCAAATCCTTCTGGTGGCTTCATCAGAATGATCGCATCTAAGTTCCGATACAGAAATGCAGTTTAACATCCATTTGTTCCAACTCCAGGTTATACTTTGCTACAAGAGAAAGCAATATTCTGATAGACCTGTGTTTCACCACATGAGAGAAAACTTCATTATAACCATTGCCCTCTCTTTGAGTAAAACCTCTTGCAACTAACCTAGATTTGAACCTTCCCTTCTCAACGCCAGGGATTCCTTCTTTTTGTTTAAAGATCCATCTACATCCAACTAACCTAGAGCCCTTTGGTCTTTCAACAAGATCCAAAGTATTGTTATCCTTCAAACAATTCATTTCCTCAGATATGGCCTCCATCCACTTATGTCTATCCATGCTTTTCACTGTAGCATTGTAGTCACTTGGTTCCTCTTCCAATATACTACTTGTTGTTACCAGGGAATAAGTAAGCAAGTCTCCATAAATATACCTCTCAGGTGCTTTAGTTTCCATTCTAGCTCTATCTTTGGTCAGCATATAGTTGGATTCCACAGCCTGATCAACCACTTGATCAACATATTCATTGCCAATTGCAACTGGCTCTTCTTTAAGTAACCAATTTCCAGGATGATCTAGTTCACTATCAGCCGTAGGCTCCACCTCAAGCTGATAACCACTATCTTCCCCATTCCTTGAGTTAACACATTTGTTAATCTCAACAGCCTGCACATGTAAATCACCAGTTCCTTTAATAGTTATAGTGTCCTCATTGAACACCACATCTCTGCTTATAAAGCACCTCTTATGACCTGGTTCAAGACACCACAATCTGTATCCCTTCACTCCTTCTAGATATCCAAGAAATATACACATCAATGCTCTAGCTTATCCAACTTGATGTGTGCATAAACAGAACATCCAAACACTCTCAAATTACTTAAATCTATTTTGTGACTAGACCATACTTCCTCTGGTGTCTTCATATTTAATGATGTAGAAGGACATCTATTAATAAGATATCCAGCTGTTGCAACTGCCTCTGCCCATAAGACCTTTGGAAGGTTAGCATTTAGCAACATACATCTCAACATTTCAAGTATGGTTCAATTGAATCTCTCAGCTATTCCATTTTGTTGTGGAGTTCCGGCTACAGTGTTGTACCTTAAAATTCCATTTACCTTGCAATACTCATTGAGTTCAGCTGAACAAAACTCCAGACCATTGTCTGTTCTCAGTCTTTTCAGTTGCAATCCAGTTTGCTTCTCTATTCAATAGAATATTTCAAATGTTTGGTCCTTAGTCTTCAACATAAATAGCCACAACTTTCGGAATAATCATCCACAAGTGACAAGAAGTATCTTGCTCCAGAGTGTGAAGCAGTCCTTGAGGGTCCCCACAAATCAGCATGAACATAATCCAAAGCTCTCTTAGTTCTCTGTTGACCAACATTGAACTTAACCCTGTGAGCCTTTCCCATAACACAATGTTCACAAAAACTAATATTCTTCAGCTTCATCTCCCAACAGACCTTGCTTCCCCAACTCTAACAAACCTCTTTCACTCACATGTGCTAACCTCTTGTGCCCTAACTCAAACTTAGAAATAGCCCCCTGAACAGCTACTGTTGCAACTATACCCATGACAGACTTTCCTTCCAGTATGTAAAGGCCATTTTCCCTTACTCCTATCATCACCACCAGTGATCCCTTTAGAAGCTTTAACATACCATTTTCTCCCAAGAACTTATACCATGTTTTCTCTAATACACCAAGAGATATCAGGTTTCTCTTTAGATCAAGGTCATATCTCACCAATCTCAACAGTTTCTCAGATTCATTGTGAATGATGAACTTAACAGATCATATACCTTTGACTTTACAAGATTTGTTGTCTCCAAAATATACAGTTCCATTATCAATCTCCTCATATTCTTCAAATATAGTCTGATGTGGAGTCATGTGAAAGGAACAACCATAATCTAACACCCACACATTATCTGAATCTCTAACAGAAGCCATTAGAGCATCAACAGACTCATACCCCTCTTGCACACTTGCAACAGTGCAAAACTCCTTAGTCTTGTCACCACCATTATTCTGTCTTTCAGGACATAATCTCCTGGTGTGACCTTTTTTCTCATAGTGGTAACAAATGAATGGTTTTTTCCCATTCTTTCCATGTGACTTGGACTTCCTCTCCTTCTTCTTACTTTCCTTTTTCTGATTTTGTCCACTTACTGTTAGTCCCTCACCATTCTGTGATTTCTTTGCATTCCCTCTCACATTCAATTCCTTAGAATTTAGAGCAGATTGCACTTTATCGAGTGTTAAAGAATCCCTTCCAGATATAAAAGTTTCCTTAAAGTTAGCATGAGATTTCAGCAAAGCACTTAACAACAGTAACGCCTGATCTTCACCATCAATTGCAACATCAATGTTCTCAAGATCCAGAATCAACTTGTTAAACATATCAATTTGTTCCTCTATCGATTTGTCATCATGCATTTTAAGAGAATATAGAGACTGTTTAAAATACAAACGATTTACCAACGATTTGGTCATGTACAAGCTTTCAAGCTTCAACCAAACACGAGTAGCAGTTTTCTCCTTTGAGACCTACCGCAACACCTTATCGCCCAAAAGCAGGATCACGCCACTATGAGCCTTCTCCATCATAACCTTCTTCGATTTATCGTCGAGATCCTTATTGATGTTCGCCTCATCGAGTGCATCAACCAATCCTTGTTGAACCAATAGAGCTCGCATCTTCAATCGCCACAATCTGAAATTGTTTTGCCCTGTAAACTTTTCTACATCAAATTTTGCCTTCGCCGTGATCGAATCCATGTTCACCGCACCAATTTGTAATGAAGTCGCTCGACTGGAACGCAAAATTTACCGAATTCAATCACAGTTGAATCGCACAAATCGAACTAACAAATATAAATAACAATCGCATCAAAGAAAGTAAATCAACCACGGAGAACACACGCAATTTACTTGGTTCGGCGTTCTCTCATCAATGTGATGAAGAATCCTAATCCAAGGGAGAATTCGAGATCCAATTCTTATTAAGGAGAGTAGAGTACAATGGGCAAAAAAACGTTATGAAAATCGACTGCAAAACAAAGTATATATACAATAGGCGGTTATAACTAACTCACGAAAAGCCCATAGCCCACGTGACTTAACTGTCTGCCCTAACTAACTCTTGCCGCCCAGTTGCAATAACTATACAAGCTTCCACAATCTCAACTACGTCTAAGCTGGTAGAATTATGAAAATATCACTGAGCCAAAGTCACTAATTTCCACATAATCTGTGTTAGATAAAAATAAAAATTACATATAGTAAAGCAATTATAACTCTAAAAGGAATCTATCTCTCGAAATGAAGTAAGGTGGACCAAACAATATAAGCCGAATAAAATAACCATATTACAATGACAAAACAAATTAAAATTTGCTGTATTCAACATGCCTGATTCTATTCAGACTTAATTAGCCACGAAATTTCAAACAAAGCCCAAGTGATGAGGTGCATTAAGGACTAAGCAATTCCAATTTCCAACTGCCAGAAAAGAAAAAAAGGAATACTTGTTTTGAAAAAAACAAAAATAGGCAAAAGGCAGATATTTTAAAATAAATTCCAACTATAAAAAGGTCTACCAGACAATACTGCTGTCACTTCAGTCCCTTTCCAACATTCACAGTATATCTAACTCGACCCTTCCATACTTACATCCATTCATTTATATTTAATAAGCACAAAGCCAACTTATACCAAAATACCATTTTCCCATTCAAATGCCATTAAAATAATGAGCTTATAGTCATCATGCATATATACCATTTCCCCATTCAAATGCCATTAAAATAATGAGCTCATAGTCATCATGCATATATAGTGACACTGAGCTTACTCTCTATTCAAACATCATCATGAAAAATCTCATAGTTCCTTACTTTTTTATCTCTTCCATTTTCTTGATTTTTGGCTCAGCTTCCAGTTCATCACTACACCAAGATGAAGGTAAAAAAAAAAATCTGATTTTTGTATCATTTTACTTTTTTAGTTCAAAGTTTTGATTTTTATTGAAATCCCAGTTGGGGAAAATGAAAAAAAAATGTGATTTTTCTAATCAGTGAGGGCATTGAAGGAGATTGGTGTAAAGTTGGGCAAAAAAGATTGGGACTTTACCAAAGATCCTTGCAGTGGAGGAGGGAATTGGAGTTTGCCTGTTGCAGTGAAAGGATTTGAGAGCTCTGTTACTTGCAATTGCTCTGTTAATCACAATTCTACTTGCCATGTTGTTAGCATGTATGCTTGTTTACAAACTCTCTCTCTCTCTCTCTCTCTCTCTCTCTCTCTCTCTCTCTCTCTCTCCCTCACACACACACACACACACACACGCTCGCGCGCGCTATTAAATATTAATATTAATGTTGGAGTGAAGATATTGTTAGAATTAATGCCTTTGTTCTCATATGGGTAAAGGGTACATTGCTTTGCTTCTTGATTTAACTTCTAAGGGATGGTCAAATTGAAGTAAAGTAATGAAAACAAGCTGTCTTTCTACTTCAGTTTTCTTTCTGTTTTAATTAGTGTTAGCAATTTAGCAGTTGTATATGTTGTTTTGTTTGTGTATGCATGAAATTTTGGTTTGTGATTATTGTATTGTCCTAGGTTTGTGTTGTGCTTGTGGCTTTAGAGTTTAAATTCTTGGTACTGTGAAAATTAGTGCTTTTTCCATGAGTAATTGTAACTTAAAACTTTAAACGAGCTCTCACTCTCACTCTCAGAACAAGGAGTTGACTTAGTCAATCAGTTATCGTTTAGTCAGCGGTTGACTTTGTTGACTTCATATTCACTCATCCAGCTGTGTAATGAAGCTGAGGGGTCCATGTTGTGTTAAAGTGTTCCCATTTCCAAGTCCTGGTAGGGGGTGTTTGTTGGGAATATATAGAGATTATTAATTTTCCTCTGCTTTCTACTTTGACCTTCTAGAAGAGGCAATAATTTATTATGGTGAATTCGAATCCCACCACCGCTCAATTATCCGTGTTAGGCGTAACAAAAATACGTAAAAGATAAACATACATGAATAGATGTCGATCATTTCTCCTAGCATGAGCGTGTAGATGAGTTGGGGTTGGCATATCAGTAGTGGAGTTGATGGAGTAACTTGTTCTTGTGGAACTTAAGTAGAATGTAGGATGCTACCTTAAACATTTCTTACTCCTGATTAGGCCATGTTCCTCAGATTTGTCTAATCTCGTGTTTATTTCCTGCAAAAATTCTCATCTTGTCATTTGCAGACGTTAATTTGCATATAAGAATTTGCCTGTCGAAGTAGTTAATGATCATATGCTTAACAACGGTTTGCCCCTACATAAAAAATGCTGTTATCTGGATACCGTTGCACGTGTTTCTAACTTTGCCGCGTTATACTACTGCAGTGCTTTGAAGGCACAGAATCTTACAGGAGTTGTTCCTCCTGAATTCGCTAGGCTTCGGCACCTTACGCATTTGTAAGTTACAACTACATTTCGATTCATTTTGTGCTCAAAAAATGGTATTTCTCAATGCTATGTAGTAGTTCTTCCAGGTACCAGATTTTCAGTTCTTGTGTTTCTTATAATGCAGGGACCTTAGTCGCAATTTGCTCAATGGTCCCATACCTCCTCAGTGGGCTAAAATGCGTTTGGTTGACGTGTAATTTAACCATCCCGCTTTCAGTCCATTCCTTTCTATGCTTTACATTAATTTTCACTTTCAATTGTACGATGAAAAGCATTAATTTGTGCACTCAATTTTACTAAATGCAGGTCTTTTATGGGAAACAGATTATCTGGCCCATTCCCTAATGTTATCACCAGAATTACCACACTTGTGAACCTGTACGATTCAATCCTGTTTAACTCTCTCGAATCTTTGTTTTTGTTTTTATTTCAAGTTGATAAATCCACGCGGTGTTACGTTGTAGTTACTTTTAAATGTTTCACGTACAATGTATGTTAAAGATATCAATTATTAATCATTGTTCATTTTCTTTCAAACTAATGTTGAGATTTTGAGTGCAGGAGTCTCGAGGGGAACCAGTTTACTGGATCAATTCCTTCGGATATTGGACTCTTGGTCAATTTACAAAAGTTGTAAGTGATTTTTATGTCCCTTTTCTTGAGATCTCTTACTGGCTGCCGCGAAACTTATGCTCATTGGTCGTTCGCTTCTTTCAGTGTTTTGTCATCAAATGCATTCACAGGGGAACTGCCTGTGGCACTGGCCAAATTGACCTCCTTAACTGATTTGTATGTACATTTGCTCATTTTCATTCCTCTATCGATATGAGCCGTGAAATAGACTTGTTTTTATATTCATCGCCAGTTCCTGATCAAATTTCACTTTATAACAGCCTAAAACATTTTATGTCATTCTTTTTATAGTGTAATCACGTTTATATCTTACTATATATTGTTTCATCTTAGTTTGTTTCCTGACTTCTTCGATCCCCACAAGTAAAAAACTGCAAAAAATGAAATAATTGAGGAATAGTTAATTGGTTATCAACTTTTCCGCATGTTATGTCAGCTAAGTTTTCTATTTTATTATCAAGATCTCTCTTTTTTGTGACGTCATTCTGAGTTCAAGCCCCAGTTTACTTACTTGGTTCTCTTTGTAAATGATATACCTGGTTCTTTTTATAAAACTTCAGGAGAATAAGTGACAATAACTTCACAGGAAAGATACCGGACTTTATCAGCAACTGGACGCAGATTGAAAAACTGTAAGCCGCATCCTTTATCTAAGTCAAATCTTTCTAAAGACATATCCTGGTGAGACGCGTATCACATAAGAATTCTGTCTACAACATTGTCCGATCATGTGCTTATGTTGCAGGCACATTCAAGGCTGTTCTCTCAAGGGCCCGATCCCTTCTTCTATCTCTTCCCTGACAAGCCTAACTGATTTGTAAGTTACTACAAATGTCTTGATTCTTTCTCGTACGGGTGCCAAAGATTCTTATCTGTCTCTTTATCATTTCTTTCTATGAATTTCAGGAGGATTAGTGATTTAACAGGAGGAGGGTCTACTTTTCCCCCACTAAGCAGTTTGACGTCCATGAAAGTGTTGTGAGTTTTCTTTTGGCCTCTGGTTACTTATAATGGAGTGTTATCAGCAAGACTACTAAACTCGATTCTATTGTGTAGGATACTGAGGAGTTGCTTAATACATGGAGAGATTCCCGAATATGTTGGAAACATGAAAAAGCTGAAAACTCTGTAAGTATTTTTAGACAAAGTTTGTTCCTGTTAACTACTCAAATCTATATATTATGTTATACTATCATAAGATATTAGATATTTCTGAAGTTTTAAACTGTACTATTAAATGTAGGGACCTTAGTTTTAATAACTTGACTGGAGAGATTCCAGCTTCTTTCGACCATCTTGAAAAAGCCGACTTTTTGTAAGTTCCCTTCTCTTTTCACTTCTTTTTCTTTGAGTTCTTATTCCTTTATTCTTCATTTTTAAAGCATACTGATAAATAATGACGAATAACCAACTATTTGCGATTCGTAGGTATCTGACTGGAAACAGGCTTACCGGACTAATTCCTCAATGGCTTTTTTCAAGAAATAAGAACGCGTAAATGATCTTTCTTCAAGCTGCAATTCATTTTCGTTTCATTTGGAAAATAAAGTTCCACTTTTGAATACCATCCATCATTATGTGCAGCATTTCCTTTCTTGTTGAAAACTCACAGTGAAGCAAATTGTCTGTTATTTCATTCACGATTTTTACAATTTTTTTCTTTTGTCAAGTGTTTAACATTTCTTTGTCTTGTTTTACTATTCCACGAACAGGGATATCTCTTTTAACAATTTTACATCGGAAAGATCGTCCCGAGGTGATTGCATTCAAGGGAGCAGCATGTAAGTAGTTTTTACGATTAAAAATTCACAAATTTTCTAAGAGTTTCTTCTGATGTTGAATTCGTTGACTTATTTGCTCCAGAAACCTGGTGGAGAGCTACACATCATCAGCAGTAGCTGATAAATCGTAAGTCTGCCTTTTTCACGCCTTAGACGATCATTTCGGATCGTTTTTTTTTTTTTTTTTTTCATTATAATAGCTTTTGGAATGCTAACTATTTTCCATAAATATCTTTTTTGGGCATGCGTAGAGGTATTAAAATCCACACATGTCTGCTGCAAGATTTTCCATGTCAGGAACCTGAAAATCGTGAGTATATATTTCACTACCTTTGTGGTTTGAAATATTCATTTTCCTTATTAATGAAGTAGATTAAAAATAAAACATTCTCTCATTATTGACTCAACAGAATACTACTCGTTGCGCATCAATTGTGGTGGAAATGATGTAACCATTGATGGCAATAACGTCTACGAAGCTGATTTAGAGGCAAGAGGTGCTTCAATGTTCTACAGTCGACGGAACTGGGCATTTAGCAGCACCGGCAACTTTCTGGACAACGATCTTGATGCAGACAAGTACATCGAAACAAACGTTACTTCTCTGCATAATGTCAGTAGCCCTTTAACCGAACTCTACGAAACCGCTCGTGTATCTCCCCTCTCCCTCACTTACTACGGCCTTTGTCTCCTCAATGGAAACTACACCGTGAGACTTCATTTTGCGGAAATTGTGTTTACGAACGATAGTTCGTTCGACAGCCTTGGTAGACGAGTATTCGACGTCTATTTGCAGGTAAATATTGGCAAAAAAATAAAACGATATGCTGAAGTTTTTTTTTTGCTTCAAATTTGTTGGATCTCATCCTGTAGGGAAAGCTGGTGTTGAAGGATTATGACATTTCTGCTAAAGCCGGTGGGCCGGGTAGGCCCGTTGTGGAGACTTTCACCGTGGCGGTAACGAGCCGTACCTTGAAAATTCATCTTTATTGGGCTGGAAGAGGGACTACAGGCATTCCAATTAGAGGAACTTATGGTCCTCTTATATCAGCTATATCAGTAGATCCTAGTATGTCTTTTCAATATTTGTAATTCGTTGCAACCTTTTACTTTCAAAACTCCTATGTTTTTCTTTTTGCAATAAGCATGACCGAGTTTTCAATTGACTTCGTTGCTTTAACGCCAGATTTTAAACCTCCAACTCATCAAAAGAAAATAAAAATGGCAATCATCGCGGGACCAATAGCTGGAGCAGGATGTCTTGTGTTTCTGATTCTAGGCATCTTACATAAGAAAGGATGCCTTGGTGGCAAAACACAAGCGGATAGAGGTATGAATCTTCCTAGTACGTTAGTATGTTGTTGAACTTCTCGATAGTACAGACCAAAAGAAGAATTCTTGCGGGAATTCTAAATTTTCTGATAATTATATTCTTTGTCGGTATCATGTATAGAGCTACGAGGCCTCGACCTACAAACGGGTCTTTTCACGTTAAGACAGATCAAGGCCGCAACTAAGAACTTTGATCCCGCCAACAAGATTGGTGAAGGTGGTTTCGGTTCAGTTTACAAGGTACTCTTGTATTCGTTTAACTATACCATAACAACACATATCTTATTTTCTCTCGATTTATTCGACCATCCTACATGCATTGTAACTTTCTTTTGTATTCAGGGTCTACTGTCAGATGGAACTATAATAGCAGTGAAGCAACTCTCCTCGAAATCTAAACAAGGAACGCGTGAATTTGTTAATGAAATAGGAACTATATCTGCTCTGCAACACCCGAATCTAGTAAAGCTTTACGGATGTTGCATTGAAGGAAATCAGTTGATTCTGATATACGAATACATGGAGAATAATTGTGTGTCGCGAGCCCTTTTTGGTGAGTTTTCTAATACGATTTTACTTCCAATTAAAAATCAAAAGCCATTTTCAGTAAGCTTATTACCCTCGTTGTTGCAGGAAAAGATACGGCACAAAAGCGGAAGTTAGACTGGCCAACAAGGAGGAAAGTTTGCCTTGGCATTGCTAGAGGATTAGCCTACCTTCACGAGGAGTCGATACTGAAAATAGTTCATCGAGACATCAAAACTAGCAATATTTTGTTGGACAAAGATCTTAACGCAAAAATATCAGATTTTGGTTTGGCAAAGCTTCACGAGGAGGGAAATACCCATATTAGTACTCGGATTGCTGGAACAATGTAAGTTCTTGTAAAGCTCGATATGCCAAACTTCCATTTGTCAGATCTTTACTCTGTCATGATTCATGGTCAGGTAAGTTTAATTGCACAAGCTCGTTTATCAGTGGACAGAATGAAGGCTGTAGCTTAGTAACTCGTGAACTTAAACTTGAGCTTTTACATATCAACTCACTGGTTTTCCATAATCGACAGTAACACGTAAACTTGAACTTTATCTTGAATTTCTCTAAGTGCCTCACAATTGCAGAACCACTTGTTTGAATCTCGCTATTGCGCAATACTGGATTACAATTTGCAAGTTTTGTTATGTAGAGGTTATATGGCTCCCGAGTATGCAATGCGTGGCTATCTGACTTACAAAGCAGACGTCTACAGCTTTGGGGTGGTCGCTCTCGAAATAGTCAGTGGCAAAAGCAACACAAACCATAGACCAACTGAAGACTTCGTGTATCTTCTCGACTGGGTAAATATTATACGCACCAAACACCATCTTTTTCTTTCAAGATATAATCTTCATCCACGTTCTGTTACGATATTTAGATTTCGACATTGTTGTCTGTTTCATCAGGCCTATGTATTGCAAGAGAGGGGCAGCCTACTGGAGTTAGTTGATCCTGAATTAGGATCCGCATACTCGTCAGAAGAGACAATGGTAATGCTGAACGTGGCACTTCTGTGTACGAATGCTGCTCCAACTTTAAGGCCAACGATGTCCCAAGTGGTGAGCATGCTAGAAGGTCGAACGGCTGTTCAGGACTTACTTTCTGATACGGGATTTTCGACAACTGATTCGAAGTTCAAGGTGATTAGGAACCATTTCTGGCAGCATCCGAGCGTGAGTCATAGCATGTCCAGTAACAGCCCGTATACGGATTCGTCTCAGTCCAATGTAGATAGGGAAGAAAATGAGATTGTTGAAAGAAAAAATCAAGATTTGTCCGATTAGAGGTTCTAATTTTGCATGACAGTTCTTTAAAGCAAATTGTAATTGTACATAGTCTTTAGGAGAAAATAATGTTGTACTGTAAAGGGATAATCATGGGATGTTAGAACAGTGCCAGACAAAGTAATGCAAAAACATTATATCTTTTGGTCAGAGTCTCTGACAACAAAAACAAAATATCCAAACATGATGCTTACTAAACTAAACCAAATCAAACATAAATTTTCTAGGGATAATTACATCTACTTTCTTTGAAGAGTAGCATAATTACAGAAACCTCTTGTATTGTTTGAAAAACTATGTAGACGCGTGTGAAACTTAAAAAAACATGTACATGTCGGGTTTATTTGTAATGTTTCCAAACTTGGAGTATATGTCCATAATCTCCCGTACCTCGAAGGGGTCTATAGGTAATGCTTTTCCGATTTCTAGGGTTTGTTTGTGTAATTGTTTCAAATAGTAGGAAATATTTTTGTTATTAAACTAAATTCTAGAGGTGTTTTGTAGTAACCCATTTTTAATTATAAATTTGAAGAAATTACAATTTTGATTTCTATAATATTCTTTTCACAAACACCTTAATATAGGGTAAAAAAATATTTAACCCTCAAACGTGTCACTCCAATTTATTGAGACTGTTACCACACGATAATGCCAACACTTATCAAAATAATAAACGACTGATCAAGGATTTAGAAAACAAAGTCGCATATTTTACAATACGTTGAAGGATCGTAAGAGAAATAAGTTGGGAGTAAGATGTAAAATCTATAAGTTTGGGGTATTATAGACGGGTCAAGTAATTAAAAGTTAAAAACTTCAAATTAGTTATTTATTTAATTATGCATAAAATAGAGAAAAATGTTTGAATATATAATGGAAACAAAATAAATAAATAAATAGAGCGTTAGTTATGTGATTGATTTGATCCGCAATTGAAAAATGGCGAGCTTCTTTCTCAAATCCGCGCCATGGATTCTGCTACTGCTACTGTTCCTCTGCAGTTCGATCCCGTCAAGTGCGTCCAGTTACTCTACTTCCACCATGCACACCAACAATTGGGCAGTCCTTGTTTGTACATCCCGCTTCTGGTATTGTACCTTCCCCCACCCCATCTATTCAATAGTTAGCTCTTCTAAGCTGTTTATTGACTAGTTTTTTTTTTTTTTTTTTTTTGTATATTTCATTTCAGGTTTAATTATCGGCACATGGCAAACACTTTGTCCTTGTATAGGTAAACCCTATTCTCTCTAATTTCAATTTATTTCATAATTCCTGATATGAGATGTTGTGATCGTCGTATAGTCAATTCGGTTATTGGTGTTAACGGACGGTTGGGATGATGAGGTGTTGGGAAGTTAATGCCCTGTAATTTAGGAAATGCGAGCAATCGTTGTTTTGAGATCATCTCGATATATTCTGGAAAATTCGTAAAAGTGGTAGCTACAACAAACATACAGTATTCTATCATGTTTCATTTCGATAGTGTCAAAAATGAAAAACGTTTCAGTACCTTTTAAGTTTTAACCGTGTGGACATTTTGTCAGATAAGTGATAGTGTAAAAAAATTGCACTATTCCTTCTCTGACATTTTGTAGGGCGGTTTTCCTTGTCTGAATGTGTGCTTTGGCTGCAGAACTGTTAAGCGGTTAGGAATACCGGACGAGAGGATAATTCTTATGTTGGCTGATGACATGGCTTGTAATGCTCGAAACAAGTATCCTGCACAGGTCTTCAACAACGAGAACCACCAGCTCAATTTGTATGGAGAAAATGTTGAGGTTGGTTTGCTTCTTTATTCACTCTTATTCGAAAGATTCATCTGTATGTTTAAATAGGACAGTAAGTGAATGAGTTCTCGTGTTGTTGGGTTTCGGTTTCACTGTTGATGAAGCAAGGATGTCTGTAACTGAGGGCAAACGCCTTGCGAGAGCATTCCTTTTGGCATTATTATTAAATTTTAATACAGCACTCTTATGACATATGCAGCAGATACACGAATAATGCCCCTGGCAATTTAACTGCATAAGCTGATAACTTATAGTCTGGATATCTGATGTGTTATATAGATCAGGAGAAATCCAACGACCTAAACTTCTTGTTGTTGCTTTCTCAATGTGTTGACTTTTCTGCTGCTCTTGCTTATTCCTTCCAGTTTATACTAGAGTTATTTTCTCAAAAGACATAAATTAACCATTTTGTTTCGCTTTTGTTATTGAAATTGTTAATGCCACCTCATCTCTTATTTCGTTTTAGTAAAATGTGTTGAGTTCATGAATAGGATCATTCTTCTTATTTCCAATATCGGTGCATGCTTAATCTCTATCTATCACAGTTTGGAAGCTTCATCTCATGCAAAGAAACTGATATGAATTTGGTGCTATTTTATTACACTATCAATTATCATCATATTTTAACATGTCACAAGATATTTGGCTAGAGAGTTTCGTGTTATCTGAAGAAGAAACATCCAGATTCTCTCTTATTCAATCAGTTTTGTTAGAATATCAATGTTAAATAGAATACGCCGTCCGACCTGGTACTCAGTAAACCCAAAATGGCCATGCTTTATACGATTAACCTGTTTAAATGTGAAGTCTAATCAGGATTGTCCATTTGATTCAGAATTGGTGGTGTTTTTGCGATTGTTGTGTCACTGACTATGCTGTGCTCCAACTTAGGTAGATTACAGAGGTTATGAAGTGACGGTTGAAAATTTCTTACGAGTATTAACTGGACGTCACGAAGCAGCTGTCCCAAGGTCGAAAAGACTTCTTAGTGATGAAGGTAGTCATATACTTCTTTTCATGACTGGGCATGGCGGGGATGAGTTTCTTAAATTTCAGGACGCAGACGAGCTACAGAGCCATGATTTAGCTGATGCAGTCAAACAAATGAAGGAAAAGAGGAGGTATATCTTTTTGTGCTGGCTTTTGATTCTTTATTAGCATTTTTAAGAATATATATTTGATCTTGTTTTTGTGTGATGAAATTATGAACTCGAGGATATTTGACATACCAACAGTTACAAGTAAGTGACAATCACTTGAGCACAGATCACAATTTGTTTCCAAGTGTGTTTACGCCTATTAAGTATCAAAAACTTGTTGGAAGCTTTTCAGAGTACTTTGAAATGCTATGAAAATAGGTAGTGCAATAAACATGGAAAATTACTTTTAGGTTGGTTTCTAACGAGTTGCAAATGGAAACATTTTAAGGTATCTGATGCAAATATGTAGCAACTTTAATCCATGGCAAGGGTTATAAGCATCTCTATTTCATTCTATCACCCCATGCTTCCAAGGAATTTGTTACTTGCATTATAAGTTCCTTTCTATATTAATGTAAATAAGCCAGTAAAATTGGATTTTGTATCAGCTGATGTTGACAATGTTTTCATGTTTTAATAATTATCAGATTCAAGGAACTGCTAATAATGGTTGATACTTGTCAAGCTGCCACTCTTTTTTCTCAGGTGGGTGATCCTTTTCTTGCTATAGTGTTTTTATCTGATTTCTGTCTCACCATCCAGCCTGACTCTTCGCTAACCCCGCTCTCTCTTTGTCACAATTCCACTCCTGTGTGTTTGTTTTTTGCATGTGTAAGTGCCTGCTCTCCTCTCAATCACATCTGAAATTATATGTTGTTTATCCAAAATGAGTTTGTGGGTCTTTCCCTTTTCTTGAATCTATATAAATTAGGCATACATCTGAACCAATTTAGCTTCTAACTTTGATGACAATGACATAAATAGAAAAAGCTTGCTCAATTATAGTTTTCCATGGTGAAGATGCCATCTTTGCATACTGTTCAGCTCGCATGTTTTGATTGTAAATTTGTATTTCGACTCACATCCAATCCCTTATTCTCCTCTCTTTCGAGACCTTGTATTGTGCAAGTTCCTCAATCAAATCAAAATATAGAGAGTAACTAGGCATGCCATGGCATGACCACTTGAGCTGTTTTTTCTTTTTTTCCTCCCTTGCTAGGTAATCAGATGGAGTACATCTGTTTCTCCTTGAAACAAAAGCAAATTCAATTTTTTTTTTCTGAAGATAAAAAATACGTATCCGCTTTGGTTTGCCATTTATGCCCTTTCTCATCATATATTCCTGAGTCAGCTTGCTAGTTTCATATTTTCACGACCGAAGTAAAAATATATGCTTTGGGATACTATTAAATGTGAAGTCTAAGTATTCGGTGCATGCAGCTTCAATCGCCTGGTGTTTTGGCCATCGGAAGTAGCATGAAAGGCGAAAATTCATATTCACATCACTTGGACTCTGATGTAAGTGAAATTACCAGCCTGTTGTCTCTGGCATCTTCATATTGATTAGACAGTCTAACATATCTAGGCTCCTGTACGTTGTTGTTATTCTTGTTTTCTCTTCTTGCCGTTGTCTTTTTGGTTTATTCTCTTTTTCCCTTTGATACAGGTTGGTGTATCAGTTGTAGACCGGTTCACATATTATACTCTTGCCTTTTTTGAGAGGTTAAATATGTATGACAACGCCTCTTTGATCAGGTAAAGGAAAAAAAAATATCAGGTCCAGTTAGTTATAGTATTACTGAGCCCTGTATTGTATAAAACCTCTATATGTATGTCATGGTGTATATATAATTGGGATATTACTTAAAGCATTTGAGGCCCTTCAGGGCTCCTGCAAAGAACTGCCCTGATTACATTAGTTATTCGATCAACTTCCATCCCCCCAACCCTCCCAATAATAAAAATTATATATGCATATAAAAAAGAAGATTTTTACTTCCTTTATTAGACGCAGGATTCTTTATTCTTAACTTTTGAACTGGACTTTGTTTCGCAGTCTATTCAAATCTTATGACCCAAATACATTGGCGTCAACTGCATACTATCGGACTGATCTGTATCAACGACAGTTAGAAGAGGTATGCAAAATTCAGTTAGTAATTTGCTACTAACAAAGTGTTTCTTTTTGTGGTTTTGTTTTAGCTCCATATGATAAGAAGTATTTATCTTTCTCTATTTGATTATATGCTTGTGGGTGCTGAAGCTTTAATTAGATATGTCGTAAAGGATTTTTCTTTTTATTCCCATATGCGGTTTACTCCAGAAAGAAATGTCAAGAAGAGGATTTGCGGTATAAAATTACTTAAAAGGAATAGATTAATGAGCAAAAGCTGAAGTTCTATGTGAGTTGTTTGATTTACTAAATGGCTTTCTAATCTGCGATTGGTGCTGGTTTTAGGTACCTGTGACAAACTTCTTCGGTTCTGTCATGGAAACGATCCATACTGATTCACCTTATCGAGCCTTCTCAGGCAAATATTCAGACAAATCCAATATTAAGATGCCTTCAGATCAATCAAGCAGGGACAAAGGAAGAACACTACAAAGTTCTGACGAAGAACAACCACCATCTGACCTCAACATTAAGGTGAGAGCTCTGTATCTGTCCAAATTAGACAATGTTAACTTTTACGTTGACACTTCAAGTTTGACTTCGGGCTCTGATTGTAAGTGAATTAGTGAGACATGACTAATGGAAATTGCCTGTACTGCAGAAAAAAGGGAATGGTTGTCCGTTTACACGCACTTGGAATACAGTTCTTGGCAGGATGGAAGAGATGAAGCAAATAGATAGCATAGTGAACTATGGTTTGTTAATGATGTTCCCCGTCGCCGTTGTTTCATCTTTGCTTTCACGTTGAAGTTTACACGTGCATGAACACGTGTGCATGCACGCAGTTACGTGGACACACACGTGCTTTTCTCATATACTTATTTATGTGCTTGGAGATGGCATTACACGTTTAAGAATTTGTTTGCGTCAATTGTCACAAATTCGAATATCTAAATGCGGCCTATGATGGTTACGTAGTTTAGATTTATATTTACCTTAGATAACGTAGTTAAACTAGTTATAATCTTTAATATATCAAAGTTATAGCTATAATTATGTATTATTGGATACCATAATTTCTTTAAACTTCAAAACGAACTTTGGGATCATATGGTTGGTTTACTTATTTCGTGTCGTGACCAACAGTGTTACTGTTTTTTTCGGAAGAACTCTCTGATATTGGAAATAGTATCGATGGATAAGTGTTACCCATAAAATATTTGCAAACAATTATAGAATAATTGTATCTGATTAGTGTAAGTGTCACCTTTAATAGTAATGTTGCATTTGCATAATCTATTGAACAAATTATTATGAAAAACCAAGTCCTTCATTTTCGTAATCCCAAGCTCATGAAATAATCATTATTTTGGAGTTTGTCGAGTCCTATTTTTATTGTACAACAGGGGTGTATTACGAATTATTTACTCATTACTCATTAGTCACAACATAGTCTGAAAGAAAGTTCGACCAATTCGAACCAGAGAACTGCTCTCTCTCTAGAGCTCCTTTTGTAAGGACTAGTCTTTTTTGACATTATTTCCCTCTCTCTTCTCCCGTCTTCTTCTTCTACCCTCTCTCCTCCTCTCCTATTCTTCCTCCGGTCATCTGTAGCTGCTCTCCCTCTTCGGTCCATGGAGAAATTTAATAGTCAAGTCCAGATTCAAAAGAATACTCTTCATTTCGACCCTCTCCCCCCAACACCTCTAAATCTGCAAATCCCTAACCCTCATATGGAAAATCAACCAAAAACCATTGTAGCCAAAGCTATCACTGATAAGCAACTAAACAATCAAGCTTTCAAAACCACTCTCCTCCAATCTTGGGGAATCAGATACCAGCTGGAAATTAACCACATCCATAAAAACACGTTCGTGTTTGTTTTCAATAACCACAACGATGCTGATAGAATAATACGCCAAGGACCTTGGAACTTCAAAGGTCATCTCGTCACTCTCAACATCTGGCCTCCAGACAAACCTTTCGATGACCTGGATCTTTCCAAAACACCGATATGGATAAGAGCCTTCAATATTCCAGTCTATTTCATCTCTCAAGGACTGGTAGAATCAATAGGTAATTCAATTGGAAAGTTCATTTCAGCTAATATCAAAGAAGGGGCAAAATGGAATCGCTACATCAGAATCCGTATCGAACTCAACACTGAAGAACCACTCACAAATCACTGCATGCTAAGGGTAGCTAACTGCTCTGAGTTCAAAGTCAACATTCAATATGAGAGACTGGGTGATTTCTGCTTCCATTGCGGACTCCTCGGTCACAAAATGCAGGTTTGTCCTCAAATCCCTAACTTAGATAATCTTCCTGAATCATATATGTTTGGGCCTTGGTTAAAATCGGAGAACAACATAGAACACCCCAAAATCCTTCCCCGTCCGACACTATACCCTCCCCCACCTCGACCAGCCGCCACTATAATCCCTAACCCTAGCCCTTTAACCCCAGTGGATGAAAACCCTAGTCTTCCCAAAGTGCTTTCTGCTGGTCAAACCTTAGAAAGCACTAAAAACACTTTTCAGGTAAATCCTACTGATAAAGACATCATTTCTGAAGCAACCATCTCTCTGTGTCAGCTTTACTTGGGCAAACAAAAAGTGTCGGATAAAGACAACTCCCACTATCAAAGCATGGCAAATAAACTTAAAATATCTCCACTTGATATATCATATGACTTAAAAATAGTCACTGAAGATAAATCAACGACCCATGCTGGCTCAGCCTTAGCTGGAGAAATGATACTTAAGAATCAGCCTTTACACACAACAATAACTCTTCCTACTCTCTTACCTACCTTAACAACCTTATCCACCCTCTCAAACTGCCCACAGGGAAAAAGAAGTTCTCCATCTCTCCACTCCCTCCAAAACTCAAAAAAAACCTTTTTTAGAACCCCACTATCCAACTATATGTTAACATCTACCCCCTGAACCCTCCCCTCAAACTACTCCAATTGACACCATGGCTACAAACACTGTGATTCAGGAAATTTTCTTGGAAGGGGCTTTGATAACAAAGCACATTAGATCATTTAGACCTAAATCTGCAGTTATCATCAATGAAATTGAAAATTCTCAAACCTCAGAACCAGCTGGCGCCATCTCTGTGGCTAATTCATCTGACAAAATCCCCTCTCCTTCCAGTGAACTATCAGACTCCAAGCTTATCAAAATCAAGGCCCCAGAGGGGGACAAAAACGGATGTCTCTTAAAATAATTGTGTGGAACTGCCAAGGGTTGGGTCAACCCAAGGCAGTTAGGGCTCTGGATGGCCTACTGGCTTCTGAAAATCCAGACATTCTATTCCTCTCTGAAATTAAATCTAGCAACTTGCTTCCTGTCTTCAAATCTCTGAAAGCTAACAAGCTCATTCACTCTCATCTCTCCCCTCCCATTGGAATTTCAGGTGGCATCTGCATAGCCTGGAAATCCAATGTTTCTCTCTCTCTCTCCTCTCTTCCTCTCATTGGTTCATTCACTGCAATATTCTCTTCCCACTCTCTAATAATCCTTTGTCTTGGTACTTCACGGGGATTTACTGTCCTTGTGAAGAAAATCTCAAATCTACTTTTTGGAGTTCTATCAAAGAACTGAATGTGACTGTTAACTCTCCATGGATAGTAATGGGAGATTTCAACTCCATTTTGACTCAAGAGGAGAAAAAAGGAGGCAACCTCTTTAATCCTTCTTCCAATAATATCTTCCAATCTTCTATTGATACTCTTGATCTTTCTGATATTGGTTTTAAAGGTAAGATCTTTACCTGGAGCAACAACAGACCAGATGAAGGTAACATCAAATTGAGACTAGACAGAGGTGTAGCAAATCAACCATGGCTCACTTCCTTTCCTAAATCCTCCCTCCACCACCTCCCAGCCATTGGCTCTGATCACAAGCCTCTCCTCCTCGTGACAGATTCTCAAAGTCCCACAGGCCATAAACCCTTCAGATTTGAGACCATGTGGTCTCTGGACCCCTCTTGTCATGACACTATTCAAAAAGCCTGGAACAATACTTTATCTCTCACTCCTCCTTTCAAACTTGTGGCAAATTTTAAGGCTGTGAAAAAGGCTTTAACTTCCTGGAATAAAGTTCATTTTGGCAACTGCTTTACTATCTTGAAAGATATTATCAAAGCTATTGATACTTTGCAGGACCAGGTACCATCAGCTGCCAACCTCCAAAAAGAAAAAATTCTCCAGCAGAAACTGGATGCCACAAGGAAAATGATAAAAATTCAATGGAACCAAAAGGCAAAAGTCAAATGGATTGAAGAAGGTGATGCAAATTCCAGATTTTTCCATCTATCCACAATCTTCAGGGGTAAGGTTAACAAAATCCATTACATTGACACTAATTCAGGTAACTCTGCTACCTCCTGGACTGATATTGGTTGCTCTTTTCAAAATTACTTTGTGAACCTGTTTAACACTGACTATAACCATTCCACTTACCCCTTCCCTCCTGACTTAGATAATTTATTTAACTCTGTGATATCATCTCCTGATAACAATTCTCTATGCACCATTCCCTCCCCCTCTCTCATCAAGAAAACCTTTTTCAACATGGATTCAAACTCTAGCCTAGGACCTGATGGTCTTAATCCTCACTTCTTCAAAAAATACTGGTCAATCATTGACTCTGATGTGATAAAAACTGTTAGAGACTTCTACTCTAACAAACCCATGCCCAGAGCCTTGAACCACACTTTCATAGCTCTTATTCCTAAGAATGAAAATGCTTCCAGGAATGACCAGTACAGACCCATCAGTCTTTGTAATGTTATTTACAAAGGAATCTCTAAAATTCTTGCTGATAGATTAAAAGTTTATCTGAATCTCTTTGTCTCCCCCCTCCAGTCTGCTTTCATAGCAGGCAGAAACATCCAGGATAACATTATTATTGCTCATGAGTTGATGCACTTCTTAAACTGTAAAAGAGGGCCTAATCCATTCATGGCAATCAAAATAGACCTTGTCAAAGCCTTTGACAGGGTTGAATGGCCTCTTCTCCTCTCTATCCTCCATCAACTAGGATTCTGCAATACTTTTATCAACTGGATCAAAATCTGCATCTCTACTACTTCCTTCAGCACTCTCATAAATGGAGCCCAGTATGGTTTCTTTAAACCTACTAGAGGAATTAGACAGGGGGACCCTTTATCATGCAGAGTTGATTACCGGAATCCTTTCAAAAGCTGAGAATGATGGTCTCATCTCTGGTATCAAGATTTCCAGACAAAGCCCCCCCCCCCCCCCATTACCCACCTAATGTATGCTGATGATTTGACTGTTTACTGCAAAGCTAACACTGAGAATGCTCACTCCATTAAACTTTGTTTTGATAAAATTGCTCTTTGGAGTAGTCAAAAAATGAATACCAATAAATCCTTTGTGCATTTTAGCCTTAACAGTTCCCCTACTACTAAACTGGATATCCTCAACACCCTTAACCTTAAGGAATGTTCTCACGCTGATAAACATATGGGAGTCCACTTCTGTAGAACAGCTTTCAAAAAACCAGCCCTCTCCCCTCTATTAGACACTCTGAATAATAGACTCTCTGGGTGGAAAGGTGCTAATCTCTCCTTGGCTGGCAAAACCATTCTCCTGAAATATACAGCTCAAACTCTTGCTACTTTCACCATGTCTTCTTTCTCCCTCCCTATAGCTATCTGCTCTAAAATGGATAGCTTGATGATGAGATTTTTTTGGGGTGAAAATGATAATAAAAATATTCTTCCTCTCAAAAACTGGGATGCAATCTGTAGACCAAAAGCTCAAGGTGGGTTGAGCTTAAGAAAAATGAAAGATCACAACAAATCCCTAATGGCAAAGCTTGCCTGGCAAATTGCATCCAATTCTGATAAAATGTGGGTCCAAGTCCTTAGAAATAAATATGTCAAAGACAAAAACTTTCTGACTATGGAGCCTATTAAATCTAGAACTTCTTGAATCTGGAAAGATCTCTTCAATCTTAGAAGTCTGATTTCTTCTGGAGCTTGTTATAACACCCATTCCCTATCTCCCATCTCTCCTTGGGCTGATCCCTGGATTCCATCACTTCCAAACTTCTCTCCCCCAATCCTGGAAAACCATCTCATTCCTCCTGCCACTATCACTAAGGTCTCTGATCTTATTTCACAGGAAACTGGTATATGGGATATAGACACTCTTCAAAAGTTATTTGATCAGAATACTATGAAAGAGATAATCAAAATTCCCATTGCTCAATCTCCTGTCAACCATTGCCTCATCTGGACTCCCTCTAAGTCAGGGGTCTTCACTTCTAAGAGTGCATTTCTCACTCTTACAAGCTCTGTCACTACCCCCAATCCCCCCTATCTGGAATCTCATTTGGAAAGCTCAAATCCACAATAGACTTAAAATGTTTCTGTGGAGATGCATAGCTGATATTGTCCCTACTAGAACTAGGCTTAATAGAATTTTTCCAATCTTGGATTTATCTTGCCCCCTTTGCAATTTAGAAGAGGAAAACTTAGAACACCTGTTTCTTAAATGCTCCTTTGTCAAATATGTTATGTTTGGTTCTAAATGGGCTTTAAACTTATCTGGTTTTGCTGCTTACTCTATCTCTGAATGGATTACTTTTCTCTTAAATGGCAGACTACCTGGTCCACTTAATGCTAAAATCTCTCTGGAATTCTCCCACTTCTGTATCATTGCAATGGAAAGAATTTGGACCAACAGAAACAATATCCTTCACAACAAAGAGAAAATCCTGGAATGCAGTCTGTCAACAATCATTAAAAAGGAAGCCTACCTGCAAGCTAAGGTCAGATCCAACATGCAAATGTGCAAAGGAGCAGCTTCTGTCACCTCCTGGAGAAAGCCCCTTGATTCTTGGATCAAAATCAATACAAAGGCAACCCACTCCCATCATGTAACATCTACTGTCTCCATTTGGAGAGATCACAATTGTTAACGAGTTTAGAATTATTCCCTATTAACTGAATTATTTATTAAGGTTGGAACGCCTTTGCCCGTGGTTCAAAGGCTAAATGCTATCATCACGAGAGGGAAAAATGGACAAGAATCTTCCTTCCTTTTATTGACTATACTTCATTCTTTCTTCCGAGTGGATTTTCTTACATTTCCGAGTCTCCTTTTTTTAGTTGCCCCCTTTCTTCTATTGATATCTCCCTTTATATAGGTTTTGATAGGGGCAGGTGTCATGGTGCATGTGTTTACAGGTGTCGTTATGCATGTGGTTATGTTTACACGTGTTACAATGCTTATTCAACCAATAAGATAACGTGTTCACTTTGAGTGCTGACTGTATCTTTTCCGAGGGCTTTGGTCTTCTTTGCGATACGGGGTAGATTACTTTCTTTGCTGTCTCTAATGGTGGCTTCGAGGGCCAAGTTGGAGTATTCCCTTTAATGATAGTGCTATTCCGAGAGATGCGTATTCTGGAGTAAGTGTTTCAAGATATTTTCCGAGAGGGTGTGGGTGAGTTGGTCTCCGAGAGGTCTTGAGCTATCGTGGGTAGGTGTTCTTCTTACTCCGAGTGTCCAGAGAGGTTGGTTGAGTTATTTTTGTAAAGTTCTGTCTTTTAGTCTGATCGTCGAGAGTAGTATTCCGAGAGCTTTCGTGTTTGGAATGTATAGTCAAGGAAGGGTTTTTGCCAAGGTTCTGGGACTGTTGTCCTTTGAGGCCCTTTCTTTCCGAGAGCTTAATTTTCTTGGAAAGTAGTATGAGTTCCGAGAGCTTTCGTATTTTGAGACTGCCTTGGTTTCGTATTCCTCATGTTGGCTTTTACTCCAGTAGTTTGTTGTGTGGGAGATGTGCTCCAAGAGGTGTGATACCTGTATCGCGGAAGTAGGTCGCATAATCATATAATAATATATTTGGTAATTCCAGTAATTGGCTCATTGTTTATTCTAAGCAGGTGAATTATCATCCTGTTAACAAACCCCCCCAGTTTCTAGTGCAGTTAGTTATTGCTACTGTACTAGAAACTTTTGAAGGGTACGAGAGATCTAGTATCGTAGATTTTGTCAGGTATACTGGGAATATTTCACAAGGCCTCGTAGAACTCTTCAGGGGTGTCGTACATACTCGTCAGTGACTCGTCAGTGACATGTATGCTTTGTTTGACACTTCCCTCGTTCTTGGCACTGCCTTTAAAAAGGCGAGGAGTATCGTGATACTCTCTCCGAGTGTTTCCCGTCATATTTTCCAAATGCACCCTCGTAGGTCATTATTTGGGGTCATTAATTATAATTTATGGTATTTAATTAACTATAATTTAATTATCTGCGACTTAAATGCAGTTAGTGGAGATTTTAATGCCACGCTTTAAGTTGGGTGCGGGAATCGAAGAGTCTTGACCGTTATTCTTTCATTAACCGAGGAGACGTGTCATTACGCACGATTTTCAATCGTGAGGCGTGGCACGCTTAGTGGTCATTTAAGACGTGTAGTGGGCGTAGGGTTTAAAAACCCTCTTTTTCACCCATTACTTTCACTTGCACACTGATCAAATTTTCTCCCAAGGCGCACTCTTTTCTTTCTGCAATCAGTCGATTTCTGCTAATCTCTTCTTTCCAAAACTCTGTTCTAATGGCGTCGCAATCTAACAAAAATTTGGTTTCGGCTGCTTCCGGTACCGGAGGAGCAGCGGGGTTAGGGTTTCAAGCTTCGCGAAAGCGGAGTGCTGCGGCGGTGGGGGCAAGCGGCAGTGGTGGCGCGGGGAAATCGAAGAGGATGAAGAAGAAGGCTGAGAAAGGTGGCGCTCCACGCGTCACCCAGAAAGTGGGTAACACGGCTAGCACCGCCACCGAGAAAGAAATCAAGAACTTGTTTAAGAAGCACGGTGTTTCTGGCCGTAACATCGAGATAACGGTGCCGGAGGCCCATCACCGGGGTGATGCTCCTCCTGAAGGGTACCTGACAGTGTACTACCCGCAGTTAAAGGCGGGGCTGCGCACTTTTTTCCCGCCTTTTTACTGCGACATCTTCAATTACTGCAATCTTTGTCCGAGTCAGCTCGCCCCAAATTCGTTCTCGTTAATGGCTTTGTTCGTGTTTTGGTGCCTGGTAAGGGGCATCGAGTGTACGAGGGACAAGTTCTTTGCTGTTTTCGAGCTGAAGCAGTCTCCCGGGGGAGGTCCTTTTTACTGTTTTACTCACCGAGACAAGGATGACAGGATCTCCGAGGGTATGGTTACCTCCCATAGCTCGTGGAAGAATAAGTTCTTCTTCATCAACCCAGTTGTGGGGTCGTGGGACATACCTATGACCTGGAGGGTGCCTACATTCCCTGACAGAGTGATGGACGACACACTGGTGTTTTCACCGGTGTTCTCTGCGAAGCCTCTCGTGGAGTCAAAGGATTTTATTCGTCTCTATCGGACCGCAGGATTGAGGTACATCTCTCCGATAGACAAAATCAAGACTCCTTTGGCTGTTCCCGAGAAGTTGTTTGATACATTTGGTAAGTCTTTTACCCTCCCATCTAGTACCTTACGAGTTTCTCTTTTTATTTTATCTAACTTATGACCTCTTTGACAGTGAATGTCCTACGGCCATTTATGGTGGAAAGTGAGGCTGTGGTGGGCAAGAAGGGGAAGTTTACCCTAGGAGAGGGTGGAACTGCTGAGGTCGAAGAATGGGAGCAAGGAGGAACTCCTTCCAGGGTTGCTGAGGTTACGTCTCGGTCGTCTAGCGGGACGTCCGATACCCTCGAGGAAGTGGAGTTAGCTGTGTCCTCTGCCGGTGCAGGTCCTAAGGGGGGATTCACCATAGGGGATGGTGAAGATGAGGTTGGGATAGAAGAGACGGCTTTACCAGCTCCCGGTGTCATCCACGTACCCTCGTCGTCGGAGTTATCGGGGGATTCTTACGCCCTGTTGGCGACCCCTCCGAAAGGTACGTGTTCTTAAAATACTTAGGAGTATAGGAGTGTGCCTTAGATAACTGCTTTAGGTAATCAAAAGGGTATTTTTACTTAGATAACTTTCTGATTTTGTAGGAGGCGAGGAGTTTTTTGGTTTGGAAGGGGGATCACTTCCTTCCGACTCTGCTTACCTTCCAGCATTTGATACCATGAGCTTGCTGGACGAGATTATGGCCGCGGGTCCTCCGCTTGCGAGTGCTCCTCCCCCGAGACCTTTCGTGGCTATCCAGTCCGATAGCCCCGTAGTCACTCAGGTTCCACTGCCGGGGGTGGTATCTTCTGAGAGGCCCTCGTCTTCTAAGGCTCCCGTTTCAGGACGAGAGCCTAGCACCGAAGAGGCTCAGGAGGCACTCGAGACGGTGACTCGATACCTCACCGCCGCCAATTCCTTGCCCGCAGACGGGTGAGAATTTACCCGGGCTTGTGTCAACAATGTGGCCATGCTGGTAAGTTTTTTATCTAACTAATTTATTTAAAATCCTTTATCGGGATCTTTATTCTTCTACTTTGCTTTCTTAGGCACCTAAAATGCTTCCCCTTCTGTTACTCGAGGTTGAGAAGCTGCAAAAACTGGCGAGTGCGGCTGAGGAAAAGTCTCGTAAGCTGGAGGTAGAGAATACGAACTTGCTGGAGAAGGTGGGGAAATACGAGACGGCTTTTGCCAAGGTCTCGCAGAACAATCAAGACCTGAGGGGGGAAAATAAGCAGCTTCTCTCCTCGGTAAAAGAGATGGAGGCTTCTGGGCTGGTGCTGAAGGATAAGGTGGATTCCCTCGAGGGCGAGAAGGCGGCTTGGGAGACCAAGCAGAAAGAGTTGGAGCAACATCTCTCGGAGGTACTGGGCCAGGTGGATATTCTTAACGCGAAGATGGCACAGGCCCCGGCTACGGGGGGCCTTCTCCCCAAGGAGGTACAGCAAAGGGTGGATGTTGCTGTTAAGCAGGCCCGAGAGGAGACTACTATTCGAGTGAGGGATCTGTACCTCAGCAAACATGCGGGGTACTTGGCGGGATCTGCCATGTGGGGATTCCTTCAGTGTTTCGGGCAGGTACGGCAGAAGGTGAATCCCCTCTTGGACCCGCGGGTGGTTAATATCGCGGAGATGAAGAGGCCAACTTTGGAGGAAGCCTTCGACCTCTACCAAAAGAGTAGTACTCGACGTCCTCCCACTTCCTCATCTCCGTCTCGGGTGCCTCTTTCTACTATCCTCCCGCGATCTTCAGCGGACTCCCCTCTCCGGGTTGGGGTTCAGGCTATCTCCTCGGGTGTTCCTTCTCCAGCGGGTGCTTCAATCCCTCCTACTACCGAGTCAACCCCTGACCCCTCGAGTGCTCAACCCCCCCAGCTTTAGTAGTTTTTAATTTGTAAACGCTTTTTATGTAATGGTACTTTGTTTTTTCTCTTGTAATGATATTATTTGGAATGAAACATTTCTTTGGAATGAAACATTTCTTACTTGGAACGAAACTTTTTCCTTTCCGTGTTCATAATCACACAACTCTTCCGCATATTACGACTACTCAGTTTCTTTCCTTTTATTGTAGAATTTTTTAAGACTGAGTTTACAGAAATGAGAGAGCGTCTCACTCTTACTGGCCAAGTAACTTTTTTAGCATAGCGTGTCCATTTGCAGTGCAATTTTGGGGGAATATACTTTCCTAAATAGGAGTATCCCCTGGCACGTCTTCGTAGCCTATTATAGTATACTTTGGGCAGCTCAATCGTAATTCTATCTTCGAGGAAAGAGTCGTAAGTAGGCGTTGATGCTTAGAGTATGGCGAATATTTTCACGTCCTTTCAAAGAATCATTCCTAGTAGACTTGTTCATACCTTTCTCTTTTACTTATTTAGACTTTCAAAAAGCCTTCGATGAGAGAGTATGAGTGAGGTTTCCTAGAGTAATTGCTCTCGGAGATACTCACCCGGGTTCCTGTTCTCTGTCCTTTTCTTTTCCCAAGTATTTAAAATTATAAAATCTTAAGATCTCTTTACGAAGATACTATAACCTAATTCCTAATATAACAAGTGAAAGAAGGATACTTATCTTTGGTGCGTAACTGTGCTATTACTGTAGCACCTGCTTCTCCTTCGAATTTGGATGTTCCTGGAGACAAATCTTGTGCGGTTCCCACAGACGGCGCCATTTTGTTAACGAGTTTAGAATTATTCCCTATTAACTGAATTATTTATTAAGGTTGGAACGCCTTTGCCCGTGGTTCAAAGGCTAAATGCTATCATCACGAGAGGGAAAAATGGACAAGAATCTTCCTTCCTTTTATTGACTATACTTCATTCTTTCTTCCGAGTGGATTTTCTTACATTTCCGAGTCTCCTTTTTTTAGTTGCCCCCTTTCTTCTATTGATATCTCCCTTTATATAGGTTTTGATAGGGGCAGGTGTCATGGTGCATGTGTTTACAGGTGTCGTTATGCATGTGGTTATGTTTACACGTGTTACAATGCTTATTCAACCAATAAGATAACGTGTTCACTTTGAGTGCTGACTGTATCTTTTCCGAGGGCTTTGGTCTTCTTTGCGATACGGGGTAGATTACTTTCTTTGCTGTCTCTAATGGTGGCTTCGAGGGCCAAGTTGGAGTATTCCCTTTAATGATAATGCTATTCCGAGAGATGCGTATTCTGGAGTAAGTGTTTCAAGATATTTTCCGAGAGGGTGTGGGTGAGTTGGTCTCCGAGAGGTCTTGAGCTATCGTGGGTAGGTGTTCTTCTTTCTCCGAGTGTCCAGAGAGGTTGGTTGAGTTATTTTTGTAAAGTTCTGTCTTTTAGTCTGATCGTCGAGAGTAGTGTTCCGAGAGCTTTCGTGTTTGGAATGTATAGTCAAGGAATGGTTTTTGCCAAGGTTCTGGGACTGTTGTCCTTTGAGGCCCTTTCTTTCCGAGAGCTTAATTTTCTTGGAAAGTAGTATGAGTTCCGAGAGCTTTCGTATTTTGAGACTGCCTTGGTTTCTCATTCCTCATGTTGGCTTTTACTCCAGTAGTTTGTTGTGTGGGAGATGTGCTCCAAGAGGTGTGATACCTGTATCGCGGAAGTAGGTCGCATAATCATATAATAATATATTTGGTAATTCCAGTAATTGGCTCATTGTTTATTCTAAGCAGGTGAATTATCATCCTGTTAACAACAATGGTTCTATTACATTGGCTATGACAAATCCTGCCCCATGTTTGGATCCATGTGCTGCAGAAACCAGAGCTCTTCTTGAAGCATGCACAATGGCAAACTCAAAAAACATGGATAAAGTCCTCTTTGAATCGGATTGCCAGAAGCTCATTGAGATGATCAATGACCCCTGTTCTATTCCTGACTGGACTGCAAAAGCCTATATTGATGAGATACTGAAGTTCAAAATAAACTGGCCTTTTTGGTCTTTCAAATTTATTTCCCGTTCTATTAATTCTGCTGCTCTCAATTTAGCCCAATGGGCCAAAGTCTGTAATTGGGATGGAATGGTTCCTAAATCCCTCCTCCCAAATGCTATTTTTTGTGATGGGGATACCCCATTTTGAACTACTGTATTTAATTATTCATGCAATTTCTAATTTATCAAAAAAAACAACATAGTCTGAAAGTTCAATACTTAACATCCGATCCATTCTGAAACAACAACCATTCTGGACACTCTCATTCATCCCAAGAGAAGCAAATTCAACAGCTCACAACCTCGCTCTATGGGGCCGCACTCATTTGTGGAAAGGACCGGTCTATTTTGATTTTCCTCCCATTGATCCTCTGGATGTGTATTTTGGCATGTTTTTCTTTTAAACACTTGATCTTTGATCAGTGAATGTAATCTGTTTGCTTTATTTACATATATGCTTATTCATAAAAAAAAAAAAAAACATAGTCCGGAAATAAAGAAATATCAAATTTCGATCTGTATCGTGGTACATTTTATTGAATTAGTCCTCTGTTGGGACTAAATATCAATTTTAATCCTTTATCGTGACAAAAATATTATTTTAGTCCTCTAGTCACTCTAATTTCAGTTTTTTACCAGAATAATTTACTGTTGTATGCGACTCTTGTAATTAATTTATGGAGAAACTTTCAGTTTTCTTAGTCTATTATGGTGCCTATATCGATTAATTTTTATTTTTTTTCATCTTCTATTAAAAATTTTAATTTACGAGCGTCATACATGACGCTTAGAAATTAAATTAGAGTAATTTTTATCACAATAAAGAAGTAAAAAATTCTTCTCAATTAAAATTTTCCCCAAAGAGTTGGATACTTCGCTGTCCGAGTGCCAACAATATATTTATTTATTTGGGAAAAAACGCTGTCCGAGTGCCAACAATATATTTTATTTATTTGGGAAAAAACGACAAGTATCTTCGCAACTACTCTTTCTTGTTGAAACACTTTTTCCATTTAAAACTGAGCTCCCACAACCTGTTCGATGAAATGCTTGTGACAAATGCTCGAAAACAAAACGGGCCCCTTTGACTGATTTATTATTGTACCTTCATGGATGGAGTGCTCTGCTCACTCTGTTATAGATTCTCTTCCTGCAATATTGCTCCAACACTTTCACACATAACGGTGTTTGCTAATAGCAAGAAGCCTCACAATCACAACAAGAAATCATCGAAAATTCCCAAGAACCTTCGTTACCCACGTCGAACCAAGTTTCCGCCCGACTCCCACGCCGTCCTTTTTCGCGGGAATGAATCCGTTTCACCCGAATTACCCCTAACCAATCCTGAATTTGATAATAGTTATGATGAAAATGGAGATAATATAGCATGGGATTCTGATGAGCTTGAAGCCATTTCATCTCTTTTCCAAGGAAGAGTTCCTCAAAAGCCTGGAAAACTAAACAGGGAAAGGCCTCTGCCACTCCCTCTACCTCACAAGATTCGACCTTTGGGATTTCCCACTCGTAAAAACCTTACCAGGACTCATCTTGCTGTTTCGTTGAGGCAGCCGGTAACGAATAAGATTTACAAGAACCCCACTTTCTTGATTGGTTTGGCTAGGGAGATTAACAGCCTTGCTGTTGAAGACAATGTGTCGAAAGTTCTTGACCAGTGGTCTCAGTTTCTGCGGAAAGGGTCGTTGTCAATGACCGTTCGTGAGTTGGGCCATATGGGTGTTCCAGATCGTGCACTGCACGTCTTTTGTTGGGCGCAGAATCAGCCTCATTTGTTCCCGGACGATCGAATCCTTGCTTCCACTGTTGAGGTTTTAGCAAGGGCACACGAGTTGAAGATGCCGTTTGATTTGGATAAGTTCATTAGCTTGGCCAGTAGGAGCGTTTATGAAGCAATGGTGAGGGGTTTCATCAAAGGAGGGAACTTGAGACTGGCGTGGAAGCTTCTTACGGCCGCCACGGCTGGTAAAAGAATGTTGGATCCTGGTGTTTACGCTAAGTTGATACTGGAACTTGGAAAGAATCGTGATAAGATAATGCTCGTGTTGCCTTTATTGGAGGAGCTCGCGAAAAGAGAGGATCTGATTTTGACTCAACAGGACTGCACTGCTGTGATGAAAGTTTGCATTAGGTTAGGGAAGTTTGATATTGTGGAGGCATTGTATGATTGGTTCAAAAATTCTGGTAGAGTTCCAAGTGTAGTAATGTATACCACTCTTCTGCATGGTCGGTATATGGAGAACAGATATAAAGATGCAATGGCTCTTGTATGGGAAATGGAGGCTTCCGATTGTTCGTTTGATCTCCCAGCTTATCGTGTGTTGATAAAGCTTTTTGTCGCATTGAATGATGTGCAGAGGACTGCTAGATATTTTTCTAAACTTAAGGAATCTGGTTTTCGTCCGACTTATGATATTTATCGAGTAGTAATCAGAATTCATGTAGCCTCAGGAAGATTGGCCAAGTGTAGAGAAATCCGCCAGGAAGCTGAGATGGCTGGATTTACGTTGGATGAAGAAACAAAGTTAATGTTATTGCAACTAGAAAATCGAGCTTATTAAAGTTGAACAAAGTATGAAGATGATGTGATACTTGATTGATCTATGCTTTTTGTTTGTAATTTGCCATTCAATTTGAATGTATTAGCGATGTAAGCCAATGAGATGCAGTATGGATGTATTATTGAACTTCTTGTTTATGTTATATAGGTCAATATTTATTGAGCTTTCATGCTATATCTGAGCTGATTTGTACCATGGTATTCGCCCTTGTATCGTTTCAGTTAATTACGCACTGATGTGGAATATTGTTCATTTGCTGTATTACCAAACTGCAACTGTTGAACCAACTGGTTCATGTGTGCATCGTGATTTAGTGATTCTATCAGTAGTTAGCACAGTTGAATCAAAAAAACGTGCGTGATGATACAGCTAATGAACGATATTCGTTTTACTTTTCTTCATAATGAAAAATGTGTATGAAGATGAATCTAAAGCAATGAGAATCTTGCAAGGCATGCACGCGTTCTTTTCTTTCTCACTATGTTTATACACTTACAGTTTGATAGTTTTCCTCTTTCTCACACAAACTTGCAGATATTGTGCACTTTGCAATATGAAGGCTTAGTTTTGAACGTGACAGTCATTTGAATTATTACAAATTACAATCATCAAATCATGGAATAGTAATATAATTTATTTTATTTTGTTTTTGTGTTACTTTGTAAAATAAGAAAAATATAACTTCAGTCTTCCAATGATAAATTCTAAGAGCTCGTTTCTTTTCAGTGTCACCTCGTCTCAGTTTGATTTGAGACTAGAGGATTTTGTTTCTTTTCCTTTTGGAATGGAAAGTGGAAACACAAGTTTTGTACATTTCTTAAGAGAGCTTCAACAATCTAATTTGTATACATATGTCAGTCAATACATCTCTAAACTCACGTATCAATACTTATTAAGTGTGTGTATATATGTAAACACATAGAGAGCGTTTGGATGTCCCCATATGCCCCCATAAAATAAATAGTAAGGCTTTGTACTGGGTTTGGATTCCAACACTTACAATTCTGAAGCCCTTAATAAGTGGGTCATCACCCCTTTATCTCCCAACATGGTGTCGCCACCCTCCCCCCTCAGATTAATTGTAACAGCCCATTATAGATGTTTTAGACCATAAAGCCCTTATGCAATCTTTCTGTTTCATAAATGAAGAGCCCTCTTTTTTGACTTGTTCTTTGATTTTCTTCTCAATTCTTCATTCTCACTTATTCCATTGCATCTTTGTATTGTATATAAAAAGAGAACAGATCTCACTTGGAATTGAGTTGTTTTTTGATTTTCTTCTTAATTCTTAGAAGAAAATCATTGCCAAGTGCAGCAGGGAGAATGAAGAATTGTACTATAAGAGAACAAGATTTTTTAAAATCATCGCATCTTTGCACGAATAAGAGAACAAGATTTCATTTGGAACTGCAGCAGCTCCTTTGGGTTTGAAAAATTCTTATAAAGCAGAGCATGGTTCTCATTTTGGGTGTTACATCATTAATCATTGCCCTTTGGAGTTTAGAGAATCCATGTCTTGAATTCATGACCTAACCAGATCATGGTTCTCATTTTTGGGGAATTGAGTAACATAGTTGATCATGGGATTTCTAAGAAACAATGCCTGTGAGTTCTAATAATAGGAAAGCTAAAGGGTTGAGGGTAAAGGGTAAAATTGATTTTTCATCAATAATAAATTGCATTAATTGGGGCTGTCCAAACACCGTGTTTGTAGTGAGGCTTTGAGAGTTATATAACAACATGGTATTGGGGTACAAACGAGTGGCATCAAGCAAACGTGCTCATACTTTATAACGACTCTTTTGTTAATAATGGCTCTTAACCATTAAGGGCACATTTAAAACGGAAAAAATTATGATAAACTTAATCTATACACCATAAGGTTGTGATTGCGCCACATCATAAGAGAAGCTAAAAGTTAAAATATTTGAAATAATTGTGGTCACACATTTTAATGCATGAATCAACTTTGACCACAAAGTCTAGTGTGAAGCTGATCTACCTAAGTACTTTTCGTTGAAACCCTTTATGAAGAGTGTTTGTATAATATTAAATAAATCAACATGTTTGAAATCATAATTTTAATTTAGGTACAATCTTTATAAATCGTCAACCAGACTTTATAAACTCTTTGGGGGTGGTTGGTTCGTTGGATTAGGCTTTTATTCTGACCGGAAAAAAATTTATATGCGCTTTGGTTCGTTAGATTAATTTTCCGGGCTTTTAACCAAAACTTGGATAACCCGTCGAAGCCCAATCATGTAGCAGCCTTATCCATGAATAATAATCTCAGCCCCCCATGTGATTAGCTTATACAAGGATTGCTGCTGCGTAAAGACTAATATACCCTTGGACCCACCCACTTTTTAGACGCCTTTTAAAATTGTGTAGCAACTTTTCGAGTGCTCTTTAACACTCGATTCAGCCCTCATTTCACATCATCACAACGAGAAAATTTGGGGGGGGGGGGGGGGGGGGAAACTCTAGCTTTGCGGCAATATTTGAGGCGACAATATGTTTTCGAATTGAATCTCCACAAATTTTCTTGTTTATTTGCCATTGTTACAGATTGTTAACTGCTTTTTGTTCTTAATTTACAAAGAGCGTTGTTTTTCGATTTCATGTGAACCCTAGGTTGTCAAATCCGAATCAAAGGTGAGGTCGAGTACTAATATCTTGTAACCCTTCATATGACTTTGATTAACGCAGAATTCTAACTATTGTGCTCTTCTATTTCTGTGTTTAAATAGGTTGGTAACTTTCACTGCGTTTCACGAGTTGTAAAAGTTAAGATTTCTCGTGCTTTTTTCGTTTAATTTTTGTTTTAGCGTGATATATCTGTATTCTTTGATTTAATTTTGTATTATTATGTTACGTTTCGATCTGGTTGTGTAAAGGTAGTATAAGGTTGTCTCAATATGAACTCATGAGGTGTTTAAAGACAAGAAAACTGATTTTTGAATAAAGTTCTGTTTTATTGTGTTTATGTAACCCCTACAAATGTATTTTGAGGCCATTCCATAAAATTTATTGCCTTTTACACTTGAGACCTTAGGATTAAGAATTGATGTAGCTTAGATGCATGTGAATCATGTAATCTTCTAATTTTCCACCATGTGGTTCGATTTTAATTTGCGTATCTTTTCTATGTCAGGTTCTTTGTGAAGTGAACTACAAGGGAAAGCTAATTTTCTGCCTCTACCAAGCACTACCTACACTGATAAGGTAAAAAAAACAACTCTATGTTTTCGATGATTGGCCACATTGGTGGATATGTGACTAAACAGGCTCTCTTGATTGACAATTGTTTGTGAACTGATTTAACACAAAAAAAAAGATGAATGAATGATTTGTGCTTGTGATTGACTGTCATTCATTCATATGTGGATGAGTTCATCAAGAAGACCAATGATGCCATGGAGCGCATTGCAAACCTTTGTGTTGCTCCAAAGTTGCCTGAAGATCCTGCTACAACCCAGAAGAAGTCTCTGTATGCTGCTCTGTCCAAGTACGATGAGTTCGACGAGGATACGAAGATCGATCTTGTACACCGTCTTGCACATTCTCCAGCCGATGCTGATGTCTATTTTGCTTTGCCAGATGAGTCCCAAGTTAGGTACCTCAATCACTTCCTAAAGAAGAAGCCCTCAAAGAAGTGAGGTTTTGTTGAACTATGTCTGGCTTCCGTTTTGAATACCCAAACAATTGTCGGGTTTAATTTATGTTTAAATTATCGCATTTCTGGTTACTATTCAGGTTTTAAGTAAGACGCCTTTAATCCTTACCCCCTCCAATTTTGTGATCCAGTGTTGACTAATCTTGGAGTAGGGGTAACTAGTATTTTGTTTTGGATGCTTTATTCATTATCCATTTTTCCACAGGGAGTAATGAATTGGCATGTTTGCAAGTGGTTTTCCTTAGCGATATGCGAAAAAATTGTGTGTATGCTTTGGTAGGAAAATCTCTAGTTGTGCATTTGTGTTTATGATATGGTACATGGTATTTTTTACCTTGTACTTCATTACAGTCCATGTGTTTGATTCCATAGATAAGTTTGCATAATTCATCATGAACATAAACATTGAAATAAAAACAAGTAAAAGGAGAACAACCTCATAGGCCATCCTAGAACACCTCGACATACAGAACTTTCCCTAAGAATTGTAACAATAATATGCGACTTTGTGGAACAGGTTACACTCACACTTATGCTAAAAACTTACGTGCAAGAACGGTTGATTTACTTTGTATATTAACCGAAACAATGGACGGTAAATGTCCTTGATTAGTAAAAGATAAATGAAGCCATCTAAAAGTCGAACGACTTTGCCGAACACGATGCCACCGAGGCGGTTGGTTCACCGTAGTAGTTAGTGATTTGGTTTGATGTATCTTTTGCGGGTTTAGGGAGAGTGCGAGCAGCTCCATTAGTGTCGAAAATGTAGTTGGATGCGGTTCCAAATGACATATCTTTGCCAAATCGCGAAGTGTCTTTTTTTGTCTTGCGTGTGGCATTAATAATTTCCTCGGTAGTGCGTTTCTTCTCCCCGATCTTCTTAACATACTCCCTTGGTGGTACGATGCGGGCTAGAATCTCACTTTCCCAAAAAGCATTTCCATATCCCCCCATGCAAACTTTCCATGCACCTTGTACGCCTCATGCATCGTGAATTTCCCCTAACAATTATTTCATCAAAAATTAAGAAATGTAAGATAAAAATACTCACAATGGATAATGTGTACGATATACAAGCTATTTTTTTTAGAAACGTAAATAATATAAGCGAGTAAACCTCCTTAAACTCGTCCCATACTTCCGGGGCCGTTTGAACTTCATTGTTGTCCATATTCCATACCGTTCCAACATGACCAAGTATTTTTTTGAAAACATAGTGCCGCTCCGCCAATCTATAGAAGCGATAAAGAATCTCATCCGTCGTGAATGTTGTGTCATGGGTGTAGTTGATCGTGTCCATTGCGTGTCCGACTATGATATCGAGAAACTTGGATGTTTTTAGAGGAACACACCCATGCTCCGAGTTAACTTGCTCCTTCCACGCATCGATGAGCATTTCGTCGATGTTGGGAATCCATTCGTCATCTTAGAACACCTGTCTTTGAAGCTCACTACTGTGTAGCAATATACTCGAGATCAAATGAATTTTGGAGAGAAGGGGGGACACTTTTTGATTTGATAGAATTTTGTAGCTGTTGTATATTTTGCAAGAATGAGACTATTTTATAGACCCACATGTGCATATTAACGCATTAAAAAACACAAAAATGTTACAATAGAGAGATTTCATGAACCTCATTGGTTGAGCATACCTCCCCATGTTCACGTGTAGTCATGCCAAAATTAGTGACATGGGAAATAAAAGAAAGCAAACAATAAAAACACATATGCAAACAAAATAAAAGGGAAGGGAATCTATGATTCATTCAAAAATATAGCATGCCTAACTTGTTTTTTTCATGGCATGCTTGTTCCAAAAGTTGGGTTAAAATCTGAAAATTGGTGTCATGAGATCCTTGGAAAATCCCATGACATCACCCAACCAAAGTACACCCCATACTTAGCCAATTGCATAAAAGGTAGACTGTCATTACTTGCAATACTTAATTAAAATACCAAAAGCCATACGAATGCTTAATAACAGTTCATAATCTCTAACAACTGGTAACGCGCCTTCCGTTGTCGGTGATGAAGCTTGAAGACACCCCACTCACAGAACTTGCGCGATGCCACGACTGATGCACCCATCATCATCGACAACTATAGGACTCACAATTGTTCCCCCTAACTCATAAGGGAGTACAACAACCTCTTTCACGCAAAACACCTTGTCATAGAGTTTGTAGTGTTCGAAACCATGAATGCGGAAATGTTTCTCCATAGTGTTTTCCTAGACAATTAAGTATTAATAGAATTACGAAACGATTTGAACCTAGAATAACATTTATCAATGAAGAAAGATAAGATTCAAATTTCAGATTCATACCCTCTTCAAGTAGTGGACATATTTTGGACCAAAGCTCACTAGATTAGTTTTAGACCAACAGTCGAACCTAACTCCAAGAATATTAACCCACCGATGAAATGTCTCGATGCGATGCCGCATAGCCTTGATCTTTCTCCTGTATCACGTACAATGGGTATGTCTTGCTCGCACCATCCAATATACGATCTTGCACATCTAGCACCACATATTTCATCTCATGCACACGTGATATGTCGTGCTTCTTGCCATATGCATCTAGTACCAACAATACGTGAAATGATCCATCGGGTCCCATGTCGGGGGTCCGCAAAACACTTTTTGATCCATTGGTTCCGTGTGTAAGGCATGATTCACAAGGATAAAAGCTGCATATTAATTGTACATATTCATAAGTCAAATCAAGGCGTTAATGAAAAAACAGTCAATGCGAAACATCAAATTAAAGGATCTCTCTTGCATTTCAAATAACGAGTTCATAACAGTACAATAACATCCACAACAACCAGATTCGACTAAACCAAACTAACAACATTGAGGCACATTTAATCACTTCACTTTTGCAAGAAAGAAACGATGATACATGGAATTACAACTAGCACTAGTAGAAAAACTATTGTCCAAGCTACAAAGCAGCACACCATAGCCATCCTAGCTATGGACCTCTCATTAATACCTTCCACACAAGACTGAATTAGGACACTAAGCGGGGGATGTGTTTGTATCATTACGGGTACCAACTTCGGTTCTCGGGGGAGTATGATATGTGTATGGGAAATGAGTAGTAGCGTTGTTATCGGATGCGTCGCCTTTCTCCATTTTGACATTAGAAGAGGGCTTGTTATTGTCCATTGTACTCTGACTTGGGATCGTTGAAGGTGGTTGGCGGTTAAGCCGTGCAAAACGAGGCATTAACAACTCGTCCGTCCAGATGAAGTAATCGGTGTGTCATATTTCAGCTAGACAAATGTAATAGAATCTACTAGGGCATCTACCTGTTTTAGTTACCATACGGTAATGCATCGGACCACGACCGCACGAACAGTTGACGACAAATGGGGCATACATCTACAACAATCGGAATAACCAACCGACCAAATTAACTAACATTTTCAATCAACCTAAACCTGACGACAGCCCCACGTACGATGAAGTCCAGAAACACCAAAAATGAAAACACAAACACCAAGAACGATCACCAAATTAAAAAAAAAATGCTTTAGTAAACCCTAAAAATTTCGGACAATCAAAATCCAAATCAAAATTCATGATTTAATTACCACTCTACCACTAATAACAAGGAATAGCAATTTCGTACAACCAAAATCACAATCAAAGTTGCTAGGGTTTAATTAACACTCGACGACTAATAACAAGGATTTGCATGTACTTGAAATCAAGCATAATCAATCATTTCTCATTTCTCAAACAACATAAAAAAAAGAAATTCTAATTTACTACAAAAATTGATGCAGACAACAAGCACAAAGTCGAAATCCTAAACAATGATGAAGATAGTGGTTGAAATCGGACTTACATTGTTAGTGAGGGATGAATTTTGTAATGGGTGCTCACAATTTACGCCGATTCGACTCAATTTCGCCACAAAATTAAAACTAGGGTTAGTAATAGTCGGATTTGGGGATTAAATTGAAGAAGTATGTAGAAGGAAATGAAACGCCAAAACCATTATATACCCGGTATTTTGAGGGCAATATAGTCAAATTACGCTAATATTGGATTTAATCTAATGAACTAAACATTTTTCGAAAAAAGTGGGCTTAGTAATATAAGAATTTAACACACAAACCAAATCCTATAATAACCACACTTATATTATATATTACGACTTTTATGATGAGTTTGATATTGCATAATACACGAAATCAAACATCCCCTTATAATATAATCCATATATTCGGTTTCCTTAGTATAAGGGACTAAATCAGCATTTTAACACGAAGAACTAATAGGTTAAACGAAAGATTGAATGTTAAATGCACACACTTTTAAAGTGATTATAATTATGAAATCCGGGTCGGGTCGGGTCGGGTCGCTTGAATTTCACTAGTACGAACGATCATGAGCTGGTCGACAGAAAAGAAAAGAAAAGAAGGTTGGTTGAAGAAGGTGAGGAGGAGGGTTTAACTTTAAAGTGAATTTCTTTGCAGATCTCTTCACCATGGCGGTTGTTTCGTCTCATCAGTTTGCTCAGTGCATCACCTGTCACGCTTGGAGCCCCGATCATTCCAGTAAAACTCTTTTCTCGCTCGCTCGCTCGCTCTTTTTTTTTTTTTTTTTTTTTTTTACGATTTGCTATGTTGAATTGATTAATAATAATAATAATAATGTGATTTTTTGCTTGTTCTGGAATGTGTAGTGGTGGCGTTTTGTCCGAATAATAACGAAGTGCACATCTATAAACTTTTGGAAGGGAAATGGGAGAAGATCCATGTTCTTCACAAGGTATGTCTTGTGCTCTAGTGTTGTTGGATTGCTGATCGTTATGAAGAAGATGTATTGTGTTATGAATCGCATTACGAAACCGATGTCTGTTTGTGCCAATTTGTGTTACACCGAGGTGGAATTCGTCCAACCACCTACTGATGAATAGGAGAATTATTAGTAACTTCAACAATGGTGGGTAGCGTCGAATACCTAGAGGATTTTTACTTAGAAATGGCTTCCCGACTTACGAATTACAGTAAAATTTGCACTGAAAGTAAGCCCATCATATTTGGACCTCTTCCGAGTTGAGTACCTTTTATGGAGTTATTTTGATCCATTGAAGAAGCATTTGATGACCTTGGTATGTGCTATGGAATTAATTCCAAGAAAGAAAGAAAGTAGATAAAATTGAAACTATGCTGCCAAGGTGCTGTTATATGTCATGAATGTCTTTCAATTTCTTGCTTTAGTTTTCATTCTGCTTTACTGCCATGATTGTGTTCTATATGTGGAGAATTGCTGCTCCTATCATTTCTTACCTTTTACTCTTTGGTTACAGCATGATCAAATTGTTTCTGGAATAGATTGGAGCCTACGGTCAAACAGAATAGTTACTGTATCTCATGATCGCAACTCGTAACTAATCTAACCCCTCGTATTATTTCTCCTAGTCTTTTAGTTTGCATTTGTTGGTTCTTACTGCTTTCAGCTGTCTAATCACAAAACTGTAATTTTTCTTCTAGATATGTGTGGTCCCAAGAAACCGCAGAATGGGTGCCGACCCTTGTTATACTCAGGCTAAACCGTGCAGCACTTTGTGTACAGTGGAGTCCAAAAGGTGTCAAGTCTATCATAGAATTTTCTTTAATCGTGTATATTTTCAGTTTACAATTCATTTACGATTCTTGATGTCCCTTGATAACTGAAAGCACTGCTTGTTGTTCTGATTGCACTTGTTATTTATTTGGTTGTTTAATTCCTAGTAAATGCCTTGTTTCTACTTCAGAAAACAAGTTTGCAGTTGGAAGTGGAGCTAAGACAGTTTGTATATGCTACTATGAGCAAGAGAATAATTGGTACTATCTCCTAAATGTTGTTTCTTTCACTTTTTCGGTTGACTCGATCTGAACATTGTGTAGTTTAACAATGTTCTGGCAACGTAGTCTTTATTATGCTTTCTTTGTTCCATTACTTTGAGGTGTGCGTCATGCTAGTTGGTTTGCCTAGCCATATGGAAAAAAGATTTCATATCATTAAATCACTAAGGCATGTGTTTCCAAATTGGTGCACTGTCATGTGTTGCTGAACAGATGAAACATATAATGGATGTTTTCCCAGATGGTTTCTCCTTCAACAGCATCGGCATAAGTTTATGACTGAATTTGTAGGACATCATTATTAGTTCTCTTAGAATTATATATTTTTGATCGTTATGACACTTCCCTTGCAATTATGCTTAAAAATTATGCCCTTTGTCTTTCAGGCATTTCATCACATTTTTGCATTTTGCATATTACACATTTTCCAGGTGGGTCAGTAAACTTATCAGAAAACGACATGATTCTTCTGTGACAAGCGTTGCCTGGCATCCTAATAATGTGAGTGGTTACTATTCTATGCCCTGGTATATCTAAAATGCTCATGTTACGTACCTGCGGTTACTTTTTGGTCCAAAGTATACACATGTATATTAGTTGAATCTAATTGGAATGGTCGAACCCAATATGGTCCCCAAGCATACACTCCGAATGCAGTAAGTTTCAAGCTAATTTTGACTTTTTGGAACGACAAAAACTTTTTATTGAAAGAATTGAAACAACTCAATGGAAAGATAAAACAAACACATGCTGTTTGAACTTAGTTTGTAGCTGATATTGGTTCCTGAGTGACTGGAAATCTTTGGAGGTTAAAGTGTTGTAAAATCCAAAGCATTACTTAATAGTTGCATCCTGTTACTTGGTATGTGAAGTAGAAAAAAAAGGTTTAAGGATCAAAAAACATAAAAAGTTTAGTTGTCACTCAAGCATCATAAATCTACAGCTTATTTTCTGCACAACGTGTCACTTATGGCATTAAGTTTCTTTTTTTCAACCAAAGTATTCTATTAGTGCCCTGCGGAAGGGCTTTAACTATTTAGTTATAATCAATTGGTTCATATAAGAAAAAGACTACATAACTCTTCTGCATGTGAATCTCATGGAATGGAGCTGTTAATCTACTTTTTCAGTTAATTGCTGTTTCACTTTACTTTTTAATATTCAAATATCTTCAGATATTACTTGCAACCACTTCGACTGATGGAAAATGCCGAGTTTTCTCTACGTTTATCAAAGGTGTAGATACCAGGTTTGTCTCCTCGAAATACAGAAATTTCGAAATCCTTTGACCTCAGGTTCCCTCGGTTTTAACTGTTTATATCTTTATTGTTGCTCTTAACTAGGGACTCTGCCAGTTCTTCTGATGCAAAATTTGGAGAGGTTTGAATTATTTCTTCATTCTTGTACATGTAGTAGCTTATTGTGCCATCATGTCTTGGGTGATGTATACTGGATTTAGATGTTGGCAGATGATGCATAACAATACCAAATATTGTTTTTTAGTTTCTGCTGCACAAATGATTATTATATCGCGTATTGTATGTCACATACATTGTTAACTATTTCTGTATAATTTTAGTTAATATAATATGCAATCTTTATTGCTATATATCAAAGAAACTGCATGAACTAAAAGAAGAATATACTGACTGCCAAAATTTATTCTTTGTACCACCTTCACCACTCCATGCCTTATATTCTATAAAATTTAAAGTAATTAATGATCTTGAGATAAACCGTAGCGTAAGCTAGAATACATTGCACAACTGAGCATGATATAGTACTATTAGTTGGGAAGCTGTACTTTTTCTCTGGCTGCTTCCTGATCACCGCCATATCTTTATGGTACATTTGGTTGTATCTAAATATCTTCTCATTTATATTTTGTTGATCAGCAAATCGTGCAGCTTGATCTCTCACTTACTTGGGCATTTGGCATGAAGTGGTCCCCAAGTGGCAACACCTTAGCCTATGTAGGTCAGAAATTCTTTACTCTGATATAATATCCCGTTTGGTCTTTCAAGTTTCCTTATTTCTGCGTAAAAACTGTGCACACCGTATGTTACATGAGCTTTTGGTTTCAGTCTATATATGATTATACTTGAGCTTATCCTGGAGAACAATCCAGTATCTTACACCTGCATTGTTTTCATGTTTTTGCTTATGGGAATAAAAACTCAGGTCACAATTCAATGATTTACTTTGTTGATGATGTTGGCCCTTCTCCATCTGCCCAGAGTGTGGCATTTCGTGATTTGCCCCTTCGTGATGTGGGTCAGCATCCACTCTCAAACATGTTACGTGCTTCTGTTTTTGTTTTGATCGTGAAATTAACGAGAATGTGCACAACTTGTAAATGTGCGTAGGTTTTGTTCATTTCTGAGAGAATGCTAATTGGTGTTGGATTTGATTGCAATCCAATGGTATTCACGGCAGATGACAGGGGATTATGGTGAGTTGAGCTTCTGGAGTGTACTACTCTGGTTCTTCATTGGTTATTTTGTTGCCATCTGGACACGTACAAAAGATGTTCTTCTTGGATCCTCGGGTAACCGTATGCATAAGAATGAGCTTGTGTTTCACATATTTGCCAAAGAGGTTGTATGATCACAAATTTGTCTAGCCTTTAGTTTTAATGCCCATTTCCTGTCCCCCGAGTGTCCACTCATCCACCTATACAAACACAGCTTGCAGATCAATTCCTCCGTATGAAAATATTTGTCCAATCATGTCTTATCATTTCAGTGATATTTTATATTGAAGCAAAAATTTGAAAAATAAAAAAAAATGAACCTACTCAGATTAATTTTGGAATCTGCATATAGTGGTGGGTATTTTTCCCCATTGAATGTTTACTGACGTGCAATGTAGTAAGCTAACTAATGGTAACTAGAGACTCTATTGAACCTTAAACTTTCAATAGAAAGTAATTAGATTTTTCATGTCATCCTTTTTTTAGGGGTTTCTTGAGGTTTCTTGAAGAGAGGAAGACAGCATCTGCAAGTTCAAAATATGGATCACAGGTATTCTTTCACTTCTGGCTTTCATAGTACTGATTTAAGCAGGAAGGGAAAACAGTTACTAGAGATGATACAAATTAGAGTCCCAAATAATCCTCTTGTGGTCCCTCATCATATAATCAACGCACCAAATAACTTTGCGGCAAACAAATGTTTTGAGAAGCACTTTCTGATTGTTGATTGATGCATACCCTTGCAATTTAATTTTCTTCCATCTTTGCAGTTTTCAGATACATTTGGAAAATTTTACGGCCAATCAAAGTACGGATCCAGTAACAACCTCGAAACTTCAAAAACGCGTCGGGGTGCTCATGAAAACTGTATCACGTACGACCATGCTTTCTGTCATTACTTAACCATGTCGGCCTGTACTTGGCTCTCTTTTCTATTTTCTCAAGAGTGGAGCAATGAACATGATTTTAGTCCAAGGCTTATTTACTGTTCTTGATTCGAATTTTAGGTGTATTGTGTCCCTGAAGAAAATTGAAGATAGGGTTGCGACCTCGTTCAGCACTTCAGGTTAAATAAGCAGACTCGAATTTGTTATCCATATTAAAAAAAAAAGAAAAAAAGAAAAAGAAAAACTAATTGCGACTTATGATCCATTACACGTAATCATTTCAGGATTGGATGGCAAGATAGTTATATGGGATTTGCAGAAACAGCAAGCTCTAGAAGAATACCTGTGAAGATGAAATGTTGTGTAACCACATTAAAAGAACACACTGTTCTTGAACTACTCTTACTATGTTTGTCCTATGATTTTATACAGGTTGATCGATTTACTATCAGAAACGAATTTGAGTGACGTTCTAATACTCTGGACTGTTAATAATTTACAATGTACTCTGTATCTATATAATGTGCTTCTGATTGAAAGATAATTGAGTCAATTTCTGACTGTTGAAAGTTTCGGAAATATGCATAATCTGTTTTTCTTTTTGTTGAAAATAATGAAGACATGATATTATGGCTATTTCATATTAATACCAGTGTCTGTATTATGTGTGGGAAAAAAATTTGTTTTGTCCATTAAGTTGGCTACCTCGCCATTTTTGTTCATTATGTTGGCACTCCACCAAATTTGTCCATTAAGTAGGTATTTGTAACCAATTTTGGCCAGGTTCCTATTATGCGGTGGTTCCCGGCGGAAATCGGTGACGTGGTCACCGTTGACCCCCAATCCTTAATTTTGACCCCAAACTTAATTTTCTCTTTTTTTTAATCCACCTGGATTGACACGTTTCGAAACCAAAAAAATAAATGAAAAAAAGGGAATATATGTATCATTTCTCCCGCTAATTCTTCTTCTCCGCCCTCCTGGTTGTCACCATTTTCTCCGGCGATCTTTCCCGTTGCAGACTAATACCTTAACAATGGTGAGGCGCGCGCGTAGGTCCAATCCGAAACCCAAAATTCGACATGCATCGAAACTGGAGGACCCAATTCCTATTTACAGTAAGAATTTCCGTTCATTCTCTTTAGTTTTTGTTAATTCTCTTCATTTACTATAGATATAGAACCCTAATTTTACCCTATTCGCGAAGAACCCCAATTTCCCCCAATTTTCGACGAACCCTAATTTTTCCCAAATCACGACGAACCCTAATTTTGCCTAATTCCGCGATTCGCCTGTACACCCAAACTCCACTTAGTGTATAGTGTATATTATAGAGTAGCTAACTCAAAGTTTTTCCCTTTACAGAATGTGGTGATCTATATGTATCTGTACATTTTTACTATGGAGGTGAAATGAAGACTGAGGGTTTGGTTGAGTATGAGGGAGGGATGAAGTGTGTAGTGGATTATGTTGGTTACTCAGTTATTAGTATTGAAGGATTGCATGTGCTTTGTGACCAGTTGGGTTTAATATTTGTGGAAGGGTTGTACAGAAAACAAGATACTGGTTTTGTTCTAATTGAAGAAGACAGTGAGTTGAAGAACTATTACTTTTCTTGCCAAAATACTAGATTGATGAAGTTGTATGTAAAGTGTGAGGGGAGGATGTCTATGGAGTCAGAAGTTGTTATGGATGGCTTGAATGAGTCAAATGACTATGAAGCCATTGATGAAGAAGATGCAACAGAATCTGAAGATGAAGATGATAATGTTGAACTAGATTATTTCTCTGATGGATCATATGGGATGAGGGATGATGTAGACATGGTTGATGATATAAATAATGTTGCTATTGACAACATGTTTGAAAGGAATGTTTCCCTTGATCCTGGAAGAGAACTACCAAATGACCAAGTTCAACCAGATGCCCAAGTTCAAGCAGATGCCCAAGTGCAAGCAGATGCCCAAGTTCAACCAGATGCCCAAGTTCAACCCCCTGAGGTAAATGCAACTGATATGAGCAAGAAAAAGTCAATTAAAGGGAAACACCCCAAGAATATAGTCAAGAAAGTCCATAGAAGAGCTAATGAGAAGAAAGGGAAACCAGGTGTTGATGAACAAACTGAGAAGCCAACAGCAAAAGGAAGTCAGATCCTTCATCTTGGTGGTGCATATGATACTGATGAGGGAGATGAGGAGAATATTGTATTAACAGAAGATGAGTTTGACAGTGTAAGAGGGTCTGATGAAGAAGTAGAGGAAGGTAAAATTGGTGAACTATTTGATGAGAAGAACATCTTTAATCCAGACCTTAAGCTGGCCATGAGATTTACATCCAAGAAATTGTTGAAGGAGGCAATCAGATCAGATGCAATCAATCTTCAGAGAAACATTGAATTTCACAGAAGTAACAAGGAAATGTTGTATGCCAGATGTCTTGGAGTGGATTGTGATTGGAGGGTGAATGGCAAAAAAGTTGAGGGTGAAGTAGGGACTTTCATGATAAACAGATATCATGCCAAGCACAGGTGTCCTGCTCAGACTAATATCAAGATTTTGAGGTCATCTTGGGTTGCCAAAAAGTTCCAGCATATGTTTGTCTCTGATCCTAAAAGAAGTGTGAAGGTATTTTGTAAGGATACTGGCCAGATTCTGGGGTTTGAGTATTCTATAAATATTGCTTACAAGGCCAAGGTTAAGGCTTTAAGAGCTTTGAATGGGAGTACTAAAGAGCAATATGCCAAGCTGTGGGAGTTCAAAGCTGAGGTGGAGAGAACCAACCCTGGATCTCTTGGTCTGTTAGGCACCAACATCCAAGATGGTCAGAACAAATTTGATAGATTCTACATGTGCTTGTGGGCTTTGAAACAAGGTTTTTTGTCTGGTTGCAGAAAGATTATAAGTGTAGATGGAGCTCATTTGAAGGGGTCTCATAAAGGAATATTGTTAACAGCAGTAGGTATAGATGCTAACAATAACATCTATCCATTTGCATGGGCTGTTGTTGACAAAGAAGATGAAATGAACTGGCACTGGTTTCTTGCTGTTTTGAGGCTTGACTTGGGTATTAAACATAATGATCAATGGACATTCATGTCAGATAAGCAGAAGGGGCTGTTGAATGCATTTCAGGTGGTCTTCCCAGGGTCAGAACACATGTTCTGTGTGAGACATCTGCATGGCAACTACAAGTCAGCAAGTTTCACTGGAGATGCCCTGAAAGATGCACTGTGGAAAGCAGCAAGAGCCACAACAGTGAATGAATTTGATGAGAAAATGAAAGAATTGAAGAATCTAAATCCAAAGGCATGACAATGGTTGCAAGACAAGCCACCTAAGAACTGGAGCAGGTCACATTTCAGTACAGAGCTTAAATGTGATATTTTGTTGAATAATGGTTGTGAGGCTTTTAATTCCTGCATTCTTCAAGCTAGAGACATGCCAATATTGACAATGGCAGAGTGGTTGATGCAGTATGTCATGACAAGGCAACAGAAGAATAGAGATATGTCAACTCAGAAATGGAGTGGAGAATGGTGTCCCAAGATTAAAAAAATAGTATCTGCATTCATGGAGAACCATGCTAGGGTTTGCACTCCAAAGAAATCTGATGACACACATTTTCTTGTTAAAGAGTGGAAGACATGTAATGAGTGGGCTGTTGATCTTTTTGCAAGAACATGTGGCATCCCATGTGTCCATGCTGTAAGTGCAATCAGTGCTCAAGGATTGAATGCTTTAGATTTTATTGACCCTTGCTATTCAGTGGGTCATTATATTGAGGCTTATGAAAGAGCAGTTATACCAATGAGTGGTAGAAGGGAATGGAGGCCAACTGGGTTCATGCCAATTGAGCCACCAAATGAAGGAAGCACTGCAGGAAGGCCACAGAAAGTTAGGAGGGGTGAACCGGGTGAGAAACCTCAAAAAAAGAAGAGGAAGTGTAGAGGTAAACCTGTTCAAGTATCTAAAGATGATCCTAGAGCACTGAAGAGACCACATAAGACAGTTAAATGTGGTTACTGTAAAGCTTCTGGTCATAACAAAAGGAGTTGTGAGATGAGATTGGAGGATGAACTGATATTAGAGGTAGCAGATACACAGGCAGGAAATGTGGAAAAGGAAGGAAATGTGGAAAATGAAGGAAATGTGGAAAAGGAAGGAACTGTTGAAAAGGAAGGAAATGTGGAAAAGGAAGGAACTGTTGAAAAGGAAGGAAATGTGGAAAAGGAAGGAACTGTTGAAAAGGAAGGAAATCTGGAAAGGGAAGGAACTGTTGAAAAGGAAGGAAATGTGGAAAGAGAAGTAGAAAACCAGTTGCAAGACATGATTGTGGAGAAACTTGATGGAGAAGATATTGGGGTTTTGGTTGATGATGAAACAGTCAGCACTAATGAAGCATGTGGTATCTCAGAGATCCCATTTACTGGATCACAACCACAGATTACTCAAGAACCTTTGTCAACTGAGGAACCTATCTTGGATGCTGAAAGTAGAGTTAACCAAAAAGTATGCACTGAATCTTTATATTACTGAAGTTATTTTACCCTTCTTAACTATATAGTATATTAATCTTATTATTTTCATTTCTTTGTTTCAGAGAAAGAAATCTTGGAGAAGGCCTAGGAAGTCAAGAAGGATATATAAGTGTGGGGGAGGATTGATTGAGGTTGGTCCAGATCCAGTACCTAATGGAGAAGTAGAAGATATACCAAATCCAGTTCATAATGTAGTGGATGAAATGAGGTCAGATCCAGTACCTAATGGAGAGGATGGGAGTGGTGTGGATGTTGTTGCAAAGAAGAACAAGACTGTCACTGAGTATATTGATGAACTTCAGTATACATCACAAAGTGTGGTGCAAGGGTGTCCCAGCATATCATCACAGATGAGTACAAGTGGCAGGATGGGAGAGTCACAGGTGAGGAAGATTATTGGAAGGGATGGAAGACCAGTAATGTTCATGGTAGGTCAGAACAAGAAAGTCAAGAAAGATTCTGCTAAACCAGCTTGGAAGTGAACTTCTGTTGTGAACTGTGTTTATTCTAGTGGCAGATTCTTGTAAAAAGACATGTTGTCAGTATGTTTGTTCAACTTCTTTTGGCATTTAAGTATTGCTTAAAGTGTTACTTCTCAATGTTACCTTTCTGTTGTTGCTATATTTGCAGTATGTCATAAACTTTCTGTTGTTGCTATATTTGCTTGATGATAAGCATTTAAGATGAATGAGAAAGCATAAAATTTATTAATAGATAATGCCATTAATTTCTCCAAATACAAGACAACCAAAAACAACTAGTTCATCACACCAAAACAACCAAAAAAACAACTAGTTCAGCAGACCAAAACAACCAAAAAAACAGAAAGTTCATCAGACCAAAACAACTTGAATTTCAATCAACATCATTAAGCCCCCCACCACTGTAAGGAGCAATAGCACCAGACCCATCATCATAAACCACCATAGCCAAGCTGTTATCAACCTCCTCTGCTTCTTCATTAACAGGCTCATCATCAGACAACTCCATAGGATCATCTGCAGTTGTGTGACCTTCATTTGGAAAGCTGTAGACACCAATCTCCTCAAAAACCTTGTACAGCAAGGGAGCATGAGCAAGACCAATCCTGCGGAAGTGATAATTACTGGCAGATTCCTGCAATTACAACAAATGCAAAGCATTAATATTAAGGTCATAAACCAACAAAAGTTAGCACTACAACAATAAGGTGAAATGTGATTACCTCATGATTTAGAAGAAAGTATGTATGGTCCATGAATACTGCATAATCAGGCCCATTACATACCACACCAGGAAGAGACCTGAAGTGGTTGAACAACTCCAACTTGACTCTCAGTTTTTCAATACTCCCCTTCAGTATACCAACACTAATCCAGTTCCCAGTAGCCTTCTCTATCTCTGGTATAACAAGCTTCAGACCCCTCAACAAAGCCTTCTCCTCCCAAATTCTATGAGAGATGCCATAATTGCAGAGAAATTCCAGGAGAACCTTCTCACCAATACCCCCCAGAAGGTTATCATGCCAAGGAAAAGCCATGATACTAAACTAACAAACAAACAAACAAAAATAGTCATATATAGACCAAACATATATAAGTAGTCAACAAGATCATATTAAACAGCAAAAAGTCATTATTACAAAATTTCAAGGCTTACAAACCAAACATAACACAGTCTTACATAACATCACCACACCTATAATTGTGTTCTAATAAACCAACTGCTCAATCCAGTTATATTACACCCTCGAATAAAAAACAAGAAGCAAGACTATCAACATCACAAATACAATGAAAAAAAGACTCCACCCTATAAAACAACAAATGAAGGCAGCCCTAGTTGCATTCATATTCATAACATATTCAATAATAGGATTTGAATGTTGAATTCCAGAAAAGCTTTGGCCGAGAGTCGTTGTGGTTGAAACACGACTAATCGGAGGCTCGGGTTCATAATGACCGGAACCCTCCTCACCAACACACGTTCTTCTCCTCCTATTTGAACCCTCATCCGCGACGTCAGCCCATATGAAGTAATTTGGGTGACGAACACGAGAAGGGCATATGTAGTAAAAACAATTTGGCAGAGATGCTGTATTACTAGCTTGAAAATACAACATCGGGCCGCGACCACAAACGCAGGGAATCGATCGTGGGTGAGCCATCTACAGTTGAAACATGAACACAAATTGAGCAACAAACCAAAATACGCACCACCAAAATCGAACACAAGAGACTTCAGCGACTCAAATCGAGATGGCTTTGCATAAAAACAAACCAAAAATTTTGCAATTAAACCCTAATCTAACGCATGCAAAGACTGTAAATACACCACAAATTAAGCGGATACAGGAAAATTGAAGGGACCAACCTTCGATTCGAAGTGCGGGAAGAATTTGAAGGGGCATAGTGATTTTTTGGAGGCAGAGAAATTCCTTAAGAATTTGTGAATGGGAGCCCTAATTTGTGACTGTTGGTGAAATGGCGGGACGATTGAGAGGAAAGGGGAAAATAATCGAACCGTTGAGTTCTCCTTTTTTTTCATTTATTTTTTGGTTTCGAAACGTGTCAATCCAGGTGGATTAAAAAAAAGAGAAAATTAAGTTTGGGGGTCAAAATTAAGGATTGGGGGTCAACGGTGACCACGTCACCGATTTCCGCCGGGAACCACCGCATAATAGGAACCTGGCCAAAATTGGTTACAAATACCTACTTAATGGACAAATTTGGTGGAGTGCCAACATAATGGACAAAAATGGCGAGGTAGCCAATTTAATGGACAAAACAAATTTTTTTCCCATTATGTGTAGATATAACTAATTAATCTGGCAAACTTAAATTATAGTCTTCAATGCATCAAAATTGGAAAAAAATTCAAAAAGAGCCCCTTGTTGATGCCGTTTGTTTAATTTTTTTCCTATTTTTTTTATGATTCGCTTATCAGTTTAAGTTTAATCAACTTTCCAGGACAAATCAAGACAAGGCCGCATTCTTTCGCATTCTTTCCAGCCCGAATCAAGACTAGCATCCGCTAAAATTTAAAAAATTCATCTCACTTTCAGAAAATAATAAAAATGGTAAATAATAATATTAAAAAAATGTGACTACTTTTGTTCCTTTGACTTTAGTAAATTAAATCTACTTTAAACTTCAATATTTACGAAGAGACTTATTTTTCCATAGGTTTATGCTATGCTTATTAAGACTCAAATGGTCTCTTGTACAATCTTTCAACTTTTTTAAATTTGTTAATCTTAACTTTCTTAAATTCGTAAATCTTAATTGCATTAGATTTTTTGAAATTCTTGTCAAATGATCGTTAATTTTGTCTCTCTCTTCATCGTACAAGTTTTTTTTTTCCTTTCTATTTTAATTGGACTTTCAAAATTGATCTTTAAGCAATTTTGGGATTGAACTTCACACGTGCCGCCTTGTATGTGTGAAAGATGAAAATCGCTACTACATTTTCAAAAAGTGGAACATGTGAAAAATAAATTTGGTAAAAAGATAAAGGATTTTGACCCGGAGTTCTAAAATAAATAAAATGTCATCGATATGGGACCAAAATAAAAAATCGACTCATCATGTGGCCTTCGATTAAAGCTCAAAGTACCAATGTTAACATAAAATTATTAATGATGAATTTGAAACTAAAATGGATAAGCTAATTATTATAAGATTCATCTAGTGATAGTTTTCATTTTAAATATAAAATAAAAAGTCAAGCAAAAAGATAATGCACATTGGTAAACTAACTAGTAGAAGACTTTAGTTTAATGGTCATATTTGAGGTGTATTTATAGGTGGTGGATGATTTCTCTAGAACCACCTTCTTACATTTATATTCTAGAGAACTCCTACATAATAAGTATCTAATTAGTTTAATGGGAGTTCTCTAGATTTTTCACAAGATACTTCTTAATTAGTAAGATATAGAAAACTCTAGACTTATCTAAGACTTGTACTTTAGTCTACACATTGATAGATTATTCTGGAATATCTAAGGAAATGCATCACTCTTTAATAACAATACTTGACACTTAGAGAGTGAACATGATTACGTCACTCAAATAGTTCTTCACATACTGAAGCTATGAAGAAATTGTCAATTCCCTTTGTTTAATTTCTTGGCGAAGAACAAATTTACATGTATTTATACAGCTATACTAATGACTAATAAAGTAATAAAATCTATCAAACTAATATAGGAAACCATGAAATGCACCATAAGGGAGAATCAAGAAGTGCATGTTAACCAAAAGGAATCCCGATTAGACAAGCGAGAGATACGAGAATATTTTAAAGAATTGCAGAAGTGAATAAGAGATTAGAAATAGAATATTCAATATTGAGGCGAATTCGAATAACCGCAGTTTATCACCACATATATATGCAACAAGAATACAGCGAGTGGTGGGGCAAGTTGCCTAAGTTCTATTGTCTATATAAAGATGAGGTCTTTCTTTCATTTTTCATTTTTGCGTCTTAAAAATTAGGGCAATCCAACTGCATCTTTTAGCAAAATGATTAGAAAAAAAAAGGAGAGAATTATTATTTATGCCCAACAACTTTTTCTAAAATTACTTTATGCCCTTTTTGGTTCGGGCCTGACTTTTTCTACCCCATAACTTACACAATTTTTACTAAAAGTGCCCAATTTGTCTTATTCGGGTTAAATTGCTTACGTAACGATCCAGTCAACAAAACGCCCCGCCACGTCATATTTTTTTTCCCAAAAAAATGTTTTTAACCAAACCCTTATAATTTTTTCAAATTATAATTTAACCCCATAAATTTTATTTTCCTCTTTCCCACATTTTCTCAAATTATACTTTCACCCTCTATAACTTTTAAAAACAACAAATGAAAATAGATTAAAGAAAAAAGAAGATTGCTTCATCTTCTTCCCCGTAACCCCCCCCCCCCCCCCCATCCCCCACCCCACCCCAACCACCACCACTGTTCACGGCAACCCCCGTTCACTGTCGAAATCTTCTAATTCGACCTATCATTAACGCCGGAATCTTCTCCTCACTCCGAAAAATACCCCTGAACCATTGATTGCCGCCAGGTGCCCCCCAACCAACAATCACCACCACGAGTCCGAAGATCCGCCGGAAACAATGGCGGATCTCTGCAACAAATGAATTCGCCCTTGTTGGAACCATTGATTGGATGCAATCGGATTCAACAACGGATGTTGATGAATCAGGAAGAAGAAGAAAATGGTGCGGGGGGAATTCGCCCTTGTTGTCCGCCGCCACCGATGGTGCGGGGAGTGGTGGTGGTGGTAGCCGTAGGACAGATGAGGTGGGAGCGGGTTTCCCGATGTTGTTGTCGGCCGTCGACGATGGTGCGACGGAGTGGTGCGGTGCAGTAATGGTGGTGGTGGCGGCCGTGGGAGGTGAAAAAGATGGAATCCATATTTTGTTTTTTTTTGTACTTATTTTTTTGGTATTTTTTAAAAACGTTTTCTTAGCTCAAAAATCCGACGTGGCTGTAGCGTTTTATTGACTGGACGAGCACTTTCTTGACTGGACCGACACGTCAGCGTTTAAGCCATATTAAGAGAAATTGGGCATTTTTGATCGAATTTTTAAAACTAACGGGGCAGAAAAAATAGGCCCGAAAAAAAAAGCAAAAAGTAATTTTTGGCAAAATTATTGGGCAGAAATAATAATTCCCCCAAAAAACAATAGGCAGAAATGTAAAAAATGCCCGTTATCTTTTGTCAACTTTAGTTTTTGACCTTTATCTTTTTAAGCCGTCGTTTATGCCTTGTAACTTTGCCAAAAATGCCCGAAACACAATTTGGCGCCTAGTGGCAGCCATGTCATCGAATGTTGGCATATGTGGCCAAATTGTGGCTGCCATGTCATAAAATGTATAATTATTAATTATCTTTATTATATAAATTATAAAAACTCATTTATAATTCTATTTTAAAATTTAAAATATTTAATAATTATTTTTTTTTAAAAAAGAGAAAAAATTTAAAAAGTTAAATCTTTATAATTAACTTTATTATTTAAATTTTAAAAACTTACCCTATAATATATTCTTTTAATATAATAAACTTTATTCATTTAAATTATAAAAATTTCATATATAAATCTAATTACTTAATTTTTTAAGAATCAAAAAACTTAAAAAAAAAAAAATGAAAAATAAAATGGGTCATCTTCCTCTCCCCCCACCCCCCCCAGCCCACCACAACCTCAACTGCACGGCCGCCGCACCACACCACCACCTTCACCCCACAGCCGCCGCACCACACCACACCACCACCACCTCCACCCCCACAACCGCCGCACCAAATCAATCAAAAAATTCGACGGCAACGGCGCCGCAAAACTTGGTGGTGGTGGTGGGCGGAGACGGGATGGTGGTAGGTGGAGAAATGAGAGGGAGCAGGAGACAGGGTGGTGGTGGGCGGGGTTGGGGGGGTGGGGGTAGGGTGACGGGCTGGTGGTGGTGGGTTTTCTTTTCTCTTTTTTTTTCATTTTTCTATTTTTAATAAGTTTTTTAATATATGTTTTTTAATTTATAAGTTATTATTTTTTTTTTAAATTTAGAATTATATATAGCACAAAAATATAATCTGGAGGGGGGTATTTTTTTATTTTTTTTTAAATCAAAGTAATAATATTTTGTTTTTTAATATATGTTTTTTTATTTTTATAATATAGTTAATTATATAAAAATATAAAAATGAAAAAAAAAAAGATGACATGGTAGCCACGTAGGACGCGATTGGATGATTTGATGGACACATGACAATGAACAGTGTTTCGGGCATTTTTAGTAAAGTTATAGGGCATAAACGACGGCTTAAAAAGATAAAGGGCAAAAACTAAAGTTGACAAAGATAACGGGCATTTTTGACATTTCTACCAAAACTATAATATACCAGGATGATAAAAAACTTGCAAGTGGTTTTTGTGAATGTACGTATAGTCAAGAACATCGAATGGCCTTGCTATGCTAAAGCTAGATCACCCTAGTTAAATTGAAATGGACGATAGCTGCTGATTCATGTGTTCGAATGTTAGAATAATTGGACTTGAAAAGTTGAGAATGCACATATATATGATTAAGTAACTCTCATATGAATGTGCCCATCAACTATGTCTTAATTCACACAATATAATGTTGCAATGATGAAGAGATATCATACGATCTTCCACCACCACGTCTAATATGCAGAAACCTTTTTATGTCCAACAAAGTTCACAGAATTCATAGAGAAGCAAGATATAAAAGTTCGCATCGATCGCTACAAATAAATAGACCTATTATAAAGCTGGAGGCTCACAAAGTATTAAGATCTATACTGAGATATCCGGACTTTCTCTCCTCAACATCGCCATATTGTTCTTCTTTATACTCAGATAATCACTCTCCATCGCTGTCGCTACTCTCACTACTCTCACTACTCTCACTGCTCTCACTCTCACTCTCACTCTCACTCTCGCTGTTGTCACTAGGAATAGGATCTGTTTCCCAAACTTCCTCTCCCTCGTTTATCAATGCAAGGGACTCGACATAAGCTCCAACGTAAAACGATCTTTCCTTGCCAAAAATCTCAAGATCCACAGTCGCTCTCGTGTCCAAGTTATATGAAACCAGCCTTCGACCCTTTGTTAACAAGATGTCACCATTTGTTCTAAAACCATGAATACTGTCAACACCAGAAAGCCTAACGTTGAACATTTTACTCCAAGACCCGACATCTCTATACTGGTTCATAATCCAAACGGAGCAATCACGCTTGCTATGCTGACATACAGCAAATGATTCTTTAATAACAAAGAGTTTTAAAGGCATGATATCATAGTATGCTAACGGTTCAGGCAACGCCATTTGATCGAACAACTCCAGGCTAACATCGAAAAGCATAACCAAGTTTCTGTTTTTTACTTCCTTATCTTCACGTTTAACTGCCATCCAGTGCACATTCCCCTTCATATACACCCCTGTACCTTGACCCTCCAACACCGCACAATTACGAGGAGTTCCAACATTAATCTCGTACCAACTTGTTGCATGCAGTGAATAAACCCTGACTTTAGGAGGCGTTTTGAACATGTTATGTCCTCTCACATAAGTTAACCTTACAACTTTATAGTCGTTATTCCTAGCATCAAAGCCGAATCCCAGCCCAAATATGTAAGCGTTTGTGTTTCGAGGCATCCGTTGAGGACAAGGAAGCTCGACTTTTCGCTTGGTTACTGGATTCCAGAGTAAAATATAGGTCGACCAGAGTGAACCGTCATACAGGCAAAGCACGCCATTGCAAGAACCCGCGATTCTGAAGCCGAATATCGCAGATACAGAAAGAGGGCATTTGATTTCGATGCTTTCGTCGAAAGGGAACTTTTTGTCGTTGTCGTCGTTGTATAACGCATAGATTTCAAGATAACGTCTTGGGCAAAAACGCCCGACTAGGATTTGGTTCGAGGGAAGAGTGGTGGGATTGGAAACAGTAGCATGGCGGATTTGTAGTGAAACGAAATATGGGCTTGAAATCAATGAGTTCCATGATTTAGAGACGCATTTGAACTTTATTAGAGATTTTGGAGGTACCCTTGTTAGGATTTTGGTCAACACTTGTTCAGGTACGTAATCAGACATCTTTTTTTTTTTTCATTTTTCTTGTTTCAGGTATAGCACCGCCGTGTCGGAGCGGCGGGGTTGGGGTGGCGGAGGGTTATAACGTGGTTTAGGTTTTCTTTAAGAGTGGAAATTTAATTTGGGCTGGGATTGAAATACTTGTTTTTTTTTTTTTTGGAAATACTTGTTAGGTTGTCATAGTAGTAAACTAATAACGCTATTTATATGCGGGAATCTTAAACCTCATATCGTAATAATTATTGGGATCCTACAGTACAGAAATTAAACCCAACTAAATACCAGTATTAGAATCCTAACTAATATAAAAATACTCATAATAAGAGATATCTCTATCTTTAATTAAACTAGTGTGTAACTTTATTCTTAACTTATAAACTCAATTAATCTTTAATTTCCCTATTGTATTGTGTGGAAAGGTTGACTGGGAGGCAATATTGTTGTACCATAATTTGTATTGCTACGTGACACCAATAAAACACGGCACTTCATCGAAGAAGACATGCAAGAAAATACAATTAAAAGGACTAAACAAGGTTCACTATAAATCTATATGGAAATATGTCCCTAAATCTAACTTTCGGGACAATATTTCGGGTTAGAGGTACTTTCGGGATAATATTTCGGGTTAGAGGTACTTTCGGGACAATGTTTCAGGATAACTTAATTTCGAGACAGTGTAATTTCGGCATAAGAAATTTCGGTTTAGGCGTGATTAGTGGAATCATGGGCGGATTTGGTGGCTTAATTTATGGGCCTCATATACTATATAAACCCCACACCTCTACTCATAAAGGAGATTCACTTTTTCACTTATGCTAGACTAGAGCTCCACCTATCACCCGAATTTCGAGAGATAGAGCAATTTCGAGACAACTTTGTTTCGAGATAGATAAGCTTCTGGTTAAGCACTTTCGACGTACTACCTATCACCCTAAATTCGTGCTAGACCAGAGCTCCACCTATCACCCGAATTTCGAGAGATAGAGCAATTTCGAGACAACTTTGTTTCGAGATAGATAAGCTTCGGGTTAAGCACTTTTGACATATTACCTATCACCCTAAATTCGTGCTAGACCAGAGCTCCACCTATCACCCGAATTTCGAGAGATAGAGCTATTTCGAGACAACTTTGTTTCGAGATAGATAAGCTTCGAGTTAAGCACTTTCGACATACTACCTATCACCCTAAATTCGTGCTAGACCAGAGCTCCACCTATCACCCGAATTTCGAGAGATAGAGCTATTTCGAGACAACTTTGTTTTGAGATAGATAAGCTTCGGGTTAAGCACTTTCGACATACTACTTATCACCCGAATTTCGAGATACTCTACAATAAGCTATATTCGAAATCAAGTTCTACAACTTGCATACTACATACAACTCTCGCATACTGACTTGAGCGTCGGAGTGCCTTCACGGGGTCAGTCACCGCCTAGTTCATATTCAGCACGGAATGGCATCCCATCCAACCTGCTGGGTTCGACGACATCTCATTCGACAATGTTGGCCCAATAAGCTACGAGCCCAATATACGGCATACCTGTTCAGCATGGCCCATTAGTATGACGCGCAACAATGGCCGCCACAGAGAAACAATGAACTATGTTTGACTTGATTCCCTATACGGGATACGTAGGCAGCTTGGCCCAGCCAAGTCCAGTCCAAAATCAACAAACTCCAAGTTCAGGTATGGTGTTTTTTAGTGCAGGTTTCTCGAACTCAAAGCTAGTTTGGCACCAATCAGGAGCTCGGGCTAGTATGACGTGGAGTGACTAGTCGACAGACGAAATTACCCCGCATCAGTGGCGCCGTCTGTGGGGAACCGCTAAGTGCACTATAGAAAAACACTCGTCTTCATCACCATGGTAAGGTCTACAAGAGCAATCGGAAAAGGCGAACGCTACCACAACTATTCAACAAAATCAAGGATCCTCCCCAAAGTCTGAACTTGTTGACCCCCAATACAACGACCTGAGAACAACAAATTCAAGAGGAACAACATCAATTGTTGCACAATCCATCAACCCATAAAGGCAAGAAGCTCAAGAAAAGAGTAGGCAAGATCAAGAATGAAACAAAGCAAGACCAAGTAAGGAAAAGATCAATATCAAGAAATGAAGAAAGTAAGATCAAGCGATGAGTAAAGAAAGATTACGAAAGGGAGAAATACAAGGCTGCTGCATTAAAGAAAATAAAGGATGAACAATTCAATGCTTTGGCTCGTGGTATCAACACATAGACTCCAAATGAAATTGCATTCAGACCCTCATATAATTATTTTCTAGGATTGCTGAAGATTGAGCAGATTACTGATTAGTCACGAAAGGATACAAGATATGATGCTCTCTCTTACAACACATGGTGAAGTGATAGACAAACTGCTCCGATTGGTGACGTTTCAGAAAGCATGCCATATATAGATGGAAAGCTCTATGGGTCTTATTTCTAATGAAGCAAGACTGCTTCAAATATGTCAAGTTAAAGTTACGATGCTCAAGAATAGCTTCATGAAGATTAAATATGATCCCGAGAGGATACGCACACTTAAAGAATGAATGCGACTTCAAGAGGGTTTGCACGGATGAAGATACTGTTTTTATGAGATCTCAAATCTTTGACTTTAGTAGTCCAGCCAACACGGTCCAACACCTTAACCGAACCCAAGATACAAGATCTCATTTGAGTACAATTGAACAAACATCAAGGTTAAATACTCATCGATAAAGTGATGAAGAAAAAGCTCAAGTGCTAGAAAAAAAAAAAAACTTTTGCAAAGCTCAAGAAGACTTAGTCATTAGTAAAGCCCGAGTATGGAAGGCTTAGCATTCCTAAAGCCCGAGTATAGAAGGCTTAGCATTCCTAAAGCTTATAACAATGAAGAGGATAATTTCACTTATCAAAGTGATGCACGATGAACAACTCTGGAAGGAAACAAACTCATGCTAAGAAAACACGATCTCACAGCTATGAAGAGATATCCCGCTACCTCGTCACTCTACAGAACTTGATAGAACGCATACGCACGCATATCATAAGACACACCACATATCTTCCAACCTTTACAAAAGGATGGCAGATAAAATACTCCGTCATAGACAATCAGGCTTTTGAGATGTTGATATCCTGGCACTTTCATCATTATCAACTTAACTACAATACGAAACTGGGGGACTCACCGTATGGCCGGTTCAACTTATGCAAATTGTAGTGATATGCCAATAACAAAGACAACACATACAACTAGCAAGTCACCACTGACGACATCTATGCAACAACAACCACTTAAGTGATCTAATGAGATCAAACCAGCGCTCAAGCTTTAACCAAGGAATGGACAACTCAAAAGAGCACTATTTTATACCAGGCACAAGAGACACTTATCATTACACTCTAGCTAAAGAGCCCAAGAAGACCAAACTAACTTCAACTGAGGCTACCACTATCTGCAAGATTTAATCAAAAAGCAGCACGTCGAACGAGATTAATGCATCAGATCACGACAAGACACACAAATAAGCAACCATATAGAGGAATGAAGAATAAGAGTCACAAGTGCTCGCAACTACACATGTATCTAGCTTTTTGGGAGAAACTCCCATAAATCAGAGCCACAAGTGTTTGACAAACACAACAAGAAACATGCATAAATGCACAAATGCTGATACTCTCTAGCAAACAAAGCAGCACTGATGATCACTAGCATATCAGAACAAACTATCGAGAATGAAGTTAAGGCGAGACACATACAAGTGAAGACCAAAAAAAAAAAAAATCACACAAATGATGAAAGGATACTAGGTGAAGAGCCTATTGGGTGAAATTCCCATAAAGTAGGCAATCAAAGTAAGCCCTACCAAAATAAACTAGGTGAAGAGCCTATTAGGTGAAATTCTCATAAAGTAGGCGAGCTATAACAGCCCTACCGAATTAAACTAGGTGAAGAGCCTATTGGGTGAAATTCCCATAAAGTAGGCGAGCTATAACAGCCATACTGAATTAAACTAGGTGAAGAACCTATTGGGTGAAATTCCCATAAAGTAGGCGAGCTATAACAGCCCTACCGAATTAAACTAGGTGAAGAGCCCATTGGGTGAAATTCCCATAAAGTAGGCGAGCTATAACAGCCCTACCAAATTAAATTAGGTAAAGAGCCTATTGGGTGAAATTCCCATAAAGTAGGCGAGCTATAACAGCCCTACCGAATTAAACTAGGTGAAGAGCCTATTGGGTGAAATTCTCATAAAGTAGGCGAGCTATAACAACCATACCGAATTAAACTAGGTGAAGAGCCTATTGGGTGAAATTCCCATAAAGTAGGCGAGCTATAACAGCCCTACCGAATTAAACTAGGTGAAGAGCCTATTGGGTGAAATTCCCATAAAGTAGGCGAGCTATAACAGCCCTACCGAATTAAACTAGGTGAAGAGCCTATTGGGTGAAATTCCCATAAAGTAGGCGAGCTATAACAGCCCTACCAAATTAAATTAGGTGAAGAGCCTATTGGGTGAAATTCCCATAAAGTAGGAGAGCTATAACAACCATACCGAATTAAACTAGGTGAAGAGCATATTGGGTGAAATTCCCATAAAGTAGGCGAGCTATAACAGCCCTACCGAATTAAACTAGGTGAAGTGCCTATTGGGTGAAATTCCCATCAATTAAGTGTTCTATAACGGCCCTACCAAAGTAAACTAGGTGAATAGCCTATTGGGTGAATATCCCATAAAGTAGGCAATCAATGTAAGCCCTACGAAAATAAGTTAGGTGAAAAGCCTATTGGGTGAATATCCCATAAAGTAAGCAATCGGCGTAAGCCCTACTAAAATAAACTAGGTGAAGAGCCTATTGGGTGAATATCCCATAAAGTAGGCAATCAGCGTAAGCCCTACCGAAATAAACTAGGCGAGTAGCCTTCATGAAGCCTTATACCAATTGAAGAATAAAAACAAGGAAGGTAAAAAGCAAAAATAAGAAATGAAGAAAGCCACCTTATGCAATGGACGAACAAAATACTTATGATCAATCTAAAGCTTTCCGAGCTCGACCCGAGCGGCTTTCTGGCCTTAGTTGCCTCACCAACAACCTCCTTCATTTTCTCCTCGGCCGCAAACTAACGGATTCAACCAAGGCATTGCATCCGAATGACTTCAACCAAATTTTGGAAGGAATAAAGATTGGTAGATTCAACCGAGGCATTAAATTTGCAGACGCTCGTATACTATGACCCCCTGCAAATTGGGGGACTTATGTTATACCACATTATAATCGTATTACGTGGCATTAATCAAGGGAGGATACTCTGTCAACGAAGACACGTGAGAAAACACAATAAAAAGAACTAAGCAGGGTTCACTCGAAAGTTATATAGAAGTATGTCCCTAAATCTCATTTTCGGGACAATTTTTCGGGTTAAGATGTGCTTTCGGGACAATGTTTCGGGTTAAGATGTACTTTCGGGACAATGTTTCAGGATAAGTTAATTTCGAGACAGTGTAATTTCGACATAAGGAGTTTCGGGTTAGGCGTGATTGGTGGAATCATGGGCGGACAATTCAGACTTGCAAATTATGGCATCTCGACTGTATAAGTTTGCAAGGCGTCCATAAGTTACGACCACCTTACAAACTGGGGGACTTATGTTGTACCATAATTTGTATTGCTACGTGGCACCAATAAAACACGGCACTTCATCGAATAAGACACGCAAGAAAACACAATAAAAAGGACTAAGCAAGGTTCACTCGAAATCTATATGGAAATATGTCCCTAAATCTCATTTTCGGGACAATTTTTCGGGTTAAGATGTACTTTCGGGACAATGTTTTGGGTTAAGATGTACTTTCGGGACAATGTTTTGGGATAAGTTAATTTCGAGACAGTGTAATTTCGACATAAGGAGTTTCGGGTTAGGCGTGATTGGTGGAATCATGGGCGGACAATTCGGACTTGCAAATTATGGCATCTCGACTATATAAGTTTGCAAGGCGTCCATAAGTTACGACCACCTTACAAACTGGGGGACTTATGTTGTACCATAATTTGTATTGCTACGTGGCACCAATAAAACACGGCACTTCATCGAAGAAGACATGCAAGAAAACACAATTAAAAGGACTAAACAAGGTTCACTATAAATCTATATGGAAATATGTCCCTAAATCTCACTTTCGGGACAATATTTCGGGTTAGAGGTACTTTCGGGATAATGTTTCGGGTTAGAGGTACTTTCGGGACAATGTTTCAGGATAACTTAATTTCGAGACAGTGTAATTTCGGCATAAGAAATTTCGGGTTAGGCGTGATTGGTGGAATCATGGGCGGATTTGGTGGCTTAATTTATGGGCCTCATCTACTATATAAACCCCACACCTCTACTCATAAAGGAGATTCACTTTTTCACTTGTGTTAGACCAGAGCTCCACCTATCACCCGAATTTCGAGAGATAGAGCAATTTCGAGACAACTTTGTTTCGAGATAGATAAGCTTCTGGTTAAGCACTTTCGACGTACTACCTATCACCCTAAATTCGTGCTAGACTAGAGCTCCACCTATCACCCGAATCTCGAGAGATAGAGCAATTTCGAGACAACTTTGTTTCGAGATAGATAAGCTTCGGATTAAGCACTTTCGACATACTACCTATCACCCTAAATTCGTGCTAGACCAGAGCTCCACCTATCACCCAAATTTCGAGAGATATAGCTATTTCGAGACAACTTTGTTTCGAGATAGATAAGCTTCGGGTTTAAGCACTTTCGACATACTACCTATCACCCTAAATTCGTGCTAGACCAGAGCTCCACCTATCACTCGAATTTCGAGAGATAGAGCTATTTCGAGACAACTTTGTTTCGAGATAGATAAGCTTCGGGTTAAGCACTTTCGACATACTACTTATCACCCGAATTTCGAGATACTCTACAATAAGCTATATTCGAAATCAAGTTCTACAACTTGCATACTACATACAACTCTCGCATACTGACTTGAGCGTCGGAGTGCCTTCACGGGGTCAGTCCCCGCCTAGTTCATATTCAGCACGGAATGGCATCCCATCCAACCTGCTGGGTTCGACGACATCTCATTCGACAATGTTGGCCCAATAAGCTACGAGCCCAATATACGGCATACCTGTTCAGCATGGCCCATTAGTATGACGCGCAACAATGGCCGCCACAGAGAAACAATGAACTATGTTTGACTTGATTCCCTATACGGGATACGTAGGCAGCTTGGCCCAACCAAGTCCAGTCCGAAATCAACAAACTCCAAGTTCAGGTATGGTGTTTTTTAGTGCAGGTTTCTCGAACTCAAAGCTAGTTTGGGACCAATCAGGAGCTCGGGCTAGTCTGACGTGGAGTGACTAGTCGGCAGACGAAATTACCTCGCATCAAATATCTACACCGTTTTCAACAAATCGGGAGGCATATTATAAAAAATAAATTACAAAAAATAGGTTGAGATTTAATGTTTTTTACACTTAAGATTATATTCTATTGGAATATATCAATCATTCACTCTTAAACCTAAGCCCTTGTCAAATTAGCAATAACATGTGCATTAAAAAATACCAATGTCGCAAATACCGCTATCGCAACCAATGATCGACCTCTAACGTCACCAATACCGCCGAATGATCGTAAAGTCATCACGGATCCGCAACATATTGAAACGAGGAACCAAAAACGGCTGAGACAGATCGAGAATGCTAACAGATTGAATTCGGCCCCCAATTTCAAGCGATTCAATGATGCACGATGCACCAACTCCAACTGCGAGTACTTACGCAGATATCATCAAACAACAGATAAAAGAAAAGGACGTTCAGATTGATGAATAAAAGACGACTAAAGAGCAAAAACGTAGTTGCATCTCGCAACCGAATGATAAAATGTTGACGTTCAAACAAGTCGACATCACGCCAGATTTGGAGGATGTTCTCTTTAATTAGCGGAAGGATACGATTATTTTACGGGTTTTGGGAAACCGTAGTTCTTTCCTGCGCTCCAAACAAAGCTCGTTTTTTTTAAATGGTCCTTTATCGTGGCCTCATTACGAAAATAGTCAGTTATCGCAGTTTTGTCCATATTTAGTCATTTATTGAGGTTTTTCATCCAATTTTGGTCTTCTGCCATTTTTAATTTTTTTCCCCTTGAACTATATTTATTAACAAAAAATCCCACATATATTATTTTTAATTAGTAAAAAGCCTCAATTTGTTATATATTCACCAAAGATTATCTATTCCCTTAAAAAAAGTAAAGAAATATATAATAAACTTAAATACATACTAAATATTACATTAAAAAATATTCCTTTATTAATTAATTAAACAATTTTCCTTCAATTCTAAAATATAAGCTCAAAAACGATTCGTTGTATATTTATAATTTTGGACATCCTTATAATTTTATTTTAAAATTTTCAACAAACTTAAAATGGAGATTAATACAATATATTTCTCAATTCAAAAATATTATTAATTTTTCACTATATATAAAAAAATATCAGAGAATCTGTTATCCAATCATTGGTGTCTTACATTGGAGACCCCATTAAAATTGATAGTAACACGTATAATACTACAAGAGGAAAAATTGCGAGAATATGCGTTCAACTGCGCACCAACAAACGACTAGAACTAGGAATTTGCATCTGCGATTATTTTTACCAAGTGGTATATGAAAACCTGCCATCCTTATGCCATGCATGCGTGTGGAAAGGTGGGTCATATGACCGAGATCTGTGAAGGGATAGAAAGTCGAGTGAGGAAGTGATGCAAAACCCAAAAATAATAGAACTCCCTAAAAGTAATGAGAAGGTGATTTGGCTTATGGGAAATGCGAAAGGAAGGAATTTCGAGATTTGGTGGAAGTTAATTATCAACGGAAGAAATGGACACCGCACAGGGGGGAAGGAATCCATGACTCGCATTCCTCAAAGGCAGGTTGTACCGCAAGCAGTGGATCCGGTTGTGAAGGTGTTCCAAGCGACAACTCCGACTAACACACCCGATACTGCGAAAGGGAAGAGAGTGCTCCTTGCAAGTGTAGGACAACAACAGAAAAAAGGAAACAATAAGAAGAATCTGAGGCCGATTAGAATCCTTAAAATAGCTTATGGGGATACAAATAAGGAAGCCCTAAGTAATAATAATAAAAAAAAATCGGTTATAGTTGAGGAAGGAGCCGCATCCAATCATGAACTTAATTCCCAGCAACCCAAGTCCTCAATAGCTGTGAGTTATGGCAACCAACATGAACAACATTAAGATTTTCTTGTATAGTGCGATTACCTTGAACCTATACTTTGATTATGTTTATTGATGAATTTGTTTTGTTGGATATTATTTGTTGCTTATGCTACTTGGTTTATTTGATGCACGCGTTTCTTTGACAGCAAAGTAGTGACATTGAATAACCTTGTATTACGTTGAATTATGCGTAAAGGATTGTTAATGCAATACTAGCATAGTAGATCAGGTAGATAAATCTGTAGACCTTCGATTATTAACGTGTTTGTGGAATCTATATCTTTGTTGGTAACTCTAATTCACTTCTAAAACACTGTATGGATCCTATGACATGGTGAACTTCTAGTGAGGGAAAAGTGCTTAACGACCTAACATCATTAGGGATTAAAGGATTCTTTAGTATATCGAAAGGTGGCTAATTTGCTACATCAACACTAAAACAAAACAACCATCAATAGATAGAATCTTGCATAGGAGTCATGTATTACTATACTATTTATATAGGTAACTTCAAGGTTTAGGTCTTTATTTTCCCACATAAAAAGTTATTCTTCATCAATACTATTTTCTTTTCTCTTCTACAATTATTCTACTTGTTCAAACACCATGACATTGCAGATAAACACCAACAAACACTTTAGATATCATTCAAGTTTTGATGAGGAGGAATCACCACCGTCATCGCCACGCACCCAACCATGTAAGAAAAAGACCGTGGATGATAGGCCTACAAAGAAGCAAAGACTCATGAAGAAATCATTCATCACGGAGAGGGGATTTAACGTTTTTCACGACAAGATCCAAGACATAAGGTGGACGATGTTTGCCAAACAACTTGGAGAGGTCAACAAAACGATGGTGATTGAATTCTTTGCAAATGCAACTGCACCAATAACAGAACCGATTTCACTAAGAGGAAAAAAGCTACTTATCTCTTGAGAAGATCGATCTTGAGAAGATTGCGGAAGGGAAGCATCGGAAACAAGATTCGGTTATGTCTAAAACAGCACTATGGGACGTGGTTATCCCAGACACCATTGTTCGTGAGTCGAACTCAGCAAATCCTTTTATCCTTTACGATAAATTGGTGCCAGGGTATAAGGTTTGGTATAATTTCATTATTTCACGAATTGCACCTACTAACCACATGATAGATGCACACTATGACAGAGTAAACTATTTGACGTGGATACGCGATGGAATCTATATAGATGTGGGGCAAGAAATTATGAATTCGATTTACACTTTTGCTGCAGTAAAGACATCAGGAGCTATCCCACATGGAGGGATGATCACAAGAATTTATATAGCTGCGGGAGCTCCGGTCAAACAATCCAACAAGAAGGACTTTATTGAAGATGTTATCACAAACAAACAACTTGAAGAATACGGGAAAGGAAAAATGACACCGCCAAAGCCACCGAGTTTGAAGAAGTGGTGAAGAAAGCAATAGAAGAGCAAACAAAGCACTTAAAGGAATTCATTCAAACTGAACTCAAAAAGGTTCGGGAGGATATCTACAACTCGTGGGAGGAAGTAATGGTCAGATTGAACAAGATGAATGGGGAAGAATTCGACACAGCACTAGATAACATTCAGGGGGGATAGAATTTCCAGGGGAGTCCTCTGTTCTAATTTTTTTTTTTTTACGAGTAGTTCAATGGGGTCATTGAACAAGTTAAGTCTGGGGGGTGTGTGAATAGCTTCACCATTTAAGTAGTTTTGCTCCAATTTTTTTTTAGTTTTTAGAGTCAGTTTTAGTTATTTTAAGAGTATGTCTATTAGAATAAAAATCTGAAGTAATAAAAGCATGCAAACGTTAGAAACTATGATGATATATGCCTAATATGGGAGGATTTTGGTAGAAATGAATTATGTATGTATGATAGGGGTACACCTTGGATAATTGGGTTGAAAGTATGATTGTTTCATATATACCACCATTCACGACGAGCATGAGTAAAAAATGTGGGATAATTATATGGGATTTGTGAAATGAGATGATACATAGAAATTATGAATCTTAAGTGATTTACTTGATTACTGTAATAACCCGATAATTTCGAAATAACAGAACAATATCAGAGCAACTATTACATTTCTAAATGTTAAATATCTTAATCAAATACACGCAAAGTACTAAATTAATGCAAAAGAAACATAAATTTAACTAACTCCAAACCCTACTGAACCCTGATCGCCCCCCAATGCCAAAGGCTCCCATGTCATGACGCGGTAGTAACCTAGTTCGTCTTAATCTGGAAGGAAGGAAAAGAAACACAAAATTTTACGTGAGATAAAAATCTCAGTGAGTGCTCATGCGTGTGTGCAAGTGTAAAAAGAACATTTTTGCATGAAAAACTTTCATTTAAAAAAGGTTTAACAACAACATTTAAAATCACACACATGTAATGCAAGAGTATCGAGAATTTAGATTTAACAGAAAACCCTTTTTACATATAAACAAAACCATATTCTGATGATCGGTGTCCACGTTATTCTGCTGCTGATGCAGCCAACCTTATCACCGCATAACAGTTCTCTATCTCTTCGTCCAAGGTACGACATTGGAATCAAGAACGTATGCCATGGTACATACGAAAATCCTATGACCCAACAAAGGCACAACCTCCTCCTGTTATGTCTGAGAGGGAATTGGCCCCATGGGGACAGAAGGTCCTACCTTCAAGCTGCCCGTCGCCCGGTGGTACCCCATGCACTCCCACGCCAAACACTGGATCCAGTCTAATCAGTTCCGAATACAACCCAATGGGACACCATTCATCACATTGATTCCAATCATTTAAAGCAATTAACTAATGTGCGGCTAACTTACTTTGATAAAATTGAACAGTTTAAATATCCAATTTACAAAAAACTTCCTTTCGATAAATGAACAGTTGGAGTACCCAGTTTACAGAAAACTTACTTTGAAGAAGTGAACAATTCAAGTACCCGATTCACGATAACTTTCTTTCAAGAAATGACAGTTCTATATGCAGTGAATCATGGTTATATATATATATATATATATATATATATATATAAAATAAATGCAGATATACATGCACGCATTCCTTCCAGTTTTGAAAATAATAGAGTTTAGCAATACTCACCTGGAATGCGACTATAAGTAAGAGAGAGTGGATTAGTGACGACGTCTAGTTGTAATTACTTAAAAGGCCAAAATCATGGTCAATAAATATTACTCAAGTTTACTCCTCAAGTTAAGTGAGACAAATCCCTAATCCTTGGTGGCTAACTACATGCCGCATGCAAACTTGATTGATAACAATTTTATCAAATAATGATTTCAATTATCATTGAGTTCTAATTCACTACACACGATAATATACCAAATTCCAATAATTTATATCTCGTGCGATTTCTAAATGTGGTAGGGTGTAGCCTCCATTGTTGCAATATTTAGCAATCAATTTCAATCCCTAAGTTTTAATAAAAGTCTACTAATTATGGCTTAGGCATATAGTTATGCATATACAGACTCAAGAATTATCAGTTCATAAAAATACTGAAGTCTCAGATTAACAACTTGCATATACTATGTCCAACCCTGAACACAAGCTAGTCATCATAATAATATGTATGACGAATTATCAAAAATGCCCGCTAACTTTTGCTTTAATCCTAAATGCTCGTTATTTCCAAACCTACTAAAAATGCCCGTTAAGTTTTAAATTTTCTAACAAAAATGCCCGATTTTAAAATTTCGGACTTTTTATCCGACGTGGCATCCGAATCAAAGAGACGACTGCTGAATCAAAAAGTCGCGTTTTAACATTCGTGCATTTTTGGTAGAATTTTAAAAGATACATGGCATTTTTAGCATTATTTTTCAGATAAAATAAGTTTTTTTGTGCTTATTTTTCATTTCGAGCATTTTTAGTAGAAATTTTAAAAGATACAGGGTATTTTTAGCATGTTGAGAAACAATGGGCATTTAGGATTAAAGGCAAAAGTTAGCGGGCAATTTTGATATTTCGTCCTAATATGTATGTCCACGAAATCAGTCCCTAAAAGATCATCTATTGACTATAATTTTTCATTACCTATGCATGCATACCATTAACATTTCTAGTAATTAACATCCTAAAGCATTTAGAGGATTTCTCAGTTCTTATGTTTCATGAATTATATCTAGTAATGTTTAAATCGATGGTGACCCTGTATGTAACTAAGACCATATACTTTTTCTTGAGGTTATGTGTCCAACAAATATAATTCGGTAGTTCCCACGCTAGCTCTTTAATTCCCTGCACTTCAAAACACCATGTTTCCATCCTAAGTAAAATGTTCTCTTAATACGCAAGGATCTTTAAGCAAATTATAGTTGTACACATGATATTAGCAATTTAAAAATAATCATGAGATGTAATATTTACCACTTCTTTAGACCGACTGACTAATTCCCAATTAACATAACAATAGTATATGATCATGTTTAGCTTATATAGTACGCAAAAGAGCTAACAAAAGTTAATGGAAAGAAAGTTCTACCGACGGAAATCGATCTGTTATGCATTGGAATCAGTTATAGTGTTCTTCAGCTTTCTATATATGTCAACCACGGTCTATTACATGCTGCGCACATGTCTTGTGCGCAGCCCCCTCCAGATTGTGACATGTGGACAAAAAAACAAATCAATAACATAAATTAAAATTTATGTCGTGAATTACTGTTTGTAGTAACTGTGAATTTGAAGTGTTGAAGAAATGAATTGGTCCATTTTTTCTATATTTGAGTTTTAGCTTTCCAAGCCCAAAACTCTTTATGAAGAAAAATTCACTTAACCGCACTGAAGCCTTTTCTATGGAGCCTTTGTTTATGAAACCTGCTCACTTACCATGAGCCAAAAGAAAACTATATATCCTACCCATTTTTAGAGATGGAGTAATGGACTGGTTTGGGTCCTCTTTCTCAATTTGCCTTGCAGCCAATTCCGGAAGAATTCAACAACACAGTGGTTGCCGAATACCTCAACGACAAAAATCAGTGGCATTGGCAAACTTTCCACCATTTGTTGCCCCGCGCCAACTTGCTGAAATTGCGAGTATTTTTTGCCAAAAACAGGGCATCGTTTCAGATTCTCCACGTTGGGGTCCTTCAAATGATTGGAAATTTTCTGTTCGTTCAGCTTGTGAGATGCTACAGCCTTCTCTCCAACCTCGCTCCTCTACTTAGAGCCTAGCTTGGAAACTTCGTACTCGCCAGAGAATTCACATGTTTGTTTGGCTAGCTCTGCATGATAAACTTCCTAGCAACAAACAAAGACTACACCGGCATCTGACTGGTGACTCTTCTTGCCCTCGATGCTCCGAGTCAAATGAGTCTCTTTTTCACATTCTTTGTGACTGCCCTACTAGTTGGGAAATCTGGATTGGCCTTCTTCGTACTAACAACAATGAACGTTTCTTCCAATTACAACTTCATGATTGGTTGTGCGAAAGCCTCTACCAAAGATCGAATGTGGAAGGAGAATATACTCATTGGGCAACAATTTTTGCTACAGCTTGTTGGAAGATTTGGAGTTGGCGTTGTAAAAAAGTCTTCGAAGATACAGACCTTATTCCTAGTAGAGCCATCCCTTGGATCAGCCAATACGCTAAGGATGACATTGATGCTTGAAATAAACTTCAGGCGCTGCAACACGCAGGCCTCTTGCGAGTCTCTCGCAGCTTTAGTTGGATCAGTCCCCAGCCCGGTATAACTAAGGTGGATTGAATTCTTGCGCAAATGAAAATGCAATGGAAAGGATCACAAAGAGAGCCTAATATGTATGGCCAGAAGAAGGCACAAACAAGGGAGGAAAATAAAAAATTAATGAGTAAATACACTATGGACATCTCTAGAACTCATAAATATCTTTTCTATTTATAACCCATACCCGAGCCTATCATTATAAGCTAAGAAAGTCTTACAAATCCTCAACATGAAGAATTTGCATGCATGAAAAGAAGTGAGAAAAGTAGAAAGCGAGAGAGGAGTAACTATATGTGAAATTTCTTGATCTTATGAGTTTTATATGAAAATCTTGTATTCTTTACTTGCGATACATGAGCAAACCACTTTGCACGATGAAATAATTGTGACCAACTTGATTTACCTTGGTGTGCGGTGACTTGACATCTATAATTCTTATTATTTCCGTTTACAAGTATAGGTGGCATTCTGAGAAGAAAACCAGATTTGAGTAAGTTGTTATTACGAGAATTTGAATTCTTTTGTTTAAAGTTTCGTTCGGAAAGAGCAAAGGTTTAGGGGTATTTGATAGGGGAAGAATTATAATGAATTAAGTACCTGATTTCTTAGTCTTTTGCACAATCTTTGTTGAAATGTTACTTTTTTCGTGTCATTTCATTGTTTTTGCAGTTTGAGTCGAGTCGAAGCAAAATGATAATTATTTGGAGGATTTCAACGCTTTTTAGTAACAAAGGTGAATAGAGCTACGGTGCTACCAACCACGCTACTAAAGAACCACAAAATAGAATACAGGGCGCGCTAGCAGTGGACGCGGATGCACAACACAGAGGAAACAGAGAGCAGCCCGATGGGCGGCGCGATAAAGTTTTGATCGTGCATGTGGCGCGCGATCATCCTGATCGAGCGTGTCCAAATTTTCGCCGGGGCTTCTAAAGACGGTATTTAACCTAATAGGTCAAAAAAAAGTATAGAAGGAGGCGACAAACAAACACACAGAAACGAATTCTCAGAGCAAAAAGAACACCACTAAAGAGAGTTAGACATCATTTTAGGGTTAAAGAAGAGCATAAACACCATCGTTCGTAGCATCACATTCATAGTTAAAGGAGACAGGTGAACTGAAGGAATCAGCAATCATAGTAGAAGAAAGCAACGAGGAGATTGGGAGTTTAACCTTTTCTTTTACTTATTTGAATAATATGTGATGAATTGTTGTGATTTGAACATGACTATGAGTAGCTAATCCTCTCACTATCTGAGAGAGCATGTAGTTGGTCTCATATTGAAGCACCTTGAACCTATGTCTTGATTATGTTTATTGATGAATTTATTTTGTTGGATATTATTTGTTGCTTATGCTACTTGGTTTATTTGATGCACGCGCTTCTCTGACAGCAAAGTAGTGACATTGAATAACCTTGTATTACGTCGAATTATGCATAAAGGATTGTGAACGCAACAATAGCATAGTAGATCAGGTAGATAAATCTGTAGACCTTCGATCATTAACGTGTTTGTGGAATCTATATCTTTGTTGGTAACTCTAATTCACTTCTAAAATACTGTATGGATCCTATGGCATGGTGAACTTCTGGTGAGGGAAAAGTGCTTAAGGACCTGACATTATTAAGGATTAAAGGGTTCTTTAGTACATCGAAAGGTGGCTAATTTGCTACATCAACACTGAAACAAAAAAACCATCAATAAACAAAATCCAATCTCATTCTAGCTAGTTAGGCAGTTTAGTCTTAGTTCTCTAGAAATATCTCCAACCACAATCTCTAGTTAGTTATTCCACTACGCAATCCTATTTAGGGACTAGGTAGTAGTTAGTTAGTTAAAAAATAGTTCATAAATCTTAGTTTAACTCTTCAACGATAAAAACCAAAAAGAAAAGAAAACTGATTCATCCAGTGTTCAACAATATAAACACTAAATCACAAATATCTACTCTCTTGAGATTCGATACTTGGACAGTAATCTTACTTTCTACTTCATTATTACTTGATTCGTGCACTTGCGATATTGTAGGACTTAGGTTTAAAACTTATGTGCTGACATTATCCTATTCTATTTACACCTAATAAACGCCCCCATCAGCCATGAACAGTCGAAAACTTCACAATCTCCTCCCTCTAAGTCTCTTGTTCAGAAATCTCTATTTGTTAGGGCCGTTTTTCTATCTAATTTGGGCACAATTCGGATCGGCCCAACTAGGGTTTAAATTGATATTGTTTTGTTAAATCATTAGGATAAGTTAATCTTTTAGATGGTAATTATCTTAATATTATTTTCTTATCTTTATAAGATATCATTATATCTTTAAGCTTATCATACTACATATTAACCATATCTCCTATCTATGTATCTAGACATAATATTAGGCATGTACGTTGGATATCTTCTATGATCATGCAGAATCCATCAAACAAGGCAAGGAGATTGGATCGGATTGCAACTGGATTATCAGTGTGCTTATCAGATAAGGAAAGAAGATATTCCCAGGTTGCAACTGGAGATCTGATGGAGATTCTGCCCATGCCTATATAAGGAGGACTCGACATAATTAGAGGACAAGCTTTGAAAGGGATAGTTTGTGATTACAGTCCTGTATCGAGTCAAAGTCTTCTAGTGAGAACTTCTTGTCAAAGGAGCTTTGAGTTAATCTTGAAGTTCTCCGACTCAAAGGAGTATACCGAAAATAGTTAAGGAGTAGGTGTTGCAACGGTAAATTAGAGGGAGTCTAGATTTACGTTGGAGTAATTCTTATCATTGTAATTCTTAAGTAGGTATATTGTTTGAGTCAACAATTCAGGTGCAAACCCCGTGGACTAGGACCAATTGGACCAAACCACGTAAACAATCTTTGTGTTTTTTACCGCTTTATGTTTAACTGTCTTTTAACAGTTGCAACAGTAAAACATGTTTTAAACGTTAAAGAACTATCATATGTCTTACTTACGAGTACAGTTGCAACTATTGTCAAGTTCAACTGTATTTGGTTATAAGTAATATAAATCCAAGATCTTTCAATTAGCATCAAGAGCGGGTCACTATATTCTATAGTGTAGATTCTGGTTTAAAAGATATTTTTTGTTTTTTTCTCTTTCATTGATGGAAGAAATGAGGGTAGGTCTTTCGACCACAAGGCCACCAATGCTAACTACAACTAATTACTCCTACTGGCAAAAATCGAATGCAAAATTTCATTAAACAACAGGATCAAAAGGCGTGGAAAAGCATTCTTAAAGGGTGGAGCCCTCCAATATATGTAAAGGGCAGAGTAAAATCTGAACTTGGGTGGACCGATGCAGAGGAACTCCCCGCAAAACATAATTCTACTGCTTTAAATATCATTCTTGTTTCTGTTGATTATGATCAATATAAAAGTATTGCTAACTTTGAAATTGCTAAGGATGCGTGGGAGGCCATTACGAATGCTCATGAAGGAAACTCCAAAGTTCGTGCATCTAAGTTGCAACTTACGAATGATCAATTCGAACTCATGTTGATGGGAGAACTGGAAACGATTACTCAATTTCACTCAAAACTCAGGCATATTGCAACTGAGGCTACCATGCTTGGAGCAGACTTTCTAGATTCACGTATTGTTCAGAAGATGTTGAGATCTCTACCTGGGAGGTTCGCAATGAAGATTGCAACCATTGAAGAAGCCAAGGATGTTGAAACTCTTTCTCTTGGGGAACTGATGGGATCACTCACGGCATGGGAAATGAAGCTGGAATAAGAAGATGGCATATTTGCCAAAGGAGTTGCGTTTCAAGAAAGTCTTGTGTAAAACACTCCAAACATGGAACACACACAATCCATGTCTCTCCTTGCAAATCGGTTCAGCAAAATGAATAAAGGTAAAAATTCCCATATTGTTACAAGTCCCTCTGATTCATTTAAAAAACCTTCCGCTAATAATAGACTTGAAAACAAGAGATATGGGAAAGGTATTCAATGTAGGGAATGTCAAGGATTTGGTCACATCAGTGCTGATTGTGGAAACTTGCTAGAGAAAAACAAAAGTCGAGCACTGCTAACATCATTGAGCGACGATGAAACTGACAACAACGATGAAGAAACCGAGGAAATGGGCAATGTTGCATTTACATCTATGTTCTCACTAAGAGAAAATATTGCTGTTGCAACTGACATTCTGACTGAATCCGATAATAATGAGTCAGAGTCAAATCACAAGGTGATTGAGGTTGCCTTGACAAAGTATAAAGCCATGTACCAACAAAATATTGAACTTGAAGCTCAGTTCAAGACTCTGAAATCACATGTAGTCCACTCAAATGAAGAAACAATGTCTGGAACTTGAAAGAAAAGTGATCACCCTTTCAATGGAAAAAGATCACATCTCTCAAGATCTTGATAAAGCACTTGCAGCTCAAAAGGCACTAAATGAAGTCCTAATTCTCACTCAAAAAGAATTAGAATCATTCATGAAGAGTGTGAAGCCACTGACTCCTGGAACTGAGAAGTTGGGGAAAGTTCTTGACACCAAGCAAGTTGCAACTGGAAAAACTGGAGTTGGATTTGTTGATATCGGTGAACCTAAGTTTTTCAAAACGCAAAAGTTACAATGTCAAAGAAGAAACGAATACCTAAAGGAGTGGAAACTCCACTGAATTACTCAAACATTCACCAACAGAATTCTCAGGTAAATCCTAGTTGCAACTTGAACAATGCTAAATATTTACCGTTTTCTGTTGACAGGTCACAGAGAAGCAGATTTGTTCCAACATGTCATCATTGCGGAGTGAAAGGGCATATTAGACCATACTGCTACCAGCTTTGGGAATCACAATTTCCTACACCTTGCGAACCTACCCCAATGGTTCAAAAGAAAATGAAGAAGAATAAAAGAAAGAAGGCAAAGAAAAGTGCACCCACTGTTGCACCTGTAAAATCTGTAAAGAAAATATGGGTTGAAAAAACTGCCAAAATAATTAATTTCCTTGTTACTTGCAACACTACTTCTAAAAATTCTATTAACTCATGGTTCCTTGATAGTGGTTGCTCCAGGCACATGACGGGAGACAAAAGCATCCTAAGTAAGCTCATGGATGACAAGGGAGATGTCATCTTTGGTGATGGTAAATGTGGAGACAGCCTGGGAGGAAAGCAAAAGAAGACTAGTCATACAGAGTTGCAACACACACCTTCTGAAAGGATCCTAGAACTGCTTCACATGGATTTAGTCGGGCCAATTCAAACGGTCAAACAAGATCACATTGGAATCTTCATTTCACAGGCAAAGTATGCAGAGAATCTTGTGAAAAGATTTGTTCTTGACCATATTTTACCAATGAAGACTCCCATGAGATCAACTGATCAGCTTAGCAAAGATGATAGTTGCAACTCCATTGATCCAAGTCTTTATAGAAGCATGATCGGAAGTTTGCTTTATCTCACTACAAGTTGTCCCATTATTTGTTTCAATGTTTTAGCGATGCAGGTTTTGTTGATGATAGGAAAAGCACCACTGGAGGGTGTTTTTATTTAGGAACCAACTTGGTCTCATGGTTTAGCATGAAGCAACATTCCACTACACTTTCCACAGTTGAGGCTGGATACATCGCCGCTGGAAGTTGTTGCACTCTACGGATTTGGATGAAACAAATGCTCAAGGATTACGGTATTATACAACATGAACCTATAGTGTTTGATATTACCAGTGCCATTAACATATCTAAAAATCCAACCCAACACTCACGCACTAAGCATATTGACATAAGATATCACTACATTAGAGGATTGGTAGAAGCCAAGACTGTTGAGTTACATCATGTGTGTACTGACCTTCAACTTGCAGACATCTTTACAAAGGCTCTCGATGTTACACGACTTGAGCACCTTCGTAAGTCGTTGGGCCTCTGCCTTATGTGAATTGCAACAGGGACACTGTTGCAACCAAGGGTGACTTTTCCGGACTTAATTATTTATTCCACAGAGATTTGTAGTCCCTTGTTTTGATTTGGTATACATGTTTTTCTCCTCAGTGAATCTTTGTTGACACAAAAAAAGAGGGAAGAAAAACAACGATTGTCTCAAAATTACTTTCAAAATGAAGGAGACAATCACCGAAAGGTGATTTATTTTTTAGCTAGTCACACCAGCTTTCAGTTGCAACGGGAAAAAGCTACCTGACCTACAAGAAACAAGTGTGAAAGCTATCAATTTATATCCCACGCGTCTACTCATTGAAAAGAGCTACCTTGTTCACAAATGTGTCAGAGTGAAAGCTACCAGTTGCGTGTGTGGCCGTATGCAAAGTTGCAACTGAGGAGATTACGTGATATCGATCTTTTCTTGGACTCAGTTTCTTGATGGAATTTTTAATTATCTTCGGTTAATTTCTTTCCTTTGTGACTCTTTGTCGTTGGTTTCAATTTTACGTAATTTGTGGTGTCCTAATTTTCTCTCGACTGTGTTCCCTTTCATGTGACCTTAGGAGATTTTTTTTGGCTGTTTGTTAAGATAAGATGGTGTTGCCGTATGATTATCTCAACATGATTTGTGCCTATCATTCTCTTTTGTGGATATATCTCACGATTTATGCTTATTAGGAAAGATTGAATTGGATTAGGATAGGAGATTGCATTTTGATGGGAAAGTTTCCCTCATAATGGAATCCAAGCTGGATCGTCTGTTGCAACAATCGGGCACCCCTTGATTTCTTCTGTAAAAAAGGGAGAGAATGGGTTTTAGGGGGAGTTTCATGTAAGGGAGAGCACCCCATAGTTTCGTTTTTGAACTCTTGAACAATTGTTTTTGTTTACGTATGGTTGCACTGGTGTTGCAACTGCTACTATTCCTGGACTTCGCTTTTATTATGAACTTTTGAAAGTTTGTTATTTGCTAACCACTTGTGCAGATGGATCAATGATTTTGACAAAACAAATCAAAAGGGGAGATTGTTAGGGCCGTTTTTCTATCCGATTTGGGCTCAATTCGGATCGCCCAACTAGGGTTTAAATTGATATTATTTTGTTAAATCATTAGGATAAGTTAATCTTTTAGATGGTAATTATCTTAATATTATTTCCTTATCTTTATAAGATATCATTATATCTTTAAGATTATCCTACTAGATATTAACCATATCTCCTATCTATGTATCTAGACATAATATTAGGCATGTACGTTGGATATCTTCTATAATCATGCAGAATCCATCCATCAAACAAGGCAAGGAGATTGGATCGGATTGTAACTCGATTATCAGCGTGCTTATCAGATAAGGAAAGAAGATATTCCCGGGTTGCAACTGGAGATCTGATGGAGATTCTGCCCATGCCTATATAAGGAGAACTCGACACAATTAGAGGACAAGCTTTGAAAGGGATAGTTTGTGATTACATTCATGTATCGAGTCAAAGTCTTCTAGTGAGAACTTCTTGTCAAAGGAGCTTTGAGTTAATCTTGAAGTTCTCCGACTCAAAGGAGTATACCGAAAATAGTTAAGGAGTAGGTGTTGCAACGGTAAATTAGAGGGAGTCTAGATTTACGTTGGAGTAATTCCTATCATTGTAATTCTTAAGTAGGTATATTGTTTGAGTCAACAATTTGGGTGCAAACCTCGTGGACTAGGACCAATTGGACAGAACCACGTAAAAAATCTTTGTGTTCTTTATCGTTTTATGTTTAACTGTCTTTTAACAGTTGCAACAGTAAAACAAGTTTTAAACGTTAAAGAACTATCGTCTGTCTTACTTACGAGTACAGTTGCAACTATTGTCAAGTTCAACTGTATTTGGTTATAAGTAATATAGATTCAAGATCTTTCACTATTGAACCCTTGTCGCACCCTTGTCGCAGTGTTGGTGATGCTCTTGAAGGGTGGAAAGAAAGAATCAAGGTCTTTGTTGATCTTCATGACCAAATAAATGGTTCTGATGATATGATGAATGAAGATGCGGATGAGTATGGCTTCACTGTTGAGTTTAAAGAGGGACGTCGCAAGCACTTGGGCCTACAACAGGTGACAAATTTAATCAAGATATGGCTCTAAATAATGTTCACAAAGATGCAGAGAACAATGAGAGAAAAGATTCCACTACTGAAATTGACATTCAGAAGCAAACTTCAAAAACTGATCATATCAGAAATTCAACTTTGAATCATTTAATGGCAATAGAAAACAGTCCAAAGTATTAAACTTAGAGACAACATCTGAAGATTCCATGGAAACTGATGCTGACTATAATCAAGATCCGACTACCTTGTCTGAGAGTGTGGTTTCTGTAAAGAGATCATACATGAGTGGAATGCTTGATCATAACAAGATCCTAATGAGTGATGATGAATCGGTCTGATCTGGTGTTTCTCAACTATCAAGTGCACAAGGACTGATGCTGTTGCCAATCTTTGGAGAAGTTATGAAATCCTTACAACAAGATTGTCTCAGGAGTTGGCAGAACAGTTGCGGTTGGTCATGGAACCCACTTTTGCTAGTAAGCTCCAAGGTGACTACAATATTGGTAAGGATCATGATGAAGAAGGTATATTGCACTATAATTGTTATGATTTTCAGATACTGTGTATATGAATCTGTGAATTTCTCATAGTTTCTGAATTCATTAGGTGATTCCATATATTGGCAGTCATTACCGGAAAGATATAAAATATGGCTCAGGTAGACCAAGTAAACGCGATTATCAGGTTGTCACTGCAGTTGACAATTCTCGTAGCATGTCGGAAGGTTATTGTGGGAATTTTGTTGTTGAAGCATTGGTGACAGTTTGTCATGCAATGTCACAACTTGACGTGGGAAACTCTGATGTCACATGTTTTGGTCAGCATGGCAACATTAAAATGCTTCATGGTTTTGACCAACCTTTTTCTCCTGGAATCAAGGTAATCTGAGCCTTAATTTATTCTACTAGAAATAGAGTCTGTGTGGAATCCTGGAATTTTGGGTATCGGTCTCTTTATAATGTTTTAGGTATGAAATTTGTCTCTCGATTTAGAGCTAGAGACTTATCTGACTTTATCTATGCCTTTTATATTTTGTATTTGGTGTAGATCATCTCGAATTTGATCTTTAAGCAAGAGAGCATGCTTGTTGATGAACCTATGGTTGGTTTACTAAAATATTTGAACAACGTGTTGGACACCATAGTGGCGCATGCCCGACTGCCACTGGGTACAATCCTCTCCAGCGGCTTGTACTGATTATAGTTGATGATCGTTTCAATGAGAAGGTATATTTCCTAAATTTGTTCTTCCATTTATTTCTTTTTTTCTGAACTAATTTCTTGTTTTTTTTCTCTAAACCCATCTTTTTTTTGTTTTGCATCAATGAATCTCATTTACAGAAAAAGCTGAAACGGTATGTAAGAGATTTGTTGAGTAAAAAAAGCATGGTTGCATTCTTACTCATGGATAGCCAAAACGAGTCCATCGTGGATTTTATGGTAAACCACGTTGTACAATGTTTATATCTTACTCAATATATTGTGGAGCTTCTCATTAATATACTAATTTGTTGTTTCAGGAAGCAACAGTGATGGGTGTAATTTAGGATTGGCCCAATATAACATTATTGGGCCGGTCCATAAGCGTATCGAATGGGGACAATTCGATGCGCGCATCGAATCAGCAATATAGGCATGATTTATTGGGCCAGCCCAACAGCGCATCGAATACACATGATTCGATGCGCGTATCGAACAACAATGATTCGAGGCGCCTTTCTATATTGGAGTGTGGGTTCCACGGGACGGGTTCTATAAATAGCCCGTCCCCTTGTGTTCAAAGGGCTTTTTGGAATCTGGACCAGCTCAGCACAGTCAGTATCGAATCGACTCCATTCGACACGAGACATATCGAATTATCCTCCATTCGATACGCTCAGAATAACATATTTTCATTCGATACGCCAGTACGCATCGAATTCGATATCTGCAGGACACTTCGAATTCGATACCTCCAGAGTGACTTTTACCTAGTGATAACTATCCCGCATCGAATTGCCCCTCATTCGACACGCCATATTTATTCTGTAATTTAGTTATTTCTATCTAGAAAGCTTGTATTAAGTGTTCCGGACCAAGCTAGTCCGTTAATAATATTGGATAGCATTGTTTAATCTCATTTTGTACTGTATTACTGTGTTCTATTACCGTGACGAAATAAGACCAAAATATTGGCGCCGTCTATGGGAACACAATTATATTAGCTTGATAGGCAGTATGACTAGAATAACTCGGTCCAAGAGTAGAGCTCTAGAAGGTAATACGGGAGAAGAACGACCGGATACACCGGAACGGGGTATGCCAAATATAGTTGGACCATCAACATTACCCTCAGCGGTACCAACTCCGGCTAGGAAAGAAAATCAAGGACCTCAAGCTGAGAAAGTACCCATTAATGAAACCGAGGTGACTGGAGCTTCAGCGACGAGTGCTGCAATTCCAGATAAATTCAAGAGTGAACTATTCGCAATGATAAAAGCGGTCGTGGCTGAGGTGCTCCCTACCGCACTTCCCGCTATGATACCATCTCCTGTTGAATATTCTGAGAACTTGAGAGAACAAGGTTCAGCTATCCGAAAGCAGAAGGGAAAAGAAAAGGAAAAGTCACAGCAAGACGACCGAAGAAGTAAACATACTTCGGAGAGGACAAACAGCAAAGGGAAGTCAGTTCATGAAGAGCGAGGAAAGAAGCTAGTATCTCTAGAGATACAATCAAAAAGGCCTCATGAGAAGGAAAGAGAGGCAGAATGTGCTGCTGAACGAACTAGAAGAGAAGAAAGAAGACGGTCGGAGAGCCGTGATTCCAGAAAAGAAAGGGATGAGGAAGAGGATCAAAGAGAGGAATCGCGAAGAAGAAAACGTAGAAATGACCGAAGACAGTCAGAAGGTATTGATTTGCGTGGCAAGCATAACACAGTAAGCCGAAACGTTGGAAGGTTGGAAAAGGGGAAAGCAATAGTCGAGACTCAAACGACAAGGAAAGACAATTCTATGAATCGCAGTCCTTTTTGCCGAGAGATAGAGTCGGAGATTCTAGGGCAAGGAGATAAAATCCCGGAATTAAAAACTTATAACGGGAAATCTGATCCCCGAGATCACCTCTTCCAATTAGACAGAAAATTGTCCCTCTACGATTTCAGGGACAATATGCAAGCCAGGATATTTGCAACGACTCTGTCAGAAGTGGCTGCTGACTGGTTTAATCGAATTCCTCATGGACAGATTGAGAGTTATGCCCAGTTGAGAAAGATGTTTGAGGATCAGTTTTCTAGTCAGTCTAGACTAGTTTTGGATCACTCCCACTTATACACGATGAAACAGGAAGTTAATGAAAGTCTAAAGGACTTCATGAAACGTTTCAATACAGGGCTATTAAGGATTGATAGCCCGACGGGAGAAATGGTTGCAAGTATAGTTTTTCGTGCAACTACCAACACCATGTTTGGTGGTGAGTTACTGAAACGAAAACCCACCACAGTTGACGAAATAAACAAGATAGCTCAAGATGTGGTTCATTTCGAGGAAATGATGGCAACCAAAGTTCCTAACAATGTGGCTGTAAGAGATAGAGAGAGAGGCAGAGAAGATTAAAATCGCCACAACAGCAACAACAGGAACAGAAACTACAAAAGGGACAGTTCGCCTCGAAGGTACACCCCACTAAATGCTCACATTATGGCAGTATTTGGGGCAGCAAAGAAAAAAGGATGGTTAAAGGATCCCAAACCGATGAGAGAGTCCAAGGCTACGATGTACTCAAGTCAATTCTGCCAGTACCACAATCAGAAGGGGCACAATACAGAGGAATGCATAAATTTGAAGGATGAAATTGAGCGGTTGATAAAGGATGGCAAATTGGTAGAGTTTGTCAAGAAGGTGCAAGAACAAGAAAACAATTCCAACCGTAAGAGAACTCCATCTCCTAGGAAAGATAAGCAGAGGGCAATCGATGAACCGCAACTTTTTCAATACCCCCAGATTGAGGACGGAAACACCAGGAGAGGCATCATCAATATGATAGCAGGAGGACCAGGAGGAGCAGATTCTACCAACGGTCGTAAAAGGATCACAAGGTTTATTGAAGCAGATAATTTTGTTCATATGGCTAATATGCTGAGAATCGAAGAAATGCCACACGAAGAGATCACGTTCTCCACTGCAAACCTACGGAAACTAAGTGCACAAGCTATACAGATGTCAAATTTAAATTGCCCTTTGGTGGTAACTGTTGATATAGCTAATTTCGGAGTCACCAAAATGCTGGTGGACCATGGGAGTTCCGTAAATGTACTATTCAACTCTACGTTGCTCAAAATAGGATTGAATAACCAGGCACTGGAACCGGTGAGAACGTCGCTTCATGGTTTTGGAGGTCCAGCGATAGTGCCATTAGGAATGATCAAGCTCCCAACTTCATTGGGGACAGCTCCAAAGAGAACGACAATTTTGGAGAACTATGTAATCGTTGACATGCACTTCGCATACAACGGAATCATAGGAAGACCGGCATTGAATGCATTTCGAGCGCTACCATCAACCTACCATCAGATGATAAAATTCCCCACCATTGCTGGCACAGGAGAAGTCATTGCAGATCACATTGAAGGTTGGAAGTGTTATGTAAACTCGCTTCGGACGCAGCCGCAACCAGAAGAAAACGCAGCAATAGCCTTGGCTCCGGGGCGTATGGAGCACATCGAATAAATATTCTGTTGAAATTTACAAGCATTTTTAGCATTTTGAACATTTTGAACAAGTTTTTATTCGTTCTCTCTGCTATAACACGCATGAGGGACAAGATGTATGAACTTAAAACAGGTACCTCAAATCCTGGATCTGAAGGACAGCACTGGAAGTCATGCAAATGAGCAATCATAAAAGCTTAGATTCTATTTACATAATCTAATTTGAATTATTCAAAGAAGATTATGTCGAATTATTTGATTTGCATAAATTTTACATATACTTTGCATAATGCAATCAGTGCAGGTCTAAAAAATTCAGAAGATCGAAAACTCTGCCCCAAAGTGGCAAGAGATACCGAAAATCCCAGAAGAAATCAGAAGAACGGAAACTCTGCCCCAAAGTGGCAAGAGATACCGAAAATCCCAGAAGAAATCAGAAGAACGGAAACTCTGCCCCAAAGTGGCACGAGATACCGAAAATCCCCGAAGAAATCAAAAGAACGAAAACTCTGCCCCAAAGTGGCAAGAGATACCGAAAGAAGCCAGAGGCAACAAAGGGACGGAAACTCTGCCCCAAAGTGGCACGAGATACCGAAAATCCCTAAATCAATCAAGAAAACGGATACTCTGTCCCAAAGTGGCACGAGATACCGGTAGAAGTCAAAGACGACATAAAGAACGGAGACTCTGCCCCAAAGTGGCACGAGATACCGATACAAGTTCAAGACAAGAAGGATGGGAAACTGCCCCAAAGTGGCATGAGGTACCATAAACCCCTAGAATAAAAAAAGGGAGGGACGCGCTATACTGCGACAAACTCGGAAGATCACGAACAACAAATTGAAACAAACAATTCGCTCCAAAATGACTAAGGTCATTGAGGTAGGAGGCAGATACTACGAAGAATATTGTTAAACAATTTTCACTGAATAATAATGAACCAGCAGGTTGTCAAAATAAAGTAAAGGACTGAGATAAGAAATTGAAAGAAAAGACAACAGTCAGTATCCCACAAATTAAGCAATGGATATTAAATTGTTTCAAGCACATTAGAGCGACGCAGCGCCCTACACAAATTAAAATTACAAATGAAAATTGCTTATAAACGGAGAAATAATTAACAGTCGCGCAACGCTCAGTCTTATTCTTCATCTTCTGATGAGGGATATGGTTCAGGCATTTCCAGCGGCGGTGATAACCCTTCGAGAATAAGATCCTCCCTATCCAGCAGAGGGGCAAACTCATCAGGTTGTGTAGCCTCAGAAGGTTGACGAGGGGGACGTTTCTTCAAATTTGGCCCTAGGGACAGATCCAACCATTCTGGTTGAAATTTGCCACGAACATAGGTTGTAGCATAGAACTGATGCACCGTAAGAGCTTGAGCATTTCGAGCCACATGATCATCTCGACGAGTGCACAACTCTTGAAACGTATTGCCCCGGAGGAACCTTTCAGCAATTTCCAATGTTTGCTCGGGGGAAACCTTTTACAGGGGTAAAGAAAGATATTAATGAGATTAAAAAAAAACAAAGAATAGGTGTCAAATAGTAAGAATAATATATCTTACATCTTTGAGGCCTCGAATGTAGCCATTGAAGTCAGCATTGTGGGCTTCCTCCTTGGCCGCAGCAACCTCCTTCTTCAGCGCAGAAATTTGCTGATTGAGATCTTCTTCAAGTTTTTTAGCTTCCTCTCGAGCATCTTTTGCCGTTTGCAAAGCTTTTTCTTTGGCATCGAGAGCAGCTTGAAGTGCAGAATTATCAGCATTACTGGCGGTCTCCTTGAAATCCATTAAGGCTGAGGCCATAACGTCCACGAAACCGCCCGTCTGACAACAAACGAACGGTTAGATAAAAATTTACAAAGCAAAATCACAGAAAAAGTAAGTCAAATAAGAAATCATTACCGCTGACAGCAGATGCAGTGTATTTCGCTCCAGCCTTTTCCTCTCTTCGTCAGAAATTGGAAGAGGGACTGATAAACCAGGCAATAGTGCCTTCAAATGCTCGATGGCTTCGGCCTCCGAGAGATGGTATCCAGCGGCTCGAGCTCGAGGACCCTGGCTAGGTCCGGCCGCGTGACTTGGACCAGATGCACCGGCAGGAGGGTTAGAGGCACTTGGCCTGGTAGTTTGGCTAATCGTAGCAGCAACCCCTGCGGTTTGCGACAAATTTGGCGGCATTCTTCGTCTTTTACGTTGAATGAGATTGTCGGCATCCTCGCCAGTCTCGGTTGCCCTGCTTTCCAACTCTTCGCCACCGTCTGGATTACCCTCAGGATTATTCCCCATTAAGTCCTCGAAAGGGTCCGCGGGCAAAACACTAGCTGCAGCAGCAACAGTAGCAGTTGAGGGTTCAGAAACCTTCTTCTTACCCTTACTCTTTCTCTTCCGAGGAGGAGGAATTGCACGCACGGTCTCGGTCTGGGAACTTTCCATGTCCGCAGCAACAACCCGGTTCATCCTTGCGTGTCGACTCATGAAGTATTTTTCTGCAACAAAGACAAATCGTTAGAATGCATAATAAACATAAACAAGAATCTCAGAAAGATCAGATATATACCAAGGGTCATTTCTCCCTTGTATTTTTCTGGAGACAACCCAGCCAAAGAAAGGACTCGATTTTCAACGAGTTTTTTAACATCAAATTGATGTTCTCTAACTAGAGTGGGAATAAACTCGCAATTCCACAGGGTGATGGCAACTCCACTGGGAATTGTTACCCTTGTACCAGTGAACCACTCCCGGCGGAATCCCAAGAACTCGTTTTCATAACTCTCCTTAATGAAAAAGTATCTTTTTTTCCAGTCCTTTTCGTACCCGGTTGCTCCACCGTTTAAAAATTTTCGGTTAGTCTGAGCCTTTACATGGTAGAAACCTTCTTCGCGTCTCGCGATCTCGAATAACGCGTAGAATTCATTAGGACTGTGTCGTTCAACCAAAGCTTTCATCACTATGATGAAACCAATCATGCTCCCGTAAGAATTTGGCGTGAGTTGAGCAGGAACGACATTTATCTTCCGCAGAAGCCATCTCATCTCATAAGGAATTGGAAAGCGCAATCCGTTCAATAGCTGTCCGACGAACACAGTAATATGACCGGGTGGTGGAGTATGCATCTGATCATTTGGGCCAGGAATGACGATTTTATACTTGTCAGGAATATTAAATTTTTCGCGCAATCCCCTACGATTATGCTGGAGACGAGACACGTATTGATCATAGGTCATTCCTGGGACCTCGATGTGATCGTCAAATTCCCTATTAATGTAATCTACATCTTCCTCACCCTCGCTCGGAGCACGATTATCTCTATAGGGCGAAGATTCATTGCTATTGACCTCAGTTGTTGGATTCAACTCTGGAACATGATTATTATCCGCGGGGGAATCAATGGTTATTCTGTCTATTAAATCATAGACATCTGCATCGCCTGTGGTCGGAACTGCGGGTGCTTTTGACGGATTCTCTTTGTTAATCGAACTGGCACTAGAGCCTGAACTCGAATCACTCCCGGAATGGGTCTCAATGCTCACCATCTTTGATGAGAGTTAACTGAAATATATTTAAAAAAACGAGACTGACTAAGGACACATACGTCACTACACACTCTCGTATATCACTCATATATATACAATACTGAACGTGTTAAAAAACTAAACGACAAGGCGCAATAAATAACAGAAATTTTTTTACCTTAAGTATTTTCTCGGTAAAAGAAAGTCTTGCTTGGTTGCTTATATCCTACACAAAGTAAAACAGCAAATCAATAACACGCAACGGTAAGCTCATATCAAGGATGAGCGAAACTTTTAACGCGTCGAATTTTTACAATTCGATGCTGATCGTATCGAATAACTAATCGTTCGATGCGAGACGCATCGAATGACGCGAATTAGATGCGTCTTACCTGAAGAGCAGAGTCTGCTGGCAGAATAATGATTGTGTCAAAGCAGCAACCCCCTTATATAGGGGACGGGAGGCCCGTCAGGCCCAGCTACGCTGCCGCATCGAATTACCGCATCGAATAGCTATAATTCGATGCGCGCTATTTCACGCATCGAATGCCTCACGATTCGATGCGTCAGAAATTATCTTACTATTACAAGAACTCTGAACTGATCAGATTTTATTATGATTAGAAATATCCCAAATCAGTACAGATATATTTTTAAAAGTTTGGAAGACGATCTCTAAATCGATATCGTCTCCCAAACTGGGGGGACTATATGATGGGTGTAATTTAGGATTGGCCCAATATAACATTATTGGGCCGGTCCATAAGCGTATCGAATGGGGACAATTCGATGCGCGCATCGAATCAGCAATATAGGCCTGATTTATTGGGCCAGCCCAACAGCGCATCGAATACGCATGATTCGATGCGCGTATCGAACAACAATGATTCGAGGCGCCTTTCTATATTGGAGTGTGGGTTCCACGGGACGGGTTCTATAAATAGCCCGTCCCCTTGTGTTCAAAGGGCTTTTTGGAATCTGGACCAGCTCAGCACAGTCAGTATCGAATCGACTCCATTCGACACGAGACATATCGAATTATCCTCCATTCTATACGTTCAGAATAACATATTTTCATTCAATACGCCAGTACGCATCGAATTCGATATCTGCAGGACACTTCGAATTCGATACCTCCAGAGTGACTTTTACCTAGTGATAACTATCCCGCATCGAATTGCCCCTCATTCGACACGCCATATTTATTCTGTAATTTAGTTATTTCTATCTAGAAAGCTTGTATTAAGTGTTCCGGACCAAGCTAGTCCGTTAATAATATTGGATAGCATTGTTTAATCTCATTTTGTACTATATTACTGTGTTCTATTACCGTGACGAAATAAGACCAAAACAAACAGTTTAGGATAAAGACAACAAATTTTCTAAGTATCTTGACTCATTCCCATTCCCATTCCCATTCTACATCATTCTAAAGAACATTGAAGCCCTTCTCAGAACACTCGAGATCTCTTGAGACAAGTAAGTTTAGTGGATAGATAAATTCTTTCATTCGTTTTCTTTTGTCGAAGCAACAAATGATATGTGTGTTTATTGCTTGTTGAATCCAGTCGTTTGAGATCATGCAATATTCAAATATGTAAAATGAAGATGTCTTTTTCCCTGGGTACTTATGCACACTAGAAGAGGATCCTCAATCACCTCAAACAAGGAAACCGAAGCACCCTGAATTCCAGGGAAAGAATCAATAAATCGCAGTGCTATAAAGTTAAACAAGGCAAGAATGTTAATCTACCCGCGGAAAATAGGGGTGGGAAAGGGTAAGGGAGATTCCCTTACCCGTCCCCTCCCACATGAATTTTTCCCGCGGGGAAAAAATGCGCAAATTTCCTTCCCGTCAACTTGACGGGAACGGGAATTCCCGTTCCCCACGGGTCGGGAACGGAAATCCGTTTCCGATTCCCGCGGGAATGGGAATTCCACCCGATAATATATATATATATATATATATATATATATATTATATGGGAGTTATATGCTTAAAAAAACGAATCTAGGATAGTTTTACAATTAAAGAAAGTTTATGGCCAAAAGTAAAAATAGATAATTGTGCTATAACCACAAAACAAATTCACTCTCTCAAACCCACGGCATGTTACCCGATGCAGTCACCCATCCCAACCCTCAACTCTCTCAATCCTCTCTCACTCCGCCGTTGCATCGTCGCGTCGCCGCCGCGCTTGCAGGCAGCCGAACAGACGGGCAGACGCATCTCAGAGTCAGCGACAGCCAACAGTCGTCTCCTCTCTCACGCACCGACGCACGCGGCTGTCAAAAATGAACTCCAGTCTCGAGCCCTCCTTGCTCCAGCGTCACTGCAAGCTCCAGAAGACGAATTTGTCCCCTGGAAATTTGAGGGATTCCCGCGGGAATCCCTCCATTTTACCGGAGGTCACAATTTGTGAACCTACGGAAAAATGGAGGGATTCCCGTGAGGAATCCCTCCATGACGGGATACCGTCTCGCCGTGGACGGGAACGGGATTGGAAATCCCATTCCCGTCTATCCGGGATCCCGCGGTGTGGGATCCCGTGGAAACGGGATTACCCCTAGCAGAAAACGAGTTGGCCGTGCAAAATTCATGATGGGATATGAAGTCCTTGACCTGAGGTGGAACTTGTTGGCGGTGAATATAATATATATTTGGCACATGGGTGTGCATGCAAATAATTGCCTTTGCATGTGGTGGTGCATGGCTGGACATTTCTAGGTAATTGAATTGCACATGTAATTCAAATATGGAACACGGTATTGGGAGAAGTTTGTCTCTAAACTTCTTCTATAAATAGCAACCTCATTTGCTATTTGTTTGATATCCCAATTCAGAGTTTCTTTCTGTATTCCCTAAATATACAATGTAGTACCTCGAGTACTTGTGTGTGGTAGTTCAGGGAGCGGTGAAAGTGAATAGGCTATGCGGGGGTCGTTCGGGTTGAGTGAAAACTATGTAGTTGTACAAACTTTTTACATAGTAGATTTTGCTCGGGTTCCTGTGGTTTTTCTCCAATATTTGAAGTTTTCACGTTAAATTCTTGTGTTGTTACTATCGTCAATGTTTTATTTGTGTTGCTTCGTAATTACCTAATGTGCAAATCCTGGAGGCGGTATTTGAGGCGGTTCAAATACCCAACAAGTGGTATCAGAGCCCGGATTCTGCTGGAGGTGGAGTTATTGCTAAGGTGGAGTCGTGGTGTGATGTAGTGTGAATATGTACTTTAAAAGGCAGTTCTGTCAAAGGTAATTGGTTATTAAGCGGGACTGTTGTGACCCCACCAATTACCTGGGGACCTTGAAATCCTGTTGGGAAAGACGAGCTATCTCTTTCCAGGGGTTTAATTTGTACTATTCTGATCTACTGGAAATTCACCAACTCACCGAGGCAATGTTGGAAGCAGGGGTACGAATATAGTGAAGTTTGGCGTGACGTATGTTGACGAAAAAATCAATTGTGACTTGTGGGAAGTCGGTGAGACGTTGATTTGGTCGGGTTACACGAGGATTCAACTGGTGGAGGTTATCGCTATACGTAGCGGTGTTACTAGCACGACAGTTACAGTTGCTAGTGCAACATGTAAAATCTGTTGGGAGTGGTGCGGACACTAGGACCACAGAAAACAAAATTGTTCGGGACGCTGAGTCGATGTGGCGAGCGGCTCTTAGTCAAAAACTGGTGAAACTAACATTGTATACTTGTGTGACGCGTTATAAGTGGCGGTATGTTTTGATGGCATGAGACTGCTATGAGAGAGGGTGTTGGTGTTAGTGGGTCCCAGTTTGCACACATGCATGACTTGGCGTAAATGCAAGGTGTGGGATTAATGTTGATGGCTGATGACTCCCATGAGAGCCAAGTTGGGAGTTGCACCATACTTATAGCAGGAGTTTATTTTTGACATTGGGTCGATTGTGCTTTTATGGTGGAGCATGGTACTTCTGAAATGAGGTATGACTGCGTTGCAGTGATAGCGAAAGCTATGAATGTCTTCTTAGGCGGAGTGGGAGTGCGATCGTTCAAGGGCCGGAGTGAAGATGTTTTTTGAAGATCTGATTGAGTCATGAATCAAATCTTCAAGGTGGAGATTGTTGGCGGTGAATATAATATATATTTGGCACATGGGTATGCATGCAAATAATTCCCTTTGCATGTGGTGGTGCATGGCTGGACATTTCCAGGTAATTGAATTGCACATGCAATTCAAATATGGAACACAGTATTGGGAGAAGTTTGTCCCTAAACTTCTCCTATAAATAGCAACCTCATTTGCTATTTGTTTGATATCCCAATTCATAGTTTCTTTATGTATTCCCTAAATATACAATGTAGTACCTCGAGTACTTGTGTGGGGTAGTTTAGGGAGCGGTGAAAGTGAATAGGCTATGTGGGGGTCGTTCGGGTTGAGTGAAAATTATGTAGTTGTACAAATTTTCTACATAGTGGATTTTGCTCGGGTTCCCGCAGTTCTTCTCCAATTTTGGAGTTTCCACGTTAAATTTTTGTGTTGTTACTATCGTCAATGTTTTATTCATGTTGCTTCGTAATTACCTCATGGGCAAATTCTGGAGGCGGTATTTGAGGCGGTTCAAATACCCAACAAAACTTTGGTAGTTCTTTACAAGCTGTACTATGTATATAAAATTATAAACAAAACTAGCAGGGTGTGCTCATCATTCAAAATATAGGATGTTATGTGTATCAAAAAGATCAAATGCCGTCCACAGAGAATAACAACGTTGGTTTGAGACCTAAGTGAATTCCTAAGTGTTATGGATTTCAATAACAACGTTGGTTTGAGAATAACAATGCCGAATAATTCACTTAGGGCTCGTTTGCATTGAAATCCTAAGTGACCATACAATTAGTTACCACACAAAAAACTCTAGGTTATTCGCGGGTGGGTTTTAGCCGGTTGTCGTCGAGAAAGACACTATACCCAACACTTGCGGGTTACCAATCTTTCCACCCATGCGGATGGATTTATTTTTAAGACCATATGGATTGCGGCTTAGGCGGGTGCGGTGTGACTGGCAGGGGGCGGTTGTTACACATCAAATCACAAAATAAAAGTCGTTTTCCCATGATTTAAGACAAACAAGTCATATAGTGCAAATAGTCTTATATTTTCGTATTAAAGTATCCTATCATATTTTCTATTGTTTTTTTTCGTATGCTTGTACTATATTCAAACCAATTCATATATTAACAAATATTGAGTTTCGTCTATACTTATGTAAAGTCTTCCCTCCATTCACGTCTATTTATTAACTTGTCAAGTTATATATGAACCATAATATTGTGTGGCTATCTCCATTACTTGACTAATACACAACTACTTTTTTTGTTATTTTTTTTAGAGTGTTTAATGAAATAAATGAAGATTTTTATTAGGGGAAATTACAAAATCGTAGCCAAACTTTGGACTTTTTTGCACTTTCATTGCTGAATTTTAAGCTTTCGCACCGGTGTATCCCAACTTTCAAAAACTAAAATTCGGGCAGTTTCTGGTAACAATGCGTCACTCTTCGACCAAGTGACGTAATTTTGCAAGGGCAAAAGTTCAAAGTTCAGCAATAAAAGTGCAAAAAAATCCGAAGTTTGGCTATGATTCTGTAATTTTGCCATAGCAAAATTATGCCACTTGGTCGAAGAGTGACGTTGTGTTGCCCGAATTTCAGCTTTTCAAAGTTGGGAAACACCGGTGCTGCCCGAATGAAAGTTTAGATATTCAAGTGCGAAAGCTCAAAGTTCAGCAATGAAAGTGCAAAAAAGTCTAAGGTTTGGCTATGATTCTGTAATTTTTCCTTTTTATTATTTGCTTCATATGCGGGTAAGCGGATGGGCGAGCCAGTGTATGGCTCAACCCTCAATCCACCCGCTCAAGGGCGGCTTTTCGTCATTTTCAACCGCAACAAAAGTTAAAAAAATTAAAACGTGCGGGTGACGGGTTGAGCGGATCGGGTTGGCGGGTTTATGAACACCCCTAATAAGAATTGTTATTTTGTGTTTGTCAACCAACTTAAAAGATAATTTTTTTTGTGTCTCCATATTAAGAGTAGTATCAAGTTTTTTACATTATTTCAATATAATTTATGTAGTAAAAACAAAATCACCATTGAAAGTTATCTCGATTTTCTCCACTTTGTAAAGACAAAAATACCCAAAAGATCTACTGTTGTCTTAAATAATCCATTTTCATCAACAAATTAGAAAACAGGCCTCAAATCATGGAAGTTTCCTAGTATAACTAAAAATAATCTACGTGAGTAATTAATGATATTTAAATGTTTAATGTTCTATACATATTTAATGCCATCATAATACCGATTGCATTGTTTTGTTATCTATCATTATTATATTTTTTATATTGACAAATTACAATAAAAAAAGGGAAAATTACACAAACTACCCTCAACTATGAGATAATTACACAAACTACCCTTCCTGTTTGGGAAATTACACAAATTACCCTTATGGCCGAATTTTTGCATAAATTTTTTTACATTTTATTGAATGTGAATTCATGCCTTCATTTATTTTACAAAGGAAATAAAAATTAAATCAAAATAGTTGCATTAAACCTCATTTATCTCGTTCAAAAAGACAAAAACAAATTAAAAAAAATAGTATTCTCAAAGAAAAACTAAATTATCTGCGAATTTTAGTCTCTGCTATGATTTGAAGTTGAAAGGTTGCCTTAGTTATTTTAATTTTTTCGGCTATAAGTGTAGTTTGTGTAATTTTCCAAATAGGAGGGGTAGTTTGTCTAATTAGCTCATAGTTGAGGGGTAGTTTGTGTAATTCTCCCTAAAAAAACTAGTGGTGTTTATGGTAAACATCGAATTTGTGATTTATTATAGAGATTTTCTAATGTCTTTAATTAAAAAATAAATTAAGAGGTTGTCTGAAATTTGGATTTAGCTTTTAGCTATTTAAATTTTATAATATTTTTATTTAATTCTATCAAATATTTGTGCGTATGATAGGTGAAAATTGTAATAGTTATTGACCCTTGACAAAAGAAAAAATTGCTCTTTTTAAATACTTTAGTAAATTTCATTTTCAGATGTTTTAATATCGCTTATGTTATATTTGCGGCAGTTTTCAAAATATTTCTGAAACTTTTCGAGACATTTCCAATATTTGATCCACCGAAATAACATATGAAATCAAAACTTTAATCCATGTCTCAGACACCACTTTCTTACAATAAACCACCATAATCTATCTTCATAATTACTAGATATATTCTCCCCAAACACCACTCCATGGCCGCAGGGACAACAAGAAGTTATTGATAAAATCATTACCATCATGGCTATGGGATAACAAGCAAAGCGGGGCAAAATTAAAGCTTGACAATAATGAGGATAACTGAAGTACAACCTTCGCGTGGCTTGGGTAGGAAACAAAACTTGTGCTTCAACCTACAAAGTAAAGAACAAGACCAAGTTCAAATGATTAAAAGTAAATAAAATAATTCCCCTTAAAGTTTACCTTCATGAATGAACGTAAGCGATTCCCAACAATGCACAATTATACATTAGTGGTTAGGTTAATTTGCAAAAGCTCCCTTCTTTAGTCCAAATGGTGAAGTGGGCTTTCAAGGAGGAAGAAGTACAAAGACACGAGTGTAAATTCAAAAAATAACTATTCTCCACTATATGTGCCGCATAGTATTAGTAAAGGGCACCCTTCATTAACCACCATATAAAACAAACCCCCAAAAAATCCCAATAACTATTTTAATGGGGAGATATCTACCAAAGCAAACGAGCTCTTAAAACATTTCAATTGAAATCTTTTAAATGAAATAAGTATTTGTTTAGATAATCATATCATCCTTACAAACTCGGTTACTTGTTTAGTCATGCATAGTAGTGTTCTTCATTCTATCTACAATAGAGTATAGTGCTTCTACAATTGTTTGAGTGTCGAAAAAATAACTAATTTCAAGCAACGAAAAGTGGAGATCATAGGCGAAATGCGCAACCCGGCACCAGAGATTCCGCTCTCACAGTACCAGCAACAACAAGTGCTCATCAATGAAGAGAAAAGCAAATGCAAGTCAATGAACTTTGGCGCAGGGTTTGAGAAGACAGGTGAATTGGGAAACAAAAAAGGTCTCGATGAACGTATGAATTTCAAGCAATAACCATGAATGATTCAACAGAGAATAAGACGAAGAACACTACATTCAACAAAAAATAATCGTATGACAGCAAAATCCGACCAAATGACGTGTGAATTGATGAAGATAAGATGGTAGAAGAGTGCAGCAAAATTATAGTTAACCCGCCATCGGACGAAACACAATTTGAATGCATTAAATTCTTGGATGACCTCAAAGAATTGATGTGTGAGTAGTGGAAGGATACAATTCTGATCAAAATCCTTGGTAAACCATGGTTTTACCCTTGCTTGGTAAATTAAATAATCATTATGTGGAAGTTAACTAAGGGAAGCGAACTTGTGGACTTTCGTTATGGGAAATACTGCCACAAAGGGATTACGCCTAATCATAGGGAATTAATCTTGACACAAGGGCCGTGGCAACTCACAAGAAGTTTTTTATCAACCCATAAAAGGTCGCCAAACTTTCGAGTAGATAAGAACAAAATTGAATACGCCATATCGTGGGTTTGCATCATGAATCTATTGGTGGAAATGTTCCGCAAATTGGTTATAAAGATAATTGCGAGCTACATTGGAGATCCCATGAAAACTGATACAAATAGGTTCACTGCCTTACGGGAAAATCCGCACGATTATGTGTTCAAGTGCCCATGAATAAACCGTTGGAGAGAGGTATCTGCATTAGAGGACATATTTATCAGGAGATGTATTAAAACTTATTGCCATTCTTCTTCTCATGCAGACGTGTAGGACATACAGCGACCCAATGCATGGTTACGGGGTTAAAGGCAAAAGCTCCAAGCAGTTTGGCTTCCATTGATATAATGACACCCTTAAATAACACGGAGCCAAACTCAATGGAATGGTTAATCTAGAAAGAAAAAAACCAAGAATTCGGGGATTGGGTGGTTGTCTCACGCTGGAGAGCTACGAATATAGCAGGAGCCAAGGGCAAGGTACTTCCAAAAGGAAAAGGAAACGAAACAGAAAGTAGGATGGCGTCTAACTTAAAATTTGATCCGAGGGAAGTCCAGCTAAATTTTAAGTCGAACTTCAATACGTTCCATCCATTGAAGGGTATTGAAAATTCGAAGAGTTCAACAAGCAAAAGAATTCTACCACCAACAATTTCCTTAATTAAGAAAACATGAACGAAAGAAAATTAGAAAGTAAATATTGGTGGGCCAAAGAGTTTAAAACCTAACCCGAAAGAAAATACAAACTCATTCTCAGCCTTAGATACCTTGGAAACGAAAGACTGGAAGAAGAATTACGTATGATAATCTCGATCTCAGCGTTGTACGAGGCAAAGAGAAAATTAATGGAACTAGGGGAGGATTTGATTTTAGAGATGGATAACGGAGGCCTCATTGCAATCATTCCACAATACTTTTGGTAGTTCCATACAGTGTTCCACAAGTTTGACGGACCCTCCAAGATATTACTAATCGGCCCAAAAACCATCAGTGTGATAGGAATTTCCCCGATAGTTTGAGAATTCGAGATCAATATACAGATGATCGAAAGGGTAGAAACTGGTAATGAGCAATTGGGAATTATTCAAGCCGCAGTACCTAGGTCCATGTTTGCCAAAACCCAAGTTTGAGCTCCATGTAATAACTATAAGAAATTTATCTGACAGAGAGAAAATAGGGGGTTTTTTTTTGATAGATTAGAACAAATATTAAAATAAATAGTTTACAAGGGGGTGGCCTCCATCACAGAAGACAGCGAGGGGGAGGGAGTTCAGGGGGATAGGCCCCTTTATATTACAAAGAGAAGCCCATTTAGAAAGTTTGTGGGCTGCCATATTGGCCGAATAACTAGAAAAATAAAAGGTCAATGATGGCCATAAGGTCCAGAGTTTTCTTATTTCATCAACAAAAATTTTGGCTTGGCTGTCCAAAGTAAACATGGGATCCAGAATCATTTTAATGGAGATTGGGCAGTCTGATTCTACCTTGAGCTTTTTGATTTTTATGGAGTTTGCCTTTCTGCAAGCTTCAAGGATGATTTGAGCTCCTGGAACAGCTGAGTTTGTGAGGGTAACAACATTTGACATGGCATGAACAATTGAACCTTTTGAGTCTCTCCAAATAGCAGCAGAGCAGATTTTGTTATTTTTAGTAGTAGTGCTGCAATTGATCTTGATCCAATTGTGAAGAGGCGGCTTCCAGATTGCAGTTGGTGGTAGTGCTTTGGCCATCTTTGAGTTGAATTGACCTACTGCATGTTGATTTGCATCCTTGTCAATAGAGATTGCCAGTTTTGTAGGGCAAAGCTTCTCCTGGAAATGAGTGATCTTGTTTCTATTTTGCTATACTCTGTCCATTGTAAGTGCACAGAAACTTTTGAATTCCAATTCTTGTATTTCCTCTTTTGGACCTGGTAGCCTGCAATCAAGAAAGAAAAGGATCCAGTCAGTGATTGAGTAGTTATAATAGGCATTAAGATTGAAAGACCATTTAGAACAAAACATGATTTTTTGAGTGTAAGAACATCTTAAAAAAAGGTGTTCAACAGTTTCCTGTTCGAGGTTGCACAAAGGGCAATTAGTATCAGAAATGGGAAAGAGCTTGTTCAGTCTAACTCTGGTAGGGAGAATGTCTGATAGAATTCTCCAGAGGAGCATCTTGAGTCGGCTATGGATTCTGGATTTCCAGATTTTATTCCAGACGGGGTTGGGGTGAAGAGAAGTGGTGGGGAGAGTGATTGTGTGGAATGCATTTTTTGTGTTGAAGCTCCCTGACTTAGAGGGTGTCCACAAAAGAGTAGGAGGGCCAGGGGAGAGGGAGATAGGAATTTTACAAATCTCTTTAATAGAATCTTGGGAGAATAATTTGGAGAGAGTTGATAGATTCCATCTACAAGTGTCCTGGTGAATAAGATCTTTAATCTGAAGGTTAGGATCATGTGGAGTGGTGGGGTTTGGAAGAGGAGTGGGACAGAAAGAGGGAATTGTATGGATCCAAGGATCCTTCCAAATAGAAAGGTTAGATGTAATATTGGTGTTGTAACAGGCTCCAGATTTGATGAGAGGCCTAAGTTTAAGAAGGTCTTTCCATATCCAAGAGGATCTGGACTTACTTTGAGGCATAGTTAAAAAGTTTTTATTTTGCACATATTTAGTCCTTAGTAACTTAGCCCAAAGTTTGTTTGAGTTGCTGGCAATGTGCCAGCAAAGATTTGCATTCAAGGTTTCATTATGATTGATCATTTTCCTGAAACCAAGGCCACCTTGCGCCTTGGGCCTGCAGATGGCATCCCAGCTTTTAAGAGGAATAATATTCTTATTCTTATTTTCACCCCACCAAAACCTCATCATTACTCTATCCAAAGTGGAGCAAATCTCTTTAGGGAAGGAGAAGAGGGACATAGAATATGAGTTGAGGGATTGGGCTGAAGATTTAATGAGGACAGATTTACCAGCAAGTGATAAATTCTTTCCCTTCCATCCAGAGAGTCTGGAGTTGAGGGAATCCATTGAAGAGATGAGGGCAGACTTCTTATAAGCAGTTTTGCAAAAGTGGATGCCCAAGTGCTTTTCAGTGTGAGTGCATTCTTTAAGAGTCAGAATGCTGAAAATGGAGGACTTTGTCTCTGGAGTAGTATTAGAACTAAAATGAATAAAAGATTTAGAGAGGTTCATGTTCTGGCTACTCCAGAGCCCAATTTTATCAAAACAATTCTTCACAGCAAGAGCATTGACAAAATTGGCCTTACAATAAATTGTGAGGTCATCTGCATATAGGAGATGAGTGATGGCCGGGCTTTGCCTAGAGATTTTGACACCAGAGAGGGAACCAGATGCTTCCTCTATAGCTAAAAGTCTAGAAATGAGCTCTGCATAGGTGATGAAAAGATATGAGGAAAGAGGATCCCCCTGACGAAGCCTTCTGGTAGGTTTAAAAAAACCGTATTGGGCTCCATTGATGAGAGTGGAGAAAGAACTGGAAGAGATACAATTGGAGATCCAGTTGATGAAAGTAGGGCAGAAACCTATCTTGTTGAGGATAGCAATAAGAAGAGGCCATTAAACATGGTCAAAGGCTTTTGATAAATCAATTTTGATTGCCATAAAAGAATTCTTGCCCTTCTTACAGTTCAGGTAATGCATCAACTCATGGGCCATAATATTATTGTCATGGATTTGCCTACCAGGAATGAAAGCAGATTGAACTGGGGATATAAATCTGTCAAGATAAACTTTAAGTCTGTTTGCAAGGATTTTTGTAATGCATTTATAAAGGACATTACACAATCTTATAGGTCTAAATTGACTAGGATTAAGAGCATTCTCAGACTTGGGGATAAGAGCAAGTAAAGTGTGATTGAAGGCTTTAGGTAGTGGTTTACCTAGGAAGAAATCCCTAACAATGTTAGAAATATCCTTGCCCACAATTGACCAGTAGTGCTTGTAAAAAATGGGGGTAAAGCCATCTGGACCGGGGCTGGTATTACTGTTCATGCCAAAGAAAATATTTTTGATATCTCTAGGAGAAGGCAATTCACATAAAGAAGAATAATCAGATGCAGATATAACAGATTGAAAGAGATTATCAAGATCAGGTGGGTATGGGGGCTGAGAATTGTGAGTATAACCTGATTTAAAGATGTGCATGTAGTAAAGTTGGAAATAATTACCAATCTCATGCCAGTTTGAGGTGGAGGTACCTGAGTCATCTTGGATTGAGTGAATGTAGTTTGTTTTACCTCTGAAGATGGTTGATAAGTGAAAGTATATGGTGTTGGCATCTCCTTCTTCAATCCATTTTGCTTTTGCCTTTTGGCACCAAAGAGTTTTTATCCTAGCCCTAAGTTCCACAAGTTGGCTTTGTGCTTCCTATTCCTGCTTTTTTATCTCAGCGGTGAAAGTCTTTCCCTGCAAATCACTAATCAGATTGATCAGTAGTTTAGAGTTTGAAAAACAGTTTCCAAAAATATGTTTGTTCCAATGAATCAACGCTTTTTTAACATTTCTGAGATTGTTAAGAACTGCATAAGGAGCAGGTAGCATAGCGGAACGATTCCAGTTATTATCAATGACTAAGAAGCAAGACTTTTCTTGGGTCCACATGTTTTCAAATCTAAAGGGCTTTGGGGAGAAGGGTTGATGAGATCTGTGAGGAGAAGGAGAGGTTTGTGGTCAGAGCCAATAGCAGGCAGGTGAGTCAGAGAGGAATTAGGGAACTCTGAGCACCAAGAGGAATTTTCCACAGCCCTATCTAGTCTAAGTTGAATGTTGGCTTGGTCTGGTCTATTGTTATTCCAGGTGAAAATTTCACCTTTGAAACCAATGTCATTCAGATTAAGAGAGAGTAAGGAGGAGGCAAAGAGACAGTTGGAGGAGTTAGCAAAAAGGTTGCCACCAATCTTCTCTTCTTGGTTCAAAATAGAGTTAAAATCTCCAATCAGGAGCCATGGAGTATCATCAGTCAAAGCTATGTTTCTAATGGAGTTCCAGAAGAAAGTTTTGAGGGTGGTATTGCTGGGACAGTAGATACCTGTGAAGTACCATTCTTGAGTGGGATGGGAGACTTTGCAGTGGATGAAGTATTTGTCAATGAGAAGGGTAGAGAGATCAATGTTGGCATTTCAGGCTAAACAAAGGCCTCCTGAAATTCCAACTGGAGGAGAGAAAGAAAAGAGAGTGAGGCCAAATCTATGAAGAACATTAAAAACAAGAGTTGATTTACTGGATTTGAATTCAGAAAGGAAAATAATATTTGGCTTTTTAAGCTGTAAAAGAGCTTCAAGAGCAAGAACTGCCTTGGGTTTTCCTAGCCCTTGGCAGTTCCAAGCTATGATCTTTAGAGGACTCATTCTTTTACCCCCCCCCCCCCTGGGGCAGTGGATTCTTTTGGAGTAGAGGTGATGGTGGGGATACTGGAGATAGAGTCCAGTTCCAGCTTTTGTTCAACTTTAGTTTTGTAAGACCTAATCTTTCTTATGATATTTCCATCTAGAAGAGGAGTCTCCTGATCAGACATGCTTGTGACCATGGCATTGCTTACTGGGGGTTCAGGAAGATTGTAGCTTTCTTGGGAAGAGGTGTGGGCAGGTGTATTTTGATTATTTCCAGCTTTCTTGTTGTAGTAATGGGCTCGTGGTATTTGCTCCATTGTTCTTTTTGAGTTAGCTGTTTTTGGAGGGGGGGAGAGAGTGTTCATTTGTGGGATTGTATTTTTCTATTGACCTGTCACTCTCAGGTAGGTTATAGATATTGGGTAAAGTTGGTATTGGTTGTTCAATATCAGTAGAGCATTTTTGGGGCCAGGTTGACGAAATCTTTAGGATTCTCATCAATTTGATCCTTTTTGCTTTGAGTATTATTCATGTCTAGCAGATTTTGAGGGTCAGAGGGTGGATAGTTTGGAGTGTTTTGGGGAGGCTCAGATGGATTAGTGTTGCTTTTTGTGTTACCTAGGTTAAGATTCTGCATGGTGAGAATGGTGGTTGCTGGAAGAGGTGTTATAGAGTTTACTGGTGGGATTTTTGGGTGGTCCAGTTGGTTTTCAGCTTTTAGCCATGGTCCAAGCATATATGAGACTAAAGAACTCACAGAGCTAGAGGAAGTATCACAAACCTCGATTTTGTGGCCTAACAACCCGCAGTTGTAGCAAAATTCACCGAGCCTCTCGTACTTGATGTTGACTTTGAATTCCTGGCAAGTTGAGATTTTCGTCATACAATGACTGATGATTTGGGAGTCTGTGTTAAGCTCAACTCGGATCCTGACAAAACGTTTCCATATGTTACTCTCAGTAAGATCAGCGTAGAGGAATTTTCCCACCGCATTCCCAATTGATTTCACCGTTAGAGGGTCAATGAAACAGATCGGTATTCCATAAGCATGTATCCAAATAGCAGTTGATGACAGATCTAATTCGTCAAATGTTTTTTCTCCTGGCCATGGAGTAAAAGAGAGATGGAAACCCTTGAAATTCCAAGGACCTTGTTTGATGATTTTTTCAACCACCAGATGGTTATTAAGCACAAAAACGAAGACATTCTTTTGGATTCGGTTGACCTCCGTTCGGGATTTGATACCCCAGGCTTGGAGAAGGGTATTTTTTAGGGCTTAAGTGGGGATTTGCTTATTTGAGAGGACTTTGACTACAAGAGTGGTGGGAAGGATTGGTAGAGCAAGGATTTGAGGGTTTGGTGGGGGATCTGAGGGGTTAGGCGGACTTCCATTAGTAATTAGCTTTTTAGTGACTGAAGACTCCATTGTCGAGATCTGGAGATTTGAAGCACAAGGAGTTACAAGAAGATGGAAAAGGTGAGCAAAGGAGAAAGAGAGGCGGAGAAAAAAAAGAAGAGAAGACCTAAAAAAAGGAACCCTGATGGTAGTTCTACTCTAGAGGAGAGAGAACGGAGAAAAGTGGATTAGTGGATTTTGTTGTTGTAGCATTTGCATCGAGAGAAAATAGGGTTGGAATTTAGCTAGTGTGTTCTATAGTTTATTGGAATTTTATATTCTTGCATTACAAATGATGGGCTTACTTAAATAGTTAAACTCATGAAATTGAGAAAGGGCCCATCATAAAAACACATACAATTATCAGGGTTTTGGCCCATTAAGCCTAATATATAAATATATATATATATATATATATATATATATATATATGTGTGTAAATAAGTAATATATACATATGATACTTTATATGCATATTACAAAATGAGATTACTTCTAAATTCTCAACACTAGACATCTAATAGTTTCTAATTCAATTATATGACGATTATGCATAGAAAATTCTAGTATAAAGTTTTTTAATTTATTTTATGCAAAATTACTATTTACCTGGTCGAATCAGTGGTTCGACCGGTTCAACCAGTCGAACCTGTTGTAGACAAATTAATTTTGTCTACTCCAATTAAATATTGACAAGTGTCAAATTGATTATTATAAATTAAATTAATTATTTCTATTTTTAATTTGGAATTTAATTCCATTTATTAATAGGTTAATTAATTGATTTATAATATAAAGATGGAGAATTGTTGGTCGATCAAATAAAGCCATGTGGAAATACGATGTGTTCTAAGAATTTCTTGATAAAGGGCAGCCCAGTGCACGAAAGCATCCCCGCAATACAAGGGTCCGGGGAAGAAGTCCACCACAAGCTAAATTAAATCCATGCCTATATTAAAAAAAATAAAACCGACCAATCACAAGCGAGGAGGCTCGGTTTTACAACTATAAATAGATGAGCTCTTGAAGAACAAAAACACAACAATTGAAGCTTCAAGAATTCAGAGCAAGGAAGTTCAACAAATCCTCTCCACCAAGTCCATCAATCTTCAAGGTGTTCTTCGTAAAGAACTCCTTTCAATCCGATATCAAGTCTCAAGTTCATCAAATAACCATTTTTGAAGATTGCACTTCTTCTGAGGAAGATCAAACTCCAAGAAGTTCAACAAAGTCAAATCAAGTTCATATCGTTCTTCAACAATCTTCAAGTCAAAAGTCCGTTTGATTCGAGATCAAGTCACAAGACCCTCGGAAAACCGTTTCTTGACGATTCAAGCCCCTTTAAGAAGATCAAAACCCAACAAATCCAAAGAACTGAAGACGAAGATCATACCAATCTTCATCAACCTTCAAAACAAATTCCAAATCAAATCACCATTTAATCCGAGATCAAGTCCAAGGACCCTCGAATTAACGTTTCTCCAAGTTCAAATAATCTCAGTGAAGATCAAATTGAAGATTTGCATCACATATTTCAATATTGTTCTTGTAGAATTGAATCAGAGGATCAGATAGAGATTGAACCGCAATTGTACTTCAAATTTACTCAAAAATTATTTGTAATCTTTTCTTGTCTTTTTAATTACAGAGATAGCAAGAATTTGTCGTTACACCTGTAACCAGTTAGGCTACCAGTTCTGTGTCCGGTCCGATTCTAAAAACACTGCCTAGTACAGGAAATATTGAGACAACTGGTGATGTCATGAACGGGTCGGAGTGTTGTTCATCTCGTCCAACTGATTCATTTATCTAACGCATCAATGAGAGTTTATCTTAGAATTGTCAGGGTGCAGGCCATGATGAATTTCGTGTGAATTTCAACGACTTAGTTCGTATGCACATGCTGGATGTGGTTTTTCCTCTTGAAACTCGAGTCTTGAATGAACGCGCCTATGAGAAAGCACCATTCTGAGGGTACAATAACTACTGCATAGCACCCACAAATGGCATGTATGGTGGGATTCAGATGCTTTGGAATTCAGAAGATATTGACGTGGAAGTTATTAATGTTGAGGATTAAGAGATCCATGATATGATAGACCCAGAAAGGTAATAGAATGGGATTATGTCGGCGATATATGCCGAGTCGTACAAGGTTGATAAGGTTCGTATCTTTGATAACTTAAAAAATATGTGGAGACATATAAACATCCCGTTGTTAGTTCAGGGTGATTTCAACGAGATTGGATTCAATAATGAGAAGCAGTGTAGAATAAGCTCAACAACTAATATATGCCTCGATTTCCAACAAATAATTAATGCAATGGGACTTATTGATCTCGGGTTCCATGGACTGAAATTCACATAGACAAACAAAAGAGAGGGAGGTGTGAATATAAAAGAAATAATCGTTAGGGCGCTGGCAAATGCGAGTTGGATTGAGAAATTCCTAGAGAACGTGGTGTTCCACGTACCACGTGCTCACGGGGATCATCATCCAATTCTGATGAATGTTTTTGGTTTGGCAACTAAGATTACGACACAACAATTTCGATGTGGCTGAATCGACCGGACTGCGGAGAGATTTTCAGGCGTATATGGGAAGACAAATGGAATATTTTGGATGCAATTGATCATATACCGGAGACCATACTCCCGTGGAACAAAGAATGCTTTGGAAATATCATCCAAAAGGAATAGAATACTTCTCCGGCGCATAGAAGGAACTAAAAAAGCTCTCGCACGGAGACCGAATGATTTTCTTGAAAATTTGGAAAGAGAGCTACTTGAGAAATATAGTACTGTTTTGAAACGGGAGGAAATATTTTTGTGCCAGAAATCTTGGGTTAAATGGCTTGAGGACCATGATTGCAATAATGCATTATTTCATAGATCCACGCTCACTCGAAGGAGAAGGAACTGAGATTTTAATGTTGAAAGTTGAAGGATTTTGGATTAAAGATCAGGATTCACTAAAAGTCCATGCAATAAGTTTCTTTAAGGGGTTGTTCACGGGCGTGAGCAATCAAACTATGTTTCTCCTGATTTCCAGATTTCAGCAAAGCATGGATGGAGAGGGCGCAAGGCAGGCCGAACATGATGTTACTATGAAGTAGCTGAAAGATACGGTTTGGAGAATGCACCCTAAAAAAGGCGGTGGGACCCAGTGGTATTCAGGTGATGTTCTATCAGAAATAATGGATAGGTGAGTCCCTTCTGAACTTTGTTCAACAAGCTTTTAAAAAAGGACATTTTGATTTGAAAGTTAGTGCAACTCATCTTTGTCTAATACTAAAGGTGAATAATCCAACTCTGGTTTACCAATTTTGGCCTATCTCTCTCTCTCTAATGTAGTTTACAAATTCATTTCAAAAATCAGTACTTTGAGACTTAGAGATTTCATGCTCGAATTTATTGCTCTCACACAGTCGAGTTTTACGAAAAGACGTAGTACCAAAGATAATATTTTTCTATCCATGAAATAATTCATTCTTTGAGATTTAAAAAAGAAAAATAAAGTTGGATGCATGATTCTTCAGTATGACTTGGAAAAGGCCTACTAAGATGGAAGTTTCTCGAGGAAACCCTATGGGCATTTAATTTCCCCACACATATGATTGATCTAATTAAGTTTTGTAGTCAAAGTGCGTCCACAAAAATTCTATGAATGGAGAGCCACTTGAAGGGTTTAATCAGGGTTGTAGATTGACACATGGAGATCTTTTGTCGCCTTACTTGTTCGTCTTATGTGTTGAGAGTCTTTCATATCTTATACTTCAACTTGTGGATAATGGAGAATGAGAACGGTTAGTTCCATGGCGCGTGGAACCTCGATTATATCATCTTTTTTTTGCAGATGACCTTATACTCATGGGGAAAGCTACTTTGAAGACTACAAGAAAGATCAAGAGTACACTTGATCTATTTTGTCATTCGTTGGGGCATAAGTTGAATAAAAAAAATCAAAGATTTATTTCTCGAACCTGGGGAGCAAGGTTAAAAAGGCGTATTTGTGCACATTTGGGGTTCGAACAACCGAGAATCTCGACAAATATCTGGTGGCCCAGATTGTGCATGGTTATATGAGCAACAAACATTATAATGATAAATTTGACAAGCTTCTCGAAAGACCCACGAACTGGAAAAGTAATACACTTTCTTTGGCTTGGAGGGGGATGTTATTTGCAATATGTGTCTACTACAATACCGATTCACATTATGTAGTCTAGTTGGCTTTCGGAGAGCGTATGCAATAGATTGGATAAAATAAATCGCGACTTTCTTTGGTCAATTACCCAGATACTTGGAAATTGCATCTTGTGAGGTGGGAAAGGGTAACGAGGGGTACGAAAGAAAGAGGCTTGGGCTTACGTACGACACATTTGAACAATGAGGTGCTCTCGGAGAATTATGTTGAAAAGTCATGCAACGTCAACCGTGCCGATAGACCAAAATCGTGAAAGTTAAATACCTACACAATTTGGGCTTAAGGAATATGAGGCAAAATCGAGTCGTTGTGGAACAATATAGTTTGGTGTATGGCCTTAGTAAAACCTTTCATCTGTTGGAAAATAGAAAACGATAAATCATCTCCCTTTCGTTCAACAACTGGCTCAGAAACACACACCTCTGCGTGATTTCTGATATTGATGTTTTAGATTATGGAGTAACCATGCCAGAAATTGTACACTTCGCGCGCTGAACATGGAGATTGCACCCGAATGGAAAAAAAAGTATGGCGAGATGTGTTGTTTGGCACGAGGAAGAAGACAAGATTATTTAGAATGAAATGGCATATGCAATATTCTCTTGTCAAAGTGTATACAAGGCACTTCATAGAGCGCACGTCAAAACACCATCATTTATGCTGAAACTAAAATGGTTTGCAAGAGTCTAGGAAGCGATAACTTTCGTTACTTTATTTGGCTTGCTTGTCAAAATCAAAATAGATTAGCAACAAATCAACTGAGGAAAGTGTATAAGATAAAAGAAAATGTGGAATGTCTTATTTGTGCGAATTATGAGGAATGTGTGCTACATATATTGTGTGATTGCATGGCCACAAAGAAAGTTTGGATGAAACTTATACTAACATCGGCGTGGTATATACAGAGCAAAATCTCTCCTTACAGAGCAACTTTTTATTATTCACTATTATACCCTTTTCAAATAAGTTACATCATTCACTTTCTTTTATGTTACCTACAATCACTAATTAAATCTTAACAGAATCTTTGGAGGCTGATTTAATGCTTCTTTACTTATTTATAACAATGACGATTAATTTATAAAATCACTTAGGTGGTATTTGCAAGCTCTTAAAAAAAGCTATAATCAACTTTTAATTTGAATAAGTGATATTGGGGTGTTTGCAAATCTAGCTTTTTCGATTACGCAACTTTTTTTAAGCTAAAAAAAATCACAATCTTAAAGTTGGTGTGGAGGGTACTTTTGGCTTATGGTGAGTATTTTAAATAAAAATAATTGAGTAATTTCAACTTCAAGATTATCTTGCAAACACTCTCAACTTTTAAATTTAAGTGCTTTTGAAACTTAACTTAGAATTATGAACTTCTATTTTTTCACTAGAGTTTGCAAACACCACCTTAGTAAATCGTGTGAATAAAATAAGTTATTTAAGCATTTCTCTTATATACATTGTTGCCTTTTTATACTATAATTTAAATAACTAAATTAAGTTCACTACATTGATGTATTATACATATTTAAGAGCAATACTATTATACAAATATTAATATCTAACACTATGTTTATTTTGTTTATGCATAAATGAAGATTTATTTTGTATTAGATATTTTTCTTCATGAATTTAACTTTGATTTGTGAATTTATGATGTGAAAAAAAGATACACTTTTTAAGTAATGTATACATGAAAAACTAGAACCCTCCTTTTCATATTTTTTTGTATTTTAATGGGAATAGCTTTTGATTAGATCAATATTTAAATTTCTTTGTCTTAAATCACTGCGTATTTTCTTTATTCTTTTGATAAAGATGAAGTGCTTTATTTAACTATTAATTAATCTAAAATTAGTAATAAATCAGTAGACTAACATTATTATTTTTTCATTAGTTAAGAAAGTGAAGACAAGATTTAGTACATTACGAATCTTATTGGAATTATATGTTGTCGGATGGTAAGAAATTCTCCCTTTAATTATGCGAGGAACTTCCTGTAATAACGGATGCATAAATCTCTCAAATTGAATTGGCAAGGGAAAAATTGGGATTTTAGAAGATTTTATTAATTTTTGCTTTGTTTTTAGGGAATTTGCTCTGTATATATCATTTGCCTTTAGATTATGGAGTAACCTTGGCGGATTTTCTAGATGTCGCCAGAAATTGTACACTTAGCTCGCTGAACACAGAGATTGCACCCGAATGGAAAAAAAATCATGGCGAGATGTGTTGTTTGGCGCGAGGAAAAAGATAAGATTATTTAGAATGAAACGGCATATGGAATATTCTCTTGTCAAAGTATATACAAGGCACTTCATAGAGCGCACGCCGAAACACTATCATCTATGTTGGAACTAAAATGTTTTGTAAGAGTCAAGGAAGTGATAAATTTTCGTTACTTTGTGGAATATTATATTTGCATCTAGCATTTGGATGAGATGAAAAGTAAGAAACTTTTGGGTTTTTAAAGGTAGAGCGGAGGCGACGAATGTGACCTTAGGCCAAATTAAGTAATTAAGCATCTTATGTTAAAGGCGGCACATGTTGCATGGACGAAGTCGGAGAATGGACGGTCCAATCTCAATGTTGATGGCACTGTTTTTGGCAAACAAAACTACAGCATGGCAGGAGGAGCTCTACCTGATGACCTAGGGTCTTGGATTTGTGGTTGTGTGAAGAAGGTTAATTGTGACGACCGCGCCCTACGAGTCATGCTCTGATCCGAGTTGGTTCGGTGGTGATCAGTCACTTTACCCAACTCAGACTAAAGCGTAACTCATAGGAAGGGATCTCACTTATTCAGGATTAAAACCATACACGTTTTATAAAATATATTTTGATATATACAGCGGAAGTCTTGTATTACAAACAATGTGACTCTTTAATGATTATGCACTAGTGACAAAACACCAATATTCCAAAATGCACGCTTGAACAATTATTCACTTGATTCATGCTGCCATGTTGATTTTTATACTGAGGAATGGACAGAAGAAACGAGAAATAAGTCTTTAATGACTTAGTGAGATTCATATAAAAGAACTGGTAATGCAAGAATTAACTGTGACCTACTGGATACATTTCGAGGAGTGTTCTTACCGGTAAAAGCAGTTCAACTAGATAATTTGATGTAGCAATGGTACTGGAAATTTCATAGAATAGTTAATGAACTTGTGCTTAACAATAAACGAATCCAGCCTTATAACTTTTACTATTCTACCTTATACCTCCCGACGAGGGGCGACCTTGCAAACAATCAAGAGACATACTCGAGCACGCGGGTTACAACCAACTCCTGACTGCAAGCGGCGCCTAGATAGATGGGTATCAAGCGAAATTACTTAAACCGATAGTCCTTACTGCCCGGCAGTAACTCGACTCAATCTATGGGCCCAACTTCCCAAAGGCGTCCCAATGGGTATAACAAATAAACAATCAAGCTAGTTAACCAGATAATATCCGTTGCCCCTTGAGCTATATGTCTCGAACATAGTTCGTTGCTCTTTGCACAATTCAAGAACCAGGAGATGAGATTATAATATTGGAGAATTATCATGATTATGAATAGATATGATAAATAATAAATGATTGGATATGATTTAACGATGAGTAAGAAAATTATGTTATTAGATGAGATGCCAAACAGGATGATGAAATATAGGTTGTTCGAGGTTTGGTAACGGAGTAGTGGCTTCTCTGTTCAAGTTCCTCAGGGCCGGATGCCAAACGGGGCTAGAACAAATCAGAAATGGAACCTCACCTTTATTTGTACGGAGAATCTTGCGCGTTGATGATTAATTTGTCAAACCTTTAATAACATTAAGATAATATCAGTTAACTGAATAATCATAACTCACCACTATAAACATATGTACTATTCAACTTTCGTTTTGATGAAATTTGAGGAAGTTCTTTAAGTCTCTAGTACATCCAAAAATTTCAGGAATCACGACATTAAACAATTACCTTATGAAGTAATCCATTAAATTGTATAACTTAGTTAATTTTGTTCCAAGATTATCTTAAATTACATAACATTGTATTCATAACTTATAAAAATATTAATACGTAAACCTAATCAAGGTAAATGACCAAAGAATGTTTAAGTTTCGATACATAATCATATAAGAGGATTAGACCTCAAAAGTATATATGATAATCTTATTAAACTTATGTAAGGATATGTTAAACTTAAACATGATAAATATACTATTTATATTTTATTGAAAAATCTCAAAAATGTTAATTCATGAATACAAATTATATTAAAGTGATTCTAATGATTTTTATATCTTGTAAGAGTCATGCGTGAGTGATCAATCATGGAATTATGATGATTATTTTCAATCATAAACAAAGAACTTAAAGTACGTAATATAAGCTGAAAATCGTCATAGTTTCGAGTTTACCTTTGATCGGATATCCAAATGAACTTTGTTTTCAAATATTTTTATGGAAGCTGATCCCTAACATTACTAGGAAGTGTACCGAATGGGAAGGAAAATCCAAAGGTTTGCTATGCTAAATAATTCTTGAAAACATAGAACCTATTTTCGGATTTTCGGACAGCAGTCTACGATTTAGGAATTTCGACCTTCTAAATCACATTATTTGAAAAACATTTCTTCATATTAAAGTTAGAGGACATCATGTGGAGTATTTGGCCGTTGGCCTTGATCAAAAAGGATTTTTCTACAATTAGTTATGATTTTTCTAAGGTGCAGGGCCGAATGGATAATTTCTGCGCAATAAAAGTTTTGGGGTATTGTCGGGTAGAAAATGATGAAATAAGAACTTGAGATGAATTTTTCCTGAAAGTAGACTCACTAAATTAGAGGTTCATAGGAAGAAAGAAGGAAAAATCAAAATGATTTTGGGTGTGAAAATTGTTGGAAGAAAGGTTAGTATTTATAGGCAAAAATGTTCAAATATATTTAATTAAGGTCCCACTTTGATTATTTTATAATAAATCACAAAAAAACCTTTCAATCATGCTCTTAAGAATGTCATGGCTTACCTCATCAAAAATATGTCATGGCTTACTTCATCAATTGGTTAATTGCATATCAAGTCCCTCAATTATTTATAATTAAAATTCAAATAGGTATAATTAGATTTCTTTGTTACATACATATTTATTTATGTAATTTTCTAGATAATTCGATCATCTTGGTTAAGATTAAAATATGTGCTTTAGGATTAGAGACCTATAAAAATAATAAAAGACTATCTTTTAAGTTTAGGGACTAAAATGCAACTCTTTCTAAATATTTAGAGTCAAAAATAGAAAATTTTAAAAGTTCAAGAACTAAAGTATAGATTTATTTTCTTCCTAGTTATTGGGACGTTACATTAATTCCCCACATCCCTAGAAATCGAGATCGAAGCAATCCATGTGGGGCTTGCACTTACATGGCAAAAAAGAATCCAGAGGATAGAGATTGAAACCGATTCTGAGAGGCTTTTTCTTTGATTACAAATGGTTTTATCAGGGAACATAACTTGAAATCATAGATTAACGATTGTCGCGGACTCCTACATATGCCTTGGACTCATAAATTTAGGTGATTGCTAGAGCTAGAAATATTCTTGGTGATGCTATGGCGAAAGTCCCGAGGAATACAGATAATTTCTAATTGAAGACATGTAGCCTAAGGATTGTTTTTTTCAAAAAAGTATAGTGCTTCTAAGCATCCATATCGTATATATATTTTTATGACACGTTCACAAAAAATCTGAGGGATAACTTTGATCCATTCAAAAAACAAAAGAGTAATTTAAGAAGATCATCAAACATATTAATGCACTTTGTATCATTCATTTTTCTATTATTTAACTTTATCTATCTAAAATTATGTAAATAAGTTTTGAACTTTAGACAGATAAATCTTCAACTCCCAGATTATAGTCGTTCGAAGTATGCTTTCATAATTTCCTAAAAAAAGTTATAAAAGTTTCATACAACAACAACCAAGCCTGTAATCCTAGTAAGTGGAATAGGTTGTATGAAGGATGAACCATATAGGTGAATCATGTCGAGTCGGATACATAAATTATTTGTCTTCATCTCCGTCTCCGTCTCCATCTCCTTTCGTTGTAGTTGAGAAGTGTCTTCTTTTAGGTTTCTAAAGTTCATACCGTTTCGTTTTCTTTGATCTCTTTCGTGTGTTACTCGTATGTCCCAAGTCAAGAGTTTCAACACGTGGAACCAGCATTTTTATTGGTATGGTATGTTGCACGGATACTCCAAAAATGACTCTGTATCCCGTATAGGATACCTAACGGAAAAGAATACACCTAGCAGGAGCGAATCCAGAAATATATGTTGGGGGGGCAAAATACTTATAGATTTTTTTTCTCATGAGAAGAGTAAAACTGATATAATTAATCACCAAATAGTTGATAGTCAAAGCAAACCATATTAAAGAAGGAAAAAAAACCATAAAAAATGGAAGCAAAAACTCTCTCGTTTTGGTAGATTATTTGCATGATTTTTTTGCCTTTTACACAGTAAACTGATTGATCCTCTTTTTTACTCTTCTTGTTTATTAATACTTATGAGTGTTATTTTTTCTTATTATATATCACAATATCACGTTAGGTTCACTTTTGCTACTATATATTTGTTTTTACTTAGATATTTTGTAACGTGTAATAAGTTTTTATGTGAGTATACAAAGTTAATATAAAATATTTAATAAGTAGCTCTCAATGTGTATCATTTTTGCAACATCAAACAAATATATATTTGGCTTTGATTCATAATATTTTTTACATATTTTTTCCATCAAGAAAATACACTTTTCAATAATTTACGAATATATTTTATAATTAGTAAAGCTAAATGCACTCAAATTTGTCATAGATGACAATCTTCTATTTAAATGTAGTACATATATAGTTAATGAAATAAAAATAAAAGCCAAAAGTTTAGTATGATAAGCTAGCTACAATAAACTATCATAAATTATAAAATAGTGAATAAACAAAAAACGAAAAAACAAAGGTGTAAAATTATCAAAATGTCAAGACTATATGACACTATAATTACACACAATATATATATATATGCAGTACTGTGTATATATGTATAAGCTGATTTTCGAAACTATATGAATATATATATATATATATATATATATATATATATATATATATATATATATATGCCTGTATTATAGAAAGAGGCTCGGATTTTATTTTATATATTTCCGTTGCTATTTTTTTTTTTTTTGGGTAATAACTGAAATCAAACTAGGTCGTTAGACCAACTCGTACTCATACAAGCAAGAAACATGAGATGGAGGATACTTCCAAAAGTGCTCCAAATTCCTATCAACTAGTCTACTTCTTCCAAGCATGTCCGTCAATTTATTCGCCTCGCGCGGTATCCACCTCATTTTAAACTCCCATGGAAGTTTCATGAGTTGTCGACAATCTTTATCCAATTCGGGGATCAGCGTGCCACTTCTAGTCACGTTAATTTCTTAAAAACCGTGAGGGAGTCCGTCTCCAAAATTACTTTCGGATATCGCCTCTCCCATGCAAGTGTTAGACCTTTCTTGATGGCGATCATCTCCGTGTCATCCACCGTAGGTGATTGAATTGGCGTCGTAAATCCCCATAGCCAAGTACCCTCATTTGTTCTCAACACAGCAACTGTATACCCTCGGTTTTTAGCCTCCACCACGCCACCGTCTGTGTTTAATTTAACCCACCCCAAGTCATGTTTGTGCCATTTCACTTCCTTGCCTTTTGTTTTGAACTTTCTTCTTCCGAACTTCAAGTCATGACTAAGTAATTTAATTTGGAAAACGCATGAGCTAACAGTGTCCATTTTCCTCTTAAATACCTTAGCATTTCTGTTTCTCCAGATTACCCAAAGTCCAGCGGCGGAGACGTAAATCCAGTCTTCTTTGCTCGAAAAACTGCTCGATAAATCTGTTCTTCCCATCCCCTTTTCAATCCAGTCTTAGTCCTCCATGCTCTCGAATGAGTTTATACAATCCAACGATAGAACTCGCCTCCAAATTTGACGAGCAGATTTGCACTGACGCAACATATGAGTGGTTGTTTCTACATGAGAAGAACACACATGACATATGTCATCCGTAAGGATTCCAGTCATTCTACGCATCTCGTTTGTTGCTAGTCGGTCTTGCGCAACAAGCCACAAGAAATGTTGTATTTTATTGCTCACGTTCAATTCCCAAACCCAGCTAACATCCGCATAAGGCTACTGCTCTTCAGAGAAATACTCCAGGTATGTAAAATAGGCAGATCGACAGCTGAATTCCCCACTCGCACTCTCGCTCCAAAGGATCTTGTCATCGAACTCATTTAAATACACCCTTTTGCTTAGCAATTCGGCTCTGATATAGTCGGGAATATACAACTCGAGCGAGTCCAAAAGCCATTCTCCTTTCTCATCAATAACATCGCATAAAGTCAGTTTCGCCTCGGTCTGAACAACTTTACACCCTACATCACATAAGCGTTTAACCCCACTCCAATTATCGAACCAAAAATTTATTTTCTTACCGTTCCCTATCTTCCACCGCTGAAACGAAGCCATGAGTCCAACGCACCTAATGATCCCCTTCCAAGTTGCACTATCGGTAGACATCGCTATACATTCGGTTATGCGTCCCTTTTTCAAATATTTGCAACTATCAAATCCCTCCAAACTGTATCCTCCTCTCGCATGATTCGACACGCAAGCTTAGAGAGCAACGCTTCATTGCTTACGCGTGCCAGTTTAATCCCTAATCCTCCCCCTCGCTTAGGTTTTGTGACTCTTAGCCAACCCACGAGGTGCAATTTCTTTTTTGTAACGTCAGAAGACCACAAAAATCCCTATTAAGTCGGTCGATTTGCAAGCAAACATTTTCGGGGATCCACGATGCTTGCATGTGATAAGCTGGGAGCGCGGAAGACACTGACTGAATTAAGGTTGCACGCCCCGCTAACGTTAGAAGTTTCCCTTTCCACCCCGAAAACCGCTTCATGATCCGATCCAATATTCCTGCAAAGTCATCCCGCGTAACACGCCCATGAATAAGCGATACACCGAGGTATTTTCCCAAATTGTTCGTTTGCCTGAATCCAAGAGTCTCGCTAATACATCTTTTAAGACCAGACCCCTCACTTTTAGAAAAGAAAACTTTAGATTTTTGAGCACTAAGTTCCAAACCCGACGCTCCACACAATCTGTCGAGAACCTCCCTAATGGTTTTAGCGGTTTTCTTCGTCGCCCGACCCATCAACACTAAATCGTCGACAAAAAAGAGATGAGATAGCCTAGGACCACCCCTACAAGGTACCAACGGCTACCATCTTTCCCTCTCGACCTCCTCTTGAATCAAGTAAGCCAACCTCTCCACACAAAGGACAAAAAGATATGGCGAAAGCGGATCCCCTTGTCTTAGACCACATGCATGCTTAAAGGGTGTAAGCGGCTTCCCATTCCATAAGACTCGCATTGACGCATTCTTCACACAAAACATAATGAGTTCAACAGTATTACTCCGGAATTTGAATGCAATGAGTGTTTCCTCCAAGAACTCCCAATTTATTTTATTGTAAGCCTTCTCCAAATCCAATTTCATGATCATACACCCAACCTTGTTTTTTTTCTTACTACGCACCGAGTGTAAGACTTCTTGGAGTAGGAAAATATTATCTTGCGTGCTTCTACCTTTAATAAAACTCCATTGGGTCGGGGAAATGATATCCGGCATTATTCCCCGTAGTCTCGTCGTAATGCTTTTCGTGACAAATTTATACAAGATGTTGCACAATGAGATTGACCTAAATTGTGCAATAGTCTCGGGCTTCTGTATCTTCGGGATCAGACAGAGAAAGGCCTCGCAAATTTTGGGATTAAACTGCCTATCCCTATAAACCTATCCAGCAAACGTAACAAGAGAATCCTGCAACCATTCCCAACTCCTTTGATAAAAGCCTGCCTGTAAACCATCGGGTCTCGGGGCCTTAAACGGATGCATAGAAAATAATACCTCTTTCACTTTAGCCAGATCCATGCGTCGATATAATTTTTCTAAGCAATCTGCGGGTAGGCAAATTTGAAACCGTGAGTGAGGGAGTGAATTCCGGTTTGCTGGACCATTCGCACAGTCTCTACCCGAGAATAACGCTGCATAGAAATCATTAGCATGCTGTTGCAAAACGTCCTCCTTATCTGTCCAAATATTATCAATTTTCAGCGATTGAATATTGTTACGTTTGCGTCTAACCAACGTCGACTTATGGAAAAACTTTGTATAAACCAAAATATTACCTCATGCCTCAAGACATCATTAAATTCAGCAATTAACTTCTTCTCCAGATCAACAAGATAATGGCACGGCCGACGAGCTAATGATTTCTGTATCCCATTAATTCTAGCTGTGAGGATTTTCTTCTTATGTAATATGTTTCCAAACGTTCCTTGTTCCATGGTTCTAAAACTCGCGGCACCTCCTCAATAAAAGAAAGAATGTCTGGATTTCTCTCCCAAATATTTTTGAGTAGTGGAGTACATTCCGGGTGGTAGAACCAAGCTGCCTCGAAACAGAACGGGCGTTTAGATTTTATAATCCCGCTGCCATGGCATGTCATCAAGATTGGATGGTGATCCGAGTGGACCTTCGGCAAGTGGAGGAGGTCATTATTAGGGAACATGTCCAGCCATGCCTGATTTGCAATCGCTCTATCCAAACGTGCTTAAATAAGTCCCCCGTCCTCCCTCTTGTTAGACCAAGTATACATCGGACCTCGAAACCCTGTATCTATGAGGCCGCTCCTCTCCATGAAGCCTCGCACTCCTTTTATAAAAGCCTGCTTGTAAGCCATCGGGTCCTGGGGCCTTAAACGGATGCATAGTCTACCCAACGTCCTCGCACTCCCACCCGATTTCTCGTGTGCATAACAAACCTCATTAAAATTCCCCATTGCTAGCCACGGTGTAGATGACCCTTTCAAGAGGTTTTCTATACTTTCAAAGATGTACTTTTGCACTCCTCCTTGGCTGCGCATACACCCCAGATAGATGCCACCTTTCTTGCAAATTAGGATTAATAAGCTCATGTATGGCTTGGTCTTCAACCTCAAGAATTTCCACGTTGACGTCGACCTCATTCCAAAGCATCCAAACACCTCCAATCATACCCGTCGTAGGCGCCAAAATAAATCTAGAGAAACCCAAGCTCGATGCAATCTCATATGCCCTATCTTGATTCACCCTCGTCTCAAAAATAAAAACCACGACTGGACCGTGTGAACGTACCAACTGTCTAAAGTTCATCCTAAAATCAACATGACTGGCCCATTGGCAATTCCACGATATAATCTTCATATTCATTTGATTTGTGTGGTATTATTCTATCGGGTACTCAACAATCGATCCCCTCCATGTTGCACATATCTGTTGTGCCGCCTCTAGAACAAAAGTCGATTGGCATGTCTTCCCCCACTCGCTCAATAATGTTTTCTGCCACCATGCAACTACATTTACCTCTCTATGCGTTCAATAAGCCGAGATTTTGATCTCCCATATACAGCTTGGGATCTTTAGGATCTCGGTCCTCCGGTCCTCTAGGGCGATTCATGATATCCAAGAGGGCCCGGTGAACGTCTGTTGCACTGTCTCTATTTGTAGAAGCTCAAATTGTCCCAACAGAAGGTTGTCCCACATCTCCTGGTCCATCTCGATGTATCCTCACCTCTGCCTCGTTTCCTTCGCTTACATCTTGATGAGTTTTTTCAATGTTAGTGGCTTCCTGATCTTTGTAGCTAGATAAGGAGTCAAACTTGTTTTGTGTACTGATAGTACTTGTCTTATTCGCCTTGGGATTTTGAACTCTTATAGAACTCTTAACTGGTTTCTCCTTAGGCACGTAACTAGGCCCAGCCCCCTCCTGAGGGTTAAACGAAATCGGCAGTGTTGTCTTACCTTTCTTAGTCAGATTAATTACCAAGTTTGATTCCTACAGTCCCATGCTCTTCACCCCTCCACCATCAAGACTTTTCTTATTCCTGGATAGTAAAATTGGGTTCATGATATCTGAACCCTCCATTTCCTTCTGCGACACGGTATTGGAAGGACTCGTTTTCTTTCCCCTCGTAACCTGCATCCAGTCCCCAAATTCTTTATTCTGGGCCTTCTCGACAATCCAGTGCTTACGTTCCCCCGTCGTCTGTGTTATGCCTTTATTTTGCAACTCTTTTTGCTGCAGTTCTCCGGATGTGTATGTCTCCCCGTGAGTTACACATTTACTCTCAAGATGACCAACTTTCCCACACTTATAACACAACGTGAGTATGTTCTCATAAACCACCTAATAAACCTTTTCGCGCACGCCCAAGCCAAGGGTGAGAGGGGTGTTTGTGCTAACTTGGACACACACCCTTGTGAATTTCGCTTGCGTTGCATTCAACGTGTTGTTATTAATCTTGATCAGATCTCCTATTTCCCTCGCCAACTCGTGGACAATTCCCTCGGACAAAAGCTCCATCGGTAGATTGACGATTCGGACCCAAGTAATCGAACTGTCAATTTTATCCGTTGCTGCATTAAAATCCGAAACCCATTTGCGTATCGAAAGGAAGCTTCCTGCTAGATGCCATGGTCCTTCTGTAAGGATCATCTCCCTTTTGAGTTCATTCAATCCTTTCACGCAGTAACAGCCACAAATCCATGAGTTCGAATTTGTTGTGGAGCGACCACAGTAGGTCAAGCCTTGTGCGGAGTGCCTCGAAATACCACGGGCGACCAAGAACCCTGATAATAAGGTTGTCTTGCCATTCCTTCCTAATCTATTCCTCTGGCTCGGCAGAAAAAATGGATCTTCTTAAGCGGGAAGTCCGGAGTTAGTTTGTGGACAGTGACGTGTTTACGTATTTCTGCTGTACGGGCTGCATCAAATCTCGCATCCTTAGTACCACTCTTGTTCTTCATGATCGATGCATATGTAGGTTTAGAAGTCCAGTTCGGGTTCTGATCCAAATTGCTTGAGTCCTGCATGGTAATTTCCATTTCCTCTTCGACGTGTTTTGATTTCTTCTGTTGCCTTGCGTTGAATGTGAATTCGTCCGGGGGACGAATTCAGTTGTTGCCGGTTGAATTTCGCTCGGAATCGCTGGTTAGGGGTTAGGGTTGGTCGTCATTTGCGCTCGATCTTTCATTTTCACAAACACATAGTCGACACCAAATAAAATTATTGCAAAAGAAGAGGTACGAAATAGCTCATAATCTTTTTACTCTTCTTGTTTATTCAATGGACCAACAATATTTTTTCCTAATTCATATGATATATTAAATGGTTGGAGATTTTGAGGTAGTGGGCCAAGTTTATAAAGGATGCAAAACCAATCAAATGTTTCCATAGAGCAAGGAAATTATCTAAATAAGTACTGATATCTAATGGATTACCAGAGGCTGGGGTGCAAGTGCACCCACCTTGCCTTCGCCCCAGACACCTAGGACACGCCTCGGATACGTGTTGGATACGCCACATGGCGTATCCTATTTAATAAATGAGATACGTATCGGATACTATTATAAGATGTATCTGAGACGTGTCCTCAATAAAATAAGCCATTTTATTGTTTTTGAAAACTTTAGGAGCGAAAATTAATTTGTTTATGATACAAACACCAAAAGACAATTTTTTAATTTGTTAATCTGATTTAACTCATATAAAAGGTTGCACTCATGAAATTGCAAATCTTTCTCTTGATGAACCCGACTTTGAGTCGATTTTGTTTGTTGATGATGTCGTTTAACAATAAATAAGCTATTGCAATATTAATCTTGTTTGTTATATTATGGAACTTTGTAATATTCGTGTTGAACATGTTTATCAATTAATATTTAAGTTTGTGGAATGGTCCATCTTTGTATATGGCTATATGTTAATTATTTTCTTAACTTTATAAGTGTTTAATATTCATTATTTTACATATTTACTTAAATAATATATACATATATAATTTTTTAATATTAAATATTCGACGTATCCTTGGCGTATCTTAATATGTGATTTTGAAAAAAATTGTATCTTCGTATCCGTATCTTATCCGATACGTGTCCTCGTATCTGTGTCCGTGCCAACGTAGTTGGTATGTTTTCATATCATATCATAATTATTTGGAAATAGAAAACGAACTATTGTTTATATGCAACTTAAATTTCAAACAAACCAAAGTGAAAAGAAAAAGATGTTATCCTCAGCTCAAACCCCTCGCCTCCTCCGCTCCCCCACCGCCGCTTCCGCCGCCGTCAGATCCTCCTCTCAAATCCTATCCACCAGAAAATCCCTACTATCCGGTCAAACCTCCGCCGTCGATATCGCCACGTCATACCTCCAGCGCCTCCGCCGCACTGAGCCGCAATTAAACAGCTTCCTTTACGTTTCTCCGGACGAAGCCGTAATGAAGCAGGCGGAGGATTTGGACAGGAGGATTAAGAATAATGAGGAGATTGGACCGTTGGCCGGAGTTTTGGTCGGAATTAAGGATAACATATGTACGCACGACATGCCGTCGACTGCGGGTTCGAGGATTCTGGAGAATTATCGACCTCCGTTCGACGCTACTGCGGTGAGGAAGGTGAGGGAGTGTGGGGCTATTGTTGTTGGGAAGACAAATATGGATGAGTTTGGTATGGGGAGCACAACGGAAGCCTCTGCTTATCAAGTTAGTACCTTTTGCTGCGTTCGTTGATTTATTTGATGAATGGTTAAATTGTGTTAGCGTAAAGTTGCCGTCTTTGCTCTGTTTTCGATGGCATTTCGAGAACTTGCGAAAGAACGTCTTGTTGTTTGTATTAATTAGAAGTTGTTGTGAGATGCAATTTGTTTGGATGTGTTTGATGACTATGCATGATTAGAATAAATACGTTGAGCCGTCCTGTATTCTAGGACTCGTTAGCTTGCATTACCGTATGTATGCTTGGTTGCATAATGAGTGTCGAAAGTATTTGGGATATGATCACACGAATCGAGTTAAAGAAGCTTCACACCTAGAATAGATATGATATATACTAGTAAAAAGCTTGAATACTCACCTGGTTCTTTGCATGTATTTCAAGTATTATCGTGTTTGTATAAATACAATGAGAACATGTGAGTGATCGTCTATCACGATCTACTCCATTTATCTGGTATAGAGCTTAGAGTATTGCAACAATAGACTTCCATCCCATTTCATAACTTGAATCGACGTGCTTATCGTGCAAACACTTACACGAAATGATTGATCACAATACTGTTGAATGAATCGTATATGTTGGGCAATTGCATGATAACGATAATGATGTCTTCACGGTGTGAGGTCATTTCAAATTGTTGGTACTTTTTTTGTTGTATTTTTTTCGTGATATGTTAAAAGTATTGAAAGAGTCAAAATTAGTCCAACTTTCCACCCTGTAACTGGATATGGTTTACTCAGGTGAAGCATCGTCTTATTCATTAGGTGACGGCTAACCCTTGGGATTTTTCAAGGGTACCAGGAGGATCATCAGGAGGCTCAGCTGCAGCTGTCTCTGCTAGACAGTGCATGGTATCATTAGGAAGTGATACTGGTGGAAGTGTTAGGCAACCTGCATCTTTCTGTGGTGTTGTTGGGTTGAAGCCAACATATGGGCGGGTCTCAAGATATGGACTTGTAGCTTATGCATCGTCCTTGGATGTCATTGGATGCTTTGGTTCCTCTGTTGCCGATGCAGGAATTCTCCTAAATGCTATATCGGGTCATGATAAGTTTGATGCTACTAGTAGCAAACGAGTAAATTTCTCCACTTTTTAATTTTCTGTCTCTTGACTAGTTATTGACCACATGTTGATATATTCCAAAATGAAGGTCTTTTTGAATGTACATTGAGTCGTTAATCTACTACAAGGTGGCTTGTAATTTAACATGGAAAGGAGAATCAAATAACTGTGCTAAACGCAACTTTCAGTTCATTGCACATATGTCTATATCTGAATCTTATGTGCTCATTTTTAAACAAACATATTTATATATGTAAAAGGTGTATGAAGTTATAACCACTTTGTCTGGTCTCTTACGTACTTGAACCATCAACATAAACCTTTGCTATATCATCTGTAGGTCAAGTTTCACATTTGAAGAATCTTACCCGTCGAGTACTCTTACGATCTATACATTTCAGGAAGTCCCCGCCTATGCATCTCAGTTTGCCACATCAGATGACTTGGACTCAAAACCCTTAAAAGGATTAAGAGTTGGCGTGATTCGCGAAACACTTGAAGATGGAGTTGATGCAGAAGTAATATCTTCAGTTCGTGATGCAGTTTCACATTTGGAAGAGTTGGGAGGCATTGTGACTGAGGTCTCCTTTAATTGTTTCCTTTTCCGTTTATCTTTTGCTTGTCCGGTAATCTGTTGCTGGTATGGAGTTTGCTCTTACCCCCACTGTTATTGCGTAATTCAGGTGTCACTGCCGTCATTTTCCCTAGGTTTACCAGCATACTACATCCTTGCTTCTTCTGAATCATCATCAAATTTGTCTCGTTATGATGGTCTTAGATATGGAAACCAAGTTTTTGGAGATACCCTTAATTCTCTCTATGGAGATTCTCGTGCTCAAGGGTTTGGTTCTGAGGTAGGAACTTTCAATTTTCTTGGAAAGTTTTTCTTTTAAGCTGTCCCCTGCAATTATAGCATATAGGCATGCGAAAAACATTAACTTTTCCACTTATTAGTAATTGAAAGAGAGATTCTCCAATTTTTGATTTGGCAGTGTTTCTTTCTTTTCTTATGCAGGTCAAAATGAGAATTCTCATGGGTACATATGCTCTTTCCGCTGGATATTATGATGCATATTACAAGCGTGCCCAACAGGTGTGACAGCACACTCTAATTCTCTGTGATACATGATTAGGATAACTGAATGTAGCGAAATTCCAGTGTACGATGGAGGTTTATGTACAGTTGCCAAAAAATAATATTGTATGACTACAAAGTGGTCTATTTCTTAGGGCTTCTATAGAATCTTGTTTTCATCGACGTTCTGAAGAAAATAACTTGACAATCATGCTGATATTTCAGGTTAGGACCATAATTCGGAATAGCTTCAAGGAAGCTCTGGACAAAAATGATATCTTGATATCTCCTGCTTCCCCATCAGTTGCTTATAAGATTGGTATTTCACCCACATCTTTCTCATTCAGCGTCTTTATCCCTTTCCTTTTATAAAACCATCGTCTTTACCGCTTTTGCGTCTCTCTTTGTTTTGGAAACTCTTAACTAATATGCATTATATGCTCAGGCGAGAAGAAAAACGATCCATTGGCCATGTATGCAGGAGACATAATGACCGTGAGTTTCACATGCCTTCCAAGTTTTAACATTCAGTGTAATGGAGTTATCCTTGTACAAAATGTTTTGTTTTCTGGGTGCAGGTCAACGTGAACTTGGCTGGTTTACCTGCGCTAGTTTTACCGTGTGGATTTGTGGAAGGGGAGTCGGGAACCTTACCCATCGGAATTCAAATGATAGGAGCAGCATTCGACGAGGTATGCCAAATATACTACATTGTGTTTTTCTACAATACAATTTCTGAAATTTTCTGTTTTAAATAATCATGATTATTTATATTTCATGAATCATTGTGTTTTGCAGGAAAAGTTGTTAAAGATTGGGCATATATTTGAGCAGACTCTGGAAGGTTGCTCTTTTGTTCCTCCAATTGTGGCTGATGAATTGAGTTGCTAATCACCACACAGAATTGCGTGTTAAGAGTGTGAAAACTTAGCTCATGTTGTTTGCAACAAATCTAGCCCATCAAGGACACAGATTGCATTTATTTTATTTGGATCATTGAGTTTTTAGAGCAAAGTGTAATATTACAGTAGAACAGTGTTCTAGCGTGGCCCTGCAACACAATTTATTTAACATCTAATTAATGTATTTTCATAATAAAATATGATATTGGATGCGCTTGGAAATCCCTCATTTCTATTTTGCAAAAAAAAAAAAAACAAGAAAAAGAAGAAAAAGATCCCTCATTTCTATGAGTTCTCAACTTAAATTTATTTATTTCTATAACAAATGACTCAGAGATTTATCGCAAAATATTCGTATAGCTATATTAATTTTACCGAATACTAGTCTCCAAAGTTATTTTGAGTTAACTTTCACATGGCAAATATAGTTTGCTGATTTGTACTTTTTTTCTTTTTCGAGTTTTTGTGGTTCTAATTCCATAACTTGTTCCGTTGTTCGTATGTGAAAATCTAGAAGTACGAAAGATTCAGTACATAAATTTATGATTCTCCAAATCGGTCTACTAATTATATCATTAAAATGTAGAGACTGACCCGAATTTATACATATATATATATATATATATATATATATATATATATATATATATATTGATAAACAAGAATGAGAGTCTTTGCGCACTGGTAAAGATGTTGCTATGTGACTGAGAGGTCACGGGTTCAAGTCCTGGGAGCGGCCTCTTGTCAAAAATTGACAGGGGAAGGCTTGCCCCTTATACACCCTTGTGGGGGGACCCTTCTCCGAACCCTCGCATTGCGGGGATGCTTTCGTGCACCGGATTGCTCTTTATATATTGATAAACAACATGAAAGGAAAGCCCTTAAGCTACATCCCTTTCAAGTAAAGAAATTAACTGAGTGGGAGGAACTAGCAACAAACTAATATCTCCATCACTTTGTCTTGGACTCTTCGCCAAAGCATCTGCAGTTAGATTCTTCGACCATGCAACCCATTTAAATTCTTGTGTCCACGGTTTCCTTCTGAAGTCTCAACACTAATCAATTTTTCGTTGTAGCAAATGATTCTTGACCGACATGTCCATGATGATAGAAAACATTTCGCTTGAGTCCGTCTCTAACTCAATCTCCTGTATCATTTTCTCCCAAGCGAATGATAGTCCCATATGAATGGCTTCAAGTTCAGCTTCAAGCACAGTTGGGCAAGCAATATTGGTAGTGAAATCCCATACCCATGCCCCTTTATCATCCCCGAGAACCGAGCCTCGGTTATGGTGCGCTAAGATACTTCCATCTATGTTCAACTTGAACTAACCTTTCTCCGGACCCTCGCATTGCGGGGATGCTTTCGTGCACCGGGTTTCCCTTTATATATTGATAAACAACATGAAAAGAAAGCCATTAAGCTACATCCCTTTCAAGTAAAGAAATTAACTCAGTGGGAGGAACTAGCAACAAACTAATATCTCCATCACTTTGTCTTGGACTCTTCGCCAAAGCATCTGCAATTAGATTCTTCGACCTTGCAACACATTTAAATTCTTGTGTCCACGGTTTCCTTCTGAAGTCTCAACACTAATCAATTTTTCGTTGTAGCAAGTGATTTTTGACCGACATGTCCATGATGATAGAGAACGCTTCGCTTGAGTCCGTCTCTAACTCAATCTCCTGTATCATTTTCTCCCAAGCGAATGATAGTCCCATATGAATGGCTTCAAGTTCAGCTTCAAGCACAGTTGGGCAAGCAATATTGGTAGTGAAATCCCATACCCATGCCCCTTTATCATCCCCGAGAACCGAGCCTCGGTTCTGGTGCGCTAAGATACTTCCATCTATGTTCAACTTGAACTAACCTTTCTTGGGTTTGATCCATTTATTCCCCTCCGATTTTTTCCTCCTTTGGATTAACGTTAGATCCATCACCAGTTGCTTAACGAGGCTAATGCTCGCACTAGTGCTTTCGTCTTTACCTTTGAAAATTCTGATATTCTTTTCTTTCCATATGGTCCATATAAATACCACATTCCACAGGGCGTGCGGGAAGAGCAAGCAGATATTATCCATCCTTTTCAAATTCTACCTCAACCAATCTTCATCTTTGACTTTCACAAACATCTAGAAGATCGAATAGGGCAACAATTTTCTCCATAACCTCTGTGCGGTGCAGCAATTGCGCATGATATGAGTAACGGTATCCTCAGAACCAACGCACACATCACATTCCGAGTCTGTCGTGATTTTTTTCACCTTCCTAAGTTGATTAGTAGCAAGCTTGTTCTGTGCAGCAAGCCACACAAAATATTTGATCTTGTTACTACCCAGAATACTCCACACCCAATTGATGCAATTTGCATGATACGGCGCGGTCATGTATATACGGTGGAACGCTTTGGCAAGTAAAAATACCGTTACTAGTTTCACTCTATATTATTTTTTCTTCTTCATCCCATAGAATAAATCTCCTCGCCATGATATCCCGCCTCTAGGGGTGGGAACGGGTAAGGGAATACCTACCCATCACACTCCTTCACGGCGGGACTACGAGGGACGGAATTCTCTTCAGTCGAGGGACGGGAACGGGAGTCACTCTCCAATTCCCATGGGAGGAGGGAATCCCACCAATTTTTATAAGCTATAATTACTAGCTTTATTGGGGGTTTAGTTGCAAAATAAAAAACACATGTGATGTGAGTGCGTATGAGAAATATTAGGAATTGGACAACTTTTCATTGCCAGTTATTTAAATTGTGATATTTATTTATTTGTAATGGTTAGATAATTTGTGACTTATGTCTTGTGTCATGTGAGTTTTGAGTCGCGAAGGGTTTTCTTTTTGGATTTGTGATAGCGGATTGCGATTTTTGAATGTGATTCGGGCTAGTTATTGGATTGTGATTCGTGATAACAGGTCGGTACTCGTTATAAATGTCGAAAAGAAGACATCTTTTAAAGATGAAATATTCGGGGGGAAAAGTGGAGAAGGAGAAAAAAGCACACATTTTGTGCTAGATACAATCTGGAAATCGGAGGGATTCTCGCGGGAATCCCTCCAATTTCCAGTGTTAAAAAGTGACTAATTCGAGACTAAAAAATGGCGGAATTAAGGGATCCCTCGCCGAGGGATCCCTTCAACTGGAGGGACAAGAATGGGAGTGAGTTTTTGAATCCCATGACGTGGGATCCCTTGACGAGGGATCCCACGTCGTGGGATCCCATCCCTTCCCCACCCTTACCCGCCTCTAACCTAAAGGGATACGCATCGCAATCATCTCAAGATTCTAGTTACGTGCCTCGTCAATAAGATCCGCCAAATTCAGCCCATATTTTGCCTTGTCAATATCATGAAATTCTTCGCACAGTCTTGTTCTTCCCATCCAATTGTCAAACCAAAAGGAGATATATTTGTCGTTTCCAACCTTCCACCTAATAAACGGAGAGATAATCGCCATACAACGAACAATTCCTTTCCATGTCCGCCTATCATTCGGTTTGGAGATATACTCACTTAGTCTCGCCGATTTAAGGTATTTCGCCTTGATCAAATCTGCCCAAATACTTTCTTGTGATATCAATATTTTCCATTAAAAACTTAGAGAGCAAAGATTCGTTATTACTTCTTGTCGTTCGGATGCCCAAACCATTCTCCTTCTTCTCTCATATCACCAAATGTGAACTTTGTTTACTTCCAGGTTATTTGACCAAGGGAAATCCCTATTAAGCTTTTCAGACTGATTACAAACTTTTTTGGACAACTTCATTGCATAATGTGGGTAGGAACATCCATTGACACTGATTGAATAAGTGTAGCACGACCCGCCAAGGAAAGCGTATTCCCTTTCCAACTAGAAAATCGGGTAAGCAAATTATCAAGAGCGTCGTTATATTGCTCTCCCGTAGACCGCTCTTCATCAAATGAGCACCCAAATATTTCCTGAGGTGCAAATTTTGAGAGAAACCCAATGTCGCACATATGCGTCACTTAAGTCGCGCATGACTCCTATTTGAAAAGAATATTTTGAGTTCTCCTTGTTAAGCGTAAGGCCCAATGAATTACGAAAGGAGTCGAGGAAACTCTTCATGCGCGGAGTGGTCTTGACTGTCACTTTGCCCATCAAGATCAAGTCGTCGGCAAAAAATATAAATTTGGTCTTCCTCTGCATGGAACTAACGGTTCCCATTCTTTATCATTGATCGCCGCAAGGATCATACACGAGAGCCTCTCAACATAAAAAACAAATAAATAAAGTGATAAAGGATCACCATGTCTAAGACCACATCCATGTTTGAGTTCCTCTAAAGGTTCCCGCATTACGCACATGAAACATAATTAGACTAATAATATTTCGCGAAAAATTAAACGCTAGAAAAGTTTCCTCAAGAAATCTCCAACTAATCGTTCCATATGCTTTCTCAAGATCTATTTTCAGAACCATGCACAGTTTCTTATTCGTTTTCTTCATTTCCAGAGAATGAAGGATCTCTTGCATCACAAAACTATGGTCGTGGGTGCTACGTCCCTTAATAAAACTAGATTGTGTTGGCGCGATAGTTCTTGGCATGATATCCCTAAGCCTCAAAGTAATGCACTTCGTAATAAACTTGTAAATCACATTACAAAGTAAAAACAGGCAAAATTGAGAAATCACAGTGGGGTCGTTTACCTTAGTTATGAGGCAAAGGTGTGAGGTGCACACGTTCGGGTCAAAGAAACCATCACGAAAACCCGAATGAACAAAAAGGAAAAAGCGACTCCGAAGTCCAGTCCCAATATTTCTGAAACAATATTGCTTGGATTTCGTCAGGAACCAGGGCTTTTGTCGGGTGTCTTTGAGTTCACTAAGCGACACCTCATGTCCCACTTGAGTAGTCTCCTCCATGTTCAAAAATTTCTGAAATTGCGAGAATCTCAAAGTCGAAATATCCCGATTTTCACCTGTGAAAAGCGTATGGAAAAAACTCATTGCATGAACTCGCATAATGTCTTGATCCTAACCACACATCCTCAATTTTTAGCATCAATATATGGTTTCTCTTGCGTCGCGCGAGCGTAGAACTGTGAAAAAATGTCGTATTACGATCCCATGATTCGAGCCATTTGACTCGGAATTTTTGGTGCCAGAATAGCTCCTCTTGTCGCAAGATATTACTATACTCCTCCAAAAGGTTTTGTTTCGGGTTTTCAAGAAAGGTATTAGGGGCTTTAGCATGGGCACGCTAAATACCTTCAATTCTTCTGCGCATGGACTTTTTCCTCGCGAATAAATTGCCAAAGTTGTTCTTATTCCACGAAATCATAACCTTTGGGATATGTGAAACCACTGAAATCATCTCATTTTTCTCGTCCCATACACTTTTCAAAATATGTTCACAGTCAGGATGTGTGAACCATATAGATTCAAATTGGTACGACCAAGTCTCAGAGTTTGGAGTCCATACGAGCGTCTGCTTAAGAATGGGGTGATGATCTCCATGGGTGTGAGGAAGGTGTGTTAGGGCGTTATCCGGGGATTTATCCACCCAGAGAATGTTTGCGAGAGCTCGATCCAGCCGCGTTCTTTTTTGATCGCTCTGCCCTCCCGTTTATTTTTCCACGTAAATCTAGGGCCATGGTACCCTAAATCATGTAGGCGCCAAGATTTGATCCATTGAAGAAAATTTTGGCATCGCGCGTGAATGTTGCTGTTAACTGTAAAAAATAAATACGGGATTAAAGAAAATATTAGTCCTAAATATGGGAATTAATATGCGGACAATACTATTGTTACGAGTACCTCCGATGAGATGTAACCACCTCCCACGAGGAGACCCTCGGAGAGTTACAAATCTGCATGGTCACTGACCTAAAAGCAATATAAAGGAACACCCGAGGAGACAAAGCGTCCCATGGAAAGTCAACGATGAATAAAGAAAAGATATCCACGTGGCATCGTAAATATAACAACGCCCGATGAATCCACGCGACTCGGATATCCATCAAATGCGCCCCGAGGGACCACAAAGGACCCCGAGTCCCATAAACTCACGAGAACACTTCTTTGCTGAAAACTCCCCAACACGAGACGCCCTCAGAACATCTTTCCCAAAATCGAATCTCAGAGCAAAAACAGATGCCCGCACAAAAGTCATTGGGAAACCACTCCGAGGACTTGGACAAGAAAATACCACTCCACGAAGGCTAAATCAAGCCCTCAGAGACTAAGTTAACTCATCGGAGATCAAGTTAAAGCCCTCGGAGATCAGGACAAATCCTCGGAGACCACGCCAAACCACTCGGATACCAAATAAAAGACAAAAACACCCCTCGGAGACTAACATCCCAAAAACAGTCCCTCTGAGATCTCGGAGCTATCGGAAGAAGATCAGCCTAGTCAACATCTAGTAGACCAAGAATATGTCTTATCTTATCTTTTTACTTTTACCCATATTGCAACACCTGTACTTATTAAAACACATGCACAACGACACCTGTCCCTAATAAACTCTATATAAAGGGAGGTGATCCATTGAAGAGAAAGAGGTAGAATAACTTGAAGCAAACACCGAAACATAAAAGGAGTGAAATTCAGGGAATAAAAGAGGAAATATTCTCGTCTTGTTATCTTTATACAGTCAACGCTTTTTGAATCCCGGGTAAAGCGTTCCAACCCCTAAATTACCCCGTTAATTAGGTTATAATCTCCAGCCTGTTAAGAAAATGGCGACGTCTGTGGGAACGCTGTAAGAATTTACCTTTGAGCTTGTTCAACAAGCGTTGTCTATTATGGACGATTTGTTTGAAAGCGAAAATTTTCAGACCCGTCAAGGCAACTTGGAAGAAACTTTATCCCCCCACCAGTCCGGTACACAGGATTGCATCAATATCCCTCGCTCAGTCTTTGAAAGACTCATAGAAGCCACGGCGTGGAGAACCCCCCGAGGACGAAGGAATCTCGACAACCAGTCCCCCGAATCCCCCAGATGGAGGAATCCTCCCTCGGAAGAAGGGACACCCCCTAGCGGACAGAGCCCTACTCCTGTCTCATGGCTCCGTGAACCTCTACAAGAACCACTAAGGTATGATAATTATGATGAAAATCCTAGGATAGGCCAAGGAGGAGGAATATCCCGCCCTTGGGAGTATCCTAGAGTTAATAATCATGCCCTATGGGGGATGTTAGATGGTTTGCGAAAATAAATGAGTGATATCAAGAAAGCCATGGCTCCTAAGGAGGATCCCACTTTCAAAATTTCCCCTTTTACCCCCGATATTTCCCTAGCGTCCATTCCCTCGGGAATGCGGCCCGTCAACGTCCCACTATACACTGGGGACGCCGATGGAAGAGACCCACAAGATCACATACACCAATACTTGGTTAGAATGGACCTATCCTCTGCCCCTGACCATGTCCTCTGCCGTGTTTTTCCAGTCACCCTCGGGGGACGAGCACAGGCTTGGTTTACCCACCTTCCCCCGAATTCCATAACCAGTTTCGATTGCTTAGCCCACTTATTCGTACGACAGTTTGCATGCAATCGGTGATACCCCAAATCGGCCACCCATCTCTTCACGGTGAAACAACAGAAAGATGAACCCTTGCGAGGGTACATAAAACGTTTCACCGATGAAGCATTGGATGTCCCTAATGTTAGCCCCACCATTCTGGCGGACATATTGACACAAGGGCTCCGAACAGGGGACTTCTTCCGATACCTCATGGGAAATCATGTCACGGACATGAATGAGCTGATGCAAAAGGCAGAGGTTTACATCCTCATGGAGGAAGCAGAAGGAACAAAAAGACGCATGGAACATGATGACGTTGAGCATGAGAACACGTCGAACGAGAAGTGAAAGCTAAAGAAAAGGGAAAGGACGGTAAACCCGCCCCCCGCAGAGACGAGGGAGGGGTAGTCAAAAAATTCCTACGACCCGTACCTTTACCTCCAATGACCATCGCTCCCCAAGAGGTACTTAACGTAATGAGAGGCAACAATGATTTACATTGGCCCGCACCGGCCAAGTTTCCCAATCGGGAAAGGACCACATGGAAGTATTGCAAATATCATAAAACCTACGGGCACATTACCGAGGAATGCATTACCCTACGCAGGGAGATACTCCGCCTTCTAGAGGTGGGATACTTGCTAAACTACCTCAAGGTAAATAATCCCGGGGAGCCTAAGTCGAATGTATGGAAAAGATCACGCCCAGAGCAGGAAGAAGACGAGGCGGCTCCGAATTACCGACCATGAGAAGGGACTACGGAGCGCGGTCAGTCCCGAGGATGGACCGCGGGTCCATGACAGGGTTCCCGAGAAAGAACTACGGGATATCGTAACTTACCTCCTCCCCCGGATTCATACGAAGACAATGCCCCCTCGGGTCGAACGGTCAATATGATAGAGGGAGGAGATATATTGATAACACCCCAAGGTAAGAAGAAAAAATATTTGAAAGAGGCCCGACGAGCAGAACAAGGACTCCATGTATGCTCCGTCCAGGGAGCAAAGCTGCCCAGCATCACCTTCGGTCCCGAGGACATGGCAGGAATAGTTTACCCCCATGAAGACCCCTTGGTTATTTCAGCCGTTATCTACGGATGTGAAATCCAGAGGATCCTCATCGACACGGGCAGCTCTGTGGACGTACTCTTCTTTCCTACCTATCTCGCTATGGGTCTAAAAAAATAAAGGTTGGAGATGACTGAGGTCCCCCTAGTAGGTTTTTCTGGAGAAGCCTGCCATACCCTTGGAACTGTGACCCTCCCGATGTCGTGGGGAGAGGGAGCCCTTCGTAGAACTGAACCCACCAAGTTTTGGGTAGTGGAAACCTCTACACGAACATATAACGCCATATGCGGAAGGCCATCCATCCGAACCTTCGAAGCTATCCCCTCTACCCTTCATCTTAAGGTAAAGTTTCCTACTTTCTCAGGTATCGGAGAAGTTCGAGGAAGTCAATCCAAGGCTAGAGAATGCCGCATGAAAGCAGTCCCCTCAGAAAAAGAAGAATTCCCCTTCGGGAATAATAAAAAGCTCAAAATCGAAGAGACACGGGTTCAACCCGTGGAAGAGTTAAAGATGGTAGAATTGGTAGAAGAAAGCCTGGAAAAGGTGGTTAAAATGGGTACCCGCATGGAACCGGCAATAGAAGCTCAACTGAGCTCTGTACTCAAAAAATTCCATCACCTCTTCGCTTGGGAAGGGGGGCCACCCGGACGAATTAGTGACAAGGTATGCCAACACTTTATTAATGTAAAACTAGGGGCTAGACCTGTCCAGCAGAAAAAGAGAAAAATGGGGCCCGAGCGCAATAACATTATCCGCTCGGAGATTCAATGACTCCTTAGCCTGAAACAAATTTCGGAAGTGATATACCCCGAATGGTTGGCTAATGTAGTTCTTGTTCCCAAACATGGAGGAAGATGGCGAATGTGTGTAGACTTTACTAATCTCAACGAAGCCTGTCCAAAAGATTGCTATCCCTTACCCAGCATCGATCAGCTAGTGGACTCCACGGCTGGATGCGCGCTGCTCTCAACCCTAGACGGAGACTAGGGATACAACCAGATCCCAATGGCAACCGTTGATCAGGACAAAACTAGCTTCATTACAGACGCTGACACCTTTTGCTATTTAGTAATGCCCTTCGGACTCAAAAACACTGGTGCAACTTACCAAAGATTAGTAAGTCTCATGTTCACAGAGCTCATCGGAAAATCGGTGGAAGTCTATGTAGACAATACGGTGGTCAAAAGTAAAACCGCAGAAGATCATCCCGAGGACCTGCGAAAAGCATTGGTCATCATGGATAAATTCGGAATGAAGGTTAACCCTAGAAAATGCTCATTTGGCATCCGAGGAGGAAAAGTTTTAGGGTTTATGGTTACAGAAAGAGGAATAGAAGTAAACCCCGAAAAGGCTAAGGCCATCGTAGGACTTCCTACTCCTAGGACAGTTAAAGATGTCCAAAAGCTCACAGGCCGGATGGCCTCCTTGAGCCGATTCGTTTCCAAGTCAGCAGAGAAAGGACTTCCCTTCTTCAAGATACTTCGTAACATCAAAGAGTTCCAATGGACCTCTCAATGCGAAGAAGCCCTCGGAGAGCTAAAAAGGTATATGGTGAAACCGCCCTTGCTAGTAAAACCTTCGCCTCAAGAGGAGCTCTTTGTATACCTATCCGTCGGAGAAGAAGCTGTCGGTGCTATGTTAGTCAAAGAACAAGACAGAGAACATCACCCCGTGTACTATGTCAGCAAAATTCTTCTCGGAGCAGAAACCAGGTATACCGTAACTAAAAAACTCGTCTTAACTTTGGTCACTACGGCACGTAAACTGCGCCCTTATTTTTTCTCTCACCCAATCACTATGTTGACAAAACACCCCTTACGAGCAATTCTCAATAAACCCGAGTCATCGGGAAGATTGATAAAATGGGTCGTGGAACTCACTGAGTACGACATTTCTTACGCTCTGAGGCCCTCCATCAAAGCGCAAGTCCTGCGGACTTTGTAATGAAGTTGACCGGCATCGGATCCGAAGAAAAAGAACCTATATGGCACGCCTATGTAGATGGCTCCTCTGTTAGTACCCATGGGGGAGCGGGGATAGTTTTGGTGAATCAAGAAGTGGAAGACGAAAGACTCCATTTCGCAGTCATAATTGATTACCCCATTTCCAACAATGAAGCTGAATATGAAGCTCTTCTTATTGGCATGAGGCTTGCAAAAGAGGAAGGAATAAGGAGAATACTCCTCCATAGTGACTCTCAATTGATTGTCCAGCAAGTCAAAGGTTCATATGAAGCAAAAGAAGAAAGAATGCAGGAGTACCTTCGAGTGGTTCATCATAAGCAAGAATGGTTTGAAGAATATGACATAGTCTGAATTCCCCGAAAGGAAAACCAAGAGGCAGACGCTTTGTCCAAAATGGCCACTCAAACGGCCGCCATCCACACCCGAAGGATCACTTTACTCTATGTCAACGAGTCTGATAAGTCCGAGGGCAAAGAAGTAAATACCACCATGGATCCCCCGTCCAGTTGGGTAACTCCCAGTAAAACTTATCTGCGGGATCCCGAAGGATACTCCTAAGACAAAAATGTACAACGAGTAATGTCCAGAAAAACAGTTAGTTATTTCCTCAAGGATGGAATACTCTTTCGGAGAACCTATTCATGCCCCCACGCCAAATGTCTTAACGAAGAAGAAGCCCAACTAGCTATGGCAGAAACTCACGAGGGGACATGTGGGAGCCATACCAGCTGCGAAAGTATGGTCGGACGCCTGATTCGGCAAGGCTATTACTGGCCCACGATGGCTAAAGATAGCAGAAGCCATGCGGAAAGGTGTAAACCGTGCCAAGCTTATGCCCCTCGGATATACCAACCCGCAACCACGTGGAACCCCATCTGACCCCTTGTCCATTCTCCAAGTGGGGCATTGATATAGTGGGACCACTCATCCCTGACGCCGGCCAAAAGAAGTTCCTACTCGTAGCAGTAGATTACTTCACCAAATGGGTAGAGGCAGAACCCTTAGCCCGAATCACCGCGGGCACCGTCATCAATTTCCTATGGAGGAATATCATGTGCCGCTTTGGCATCCCTTAAAGCCTGGTCAGCGATAACGGCCTGCAATTCACGAACCAAGAGTTAGAAAAATGGTGTGACCATTGGGAAATCAAACACCGCTTCGCTTCGGAGGGATACCCCCAAGCAAACGGACAAGTGGAAAGAACTAACCGAACTCTTCTAAAGAACATGAAGGCCCGACTCGATTGGCACAAGGCCAAATGGGTTGAAGAAATACCTGGCATACTGTGGGCCTACCGGACCACTCAAAGCACCACCACGGGTGAAACCCCGTTTAGCTTATCCTACGGGTGCGAAGCGGTGCTGCCCTCGGAGGTATCCGTTGAGAGCTGGCTAGTCCGAGAATATGAGGAAATCGCCAACAGCTCCAACCTAGCCCTGGCCCTTGATCTTCTTAAAGAAAGAAGGGCACGAACTACCGTCCGGATTGAGGAGTACAAGGCCCGGATGTCACGATACTACAACGCTAAGGTAAAACCTCGAACTTTTCAAGTTGGGGACTTAGTGATGAAACGGGTCGGAGCCTCCAAGAATGTGGGCAAATTTGACCCCCGATGGGAAGGACCCTACAAGATAGAAGGTATCGTTGAACCTGCAACCTACCTTCTGGCCAACTCCGAAGGCGCGGTACTCCGCAACACCTGGAATTCCCTCAATCTCAGGAAATATTATGCATAATGTAAGACAATAGTTTGTACATAAATAAAAAAGTTGCTTGTATATAAGTGGTTCCCTTACACAACAAAAAGAAATAGGGTTGCAAGACATAACGATGACTCCCCGAAAAAGTCATCACAAGCAACCTCAACGCCGAGGAACCCCCTAATACAAACAACCAGTACAAAATAGTTTACACCTACAACAAATCCTCATCCCAAAGGGATGTTGGATTATATCTGATACAAAGAGATCGATGCTATCTCTTCCTACCCGTAAACGTCCTCTATCGGACGCTTTCCTTCCCTAACAAGTCGACGGCGTTGCTCTTCGGACAGCGAAACAGGGTCAACCAACAACCACCGTCGGAACAACCAAATGCCTGATAACTAAGGGAGGAACCTTTACAAAAACTTGGCGAATGCTAAGTTCAGGAATGGCTAAGCCCAAAGGAAATCCTGGCAGAGCCTGGACCGCATCTCGGCATAAACGATACCCTATACAGACCAAATCACGCATCTCCTTATGAAGAGACTCACGAATGCTAGATGAATCTACCACTTCCAACACTGCTTGGACTTGGGCCATCACTAACGCCACCTCGTGAGTACGAGTCGTCTCCAACAACTGTTGAGCCACCACATCTCTTTCCTTTGAAGCATGTATTAACTGATCATTGGAAAACTGAACTTGGCTCCTTAAATCCTCCATCCTCCTCTCCAAATTCAATATACGGGCCCTCTCAAGGACCAACCGACGCTCCAACTCCCAAGATTTATCTTTTTCGGCTTGCAAAACCCCCTCGTGAAGTTCCCGAGCAGACTCTTTAGCCACGACTAACTGGGTAATCTCCTCGTGAGCTTCAAGTAGACCTTTCTCTAGCTCATTCCGACGACGGTATATCAAGTCAAGATCAGAAGATGATTCTTCTCGGGACCCAATGGCGTTCAAAACTATGTAGATCTGCATGCCAATCAAACCGTCAGCCCCAAAGGGACAACAAAGGTTAGTATTAAATAGAACAAATGAAAAATTACTACACCTCGCACAAATCTTTACAGGCAAGATCCTAGAGGCTGGATAGAGGAAAGGTCCTCATAAATTCACAGTCTGTCGCATTCAATAACCCGCTCAAGTAATTTTGACAAAAATCTGCCACGGAGGAAGATGAAGGGGCGGGACCGCCTTCTCCGAGGGGATGAATTCCCGCCAGAAGAGGATTACCCTCCAGAGATGGACGAACAACTCGGGCAGGACCCTCCCCGAAGGGAAGGGACCCACCCAGAATAGAAGAAGGAAAACCCTCCTCCACCACGTTCACAATATCTCCTGAATAAGCGCGTGATACCAATCGCGGTATCGGGAAATCCATCCGAAGAGGAGCAGCGGTAGGATCCCTGGAGACAGCGAAAGTCGGGGGGGCTGCGGCAAGTAAAACCCCCTGCTCCCTCCTCTCCGATGGAGGACTCGCCACAATATCAAAACTCGAGTGCTTGGAGCTACCCTCCTTCGAAAAAGCATACCCATCATTCAGTGTCCGAGCCAAAAAGACCTTGTCAAAAGGTTTTATCGCAAACGTTTGCATCTCCGAACCTATCAGGAAAACATGCATACTATAAACCCAAGGCAACAAAAAACATCCAACACACGACAAAAACAAGAAGAAAAACTCAAAGAAAAACTCAAAGAAAAAAGAAATTGCTATAAAGCGGCTGAGTGGGGAGATTAAACATCTCTACCCCTTCTTGAAGACCAGCCAGTATCAGGGACTCGGGGAACTCTAACAAGCTACTTATGTCGTAGGTACCCGAGAACAACCCGGAATATAACAACTCCTCCTCCTCACGCCTCAACGACTCGGAGTTGGGAGTAACGTACACAAGACCCCATCGGAGAGGTACTCCCCACAAATCGGCTGAGTAACCCCTCGGGCGAATGAAAAAGAACCTCCGCCTCCAATCCCCTCTACGAGAGCGCGGATTGGACACATGCGTAAAGGTTCTATTAGTATCCCGATAGGCCAAGCTGAAAACAGGAGGACCCCCTGCACAGGGGCGCAAGGCAAAAATGGCTCCCACCCGATGAGGAGACATGGGGAGGTTCAGAAGCTCACAGCACAAGATGTATCCCACCAAGTGACGATACGAATTCGGCGTCAATTGGCTAGGACATATTTTCCAATAACGGAGGAGAGTCTGGATAAAAGGGTGAAAAAACACCCGCATCCCACACCTCATTTGGTCACAGTACACCGTCAAGAAGGCCCTCTGCTCGAAATGTGGTATAACCACGCCATACTGGGTATAATCCAAATTATACTCAGTGAAGAGGGTAGTAACGGATCCCTCATGCTCATTACTTATAGCAGTGCCCACTTGACCGCGACCCATCAACTTTAAGGGGTTTAACGAGAGCATATCAAACTCTGAAGATTGATCCGCCAGAGTATAAGACCCCCTACCCATAAATATCTCTCGAATATGAGTCATCCTGCGGGACTCAGCATTTGAGGATCTCCCAGCCACTCTCTCCGAAGGACTTCTCAAAAAAGCTGCAATATCATCATCTAAACTATCTCGCCTAGAGGAAAATCTAGCTGAGGAAGCATGGCGCACTCCTAACGCCAACGGAGGAGTCCGAACAGAATTCCGAATAGAATTATGGGAAGAAACATACCCTCCTCTCTTGAAATGCGGGGGCATCATCTTCACGAGTAAGTTTTCACTCTTTTACTTTACGAAAAGCTGTGTAAAAACTGAAAAATTGATCCTTGCAAAGAAATTCGGTGAACACCCTATCTAAAGGAAAATTCTCTTTCAAAAGGAAATTGTGACAAAGTTCACTATGCATTTGTGTGCATATATATTGTTGCCCACATAAAGAAGCATGAGCTGTCCAAGCTAAGTTAATTACTAAGGCCACGTGTTCGGTAAAAAGCTTATGAACATGGTGAAAACTCATGCATGAGTACACCTCCTGCTACAAGTTTTACTTGGCCAGCAAGTTTATTTGACAAACTTGACTTTGAGCATTAAGTAAACGGTTAGATAATTTAATTATAGCTGCTAAATAGTTATTAACGGAAAAGACAAAGTAGAGTAAGGAAGGAATGATTTATTCATTAATTAAGTCCCGAGAAGCAGTGTTTTCAGACCCGGCTCGGTCACAGAACCGGTGAGGCTACTGGGTAGTGGGTCAACAGGTCGAACCGGTCGGACCACTGGTTGGACCGGTTTGTTGACTTTAGTCAACGTTTAATAAAATATCTAATTCAAAGTTTCAAACTTCAATTGTATGACAAAATACTCAATTCATTAACCAAAAAATCTCTAAATAAATATACCATGCTATTATATTATCACTACTAATTACTAATAAGCAAATAAAATAATCTAATTGGCATATATTTAAAATTGTATGTTGATATAATATTACACTATGTTTTTGCAATTGAAGTTTAAAGTTTTCGAATATATTATGCACCTTTTCATTCTTGTACAATAACTATTGATAATCTATACAAAATTTAGAAGCATAAACTTTTTGATCATCTATATATACGTATTATATATAAATTTCATAAACACACATCATGCACATATGTATTTATATTATATATATATATTTATATTTTAATAAACATGTACATAATATAATAGTTTGAAATTTTAACATAAAGGGCTTATTAAGTTAAGGCCCATTTAAAAGTAGGATGGTTAGGCCCAAAAATATATAAAGTGTTACTAATATAAAATTCAAACACTAAACCTAGTTAAATTGTTCATCATCATTCATCAGCCGCCACTCCTTCTTACCTTTATTAGTTTTTTTTTCTTTTTTTCTCAATCTCTCTCATGCCGTCATTTTCTTCTATCACTTTCTTCCTTCTCTTTTTTTCTTTTTTTCTTTTTTGTGTGTTTCAACCACTGTTCTCTCATGTAACTGGAAAAAAGGAAGAAAAAAAGAAGAAAAAAAAAGGTGTGACCGGTTCGCAAGACCGAACCGGCGACCGGTTCTCCGGCCGAACCGGTCCGAGTCACCGGTTCACTCGCATCACTCTAGCAGCCCGTTTTTTGGTCTGACCCGGACCGGTGAAGCCACCGGTTCCCGGCCAGACCGGTCGGACCGGCCGGTCCGGTCCGGGTCTGAAAACAGTGCCGAGAAGTCCTCGAAGAATGATTGTACAACACGAAAAAAGGCAGAAAGCTCGGAAAGCAAAAGTTCACACTTATTAAAGTAAGAAGCCAAAATAAAAGTCCAATACTAGGCTCCCGTGGTTGATGGGGGCGGAGTGGGACACGAAGGGGATGTCGCCTCAGCAAAGGTCCCCATCGGAGCCAGGCGTGAAATCGGTGAGAACATCCCCCTGGAGTCGCTAAGTCTCGAACTCGGACTACGCGCTGAATGTAGTGGGGAGGGCGCATGAGAAACCCGAGGGGATAACGCGCCACCAAATCTCCCCACGAGTACACGACAATCCTCGGAAGAAGGCTTCTTCAGCTTACGGAGGTCAAAGGATTTAGTAAAGTCCACGTCCGGTCGCAGCAAGGGCTTCGCAACCCTAGCACACTCCAGATAACCCCACAACATGTGACCCGATAAGAGCTCTTGGGGTGGCCTCTCGGAAAGCTCCGGCTGCTGTCTAAAGGTCTCTTGTTGGGCCAATTGAACCGCCGCGTCAATTTTGGCTTGCACCGCCTCGAGAGAGAGAAACGTCGCTAACTTCCCTTCTGCCGACTCCGCCCTATCAGTGACTTGACCCAACATCCCCTGCAATTTCCTTTCCCGCTCCAATCCCTCCGCTACCTCCTTCTCGAGAGCAGCGATCCGAGCATTAAGAGTCCCCTCGTAGTCCTTCTTCTCCTTCTCCAAGAGGGCTATCCGATTTGTAGCTGCCTTCTCGGAAGTTTCTATCTGCTTGTATGCGGATTCCGCCTTTTCCAGGCTGTGGCGTAAGTCCTCAATTGTCTTCTCGACCTTCTGCTGAGTGAATTCAAAAGCAGAGATCTTTGTATGGAGCACATCCTCACTCGTTTGGCTCTCCTTATCCCTAAACAGAAGAGGCGCCAGTTGCGCTCGGAGTGCCTCTACCTCCTCCACACTCTTTAACTCACGTTGCTCAACCGCAGCAACCGCTTCCCGAGTCTTTCCTATCTACAATAAGAAAAGCAAAAGAAAAGATTGTCAACATGGAGCATACAACGTGAAGAAGCAAATACGGATAAAAGAAGAGGAAAAACTGAAACTTACCATTAACCCCATCCAGTTAAGGCTGGTGTACAAGAACTGAAACCCATCGGCAGGTACAGAATTGGAGGAAGCAAAGAACTGAAGGATCTCTTGATAAGCATCCCCTACACTCCAAGACGAAGGTTGCCCCTCTGGTCCACGAGGAGGCACGGGCGTTTGAAAAGTATGCCCCCTCGAAGATAATGTCACCGGAACATGTCCCCTCGGAGGAGTAGTCTACGGGATTAGCGTCACCACCTCCGAATTGGTAAATACCGCCCGAGGACCTCCAGCGGCTGTGGATGTACCCGCCTCCCCAATCAGTGAGTTCCAGAGCTCCACCTTAACCTCCCTATCCTCGGACGAGGGATCAAATTCCCGCGGAAGCCACTGGATCAGGAACATGAAACTGTGCCAAAAAATCTTCCTCTACAAGGAATAAACGCGCGTGAATAAAGAGAGAATGAAACTAGAAAAAATATCCCACAGTAAAGCAAAGAGAGTCAGAAAGGAGTTACCGAAAGAAGTAGACTCTTCCACCATCGGAGCCTTACCCTTATCCACGACACCTGCTCCAATCAAAAGAATACCAGTATATGAGCAAAACTTCACCAAAGTTTAGAAGAATCTTGCTAAAAGATCAAACAAAAATTTACCAAGAGGGGCAAACTCAGATACAGTATTCTCCAAAGACCCCGGAGCTCTCGGAGACATGGGTTCAACCCCACGAGAAGGATCGGGAGATGGATCCTGAGAAGATATAACCACCACCTCCGCAGTACCCTGGGCATAACCCTCATCAGAAACCCTCAGAGAACTTCCCATGTCAGACCCGGAGACTGGCACCAGAGCCCAAGGACCATCCTGGCACAAGGGAACAACATTCTGGATCCCCCCCGCAGCATCTATGTATAAAGGAGCGTGATCCTCGGGAGCTCGGCCCACCTCCGAGTCCATGGACGGGCCTTCGGGAGCATTAACTTCCTCCTCTTCATGGTCACCCTCCTCCGGAGCATCAGAAACTCCCCTCGGAACGGGATCCATAGGGCCCGAGTGCGAATAATACTTCGCTAAAACCTCCCCTGCACCACACGAGAACCAACAAATACAGTTATAACCTACTTCTATGCCAAAAAAAGAATAAAAACGAGTACCGAATACTTACGAAACAGAGTCACAGCATTGGGAGAAAGGGATAGCGGCTTCTCGACTGCATCATCCGTAAACACCACGTGATGAAGCCCGGATGCCTCAAACAACATCAGAAAATCCTCCGACTCCATCAAAAGTTGCTGAGAAATCACCGGGGACAGAACTACCTCCTGGTCCAAAGTATGTACGGGAGACGCTCTCTCTCTTCAATCAAAAGGCATATCCCAAACACCCTCTGCTGGTTTCACGAAGAGATACCTGTTTTTCCAGACACTGTGCGAGCTTATTGAATCGTCCAAAATCCTCTTCGTAGAATGCCCGCTATTATCCCGATGGCGAACGTGATAGAATGGGTACCCCTCAGGGGAGACCACTATGTCAAAAATAGAAAAAAGTGGTCCACCCCACACTCCAACCCATTTACCTGACACAAAAAAACATAGATGCAGAGGGCAGCAAATCCGTTCGGAACCAATTGACTTGGACTAATATTGCACGCCTTGAATACTTCACAAAAGAAAGGTGGCATAAATGAGCGCCACCCATACCGCACCTGAGCGACGTAAACCGTCAACATCCCCAGAGGTGGGTAACAAGCCCTCTGATCCTTCGTAGGGATCTGGAATACCATGTTCTTTTGAAAAGCTCCGGTATTGGTGAACAAATCCAACACCTGCTCACGAGTAGCAATACTCTAGCTTACGAGTAGCAGCAACCTTCTTTGACTTAGGAACCCTAGCTTTTTTGGCGGCGGCGCTACTCTCCACGATGGTAGAAGTCTCCCCCTTTCGCTTACGAGTCATTACCCCAGTCGGAGCACTCCCCGTCCCCACCCAGGAATCAATCGGAGCTGTAACCCCAGAAGTCGTGGAGGCAGCAATATGGTCAGTATTTGCGGAAGAGGTCATTTGAACAGTGACGAGAAGAAAAGGGAGTATGGATTTACAGAAAATTTGAAGCGTGAAGAAAAGGGCCTATGAACTTGCTAAAGAATGTAAAGTGTGAAGAAAAAGGAAAAGCAAAGAAACTTTTGCTCTGGAGAAGAATTGCCGCAGAAAAATGTGGTAGAAGTGAGAAAGAGGGTGAATAGTTCCTCTATTTATAAACCCTAAAATTACAAACGGTCAGGTAATATTCAAACGTGGAGCTCATTCAAAGTTCCACATCTCCGCCTCATTCGCACGCCACGCCACCAAGAATCTGACCGTTACCAAAGGTCAGATGCTTTGAAAATTTAAACTGGTCAACGGCTACCACACCCCGAGACCTCTGCACGCTTAAGGGCAGTACCCCCAGGAGTGATAAGGTAAATTTTATATGATCCATTTTTAAATAATTATAAGTATATATACGCTCCCTCGAAAAAACTCCAAAAAATATGTACAGTGAAGACCAAGACTCGGACTAACCCCTCACCTCACTGAGGATGATGAATAAAATTTCCCTCGCCTCTACGAAGGCGATCGAAATTTGGGGGGGCTAATGTTAACTGTAAAAAATAAATACGGGATTAAAGAAAATATTAGTCCTAAATATGGGAATTAATATGCGGACAATACTATTGTTACGAGTACCTCCGATGAGATGTAACCACCTCCCACGAGGAGGCCCTCGAAGAGTTACAAATCTGCATGGTCACTGACCTAAAAGCAATATAAAGGAATACCCGAGGAGACAAAGCGTCCCATGGAAAGTCAACGATGAATAAAGAAAAGATATCCACGTGGCATCGTAAATGTAACAACGCCCGATGAATCCACGCGACTCGGATATCCATCAAATGCGCCCCGAGGGACCACAAAGGACCCCGAGTCCCATAAACTCACGAGAACACTTCTTTGCTGAAAACTCCCCAACACGAGACGCCCTCAGAACATCTTTCCCAAAATCGAATCTCAGAGCAAAAATAGATCCCCGCACAAATGTCATTGGGAAACCGCTCCGAAGACTTGGACAAGAAAATACCACTCCACGAAGGATAAATCAAGCCCTCGGAGACTAAGTTAACTCCTCGGGGATCAAGTTAAAGTCCTCGGAGATCAGGACAAATCCTCGGAGACCACGCCAAACCACTTGGATACCAAATAAAAGACAAAAACACCCCTCGGAGACTAACATCCCAAAAACAGTCCCTCGGAGATCTCGAACCTATCGGAAGAAGATCAGCCTAGTCAACATCTAGTAGACCAAGAATATGTCTTATCTTATCTTTTTACTTTTACACATATTGCAACACCTGTACTTATTAAAACACATGCACAGCGACACCTGTCCCTAATAAACTCTATATAAAGGGAGGTGATCCATTGAAGAGAAAAAAGGTAGAATAACTTGAAGCAAACACAGAAACATAAAAGGAGTGAAATTCAGGGAATAAAAGAAGAAATATTCTCGTCTTGTTATCTTTATACAGTCAACGCTTTTTGAATCCCGGAAAAGCGTTCCAACCCCTAAATTACCTCGTTAATTAGGTTATAATCTCCAACATGTTAACAGTTGCGACTCCCCCTTATTTATCGTGGGAAAAACAAAATTCATTGAAGTCCCCATGCACCTACCACATCACGTCAAAGATCTGCGCCATTTCCGCCAGCTTATCTAAGATTTTTATCTTGCCTACAATATGTGGCTTTGCATAAATACCCAAAAGCATCCATTTTGCTTGATGTTTAGGACCCACAAATGCACGAATACCTTGATCCTCAACATTCTGTATGTTCACATTAACCTGATCAGAGTTCCATAACATCTACACCCTGCCATCCATACAATCCGTGGGTGCAATACCAAAATTCAAAAGCTGGGTTCCAATCTCATATGCTCGATCTGCCGCGACACTTGTTTCTAAGAGAAACACCACATCTGAACTATGTATATGTACTAAGTCCCATAAATTAATCCTAAAGTCAGGGTTGCATGCTCCTTGACAATTCCATGATAAAATCTTCATCGGAGGATTAACAAGATGGTATGGTTGGACATGGTAGTCAACAATCCGTCCCGTCCATGACGATATCAGTTGTCACATTATTTCCAACCCTAGGTAAACTTGTTTATTCCTCTCCCAATTGTTCACATTCAATTTTTGTCAACATACCGGGATATTTCCCACTCTCTATTGTCTGAGTGTTTATCTTGAATTCCCAGATCAAAGGTGATATCTCGGTTACATTCATGGTTCTGGGATCTATTTGTGATATCCTCGAGGGACCGTCGAAACTGTTGTAGCGAGTTTGATGATCCCAAAAACCTTGTGCCATTCTGATTAGCATGTTGTTCTCGAACTGTATCATCAGATTTTCTTCCAGATTCATATCTATGTTCCTCACTCGTCCCTTGAACGTGCACCGAGTTCTCTCTATTGGAAAGCTTATCGTCCTAGGATATAGTTTCAAGCATAGCAAACGTGCTGGTATTTTTCTTATTTCCTAAGCTTTAGTTGGACATTTTTTACTAGTTCCTCGATCAACTTTCTTTTTCCCTCGCACACTAAGTCTTTTCAGAGTCGAGAAGTAATTTGATAGGATTCTTTTCCCAGTAGGGTTGTTTGAGCTTTTTGCTTGTTGTCCCATATGGAAAGAATTAGATAGAATTAGATATTCCTTCTGGTTGAGGCATTACAATGGTTGACTTAAAGTTAAGGTTAGAAAACTTCCCATGCACAATTTCCTCTATTTCCTTTGCTCACACGATTACCCTCTTCAATTTTCTGAGAATTATTTTTCCCACGAGGGACTACCATCTAGTCCCCAAATTCGTTTTTTTCCACCTTATCCTCGAGCCACTGGGTTGGAGTTGGATTTACCTTATTCGATATACCAATTGCCGTCATATTAGTGACATCTTCCGGTATCTTGGCTACGTCACATTTATCTGTCAAGTGCCCAATTCGACTGCATGTGTAACACAAGGAGGAAAGATTTTCATACATGACATGGTAAATACGCCCCCTAAGACGGACCACCCTATCAAGGGGTTTGTTCGTTGGGATTTGAACGCAAAATCGAGCTAATTCCCCTCTAGATGCCGTGAACGTGTTACCATCGATCTTGATTGGATCTCCAATACTCTTTGTTATGGACTTGATGACGGGGGTGGAATAGATCCACTACGAAGTTCATGACTCGCACCCACGTGATATCATGTTTAATATTGTCGTTGTCTACCAGAAAGTTCGCGGTCCATTTTCCAATGGATAGGAAACTCCCAGCGAGTTGTCATGGCCCCTGTGTGAGGATAGTTTTGCGTTGATTATTCATGATACCTCTGAGGTAGTAACTGCCATATCCAATATCTACTAGCTCGCTTCCTTCCGTCAACTTCCACATCACATTAAGCATGATCACCAGATTTGCATAATACCATGGTCTCCCATGCACTTTGATAACAATGGTATCTTTCCATTCATTGCTCAACATGTTTTCAAGTTCCTCGGATAGCTCAATTAATTTAAAAGGATCACTTTCACATGGCGGGGTAGCCCTAATTGTAACACCCCAAATTTTTTCGTGATATTTTGTCTTTACATGTTAGGTTATTATTAATTTAGTTATTATAAATGCGCAATTTTAACATATAATGACCCATATATCAGCTTTGCATAATTAAAGTAGTACAATTATAATTATTGGTATTTTCTTATATATATATCTTTATATATATATATATATATATAAGTATATAATGTAACAGATTGTTCATATAAGTGCAATTCATTTATATCAAGAATAGTGACGCGTATCCTTTTTAAATAAAAACTTCTGAAGATATAAATATATATAAATATTGGTATTAGTAAATCGGTTATATTAGGTCACGGAGGGTTAAGGGTTTTAAAGAAGTGATTGGCGCAGCCTATAGTTTATTTAGGTGGTGTTTGCAAACTCTAAAATAAAGCTATAATCAGCTTTTTATTTTATTTAAGCAGTTTTTAATCTTTCAGCTTTTCCTCTGCCGTTCTTCTTACTCTCTCGCACTCATATTTTATCTGGCTTCCAGTTCTCTTTTGATGAAAAGAAATCCAAAAAATGGTATTGCTCTTTTAATATTTACTGGTTTGTTGTCATACATGTGTTAATGTATAGATTATGTTAATGGGACTTAATCAAGGCTATATATTAATTAGGCATATTGGTGGCAGCCCCAGCCACTACAAGATTCAGGGGTCTTTAGGGACCGTCCAACGGTCACCAAAAGGCGGTCGCAGATACTCTTGGTCCCCCACCCTTTGGCGACCGCCTTGCAGTCGCGGGGACCATTTTCAGCGACCGCAAATTTAGGGACCGCCGGGCGGTCACTAATGATTTAGGGGACCGCTGGGCGGTCACCAAAGCCCATAAGTATTTAGGGACCGCCGAGTAGTCCCCAATAATATTCATAGCATTAGGGATCGCTGAGCGGTCCCCAATAATATTCAAATATGGGGACCGCTCGGCGGTCCCTAATGCTATGAATATTATTGGGGACCGCTCGGCGGTCCCTAAAAGTCTGCGGGAGAAAAAAAAACCCAATAATATTCCGGAAATTTACCGGAATATTATTGGGTTTTTTGCATCAATTGCGTGTAAATATGTACAACAAACATTTACAAGAACAAAAACAAACAAAATAATGATAAAAATGTAAAATGAAATGAAAGTCAACAAAATAAAATAAAGAAAATAATGAATAAAATTAAAATAAATGATAGTTATAAAATTAAACCAAAAACAATGAAAAAGAAGAAGAAAAAGAAATGAAGAACATATTGTTGGTGTTTTCTTGGCATTTGTTAAAAGAAAAGAGAAGAAAGGTTGTGTTTTGGGATTTTAAGAAAAAAAGGAAGAGTGTTTGTTTATATTTGGTAAAAGAAAGAAGAACTGAAAGTTTTTGTTGGATGATTTTTATTTTTGGGATTTAGGAAGAGAAAAATGAGAAGAGAAAAATGATCTCCGTGTGTTTTTGATTTTTAGCAACAAAATTTATTATAACATGTCAATTGAAGTAACAAATGATTATAAAACTACTAATTTCGTTCTTTAATAGTAGATTGAATGAGATTGAGAGAGTTTTTAACCTTGAACCTATTATACGTTATACGTACACTTAATCATCAAATGTTGTTTCAATTTGCATGAAATCTTGTAATTTTGTTCTCTTAACTATTATTAGGATATCTATCAACTAAACAAACAACGCGGCACCATAATCGTTCCGTAAAATCAAAAAAATAGGTATGAATATTATTATGGGCCGCCAGGCGGTCCCTAATAATATTCATACTTTTTTTTAAATTTTATGAAATGATCTCCGTGTGTTTTTTGATTTTTAGCAACAAAATTTATTATAACATGTCAATTGAAGTAACAAATGATTATAAAACTACTAATTTCGTTCTTTAATAGTAGATTGAATGAGATTGAGAGAGTTTTTAACCTTGAACCTTATATGCGTTATACGTACACTTAATCAAATCAAATGTTGTTTCAATTTGCATGAAACCTTGTAATTTTGTTCTCTTAACAATTATTAGGATATCTATCAACTAAACAAACAACGCGACACCATAATCGTTCCGTAAAATCGAAAAAAGAGGTATGAATATTACTGGCAGTCCCTAAAACCACCTTTAGGGACCGCCGGGCGGTCCCTAAAGATAATTGGTGACCGTCTGGCGGTCCCTAATAATATTCATACTTTTTTTTATTTTATGTAACGATTTCCATGTGTTTTTGATTTTTAGCAACAAAACTCATTATAACATGTCAATGTAAGTAACAAACGATCATAAAACTACTAATTTAGTTATTTAATAGTAGATTGAATGAGATTGAGAAAGTTTTTAACGTTGAACCTATTCTACGTTATACGTACACTTGATCATCATATATTGTTTCAATTTGTATGAAACCTTGTAATTTTGTTCTCTTAACTATTATTAGGATATTTATCAACTAAACAAAGAACGTGGTACCTTAATTGTTCCATAAAAAATATGAATATTATTAGGGACCGTCGGGCGGTCCCTAAAGATATTTGGTGACTGTCCGGCGGTCCCTAAAGGTGATATTAGGGACCGCCCGGCGGTCCCTAATAATATTCATATTTTTTTTAGATTTTATGGAACGATTTCGTTTGTTATTTCAATTGACATGTTATAATGAGTTTTGTTGCTAAAAATCAAAAACACATGTAAATCGTTTCATAAAATAAAAAATAAAAGGTATGAATATTATTAGGGACTGCCTCGCGGTCCCTAAACCCCGTTTTGGGTTAGGGACCGCTGGGCGGTCCCCATATTGGGCTGGGAACTGCTCAGCGGTCCCCTTTTTGGGATGGGGACCGCTCGTTGCTCCGGGCGGTCACCATGGGGGTCGCGAAAACCTCCCAAATCTTGTAGTGAGCATTAAAAAATTAGAGAATAAGTTTGTTAAGTTGTACATTGTTTTCTTGCCATAGCTTGCACGTGGGAACCAAAATTAGTTTGATTGAAAATTCATATCTTAATGGAGGCATTTTTTGTAATAAAAATTATAGTTTGATTTGTGTTATACAAGTTAATAGGAGTAGTAGCATGATCAGATCTATACTTCAGCTGCGCCACCATTATGATTGCATTGCATGCATCTTCATTAAACTAATCAGAACCGAACCCACATATATGAACTTTATTCATGCATTCTGGTGTTATTATGTACTATGTAATTTTAGTAGAGTGATTAGCATTAGTTAAAGAAAATTATTAACTAATCTATGTCAAGATGTAGTGTGCCCACATATATACCTGAATATATAATATAATACATTATATAATTGTGTTAGTATAGTAGGCTGTGTATAGTAGATTAGTGACCTGGAGGTGAATGAATAACTATAGCGACATAAACTTAATTACAATTATGGATTCTTACTGAAGAAAATTTACTAACCTTTAACCCGTATAAAACGAGTTTCATGGTGCTCCATGAATTTGATCTTTAACCCGCTTGATTCCATGATGTTTTGATCCGCTTTCACGCTCCATAAAGGTCTGATTCCGATCACAAATGGAAGGGAATCAATTGCCACAACCCAAGAACCCTTTTTCATGATGAAATATGCTCAAAATACTCATTTTTGATCTTCTAAAATGGTGCTCATGTTTATGCACGAAAATTGATTTATTTTCTGCATTTTGTTTTCTTTTTCTCACTTGGAATGCTGGAGAAAACTACCCCTTGGTAGTTATAAGGAATGGGGGGAAAATTGGATAAGATTCTATTTTCAAAAATAGAAATCCTCTCTCCTTTATTCAAATAATATGGATCGGGTCAACCCACATGGGCGACCCGTGAATCATTATTTTCCAACATCTCCCACTCGCACATGAGGGTTGAGCCAACGTTCATTAAGATCATATCAACATATTCACCAATTTCATACAGGTAAATGGATCGTGTGACCAGCGAGCTAACTGAGCTTCAATGCCATACACCGGTTAAGGATATAAAGCAGCTCAATACTTAAGCATGGAGCTATACACCGGTTAAGGATATATAGCAGCTTAATTCATCACCACGAGGACAATATATCTCGCTATACCCCAGACTTCACTTACTTGCATCAACTAGAGCATCTCCAGTTCCTTGTTATAAAAGGAGCACGCTCTCTATAATACTATACTTTATATTCACAATTATGTCTAAAACCTCAAGTTTAACATAAATGCGCGCGCGGTGAATACAAGATAGGTGCAAGTTCTAGATAGTCTTCCTTTCTAACTGTAACCTCTTAACACTATAATGGTTGCTTTCCTAGACATGCACCGCATTGCCGAATTTGTCATGGCTATTAGTAACATGCTAAAGTAGCAACACCAAAATAAAGCCTCGAGAAAAAGTTAAAAGTCATAAGGGTATATTATGAGGTCTTTTAAACCTCTCGGTCTCACACAATGAGGAAACAAGGACCAATTCACTCATTATTCCAACGGTCACAAAAGCACATGTGGTATGAAACACATGCTACGATGCTTTTCTTCCTCTTTGGAAGCGTATGTCATATTTAATAGTAAAATGCATCGTACAGATCTTAGTTCAAGTGTTCCTAACACTTAACTTGAGTTTTCCTTTTGTTAGTCCTCTACAAAATATAAATCACAAGAAAACTCACATCTGGCAATAAGACAAGTATAATGGATGGTGGGAATCCATATCGATTACTTACCTTGCAATAGTAATCTCATCTTGATTATCAGTCAAGGTGACATATTGATATAAGTATGAATTTGTATCCCAACAAAATCATAATTGTCTCATCTCTGCACACTTCTCAATGTCAGAGGTGATTGCTCGTGTGAGAGAGCCAATCTCTACTCGTCAGACATACCTTCAGACTTCAAATGTTTTCACCAACAAAATAGATGCTTTCATAACATTCGAGTCTTAAACTTATGGACATAACTAATTGGACATCATCTAGCCCAATTAGGATAAATTCTATGCCAACCTTGAGAATTTAAATCGTCTACGGATACATCTCCAGGTTTTAAGTTCAGTTACCAAACTAAAACATCATCACGCATAGATAAGTATTGCAAAGTCACTTCTTTCTTTGCATAAATATCTCTCAGAAACCTTTGTTTTGTGATTGTGTATGGCTTTATCACTTTGAGACTTTATTGTAAGGAAATGTTGCAAGTCACCCTAATGTGCACTACAACTCCCACTTGCCTCACGGTCTCCAATGATAAATTACTCACTTCAAGCAAAACACATAATACTGCAAAAACGACATGTGCTATAAAGTCTCATTTAATACGCACATCAATACACTCGTTTGCTTTTAACTATTTTTACAAATAGAACATCATCCAATGAAGAAGCAAACTGAGAGGTCGATTTACTCCAAGTCAAATCACATCTCGATAATACATGAGTGTATTATTTTCAACAATGACCAAGTCCATTATTGAGTTCATAAGTATGCAGTGAATATAGGAGTCTAAAATCCTATATTAGTATTGTCCAAATTCTACTCCTAAGAATTCGGATATACTTATTGACCAGATCCATGGCATTACAATTATTAGGACAAGTGTGTAACACAATAAACCTCAATTATCAGAGACGTTTTACAAATAGCGGTGTGAACATCACTATAACTAGAGTTTCACAGATTCCAAGGCTTAAGATATTCACCATTCTCATGAGTATTAGTTTCTCCAAAATTCGTTTCAAATCACTCAATGTAGCTCAAGATGCAAGGCATCATGATTTCCACGAATTTTGGACAGAAGAGATACATTTACCTCAATTTCACTCTTTATCGTAATGATAAAAGAATGAACATTGCTAAAAAATTGAAACATACTCATTACAACCCCTACGACCAGAGTATCATCAAGATTGATAGAAAGAGTTATTTTAAGTGAACCACACAGACTTATAAACACTTGTCAAGTCTTTTCATGATCAAAGCAAATGTAATCACTCCATTGTGATTGAAAGACAAGGAAGTTTGATTAAAGATAATGGTCTAAAACTTTCATAAAGAAAGAGAATGGGATCATCTTCAAAATGATTCTCATGAACCATAATCTAATCAAAAATATTGTCTAAACTTTTCATCGTAAAGACATAGATTGCCCTTAGTGAACTTCACATATATGATCATCCGTTGATGATAGTAATGTAAGAACACCTTCTAGCCAAGTTTATTAAGATTACCCTTCGGTAAATCTGATAAGCCATAGTCTAAGAGATTGTATAATACCATAGACCAACGTAAAGTCCTTAAACTCTACTTTCTATGCCTTTGGTGTGAAGTCTAGAAACTTGTTCATAGAGTTCTGTAAACAAATCTCCATCGAGAAATGCAATCTCAAGGTTCATATAAAATATACCTTAAATTCATATCTACCAATCTAGCGAAATGATGAATATATATAGTTTCACCTCCAAAAGAAGAATAAGTTCTTGTCCAAAGCACAACATATTCCCTTCAGGTGAAACAAAACTTATACTTCTTTAAGATTCTTACAATCTTAAGTATAATATCGAGAACACATTAGTTCTCAAATATCTTACGCCTTAATCCTAGTTGACAATTACATTTACATGGTCAAACATACAAACTCAAAAAAGAAAACTTGTTCCATCTCATGTTGCTCGAGAAACTAGTAAGACATGATAAGGTATTGCTTGTTCCTTGAATTTCATCTATCTCATCGAGATAAATAAATACAGTTGATATTGCTCCAATGTCGTCAAACACATACTTGAGCAAATCTTCTACAGTTATGTTCAATTGGTTTATCTCCATTGGCTCCCACTTGAGCCGTAAAGCATTGATGTGCTTAGACTTAAATGGATAATTGATCATGACCAGAATCAATAACTTAACAAGCTTTCTACCTCTTCGTATCCTTCCTAACAAAAAATTCCCTACCTCGAACAATTGAATATAATGATTTACTCTAGATTACTCTTACTACACTTGTTCACGATGAACACGAATACCTCAGCCACTTGATGCATCTCATACAAACACACCTTTAATATTGGAACAACACTTTCAAATTCACAAAAAAAGAGCATGAATACAAGTTCATCGTTCCAAGGCCCAAGATAGAATAGATAGAGTCTTTTACTCAACCTTATCCAATGTAAAGAGTAAAATAGATACTGAGGCAAATGTTCACATTCGACGACTTTAGTTTAGAAAGAATCTCCGTTCGAGATTAATTTTCCAACTTAAGTGTCTGTAAACTTCTCATCTAAACAATTTTTGTTTCCTTCTCATAGCAACGCCAACATGCGTATACGTATGCAAGGGAATCACAAAAAATTAGCAGGATGTCATTTTTCATTACATACTCTACGCATCTACTCCAATATTAAGGATCATTACAATCCTACCCATTGGATCTTAACTTTACAACACCCAAGACACTCAAGTACCTCAGATTTGTTAAGAATCAAAACAAAAGAAATGCGCAAGTTCCTTCATAAATGTAATGAAACTAACAAATCCATGTTATTCCTTCGTATCACGTAAATCATAGGAACTTAAGAAGTTATCCCCGTGGAACTCAGTTTAAATCCATCTTTTATGATGGTTATTGAGTCAAAATTTTCAATGAAGAAAATTCAGTTAAGGAGGCAAAACCCAAATGTATTTCTCATAGGTATTCGGTCTTCGTTTTTGCCCAATGTGACTAATGTTTTGATTACTACACGAGAAGTGCATTGATCATTCCTAACGATCAATCTTGTAATAAAAATATTCCTATAGTCACATGTTGACACGATTAGAGAAAATTTGATGTCCAACACCACCTTGTGCTGCGCCTAACAACACGTTTTAACTAAGTCACAACATTACTCAAGTCACAAGATCATTGAAGAAAAAACAATTCTTCAATTCTAAGTCTAACCCCCTTGATCTCACATATAATGTCATGTAGTCAAAAAATTCAACACCAACATCACTCGATATGTATGTGTTGACTCTTTCTTGGTATGCCTAGAGCTTACCTCCTACATCTTATCAAGGATTATATGTGAGAGAACTTGTAAATTTCCTTAAGTATGATCCAGTCTCAAGTTCTAATAAACCTTAAAGTCCACGTAGGACAAGATTTGTCATTACAACTGTAGAGACAATCTAACTCCTTTAGAAACCTATTTAAGTACCATATCCCAATCAGTGTAATCAAAAAAAGATTACCCATACAGAATGGAACAATATGATGGTAACCACAACAGTGTTTATCCCAGATCAAACACTTGTTTATATTCTCATACTATACAAATAGTCTATCATCGTTGGTTACGTTTCAGTACATCATAAAACTGAAACTTACAAGTTCTCTTGAAAAGTTGTTAAGAACCTGAAACCAACCTTCAACGCCTCAACAGTGAGTCTAATGACTCAAATATCGTTTATCTCAGATTTAATATTGAGCGTCATTTGAACCATTCAGTTTAAAAAAAACTGAAATTTAAATTAATTGATGAAGAGAATTGTACGAGGTTTGACTCGAGCTTTCTACTCATAAAAACAAACGTGTAAGCTGACTACATACATTGATCACACTCGACGTTATTCAAGTCGTGGTCAATATAAATTAACTCATGTGCCATTTGAGAGTCAACTATCTTGAACACGTAGTGTCGTACATTTCTCTTCATAGAAAAATGTGCACCACCCATAGACCAGTGAACACACGACTTTATAGAGCGGCACAAAAATAGCGGAAGCTAAGTAAATCTGAAAGTCGTTAGGTCTATATCTGTAATTGAGTAGTTTAAGCTTTCAAAAGAATGAAAAGTGACAAAGTTGATGCTCTCATCAGCATCTTACTCATCCCTATCACTATTATAATTCTACGACACAAAGTGTCAATTTAATTCACAATAAGTGCAAACAATGCACTTAACTCAGTGAATAGATCGATTGAGTTGCCATGGTCTGTGAATTTTGAGATATCATTTTGATGTCCATCTACCATAAAAGGTTTGATTTTGAGTTTAGCAAATTAACATTCATGACAATTAACCATGAGGTACGAAATCGAAAAAATCACAAGGTGACCTATCATCATCCATATCCCCACGTTCATTGTCACAAGCATAATTTCTAAAAAACAAAATCTTTAAAGTTCTAGGTGAGAACTTTTCAAATTCTACCAACCTTAGAACCCCCACTCAAGTTTAGTACAAACATGCGTTTCTCATGTAAATCATAATACATGTTCAAGTCAAAAGCATATAATGAGATAAGCATGTACTCTTGCCATAAAAATAAGATTCAACATAAACATGCAATTCTTTTATACATGCTTACATCTTAGCAATAACAAAAGAAAACATGTCACGATATACACAACAACGCAAGTTCATAAAGAAACAATTAAAAAATCCTACAACGAATCTTTATAGCATCACTTATAATTTTTTAGATCCCCGATCCAAAATAACTATTAAAGTATGCTTAATAAAAATTCTTTTAGGATTTCAAACGTTTTCCATTGACCATATCGAACAACGAGCTACCAAGCTCGAAGTTTCATTTGGAAGATGAAACAATGCTCCAAAACAAAAGACGAAATCCAACTTGTGAGAGTGTATATACATGTTTCTATGGTCCAAAACAATGAAAAAATCCATAAGGACAATTTAGAGCACGTCTCTTCGACACTTGCTACCATTGAGAAACATTTGATGCCTAATTTTGTATTAGTATTAGGGAAAAACTAATTTTCCATACTTGACAAAATTAATTATGGCTCAAAAAAAATGTCCATACACTCTCACCAGGCAAAAATACCTTTTATATAATTTTCTAAGTCCATGGAATATTTTTCAACAAATTTCCATGACCAAAAACAAATATTTTCTTTAATTTTCGTAATATAAAATTACGAAAAAGTACAAGAAAATATTTTTCACTCTGAAAATTATAATATAATTTACCATAAAATCAGAAATTTAATTCTGAAAATATTGGTACAGGTTTCGTCAAAATCGGACATTAGAACACATTCTACGCACCCAAACATGCCCTTAGCATTAATGGACAAGTGTATGCCACTTGGCACACTCCAGTGCAACCACATCACTTTGACCGGTCAAACTTCATCAGGGTGATGTCATCACCGCGTCACGATGACGTCGCGGGCACTGTTCATCTTCATCTTTCCCGCATAGATTAATATCAGAAAAATAAATTTGCGAAATAAACTTCAAAATATCATAACTTCTTGAGTTCTTGTCCAAATTTTATGTTCTTTATATGGATGGAAAGCTCTTGAAGAGTTCTATCAAAATACATATATATCAGAGCACGAAACACAAAATAAAATTCCCAGAAATTCGTATAAAGTTTCTGCCATATATGAAGAACTCCAAAAAACATAGATTCAAGGATTTGAAGCATTCTCATGTATAACAAACATGTCAAACATGATAATACATGGTCAATAACATCAGAAATCGAGCCTAATGGCTCTGATACCAATGAAGAAAATTTACTAACCTTTAACCCGTATAAAACGAGTTTCATGGTGCTCCATGAATTTGATCTTTAACCCGCTTGATTCCATGATGTTTTGATCCGCTTTCACGCTCCATAAAGGTCTGATTCCGATCACAAATGGAAGGGAATCAATTGCCACAACCCAAGAACCCTTTTTCATGATGAAATATGCTCAAAATACTCATTTTTGATCTTCTAAAATGGTGCTCATGTTTATGCACGAAAATTGATTTATTTTCTGCATTTTGTTTTCTTTTTCTCACTTGGAATGCTGGAGAAAACTACCCCTTGGTAGTTATAAGGAATGGGGGGAAAATTGGATAAGATTCTATTTTCAAAAATAGAAATCCTCTCTCCTTTATTCAAATAATATGGATCGGGTCAACCCACATGGGCGACCCGTGAATCATTATTTTCCAACACTTACGTTAGCATAGATTAAGAGATAGACGAGGCATTATTAGTGTGAGTTAGGACTGGGATTTACGGTAATCTTATCAACATTCTTTTACGTCAGGAAACTTGAGCTAGACGTTGCTTTACTCTCGTTGGGACTTGTTTTACTCTGCTGTTGCAAATAGGTGCGTGTTCTCAAAACCATATTATTTTACGGGAAGAAAGTACGTGTTACGTGTATCTTAGTAGTAAATATATACGTATACATATATTCATTGTTGACTGACATGATTGAAAATGCATTGATAAACTTTGTACGTAAAAGATTGCTTGCTTCCAAGAATGTTATTTGATTAGAACTGTAACGTTATTGATTGCTTGCTGTGGGAACAAATGGTTGAATGATTGACTGACTGACTGATGACTGACTGACTAATTTGTTTTTGACCGACTGTAATAGATCCACGACTATGTGAGTGTGTTGTACCGATGGGCAGCGGCGAGCTTGCCAGATGGTCTTCATGTCATGGCCCATCTCCCTTAGACCTGCGCGAGTTTCGTAGCATCTAAGTGGGGTAACCGACGAGCATACCTGTGTGGTATGTTAACTGGTTTCAAGGTAGCTCCTTGAATGGGGGAAATAAGGAGCGTTCGACTGATTGACTGATAGGAGTTATATGGATGGGATAATCTAACACTGAGGTTGAATATTGTACTGTACCTCGACCGAGTGTGAACTGTTTGACTGTTGATGTGCCTTAATTGTCGTTATTACATCCGTTTTCAAAATAAAAGCGCATGACATTTCCCTAAGCTGGGGAAGAAAGAAATAAATAATGCATGCGCTTTTATTTTGAAAACGAATGTAATAACGACAATTAAGGCACATCAACAGTCAAACAGTTCACAGTCGGTCGAGGTATAGTACAATATTCAACCTCAGTATCAGATTATCCCATCCATATAACTCCTATCAGTCAATCAGTCGAACGGTTCTTATTTCTCCCATTCAAGGAGTTACCTTGAAATCAGTCCACATACCACACACGTATGCTCGTCGGTTACCCCACTTAGATGCTACGAAACTCCCGCAGGTCTAAGGGAGAGGGGCCATGGCATGAAGACCATCTGGCAAGCCCGCCGCTGCCCAGTGGTACAACACACTCACATAGCCGTGGATCTATTACAGTCGGTCAAAAACAAATCGGTCATTCAGTCAGTCAGTCATTCAACCATTCGTTCCCACATCAAGCAATCAATAACGTTACAGTTCTAATCAAATAACATTCTTGGAAGCAAGCAATCTTTTACATACAAAGTTTATCAATGCATTTTCAATCATGTCAGTCAACAATGGATATATGTATACGTATGTATTTACTACTAAGATACATGTAGCGCGTACTTTCTTCCCGTAAAATAATATGGTTTTGGAAACACGCACATATTTGCAACTGCAGAGTAAAACAAGTCCCAACGAGAGTAAAGCAACGTCTAGCTCAAGTTTCCTGACGTAAAAGAATCTGGATAAGATTACCGTAAATCCGAGTCCTAACTCACACTAATAATGCCTCGGCTATTTCTTAATCTATGCTAACGTAAGAACCCATAATTGTAATTAAGTTTATGTTGCTATAATTATTCATTCACCTACAGGGCATTAATCTACTATACACAACATATTATACTAACAAAATTATATAATGTATTGTATTATATATTCAGGTATATATGCTGGCACACTACATCTTGACATTGATTAGTTATTAATTTTTTTTATTTCAGTTATTAATTTTCTTTAACTAATGCTAATTCACTCTACTAAAATTACATAGTACATAATAACACCAGAATGCATGAATAAAGTTCATATATATGGGTTCGGTTTTGTATAACACAAATCAAACTATAATTCTTAATAAAAAAAAATGCCTCCATTAAGATATGAATTTTTAATCAAACTAATTTAGGTTCCCACGGGCAAGCTATGGCAAGAAAACAATGTACAACTTGACAAACTTCTCTAATTTTTTAATGCTGGGGCCGCCACCAATATGCCTAATTAATATATAGCCTGGATTAAGTCCCATTAACATAACCTATGTATTAACACATGTATGAAAACAAACCAGTAAATATTAATAGAGCAATACCTTTTTTTGGATTTCTTTTCATCAAAAAGAACTGGGAGCCAGATAAAATATGAGTGCGAGAGAGTAAGAAAAACGGCAGAGGAAAAGCTGAAAGATTAAATAAACTATAGGGCTGCGTTAATCAATTCTTTAAAACCCTTAACCCTCCGTGACTTAATATAACCGATTTACTAATACCAATATTAATATATATTTATATCTTCAGGAGTTTTTATTTAAAAAAGATACGCGGCAGTATTCTTGATATAAATGAATTGCACTTATATGAACAATCTGTTACATTATATACTTATATATATATATATATATAAAGATATATATAAGCAAATACCAGTAATTATAATTGTACTACTTTAATTATGCAAAGCTGATATATGGGTCATTATATGTTAAAATTACATATTTATAATAACTAAATTAATAATAACCTAACATGTAAAGACAAAATATCACGAAAAAATTTGGGGTGTTACACTAATATTGATCTTTTCCCCCTATCGGGTTACCTTCAGTGCGCACGTCCTTTGGTCTAGCCTTATTCGCATAGGATGATTTATTGTTAATCATGCTTTGATCCGCAGTTGCCCTCGCATGTTCATTCGCCCCTAGAGCTTTGAATTCATACGAAATCCTAAATCTCTTTTGCGCGTTAGTTTCCCCTAGGTTCTAATTGGTGCTATGATGTAATTCCTTGGATTGACATATGTTAATCCCTTCTTGTTGTTGTGGTTGCCCCGGTGATGTTAGCTTCACCGGTGTTCCTCCGATTGAATGTGTAAACACATTCACCACTTTGTAGCCATTGCAATTTGCCCATTTTTAGAAAAATTACGACGTGACACGAAATTATATTAAAAAATAAAGTAAAACCATATAATTTAATCATAGTAAAACTGATGTACTCTATATATGAACCAAATTCTCAAATATTTTCTCAGAAAGTGTCAGAACTAAGTTTATGTTTTGTTTGCTTTTAGTTTCCAGGCAAATATCTATTGATGCTATATTTTGTGATGATTAGAAAATATCATAAATTATGTTATAGTTTCTTTAGATATGATTAGAAATATAAAAGCATAATAAAACTAATCCACGCACACGCTGCACTTTTTTTTAGAGATCAAAAAACTAATGTGTTTTTTCCAAAAATAAAGATGAAAGATATGCTTATAATTCAAATTCAATATTAAATTGTTTTTTTCAATTAGCAATAACAGATCAATTTGTGATCAGTATTAGTACATGTTGGTTGATTTAGTATGGTAGAGGGTTTTGCTATTTTGTAACATTACAAGGAGTTTTTAGTTAATTAAAATAATTGATGAGATTATTGGCCATATAAACATAATGTATGGTGTTTTAGCAATTTACTTGAAAGGTTTTTTTTTATAAGCATAATTTTATTAAAACAAGAGTATGAGAAATACTCAATACAAAAACAAAAACCCAAATGAACTCATTTATAATCAAACATAATTGGGGGATCATCACACAATCAGTAAAAGAAAATGAAAAACTCTTTCTAATGCTTTTAATCCAACATCAGCTCCGAACTTGGATTTCTTCAATCAGTCTTTGAATATCAAGGATTCCTTCACGCAATATGATATTGTTACGCATCTGCTACATAGACCAAATCGTGATAAACCAAATAGTAGTCCACTCGCCCCTTCCTTGTTTGCATGGATAAAGATCCCGATAATGGCGAAAGTATTTTTTGGATCATTGGGAATAACCGAGCAAAAATCAAACCACTTATAGACATCATCCATAAAACGTACGAGATCTTACACTCGTAAAAAAGATGGCTGACTTCTTCCATATCTTCATTGCAAAAAACACATTCAAGACTTGAGTTGATTTCTTCAACCCCTCTCCGACTCAAATTGATTTTTGTAGGAATTTTATTGAGAGTCACCTTCCAACAAAAAAGTCTTCATTTTTAACGGAGCCTGAAATTTCCACAAGATAATATAGAAATCAAATTCGGCATTGCTCGTATCATCATTGAGAAGGAAATCATATGCAGATTTCACCGTATAAATAGATGATTTATCAAAGACCCAAACCCATTTATCATGAGACCCTTCGATAGGAGAGAAAGATCGAATAGTCTCTTCAAGGTTACTAAGCAACTCTACTTCCCATTCAAAAAGACGTCTTCTCCATTGCCATCTCCACACCCACTTATCATTGGCCCATTCACCTTGCTCGAAAATCATCAGACTCTTATTTAATCAATTCTAAATAATCTGCTAAAATGGACGCTAAGAGGGGAATCGCCAACCCAAACATCAAGCCAAAAACGAGTCTCTTTTCCATCAACAAAAGCCCTTTTTATACCTTTATTGAACCAGTCGCCTCTAACCGGATCCTGAAGTGCATCTCTTAAATCACGACCCCAAATAAAAGTTTTTCTGTCCAAAGAGCTACGATCAGGTTCCATATTCAAAAGTGAGTCCCCATATTTAGATATTAAAATCTTTCTCCAACCAGCATTCTCTTCGGTGATGTATCTCCATTTTCATTTTTCAAGGAGAGTTGTGTTAAATATGTAAGTGAAAAACAGATTTTGCAAGAAGCACATAGATCTGCCCCTAGACCTTAAAAAATACATTTATTCTTTTATTTTGTTATAATTATAGTTTAACAAATTTATCGAAACATGTCTAGAAAAGCTTAATACATTACGAAAAGTTTCCAATATTTAATAAACATCGGAATGGAAACTTTTTTTTTTTGGTAAATAATAGAGATAATACAATACTAAAACTTGTCCTCAGCAACTAAAGAACAAATAAACTTAGAAGGTGGTTCATCCCATAAGATGACCCCTTCATTAACATTAACATCAATATTAGCTAAAGCATCAGCAACTTTGTTGCATGATCTTGGTGCCCATTTGAACTTCAAAGACCATGGGAGCCTTAAAAGCTTTTTGCACTCTTCAATTAAGTAGAGGAATCTTGGTATAGGCTGATCATCACCTGAAACAAGCTTAAACACCACCATTGAATCCACTTCCACTTCCAACTTTTGAATTCTCTTGCTCCAAGCCTGCTCCAGTCCTATTTTTAGAGCCAACAGTTCTGCTTCATCTACAGTCGGGGCTTGAATACCCTGAGTAAATCCCCAACACCATTGGCCATTATCTGTCCTTAACACTCATGCAGCTCTGCCCAAGTTTGCAAAACAACTCAAACTTCCATCAGTATTCAATTTATGCCAACCAGACTTCCGTTTCTTCCAGTGGCATTTCAAAACTTAGTCTCTTAATCTGGATAAGCCTGCTCTGAATATTAGCCTCTTGTGAATGAAAAACTCTAGCATTTCTATGCTTCCAACATATCCACAAGGTGGCCATGAAAATCCACTGCCATTGAGCTCGAGGCTCCAACCTGTTTCTGAGCTGCAGTTTAGTTAAGTTATCCTTCAGCCAAACATTATCCTTCAGCATGTCAAACAAAGGTTTGTCCTCCGGGTGAATAAGTTCCTCCCAAACTGCTCATGCCTCCTTACAATATCTTAATTAGTGCAAGCCAGTCTCTTCATGATAATCACACAGTGAACACATGGCAGTGAATGCCGCCTTTCTTTTGAACCTCAGGGAGTTCGTAGCCAATCTCTCCATAGACAGCAGCCATAGAAAATATTTCATTTTGTTACTAACATCAACACTCCAAATCCAGTGGTTAGAGCAAATGATACCATTAGAGTTCTCATATCTGCCTTGGAATAACTTATAAGCAGATTGACAAGTGAAAACACCACTGGATGTGCCATTCCACAGCAATATGTCCTCCTGGTTATTCAAAGTAATATACCTCTCCCTAATATCATGAAGTATCTCAGGTGAAATAGTAGTAAGAGTGTTATCCAGCCTCCATTCACCAGTCTCATCAAGAACTTCATTCAAAGACCAGTTTATCTCTGCAGCATGGATATGTGGAACTTCATCAGCTAAGCATCCAGATCCTCTCCAGTTATCAAACCAAAAAGATATTCTATCCCCCTTACCCACCTTCCATCTGAGATGAGGTTTCATCAGCTGCATGCATTTCATCACACCTTTCCATGTACTACTATCATTGCTTTTCACAGTATACTGAGAGAGGAACTGACCTTTGAGGTATTTAGCCCTTACCAGTTGGCACCAAATGGAATCTTCATTACAAAGGATCTTCCAAGCTAATTTTGCAAGCAAAGATTCATTAGCAGATCTTGCTACTCTGATTCCCAGTCCCCCAGCTTTCTTCTTCTTAGTCACAGTTTTCCAGTTCACAAGATGCATCTTCTTCTATTGTATATCAGTAGACCAGAGAAAATCTTTGTTCAACTTGTCCAATCTCTTGCACACATGATCTGAAAGATATGCTGATTGCATGGTATACATTGGAAGAGCTGAAGAGACAGAACTTATAAGAGTTTCTCTTCCAGCCAGAGACAAAAGTTTACTTTTCCAGGAGCCAAATCTTCCCATCACTCTATCAAAAAGATCAGCATGGTCTTCTCTTGTTAGCCTGCCATGAATCAATCTCACACCTAGGTATCTCCCTAGGTTAGTTGTCTGCCCAAATCCCAGAATATCACTTATGTGTATCTTGAGGTTGGCACCATGGGATCTGGAGAAATACACCTTCTGGTAACTAAGCTTGAGACCAGAAGCATTACAGAATTGATCCAAGACTTTCCTTATGGCTCTAGCAGTCTTGACATTAGCCATTCCCATTAGTACTAAATCATCTGCAAAGAATAGATGAGATAGCTTAGGCCCATGTTTACAAAAGGACAGTTGTTTCCAAGAACCCTTCTGAATCTCTTCATGAATCAGGTATGAAAATCTTTCAATACACAGAACAAAGCGATAAGGTGATAAGGGGTCACCTTGTCTCAATCCACATCTATGATGAAAAGGCTCCAAAGGATTTCCATTCCATAGAATCTTTGTGGTTGCATTTCTGACACAAAACATAATATTTCCACAAGTTCAATGGGGAATTTGAAAAATAAGAGTGTCTCCTCCAAATAATCCCAGCTTATCTTATCATAAGCCTTCTCAAGGTCAAGTTTCATTACCATACTCCCCAACTTGTTCTTTTTTCTCTGTCTCAAAGACTGGAGTACCTCTTGTAACACAACTATGTTATCCTGAGTACTGCGCCCTTTGATGAAACTAGACTGAGTAGGGGCAATCAAATGAGGCATCAGCTTCCTCAATCTTGTAGTTATACATTTTGTAATTAGCTTGTAAAGCACATTACAGAGAGATATAGGCCTGAATTTAGTGATAACTTCTGGACTTTGTTCCTTTGGAATCAAGCACATATAAGCCTCACACACAGTAGTGTCAAACTTTCTACAGAGGAAAGCTTCCTTTACAAACTTGGTAACAGACTCTTCAAGCCATTCCCGACCCCTCTGGTAAAATTTGGCATGAAGACCATCAGGCCCAGGAGCTTTCATAGGATGCATAGAGAATAAAGCTACTTTGATCTCACTGTTCTCCCATGGTACCACCAATGCTTCATAATCCTCTGAAGAAACTGTCATCTGAAATCTTGACTTTCTGAGAATGCAAGATTGAGAGAAGTCAGGTGTGAGGGATTCACCTTCAAACAGTTTAGTGAAATACTCTCTGACATGCTGTTGAAGAACTAAATCTTCAATCTCCCACTCACCAGCTATCTTTAATCTTGTTATCTTATTCCTCCTTCTATGTTCCAATGTAGACCTGTGGAAGAATTTGGTGTTCCTCTCACCATCCTTAATCCACTAAATTCTAGATTTTTGGCACCAGAACATTTCTTCCTGTCTAAGTACCTGTTGAAACTCCTGAAGCAATTCCTTTTCAAGAGTGGACAGAAAAGGATTGTCTCTCACTCCCAAGATCTTCTGGATCCCACCAAGTCTAGCCTTCAGAATCTTCTTTCTCATGAAAATATTACCAAAACTTGTCTTATTCCACTCAAGCATAGTCTTTGGAACAGCTTTGATGGCCTCAAGTAATGACTCCCTCTCAGACCAAATCCTTCTCAGTGTGCTGTCATAGTCTGGTTTTGAGAACCACATCTCTTCAAATCTGAAAGGCTTTAGAGATTTCCTTTGATCTCTTCCAAGACACTATGTCATTATAGGATTATGATCCCTACATGTCCTTGGAAGATGTTCCACTTCAGAATTAGCAAAACTACTAAACCATTCAGGATTTGCCAATGCTCTATCCAACCTTGCTTGAATCAAATGACCACCCTCTCTCTTGTTAGTCCAGGTGTATTTTGGACCAACATAACCAAGGTCCAGCATATTACAATTTTCTATGAACTTTATGAAGAATTGTAATCTTCCTACTGATCTAGTTCTACCCCCTATCTTCTCATGAGCAAAAGCAACCTCATTGAAGTCCCCTGTCATTAACCAAGGGAGGGGTTCTTCCACTGCCAGTCTAGCAAGATCATTAAACACCTTCACTTTAGCTGTTTTCTTAGGCTGGGCATAAACACCAGATAGTCTCTATTTATCTGAGTTACTAGGCCTGATTATAGCATAAATAGCTTGAAAATCAGTGTGAGTAATTTCAACATCTACATCAAAGCTATTCCATAACATCCATATACCACCAGACATCCCTTGAGTTGGTGCAATAACATAACTATCATAGCCTAAGAAAGGTGCAATGTTCCATGCCTGGGCCTCTGTCACCCTAGTTTCAAGGAGAAAAATAATAGTAGGTTGATGCGCCCTTACCAAGTCTCTGAAGTTCCTCTGGAAATACTCATCTCCTGCCCCTTGGCAGTTCCATGATACCACCTTTATGTTAGATTGATGCAGGTGGACTGGATGGATAAGGTACTCAATGGGAGTCTTGATCCATGTCGCCAGCAGTTGGCTCAGGATCTCCAAGGTTAGTGCACTTTGTCTGTTGCTCTCCCATTCGGTCAACTCTATCCTCTTCCACCAGAGATGGTTTCCATCCCACATTTCCTCCCTGTGCGCTTGAATACTGATCTTCTAGTTTGTGGATGGGATTGTTGTTACCCTCACAACTTGATCCCACATGCTCATGTGAGTAGTTGTCTCTGGAGCCTGGAACTGGTTGTATACTGTGATGAACTCCCAGGGGAGAACCCAATCCATCTCCTCGGTCCACTCGTTTGCCATGCTGAAAATCCTGTTTAGCGTTAGAAGAAATTTCTTGATATGCGTCAGTGAGTTCTGGAAAACTGACTTTTGAAAGAATATCAAGCTTGTTTGAACTCTTGTTAGAGACAGTTTCTTCTGTATCTGAGGAGGGGTGGACTTTTGATTTCCTCTTAAACTTAGTAACCGTTGCACGTTTATCAGCAACCGTTTCAGTTCTCAAATTAGGATTAAGGGAGGCTGGCAGTATTCTGCCAGATACATTAACTCTGGTAGATGCATTCACTCTATCACCTGGAGCATTATTATTTTTAGCCAATGAATTCACTTCATTTCCCTTACCAGAAGTAAATGTCTTAGTAAGGATCTTTGTAGGAACTTTGCTCTTTGCATTAGCAAGAGGTTTGGGATTCTGCTGCTCATTCTTCTTATTATTAACAAGCATCCAATCACCAAATTCCCTTTCCTTTGCTTTGCATGTCAGTCAGTCTTCTTTCACTGACTTGTTGGTAGTGCAAATTTCATTAGAATTAATAGCTGAAGTATCCATTTCTTGATCTGCCTGTGCAGTAAAAGTGCACTTATCTTTCAAATGACCTATTCTTCCACACTTGTGACAAAGCGTTGCCACATTTTCATAGACGACTTGATACACTTTGTCATCAATACTTAAACCTAATTCAAGAGGCTGATCAGTCCTAATTTGCACACAGAAACGAGCAAAGTTCCCTCTAGAGGCATTGAATGTGTTTCCATCAATCTTAATTGGATCACCAATGCAAGTGGCCAGAGTTTGGATGATTGACTCCCTGAGATACTCTATTGGCAGATTCATCACTCTCACCCAAGTGATAATACTCTCTATGGTGTCGGTTTGTGCATGGAACTTTGGTGACCATTTCCTTATTGATAGGAAATTACCAGCCACTTGCCATGGTCCTTGAGTAAGAATCATGTCTCTCTTAAACATAAACAAACCCTTCATACAGTAGCAACCACGCCCAAGATCAACCAACTCAAATTCATTATTGAGTTCCACATTGTGTCTAGTCTGGCTTGTAGGGCAGCAAAAAACCACAATTTTCCTAAGATTCGTATGATGACAGTATCTTCCCATTGTTGACGCATACGATCTCTAAGTACTTGCTTAGTCCGAATCTGTTTAAAAGGAATATCATCATTCTTGTCGAAGACATCCATCATTTCCCTTTCTTCAGCGGTCTTGGCAATGTCCATTCGCACATCTTCTCTTCTTGATCCATTCATCACCATACTTGCATATGATGATTTTGGTGGTGTAACTTCCTTATCATAAGAGAACTGAGGGCAAGGATTGAACTCAGAAGATCCGTCCATTTGTCTTGATCTCTTCTGTTTTCTAACATCTGGGATATCCTTAGTCGGAATCCTTTGCGCGGAGAACACTGGAAGATGAATATCTAGAACAAGGTTTCTTAAGAGTCGTCCAAAAAACTCAGGTACAAAATCTAAAATATAACGGGGCAATTGTACAATTAATTAAAAGCACAAGGGCTTACCTGTACTTTCAGCCATCGTTTTTCTCTTCCCAATTGTATTATCAGGTGTCTTTCACAATGAAAAATATTGGTCGGTAAAAATATTTGTAAATATATTTTTTCCACAAAATCATCGGAATCCGTGACGTCATCGTCTCTTCCATCTGATCAAATTAGGTATCTTTTCCAGTTTTTAGTTCTAATTGATTCAATCAATTCGGTTATCTGTTGCAAATTGGAGAATTTATTTACTGACTTTTCTTGCGAATTTATGATTTTAGTTATTATTTGCAGAAATTTAGTAATCGTAGAATTAGGTTATTATTAGGGTTTTAGAATTGAGCTAGTATATATAATTAAATCTCTAATTATTCTTTGCAATTAATTAGAAACTTTGAATAATTTGTATATATGTTTTTGTTAAGTTAATGATCTGTTAATTTGCCTTTATCTGGAAAAAATTACTTTACGCAATCCAATCCGCTGTATTGCTTACGTGGTACAACCAACGATCTAGATTTAAACTTTTTTCCAACAGTACAGTCGTCATTAACCGTCCCATAACCCCGTCCCTCCGAGTATTGGAAGTTGTTGCACCGTACCAGCAATTGTATGAAATAATTTCTCCTTTATCTGGGAAGCAGCTTTCTTTACTGTGTTCATTGTCTGGTTTACATATTGTGACTATTTCTTGCTATATATGTGCTATTTTTCGTACAAGTCGTAAATTCTTTTGCAAAGCGTCGAATGGATTTCTAATTTGCATTATTCTTCTCAGTTCTTTATAAAATCTTTGGTTTTTTGCAGAGGTATAGGGTTTCAGAAATACTTTTAAGCACGATGCGTAAAGTACCTTCCTTAGTGGACTTATGCGTTCAGGTGGCGATAGATAATGTGAGGTATCTCGGGGATGTTGGAGAAACGGAGCAGTGTTTCTTAGAGCGTATATTACCCCATTGTACGCTTGATCAGTTGACGCACATTGAGAATAGTACAGAAGTAAGAGTCTGTTCATATGCTTTTTTCTTCAATTTGGAAACACTTCTTGTCCTTATTACGGTTTTATGGTATACGGAGTTGTTTTTTTCCTGCTGTAGACTCGAGATCTCAGCCCGATAACGGATAAACTGTGGAGAGATTTTTACAAACGGCAATTCGGTGTTGATAGCATGAACATTCTGATGGAGAGGATGAGAAAGAAACAAGTAACCTTCCAATGGAAACAATTATATGAGGTGATTGTGGATTAAATTGCTTATTTTGCATTCGTCTATTTTCCTCTCATATTCACATCAGTGTTGCCTTACTGCAGGCAAAGGTGAAAGAGCGAGAACAGGCAGCACAAGAATCATGTGAGCGAATAAGACAACGATATCTAGAAGCTAATGCTAGTAAGTAACCTTTGGTTTTTGTGGATAGCAAGAACATTTACATATATGCTTCCTAAGATTTTATTCTTAACTATAGTAACCTACTTTTGGGGAAGTTTAGGTAGTTAGACCAAATTTTAAGGGTCTGAATGCATATCTTAGGGAAATCTTATGATAGGTCAATTCTTGGTATAATCAACTTTTATGGTTCTCAATTATATCTTCATTGCTAAACTTGCAAGGTCATTTTGTTTGACAATCCCAATTCCACACTAACTATAATGAGGCTGCCTTACTCTCGCTAGGCATTTTTCTTATTCTTATTTTCTCTGATGACTTAAAATGTGTTATTTTTAATGACAAGGTAGTAAATTGCTGTGCTCGTCTAAATTGATAGTGAAATATCTATATCTATATCTATATTTATACTTATATATAATAGGGATGTCGGAGAATTGAGATTTCTGTTCGAATATCCATGTTTTACTCAGGTGCTTATGGGGCATGTTCATCCTATGATTGTCCTCTCCTGTGCTTTTTAGCTGTTCATATAGGCAGTATTATATTTGACTACTTAACCTTGTAGAAAAACAAAGTCGGCAAGTGCAGCTGTGCACAAAGGTTCCTCCCGCTAGCAACAAAAGAAGCTATTTCGGAGGTACTTATGTTCCTTGGCTTATGGTACATCAATTATTCCGTTGCCTAGGTTTTTGATTTTTTAAAACATTCAAGAGAGTTAAGCATCCAATGTTACTAAATCATTGCTAGGTGCTGTTGCCAACAACATTTACAACACAAAAAGTGGCTTGATGAAGAAAGCCAAACTGGAATTTGTAAACAGGTAAATTTTCCTATCGAGAGGGCCAAATGCCAACGTTCATTTGTGCATCCGATCATTGTCTTAATCCCAGAACTGACTGGCATTTTGTACCTGACTCTTTGTTTATCAGCCGAGAAGTAAAGAATATGGCAGCGATGAAGAACAAGGTGGTGCATAGAAGTCCGAGGTAATCGTTCAGTAACACACAGAACATACATGCTGCGATTGATAAGCCCTTCAATCACCGTTTCTAATAGAGTCATCATTTGGTTGTTTTGCAGTGTTCCTTCGATGAGAAAACCAGGTGTTGGTTCTGGTTCAGCTACTTCTGCTGTTTCATCTTCATCATCGAAAATGATAAAGCCGCCTCAGAGAAGATTCTAAGAAATGTGTCGAACTCATTCTCCTAAAGTGGTGCTAATACTTTTTTTTTTTTATCAACGAGTGTGTAAGATATAAAACCCTTAAAATTGTATATGATATATCACACTCGATGCGTGTAGGGAAAATCCCGTCCTGAATCTCTTCACCCCTTACAGAAGTCATTTCTTCTTTAGTCTCTCTGTCTCACTTCCCATCTTGTTATTTTGAGCTCTACTGTGAGTGGTTTTAAATATCCGTGGTCGCACAAAAGATTAAAGCAGGTTTTGATATTTGGGATCATTATATCAGCCAGATGAATATTTGAATTCAGGCGTCCATAATGAAAAATAGGAAATTTGGTCTCGCTCAATAGCTGTATATATTTAGTTTAAAATTATCAGCGAAACGAAATAAGCAACAATAATTTTAAAGTACTGATACTTGGAGCCTGGAGGTAATGGATATAGGACTCTACTGAGTGCTAAAAAGAGTTTCTTCGATATAGTCTCAGTTGATTTAAGAATTTTTCCGATCAATGTATTTCTCCTGTACTCTAATTATAATTTTAGATAGTTGATATTATTATATGACAAAATAAAATTATAATATAAAACATATGTAGAAATTATCATTACTCAAGTGACAAGCCCCTCGCTTACAGGAGTGTTGCATAAGTTTTTATGAAACCCAACTTGACAAGGTAGTGTCAAGTGTACTGTACACAATAAATTGTCTGAAGTTTGTGAAAAGGAAACATTAGTATATTTATAAATGGCAGCTCGATCCATCGTTTGCAATAATAATATGCATCGCTGCCAACAATCGTTTGCGACTCTAATGTTTCATTAAAACTTTTCGAAAATATTATTTATAAACATGCACCAAAAAGCTTGATCCATCGTTTGTATTAATAATATGCATCAGAAGCAATACAAATCAACTTACATTAGTTAGTATTTTGGTTCCAATTGCCACATATTCGATCTCATTTCACAATCTTGCCTCTATTATTGCACAAAATTGTTAAATTACTTACAACACTAGGAAAATACTAGGGGTATGAGCTAGAGGATGAAACAAAATTTAAATTATTAATAAATAAATAAAAAAAGATAGAGAGAACTTGAGTTGCTTCATTCACTACTTTTGGTGCCAAAAGCAATGAAATTTACACTGATGTCGTCAGAGAGCAACCACTGCCCTGTCAAGGGGTTGTAAACAAAGCCAGCCATCTCATGGACCTGTGCAAATCAAATATAAAATCTCAACACAGCGTAGAAAAAGAGAAATATGTACAAAAACGAAGCAGGAAATAAAAGATTTGATTTTTGCCTTACATTAATGGAAGCACGCTGAAGAATTAGAACGAGTTCTTCGGGCGTGAGAAAGCTTGACCATTGATGCGTGCCTCGCGGGAGCTGAAGGATCATGATGTCACAAAAGCAGATTTATTTCTAAAAATGACAATAATATGATGAGGCAACCAGTTGAGGCGCTGATCTTCATTATAACCTCTTTAAATCGCTACTAACATCCTTACTGTTTGAATTGTTATGAGGAAATCCCTTATAATGTGAAACAAAAACATTACAAATGGGCATCCTTGAAGTTAGAATAATTGCAACACTCCTCCGCTTAAGTTCTAAAAATATTACAAATAGAATCCCTATTTTCATGTTTTCTTAGGGGGGTTTCACTGCAATCAAACAAAACCTCAAGGGATGGAGATGTGATTGTCCCTCGTCATTGAAGTTATCACAATTAAAAAGCCTATTGTTATCAACCCAGCTATTAGTCAACCCAAATGTTATCACCAAGACTCTAATATATACTTGGAAAAATCAATTTAAAGTCGTTATCATACAAACTGCTAAGCAAATAGATGGTGAACATACCCAGTGTAAGACATACTCGGCCATAATTATGGCAGTTGCATATGCTCTCATGGACCGGTTAATTGTTGAAATTAGAGTAGCTCCACAAGAACGAGTCAATGCGGATAAAGATTTGCAGAAATCAGTAGGATTTGCAACATGCTCAATCACCTAATCAGAATAGAAACAGTCAGGTTTATGTCAACATTCTTGCTGACACACGATACGCGGAAGTGGAAATACAGACCCAATACAGATGAGAAGAATAATATATTTTATACCAGAGTGCATCAACCAAGTCAAAATGCAAACAAGAGGAAAGAGGCAAACTAAGACATGAAATTACCCGAGGAGATCATGTTTTAGTACTCACACCATAATTTTGCTAATGTAGTCTAGAAAACAAACCTCCAAGGCAAATACCGCATCGAATTCCCTTTGCTCTTCCACCAATTTCTCTGTCAACGAATAGATTAATTTTAGCATCCCAAGAACCGGTTTAGAAGTTCCAACAAGTAAATGGTTCCCACACCCTATGCTAATACTAAATTACTACACCAACAACAACAACCAAGCATGTAATCCCAATAAATTGGGATAGGCTATATGCACAGGAATGAATCACCTCGAGTCGTGAACATGAAACGCCCCAACGAAATTCTTAGTACGGTTCATATCATAAGATGTGACGGGTTTTTACGATGGCTGTCACAAGCCTACGACAACCCTCCTCCTTTATCCAAGGAGTGAAGGCAGAGTTCTAATACTATATTACTAACAAACAAGAAATCCCTTAATACAAAAATCCGCAAATAAGTATGCAAAGATAAATCTAACTTATTGATACATCATAGTGTCGTATCAGTATTCAGAATAACTAATGATGCTATTGCTTGAGCAAAGAGCAGAATCACTAAAATATTACTGAGACAATTTAAAATCCGACCGGATACCAAAGAAAAGAAAGATGGAAATATTGAAATGTGGAAAATGGTACAGCCAGCACATATTATTCGTGTCACGTGGAAAGATTTGGACATCCGAAGACGGACAAATATAAAGATGCAACAAGTTGTATTACACATCCAAGAAAGTGATCTTCAATGTGTTAAAACAATAAATAGTTGGTCCATTAATTCAAACACATCATAAAACCCAAAACCGGCGATTACCAGCTGTGGTGCAGCGATAGTCAATCGATGAAGTTAATGGATCCAAATCCTGCAAAAGACATGAGCTCTCATATAAAAAACCTAGAAAGCAGCACATTCCTGAAGTTATGCCCTAAAGATATGCTAACTTCATTAGATTTGTCCGAGTAAAAACAATTTCTTTGGAAGGTTTGCAGCATAAACTATAAGAGCTACCGTGCGACATCTCAGATATGGAGCCTAAAAGCTGAATGATAATAAAGAAAGTAAACTAAAGGAATCCATAAAATGAGTGCCAGTACTGGAATGATTTTAAAGAACATTTTTGCCTGTTAAAGATAGGGAGACAGATTGCCTAGTACTAGTGCACGCACGCAAATGAACAGATCTCTCTGTTTTTTGTTTTACATGAAACATACCGCATGAAGGCGTGCAATCTTGATATTCTTTTCCACAGCATCAACTCCCGTCACAGTAGCACCCATACGAGCTAAAGGCTGAAATATTAGTTGGATAAGAACCAATTAAGAGACTAGAAATAAAGTTAACGTAAAACGACAGTCATTATATGCATAATTCACATACACTCATTTGAACAGATGGCCAGTAAATATTTGTTTCGCTTTTTCGTAACTTAAAGTTCTAGAAATACAAATAGAACGAGGAGTGTAAAGTCTGAGAATTAGCAAAGCCAAAAAAGCATACCTCAGATAAAATACCCCCTCCACAGCCAACATCTACAAATTTCAGTCCTTCAAATGGCCTGGTGCAGTTTGGATCCTTTCTGGAAGTTGGTAATACTCATCATATACTACTTGTTAAACAAGAAGGATAAAAAAAAAGAAAAAGAAAAAAAGCCTAAAACAGTGGGTTCCTTAACAACTGCATTCATGCTCATCTTAAAGAAAACAACACGCACAAAAGCAGAAAGATTTAACATAAAGACCCAACAGGAAGGTAAATGGAAAAAAGTAGATGGCACAAGTTCCTTACTGAATCCTTGGGAATTTGTTCAACTATATTCTACAGCTTTAACATTTTTATCAACTCAGAATGTGATTGATACCGGCAAGATAATTATGCCGAAATGCATAAATTCTACTAGCTAATGTTAACGATGGATTTCCTCGACCGTTACATAGGACTTCAAACAACAAGTACAAGCAAGTCTTTAATTTCAATCAATGGGGTCGAAAATACGAACAAACAGCGACACACACACAAGCTCAAGGAGAATTACAACAATTCGAATGATGATCGTACCAACACCTCAAACATAATCCACCTTGATAGATAAAGGGAAAAGCTAAAATTACCCAAAATGACGACACAACGTGGACCTAATAAATGCTAGCCTAGTCGGATTCATGGCGTGCAACGGCTTAAAAGGTCCCTCCGCATCCCACCTGACAGCCAAATCAATCTCAAGCAACACCATTAGACTAAAAGTTTACGAAAAATACAGAAAATGAGAAGATGAGAATACACACCAAGTTTCAGCTATGACGGAGAATTTTCTGAGCTCGTGTTCGTTCAAAGAGCTCTTCACGTTCACGTGTGAATTGTAAGCCGGAAAAGGAGGAGCTGCAGCGGGAGGTGGTTGCGGTGAATCAGAATAATCCCTTGTTGTTTGAATTTGAAAATTAGGGTTTATGAATTGGGGAAAATGGGAAGGGAGCATGCGGGTCAGGGTTCGCAATCGGGTCGAGAGGAGCTTAGTTGCCATTGTTGTCGAGTGCAGCAGTATATTGGGTATATGCAACTAGGTGTGGCATATAAAACCAAATCTGTTAAACAGTGCATCGACGACAGTTTGGTTTTTTAATCGAATTGCATGATCCATCAAAATATTTAGCAACCAGTTTATTTTAGTCTTATTTCGTCCAAATAACAAACACCGTAAAATGTTACAATCAAAATGCAAATAGCCAAAATAATGTTAATCAACAAATAATTGGACTAGCTTGATCCGGAACACCTAATACAAGCTTACAGGCGTGTTGAACCGTGGTCGTTCATACTGAATATACAATAGAGGTTTTGTGTCGAATTAGAGTGTATCGAATCGGTCTGATTCGATGCAGTGTTGAGTGTTGAATTCAGTGTCTTCGATATGATGCCGTATCGAATGTTTCGAGTTCGATCTAGATAAGTGTCGAATGCTCAAAGTCGATGTTGAGTAGGTCTGAGTGAGTCTTGAATGCGTGCTCAGCTTGTCAGGGGACGGGATATATATAACCACCGTTCTGCGGGCCCCATTGGCAGTTGGGGAAAGTGCATCGAACCGAAACGATTCGATGGCATTTAACATCGCACAATGCCTGTTCAATGTACTATTCAGCAAGCCGGTGTAGCTGGGCCGGCTCAATACATGATATTAGGTCAATCCTAAAATATCCCCATCACATAGTCCCCTAGTTTGGGAGACGGTGTCAATTATATAGCGGCTTCCAAACTTATGAAAATAAGTCCTTGATTTGATGGTCGTTATGCTCATATTTTGAAAATGATGCCCCCGATTGGGAGTTGATCTCGAATAAAGATCGAGTTTCAAGCTTCAAAACTATCGTTTTTGTTCAAAATTATGCCCTTGATTGGGAGGCGGTCAGCTGTGTACGACCTTGATAGGTTTTTTGTACTGGTTTGAGATATTCTTAATCATAAGTTTCTTCTGAGAGGATCCCATTATATATTAGTTTGTAAGCTCCCAATTGAAGTTAAGCTTGCAGTCAAACGCGTTGGGTTCGATGTTCAACCGCATCGAACGGTGATAGTTCGATGCAGATTCTGCCTCGATCCATCGCGGATCGAACCAGGGGCGTTCGGTAATGAATTACGTGTCGAATCATAGCGATTTGATGCGCTTTTCTAATGGGCTTGATGGGCTTTTTGTTGCCTATATAAGGGGGAAAGGGTGGTGCGAAGCTCATTACTCTTCTGGCCAACATCGAACGGGCATTGTTCGATGCGGGATGCATCGAACGGGGAGCGTTCGACCTAATGCCTTAGAAAAAATACTGCTATTTTTAGCGAACTATATAGGTTTTGCAACTCATTTTTGATATTGATTTTTCTGTTTTCAGGCAAATTGTCCGAATAATCGCTTTTGCTCTTCCATTGTTAATTAAGGTAATTTATTATGTGCTTACTTGTGAGGTTGTTTTATAATCGCTTAGCACGTAGTCGTTTTAAATATGCCGCGTTAGTGTTGCGAGAGCCGAGAGTGACGTATTCGCTCGAAGTCAGTTTTTTCTTTTTTATTTTATTTCAGTTTTTCTCGACCAAGATTGTGAATTCTGAGTCAACTTCTGGGAGTGAATGGAGTAGCGTCTCGAGCTCTAGTTCAACGAACTCTGTGGTGGGCCCTTCCAGCGCTCCTGTGGGTTTAGGTATGGCCCTATGAGGCGACTACGAGCCTATTGACATAGATTATGCCGGTTCACCCGTGGATAATAGTCACGGTGTTGCCGTTGGACAATCATTCTCTCGGGGTGAAGATAATGATTTGCAAACATCTTCGTCTGAGGATAACCGGGCCTCTAGTGAGGCCGGTGAAGATATTGAGCTCATCAATATGGAGTTTGATGAGTACGTAGAGGTGCCAGAGATGGCATATAATATGTACGTGTCACGCTTGCAGCATAGTTGTTCTCAACTTCGTGAGACATTTAACATCCCGAATAGGTATAAGTTAGTCATTCTTGGTCCAAATTACCGCATGGATACGCCGCCACCGGGGCATTTGACAGTGTTTGTGGGCCAGCTCCTGAATGGGCTGCGGTTCCCGATACCAGTTGAGGTAAAGATGCTATTGAGGTCAATTGATCTTATGTCGGGACAGCTTACGCCAAATTCATTTGGCCATATCATAGGTTTCATCATCGTAATGAAGGCCTTACGCGAGCCTCACAGTCCCAATGAGTTCTGGGCTCTTTTTGAGGTTGCCCGAAGGGAGGAAGGTTTCTACTATGTTAAGGCGATGAGGAATCGCAAGTTTTTGAATGGCGAAGCCACTGGCTATGGAAAGAACTGGAAGAGACGCTATTTTTATATTAAGGAGAGTTACGAAGATGAGTTTTTGGCTTATCGTCGCGACTGGTTTACTGGTTCTAGGGTTACGATACCACCTGGTGTTGCCCCAACCTCGTGGGATTGCAATTTTATCCCAAACTTAGTGCGCAACCACCAATTTGACGTTAAAAAATTGGTGGAGAGTCGTGTTTTGTCTTTAGCTGGTCTGTCCCAGTTCCGTATAACGAGAGGTTTACACTTGGTGTAATATTGCGTTTTTAGTTGACTTTCTAGTTCGTGTTAATACTATGATGATTCTGATAGTGTGACATTTTTGCAGTCGACTATATCATGGATCGACACGCCCGCATGAACTGAGCCGTTGCTGCTGATCAAGAGACTTCTCAGACTACCGTTGTTCCTCTGATACCTCCCCCAAGGAAGAGGAAGAATTAGGGTAAGAAAACAGATGTCGGGGCATCGGGGTCGGCCCATGTTGAAGCTCCAAGTGATCCTTTTGAGGATATTCTAGAACGGGATCGTGATACTGCGCCTCCTACTGCTGATTTTAGCCAAGCGGGAGGTTCAAAAAGTATGGCGGCTGACTGAGGTGATAGTACTGAGGTTGCTACCCAGGCCAAGAGGAGAAGAGTTCATCAGACTCGTTCTTAAACTAGGGGGTTGTCCCCCTGCTGCACGGACGTCTGGTCCGAATGTTTGGAGTGGCCCTTGTCCTACGGAGAGGCCGAATGTTGGGGTGGGACTTAGCCATGGTCCACGTGCCCACGTAGGTGGGTATGAAATTTTGGAGGTTGCTTCCATTGATGCCCTGAAGGTCCTTCTTCCCAATCTTGGTGTGTTTCACCCGATTTCTGCAGAGGAACGAAAAATGGTGGAGCAGAATGCTCTTCATGTGCTAACATCGGTAATATATGTTTCTTTTTGAGTGAATTGTTGTATGACTGGTTCTTGAATGTTGACTTATTTGGTTCTTGTCTTTTAGGGTGGCAGAATAGTGGATGCCATGTTTGCGGCCCTGGTCCAAGCTCACGAAACGGCCACGAGTGGACAGCCACATGGCAAAGGCGAGCTCCACGGTGGAGACGCCGAAGCCTTAAGGTCTGCTCATGACGTGGAGGAGAAGGCCTTGCAAAAAGTCAAGGAGTATGCTGCGAGAGCCCACACCAACCGAAAGGCGGTGAGACACGCGAATGAGGCTGTTGATCAACTCCAATCGCAGGTATCCAATCTTTCGGCTAGCAAAAGGGAGCTAGCCAAGCGAGTCGCCGAGCTCAAGAAAGAGGTGGCGGCTAAGAAAGAGAAGACTGAACACGCCGAGGGTGTTGGCTACTCCCGTGGCCTTAATGAGGTAAAGAATTTTAATTCTTTTGTATATTTGTATTCCTTTATCCTTTCTTGTTAATTTCCTTTATGCTAGTCTAGGTTTCTGCTCAGCAGAGGGTGGAAATTGCCGAGGCGTTCCTTTGGAGCCCCTTTTGAGGAATTATTGCTCGGAGGTGTGGCCGTGAAGCCCGTAAAGCTTAGGTCCTTACTGTGCATCAATTCTACATCAGCAAATACGTTCGAGGGGGCTTCAACCCTGAATGGATGAATCTTAGTTTGGGGCCTAATCAAGAGGTTTTGCCGTCCCCAGTGGGTGATCGATCCGTTTTTCCGGATGAGTTTGTCGTGCTTCTTGAGGACAACATCCTCGTCCTTAGTGGACTCTCGTCGCCGCCTCATATGCCTCCTGTTTATCCTTCTTCCAAGGATGAAGATGATACTGACGCCTAAGGGCGTTGGTTTTTATTCTGTTTTGTAATGAACTATTTCTATTTCGTTTTTTATAGCGTTGCGTCGCCTCTTAATGAGTTGAACAATTTGATTAATCGCATGATTGTTTTTCATGAATTTTTGCATTGGTTTGTTTGATCTAATACTCGTACTCATTGTCTTTTGTTTCAATTGTTAATGTTGCTATTTTACTTTATTTTGACAACTTGAGCATTCTTCTATATTCGTGGAAAGTGGTATCTTTCGCTTTGAATCATAGGGTTATTGTTTTATTCAACAGGGTTATAACCGCTCTGTTTAGTGTTATTCCTCGTGGGGATATGTATTGTTTGTCGTTTTTAGACAAGGTATCCTTTTTTCGTATTTTCGGATGGTCGGTATCATTCACCTTTTTGGACGAAATATCCGCTTCTTTTTCCGTATTGCGGGATTCGCGGTAACACTTGTAACTTTGTACGTAGTGTCTGTTACTTTCTTCCTCTCTGGAGATTTTCGGTATCACTTGCCACTTTGGACAGAGTATCCGGCCTTTTTCATTATCTTTTGGGATTTGCAGTATCTCGTGCCACTTTGGATAGAGTTTCCGTCCCTCTTCATCGTCTTTTGGGCTTTGCGGTATCTCGTGCCACTTTGGACAAAGTTTCCATCCTTCTTCATAGTCTTTTGGGATTTGCAGTATCTCGTGCCACTTTGGACAGAGTTTTCGTCCCTCTTCATCGTCTTTTGGAATTTGCGGTATCTCGTTCCACTTTAGACAGAGTTTCCGTCCTTCTTCATCGTCTTTTGAGATTTGCGTTATCTCGTGCCACTTTGGATAGAGTTTTCATCCCTCTTCATCGTCTTTTGGGAATAGCGGTATCTCGTGTCACTTTCGACAGAGATTCTGTCCCGTTTGTTGGAGCAAATCATCTTGAGTCCTACATTGCCATCTGGGACTGAATGTTCGTTCTTATGCGTCGTATCTAACAATGTTATGTTCTGCATAAAGGTTGATCACGCAATTTGAATGGATTTCATATAGATGGATTAGCCAAAATGATTTCTCTTGGAAACGAATTCAAATAATGGGAGCAGGGCAGAGCTTGATTTTATAGCTCGTTCTACTTTGCTTCCCAATGTAGCCCTTAGGGCTCAAGTTGTCAGTGTCCCTGTTTTAAGTTAATACACGTTTTCCCCTCATACTCGTCATGGCAGAGAGGACGAATAAATGTTGTTCAAAATATTCAGGGTACTAAGAACTTGCAAAAAATTAAACTAGAGCACTTCAGTCAATGTGCTCCATCTGCATGGGAGCCAATGCCTCCACAACTTCTACTTCCTGTTGTGGTCGCGTCCGGAGCGAGGTCACATAGCATTTCCATCCTTCAATATGGTCCGCTATCACTTCACCTGTGCCGGCAGGAGTAGGGAATTCCACCATTTGGTGGTAGGTCGATGGCAATGCTCTAAATGCTTTCAGTGCGGGCCTTCCTATGATGTCGTTGTATACGAAATGCATGTCAACAATTACATAGTTTACCAGTAGTGTTTTTCTTTGTGGCGCTGTACCTAACAAGGTAGGTAGCATAAGCATTCATAGAGGGACTATCTACAAACCTCTGAATCTGTGAAGTGACGTTCTCACCAGTTCCAATGTCTGGCCGTTCAATCTCATTTTGGCTAGAGTAGAGCTGAATAGCACGTTGACTGAGCTACCGTGATCTACCAGCATTTTTGTGACTCCATAATTGGCTATGTCCACAGTTATCACCTATGGATAATCCAGTTTTGACATTTGAATGGCTTGGGCGCTCAATTTTCGCAGGTCCGTGGTCAATAAGGTGATCTCTTCCTGCGGCATTTCCTCGATCCTTAGTATGCTGGCCATATTGACAAAATTGTCCGATTCGACGAGCCTTGAAATCTTCTTCCGACCGTTGGTGGAATCCGCCCGCCCCTCCCCCCCGGGCCTCCTGATATGATGTTTATCATGGCTTTCCTGATGTTGTCATTCTCAATCTGAGGATAGTCAAACAAATGTGGTTCATCAACCATTCTTTGTTTATCCTTTCTGGGCGATGGTGTTCTATTTTTACCGGTGCTGTCCTCTTGCTCCTGCATCTTTTTGACAAACTCCACGAGTTTACCATCCTTTAGTAGTCGTTCGATCTCATCCATGAGATCCTTGCAATCTTTGGTTTCATGTCCCTTCTGATTATGGTACTTGCAGAAGCGGGTTGAAAACCTTGTTGCCCTGTAATCCTTCATCTGTCTAGGCTCTTTCAGCCACCCTTTCCTTTTTGCCGCCCTGAATACTATCACGATGTTAGCATTCAGAGGCGTGTACCGTTTAGGCAAAGCGTTCCGGTATCTGTTGTTCATGTTGTTGTTGTTGCGGGTTTGGTCTTCCTTTCCTCATTCCTTCTCTTTTGGGGGTACGACGACGAGCACTTTGGTTGCCATCATCTCCTCAAAGTCGACCACCTCCTACGCTATCTTGTTAATTTCTTCGCATAGTGGTAGATTTGCGTCTGAGTAAATCCTCGCCAAAGACTGTGTTGTTGGTAGCTCGGAAGAGTATACTCATTATCATCTCTCATGATGGGATGTCTATCCTCAGCAGCTCCGCATTGAAAGATCTCATGAAGTCCTTCAGACTTTCATTGGTTTCCTGCTTCATGGTATACATATGGAAGTGATCCAAGACCAATCTAACTTGACTTGAAAATTGATCTTTAAAAATTTTTCTCAGTTGTTTGTAGCTTTTGATTGATCCTGGAGTAATCCGAGTAAACCAGTCAATTGATACCCCTGATAAGGTTGTTGCGAATATCCTGGCCTGCATGTTCTCTTTCAACCCATACAAAGACATTTTCTTGTCCAAATGAAAGAGGTGATCATGGGGATCAACCTTTCCATCGTAAGTTTTCAGATCAATTTTTTTAAATCCCATGTCTTGCATCAACCATTAATCTGAAATTTTTCTTTCTAACCTCTTAAAGAATCTGTAAAACATATGATGACTTGAAAAATGAACTTACCCTACCTCCCGCCTTCACGTAAATGCAAGAAAATCCATGATTTGCAATTTTTTTCAAGCATATTAAACTAAACTTCATGGAACTATAATACATACTAATTAATTACAAAAACTAAAATGTAATTCTGAAAAGTAAACGAAAGAAAAAATTGTAACATATTAAAATTACAAGGTTTCATGCAAATTGAAAAAAACATATGAGGATTAAGTGTACGTATAACGTATAATAGGTTCAACGTTAAAAAGTCTCTCAATCTCATTCAATCTACTATTAAATATCTAAATTAGTAGTTTCATGATCATTTGTTACTTCAGTTGACATGTTATAATGAGTTTTGTTGCTAAAAATAAAAAACACATGGATATCGTTCCATAAAATCAAAAAAATGAGTATGAATATTATTAGAGACCGCCAGACGGTCCCTCAAATGACTTTTAGGGACTGCCCGACGGTCACCAAGTATCTTTAGGGACCGCCCGACGGTCCCTAAATGCACTGAAATAGGCGGGATTGGGGGGAACATTTGAAATTTCAAGAAATTCAAAATTTTCACCCTCAATACTATATATATATATCACCACTCTCCCATCTAATTTTTCAACACTCTTGAAAAATTATCAACTCCAAAATTTCACTTCTCATTTTTCTCTTCCTAAATCCCAAAAATAAAAGTCATCCAACAAAAACTTTTATTTCCTCTTTCGTTTACCAAATATAAAACAAACACTCTTCTCTTTTTTTGTTTCTTCAAATTCCAAAATACAAACTTTCTTCTCTTTTCTTTTAACAAATGTCAAGAAAACACCCAACAATATGTTATTCCTTCCTTTTTCTTCTTCTATTTTCATTGTTTTACTTTATTTTTATAACTATCATTTATTGTAACTTTTATTTCATTATTTTCTTTATTTTATTTGGTTAACTTTCATTTCATTTTACTTTTTTATCATTACTTTTGTTCTTGTAAATGTTTGTTGCCCATATTTACACGCAGTTTATACATAAAACCCAATAATATTCCGACAAATTACCGAAATATTATTGGTTTTTTTATTCTTCTGCAGACTTTTAGGGACCGCCGAACGGTCCCCAATAATATTCATAGCATTAGGGATCGCCTAACGGTCCCCATCTATAAATATTATTGGGGACCCCTCGGCGGTCCCTGATGCTATGAAAATTATTCGGGACCGCTCAGCAGTCCCCAATACTTCTTGATTCATTGGGGACCGTCAAACGGTCACTAAATCCCAAAAGTCTTTAGGGACCGCCCAATGGTCCCTAATGCTGCGGTCGCGGAAAGTGAGGGCCGAGACCGCAAGACGGTCGCCAAAAGGTAGGGGACCAAGGCTTTCTACGACCGCCTTTTGGTGACCGTTGGGCGGTTCCTAAAGGTCCTTAGGGACCGCCCATGGATCTTTAGGGACCGCTCTGACGGTCCCTAAAGATCCCTGAATCTTGTAGTGTTTATACGTAATTCTTCATCTTCGTACACTTTTATTAATATGTTATTACTGCAATGAAGTATCAAATCCATATATATTCTTGAAAATGAAGTCTCGATTGATTAGAGAAGTTTTAAGGCAATATGAAAGAACTTAATGTTCAAATAACTTCTTTTAATCTTTGTTTTGGGTTTGTAATTTGTTTCATGTCTAACTTAAGCATTTCCCCTTTCTAGGGAATGTCATGCAATGAAATATGAAACACAATTTTTTTTTTCTAAATATTATGTTTAAGAATTATCGTATTAAATTTTAATTTTAAGATGAAACAATTTAAGTACCTATAATGCTATGGATAATACAAATTACAAAGGCTATTAAAATTAAAATTTTCTTTACGTTAAAATTTTTTTTTCACGCGCTCCCGCGTGGGCTTTTTTGCTAGTATATATATATATATATATCTATATATATATATATATATATATGTGTGTGTGTCTTTCTTCTCTCACCTGACTACTATTCAAATTTTCATTTTCACCCAAAGGAAAACCCTTCTACTACTTTAGCCCTTATCTAACTTTTTATTTTTCTCTAGAGTTTATCACACTTCCCAACTCTGAAATATCCCTGGTATATATATATATATATATATATATATATATATATATATATACCTAATGCTTTTTAGTTTAATTAGATGTCAAATTACAATTTTACTTTGATCAATGTTAGTTATTTTCTAGATTTGGGTAAATTAGTAGTATATTCACGATTGGAATCTAAGTTTTTTTGTTTCTGTGTTTCCTCCAGTGATCAATTTTCCTAATGTTTGGCTTGAAATATCTCAATGACTTTAAAATCTCCCCCTTCAGGAAAAAAAGCCGAAGGAGGAAGATTGGTAATATTTTTGTTTTATTAATCATTGCTGTATATATAATAAGAGCGAATTATTTTTTTTGCCCTTTACATTAGGTTAAAGTTGTCTTTTACCCTTTATCTTTGCGGGCTTCATTTTTACCCTTTAACTCATATGTTTTTGACCAAAAATGCCCAATGGGCTTTTTCACAGGCCCGGTTCTATTTTTTGGACCAAAAATACCCTTTATTTTTTTTATTTTTTTTAGTAATAAAAAATAAAAAATTATTTGTTTTAATTAAATGCAGTTTTGAAAACAAATTTAATATAGTTTACTTAAATTTAATTTAATTTTCCAATAAGTAATAATTAAGAAAAATCTTTATATACTTTTAAAAAAAAAAATAACAAAAACAACATGGTTAATAATCACTTCGCACCCCCGAATTAGGTCAGTTCCTCACTTTGCACCCCCCAAAAAAGATAAATACGCTTTTCACATGTTCAATTTTATTCTTTTCAATCCTAAGTCATGATTAATTATATTATAGATATTTAAATTATTAAAACTTATCTTATAAATTCATAAATATTTCTCAAGCAAGTTGTTTTAACTATTTTTTTTTATCTAGAGAAAATAAACAACTCATTGATTAAATCAAACTTTAATTTTTTTTCTAACTTTTAAAGTAAGATTTTTCTTCTCACCGCCACGCTCCTCCGATTCCTCCATCGCCACCACCATATCTTCACCGGAGCTCGAAACACCTCAATAAATTCATATTCACTCCAACACACCGATATATCCTCTTACGCCGCAGTCGTTGGTGCGGAAATCAGTTTTTCAGGAGTCGAAATTAGTGGTGAATAGGTGAGTGACACGTTGGACGGCGGTGCGCGGCGTAGGTTTACGATTAATTCGTCGCTTTTGATTTTGAAGCGAGGGAAGAGAGAGAAGATTGTGAGAAGAGCTGCCAACCTACCATAGGGTTGAGGGTTTGGGTGTATGTGGAGAGGGTAATGGATTTGGGTCTTATGGTGGTGGTGGTGGTGGGTTGGAGAAGAAGATGGCAAATTTTATTTTTATAAGTTATAAATAACTAAAAGCTTTATTAAATAAATAAGTTGTTGATGTTCTTTAGATAAAAAATATTTAGTTAAAATAACTTATTTAAGAAATATTTATGAATTTATAAGATAAGTTTAATAATTTTAATAATTATTATATAATTAATCATGATTTAGGATTGAAAAGAATGAAATTGAACATGTGAAAAGTGTATTTATCTTTTTTGGGGGGTGCAAAGTGAGGAACTGAGCTAATTCGGGGGTGCGAAGTGATTATTAACCATGTTTTTTTTGAAAAAATATATAAAGATTTTTCGTAATTATCACTTATTAGAAAATTAAATTAAATTTAAGTAAATTATATTAAATTTTTTTCAAAACTCAATTTAATTAAAAACAATTTTTTTGTTTTTTTTTATTACTAAAAACGTTTTTAAAAAATAAAGGGTATTTTCGGTCAAAAAAATAGGACCGGGCCTGTGAAAAAACGCATTGGGCATTTTTGGTCAAAAAAATAGGAATTAAAGGGTAAAAGTGAAGCCCGCAAAGATAAAGGGCAAAATGCAACTTTAGCCTATTATAAAGGGCAAAAAAAATAATTCGCCCATATAATAATGCTTTTGTTAAGTGTTTGGTTTTATAATTCCTTTTTCAAGTTTAATGTGGGGGTGAGGATTTGGTTTTATAAATTCATGCACGCTCCTATATATCACACTTAGTTTTGGTACCAATTCTCTAGAAAGTTAATGGAGGTAATTTGGTTCCATTTCGTGTTTTCTTTGCTTGAATTCGAGATTTTTGTGGATATTTGTGGTGCTAGCTTTTACGTTCTTAATTAGTAACATAATTTCGACAATTGTCAAGTGTCAAATTCGCAAATATCCTTCTTAGTTGTAAGGCTGATAATCATGTAAATATGCTATTCATTCTGGATGTTACGTTGTACCAAGTCGTAATTCAATTGATGCTGATTGTAATTGGAATAAGTATAAAATATGCTTCCATTAGATATATTTGTAGCATGCATTAAACAAAGTTTAAGACTTGCTGTGTAGTTCAAAAATTGTGCTTATTAGAATATTTAGCCATGGAACTTTATCCATCTAAACTTTGGGATTGCAGATTTGATACTCAAAAAATTATTTTATGGTGAGTAGTATAGTGCAATGAACTAGATACATGAACTAGAAGATACATGAGTAATAGTTTTCTGACTACATATCACACAAGTTTCCTTATAACTTAACATGTAACGTGACTCTAGAAGAAAATATAAGGTATGTTGATATTGTGTAGTGCTTGAGTTCTTGCTAGATCATACTTATATGTTTAACGTTGTAACATATATACAGAAATCTAAGAGAAATCTTATGTTCCTTAGCTATCTCCAGGTCAAGAAATATGTGTTTTACTTTTGCAGTTAAACATTCTTTTGATTTTCCTGCAATCATGACTATCTGTTTGATGTTGAAGTTCGGCCTTGAAATATATAGAGTTGAAGTAGAACTGGATGTACGTAAAATTTGTGGCAAAATGATGAAACATAATTGTATTATATTTCTGCTATTGTGTCATTTCAAATTCACCATTTCAAATCTTATTCATTATTTCTCAATACAAAATACTTTATCATTGTTTAGTAATTGTTTCATGTCCTTTCATATTATGAATAATTCAAAATTTGAGTTGACTTTTGTGAATTTTTTAGAGCTACGTACTGCTATTTTGTTGTTAAAAATAGTTGCGTGCATTGCTATTAGATGAGTGCATTTGAACACGTTGGTGGTGCATATGCCGGTTATGTGGGTTCGCCTGGGTTGATGGACGATGAGTCTGACGAGGTGTATGGAAGTTGGAATATGAAAGATTCTTCTGGTAGTATTAGAATGTTTGGAGATCTGTGGAAAAAGAAAGGCCAGAAATAGGGAAATGGGTGAAAAGTTTGCTCCAATTTGATGTGGTGAGTTTAGTGAGGAAGAAATGGTTGCTTACCATATGTGTTTTGTTTTTTTCTGTCGTGCTTACGGTGAACAGGATCTAATCAATTTATGTTGGTATAATTTGTACTTAGTTATGGGTTGGACTTTTTGAAGAACGTCATGGCGGTGTGGTGTTACTATTTTAGTGATTAAGTAAATGACGAAATATTAAAATGCTCGTTAATTTTTTTTAAGAAGTTAAAAATGTTCTTGAATCTTTTTCGGGCTAAAACTGTCTTGCGTGGCGGTACAGTCAATGACATGTCAATAAATTATCCTGCCACGTCATATTTTCAGTCAAAAAATATTTTATAAACAAACTCTTCTAATTTTAAACATTGTATTTGCGCTCAAAATAAATTGCACTTTGCACCCCAATATATATATAAAAACATATTTATAACTATTTTGTAATAATAAATATACACATATATATATATATATATTAGTAATAATAATAATAATAAACACATATATATATAAATATATATAACTATTTTGTAAAAATAATAATTATATATAAATAATAATAATAATAAACATATATAATAATAATAATAAAGATATATATATATATATATAACTATTTGTAAAAATAATAAACGTGTATATATAATTATTTGTAAAAATAAAAACATATATATATATATATAAATATTTGTAAATATAATAAACATATATATAAAAGTTACATTTTTTTTTTAAAAAAAGTTAAAATACTTCATCCCCTTCCCGTACCCTCCCCCCTCCCCCTCCCCCCTGTCGCTGCCGCCGCCTACGCCTACCACCACCGAGTTGTAAATCGATAGAAATCGACGAAAATCGATGGAAAGTCGAGGTATTTCGATGAAACTTGCCTAGAAATTGAAGTCGCTGAAAATCGATCTCGCTGGAAATCGAGCTCACTCTAACCCGCCAGAGATTTGTGTGATTAAAATGATGACGATGGCGGGTGTGGTGGCGGCGCGAGGTGGGCTGGTGGTGGTGGTGGCAGCGGGGTTGGGGGTTGGGAGGGGGGTACGGTGTGTGATGAAGATGATGATTATTTTATTTTTTTAATTTTTTTTATATTATTAAAATATTTATTATTTTATAAATAGTCATATATATGTTTATTATTATAATTTTTATATATATGTTTATTATTATTTATATATATCTTTATTATATATATATATATATATATATATATATATATTGGGTGCAAAGTATATATATTCGGTGGACAATAATGCATATTATTAGTTTGATTACTTCTTTATGGTAAAGACAATGCTATTTTATATGTTTTCACGTTTATGTATTACCATGCTTCAACATGTACATACTTAACCTCTTAATAAAAAGAACTAACACGTTTGTTGGGCGAAAAACAATTCTCAATTCATTAATTTTTTTATTGTACTAGCTAGAAGTATCTTAAAATATATTTGAATATTTTAAATACATGGTTCTCTAAAAATTATAATCTCCTTTTGCAACAAAATAAAACAAAAAATAGTCCCCTCAAATTTATAGTTTAACTTACTCTTTTATCTTTGTGGAATGTGAATTTTCAACGTCTTTCACGAAATAAAGGTTGATCACAAATTTGCAGAGCACAAGTTTACCTTTTTACCCAATTAATTTGCAAGTTTACGATTATGTCATCCTTTGCACATACTTAGTCATCAAATTTTGACCTTCTAAATGTAGGATTATGCAACATTTTTATTGTAAAACTACGCTCTATTGTTTTCATCTTTTTCTTTTATTTTTCAGGAAAAGTGCGATATATTTTCATATAGAAAAGGTTTGTTAACTTTTATTGGTAAGATAAGTTTGTCAATTAAAATAACATTATGTTAAAATAAAATATTACAAATACGTATGTTAAACAGTATAAATTAATAATAACTCATTTCCTTGACCTCCGTTAAATATCAAAATGCATCTTACGTCAAGAAAGAAAGTTGCACACGCGGTCACCGCTTGCGTCCGGTCGCTAGTTTTATTTACTAGGTCCTATCAGACCCTTTGATATTCAGTGTAGGTCGGATCTTTTACCCTGATTTCTAAAAACATATTGGGAAGTGTCTAGACCCTGACCCTGAACTTAAATTCAGGGCCTACCCATTGCCATGCCACTTGTAACCAAAATCAAAACTATATGGTTTGGTTTTGCTTTATAGCCCAGTTTCAGCGAATCAAACTGAAGTCAAATTATTTTTTTCTTTGTTTAATTATTTAATAGAATGATACATTAATATTCTAATAGTTAAATTATTAAATTTCTATTTAACACAAATAAAGTTAAGAAAGTAAATGAAGTCATATAAAAAATCTAGCTTGATTAAAAAGTGGTGTAACTTGTAAATTATAAGAAGAAGAAAACTAAGTATTACATTTATGTTTGTATTGCTTCAAAAGTATAAATGAATATATTTTAAGCATGCGTGCGCATAAATCTGGTATTGTTAGAAATTTTGTAACTATTCTTATTGCAAACGAACTTTAAACTTTTTAAATTCTAGAGGATTAATAATGTTTTGCGGTTGATGAACGATCCATATAGATTATTAAGAAATTTTATTAATTGTTTTTATTAAGTGACAATTCAAAGATTGTTTTTATGGATAAATGAGAGAATTGATACGTTTTTATAAGAAAAAGAAGCAAAATAAAAGATTGAAATCGGTGTGAAAAAACTAAACAGGTGGCGGTTCAAACACGATTTGGTTTATAATTTGATTTTGGAGGAATCGAAATTGAACCCCATATTAAATAACCAAACCAATGGTCTAGTTAACCAAACCACTCACCCATTAATGTAATTGTGGTGAGGAAGAAAGAGGCATAAATAGGTTGGGCCTAAGTGTTGGAACTCATTTGGGTCGTGACTGAGGTCGGGCCTTCAAAATAGAAATTATGATTTGCGAGAAATATGGGTGTTTGAGCGGGGTCGAGATCGAGGAACCCTATGCTGCCAGACTGATTTTTTCCATCGGGAAAAAACCCGTCTATTCCCAGTCCCGGAGGACTTGAAAAAAGATCCCAGTTTGGATCCCGTCGGTCAGGGACGAGATTCGTCGAGGAACCGATCCACCCCACCCCAGTTTTAATAAATAAATAAAAACACACACACACACACACACAACACAACGCACACACACACTCACACTCGAATAATACAAAACACACATACATCTCTCACACACACACATCCTCAAATCGCACGGCACCACGACCCCACTCACGCACCTCCTCCACCCGCGGCGCCGCCACCTCCACACACACCATCACCTCCTGAATCAAACAACACCCTTTCAATCTCCAAAATCAAAGGTATTTTCAAAATCCCTAATCTCTATATTTTTGTTGTTAATCTCTAAATTTAAGTTTGAATTGATTGTTGTTTGTTAATTATTTCACTCGTATGACTTTGAGTTAAAAGAGAGGGATTAAGGTTTGTAAATTCTCAATTGGGGTATACAAATTGGGATTATGTGAATTGGGGCTAGATTTCAAAAATAACCATAGTTAGAGGCACTATAGTGAAATTTAAGTTTGTTATGATGTTAAATTGTATGAGTTAGATGAAGATTATGGATTCGGTTGAAAATAAGAACTTTTTATCGAGTTATTGTTTGAGTTAATGTGAAATTGGTAATATTGTGTAGATTTTGGTGAAATTGTTCGAGTTAATGTGAAATTGGTCGTATTGTGTAGATTTTGGTGAAATTGTTCGAGTTAATGTGAAATTGATCATATTGTGTAGATATTGTGAAATTGTTGTGTATCCTTGGTCTTGAATCTTGAAATTGCTTCTTTTGTTTGTAGAGATGATAAGAAAAAATATACCTCGTGGTCACGATAACTCCTCCGTCGGAGCTTCTCCAAATACTGCGCTTAGAGTTTCTCCTCGTAAACGGACTTCTACTTCCAAGACATCGTCTACTTTCAAAGCGGTCAAGGCTTCCAAGAATTACACTGCACCATCTACTTCCCGTCTTCCAAAGGCCCCGTCTACTTTCCGTCCTTCCGCGACACCATCTACTTCTAGAGATCCTCGGCCTCTTTCTCCCATGTATAGAAATGATTATTATGAAGTCGAGTATCAGGAGCATTTAAAAACACTTAGGGATCCGGACAAAATATGTGATACTTCAGATGAGGAAGAAGATGAAACCGGGGAGAAACCGAACAACCGCCGCCCGAAGTTGCCGAAGAGGAAGACAGAGATAAATGATATTGATTTTATTGTTATGGTTTGCCATTTGGCGATGGAAATTGGGATGACTGTTTGTCAATTATTATTTTGCATTTATTAGGGTTAAGGATTTGTAAACGGGGTTTAAGGTCATGTTTTGTTGCAGGTACAAAGCTGAAAAAAAAAGCTATCAACGTATAGCGATCTTTTTTGAACAAGAGCAAACGAGATATGTTGAGGAGCTCCCATCCTGGAAGATCCCGTGGGTCGGGATTCTGTCCCCGCGAATCCCGGTCTTTAACAAGCCATGAGTATTAATTTTATAAGGGGAATTATTGTATTTTATCATTCATATGAAATAAGTTTGAATCTTAAATAATGTTGAGCGGAAGTCCAATTTTTTACTTTTTGGTTAATTGTTTTTTGTTTAACAAGTTGCCCTTTAGTTAATATTTTTATATTTTTGTGTTGAGTGAATTTGATACACGTAAGAAGAGTAATAAAATTTCACATTAAAACTAGATCACTATAAGATGAAAGGTTGATTTCGACCCGCTTCATCTTTTACGAGTTAGGTGCTTAAGTCGATAGACAATAGGCCAAAGCTTCGGCATGAGATCGCCATTTTTCGGTAGACTCCATCATTTAGGCCTTCTTACAAACGGTTTTACTATACGAATGACCATTTTATTTTGTCATTTTTCTTTTAATCACTAAGGGCTTCTCTTTGTCTATTTTATTTTTCTCGATATTATGTTGAATTAGCGAGTGTTTAATTCTTTTCTCATGAATACAGGTCTAAGACCATGTTAATAACAATTTCTTAAATTTTTGAGATGTATCTATGGAGAAAGAATCCAATAAAAAAAGTGAAGAACAATAGTCTTAGTACGTGCAATGCACAATGTCCATCAGAATGTGGTATAACAGTTGAAATACACATAAAGTAAAAGAAGTTGGCGCCAAGTAGGACACATGTCGCATTTATGATTTTTTTATTGTATTCTGTGAAAAGCAAAACGACACTCCTAATTTAACTAGAATGTCGGTTGTTTGGTTGAGCTTTTGGTAGCAAATGAACCAGTAAGGGATAAAAATTCAGTTGGTCCATTAAGTTGGCTATCTAATCGAAATGGTCCCTTAATTAGAGGCAGTCCACCAATTTGATCCATCAATTTGGTTTTTTTCGTCACTTTAGTCCCTCACCCCCAACTGCGGCTGATTCCGGTCGATTTTGCAGAATTGACTTGCCGTTGACCACCTGACCCCGATTTTGACAAAAAATTTTATTTTTTATTTTTTTATTACACCAGTAAATGTCACATCATGTTAAAAACATAAATCAAAAAACACACACACACACAAACACAAATACATATATATTTATAAATATCTACTCCTCACCTCCATCGACGAGCCGGCACCATCGCCACACATCGGAACCTACGGTTTTTTGTAAGTTGTATTCTCTCTTTCGCTCTCTCTTTCCCTCATTCAATTATCAGTTCCCCATCGCTGCACTTGTTTAATTCCAAATTCCAAATTCATCTCTCTCTCTCCCTCTCTCTCTCTCTCTCTCTCTCTCTCTCTCTCTCTCTCTCTCTCTCTCTCTCTCTCTCCGATCGCCAGAACTTATAATTGAATGGGTTTTGTGGTTGTACGTCGTTGATTGATTCGGGTTCCTTCGTGTTATGAGTTGCCCTCCGAATTCAGTTCGACTAGGATAGGGCTGATACGGCACATTTGAGTTTAATTTATATGGCATTGGTGATTTAATGGCAGCATCTCGCTTTTCGCATTCATCCTCTGCGGTTTTGAATCACTTGGAAAAGTTCTTGGTGATGGTGGGGGGGAGGGGGGGGGGGGGGGGGGGGAGGGTTACGTGAGGAAGACGAGTAAATATTTTGTTGTTGTTGTTGTTAATTTTTTTTATATTTGTGAAATTACTAAAGTAATTTGTATATATTTTAATTAATATTGAGAAAATATGATTTCCTTTAAAAATTAGAATAATTATTCTGAATTTTATAAATAAAACATGAATTAGAAAAATAATGATTTTTTTTCTTTTCTTTATATTATATATATATATATATATTAAATAATCAATTACTTAGTTTTTTTTTGTTTTTGATTTATGTCTTTAAAATGGTGTGGCATTTACATGTGTAATAAAAAAAAATTGGTCAAATTCGGGGTTAGGTGGTCAACGGCGTGCCAACTCAGCAAAATCCACCAAAATCAGCCGCATTTGGGGGTGAGGGATTAAATTAACGAAAAAAACCAAGTTGATGGACCAAATTGGTGGACTGCCTAATTAGGGGACCATTTCGGCCAAGTAGCCAACTTAGTGGACCAAACGAATTTTTATCCCAACCCGTGACCACTTAGTGGTAAATAGTTATAATTTAATAAACTTGTTGGGGGCAGACAAGAGCCTCACATCCGAAACATGAAGAAATTGATATGAGTTTGTAGGATTGGAGACATCTCAATTGGTACGAGGTCTTTTGGGAGTTAGACCCAAAAACAAAACCATGAGAGTTTTTTCCCAAAGTAGAAATATCATACCAATGTGGAGATTCTAATTCGTAACAACTGTATCAAAGTCAATGCTCCAAATCCGTGTGGGTGTCCCTAGAGGGAACGATGAAGTAGGTGGGCTCCGACTTAAGGAGATGATCACAAGTGGTGAGTCGTCGGGTTAAAGGGAGGCTCGGGAGGTACTTTGTTCAATGGAAAAAAAGTTTGTTGGGTCAAGAACGATATTCTAAGAGCAAACTGAAAAAAGAGGCGAAGTCCTAATCAGATGAGGTGCACGTAGGGACGGTTTGGTAGCCCTTTGTTTGGGGGGAGAATTGTTGGGATAAACAAGAGTTCCACATCGAAAAGATGTCGGAGTTGATCTGAGGTTTGTAGGATTGGAGACATCTCAATTGGTATGAGGCCTTTTAGGAATTGGACCCAAAAACAAAATCATGAGGAACTTTCCCAAATGGGACAATATCATACCAATGTGGATATTCCAATTCGTAACAAAACCTTAATGATGATGTTAATTCGCAAACATATCTAAAATGTGTTCACGAGGAGAAAATTGGTACCCTACAAAAATTGCTAAGAGGTGTCAGGAAAATCGAATTTGACTAACTCTAGTTTTATTTGAGAAATCGAATTTCAGATTCTTCAAGCGAAAAGATTAACAATTTACTAACATTTAACAAAGTGGGGCATTGAGACAATAGAATAACAAGGGTATTTCAATAAATAAGAGTAGACAATGAGAGAAGAGCTGGGAATCATGATTTCACCGTCATTAATCTGATCTAACTTTTAATTAAGCATATTATTACGAGTTTCACGTTCAAAATTGTTGTTAGTTATCACCATTTATGCTTTATATACTCTTTCTCAAGTTATACATAAATTCTACAGCTTTACAACTAGAAAATGAGTCTAGTTACGAAGATGTGCACATGTATGTTCGGTGGTGATTTTATCAACCACGTGAAAACGATAGATATATTTCTATTCTATTGAGAATTCACGGTATTTACTTGAAAGCTATTTCACGAAAATCTCCTCTCGGTTTCAATTCGATCCTTAGTTCATCCAAAAGTTGGTTAGAATTTTAGAAGCATTATATTCACAAATAAATACACCAACTATTTTGACATCATAACAATACGTTTTAATTAAAGGTTAGATCATCGTAATTAGGATACGTCATTGTCCCAGCAAAGTAAATTTAGCACATAATGGAATATAGAACAAAATTATAAGATAAATATAACATCATAAAGTAAAGAGAGTTTAGAGATCGTTACAGATTTTTACTTCTGTAAAGCCTCCGATGTACTCCCCCGTACAAACTCCGAATTACTCCTCCAAAATTACAAACTACTAGTGAATACTACTACTATAGAAAGACTACTAAGTGAAGAGAAAATGAAGAAGATTGATGTGTTGAAGTATGGAAAATGTGAGGTTTATTTATAGTTGAAGCAAAAGCATAAGACGACATCTCGACCGTTCATCTCGTTTTGATCCAATGGTCCAAAGTTGTCACAAAAGTCATCTAATTGATCACAAAAGTCATCTAATTGATGAATTATTGATCACAAAAGTCATGACACTCTAGTTTCATTTGGAAGCTTGCAAGACTGAATATAGACCATTGATTAGCCATTTTGATCTGACGGTCATCGAGCGCGCGAGTTGCGTATGTACATTTCAGCTTTACGCAACTTCACCGTTTTGGTCATAACTTTCTCTCCAAATGTTAGAATCACAAACCGCTTGTTGCGTTGGAAACTAGACATCTGTGGCTTTCCAGTGATATAAAGAACCAAACATAATTCATTCTACACATGTGTCGGTGAATTTGTGAAGTTTCAGTTCTTGATTGACAAATCATATTTCAACCTACTAAACATGAAAACAAACATAAATATACCACAAAACTATCAAGAATAATCAATTAAACAAGTGTAAAAGTATGATAATGATGAGTATTTTCCAAGCTCATCACACCCCCAAACTTGTTCATTTGCTTGTCCTCGAGCAAAATGCTTAAAGCAAACAACGCAACGTTCTAGACAAAGACAGAATAAAAAACTATTTCACATTATCATTTAAATCATGGATCAATTTTGAGAGTTTCTTTACTGTTTGATGAGAATGCCAAGAATCAGAGCAATGACACACTCGTTCACAACATGGCGATTAATCAAGTTTTCACAAACAAATCTCCATGTGTAACGTGTGAACAATAAATGCAATTATTATTGAGTTTAATTTGATAAGTTCATCAAAACAAGTTCACAAAGTTAATCATCCTAACTCCATATGTATAACTTTCACACTATCTCTCTGCTAATCTGAATAAGATTCACTACAGATCAATATGACTTTTTCAGCTTGTAACATTAGGCTCAGGTATGGGCTCACTGAAGGATCAGTAAAAGCAGAGATAGAGACGTAAGATATAACATTCAGAAATCTCTTGCACTTCGGTTCTTTCTCCTTTTCTTTCTTCACAACATTTCATATCCCTAATTTCTTTCTTCTTTTTTTTTTCCTTTTTTATTTTCTTCATATTTCCCCCAAACTTATTCATATGTACCAAAGGGGTGATCTTCATATTTCTCTCTTATTTTTTAACATTTTTTCCCCACATATTTCCTTCCATTTCAAGTTCCTGAATGCAAATCAGTCTCTATAAGGGTAGGATAACTGTTTGTGGCTACACGGGATAAGTAAATAGGCTCATAAAAAAAGGCTTTAATGAAAGGCTCAGAGGGGTTTTGGTGATTATTTTATTTGTGAAGGGTATGGCTTGAAAGGCTCAAACGTGTTAAAGAAAAGATGGCCTAAATCATTTCTGTAGTGAATCATCATCAACGATTTTACTTAAAGAGGTGATCAATTATTTATAAAGCCGGGTGTATCTCCCTTAGTTTACTTATCTCAATAACCGTTCTCCAAGTATGCTCAACCACCAATGCAAATCAATGTGTGAAAAGTGTATATGAAGATAGGCATGCTCAAACATAGATTAAACAAGACGTTGTTCACATAGAATATCATGCTCATCTTCATCACAAAAATCACCATAAGTATCAAATTTCTCATCATTAATCCATAATCTGAACAATTATGTGAAGTAAAGTCGTAGTTTTTTTTTAACCAATATAAAGACAATAGAAGCCATCACAATCAAAAATGTCCCCAAAACTTAAATGAGACATTGCCCCTAATGTCTAAAACCAAAGAAACAAATATAAACAATAATAAAAACAATGGCACCTGATAGAAAAATAGTAGCTGCGATTGTGGCTCACATCTTCCTATGGTTTTACGTCCAGAAAGGGCATAAACGCCTTCTATGAGTCGAGGATTGGCTTCCCATCCAATTTCTTAAAAATTGGCAAACAAGGTCTTTTAACGTCAGATTCCCAAGACGCCACTAGCTGCTTCCATGTTAACTGTAAAGAACATAAAAAGAAAAAAACATATATACAATATAACTGAAAATAACAATAAAAAGAAAGAACTAATATGGGTTGTCTCCCAAACAGCGCCTGATTTATAGTCACCAGCTTGACTTCTGGTAATGACTTCAAGTGGGATTATGTAGAGTCATGGATTTTTTCTGTCTCTCAAACTCGCCTCCAATATAGTGCTTCAGTCTTTGCCCGTTAACTTTGAATGCTTCTTTGTCATTGTTTTGAATTTCAACAGCTCCATATGGAAAGACTTTCGTGATTGTAAATGGGCCAAACCATCTTGATTTCAACTTTTCAGGAAAAAGTCGAAGACGTGAGTTATACAAAAGTACTTGTTGACCAGGCTCAAAATCACGTTGTAGAATGCGTTTGTCATGCCATCGCTTTGTTCTCTCTTTGTAGATTTTGGCATTTTCATAAGCTTCATTTCTGAATTCTTCCAAAGCATTGAGTTGTACCATTCTCTTTTCTCCAGCCAGTTTCATATCCATGTTCAGCCTTTTCATAGCCCAATAAGCTTTGTGTTCAAATTCGACCGGCAAGTGACAAGCTTTTCCAAACACCAAACGATATGGTGACATACCAATTGGAGTTTTGTAAGCAGTGCGATAAGCCCAAAATGCATCATCAAGCTTTTTGGACCAATATTTTCTTTAAGAATTCACTGTTTTCTCCAATATTCGCTTTATTTCACTGTTTGAGATTTCCACTTGGCCACTGGTTTGCGGATGATAAGCAGTTGCAACTTTGTGGCGTACTCCATATTTAGCTAATAAAGATTCAAAGTAGTGGTTAAGGAAGTGTTTACCTCCATCACCTATGATTGCCCTGGGTATGCCATATCAGGTGAACATGTATTTTCGAAGAAAATTGATCACCACCTTGGCATCGTTAGTTGGTAAAGCAATGACTTCCACCCACTTTGAGACATAGTCAACTACTACCAAAATGTATTTATTGTTGTATGACGAAGAAAATGGTCCCATGAAGTCAATGCCCCAAACATCAAATAATTCAACTTCAAGAATATTATTCAAGGGCATTTCATTACATCTTGAAGTATTTCTTGTCATTTGACATCGATCACACGAACTAACAAAAATATGAGCATCTTTAAACAACAAAGTTGGCCAATAAAGTCCACACTGAAGCACATTCACTGCAGTTCTTGTTCCACCAAAATATCCTCCATATTCTGAAGAATGACAGTGTTGCAATACCTCAGCAATTTCTTCTTCTGGAAAACATCTTCTTAAAAGTTGATCATGACAGTGCTTGTAGAGGTATGGATCATCCCACAAAAAATGTTTGACTTCGAAAAAGAATTTCTTCTTCTGCTGGTAAATTAATTCAGATGGAATAATATTGCATGCAAGGTAATTAACAATATCAGCATACCATGGAGTATTGGTTGTTTGCATAGCGTATAGCCTCTCATCAGGGAATTCTTCATTGATTGGTTGAAGTTCATGTGATTTTTGAACTTTCAATCGTGATAGATGATCTGTAACAACATTTTCCGAGCCCTTTTTGTCACGAATTTCCACGTTAAATTCTTGGAGAAGCAAGATCCATCGAATCAACCTTGGTTTTGCATCTTTCTTTGAAAGCAAGTACTTGATTGTTGAATGATATGTGTACACAATAACTTCAGAACCAATCAAATATGAACGAAATTTATCAAATGCAAAAACAATTGCTAATAACTCCTTCTCTAATTCATTTGAGTGTCACTTAGAGTTTGACTGGCATCATAGATCACATGTAAGACTTTGTTCTTTCTTTGGCTCATCACTACTCCAATAGCATAATCACTTGCATCGCACAAGATTCCAATCGGGGGTGGAAATTACTGGTGCTTCTGTTAGCTTCTCTTTTAGCAAGTTGAAGGCTTTGTGACATTCTTCATCAAATGTGAAAGTGGATTCCTTTGCCAACAAGTTGCACAAAGGTTTTGTGACTTGAGAAAAATCTTTGATGAAACGCCTGCAAAATCCTGCATGTCCAAGAAAACTACGAATACTTTCTACTGTTGTAGGAGGTGGAAGTTTTTCGATTACCTCAATCTTGGCTCGATCAACTTGAATGCCTTTGGCAGATATATGGTGTCCTAGGACAATTCCTTCTTGTACCATGAAGTGACACTTTTTCCAGTTCAAGATCAAGGTTGTTTCTTTACATCTCTTCAAGACTAAAGACAAGTTAGTCAAACAGTCATCAAATGACATACCAAAGACAGAAAAATCGTCCATGAAAACCTCAATGAATGTTTCTACCATATTGGAAAAAATAAACATCATGCACCTTTGAAAAGTAGCAGGGTCATTACAAAGACCAAAAGGCATTCTTCTAAATGCAAATGTACCATATGGGCAAGTGAAAGTTGTTTTCTCTTGATCCTCAGGTACAATGGGTATTTGATTATATCCAGAATAACCATCAAGAAAACAGTAATAAGGGTGACCTGCAAGTCGATCCAACATTTGATCAATGAACGGTAAAGGAAAATGATCTTTGCGGGTTACCTTATTTAGTTTTCGATAGTCAATGCACACCCTCCATCCAGTGTTTGTTCTTGTGGGAATATATTCATTGTGTTCATTCTTCACTACATTCATTCCTCCTTTCTTGGGCACAACATGTATTGGACTCACCCATGAGCTATCCGGAATTGGGTAAATAATCCCAGCATCTAGAAGCTTTAATACTTCATCCTTTACCACTTCCTTCATATTGGGATTCAGACGGCGTTGATGTTTGACAGTTGGCTTGTAGTTCTCCTCCATTAGTATTTTGTGCATGCAAGTCGAAGGACTGATGCCATTGATATCAGCAATGGACCACCCTAAGGCAGTTTTTTGATCTCTTAGAACTCGCAACAACTTATCTGTTTCAACATTAGTCAATGACAATGAGATGATAACAGGTAGTGTTGAATTATTTCCCAAAAATGCATACTTTAAATGAGAAGGAATTGGTTTAAGATCTAGAGTTGATGGCTTGATAATAGATGGGATTGTGATATCCGTACCTTTCTCTAGCTCTTCAACCTTTCCTTTCTAATCAATCGGTATTGCATCAAGGGCTAAAATACATCTTTCAATATCATCATTATCAAAATCTATCTCTTCTTTTATTAGACATACCTCGAGTGAATCCTCCAAGTGGCTCTTGTCGAAAACTTGTTCAAACAGCTTATCAAGAATGTCAATTTTGAAACAACTATCAGCTTCTGATGGATATTTGATAGCTTTGAATACATTGAAGGTGATTTGTTCATCTTGCACTCTCATGGTAAGTTCTACTTTTTGCACATCAATTAGAGTTCTCCCAGTTGCAAGGAATGGGCGACCAAGAATGATTGGAATATCATGATCTTCTTCCATGTCGAGGACGATGAAATCTGCAGGGAAGATAAACTTATCAACTTTAACCAATACATCTTCAACCATACCTTCAGGATACTTAATTGATCTCTCTGCTAGTTGAAGGGACACGGTGATTGGTTTGGCTTCTCCAAGTTCTAACTTCTTGTACACAGAAAGAGGCATCAGGTTAATGCTTGCACCTAAGTCACACAATGCTTTCTCAAAATGTGAATTCCCAATTGCACAAGGAATTTTAAAACTCCCTGGATCTTTGAGCTTTGGTGGCAATTTCTTCTGTAGAATGGCACTGCACTCCTCGGTTAGACATACAGTTTCATGTTCTTCCAGTTTCTCTTATTTGATAAAATTTCTTTCATGAATTTGACATAATTGGGCATCTGTTCAAGAGCATCTGCAAAGGAATTTTAATGTGCAATTTTTTAAAGATATCAAGAAATTTAGAAAATTGCTTGTCCAGTTTAGTTTTCCTCAATCTTTGTGGAAATGGAATTTCTTGCACATTCGGTGGTCGTGTGTCGGCAGAAGTGTGCTTTAGCTCAGATTCATGTTCCTGTTCATGTGTATGAAACTTCCCTGCTTGTGAGGCAACAGGTTCTGGTAACACTTTTCCACTTTTGAGTCTAATTGCCTGCACATGTTCTCGAGGGTTGGTTTCTGTGTTGCTCGTCAATTCTCCTTGTGCTCTTTCGGCTAGAGTGGTGACAAGTTGACCCATTTGTATTTCTAATTTTCTGATGGATGCTCCTTGGTTTTGGAACTGGTGCTTGGTTTCATTAATGAATTGGTCAGTTCTTGACGCTAATTGGTTTGTGGTAGTGGCTAACTGAGTGACAATGTCCTCCAGGGAAGGTTTCTTTTCTTGGTGCAGTGGAAATCTAGGAGGAGGCTTGATATGGTTCTTGTTGTTGCTCCAAGAGAGGTTAAGGTGGTTCCTCCATCCAGGATTATAGGTGTTGGAATATGGATTATTCTGCGGCCTGTTAAAATTTGACACAAAATCTTCTTCTTCATTGTGAGCATAATTTTTAGAATTGCTTACCAAATGGCAGTTGGCAGTTGAATGTGAGTTTCCACAAAAATCACATGTTGCTGATGTGGACTGAATGGCATTTACCCTCATTGATCCCAGTTACTTGGTGAGAGTAGAGACTTGTGCTGTTAATGTTGTGATATCATCTATCTCGTGCACACCAACCGGCCTTTTCTGTCGTTCAGAAGGCCACTGGTAATTGTTCGACGCCATTTCCTCCAATAGTTGATAAGCATCTTCTGTGGTTTTCGCCATTAAAGCTCCTCCTGCAACTGCATCTACTAAGGTTCTAGTGTTTCCACTCAACCCATTGTAGAATGTTTGAACTTGCAACCATTTGGGAAGTCCATGGTGAGGACACTTCCTAAGCATTTCCTTGTACCTTTCCCATGCTTCGTACAGATTCTCCATGTCGTGTTGCACAAACTGAGTGATTTCATTCCTCATTTTTTGCTGTTTTAGCTGGGGGAAAGAACTTAGCTAGAACTTTTTGTGCTAATTCTTCCCAAGAAGTGATACTACCTTGAGGAAATGAATTGAGCCAGTTCTTCGCCTTGTCCCGTAATGAGAATAGGAATAGTCCCAACTTGATAGCATCTTCTGAAACTCCATTGTGTTTAAAAGTATCACATATTTCTAAAAAATTAGCTATATGTGCATTATGATCTTCACTTGGGAGTCCAAAAAATTGAACCGATATTTGGATCATCTGAATAATTGCTGGTTTAATTTCAAAATTATTTGCAGCAATTGACGGCTTTTGGATGCTTGTGTTGGCACCTAAGATTGTTGGGACAATGTAGTCCCGCAAGGCTTTTGATTCATTTTCTATAAATCCACTAATTTTGCTTTCACCCTTTTCTATCCTAGGCAGTATTTGTAAAGTTTTTCAATTTCAGGATCAAAAGGTAAAAGTGTTGAGTTCTTACTCCTTGTAACTCTTTTTGATTTTTTATGTTTCTCAATTTTGAAAGTAAACGGAAAAGAAAAAAAACAGTTAGGAAAAAAAATTTACCACAGTAAAAATAATTATTATTTACCGTCACAAAAAATAAAAAGCTTGCGAGCAACCAAACGTTTTTTTTTACCAAGGTGATTTTTTTACTACAGTAAAATATTAACACATATAAGACATAATCTCAAATTAACAATAGGGTTAACTGGTATTGATATTAATTAGTTTTATTCCCCGACAACGGCGCCAAAAACTTGTTGTGGTTAAATTCGCAAGTGCACGAAATCGTAACAAGTAATAAAGTGGTAGATAGGGTTGTCGATCCCAAGAGGAATAAATAATTAATTACCAAAAGTAACTAACTCTAGTTTTATTTGAGAAATTGGATTTCAGATTGTTCAAGCAAAAAGATTAACAATTTACTAACTACAGTAAAAATATTTAACAAAGTGGGCGTTGAGACAATAGAATAACAAGGGTATTTCAATAAATAAGAGTAGACAATGAGAGAAGAGTTGGGAATCATGATTTCACCGTCATTAGTATGATCTAACTTTTAATTAAGTATATTATTACGAGTTTCACGTTCAAAATTGTTGTTGGTTATCACCATTTATACTTTATATACTCTTTCTCAAGTTATACATAAATTCTACAGCTTTACAACTAGAAAATGAGTCTAGTTACGAAGATGTGCACATGTATGTTCGGTGGTGATTTTATCAACCACGTGAAAACGATAGATATATTTCTATTCTATTGAGAATACACGGTATTTACTTCAAAGCTATTTCACGAAAATCTCATCTCGGTTTCAATTCGATCATTAGTTCATCCAAAAGTTGGCCTGAATTTTAGAAGCATTATATTCACAAATAAATACACCAACTATTTTGACATCATAACAATACATTTTAATTAAAGGTTAGATCATCGTAATTAGGCTACGTCACTATCCCAGCAAAGTAAATTTAGCACACAATGGAGTATAGAACAAAACTATAAGATAAATATAACATCATAAAGTAAAGAGAGAAAAGTAAAGAGAGTTTAGAGATCGTTACACATTTTTACTTTCGTAAAGCCTCCGGTGAACTCCCCCGTACAAACTCCGAATTACTCCCCCAAAATTACAAACTACTAATGAATACTACTACTATAGAAAGACTACTAAGTGAAAAGAAAATAAAGAAGATTGGTGTGTTGAAATATGGAAAATGTGAGGTCTATTTATAGTTGAAGCAAAAGCATAAGACGACATCTCGACCGTTCATCTCGTTTTGATCCAATGGTCCAAAGTTGTCACAAAAGTCATCTAATTGATCACAAAAGTCATCTAATTGGTGAATTATTGATCAAAAAAGTCATGACACTCTAGAGTCTTCCATTTGGAAGCTTGCAAGACTGAATGTAGACCATTGATTAGCCATTTTGATCTGACGATCATCGAGCGCGTGAGTTGCGTATGTACGTTTCAGCTTTGCGCAACTTCACCGTTTGGTCATAACTTTCTCTCCAAATGTCAGAATCACAAACCGCTTGTTGCGTTGGAAACTAGACATCTGTGGCTTTCTAGTGATATAAAGAACCAAACATAACTCATTCTACACATGTGTCGGTGAATTTGTGAAGTTTCGGTTCTTGATTGACAAATCATATTTCAACCTACTAAACATGAAAACAAACATAAATATACCACGAAACTATCAAGAATAATCAATTAAACAAGTGTAAAAGTATGATAATTATGAGTATTTCCCAAGCTCATCACACTTCCTTCAACTCGGGTCGCGTCGTCGTGATGTTCGTTTTTGTCTGGAGGGTTTGGCTATCCTTCGAGTTGTGTTTATTCCCGTATATTCTGAGGGGGTTCTTTAAGTCGTGCCTTGTCCGAGTAGCTGCGAAATTGTTCGAGTTATTTATTTCTTTATTTCGTTATACTGAGACTGTAGATGAGAGGTATTTTCCCTTTGACCCTTCCTTGTATTCACTCGCTTCCGTATTGTTTTGTATTGTCTTTCTTTCTCAAATATATTTTTCCTAAGTGTTGGATACTACCACATGGGAGTCCCTTATCGTGGGTCCCGTATGATTCGGGTGGAGTTAGCCAATTTAGGGGGTCGGTGCATTGGCATGGGGGGGGGGGGGGGGGGGTTCTCGTGACTTTCCTTGTGGGTATCTCCGATCGTAGCTGACTCTGGGTCGTGATGGAAATATACCCGAGTCTTTTGATCCGGGTCATATACCCTTATTGGGGTATTGGCTGGTTGTGACCTAGGGGTACCTTCTCCGGGTATTTAGATCGTGTACCATTATTGAGGCGTTTGTTGGTCATGACCCAGGGGTACCTTTTCCCTAGCCCTTAGTTGTTTTGTGGGTTATCCGTTTTGCCTCTTTCCGAGGGCATGGCGTATTATGCATCATCAGGAGTCCCCTAGTTTCGAGTGTATTTCGTAGAAATCACTTGGAACTATTAATGAGTGATGTGTTGTCATGCGTTTTCTAAAATTGTGGTCCTGCATGTACCACGTGGCGCTAAGCTGGCCATGCATCTAGAACACCAATCCAACTTCTCCGCCTATAAATGATGGGACTGGCAATTTTTGTCTTCATTCATCCGAGTTCCTTTTGCTTTCTTTCTTTTTCTCTCTTCTTCTTTCTTTCAAAAATTCCTGCCGATTTAATGGCATCACATAGTAGTTCTGGGGAGTAGGCTGGCGACATGGAAAGATGTAGGGCAGCGTCAGATGTAGTGATTATGGAGGTGGCGGCATCTCATGTAGCTGAAGGGACTTTGTGGCGACATCGCACCGCCTTTGGGATGGTGGAGACGTCCTCCAAAAGAGCAAAGAAATCGATGGTTGTAGTGGCACCACCTAGGGTTCTGATGGAAGGGGTGAAGAGCACGGTGAGGTCACGTGAGGAGGTCGTGGCTGAGTTTACCAAGTATAAGGCAGATACCACTGGCTTGGAAATTGAAGTGCCTTGTGAGCACGAGAAGGCTACCTCTTCTCGTGAGGGTTACTACACGGTCTACTTCCTTCAGATCAAGGCGGGGTTGGGATCCTTTAGTCCGGCGTTCTATCAAGTGGTATTTAAGACTTGCACGCTCTGTCCGTGTCAACTCTCTCCCAATAAGTGGTCGACTCTGGTAGCCTTCATCTTTATCTGCTCGGCTTACAATTACCCTTGTCTAGTGCACCAATTTTTTTGGGCCTTTGATTTGACGAGCTCCGCTGGGAACAAACTCTTTTACACCTTCTCCATGCGAAAGTCCACTAAGAGGGTCCTACACGATCTTCTGGTGTCCCATAGCAGCCAGAAGGAGAAGTTCTTTTTCATTCGTCATTCCACCAAGGACATCCTGCAGGGAGTTCCAAAGGTGTGGAATTTGGACCTTCGAATCCCCGCTAAGAATGATATCGCGGAAGCTACAGACCAGCTTTCAGCGAATGGGTTCTTCCGACAGGGCTTCAGCTGGAATGAAATGTCACGGGTTAAAGTCTTCTCATCCCTTAACGCTGATTGTGGCTTGAACGAGGTTACTGCCCCGACTCCATTCATCAGGGACAAGCATCTTCAAATAAATATGTCTTTGCATAATTTTCCAAGACATCTTTTCTTCAGGTTTTTTTTCCTATTGTTGAATCAAGCTTTTACTATTATATTTTTCTTCAGCTTGCAGAAGCAGTGATGGACAAGCTAAAGTGCGAGGCGCTCCACTCTCGTCCTCCCAAGAAATAAAAAGCGATAGCCCAGAAGCCTCGGAGGACTAGGGGATCGGCCACTTCAGCTGCGTCGGTGAATGAACCATTGGAGGAAGAGAGTGGTGCTTGTGAGGCCCTGTCTCATATGAGCCAATCGAGTGAGAAGAAAGTGGGTCCATCCGCACAGAAGAGTCCCGTGGAGCAAGACGAGGTATCTTCCAAGGACACGTTTACTCTGGTGCAAGATTCTAACAAGGAGGTGATTCTATCTGCCCAGGTCGGGGAAAGCCCTACACCCCCCCCCCCCCCCCCCCATTTTCTGTCGATTTGCCTGAAGGGTCCAGGGAAGGAGATGAATGGCTTGTTGATTTGTACCAGGCCCAGAGTGCGACGGATATTGGTGGGGCTATGGGAGGCGAGCCCTCAGCGCCTTAATTTCCAACTATTATGGTGGAGTCGGTTGTAGAGAGGTCATCGTCTCCCGTGCTTGAGCATCGTGAGGCCGAGCCTTCTGATGCTTCGGTGGTTTCTGGTCTAATGGCCTCTGCTGAGGAAGTTGTTACTTGGGGCACCGTTGTGCCTCCTTCTTTGTAGTATCTTCTAAAAGGTGCTGTGAATCTGGGAGAACATGCTCTTGGTCTTTCTTGTAAGGTGGCATCTTTGGCGTCTTCCCCGACCCCTTCTCTTTGGCTACCAACTCATATTCTTATGGTTGGGAATACAATTTTAATATATTATGCCCTTGTGATTCCTTACTTAGAAACTTTTGGATTTTTCACATGGGTACCCGTTTTCACTTCGTACGAGAGGTTTCGACCTCCCTCTTTTTTGTTAGGTGTTTACGAGCATAGTGTTTTGAGAGTTTCTCCATTTTTCGCGCGTGTAGCCACAGCCATCGTACTTAGAAGTTGTTTTGACCCCCTTTAGGTGAGTACCCGTGGACATCGCTTGTGGAAGTCTTTACAATCTTTTAGAGTGTTTGTGAGAGTTATGCCGTGAGGGTGCTTAATTTAGTTTTGATGCTCGAGGCTACCACAATTAGAAATTTTTTGATTTCTTACACAATCACTCGCAGACCCCGTGGACGCTGCCGTTGATGGAAGTCGTGGAAATGGGTTCTCGAGGTGGTCATTGTCTTGAATCATCCCGCATGTTGGTCTGCTCAACTGGTAGTCTTAGGAATTGGCCTTTATTAAATGGGAAGAGACGTGGGGAGTTGAAGCGACGATCTATCTCCCCTAGGGTGACGTTTGACATTCTAGGGCGGCAATGATTCGAGGAGCGTGGCGGTTCCGAGGGGTCGCGAGTGGGAACCTGGTGGGTCCTACCGTTTGAATCGTGGACAGGAACTTGACCCAGTTAGAATTGTGAATCGTCTATTCTACCTATAAAAGTGCAATCATCTTCTACCTTTCTCCTCAAACTCTCCTTCTTTGCTAACACATCTTTGTGCAAACAAAAAATATTTCTTCAAGTTTTGCCACTTTCACAGCCATGGTTTCCCGCACCACTTCTGTGATTTCAAGCAAAAAGAACTCTCATAGTTCTCTAAATTCTATGCTTTATCCATTCTGTTGTAGTGCTACGGCATCCTGGCATAGTCGTCGCTGAAGGGCGACTATTTCGCCATCTGTTCGATTTGCTTCAGGGCGTGGTGCGAGAAGTCCCCGTTATGGTAGCGCAGGTGGCGGAGGCTCCTCGATTCCGTCGGTTAGCATGGCGGACCGTGTGCTTACGGTGTTTTCTAGTCTTGCACCTTACCAACCCCCCGCAGATGGTGCCGTTTTCACACGGGAGATTCTGGAGCCCAAGCGTATGACGGGTAGCCTCCGAGTCAGATCCACTGCGTCAGTTGTAACCTTGGAGGAGGCTTGTACCTTTGTTGGAGTTGTTCAACATTTTCTTGGATCATGTAGATGTAATCATTCCTTCTAGCCTACAGAGGACGTATGATCCCTGTTAATAGTTACTTTATTGTGTGAGAATTTGGGGGGAGGGAGTGGGTAACAACGCCTTGACCGGGTTTGAAAAGAATCTTAGCCACTAATTATTCTCCCTCCTTATTCTTTTCTGGTTCTTTTCCAAAAACAATGTCTATCTTATTCTTTGAATTTTGTCCCCTTCTTATAGGGGCTAATATTCATACAAGTGAGATTTTTCTGGGGACAGATGTCCCATACTTGGGAGACAAATATTGAATGTTGGTTTCTAATATTGACAACTGTCTCTGAAGATGCTGATATAGCTTTCTGATATGTCTGCTATCGGGCATAGTTGGACGTGTGTCTCCCTCGTGCTAAGCCAATTTTGTTGGTGGCCTTATCATTTTAAGAAGATAAGATTATGACGTATATCATTTCCTTTTGTCCCGATACCATGCTTCTGATAGGTGAAGAGTCACGATACCTTGCTTTTGATATAAAAATTTATCTGAGAGAATATATTTCCCCATACCTGCTTTTGGTATATTTTCCTTGGTGTCATGATTCACGAGGGGGTAGGTCTCGAGTGATACGGTAAGTGCGAGAGTATCGTATCCCTAGGAGGTGTTCATGAGACTATCTAAAGCTCTTGATACCTCGCGCGTGATTTGTACTCTATGAAATACTTATCATGAGAGATAGAACACCGTATATCCAGTGTTAGAAGCACATTTAAGTCATTCGATATCGGGGTGACCTCTAGGATGCTTAGGAGGCATCGTGGAGTAAGTATGGGCTTTTGAAAAAAGCCTACCGTTAACAGTAGCCCCCCCCCCCCCCCCAAATTCCTATTGTTTTCTTTTATGAGGCAATAGGAATTTGAAAGCAGTTGTGTATACGTGGTCCCCATTTCTCTTTTCTTTTCTTTTTTTTTTTGATGACGTGACATTAATTATTAATGTCGTGTCTCTTGGAAGTGGTGCATTACGGGTAGTTACGTTTCTTCATCGTGGGAGGTGTAACAGTCGTAATTCTTCGGACTTTGTGCCAATATAGAACGTGGCCTTAATAGAGAGCAGGTTTTGAAGCCACGTGTAAGAGAAGTGGTGTCGTGGGATGTGAAGAGGGGTGTTAGTGGGTAATTAATACCCGTTCGTTCTTAGGGTTATAAATACCCTTTTCCCCCAAAATTCTTCTTCACACTTTGCAAGCTTCCAATTTATTCACACTGTGCAATTTCGCAAATTCCTCTGCAATTTATCAGTTTTTTCAAGCTTCCCAGTTTTAATGGCGTCTATCTCTACTACCGACTTAGTCTCCACGGATTCCGTCTCCGATGTCGTTGGCTTCTCATCCGCTTCTGTTCCTCCCGTGGTGACGGGGGCCCCTTCTTTAGTTTCTCGCAAGAGGGGCGTGGCAGTGATGATGGGGGCAGGTGGTAGCGAAAGTTCTAAGAAGGCAAAGAAATCCACGAAACAGTCCGACAAGGGCGGTGTTCTGCGAAATAACCAAAAAGCTGAGGTTACTAACAGTACCGCTACCCGAGAGGAGATTAAGAATCTATGTATCGAGTATGGTGCGTTGGGTCGGAATGTGATGGTGGTAATTCTGATAACTGACCAGAGGGGTAACTCTCCTCCCGCCAAACACCTTACAGTGTATTATTCTCAGATGAGGGCGGGTTGCGTTCGTTCTTCCCACCCTTCTACTGTGAAATCTTCAAGTTTTGTGACGTGTCCAAGCCAGCTTATCCCCAATTCTCTTACGGCTCTAACACTGTTTGACTTTTGGTGTTTAGTTAGGGGGATTGAGTGTACGAAGGAGAGATTCTTCGATATTTACAAGTTGAAACTTTCCCCCGGGGGGGGGGGGGGGGGAGGCTCTTTTTTACTAGGATGATCGCATTTTCGAGGGAAATGTTAACTCGCATAGTACCTGGAAGAACAAGTTTTTCTACATTTGTCCTACCAAGGGGGAGTGGGATATGCCATATATCTTGAGGGAGCCCCAATTCCAGGAGAGGGTTATGGACAATACCCTAGTCTTCTCGCCAGTATTTGCGGTGAAGACATTAGTTGAATCAGAGAAGTTCGTAGCTCTTTGTCGGACGGCGGGCTTGCGGTATATTGCCCCGATAGATAAGATTGAGAAACCTTTGTCTATCCCCGCAGGTTACGCCAGTGCTTTTGGTAAATCTTATATGAACTTTGCCTTCGTAATTTTATGATATTTTTTAATTATCGGAAATTTATCTGACCTTGATCTTTTCACACCGGAGGTGTTGAGACCGTTTATGGTGGAAGGTGCTGGCACCTATGGTGGGGTGCAAAGTCCCGAGGATACGGAGGTCCAAAAAAATACTTTGGCCTTGGGGAAGGTTGAGATTCCCGATGTCGCGGAGGCTATTGTTAAACGGGTGCGTACTCATTCTACTGTCTCGACGACTTTGTCTCGGTCGTCGAGTGGGACATCGGATGCTCCTGATGAGGGAGGTTTAGATGTGACTTTGTGGGATGCTGCCGTCGTTGTGGCTTTTTTCCTAAAGGGGGCGGAAGATGGCGTGGGGATTGGCGGGATGTCTTTACCACGATTTACCGTTGCTCCTCTTATTTCCACTGGTTCTGTCGTGGGTGTTACGATGGGCCCATCTACCATTCCTTCGGATATTGTAGATTTATCTTCATCTGATAAATCAGCGGCGTCAATGAATTCGGTGGATATACTTTTGGCGACACCACCGGCTAGCCTTACCTCTCCTTATCATGCTTCGTTGGTACCTGCTATTACTACCGCTTAGGTATTGGGTAAGTGTCCTTTATGGATCGTTTCTCAGGATTGTTAATAGAATTTTTGTTCAATCTTTTACTTATGAAAAGGTATATTAACAGATAAGGGGAAAGATCCAATTATCAAGGGCGAGGGGGCGTCATTGATGGAGGATGCCTTTGATTTGGGTAAGCCTCTGAGTTTTGACATTTCCTAATTGGTTTATGAGTTATGGAGTAGTTTTCTTACTGAGGTATGGTTGGTACGCAGGGGATGAGTTTTTTAATTTGGGGGGGGGGGGGGGGAGTCTTCTCCCTCGGCCCACAACATTCTACCTTTGGGTTCGGTGTCCGAGGAAGTGGCTTTCCTGTTGGAGGAGTTGATGTCCGTGGCCCCGTCATTTGCCGATCGCCTCGCTCGAGTTCGTTGGCAGCCATTCAGTCTGATAGTCCTGTTATTACTCAGGTTCCTCTATCGGAGGGGTTACTATTAAGGGGACCTTCTTCCTCCAATTTTCCTATTTTGGGACAAGTGCCTAACGTGGAGGGAGTGGAGGCGGCTCTTGGGACGATAACTCGATTCTTTGCTTCAACCAGTTCTCTGCCCATGGATGGATGACCCTTCTTGCAAGCATGCGTCAACTGGATGGCTATAATGGCAAGTGTCTTTTCCTCCCCCTCTTTCGGAAGCTGCATGAGAATGCCACCACTGCTGACGAAAGGTTCTAGAAGATGGAGGAGGAGAATAAGGCTCTGCGGGAGCGGTTAGAGAAGTATGACATGACCTGGTCGAAGGCCACGATGCAGATACAAGATTTGGGGGCCGAGAACAAGCGACTCCAGACATCAGTATCGAAGTGGAGGCTTCGGGTATGCTCTTGAAGGAGAAAGTGGGGTTCCTCGAGGAAGAGAAGGTCGTAGGCATTTTAAGGCAGAAGGAGTTGGAGCAGAATCTGTCCCAAGCTCTTTTTCAGGTGGAGACTCTGACAGAGGAGATAGCGAAGACTCCGGTTTTGGGGGGTATTTTTCCCGAAGAGTTGCAACAGAAGTTGATTGCCGCTACTAAGTTAACTCAGGAGAAGACCATTCGTCAATGCCAAGAATTTTATGCCCGTAAGAACCATGGGTATTTGATAGGGCATGTGTTGTGGGGATTCCTCCAATGCTTTGGGCAAGTGCGAAGGAAGATTGCCCCTAACGCCGATCCCTGCCAGATAAATATTCTGGAGATGCAGAAGCCCACGCTAGAGCAAGCTCTCTCCCTCTTTGAGAAGCATAGCTCCCACTTTCCTCCTTCCTCGGAAGCTCCCACTCGAGTTCCTATTACAACTATTGTTCTGAGGCCCCATGTTCGGGGTAATGTGCCTCCCGTGTCTTCTCCTCCGATAACTGCTCGTGTCATTGTTCTATCGGGCTCATCTCCAACTCCCGTGTCTTCTCCTCTAATAACTGCTCATGTGGCTGGTCCATCGGGCTCATCCCCAACTATCGTGTCTTCTCCTCCGATAACTGCTCATGTAGCTAGTCCATCGGGCTCATCCCCAACTATCCCTTCCACTACCGCTCCTCCCTCTCATTCTTAGGAGTTTTTTTTTATGTAATGGTAGTATCCCACTTTGTACTTTTGTGAATTTCTTGGGTTTGTAATAAAATTTGTCCTTTTGCTTGTCTTTATTCTTGTCATTATATATATAAGTTAAATGAATCGCAATGCGTTCCAACATCTTAGGGACTTGAACTTTCATTTTTTAATGTCTTGGGATAACCTTAAAATTTTTGACTCTATCTTGAAGTAAATAAGATAATACTTGCGTGTCTTCTTCTACCCGAGGGAAGGATGTTGAGAAGGAACATCGATTTTGATCTTTTAGGAGGTAATGACACGTGTCTTTTAGTGTCTTTTTGCCACTGGTTAGAATTATCGCGGGATCGGAATGGTCCTTTCCTTAGGGGCGGGTCCCTTATCTTCAATATATATTTCTACTCTTCTAGACAATCATTTTCAGGAAGTCCAGACAAATAAGGCAATGTTTCTGTGTCACTCTTACCTAAAAGAAATTTCCATCATTTTGCTTCTTGTCATTTTCATCATTTGGCGTCTTTGTGTCATGCTAACAAAAGGTAAGTCTTACCTTTAGCAAGCTAGGTATTTTTTTTGACTCCTCCTCGTTCTTACTATTCCCAAGGTGATTTTGTTTCCGTTCAGAGACCCCATTTTATCCGCGTGGTATGTCGTGCTCCCGACAACATTTTCACGTCACATTATAGGCGAACAAAGGGTGGTCTGTCTTCCATCTTTAGGGGTCCTTCTCCTACCACGTCTCTCGCGCAGCTTTGTGCAGATATTTTATTAACACATAACATAAGGGAGGTGTTTATGAGTAGAGAAGTGTACCTTCTGATAGATCGCTTCTCGGTGTTCAGTACTATTACTTTCAATCCTCAGGTTTTGATAGGTGGGGGTCGAGTGGGATTTGCCATGAGTACGGAATCTCTGGATTGCGTGGCGTCTTTATTCCTGGAGTAAAATTTGAATCTTGGTAGGTACGATATCGTGTTACCCCGAGCTAATCAAAGGGCTTATGATCCTCCCGTAGGGTACATGACAATGTACTCGGATCAGATTCGCTGTGGTCTGCGTATGTTCTTTCACCGTTTCTTACAATTGCTTTTCTAGTACTGGCAGATATATCCCAGCTAACTTACGCCCAACTCCTATCGTTATCACGTGGGGTATGTTTTTTGTAGTGGACTTTTGGATTTATCAGTCACACCTTATCGGGTGGGTAGTGTTTTTATTTTAAGGCCTTGCCCTAACGGGCTTCCTTTCTTTAGTTTAGTATATCGAGATCATCGTCAGTCGTTCACAACTATCACCTGGCGTGTCACCCCTCGTGACGACTGGAAGAACCACTTCTTCTTTTTGAGGCCGAGGGATGGGTTAGCTTTTTTGTGGGGTGTGCCCACTTGCTGGGGGCTGGGGTACGTTGTTCCTAGTCCTGAGGCAGCCGTTCAAGAGGCAAGGGTTTTACAAGATAGTCAGTTGTTTGAGGGAATTTATGATGTTTGCGGTTTGTTAGAGTTATCTGATGCTTTAACTATGGCGGGGTTGCAAGAAGGGGAAGCCTCGCGAGAATTTCCACCCCGCTCACTGCATACCAACTTTTTCTTTCGTAATATCTCTCTTTTTCTCTATTTGGTGATTGGCTTTAGCTAGTCTTCTGTAACTTACCTTGAACTCAAATATTATTTTTACAGGGCCCAAAATGGAGTTCTTTATCGTGAAGGCTCCTGATAGAATCTCCCTGAGTAGTGCCTCTGGGGGAATCCAAGTAGCGGGGAAGGACGAGAATTCTTATACTTCGGTATGGGTTTAGCTCCGAATAACTTTCTGCAGTGTTTGGTAGGGGATCCATCATCTCTAACGATAAGGGATCCTGATGTAGAGGTAGGAAATCAATGTCAGAGGATTCCAAGAATAGGGGAGCCTATGGTGAGTTCGGGTCCGTTCCTCTCACTGGAATTAGGTTCCCAGCCTATCGAGGAGAGATGTGTTCTAGAAGTGGATCTTTCTCTCGGCTTTGGGAGGAGCGCGGTAAACATTGTTGAGGAACGTGTATCGCTTCCTCCCGAAAGGGGATCTCAAGCTAGGGAGATGATTAGGGGGAAGCATCGACGATGCTAGGGCGTTTCCTTGGAATTAATCCTGACATGGTTTTTTACCGGACCTTTGTAAGTAGTTTGTTGAATGAGTTAGACTATGTCATGCTAAGTACCCTTTCCTTGTCTTCCTTGCAGGATTTGGCTTGTAAGGACCTTTGTGAGGTATAGTTTCCTTTCTTTCCACTTTCTTGGAGTAACCATTATTTTGATGTTTTGCTCATTCTTCTCCTCTTTTATTCTTTGTAGCTATTTATGGTGATCGACACCGTGGGCTCTCAGAGGGATTAAGTCTCATCAGAAATAGAGCTGATATATCGTCATAAGGAAGATCTGGAGAGAGAACACTTACTAACCAGGCAGAAGGTAGAGGAGCTCGTGGTTGATAATAAAATTGCATGAGATACCCATAGGGGAGCTTTGAAGAGTGTGGTGGAGAAGTCATGGGACGTAAAGCGATGCATATCGTTGGAGCGGGCGTGGGTAGCTTGCGTAGAAGAAAGAGTGGTAGACCTTCGTGACAAACTTCGAATTCTAGCGGAACGACTTTCTGTGGTTTTGGAGGAAAAAGACGCGGCGCTCCAGAAGGTAACGGAGGTGACTCAGAGGCATGAGGTAGCTCTGGTGTTAGCCTGGGCTCAAGCGGTGATGGATATATCCAACTCTCTCCACCAGCGAGATACACTCCGGGAGAAGTTCAGGGACATAGTGCGCATAGGATATAAGCTGTGCGAGGAGGTTGTGCGATCCATTCCTGATTTCCCTATAACTGTTGTTATCCCTCGTTTAAATATCGTGCCCTTGTTTCCGGGTGCCCCATTGGTTCTATCTTTGGAGCCCGTACCAGTTTCAAAGGGTTTGGTTGAACCTTCCATTGATATGGCCGAGTCGATGGACCTATCCGAGGAGCACCAACGCTGGTTGATCCGAGAGGGAAAACGCCCCATGAAGGATCTTTGAGCTTCCCCTGCTGTTTATTTTTTGTGCCTTGGGTGTACAAAGTTAGATGGAAGCGAGGGTATTAGCTTCTAGGAATATGCATATTCTGTGTTGTTTTTTTTTGCGTGTTTGTAGATAGATGACGTCGTAGGATAGGTTTGCTTATAGTCTATTTAAGACTATAATTTTGTAATGGCAAGGCTATTCCTCTTCTGTTATTATACGAATCATCTATTGTAAACACCATTTTATTTAGATATAGAGTATGTTTACATCAAGCATAGTACTTTCTCAGGCTATAGGTGTTCCATGTGTTGTGGAACACTTTCCCCTCGTGGTTTTCTAGTAAGTAGGTAGCCCCTCCGATGATCTTGGCTATCTTGAAGGTCCCTCCCATTTAGGCTGCAGTTTCCCTACGTTCTTGGAGGCTTCCACTCTTTTAAGTACCAAGTCTCCTACTTGGAAAATTATGGCTCTTACCTTGGAGTTATAGTGTCGCGCCATGTGTGCCTTGTATTGTTCCATTCGAATGGCCACGCGAGCCCTCTTCTCCTGTAGGAGATCTAAGGCTAGGGCAAGATTAGAGTTGTTGCTTACTTCCTCGTACGCTCGGACTCGCCAACTTTCCACCACCACTTCAGGGGGTACGATGGCTTCGTTGCTGTAGGTCAAGCTATACGGGGTTTCTCCCATGGCGGACCTTTGAATGGTCCTATATGCCCATAGAATTTCGGGAATTTCTTCTACTCACCTAGCCTTGTGCCAATCCAACCTTGCTTTCAAGTTTTTTTAGCAAGGTTTGATTAGTTTTTTCCACTTGACCGTTGGCTTGGGGATAACCTACGGACGCAAAGTGAAGCTTTATTTCCCAGTGATCACACCATTTCTCTAAGTCTTGGCTTGTAGATTGGAGTGTGTTATCACTAATTAGGTATCGGGGTATACCAAAACGGCATATTATGTGCCTCCATAGAAAGTTAATGACGGCTCCCGAGGTGACTCTAGCCATTGGTTCTGCTTCCACCCATTTAGTAAAGTAGTCTATGGCTACTAACAGGAACTTTTTTTGGCCCACATTGGGGATCAGGCATCCTACTATGTCGATTCCCCACTTTGCAAAAGGGCAAGGACTTGGTCCCGATACCCAAGGTACCGCATGCTGATGGATTCTACGAGCAAAGATCTGGCATGCTTTGCATCACTTTGCATGCTCCAGGCAGTCTTGGTCCATCGTTGGCCAGTAGCAACCTTGGTGGACGATGCGTCCGGTCATGCTTTCTCCCCCCGTGTGGCTCCCGCAAGAGCCTTCGTGAATATATCTAATAATTTGTTTCACTTCCCCCTGATTTAGGCATCTAGCGTGGGGGTGAAAATAGGATCGCTGGAATAGGATACCTTCATGAAGGAAGTATCAGGCTACTCGTCGGGCCATGGTTTCTTGTTCAGCTTTGTTCATGGTATATTCTTCCTGGTGCTCTAGGTTAGCTAGGATGGGACTCATCTATTCATCTTTGGCCGAGTTTACTGTGGTGTTTACTTGGTTTCTGCTTTCTCTGATTATGTGGCCTGAAGAAGAGTAATGCATCGGGTGTGTATCATAGAAGTCTAAGAGGCTATTTTAGATAGAGCATCCGCTTCTTGGTTATCAAAGCGGGAAATTTGGATGATCTCACAGCTTTCGAATAAAGCGTGCCTTCGATGGACAACTTGTAAATAGCTGCGCATTCTTTCTTCTTTTGCCTCGTAGGCACCATTTACTTGTTGTACGATCAACTGAGAATCACTGTGAATTACTCTGATTCCCCCATCTTAGGCCAATCTCATTATTATCAATAAGGCTTCATATTTTGCTTCATTGTTGGATAGGGGCTAATCGAGCCTAACGGCGAAGTACAAGGTTTCATCCTCTACTAAAGTGTTAGACATGTCTACCTCTGCCCCACCATGGGTGGATTTAGAGGATCCATCAACGAACACGTGCCATATGGGCCGGTTTTGCATGACTTCTATACCTTCCATATCCATGACAAAATTCGCTAATACCTGAGCTTTGATTGAGGGTCTGAGGGGCATATGAGATGTCGTACTCGGTGAGTTCAATGGCTCATTTTATCAACCTACCTAAAGTCTCGGGCTTGTTGAGAATGGTTTGCGAGGGTATTTAGTTAGCACTGTGATTGGATGTGAAAGGAAGTAGAGGCGTACCTTACGCGTCATTGTTACAAGAGCTAGTACTAATTTTTCGAGTTGGGAATACCTCCCTTCTGCTCCCTGTAGCGTTTTGCTAACGTAGTACACAGGGCGTTGTTCCCTGTCATGTTCCTTGACCAACATAGCACTCACGGCTTCCTCTCCGACCGCTAAGTATACGAACAACTCCTCTTGAGGTGTCGGTTTTACTAGCAACGGAGGACGGATTTGGTAGCTTTTTAATTCTACGAGGGCACCTTTGCATTGTTCGGCCCACTGGAAGTCTTTGACATTTCTTAGGACCTTGAAGAAAGGTAATCTTTTGTCGGCCAATTTGGAAATGAACCAGCTCAAAGATGCCATCCTCTCCGTTAACTTTTGGACATCTTTGACAGTTCTGGGAGAGGGCATATCGATGACAGCCTTGGCCTTCTCGGAATTCATTTCTATCCCCTTCTCCGCGATCATGAATCCTAAGAACTTTCCCCCTTTGATACCGAAGGAGCATTTTCGGGGGTTAATCTTCATCGCAAATTGGTCTATTATTGTTAATGCCTTACGGAGGTCCTCGGGGTGGTCTTACGCTCGGAGACTTTTAACAAGCATGTCATCGACGTATACCTCCATTGATTTCCCAAGAAGGCCCGCAAACATGAGGTGTACCAGGCGTTGGTATGTGGCTCCTGCGTTTTTCAGGCTAAATGGCATCACCAGTTAACAAAAGGTTCCTACCTTAGTGATGAAGCTAGTTTTATCGTGATCTAAAGCAGCCATGCGGATTTGGTTATACCCTTGGTCTCCGTCCATTGTGGATAGTAAGGCGCATCCTGCCGTGGAGTGTACCAACTTATCTATGCTGGGGAGGGGATAGCAGTCCTTAGAGTAGGCATTGTTCAGATTGGTGATATCGACGCACATTCGACATCGTCCCCCGATCTTAGGAACGAGGACCACATTGGCTAACCATTTCGGATATCGAACTTCTCGAATATGTCGTAGGTTAAGCAATCGATGTATTTCAGATTGGATGATTTTGTTGCTGTCAGGGCCCATGTTTCTCTTTTTCTGTTGTATGGGTTTTGGCTTTCGCCTTCACATTCAGAAAGTGCTGACAGGCCTGATCACTTATCTTTCCCGGGGGTCCACCTTCCCAAGTGAAGAGATGGTTAAATTGTTTGAGCATGGACACTATTCCATCTATTATTCCCGAACTCATCTCTGTTCCTATTTTGACTGTCTTTGTAGGATCTCTTTCTACTATATTGATCATCTTTAGTTCCTCAACCGGTTGTACATTTGATTCTTCATCCATCTTATGATTTTTGGTGGGTGTAGCAGTATCCCCTTCGCTTTTGGAGGGTATAGCATTCATACGACATTCTCTGGCTTTGACTTGACTACCCCTAACTTCCCCTATACCTGAAGGTGTGGGGATCTTAACATTCAAATGAAGGGTAAAGGGGATGGCTTCGAAAATTTGTATAGATGGTCGTCCGCATATGGCCTTGTATGTCCGGGAGGATGCCTCCACCACACAGAATTTGGTGGGTTCAGTTCGTCTCATGTCGCCTTCGCCCCAGAACATGGGCAGGGTGATTGTTCCCAGAGTGCGACATACCTCTCCTGAAAACCTACCACGGGAATTTCGGCCGCTTCCATGCGTTCTTTCTTTAGTCCCATCGCTAGGTAGGTTGGCAGGAAGAGAACGTCCGCCGATTTGCCTGTATCAATAAGGATACGATGGACCTCAATACCAAAGATAGTGGCTTCGATGACTAGTGGGTCCTCGTGAGGATACACTATGCCTTTTAGATCGTTTGGCCCAAAGGCAGTAGTGGGCATCTTTGCTCTTTGTATTGAACATACAGGCGGACCTCGTTCTACACGTCGGGCTTCTTTTAAATATTTCTTCTTCTTTCCAGGGGGTGACACAAAAATATATCCTCCTTCAATCATGTTTATCGTTCTGCCTGAGGGGGGATTGTCCTCGTAAGATTCTGGAGGTGGAGGCAAACCTTGAGAAGAGATATCTTCACGATACTTCGTATTAGGTTGCTTTTCTTCTGCGGAACCCTCGGATCGAATCCTCTTCCAGACATTTGACTTACGCATTTCTTGGTTGTTTTCCTTTAAGTAGTTTGCCAAGTATCCAACGTTGAAGAGCCGATGTATCTCGTTTGTCAAGGTAGTGCAAGCATCTGTATCGTGCCCGTACGCTTTATGATATTTACAGAATTTACCCGTATCTTTCTTCTCATAGGGCCTTCTAACAGGCCGTGGCCAGTGTAAGTCAGCACTTCCTTTCATCACATTGAGCACTTCCGCAGGGGTTATAGTTAAAGGGGGTAGTGGTGCGGGTTGTAGGTGTCGTTTCACCGTATTCCCTTCATCCCTACGTCTGGGGGGTATTTTTCCTTCTTTAACTTTGTGCTGGGACCTATTTTCGTGCTCTTGATCATTAGTCTCTGACTTTATCTTAGAATTTTCAGCTTCTTCCATGATTATATAGATTTCTGCTTTGTGCATGAGTTCGTTCATATCCTTAACTTGGTTACCCATAAGGAATCTGAAGAAGTCCTCCGTTTTGAGCCCTTGGGTTAGAATAATTGCTATGATCGAGGGATTGGTATTGGGTACATCCAAGGCTTCATTCGAGAAGCACTTCAGATAATCCCTACGGGACTCATCTTTCTTTTATTTAATCGTGAAAAGGTGACTAGCAAATTTTGGATATCTCTTATTACAGGCGAACTGTCGTACGAATAAACACGCCAATTGATCAAAGTGAGAAATCGTACCCGGGAGTAGTTGGGAGAACCATGCTTGGGCTCTGCCGGCGAACGTAGTTCGAAATACCCGGCACAGAACGAAATCGGTCGTCGATGCTAAATCCATAGTAGCTATATATTGATGAATGTGATCATGTGGATCTCTTCCGTCCTTGTCCCCTGTGTATAAAGGTAGATTGTTAGGTCTCATTCCCGAGGGTACTAGAGCTTGAGCAATTTCTGGGATAAAAGGAGACTCGTGGTACATAAGTTCTTCTCCGGGAGTTATGTTTTCTTTATGTCCCTCATTTCTCTACGCAGGCTATTAACCATGTCCCATAGGGAGTCATCTACTCTGGTGGGTATGGGAGGTAGTTGGCGATTCCGGAGGTAGAGAGGCCTTGCTTCCCCATATTTACATGGCCTTCTCCCGCTATTATCCTCTAGCGGGTCCTAGGCCCTCGATTTTGTGAATGGATATCGTAGTGCCTATAGTTTCATGGGAAGTTGGGATCCGGATGGGAGTCATATCCCTCGGAGTTGTAACGTTCCCTAGGCATAATTAGAGGAGTATCCTCGGAGGGATATGTCACTTCCTGCCTACTTCTCCAAGTAGCCCCCTCTACAAGGTGGTTGAATACAGATCGGGGAATATTTATAAAGTCCCTTCTTTCTGGTGGGGGAGAGAATTGGGGTCCCGAGGACTCTTCATACACAGGTTCCGAGCAATCCTGTGTGTCGCTTCTCGTGGGAGAATTATTCATGACTGGGATGAGGGATCCTTTTTTTGTTTTCAAACGCACTTGAAGGCAAAACTTTATGGTGTTCCCACAGATGGCGCCATTTTGTTAACAATTACTTTATTGTATGAGAATTTGGGTGGGGGGGGGGGGGGGTACCAACGCCTTTTCCAGGTTTGAAAAGAATCTTAGCCACTAATTATTCTCCCTCTTTATACTTTTCTTGTTCTTTTCCAAAAAAAAAGGTCTATCTTATTCTTTGAATTTTTTCCCCTTCTTATAGGGGCTAGTATTCATACAAGTGGGATTTTTCTGGGGACAGATGTCCGATACTTGGGAAACAAATATTGAATGTTGGTTTCTTATATTGACAAATATCTATGAAGATGATGACATAGCTTTCTGATGTGTCTGCTATCGGGCATAGTTGGATGCGTGTCTCCCCTGTACTGAGTCAATTTTGCTGGCAGCCTTATCGTTTCAAGAAGATAAGATTATGACGTATATCGTTTCCTTTTGTCCCGATACCATGCTTCCGATAGGTGAAGAGTCACGATACCTTGCTTTTGATATAAAAATTTATCCGAGAGATTATATTTCCACATACCTACTTTCGGTATATTTTCTTTGGTGTCATGATTCACGAGGGGTAGGTCTCGAGTGATACGGTAAGTGCGAGAGTATCGTATTCCTAGGAGGTATTTGTGAGGCTATCTAAAGCTCTCGATTCCTCGCGCGAGATTTGTACTCTGTAAAATACTTATCATAAGAGATAGAACACCGTATATCTAGTATCGGAAGAACATTTAAGTCAGCCGATATCGGGGTGACCTCCGGGATTCTGATATAAAAATTTATCCGAGAGAATATATTTCCTCATACCTGCTTCTGCTATATTTTCTTTGGTGTCATGATTCACGAGGGGGTAGGTCTCGAGTGATAAGGTAAGTGCGAGAATATCGTATCCCTAGGGGGTATTCCTGAGGCTATCTAAAGCTCTCGATACCTTGCGCGAGATTTGTACTCTGTGAAATACTTATCATGAGAGATAGAACACCGTATATCCAATATCGAAAGAACATTTAACTCAGCCGATATCGGGGTGACCTCCGGATTGCTTAGGAGACATCGTGGAGTAAGTACGGGGCTTTTGAAAAAAGCCTACCATTAACAATCCCAAAAAGGCTATATGTCCGTATACTCGGAGCAACTTTGTTGTGGGCTTTGCTACTTCTTTCATCCGATTCCTAGGGATCTCTTCATCTTCTAGCAGCTTTGTCCGAGTTAATTGACTTCTGCCTCCTACCGCCAACTCATGGGGTTCATACCTGCTGCCATTTGCTGAACATCCCTTGCACCCGACAAACCATGGACCGGGCATTTGTGCTGAAGGCGACCACGCTTGGTTTTCTATTCTTTTCACTATCCATTCGTGATAACAAATAGATGTTTTTGGCATCAACTTCGAGGAATGAACCTCCCAGCAATGGGGATTGGTGTCAGAAGTACTGATTTGTGATCCCCGTTGAAGAGTCGGTTTCAGAGTGGGAAGGCATACCCACTAAATGGGGTTTGGGGTATTTTTATCCTTTATCCGAGGTGTTCACGAAGACTGCTGCCTTTCTGGAAGACATGGGCCTTTTTAGCAGAGTGTACGACACGTCCTCGATGCTTTGCAACTCGATGGTCATGTTGTTGGCGGGTCTTCAAGGTGGGCTGAAAGATGAGCGCCCTTATTTGCCTATGCTCCATCTGAACGAAAAATTCCATAAGTATCCTTGTGTGTTTCTCAAAAAAAAATCAAATATGCTTCGAAACTATTCCCCAAGTATATATAGTATGTTCCCTCTTTTTTTTCTTTTTTTTTAACTGGGTTTTTGCTCTTGTTTCCAGGTGCGAAGATGGCTAGTCATGCTCGTCGTCCATTCCAATGGAACTTCCTGGCACTAATGGATATGGACTCGAACTACTTTGTTTTGAGGTCCTAAGGTTCCTCTACCAATTGGGAGTTGCAGAGCATAGAACGGCGAAGTCCTCGAAGGCTGCTATCGTTGAGTCTACCAACTCCTCCGATGGAAAGTATTGGTGATGTAAAGGAGGTCCTGGGGTATATGACAGAGATCGAAAATGAGGCAGTTTCCGAAGGTGTGCCTCAACCCATAGACCTTGTAATGGCTAAGAATTTTGTTGATCACTTCATGCCCACTTTTTGGCATTGTCCTTGACTTTGGGTCGTTGCCGACTTCTTCTTATCATTTGATAGATCGGGTCCTCGTTGTCAGAAATCCTTCGAGAAAGAAGGGTGAAGGCCCGTTGGCCCATTCCTCGCACAAGAACAAAGGGAATGGTCTTACGGACCCTTTTCCCTCGGTGAGGTCGGGGAGTAGGAAGAGGTCTTCGTTGGAGGGGGAGTTTCTTCGAAAGACCTCATCAGAGGAGGAGCTTCTTCAAGATATTATTGAGCCTTCGATTTTTCTGGAGGGCTATGTGGATCCCTCTTATAACCATTCTTTTATGAGCAGTATTGTTAACCCCAGAGACCGTGAACTCCTTGGTGGCTTTAGCGACGGGTCCTTTTAGGAGAGGTTCTGCAAGAGTATCTGTGAGGTGATACCTTGTTTCCCTTATTTTACTTTTTGTCCCTTTATTATCGCCAGTCTTCTGAATTTTCTTCTTTGCCCCCTTTTTTGTAACTCACGGTGCTTGGGGATGCCTTGTGCACATATCGGGCCAGTCTGATGACTCTGAAGACCGTGGTCCAGGTGCGTGATGCTCTCCGAGCTTCACAGAGAAATTCTTGGGAAGAGGCAACTCGATTGAAGAAGGCCTTGAAAGAAGCTCGTGGACGCGCTGAGATAAGAGAGTCCATGGATCGAGACATGGGGGAACTAAAGAGTTATCATGGAGAGGCGATAGCTAACGCTAGTGCTAAGGCTGAGAAATAGGAAGAAAGGGCGAGAGATGCTACCCGGGCTTTGGAGGTGATCCACGCTACGAGATGACGCAGATCGTCTAGTTCGCCAGCTCGTGGTTGTGAGGAAAGAGCTCAAAGCTAGCCTTGCATGTGCCCAACTATGTACGGCCAAATCCCAAAGGAGTTGAGAGATGCCGACTTCCGAGCTCAAGAATCTAGTCCGAGTTGGCTATGGGATGGCTTTGATGACTGTTAAGGCTCTTCCTAATTTTCCTCAAGACTTGGCGCTTCCAGAGCTGGAGTTTTATTCCCTGCTCTCTTTTGCCAATCCTCTGCCTGCCTCTCGGAGGAAAAACCCCGTTGCCACAATGTGTGGATGCCCGATCCAAGTGAGCTTTCGGAGGAGCAACGTAGGGAATGGATCAAGGCGGGGAAGCGTCCTGCAAGGAAGTAGCGTTAGTCGGGCGTGTGTAGCCCTTATTTTAGTGTGACCTCTTTTGTAAAGGTCTAGTACCCCATCTCTTTTGTTATGGCAGTTTATTGCCTTGTAATGGAATATTTCTTTTTAGCCCTTTGTTCTTTAGTGAATAGACTTTATTCAACGTAGTTATTTTAGTGTTGATAGTATGTTTGCTTTGCACAGGTATAACCACTAAGTCAAAATACAAACACTTAACTATGTGAACAAAAGAGAGTCGTCGTAAGAGGTCGATCTCAGAGCTTTCAAAGATAATATTTTTGGAGATTGAGACTATTCTAAGCTAGGGTGTGTTCCCAGCTATCCATGTCTTTGAGCAAGTAGATAGCTGGCCCGAGGATCTTAGAGATCTGATAGGGTCCGCTCTATTTTGGCTCTAGTTTGCCTATAGTTTTTAGGCTTCCACTCGTTTCAGAATGAGGTCCCAGACTTGAAAAGATCGGGGTCGGATCCGAGTTTGTTGCAAAATTTGGCCATTAGAATTCTACGTGGGTAGCAGCTCGAATCTTTCTTTCTTCGAGTAGGTCTAAGGCCAAGGCGAGGTTTGCACTATTTTGGGATTTCTCATACTCTTGAACCCTGTAGACTTTGTTTCGCGACCTCTGATGGGACCATCAACTATGTCCCGTATACGAGGTTGTATGGGATTTCTCTCATAGCCTATCGTGGGGTAGTGGGGTAGTGCGGTAGGCCCATAGGACTCCAGGGACTTTTTCGGCCCTCTTAGATTGAAATCAATCCAAATAGCCTTAAGCATTTTTATGAGGGTTCGGTTGGTTACCTCAACTTGGTCGTTACCGTGCGGGTATCCTACCCCCGTGAAGCAGTGCTTGATACCTTACTTATCACACCACTTTCCTACGAGGTTGTTACAAAATTAGAGCCCGTTGTCGCTTATTGGCTGATGTGGTAGCCCGAAGTGGCTAAGGATGTTTCTCCAGGGGAAGTTTATCACGACCTGGCTGGTAATTTTGGAGAGGGGTTCTGCCTCAACCCACTTAGTGAAGTAATCCACAACAACCATTAAAAACCTTTTCTGACCTTTATCTGAAACCATGGCTCATATGATGTCGATTCTTCATCGGGCGAACAGACAAGGGATTGTGTTGGGTTCCCAATGAGCTGTAGGCTGGTGCATCATGGGGGCATACACCTAGCTATTTCAGCACTTATGAGCATATTCCTCACAGTCGGCAGCCATGGTCGACCAATAGTACCCTTGTTGGATAATCTTGGTTGCCATGCTTCTTCCTCCTGAATGACTACTGCAACACCCATCATGGATCTCCCTTAAGATATATCGAGCCTTGTTAACGCACCGAGATATCGGGTAGGACCACGAGCATCGAAAGAGCACTCCATTCTGTATGTAGTACCGAGTAGTCCGGCGGTACATGGTGCGCAGCTTGGCCCGATCCTGGGTGTATTTACCTGAGCTTTTATGAAGTCGACAATTTCTTCCACCTAATGTTCTCTAATGGCTACCACCATCTGGACCTCACCATATTGGTTTTTCCTTTTCGATTTGTGTGTAGTGAAGAGGCTGATTCTCCGAACGCAGATAGTCTGAGCTTGGCTGGCGAGTTTGGATAAGGCGTTAGTGTCCTGATTCTCTGAGCGAGGGATCTACTTGATGGAAAATTTTTGGAACGTGGTCGTCCCTACGAGGACAACTTTTAAGCATTGTTTCATATTTTCCTCTCGTGCCTCGTAGGTCCCGTGGATCTAATGTACCACGAGCTGGGAGTTGATGAGCACGAATGTCCTTTGTATCTCTGCCTCTTTGGCAAATCACATTCCAAAGAGAAATGCCTCGTATTCAGCCTCATTGTTGAATACGAGGTACTCTAACCGGGTGGTAAACTCCAAAATGGTATTTGGCTCATCTGGAGCTATTTTCTTGAAGATTATGCCCACCCCTCCCTAGGAGTTAGCGGAGGACCCATCTATGTGGAGGTGCCATAAGAGCCCCGGTTCTTCTTCTTCAGGTTACTCATACATTTCAATGATGAACTCGGCGAGCACTTGAGCTTTTATGGCTGGTCGTGGGGAATAAAAGATATCAAATTATCCCAACTCTATGGCCCATTTGATCATCTGTCCCGAGACCTCGGGATTTTTCAGGATAGTGCAGAGGGGATGCTAAGTGAGAAAAGTGACCGAATGGACCAAGAAGTAAGCTTAGAGTTTTTGGGTTGTGGAAACGAGCACTAGTCCGACCTTTTCTATGCGCGAGTACTACGAGCACTAGTCCGACCTTTCTATGCGCGAGTACTGATTCTCGACATCCAGAAGAGTCTTGTTGACATAGTAGATTAGTATGTGCTCTCTCCCTTCAGCTCGGACCAGGACAACACTCACAGACTTCTGATCTACGACCAGGTAGAGGAAGAGCATTTTCTTAGGGATGGGTTTCACCAAAAGAGGTGGTTTGACTAAGTACTCCTTCAGCACCTTGAAGGCTTCTTCGCAACGGTCGGTCCACTAGAAGCGCTTCACATTTATGAGGATCTTAAAGACGAGCATGCCCTTCTTCGAGGAGCGAGAGATAAATCTACTCAGCGAGGCCATCCTTCATGTGAGTTTCTACACATCTCGCACCATTTTTGGGGATTCCATGTTCCTAATGGCCTCGTCTTTCTCAGGGTTAACCTTGATCCCCATTTGGGTGACCATGTACCCTAAGAACACCCCCCCCCCCCAGTGCCAAAAGAGCACTTTCGAGGGTTAGCCTTCATTCCAAATCGATCCATGATTACGAAGGCTCAGGCGAGGTCCCGGGCATGGTCTTCTTTTCTCTGACTCTTCACAATCATATTGTCGACATATACTTCCATCGTATCTGCAATAAGACCCTCAAACATGATATTGACTTACCTATGGTATGCGGGCCTGGTGTTCTTGAGCCCAAATGGCATAACCATGTAGCAGAAAGTGTCAATGTCGATAATGAAGCTAGTTTATCTTGATCGTTGTCCGCCATCGGGATCTAACTGTAACCTTAATCTCCATCCATTGTGGATAGAAGGGCGCACCCGGCCGTGGAGTCAACCAGTAGATCAATACTCGGAAGCGGGTAACAGTCCTTGGGACATGCACTGTTAAGGTCGGTAAAGTCAACATATATGCGCCACGGACCTCCTATCTTCGGGATGAGAACTACATTGGTTAGACACTCTGGGTAGCACACCTCTCGTATCTGGTGAAGGTCAAGTAGTCATTGCACTTCCGCCTGGATCACCTTATTTTGTTCCGGCCCCATGTTGTATTTCCTCGGTTGGACGGTCGTGGCCGTGGGGTACATGTTTAGTTCGTGCACGCATATCTCCTAGCTAATTCGTTCAGGAGGGGCGTTCTTCCATGCGAAGAGGTGATGGAACTGTTTGAGGGTGGTCGTGATGGCTTTCTCCATGTCTTCTTCGATGTTGGTGTCGTTCTTGAGCGTCTTTTTCTCGATTCCTTCCATCGGTTCTATCAATTTGAGTTCTTTTGTAGGTTTGACCTGAACCTCCTCTGTACAAGCTTTGTTGGTCAGAGGTTCCGAGATCGAGGGCTAGGGATCAAGCGGTATGTTGTGGATAAATTCGCAAGTGCACGAAATCGTAACAAGTAATAAAGTGAAAGATAGGGTTGTCGATCCCACGAGGAATAAATAACTAATTACCAAAACTTATTAACTATAATTTTATTTGAGAAATCGGATTTCAGATTGTTCAAGCAAAAAGATTAACAATTTACTAACTACAGTAAAAACTTTTAACAAAGTATGGCGTTGAGACAATAGATTAACAAGAGTATTTCAATAAATAAGTGTAGACAATAAGAGAAGAGCTGGGAATCATGATTTCACCGTCATTAGTTTGATCTAACTTTTAATTAAGCATATTATTACGAGTTTCACGTTCAAAATTGTTGTTGGTTATCACCATTTATGCTTTATGTACTCTTTTTCAAGTTATACATAAATTCTACAGCTTTACAACTAGAAAATGAGTCTAGTTACGAAGATGTGCACATGTATGTTCGGTGGTGATTTTATCAATCACGTGAAAACGATAGATATATTTCTATTCTGTTGAGAATTCACGGTATTTACTTCAAAGCTATTTCACAAAAATCTCCTCTCGGTTTCAATTCGATCCTTAGTTCATCCAAAAGTTGGCCAGAATTTTAGAAGCATTATATTCACAAATAAATACACCAACTATTTTGACATCGTAACAATACGTTTTAATTAAAGGTTAGTTCATCGTAATTAGGCTACGTCACTATCCCAGCAAGGTAAATTTAGCACATAATGAAATATAGAACAAGACTATAAGATAAATATAACATCATAAAGTAAAGAGGGAAAAGTAAAGAGAGTTTAGAGATCGTTATAGATTTTTACTTCCGTAAAGCCTCCGGTGGACTCCCCCGTACAAACTCCGAATTACTTCTCCAAAATTACAAACTACTAGTGAATACTACTACTATAGAAAGACTACTAAGTGAAGAGAGAATGAAGAAGATTGGTGTGTTGAAATATGGGAAATGTGAGGTCTATTTATAGTTGAAGCAAAAGCATAAGACGACATCTCGACCGCTCATCTCGTTTTGATCCAATGGTCCAAAGTTGTCACAAAAGTCATCTAATTGATCACAAAAGTCATCTAACTGATGAATTATTGATCACAAAAGTCATGACACTCTAGAGTCTTCCATTTGGAAGCTTGCAAGACTGAATATAGACCATTGATTAGCCATTTTGATCTGACGGTCATCGAGCGCGCGAGTTGCGTATGTACATTTCAGCTTTGCGCAACTTCACCGTTTTGGCCATAACTTTCTCTCCAGATGTCGGAATCGCAAACCGCTTGTTGTGTTGGAAACTAGACATATGTGGCTTTACAGTGATATAAAGAACTAATTATAACTCAATCTACACAGGTGTCGGTGAATCTTTGAAGTTGCGGTTCTTGATTGACAAATCATCTTTCAACCTACTAAACATGAAAACAAACATAAAAATACCACAAAACTATCAAGAATAATCAATTAAACAAGTGTAAAAGCATGATAATGATGAGTATTTCTCAAACTCATCACACCCCCAAACTTGTTCATTTGCTTGTCCTCGAGCAAAATGCTTAAAGCAAACAACGCAACGTTCTAGACTAAAAAAAAAAAACAAAGACAGAAAAAAAAAAGTTATTTCACATTATCATTTAAATCATGGATCAATTTTGAGAGTTTCTTTACTGTTTGATGAGAATGCAAAGAATCAGAGCAATGACACACTCGTGCACAACCTGGCGGTTAGTCAAGTTTTCACAAACAAATCTCCATGTGCAACGTGTGAACAATAAATGCAATGATTATTGAGTTTACTTGGATAAGTTCATCAAAACAAGTTCACCAAAGTTAATCATCCCAACTCCATATGTATAACTTTCACACTATCTCTCTGCTAATCTGAATAAGATTCACTACAGATCAATAGGACTTTTTCAGCTTGTAACATTTGGCTTAGGTATGGGCTCACTGAAGGATAAGTAAAAGCAGAGCTAGAGACGTAAGATATTACATTCAGACATCTCTTGCACATCGGTTTTTTCTCCTTTTCTTTCTTCACAACATTTCATATCCCTCATTTCTTTCTTCTCTTTTTTTTTCATTTCCTTCATATTTCCCCCAAACTTATTCATATGTACCAGAGGGGTGATCTTCATATTCCACGTCTTTCTTATTTTTCCACATATTTCCTTCCATTTCAAGTTCCTGAATGCAAATCAGTCTCTAGAAGGGTAGGATAACTGTTTGTGGCTACACGGGATAGGTAATGGGCTCATACAAAAAAAAAGGCTTTAATGAAAGGCTCAGAGGGTTCTGGTGATTATTTTATTTGTGAAGGGTATGGCTTGAAAGGCTCAAACGTGTTAAAGAAAAGATGGCCTAAATCATTTCTGTAGTGAATCATCATCAACGGTTTTGCTTCAAGAGGTGATCAATTATTTATAAAGCTCGGGTGTATCTCCCTTAGTTTACTTATCTCAATAACCATTCTCCAAGTATGCTCAACCACCAATGCAAATCAATGTGTGAAAACTGTATATGAAGATAGGCATGCTCAAACATAGATTAAATGAGACGTTGTTCACATAGTATATCATTATCATCATCATCACAAAAACCACCATAAGTATCAAATTTCTCATCATTAATCCATAATCTGAACAATTATGTGAAGTAAAGTGGTAGTTTTTTTTTTTTTTTTTTACCAATATAAAGACAATAGAAGCCATCACAATCAAAAATGTCCCCCAAACTTAGATGAGACATTGCCCCTAATGTTTAAAATCAAAGAAACAAATATAAACAATAATAAAAATGATGGCACCTGATAGGAAAATAGTAGTTGTGATTGTGGCTCACATCTTCCTCTGGTTTTACGTCCAGAAACGGCATAAACGCCTTCTATGAGTCGACGATTGGCTTCCCATCCAATTTTCTTAAAAATTGGCAAACAGGGTCTTTTAACGTCAGATTCCCAAGACGCCACTAGCTGCTTCCATGTTAACTGTAAAGAACATAAAAGGAGAAAAAAAAACATATGTACAATACAACTGAAAATAACAATAAAAAGAAAGAACTAATATGGGTTGCCTCCCAAACAGCGCTTGATTTATAGTCATCGGCTTGACTTCTGGTAACGACTTCAAGTGAGATTATGTAGAGTCATGGATATTTTTTGTCTCTCAAACTAACCTCCAATGTAGTGCTTCAGTCTTTGCCCTTTAACTTTGAATGCTTCTTTGTCATTGTTTTGAATTTCAACAGCTCCATATGGAAAGACTTTCGTGATTGTAAATGGGCCAGACCATCTTGATTTCAACTTTCCAGGAAAAAGTCGAAGACGTGAGTTATACAAAAGTACTTGTTGACCAGGCTCAAAATCACGTTGTAGAATGCGTTTGTCATGCCATCGCTTTGTTCTCTCTTTGTAGATTTTGGCATTTTCATAAGCTTCATTTATGAATTCTTCCAAAGTATTGAGTTGTAGCATTCTCTCTTTTCTCCAGTCAGTTTCATATCCATGTTCAGCCTTTTCACAGCCCAATAAGCTTTGTGTTCAAATTCGACCGGCAAGTGACAAGCTTTTCCAAAAACCAAACGATATGGTGACATACCAATTGGAGTTTTGTAAGCAGTGCGATAAGCCCAAAGTGCATCATCAAGTTTTTTGGACCAATCTTTTCTTGAAGAATTAACTGTTTTCTCCAATATTCGCTTTATTTCCTTATTTGAGATTTCCACTTGGCCACTGGTTTGCGGATGATAAGCAGTTGCAACTTTGTGGCGTACTCCATATTTAGCCAATAAAGATTCAAAGTAGTGGTTAAGGAAATGTTTACCTCCATCACTGATGATTGCCCTCGGTGTGCCATATCTAGTAAAGATGTATTTTCGAAGAAAATTTATCACCACGTTGGCATCGTTAGTTGGTAACGCCATGGCTTCCACCCACTTTGAGACATAGTTAACTGCTACCAAAATGTATTTGTTGTTGTATGAGGATGGAAATGGTCCCATAAAGTCAATGCCCCAAACATCAAATAATTCAACTTCAAGAATGTTATTCAAAGGCATTTCATTACGTCTTGAAATATTTCTGGTCCTCTGACATCGATCACATGAACTAACAAAAACATGAGCATCTTTAAACAACGTTGGCCAATAAAGTCCACACTGAAGTACCTTCGCTGCAGTTCTTATTCCACCGAAATGTCCTCCATATTCTGAAGAATGACAGTGTTGTAATACCTCAGCAATTTCTTCTTCTGGAACACATCTTATTAAAAGTTGATCACGGCAGTGCTTGTAGAGGTATGGGTCATCCCACAAAAAATGTTTGAATTCGTAAAAGAACTTCTTCTTCTGCTGGTACGTTAATTCAGATGGAATAATATTGCATGCAAGGTAATTAACAATATCAGCGTACCATGGAGTATTGGTTGTTTGCATAGCGTATAGCCTCTCATCATGGAATTCTTCATTGATTGGTTGAAGTTCATGTGATTCTTTAACTTTCAATCGTGATAGATGATCTACAACAACATTTTCTGAGCCCTTTTTGTCACGGATTTCCACGTCAAACTCTTGAAGAAGCAGGATCCATCGAATTAACCTTGGTTTTGCATCTTTCTTTGAAAGCAAGTACTTGATTGCTGAATGATCTGTGTACACAATAACTTTAGAACCAATCAAATATGAACGAAATTTATCAAATGCAAAAACAATTGCTAATAACTCCTTCTCTGTTGTTGCATAATTCATTTGAGTGTCACTTAGAGTTCAACTGGCATAATAGATCACATGTAAGACTTTGTTCTTTCTTTGGCCCATCACTACTCCAATAACATAATCACTTGCATCGCACATCGGTTCGAATGGAAGATTCCAATCGGGGGTGGAAATTACTGGTGCTTCTGTTAGCTTCTTTTTCAGCAAGTTGAAGGCTTTGTGACATTTTTCATCAAATGTGAAAGTGGATTCCTTTGCCAACAAGTTGCACAAAGGTTTTGTGACTTGAGAAAAATCTTTGATGAAACGCCTGTAAAATCCTGCATGTCCAAGAAAACTACGAATACCTTTTACTGATGTAGGAGGTGGAAGTTTTTCAATTACCTCAATCTTGGCTCGATCAACTTGAATGCCTCTGGAAGATATATGATGTCCTAGGACAATTCCTTCTTGTACCATGAAGTGACACTTTTCCCAGTTCAAGATCAAGTTTGTTTCTTCACATCTCTTCAAGACTAAAGACAAGTTAGTCAAACAGTCATCAAATGACATACCAAAGACAGAAAAACCGTCCATGAAAACCTCAATGAATTTTTCTACCATGTCAGAAAAAATAGACATCATGCACCTTTGAAAAGTAGTTGGGGCATTACAAAGACCAAAAGGCATTCTTCTAAATGCAAATGTACCATATGGGCAAGTGAAAGTTATTTTCTCTTGATCCTCAGGTACAATGGGTATTTGATTATATCCAGAATAACCATCAAGAAAACAATAATAAGGGTGACCTGCAAGTCGATCCAACATTTGATCAATGAACGGTAAAGGAAAATGATCTTTGCGGGTTACCTTATTTAGTTTTCGATAGTCAATGCACACCCTCCGTCCAGTTTTTGTTCTTGTGGGAATATCATCATTGTGTTCATTCTTCACTATAGTCATTCCTCCTTTCTTGGGCACAACATGTATTGGACTCACCCATGAGCTATCCAAAATTGGGTATATGATTCCAGCATCCAGAAGCTTTAATACTTCAGCATTTGTTTCAACATTAGTCAATGATGATGAGATGATAACAGGTAGAGTTGAATTATTTCCCAAAAATGCAAACTTTAAATGAGAAGGAATTGGTTTAAGATCTAGAGTTTGTGGCTTGATAATAGATGGGATTGTGATATTCGTACCTTTCTCTAGCTCTTCAACGTTTCCTTTGTAATCAATCGGTATTGCGTCAAGGGCTAAAATACATCTTTCAATATCATCATTATCAAAATCTATCTCTTCTTTTATTAGACATACCTCGAGTGAATCTTCCAAGTTGCTCTTGTCGAATACTTGTTCAACCAACTTATCGAGAATGTCAATTTTGAAACAACTATCAGCTTCTGATGGGTATTTGATAGCTTTGACGACATTGAAGGTGATTTGTTCATCTTGCACTCTCATGGTAAGTTCTCCTTTTTGCATATCAATTATAGTTCTCCCAGTTGCAAGGAATGGGCGACCAAGAATGATTGGAACATCATGATCTTCTTCCATGTCCAGGACGATGAAATCTGCAGGGAAGATAAACTTATCAACTTTAACCAATACATCTTCAACCATACCTCTAGGATACTTGATTGATTTGTCTGTTAGTTGAAGGGACACGGTGGTTGGTTTGGCTTCTCCAAGTTCTAACTTCCTGTACACAGAAAGATGCATCAGGTTAATGCTTGCACCTAAGTCACAAAATGCTTTCTCAAAATGTGAATTCCCAATTACACAAGGAATTGTAAAACTCCCTGGATCTTTGAGCTTTGGTGGCAATTTCTTCTGTAGAATGGAACTGCACTCCTCGGTTAGCCGGTTAGGCATACAGTTTCATGTTCTTCCAGCTTTCTCTTATTTGATAAAATTTCTTTCATGAATTTGACATAGCTGGGCATCTGTTCAAGAGCATCTGCAAAAGGAATGTTAATGTGCAATTTTTTAAAGATATCAAGAAATTTAAAAAATTGCTTATCCAGTTTAGTTTTCCTCAATCTTTGTGGAAATGGAATTTCTTGCACATTCGGTGGTCGTGCGTCGGCAGAAGTGTGCTTTAGCTCAGATTCACGTTCCTGTTCATGTGTATGAAACTTCTCTGCTTGTGAGGCAACAGGTTCTGGTAACACTTTTCCACTTTTGAGTGTAATTGCCTGCACATGTTCTCGAGGGTTGGTTTCTGTATTGCTCTGCAATTCTCCTTGTGCTGTTTTGGCTAGAGTGGTGGCAAGTTGACCCATTTGCACTTCTAATTTTCTGATGGATGCTCCTTGGTTTTGGAACTGTTGCTTGGTTTCACTGATGAAGTGGTCAGTTCTTGAGGCTAATTGGTTTGTGGTAGTGGCTAACTGAGTGACAATGTCCTCCAGCGAAGGTTTCTTTTCTTGGTGCATTGGAAATCCAGGAGGAGGCATGATATGGTTCTGATTGTTGGTCCAAGAGAGGTTACGGTGGTTCCTCCATCCAGAGTTATAGGTGTTGGAATATGGATTATTCTGCGGCCTGTTAAAATTTGACACAAAATTTGCGTCTTTATTGTGAGCATAATTTTCAGAATTGCTTACCAAATGGCAGTTGGTAGTTGAATGTGAGTTTCCACAAAAATCACATGTTGCTGATGTGGACGGAATGGCATTTACCCTCATTGTTCCCAGTTGCTTGGTGAGAGTAGCGACTTGTGCTGTTAATGTTGTGATAACATCTATCTCGTGCACACCAACTGGTCTTTTTTGTCGTTCAGAAGGCCACTGGTAATTGTTCGACGTCATTTCCTCCAATAGTTGATAGATATCTTCTGTGGTTTTCGCCATTAAAGCTCGTCATGCAGCCGCATCTACTAAGGTTCTAGTGTTTCCACTCAACCCATTGTAGAATGTTTGAACTTGCAACCATTTGGGAAGTCCATGGTGAGGACACTTCCTAAGCATTTCCTTGTACCTTTCCCATGCTTCGTACAAATTCTCCATGTCGTGTTGCACAAACTGAGTGATTTCATTCCTCATTTTTGTTGTTTTAGCTGGGGGAAAGAACTTAGCTAGAAATTTTTGTGCTAATTCTTCCCAGGAAGTGATACTACCTTGAGGAAGTGAATTGAGCCAGTTCTTCGCCTTGTCCCGTAATAAGAATGGGAATAGTCTCAACTTGATAGCATCTTCTGAAACTCCATTGTGTTTAAAAGTATCACATATTTCTAAAAAATTAGCTATATGTGCATTAGGATCTTCACTCGGGAGTCCACAAAATTGAACCGATGTTTGGATCATCTGAATAATTGTTGGTTTAATTTCAAAATTATTTGCAGCAATTGATGGCTTTTGGATGCTTGTGTTGGCACCTAAGATTGTTGGAACAGCGTAGTCCCGCATGGCTTTTGATTCATTTTCTATAAGTCCACTCATTTTGCTTTTACCCTTTTCTATCCTACGCAATCTTTGTAAAGTTTTTTCAATTTCAGGATCAAAAGGTAAAAGTGTTGAGTTCTTACTCCGTGTAACTCTTTTTGATTTTTTATTTTTCTCAATTTTGAAAGTAAACAAAAAAAAAACAACAATAGTAAAAATTTATTACCGCCACAAAAAATAAAAAGCTAGCAAGCAAACAAACGTTTTTTTTTACCAATGTGATTTTTTTTTACTACAGTAAAATATTAACATGTATAAGACATAATCTCAAATTAACAATAGGGTTAACTGGTATTGATATTAATTAATTTTATTCCCCGGCAACGGCGCCAAAAACTTGTTGTGGATAAATTCGCAAGTGCACGAAATCGTAACAAGTAATAAAGTGAAAGATAGGGTTGTCGATCCCACGAGGAATAAATAACTAATTACCAAAATTTGTTAACTCTAATTTTATTTGAGAAATCGGATTTCAGATTGTTCAAGCGAAAAGATTAACAATTTACTAACTATAGTAAAAACTTTTAACAAAGTATGGCGTTGAGACAATAGATTAACAAGAGTATTTCAATAAATAAGTGTAGACAATAAGAGAAGAGCTGGAAATCATGATTTCACCGTCATTAGTCTGATCTAACTTTTAATTAAGCATATTATTACGAGTTTCACGTTCAAAATTGTTGTTGGTTATCACCATTTATGCTTTATGTACTCTTTCTAAAGTTATACATAAATTCTACAGCTTTACAACTAAAAAATTAGTCTAGTTACGAAGATGTGCACATGTATGTTCGGTGGTGATTTTATCAACCACATGAAAACGATAGATATATTTCTATTCTGTTGAGAATTCACGGTATTTACTTCAAAGCTATTTCACAAAAATCTCCTCTCGGTTTCAATTCGATCCTTAGTTCATCCAAAAGTTGGCCAGAATTTTAGAAGCATTATATTCACAAATAAATACACCAACTATTTTGACATCGTAATAATACGTTTTAATTAAAGGTTAGTTCATCGTAATTAGGTTACGTCACTATCCCAGCAAGGTAAATTTAGCACATAATGGAATATAGAACAAGACTATAAGATAAATATAACATCATAAAGTAAAGAGAGAAAAGTAAAGAGAGTTTAGAGATCGTTACAGATTTTTACTTCCGTAAGGCCTCCGGTGGACTCCCCCGTACAAACACCATACTTGGCATTATACGTACGTGAGGGGGCCTCTACCACCTAGAACTTTGTCGCCTCAGTACGCCGGGTTGCTCCCTCGCCCAAGGACATTAGAAGGGTTATGAGCCCCATTATTTGGCATTGTTCTCAAGAGAAGCCTACGAGGGGAACCTCCATAGGCTCCATCTTGTCTCGGGGGATGTTTAGGGCAAGATACGTAGGTGTTAAAAGCACATTGACCGAGCTTCCATTGTCCACGAGGATTATTCCAACTTCTGTCCCAAGTATGGTTGTCGTGATCACCAGGGTATCCTCATGGGGGTATACGACACCTCGTAGATCGTCGGGCCCTAAAGAGATGGTGTGTTGGTCCACCAGTCGGGCATCAAAGACCTCCAACTTGCTATCACCATTCTGAGCCTTTCTTATGTAGTTCCGTCTTTCCTCCTTGGTAACAAACATTACCCCTCCTTCAATCATGTTGACCGTGCAACCGATGGAGTCGTTGTCAAGATAGGTCCACGGGGGCGGCAATAACCATGCCTCTACCTGAGGATGCTGCTTGTTGTCCTCGAAAGTGTCGGAGCGTGGATTCTTGCACTTGGGCTCCTCCTATCGGGTATCACATACTTTTCTAGATAGCCCAAGCTTAGCAACTGGGTGATCTATTCTTGGAGGTGGTAACAGTCATTGGTAAGGTGTCAGAAGGCTCGGTGGTAAGTGCAGAACTTTTCTGAGTTTTTGTACCTTTGAGGGCCCTTAGAGGTCTGAGGCCGTCTGAAGACACGTTCTTACCCATGATGGTCATGACTTTGAGGGGGGTTATCGTCATGAGAGGTAAGGGCGTTGGCTCTAAATTCTTCTTGACTCTCTCTTTCCTACCTCCTTCTTTTTGTCTCTTTTTTCTTTCCTTTGTCCCGCAGAGGAAGTCGAAGCCTTGGCAACCTCTGCTGCTTCTAGGACCTTTCCGGTCTCTTTTAATTCCATGAAAGATTCTACCTTTTGCATTAAGTCCCCAAGGTTGCTGGCCCGATTCTTCATGAGGTAGGTGGAGAAGTACTCTGGCAGAAGTCCTCAGATAACGATGTCGAAGAGCATGCGAGGGTGGACATGAGGAACATCGATGACCCCATGAGAGAACCGCCTCATGTAGTCCCTGAGGAGCTCACCTGGCTTCTGTCGTATGTTGAACATGTGTGCACACGTCTTAGGAAAGACTCGGTTGCATGCAAATTGCCATACGACCATCTGGGTCAACTATTCAAATGTGTGCACGGTTCCTAGGGAAAGGTGGGTGAACTAGAGGTATCGGGAGCAGACTGAGGTCTCCTCCAAAAGTAAGGTGATCTTGGTTCAGGATTCTCATGACGTGGGTCCTGTTTTGGCGCAGGTGGGAGATAGTCCCACCGCCTCTCGTCTTTCCCCGGTTGCGCAAACGGGTTCTGGTGCAGCTGGAGACTGGTTCTTGCTGTACTATTCTTCTGCCATGCGAACTGATATTGGCGGTACCCTATGGGTCATCCTTCTACTCCCCAACCCCCGATCATGGGAACAGAGTCAGTGGCTGAGAAGTCTTCTTTGCCCCTTCCCCAACGTCATGGAGTTGGGCCTTCGGACTTCCAGGTCGCTCTTGCTGAGGAAGTCAAGGCTTGGGGACAGGTCACCTTTCCTCCGGTGTAATCATTTTTGAGGAGTGTGGCGAGCCTGGGAGCTCAAACTCTAGGTCTTTCTGATGAGTTGGCTCGTCTTGGCTCTTCTCCGACCCCCTCCCTGCTAGATGTCTAGAAGTTGGGCTTGGTTGTGCAACTGTGCGCAATCTTGGTAAATGATGTTGTTGTAAGTATGTTTATTTTTTCATCGCGAGTTTCTTCGACTGACACTTGCTTTTCTTGGCAAGCCCCCGTTGGAATGAGAGGTCTGTCTCGGTTCTACAAGGAGGCAGCCCGAGAGAGGGATGCTCTAAAAGGATTAAAGCAACAGTTGAAAGATCGTCTGGCGGCTTCTGAGAAGGCAAGGGAAGCTTTGGCCGGAAGGGAGGCTGATTTGGTTGGGAAGGTCGGGGACTTTGAGAAGCTGGTGACGTCGCTCCGGGGGTTGTGGAAAAGACCGTAATGGAGCGAGATGAACGTCTAGCTGCTCAAGAGAATGAGATAATGGAGCGGCTCGCCTCTTACTTTAAAGGTCACCTCATGTGGGGTTTCTGAGCTTGTCTTCAGCTCAGCATTGCGAAGAGTTTCTTTCGATTTGACATTGACTCCCAGAGGCTGTCTACGAGCCAGATGTTTTGCCCTGAAAAGCTAGAGGATACTCTGAACCTTTGTTTCTGGTGGTGGTTTGGTGGCCCAAAGTTCTCCTTCTCCTTCTATGATGGCAAGCCCCAGTCACACCCATCAGGCGTAGATAGTTGTAAAGACCCTTGTGGCCGTGTCGACCTTAGTTTTCTTTTTTTCATGGGGTTGTACTGGGTCGTCCCCTCCTAGAGTTCTTGATTAGGAATGGAATTTTTTAAGTTTGATGTATACTTTGTCGTCGTATTTTTTGTTTTTAGCCTTACGAGTGGGCTTTTCCTTTCCTTATCCAAGGGAGGAATCTTCCCCTTTTTGTTTAAATTTTTCGCGCTTACCATGACCTAGGGTTTTTGAGTTTGTGGTAAGTGATCACGATCGTGGAGGCTCGTGGTTGCCATGGGACCATTTTGCGTGACTTTTCCAAGGGTAACCCATTTTGTGGGGAGGTCGATCGAGCCTTCCCCTAATGGGCCTCGGAGCATCGCAGTGGGTACCAGGCATTAGCTCCAACGATGGATCTATAGAGGAAAATTTTTGAAACTTTCAAGTTGCCCTTATGGTCGTGGTATGCATCTTCTGATAGGGGTGGTCGGGTGTCGGCGATTGACGGGGTAGTTGTGGATTTGAATTAGCCCACCTTTTCGTTTCTCAACTACCCGCCTTGGAAAGAGGTGCCTCGTTTATTGTGAAGAGACGTGGGGAATCGGTGCGCCAGTCTAGCTCCCCAATGGTGATGTCTGACATGCTAGGGTTACAGTGATTCGAGAAATGTGGTGGTTTGTCTAGGTCTTGAGTGGGGAGCCGAAAGGTCCCACCTTTTAAACCGGGGGCATGGAAGCGAAACAACTTGGGATATGAACCATCTTTTCCTGCCTATATAAACATAGCCACCTTTGTCCTTTTTCTTCATCACTTCAAAACCCCTCTTTGCTCTGTAAAAAATACTTCTTTATTTTCTCCTTTTTTATAACCATGGTTCTCAGGCCACCAGCATTTTTTCCAGCGATGAAGAGTCTCGTGACTCCCCTATTACTCGTCCTCCCTCACAGCGAAACAGCGCCTCCGCTTCTTGCCAAAATCGGCAGAGAAGGGTTACACGTTCTTCCCATCCCCATTTTGACTTGCGGCAGTGGAAGCGAGGTGGTGATACTGTTGTTCTGCAGATGACGACAACGAATCATATTTTTGCGATTTTCAACCGTCGGGCTCCTTACCAAAACACAGAGGAGGGTGTCATTTTTTGGAGCGAGCATCTAAACCCGAAGCACATGATCGGTAGACTTTGGTTGGTTCCACCACTTCCATGATGAACATGGTGGAGATTGGCTCATGGCTGGCAGAGTATAACATTGCCCATGAGCAGTTCCACATCATCATTCCCTCGGAGATGCATAGGACTTTTGACCCTCCCGAGGGTCACATGACGGTATACGTGGAGCAAGTGCATTGCGGACTTCGCTATTTTTTCCATCCGGTGGTGAGAAAGCTCTTTGAGTTCTGGCAACTGTGTCCAAGCCAACTTACTACGGCTTCCTACCACCAACTGGTGGGGTTTATCCTCTGCTGCCATCTGTTAAACCTCTCATGCACCCCTACGACTGTGGCGGGGGTGTTTATCTTGCGGGCCACCATGGCTGGTTCGCCCTTCTTTTCCCTCTCAGTGTGGGATAGCAAGCGAGTATTTCTGACTGCAGCGACCAACTGTCCTGCAAGCAATTGTGATTGGCGTCGGAGATACTTTTTCATGGCTCCCTTGGGAGAGTCGTCGACTCTTTTGGAAGGTGGGCCCCAAGTTTGGGGGTTGGGTTATGTTTACCCCCTTACCGTTGGTGGCTTTAGAGGTGGCTTCCTACTTGGAGGAGAGAGGCCTCTTCGATGGCCTCTACGATGTATCATCGTTGCTGAGCAATCACATGGTCTTGCTTCTGGCCGGTCTGCAAGACGGGCTGGCGGATGAACGTTCTGACTCGCTAACCCTTCGACAACACTGGGAGTTTCGTAAGTGCCTTTTAAGTTTTTTTTGTAAAAATTTTTCGAATGTTCCTCGAAACCCTTTATCCGAGTATATAGAGTATACTCCTTTCTCTTTTTTTTTTACTGACCCTTCATGATGTTGGTTTGTAGGTGCAGAGATGGCGTCCCATGCTCCTCGACCCTTTAGAGGTGACGTGCTAGCGTTATCCGACGGAGGCTCCTTGGAGTCTGCTGAGCACTCAGGGTCTCCAAACAGCAAGTACTACCCCAAGGCTCTGGGAATCCTATCTTCTGCTGATGCATATGCCTTTACCTATGGACCCCATTATGGCTAAACACTTTGCCTATCATTTTATGCCTTTGTTTGGTACGAAGCTTGACTTTAAGCCTTTGCCAATATCGTCGTTTAATTTGACAGACAAGGCGTATGTTGTTGGTGATCTCTTGAAGAAGAGAGAGCGGGGTCGAGATGTAGGAGCGTCTTCCTCGAGGAAGGATAAGGGAAAAGGGGTGATCAACCCCTTCCCGGCCGTAACGGACTGTCGCCCCGAGTCTCCCCCTAAGAAGAGCAAGTTTAAGCTCACCCCGGAAGAGGAAAAGTTTCTTCGTACTCTTGCGGTGCCTTCGATTTTTATTGAGGGATACAAGGACCCCGCCACTACAGGTCTTTTGGTAGCGTAATCTTGGATCTTGGGGATCGTGAGATCATAGGGGATATGGTGATGCCGTTTTGTGGGAGCGTTTCTGTCAGAGCATCTGCGAGGTAATGCCCCCCCCCCCCCCATTTTCCTCTTTTTTCTGCTTATGTTTCTTGTGACAACCGTTGGTCTCACTATTAATCTTTTATTTTGGAGCTTACTGTGCTTGGGGATGCACTAGGCACATATAGGGCCAGCCCTAGTGTCTTGAAAGCAGTGGTGGATGAGCATAATGCTCTTCGTGCCTCTCTTAGGCATGCTCGTGAAGAGAATGCTACGTTGGAGGCCGCTTTAAAGGAGGTTCGTGGGCGTATGGCCAAGTTGAAAGCATCCTCGGATCGGGACTTGGGGGACTTGAACAGTTGCCTGAAGGGGGATGTAGCTAAGTCCGATGCTAAGGCCGCCAGGTGGGAGCAGAGGGCTAGAGAAGCCATTTGGACTACGGAGGAGGTCAACCCGCTCTGGGAGGAACGATATCGATTAGCCCGTCAACTTGAAGACGCAAGGAGAGAGCTTCAGATGGGTGTTGCCAATGCCCACCTTAACTCGGTCGGGCTGCCCCGGAACCATATACTGGCGTCTGAGACGAGGGACCTTGTCCGGGTTGGATATGGAATGGCATAGTCCTCCTTTGTTTCTCTCCCTGGCGTTCCGCAAGGGCTGGAAATTCCAAGGCTGGAGTTTTTCTCTACCTCCTCTAGTGCTACCTCGTCGGACCCTCGTAAGGTCCCGTCTGGATTTTTGATGATGCGTGACCCGCCCGAGTTGTCTGTCGAGGAGCATTGGGCCTGGATCAAGGTCGGAAAGCACCATGCAAAGGAGTAGTGTTAGGCGGCTGTTGCTCTTGTTTCTTATTGTATGCCACTCTGGGCGTGATTTTGCCGATTTTCATGGGCCTTTTTTTGTTGTTGTTGCCACTTGTATGGGCGAAGTCCCCTCAATTCTCATTTATTTGTTGGTCGTTTTAGACATGTTAATGGAAGATTACCTTTTGGGATCTTTGTGAGTCGTAAGACTAAAATTTTTATCGAACGTAGTTATTTTATTGCCAATTGTATGTTTGCTTTTCCACAGGTATAACCGCTAAGTCAAAATACAAGCATACTAACTACGTGAACAAATTGAGTCACCGCAAGGGGTCAACAACAAAGCGCATATTAAAGGTAATGCTTCCGGAGGTTAAGGTTGTTCCAAGCTCGTGTGAGCTCTTTGCCGTTCACATCCTTAAGTAGAGAGGTGGCAGGCCCGAGGATCTTAGAGATCTAATAAAGTCCTTCCCATTTTAGGTCCAAGTTTCTGACATTCTTTGAGGCCTCTTCTCTTTTAAGGACGAGATCTCCGACTTGGAATGAAAGGGGTTGAACATTGATGTTGTAGTATTTGGCCATACGGGCCTTGTAAAATTTTGCATGGGTAGCAACTCTTATTCGCCTTTCTTCCAAGAGGTCTAGGGCTAGGGCGAGGTCAGCGCTGTTTTGGGCTTCCTCGTATTCCTGGACTCGTAGACTTTGTTTCACCACCTCGGAAGGGACTATTGATTCGGTACCAAAAACTGGTTATAGAGGGTTTCACCGGTTGTAGCTTGTGGGGTAGTACGATAGGCCCACAGTATGCCGGGGACTTCTTTGACCCACTTCGACTGATATTGGTCAAGACGGGCTTTTAACATTTTGAGGAGTATTTTGTTGGTTACCTCTACTTTGCCGTTTCCTTGGGGGTATCCGACCCCTGTGAAGCAGTGTCTGATTCCCCATTTGTCGCACCATTTTCCAACGAGGTCGTTGCGTAACTGAAACCCGTTGTCGCTCACTAGCTGTTGTGGGACTCTGAATCAAGTCAAGATATTTCTCCAGAGGAAGTTTATCACAACTTGGCTGGTGGTTTTAGAAAGGGGTTCCACTTCGACCCACTTGGTGAAGTAGTCCACTGCTACTAGCAAGAACTTCTTTTACCCCCTATCGTGGACCATATCTCCCTCAATGTCAATTCCCCACCGGGCGAACGGACAAGAGACGTTGTCAGGTTCCCAAGGGGCGGCAGGTTGATGCCTCATGGGGGCGTGCAACTGACATTTTTGACACTTTCAGGCGTAGTCTTCGTAGTATGCTGTCATGGTCGGCCAATAGTATCCTTGGAGAATGATTTTAGCAGCCATGCTTCTTCCACCAAAATGATTGCCACAGCATCCATCGTGAATTTCTTTCAGAATTAATTGTGCATCTTATTTGTTGACACATCGGGAGGTCGGGGAGGACCATGGCCTTCGGAATAGAACCCCATTCTGTATGTAGTATCGGGTGGTGCACCGGTACATAGCTTGTTGCTTGGCTCGATCATGAGTAAAATTTCTGGTATTCCTGATGAAGTCGATGATCTCGGTCATCCAGTCCTCCTCGATGGAGGCTATCATCTGGATCTCTTCATCTTGACTCTGCCTTTCAGATCTAGGGGTTGAAAAGAAAGTTATCCTTCGACTGTTGATGGCTTGGGCTTGGCAGGCCAACTTGGATAGGGCATCATCATCTTGGTTTTCTGAGCTTGCGATCTACTTGATGGAGAATTCTTGGAACAGGGGCATTCCTGCCGTGACTGCTTCCAAGCATTTTTTTCATGTTTTCCTTGCGAGCCTCATAGGTCCCATGGATCTGTTGAACCACGAGTTGCGAGTCGCTATGCACCAATGTCCTTTATATTTTTACCTCGTTGGCTAGGTGTGTTCCTAGTAAGAGGGCATCACATTCAGCCTCGTTATTGGAAACGGGGTACTCTAAATGCACGGTGAACTCCAAAACAGTATTTTTCTCGTTATGAGCTATTTTCCTGAAGATTATACCTACTCCCCCATGGGTGTTAGTGGATGATCTGTCGATGTAGAGGTGCCACAGGGGTTCAGGCTCGCCCTCTTTAGGTTCTTCATGTATTTCAGTGATGAAATCGGCCAATACTTGAGCCTTGATTGTCGACGGAATAAGTAATATCAAATTCCCCTAACTCGATGGCCCACTTGATCATTCGTCCAGACAACTTGGGGTTGTTGAGGATAGTACGGAGAGGGTGTTTGGTAAGAACGGTGATCGGATGGGCTAGGAAGTAGCCTCTGAGCTTCCGAGTTGCGGATACGTGGGCTAACACGATCTTTTCTATGCGGGAGTATCGGGTCTCAGTGTCGAAGAGGGTTTTGCTAACGTAATACACAGGCAGATGTTCTATTCCTTAAGCTCGAACCAAAACTGCACTAATTGACTCTTTTCCTACGGCTAGGTATAGGAAGAGCATTTCTTTGGGGACAGGTTTTACCATAAAGGGCGGACGGACCAAATATTCTTTCAGTGCCTTGAAGGCTTTGGTCGGTCCACTGAAACTCCTTTATATTCCTGAGAACTTCAAAGAAGGGAAGGCCTTTCTCAGAAGAGCGAGAAATAAACCTGTTTAGTAAGGCCATCCTGCATGTTAGCTTCTAGATGTCTTGCAAGGTTTTTGGCGACTCCATGTCGAGTATGGCCTCATCTTTTTCTGGGTTAACCTCGATCCTCTTCTGGGTGACCATGTACCCTAGAAATTTTCCTCCTCGGATACCGAAGGAGCATTTTCGAGGGTTAATCTTCATTTCAGAATTTTTCCATGATCTCGAAGGCTCTAGCAAGGTCGCAAGCGTGGTCTTCCTCCCGCTGACTTTTTACGATCATGTCGTCAACGTAGACCTCCATGGTGTCACCAACTAGCCCCTCGAGCATGAGGCTAACTAATCTTTGATATGTGGCATCGGCGTTCTTGAGGCCGAACGGTATGACTAAGCAGCAAAAGGTGTCGATATATGTGATGAAGCTAGTTTTTTCCTAGTCGTGGCTTGCCATCGGGATCTGATTGCAGAATTGGTCCCCGTCCATGGTGGATAAGAGGGCGCATCCAGTGGTGCAATCGACTAACATGTCGATACTTGGTAAAGGATAGCATTCCTTGGGACAGGCACTATTGAGGTCGGCGAAGTCTACGCACATGCGCCACAGACCTCCCGTTTTCACGGATCTGGTGGAGGTCTATGAGTCATTGGACATCGGCCTGGATCACTTTGTTTTGCTCTGGTCCCATGTTCCTCTTTCGTTGTTGGACGGGCTTGGCCATAGGGTACACGTCGAGCTCGTGTACGCATAGTTCTTTACTGATTTGCCTAGAGGGTACGTCCTTCCAGGCAAAGAGGTGGTGGAACAATCTGAGGGTGGCGATGATGGCTTTTTCTATGTCTTCCCTGACCTGGGTATCTATTTTCACTAGTTTGCCCTCAGTACCTTCCACCAATTCTATCATTTTGAGTTCTTCTACAGGCTGGGCTCGGTTCTCCTCCGAGTGAGCTCTCTTGTTGGGGGTCGTAGCTCAGGCGGGTCGGATACGATTGGCAAGGCATTCATGTGGCATTCTAACTCGAGGGTCTGATCCCCTTTGAGCACTTTTATTCCCGATGGGGTCGGGAATTTGACCTTCATGTGGAGAGTGGACGAAACCGCTTCGAAGGCTTGAAGGGCATGTCATCCACACATGGAATTGTACGTTCGTGAGGGGGTGTCCACCACCTAAAATTTTGTGGGCTCAGTACGCCGTGTGGCCCCTTCTCCCCACTACATGGGCAGAATTATAATTCCCATTGTTTGGCATTGTTCCCCAGAGAAACCCACGAGGGGTACCTTGATCGTCTCCATCTGACTCTGCGAAATTCTCAGAGCCATGTATGTAGGCAGGAAAAGAACATTGACTGAACTTCCCGTGTCTACGAGTACTCTTCTGACTTTGGTCCCCAATATGGTAGTTGTGACCATAAGGGGATCTTCATTGGGGTATATGATTCCCAGGATATCCTCGAGGCCGAAGGAGATAACCGGTTGATTATCTACTTTAGTGGTGAAGACTTCCAACTTGTTGTCCGCATTATGGGCTTCCGAATGTAGTTTCACCTTTGTTCAAGGGTTACATATAGTACTCCACCCTCGATCATATTCATGATGTGACCTGTAGAAGTGTTATCACAATACGTACGAGTGTGTGGGGGAGGTTGTCCCTGCTCGGCGAACTCTAACTCGTCGTCTTCTTCGGGTGATCCTGACTTGCATTTTTTATTATTGGGTGCTGCCTCGCGCCCTTTCTTTTTCAAGGGGTCGCAATCATCGAACACCATGTATTCTTTCAAATAGCCCAGCTTTAGGAGCCTGGCTATCTCCCTCTAGAGGTGGACGCAGTCGTTTGTCAAATGTGATATGTGCAAAATTTTCCTATGTGCTTAAGCCTCTGGGCGTCCCTCGCGGTCCGAGGCCACTTGAAGTATGCATTCTTCCCCCAACGATGGTCATGATTTCCATAACGGATATCGTCATGCTCGATAAGAGTACTGGGCCCTCGTGGTTTCGGAAGCTTCCAAGATCTTGCGCATTTCGTCCATTTCTATGAAGGATTCTAACCTTTGCAACCGGTCCTCCAGGTTGATGTCACGATTCCTCATGAGGTAATTGACGAAGTCCTCTGGAAGCAATCCTCGAACGATGAACAGGTAACCACAGGTCTTTGGGAAGGCCATGTTGCAGGCAAACTGCCTTACAAACATCTGGATTAGCTGGTCGAAGCTATGGATGGTCCCCGGAGGCAGATGAGAGAACCAGGATTGGGCTCTTCCGGTGAGGGTTGTGCGGAAGATTCGATACATGGCATAGTATGGGGATAATGACAAGTCCATGCATGCTAAGTATTGGCTGATGTGGTCACGAAGATCACGATCAGTGCTTTCTCCAGCGTAGCTTGGAAGTTCGGCGGGGATCATGGTCAAGGGGATCTGAGGTTCGACGATGGTGGGCGCGAATGGCGACCCCTGATAGGCGGGTTCCTCGCCCGGGTTGAGATTGCGACAGAGTTCCCACAATTCTCTATGCATTTGTTCCATCATGCCTCTTAACAGGCTCTGGATAATATGGCTCATAGAGGTCGAGCGCATCCCATGCTGCCCCTTGCGGACGGGGTGGCCTGGGGGTTCACCTCCTCGTGGTGCACCGACCGAGCTGGCAGTGTCCGGTGAGGTTGTCTCCTTTTTCGTCGTGGAGGGGAAGCTCGGTGTCATTCTGCAATAGTCCCTGTGATCGAGCCCTAGGAGGTGGGGCCGATTGGCGACGTATGGGGTTTCCCCTCTCCTTGGAGCGTTCCCTGTCTCGACCCCGAGCATTTTCTGAGGTTGTGGCTCCTTGCCGGTTGAACCGAGCGAACATGTTGTGATACATGTCCAGGGGCACCTGCACATAACCCATAGCGGGTCCCATTCCCGAATGTTGGTGGTCCGGCGGTACAGGAGCTTCAGCTGCATGTAGTGATGGGACTTTAGGGGGAGGCACCGGACCATCTAGTCGTGTGACCTCATCAGGAGGGAGTGGAAGGCTCAGCTCCCTCTCTATTTCATTGTCGTGATTCTCCATGGATTCGACTTCAGTGTGGGATCGTGAGAACCGTGAGGATACTCGAACTGGTATTCTTCTAGCTCTTTTCTGCCATGCAACTTTGCTCAAGCTTTTCTTAGAGAACTTTTAAGATATTCCCACAGACGGTGCCATTTGGTGAGGCAATATCGTCCAGGCCCGGATAGTCAAGGTGTTTGGGGATATTGTTACTCAAGTATTTGTGTTCGGAACGTCATTCTCGAGTTTGAGGAAAGGAGGCACAATATTTTTATTAAGGACTTTGAGTAAAGTACAAGGGGTCGTGTGGAGTACACAAGTTAGAGCTAGAAAAATGTGATAAATTCTACAAGTAGAGTGTATGACAATGGAGAATATTGTTATTTTCGTGTGGAGGGGATTAGTGCTTGAGTTGGAGCCCTCCCTCTTTGCTGAGAAAATAGGACATTATAGTATAAGTTCAAGGGTCTATAACCAATGAGGGTCGGTCTTGCCGCTTTTACTAGCGCCCAATGGTGTGGGAGTCTTCTGTGCCAATAGTCTTCGGGGATAGTTTGAGCCAATGCATGCAGTCCAGTCTGCACCAATGAATAGTCTGCGCCAATGGTATTTGTTGCTTTATGCCGCAATGAATGAGTTAGACCAATGGGGGGATGGTCTATCCTCTTTATTAAGGTAGTCATGACGTTGGGAGAGTTGGACCAATAGGGGATGGTCTTTCCTCGTTATTAGGGTAGTCGTGACGTTGGGAGTGGTGATGACAAATAGTGCATTTCTCGAGGTGAGTTGGAGGTCATGGTCGATTTGGTACGTCCTTGCGGGTCGTCTTGTTGATCATAAGTTGATTAGGGTGGGTCTTTGACCTTGCCTTATCTTTACTCGTGTCCCTAATGTTGGTTATGTGCTCATGTTTCCTCAATTTTGGCTAAGTGTTGGTGACAGCCCATCGGGCGCCTCGTAGGGTGTCGATTGCTCTGATGGCGGTTATTCTTTTGAACTGGGGGGTCTCAGGTCGTTTTGTCATGGGTACCCTGATCTTAGGGAGGTCTTAGGTCGTTGGAGGGGGGTAACGTGTTTGAGCCTTCGTAACCTCACCCCATCCCGTCTAAGAGGCATTGGTCGGGTTTGGGGGTACCTTTCTCTGAGTGTTTAGACAGAGTACCCTTAGTGGGTATTTTTGGGTCGTGACTCGGGGTTACTGTCCCCATAGTTTGGGTCATCCATCTGTATCCGAAAGGAGGAGGGTCGTAGCCGTTACGTACTTTATCTCAAGACCGTGTTGTTGGGTACCCACTTTTCCGCCCCTCTCCAAGGGTGGGGCGGATTATGCATCATCACTAGCCTTGGGGTCTTCGTCCAATGAGGATCGGTCTTCCGTCTTAACTCTTGGTGGTGGCGATGGAAAATACTGCGAGGGTCTCATGTGCCAATCAGAATTGGTCTTTCGTCTTAACTCTGAGTGGTAGCGATGGCCAATGATGCTAGGATCGTCTGCGTTAATGTGGGTCATCTTACACGAGGCGTCCAATAGCGTGGGTTGACTGAGTTTCTTCTGACCGAATAATGATTATGCATGCTTCAATTGTTTTTTGGGTTGTTCTGAACCAATGAAAGAGAGTCGGTTCTGCTCTAATCGTTGGTCTGGACCGATAGGATTTGTCGTTTTTTGCTCCAATAGCCGTCTGGGACCAATGAGGTATGGTCTTCCATCATAATGAGGGGTAGTTAGGAGTTACTTTAAACATGGGTGGTTAACACTTACTTCGAGTCGGGTCTTGTCTTCGTGATGTTAGTTTCTGTCTGGAGGGTCTGGCTTCCTCAGAGCCGTGTTTATTTACTTATATTTCGAGGGGGTTCTATAAGTCGTGCCTTTTCCGAGTAGCTACGAGAGATGAGAGGTCTTTTCTCTTTTACCCTTCATTGTATTCACTTGTTTTCTTATTGTTTTGTATTTTCTTCCTTCCTCAAAGATACTTTGGCTAAGTGTTGGATACTACCACCTGGGGGTCCCTTATCGCGGGGGTCCGTAAGATCCAGGTGGAGTTAGCTAATTTATGGGGTCGGTGCATCGGCCTGGGGGGGGGGCTCTCGTGGCTTTCCTTGTAGGTACTTCGGATCGTAGGTGACTTTGGGCCGTGATGTGAAATATATCCGGGTCTTTTGACTCGAGCCGTATACCCTTATTGGGGTGTTTGTGGTCGTGACCCAGGGATACCTTCTCCGGGTATTTAAACCATGTACCCTTATTGGGGCATTTGTTGGTCATGGCCGGGGAGTACCTTTTCCCTAGCCCTTGGTCATTTTTGGGAGTACCCATTTTGCCTCTTTCCGAGGGCATGGCGGATTATGCATCATTAACAATGATCATAGAATGTTAATTGCAGCGGAAATAAAGAACACCAAGTTTAAGAAGATTATATATTAATATTATCTTCCGATCCATAGGCAAAATACCAAAAGTGTTTAACAAAGATGTTTCTCACAATTCTGAAGCTTCTAACTCTCAAATTGTTCGAACTCAACAAAGTAGACAAGAATTGTCTTCTTAACTCTAAACCTAGAATTAATTCAACAACTCACAAACTTTGCAAAAGCAAGACAACACTCAACTAATGATCTAATCTCTCGGATTAATTAGCTCTTGTCTCGTTATTATCTTGATGTACTTCACACCTATACATAGATTCTTGACTTGGTCTTCTAGGTGTGTTGTACACGGTTGCTAATTCTTCAAGTTTCCTAGTCGAACTTATCTTCAAAGATCTGGCACTCCTTCTTGAATAACAGTTCTTTTGTTAGTAAACTAACTAAGGAAAAACTTCTTGTTCAATTTAGAGCTCATCTTGGATGTTTTCTAATTGCACTTGAATTCCACTTCTTTCCTTCTTTAAGTTGTGCGGTTGACTTCTTCAACTTTAATTAAGGAAACTTTTCTTGATGGAAACTTGAACGATCAACCTATGTTAAGTTTATTTTATGGACAATAATCAAAGATAACTACAACTGTGGAACCAAGTTAGTTAGTGAATAAAGGCAAAACAATAATTAAGAACTCCAAAACTGGATTGTAGAAAAGTTTTTGTTTTCGATGTTACTCTAACATTGAGGTCACAATGTTATTCTAACATCGGCAGAACACTTGCACTTTCACACCCGAGGCACCAAGAAAAGCAGATCTCCGAGTGACCACCCGGACGCAACTCGAGAGCCTGAGATGATTATCTAGCTTAGTTAACCAGTACTCACCATGACCCACTCCCTTGGGAGCTGGGGGATATACCCCCGGGCGTGCAAGATCCCGACATACGACGAGCTTACCTTGTCATTCAAACATTTGGCACCATTTCCCAACATTTAGCCAAATTCAAAGTTCGCAAGGCAGTGCAAAATGACAAATAAAGAACGGGTACAAGAAGGGTCGTAGCCAGGGGAATCAACCGTACTACTCGGGGAACGCAACACTTACCCCCAGAGAGATATCACACAACTGACAGCATTAATGACAACTTCCAACTACCCGTCATCAAGATATAAGACTTTACATGATTGGTCAAGGCTCCGATTCGACCCTTAAACGGTTAGATATATTGGTCTACCCACACCGAAGACAACTATTGGAGCAGAATGAGCATGTCCCCATTGACTCAAAATTTCCCACAAGGCGATTGGAGCAAACGTATTTAACATCTGAAAGGAAAACTTCGTTAAACCTACACTATTGGGCACTCTCTACATGTCTATTCTCTTTGGTGCATATAACTCTAACGAGTTCCTAATTATTTTATCAAATGCTATAATACTGCTAAAAATGAAATAGTTGCACGTGATATCCGAGAGTGATAACGGGACATTGTATAATAAACCTTGCAAGGAACTTTTTTTTCCTTCACAGTAGAACCTCATAAAGAAAGCAATTGGACATTTGTAAATGATAAAGGATAGCTCCATTAATACACAAGTATTCCCCACGTGAGGTTCTGTTCCAATATTCAATACTATTTCTATCTCTACTTTCAATCTTTCATGTCATCGGTCCTTTTTCTATGAACAAAACATTTTTTTCTTTCATTATGAAGTTGGCAAAATTTATTACACACAGCCTTTGTTTTCGCATTTTCGGACAGGGAAATTGACCAATAGTTTTACCAGAGGAAAATAGTAGTTGACAGTTATAACTTATAGTGGTGGGATGCGGAAGTAGACAAATTATTTCTTACAATTGCCCCAAAGTGACATGTTACAACTAATGGCAAAGATAGGCATGTTTTGTTAAAACATGGATTTCCATTCTAAAGTCTGCAATTTATTAGGGAAAACAACTACTGTTTCTTTGAGAAAACCAATCCAAGATTTTACTTTTCTTTTTTGATAAATTAAATTTCACCACATGAAAATTGTAGTTGATGGTTATAGGGGTAGGGGTAGGGGTAGGGGTGTGACAAGTGATTGAGTGAACATTACTTTCACTCTCATTGGGAAAAAACAAGTGGGATTTTTCATTCTTTGTTTTCTACTTGATGTATTCCTCTTACAAAAGGAAAAGTGACTTTATTCTTTTCCAGCATTCTTAAATTCGTAACTTCTTATAGTTTACTGCAAGCACATTTTGAATTATGTATCTTATTTCTTTCATATTATTGTGATGCCCCATTAAGCCTTGGTAATATTTTGAGGGATTTAAAGATAACAACATTTATGCCCTTGAGGTCTCGCAAAATTGCAAAATAAAATAAAATAAAATAATAATAACTTAGACTTACAAAGGCACATTAATTGTAAAGTTAAAAGAAAACACTTTACTTATAACTTTTCTCTAAGTTTTAAGGGTGCTTCTGCCATTAGCTAGAATTGGATGAGCTTTTGTAATCAAAAGAAAATACTTTTTTAATATATCACCGCATAAACTGTGTGAGTTTTTTCTTTATAATGTAGAATATTGGCACGAATTTTCGAGAGTAAAAACTCCTGGTATGTAGGAAAATGACAGATGATATGCAATACTGAACAAAATGTTAGCATTTCAGTTTGGATTGATGAAGCGCAAGCAACTAATACATGGGACAGAGCTGCAATAATTGTACTTGGAAGACTGGTAATAAAATTGAAAGTAAAATGTTTTTTTTTTTTTGGGAATGTAAGTTAGCGATGTGGGATCCAGCTCCTGCCTCAAGGTGTCCTTGCGTTCAGTGGTCTTGTTTAATCATGAATAAAAAGAATTTGGCGTACTTTTCTAAAAAAAATTTATATTTTTGGTGACTGAAAAGTAAATGCTGGACTTAATTAACCAGTAAAATGTAAAAACCTAGCTACCTGTGTTATCTCTAATTAGCAAAAATCTCTTGTGTTATTTTTATTAGCAAAAACCTCCAAAAAACCTCCATGTATTATTTGGTCAAAGGCAAAAAAGCCCCCTAAAGCCCATGTTTGCATTACAGTAACTTTGGTGGGATTTTTTAATCTGGGAAATTGTTTAAGACTATTTTTGGTGGATGAGAAATTCAGGCATCCTCGTAAAAGAGAACTAGATACCTTTGCCTTTATTATAGTCTAATCTGAAACTTTAGTAGCAACTAAGTAAACACACAACATGTAAAAAGAGTTCGTATTGTTCTTCCAGGAATCACTATCCTTAAAATCAAAAATTATAATAATAATGTGCGATAATAGTATAAAACTAATGGGACTCGCAAACGATGTTTCCTTGGCCAAAATAGGCGAGTACAAGGGTTCTCCATAGCAAAATGCAGAGAGCTGATTTAATGTGTTATAGGCCTCAAATAGATGAATGTTTTCATGCAACTCTTTTCTATCGTCTACCGAGCTTTTCCTTAAAATTCAAAGTTTTTTGTCCTACAATGATCGCAATTTCTACGACCTCAAAGCCAAGATTCCACACTCGTTTAAGAACCGAAAGAAAAGTTACCTTCGTCTCTAAGAACATATTAAATTATTACTAACCAATATCTATAATCTGTAAGTTATTAATACATTTTGTCGTCTCTAATCTACCTTGAGATGACATGCTCAAGCATTCAACCAAATTAGCAACAGTGCAAGGTTCATCTCTGTCATTCCAACAGTTTCTTTTTTGATTCGCAGTCCCTACATATCATTAATTGCAAAACTAAAAATATCTGGGGCACCCTTTATTGGGATCAGAAAAGGGTCAAAATGTCCCCAAATACTGAAGTGAGCATATGAGGCTACCTGCATTATAGTTGCCCACAGGCAGGCCTAGCGAATCCCATCAAATCAACCATTGTACAACTGAATTTTGTTTTTTTTTCTTTTTCCTCTAAACAGCTAATAACTCAGAACTTTAATTACCAATCAGAAATCAAGACTTTTATAAGCTAACTAAGCAAAAAAAAAAAAAAATCTTGCCTGGAAAAGAGGACAAAATCCTTGTGTTATATGATGAAATCAACTCATTAGAGAAATATTCAGAAAAGACTTTGAAGAAATTGGCATGAGTGCCAATTATACAAATTACATATATAGAGTATATGTTTTTCTTACACGTGTATTCTTGCCTAAATATAAAAATGCAAGGCAAAACTTTCAAAAAGAAAATCTATTCTTTTGTTATCCCTAAGTATTGGATTTGTATGTTATAATCAGTTAAAGTTTCGACATATTTTGATATGTTTCAAAAAGTTCTTAAAAGTAGTTGTAATGAATAAAACCCCCGATATTCATCGTTGTTTCTGCATAATCAAAGAGAAAAAAAATCGACACTTTTCAAGGACACGTTTCCAAGTAACTCTGTGAACAGGGAAAATGCAGCAAACCCCTTAAACTTGAAAGAATTAATACAACACTAAAGACGCGCTAAAACACTTGTCTCATTGTAAGAAAGAAATAAAATGCTAAACAGCTTATCATTATATTCATCACTAATCATAATTCATAATATAGTGTATCTGATGCAACACAACAATAACTAACAAACCAACACCAACAACAAACACTTTACCACACACTACTACTGAACTACCTCCATCATTCTTCAATGGCGGCTTCCCCAAAGAACTGCTTTTGCCACTCCCACAAACATTAATTCCAATATTCAATCCATTCCTAGCTGAAGAACTCAAACACAAACCTGGATTCCCACTCAGGTCCAAATTCCTCCCCAACCTATTCAAAAAACCCGAATCAAAAGGCACGACCCCATCGAGCAAATTCCAACTCAAATTCAAGTGATATAGACGTGACAGTTTCTCAAAACCGTCGGGAATACTCCCCGACAATCGGTTGTTCTGCAACGACAGTGTGCTCAAGTTCGTTAGCCCCGCGTACGACCCTGGAATCTCACCCGTGTACCCGGAGCTGGAGAGCCTGAGCTCTTGAAGCTTCTTCAGCTCCCCGAACTCAATCGGCAATGACACGTTCATGGGATTGTCGTCCATTAAAAAGTATTGCAAATTCTGCATATTTGTGACACTTTTTGGAAAAGTGCCATGTAATTGGTTTTTACTCAACGCCAAAAAAACTAAAGACACTAATTTTGTGACACTTTCCGGGACGGTCCCTGATAACGAATTCGAGCTTAAATCAAGCTTCTGAAGAGACCCGAGTTCGCCAATTTGCGTCGGGATCACGTTAACGAGCTCGTTGTAGCTTAAATCGAGCCCGATCAAGTTCTTTAAATTGCCAACTTGTGGAGGGACTGGGCCTGATAACATGTTGTAGCTCAAATCCAGGTGTAACAGGGCGTTTAAACTGAAAATCCCAACAGGGATTTGCCCTGTCAGCTTGTTATTCGACAATGTGAGTATCTGAAGTGATTTTAAGGAAGTGATTTGAGGTGGGATTGTGCCAATTAGTGATGGATTTGACTTGATGCCAATTTGTTGCAAATGGGACGTAGTAAAGATTGGATTTTTAGACACAGGGAGTGAGATTTTAGTTGGTGTTTGTGTGAAGCATTGGAAAATGAAAACTGATTCGAGGTTTGGGAGTTGGAAGATTTCTGTTGGAAATTTTGCGGCGGTTTTGCATTTTGGGTTAGGTGGAACGCCAAAATCTAGCCTAGTGACGTGGTAGAGATTGTCAGAATTTGTGACCTTGCACTCGATTCCAGGCCAGGACGAGCCCGGTTGGCACGGGTTTGGGTGTGAAATACGCCAATTCTGATCCGAGGAGACTGATTCCATGATCTTGTACAAGTTTTCGAGTTCGAGGGGATTCATGTTGTGAGAGATTGTTGTTGAAGTGTTGGGAAAAAAGAGGATTAGTAATAGAAATGGAAGTGGAAATGGGAACGAATGCTTCATTTTATTTTATTTTTTCTATATTTTTTAGAGGTTGATGAGCTTTTTTGGTGATGGGAGTTTGGAGATTGAAAATGGTTCCATTTGATTTGAAAATTGATGAAGGGTGAGTGAGTGAGTGAGTGAGTTGTGTGAGGATTTGATGTGATATGATGTGTGGTGGGACATGAAATTTGTAGGAGAAAGAAGGAAAAAAGAAAAAAATTTGAAGGTAAAAGTAGTAGTAGGGTCTTGTGTTTTCTTGTGAAAATTTGTGAGAGATAAGAGACATGTTTCATTTTTAGAAGAGTTGAAAATGGAAAGAGCAACATGAAAAAGAAGACGAAATGACAGCATCAAAGAAAAGGTGAAAGAAAATGATGCTTCATGTCTGAGTTCCGTTGTCACGTGGGCTGGATCATATTTAGGTATTGTAATTACATCATCTGAAAATTGTTGGTCTAATTTATGAAGAGAATCTTATATATCTATGGGTGCCAAAAACAGGGAGGTCCTTGTAGGAGACAATATAAGATTATTATTAAGCTTTTACGTAAAATTAGTAGTAGTGTCACGCCCATAACTTTTTTTTTTTTTTGGATGAAATGTTACGCCTGTAACTTGAATAACCCACCTATGATAAACCAGATTTGGCTCGTCAAAAACAACTTCCGCACGTGAAATTGAAACTTGTCTCCAAAAAATAAAATAGTGAACAATTACGTTTTCACAATGCTACTAGCTGCCTGCACCTTTCTCATTAACTAGCCAAACAAATCTCCGTGTTTTTCATTTTCTCATTGTTACGTAGAAAAACAATTGCTTTAATATTCTCTCAACATATCTTTTTTTTTTTGATGAATCTCTCAATATATCTTTTTGATTATGCACAGCACAGAAATTGGCCTGTCAGATTGCAAGTCAAATTATAAGGTGTTTTCATCTATACTCTCTATTCACATCACCATTACGCATTCTAATCATTAGGTAAGGACTTAAGATACAGGAGTTGATTCTAATTATAGCGATGTTTTAAACATCATATCGTCATCATTTGAATGTAACAAGCAATGAAATGGAATGCAAATGAAATTTATAACTTGCAACACAACTGAAGGCATCCACAAGCAATCACAGTAAAATTCATATAAATACAAATGAAGCAGCACACAACTACTTTTGACCTTTGCCACTATTTGCTGCCCATCCTAGTTTTCCCAGTACACAAAGGTAAAGTTGGAAAAGAATCATACGTATCAGCATTACATATTTTTGTTGATTTAACCCGATTCTTTGATATTCTCGTGCCACCATTTTGCACTTAGTGTAGCAAGAATAGTGTCGGTCTTCCAGTTCAAAACATATCAAGACATGGTTTATAGACTACGAGAACATTCGTAGGAAGTTGTTCGCGTATGCCATTGGCTTTATGTCGGGATGTGGCTGCAATTAAACAAAAAGGAAAGATAATTACACTTTCAACAGAATATAACAGCTAATGGAAACTATAACTCGTTTCACGCAGATGAAAAGGAAACGCTTCAGCCACAAAAGGGATGTTCAAAATGGGATGAGGAAAAGAAACGGGATTCTAATGTTTCATAGTAAAGAAAGAGAAAGAATATACTAACCACTGCTGAAAATGTGACGATGTTTGGTTTCAGATCTGGGGCTTCGAAACGAATAAACGCACCCTTGTTTCCCATCTGCGTCGTGCAAATTATGTTTAAATATCAGGAAAGATACCAATTGTTGGAAATAAATGGATATTTCAAATGATAGAAAAGAATAGCTGCAGGCATCCATGAGATAGCAATAAGATGGATTCAAAAAATTATGTTACCTGATCACAGTAGTTTGGAGCAGAAAACACGGTGATGAGTTTCCCATCGTGCTCAATCTCATATCCTTCATCCTTAACTTCATGTGATCGCACAACTAAATCTGTAAACCGAAAACACGTTGAACTATTAAGTATTGTGCCGCGGAATGATAATTTGTAAGCAACAGCTAATAAGAATGTTATAACTTGAGTAGAAAACAGAGAAAATAAACCTAGGTTGTTGTCCTGCAAAAATCTTTTAGTTACATCTCCACCGAATGAAAGACCCACTCCACGCTTGCTCGGTCCCCTCCCGAGCTGTGGTTGTGGATCACTCCACAGCAATTCGCACATCAACCCTGGATAATTAAAAATAACGATGATGCATAAAATATTACCAGAACAATAACACCTAATTTGAGACAGCAATATGCAACAATATGGTTTATTTATTTCACTTTGGTGACCAAAGTTATTTAGTTGACGTTTCTATACAGTATACCATCAAACGAAACTATACAGCACCAGAACATTCCCACGCAAAAGGATTGAAACAAGATTAATTCTCAAGCACTGGACAATTAACACAAAAATATATGTCAATGAGTTACAAGGAGCAGAAAGGCAAATTCAACGGATGAATAAGAACTACAATATAGCATTTGGAGCTTACCTTCCTCTGGAGGCTCACAAAACCGATCAATTGCTCTGATGTCAGAGAGCTTCACTCCATCAACACTGAATAGGCCTCCGTGAACCACAAAGACTTTACCATTTATAACATGAGCCAAAGGTAAGCAACAGAAAACTTCCGCAAATAGCTCCACGAACGTGTCACTCAACTTCGACCTGACCTCACCCTCGAAACCATATATTTTGTTCATGCTCTTGCTTTCATGGTTTCCACGAGAAAGGTATATAGCTGGAAATTGGAAATCAAAAGGAAAGTTATATCTTTATCAACCTTACATGCTTTGTCATTGAGAACAAATTACTTATGGTACATGTGGGATTATAGAAAAGAAGATATATCAGCAATAGGAATTGCGATTTCAAAGTAGATAAAATTTCTGCAAGATTATAATAGCTGGATACTTGGTTGACTAAGACCAGCAGTTAAAGGAAGAATGCAATAAAGATGAAAGATGCAAGAACTTGCAGGGATTACCTGATGGAGACATGCACTTGAAGGCAAACAGTGTTAGTATGACCTCTACAGAAAATGAACCCCTATCTACGAAATCTCCATTGAACAGATACGGATTATCGTCTGATGGAAGTCCATTGAGCTCGAATATGTTTATCAGATCATAAAACTGCACCGCATAATCAGAGTTACAAAATAATTAGTTTTACACGATAGCCAGAAATTACAGATAAATACAACCAGTATCTTCTGTTGTAGTTTTCAGCGTGCCCTAAACAGGACGATCTCTAATGCAAACCAGTTTTAAATATGATGGTAAATTGGGAAATATTTCAAATAGTTTGAAGTTGTCAAGATGAGTTTATTATGATGAAGACATATTTCCCGCAAAATGGTGATGGAAGCAATATTACCTGACCATGTACGTCCCCACATACGGTAAAATGTTTCCCGTTAGGAACATTTACATCAACCAGAGATGGCAATGCCCGCAGCATTTCTCTCATTTGCAGCACAATCTGGTATGCATACCTACATAATGAAGGAAAAGAATAAACATTCTCTTCTATTATAGATAATAATAGTAAAGCTAATAATGGCAGATGAATATTTTCTAAAAGTAAAAGTATATGATATTTCAGCAATAAAGGCAGATATAAAATTTCAATGATAAATGTGGTTCACATATAGTGAGCTTGCACTACATATTACCTTTTATGTATGCATACCTACATAATGAAGGAAAAGAATAAACATTCTCTTCTATTATAGATAATAATAGTAAAGCTAATAATGGCAGATGAATATTTTCTAAAAGTAAAAGTATATGATATTTCAGCAATAAAGGCAGATATAAAATTTCAATGATAAATGTGGTTCACATATAGTGAGCTTGCACTACATATTACCTTTTATGTAAAAACTTTTGGCTCTTGAAGTCATCCATCATTTTCTTTACAAAGTCCAAAGTCACAACATCGCCTTCTATTCTTGCACCAGTATACTGTGGTTCCACATCTAGAATTGAAACAGAACATAAAACATTTATCAATAGGCTGGCATTGGTTTTCCTTGAGTATACCGAATGAAGTACTGTCAACGGTATAATCACAGGTTATCAATTGTTTCCTAAAATAACATTCAGCCAAAATTTCCAAATCAAGATGTGCGGAAACAACATACTTCATTTTATTTTAATCAAGACTCAACTTCAAAAGAAAAAGGGAAAGTGCCATGCAATTATTGTACCATTTACTTTCAGATTTAAGGTGTTTGAGAAAAGAATACCACAAGAGGAACATGTGGGCTAAGACAATTATTGAGACTCAGTCAAGAAATTTTAAGTTCAACCCTCTAGAAAGGGCAGAGCTGCGAAATATAATCAACCTTTCACATTAGAAGAAACACATGAAGAGTACTTTACTACAGAAATAAGAGAAACTCGTAGGACACACGCAAAGCTTAGATTCAAGAATTTAATTTCATTGTGACGTTATGGATAGGTAGCAGGGATTTCTTGAAGGACTGGATGAGATACCAGGTCAAAATTTGATGCTATTACATGCTCCAACAACAGAACAGTGCTTGGTCCCTGGCTCTTGAAACAGATCTGATGTACCAGCCCATAACAGTAAAGCGACAAACTGCTGATTGAAGAGTTTCGAAGAGCTTATCTTGAAGCACAAGATGCATCGAAATAGTAGCAGAGATGTCGTTAGGTACTGAGTCAATCCCTCTCCATAATCAGCAATTCAATATATTGTTTCAACTTTAGAACATCTCTTTTGATCACAATACTCCCAACTCTAACATATTTCAGAGTTGACCTCAGTTTCCTCACTAGCTATGTTTTCAAGGATATCACTAGTCAGGATTCTAGTTAATTGAGCTGGCATCCAGAAAATAACTAAACCATTGGTTTTGTTCAGCTATCAAACATCCCAACGATGTTCCCTTCAGGTGAAATAGAAAATGTGGAATTCTTGGGTGACATCCTAATTGGGTTACGAAAATCTAGGATGAAGGGGCATTGTGTTAGTACTCAATTTACTTTTTATCGACATAAGCTAGATATGACCTCTGCGTTGTCCACTTAGTTTTACAACATAGATATCTTCCTACAAGGGTATATTCAACATTAATACATAAGATATCTCCCTATAAGGGTATATTCAACATTAAAACATTCAGCACAATTCGGTTCCAAGGTTTGCTAGGCATCTGCCAAGACTACAGAGAAAACTTTGCCCAACGCTATCATTCTTGGGAAAAAGGGAGGAGAAAACAGTAAATACGAACACTTCGTTCGAGAAACCATATTCATAAGATCCGTTCTATTTTCAGTATAAGGTTTGCTGCCCCAACTTTGCAGCTGATGAACCGGTAACAAACTTGCCTTAAATGAATTTGAATCAGAGTGAGCAAACGAACCCCTACTCATTTAGCGGAATGATATAGAAGGTAGACGCTTCTTTTTTATCTTTAGACACCATGCCTCAAATCATATAGCTCAAGAGTAATCAATAAACAGAAACAAGGAAAACCATTATATGATCAAATTGATTATAATCCTAAAAAAATAACTAGAGATCATTAAACCTTTTTCCAAGAGTCTGCAGAAACAGCAGTCAGGAATTAAAAGAAAAAGACAAGAAAACAACCAAATATGGATTGCCTATTCTTTTTTAATTAATTGATCAACAACGTCTGACAACTCGCTCCTTGGAATTCATTGATGTTTCTATCACGCAAGTTATCTGGGGCAATTATGCAATGAGATCAGAGCACACATCAGTTTAAAGATGAGATGTAGACTTGTTAACTATTCTTTGCCATTCACAGGAACATGTGTGTAAATGTGTATGTCTTAAAATAAATCTGAACTCAAAATCTTGAAACTGTTGAATTGTAACTTTGTGATTTATCCTCAAAGTTTAATTTATTCTTAAAATGTCTAACCTAAGGGAAGTGTTTGACCCTCGGTAAATACACTGTCTTTGCGGCAACCCAGCCACCATGTCCCCCAGACCACCAATATAATCGCAACAGCCGCCAATGCCACTGCTATGGCTGCTATAGTCCTCATATATACTGCCACTGCCAAAAGTGCTACTGCCACTGTTACAATAGTAACTTTCGGGGAAACAAAAGATGAGCCTGGGGTAGTTCCTAAAAGGATGAAATATGTAATGTACTGGTAAGTAAAAGAGCTACCAATATACAAAATTTACACACTGATCAACACGGCCAAAGGAGAACTTAAGTATGTTACATGTTTTCTTTTGACAGGTTCTTACTCAAGGCAAGGGTAACTGGGAGACTCGAGAATCAAGACGTTAGTATAATTATATTGTAGCTGCCCTTCCCAATTTCATAACCAATCTCCTGCTTCGACTCGCTGTGAGCATATCCACTAGTCAATGTGATTTCATTATTCAAAGATGATTGGGAACTTATAGTTTTAGAGAGGGGAAAGTTTAAGAGACTTAACTGAATTTATTTATTCCCGTATTCATATCTTCAACCAAACCCATGAAATTAAGACAACCCACTCTTATAGGTACAGTTGCAATCAGCAAATACTTGCTAGATAGATAGATCAAATTTTTCAGTTCTCTCGCTGACATCTTTCCATGTGTAGTTATTAAATAGATATGGAGGTGCCGGAGAAGTTAAAGTAAGGGTTTTATAACCATATGCAGGGGAAGTTGCGTAAGAAACGTATCTTGTGTGTATATGAGAGAGCTAGAGGATATAGTTTATCTCATCACATCATGCATTCAAACAAAAATCTATGGCTAGCTAACAGCAGCATAAAGGCCAGGAAAGTAACCATTGAGAACCTTTATCCATTGACAATACAAGGCTTGACGAAAAACAAGAATAAATTTAAGAGAATGACAAAACCTGGAGGAATAACTAAAGACTTACTGCAGTCAGCAAGATACACGATACGTCTCAAATAAATTGCATACCTACTGTGTGGTAATCAATAGATTCAGCTACTGAACGTCTTTCCGTGTCAGGAACAGAGATGGCTTCTTCAAATTTTAGCTTCATCACAGCTTTCTCGCATTCCTTCAATTTCTTGGCAGCATCAGGGTCATTCGGGCATAATTTCTTCACCTAAACAATTGAAGTTTAAAGATAAACACAAACCAACAGTATGAAAACCACAATACAAGAAGTAAAATGGACGCTTTCCCAGGAAAATGCAGAAGCACTTTCAAACACAAACAATCTCAAATTTTTACAACGGTGTACCGCAAAGATTCAAGTAAAAAAAATGCCGATGTGGGGGTCAATACATTTGGTTGAGGGTTAATGAAGTGACACAAGTATACTTTTCATATAAAAATGCAAGCACTGAATTATGGCAATAAGAGAGCCCATCAAAAAGACAGGTCCATTATTTGCTTTCTAAATTATTTTTGAAGAATATAGACAGTTAAAAAACCATTGTTATAAGCCGAGATGAGACTCCTTCGAACGATCAAAATTGCGTAGATAAGATCTGGCCTCCAGTGGTTTACCACATGACCACGTTCCCATTATAACTGGCATAAGTTAAAACCTTCTCCGTAATGAGGACTCTACTTGCGTACCACATAGTCTTAAGTAGTTAGGAGGAAAATGCTCAGATTCTTGACTAAAGGTACAAGCTTGACTTGCACAACTGGAAAGAAAGCTTTAAAAAGTATGTGATGAAGTAGACCATATTTTCAAAACACCCTAAGAGCAAAAAGTTGGCACCTTTGCACAATGAACCAGTAATATAACACGCTTTACATTAGTACAATTCAGCAGCAATACAGAAATTCTAAATGATAGGAAATACCACCTGCTGAAAATCCTTAAGAGCGTCTTTAAACTTGCCCATTGCCAAATATGCCGCACCACGCCTATAGTAACCCTGTATCAATCAAACAACCTCATTCAGTTAAACCAAATTCCTCCACAAAACCCCCCACATCATAAAAAAGATTGAATCTTTTCATCACCTTGGAGTATTTCGGGTCGATTTCAATAGCTTTGGTAGCATCCTGTATAGCACTCCCGTACTCTTCCAATTTCGTGTGCGCAAAGGCACGGTTTGCCCAGTACACCGCATTATCGCCACTCACTTCTATTGCTTGTGTGTATAAATCAATAGCTTGAGAATATTTGTGCGCTGACCAACAACAACAACAGCCACAACAGCAAATTAAGATCAAAAAAGTAAATCTTTACAAAAACCCACAAAAATAAATATGAACCCTTTACTGCAATACCCTTAAATGCTTCATTGGCAAGGAGTTTGAACTCTTCAGCTCGCGTAGCGTTGGTTGAATTTTGAGTTGCCATGGTTGGAGTTGGGGGCATAATACAGATAAAACTTGAGTAAAATTGCTGGATATTATTGTGTATGTATATATGTTGTTTATAAGAGAGGTATTACTTATTAGTGAGTTTGTGAGAAGGGGAAGAGGAGAGGTTTTGCCCTAGATGATTCAGGGGTTACTCTGTGTGAGAGAGAGAGAGAGGTTGTAGGTGATTTTGGTAATTATTTAATATATTTAATGCTAATGAAAATGAGTATTATAATAGCAGCTAATTTATATGAAAGCAATTACCAAAAAAAATGAATTGTGTTATGAATATAAATGTGGTGCTAATAACTTGTAATTAGGAAGAATGTTTTGAGCTTATGAAGATAGGAAAAGAATTTGTAAGTATAAGAATACTTGAATGGTGTATGTTTAGAGTCTAATTTATAGGATTTCTTAGGGAACAAATAATTAGTGTTAATAGTATAAATGAGGTATAACTTTACAAGGGTTTTAGGTAGCCAACAAAATACATAATTACACCCTATCTTAAATATTATCACAATACATTATTACAATATATATTATAATTTATAACACTCCTCTTTGGCTGCCCAAAATTCATGATGCCTCATTAAATCCTTACTAAGTAAAATCATGTCGGATAAAGCAATAGTGAAGGAACAAGAGTACATCAACCGTGTGCATATGTTCAATGATGACTCATTAAAAACCTTATCAGAAAAAACCTAGTGCGATAAAAATTTGAATAAAGCAAAAGGATACAACTATATGTGTTATTCCTCAAGTTTGCATCTATAGCTCTTTATATGTCTCGTAAACGTCGCATTCCAATGCTTCGGACATGATTTCGAAATTAAATTTGTAAAGAGATATGTCATGTTGTCACGTGATTGAACATATTGAATGTGGTCTTTCATTGTTCTTTTCAAGTTATTGAGTAAATGCATGCAAAAAACTTTGCGGTATGTGCTTAGTTCGGTCACTCTTGACATAACCTTCCTTCATCTGAGTAATACATGCAGAATTATTTTCATATAATGTTGTAGGACTTTCCTTAATTTGTATACCTGAGGCGCCTTTGATATGATGTATCATTTACCGTAACCATACACATTCTCTATTTGCTTCGTGAAGTGCAATAACTCCAGCATGATTTGAGGATTTGCAACTAATGTCTGAGCGCCATGACATGGCAGTGCCTCCATATGTAAATATGTATCATGTTTGGATCTGGCTTTATGTGGGGTTGATAGATAACATGCATCTGCATAACCAATGAGTTCTTGTTTTGCATTGTTAGGATAAAATAGATAGAGATCAATAGTTCCTCAAAGATAACAAAATAAATGTTTAATTTCTTTCTTGGAATTTTTTGTGGGTGATGAGCTAAACATGGCCAATAAATTTATAATAAATGATATGCCATGTCTAGTACAATTAGCCAAATACATTAAAGCTCAAATGACACTTAAGTACAAAACTTTGGGACTACGGATTTCTTCATTTTCTTCACTCGGACGAAATGGATCTTTGTTTATCATTAATGATCTAGCAATGACATGATGATTGAGTTGCTTTATCTATGTTAAAATATTTTAAAAACTTTTTGGTATGATTAGATTGGTGCACTAGTATACCGCTTTTCGTATGCTCAATTTGTAAACTAATACAATATTTAGTTTTACCAAGATATTTCATTTTAAATTCATCCTTTAGATAATTCATCGTTGGATGAATTTCTTTGTCAGTGTCTATGATATTTAAATCGTCTATATAAACCGCAATAATCGCAAATTCAGATGAGGTTTTCTTAATAAAAATACATGGACACAAAGAATTACTTATATGTCATTCTTTTAGTAAATATTCACTCAAATGATTGTACCACATGCTGCCTGATTGCTTTAATCCATATAATGGTCTTTGCAATTTTATTGAGTACATTAATCTAGGTTTAGAGCAGTGTTCTTAAACCCGGCCCGGACCGGCCGGTCGGACCGGTCGGACCGGGAACCGCCAGCAGCGGCGGAACGGAACACTGCTATAAACGGGCTGTTGAGCCCTTCCGGGCGAACCGGTGGATCCAGCCGGGTCGCCCGGAAAACCGTCGACCCGGTCCGCTAGTTGGACCGGTGTGGTTTATTTAATTTTTTTTTAAAATTACAGTTTCGTATAGCCCTCACAAAATCGAACAGAAAAGGAAAATGCAAAGAATTGATTTTTGTTTCTTAATTTTTTCTTCCTCCCGTCATTTACGAAGATGAAGCCTTTCATCACAAACGCTATAACACCTTCAGTTCTGAATGTTATTGGTGAATTATCAAAACAGCAGAATCACAAAAAGAAAAAAGCAACCAAAATATTTGATGATGCATAGACAGAGATAGAAGAAAAAAGATTAAAAAGAAAAGAAAGGAAGAATACTGTATCAGCGGCGGTGAAAATGATGATTAAATAGTCATTAGGGTTTTATTATTTTTTTATATTTATTCAGATTATCTCTTTTTAGTGGTCAAATGGGCCTTCATTTTGAATTCATAAAATGTTAGATGAATGGGCCTATTAAGCTTTACCCACACTTTTTGTTTTACCAATTTATGTAATGTAAATTGCAAATGGAACCCTTTATTGCAATTTAACATTTAGTTGTCTAAAAATTTTAATGTTATGATTAAGGATCTAAAGTAAATACCTTTATTTTTTATTTATTTCTGCAAATAAATTATGAAAGTACATGATATATTTATTTCTGCAAATAAATTCCAAAAAGAGAAAAAAAAGTGAGGAAAATTTATTAGCATGATATATTTATTATGCATGATATATTTATTAGCATGATATATTAACATGATATATTTATTTAGAGATTTTGAAGTTGAGGGATTGAGTATTTTGTCATGAATTTTCTTATATAGTTGAGTATTTTTAATATATTATATTAATGTGTTGACTAAAGTCAACAAACCGGTCCACCCAGTGGTCCGACCGGTCCGACCTGTTGACCCTCTACCCGGTAGCCTCATCGGTTCTGTGACCGGGCCGGGTCTGAAAACACTGGTTTAGAGCTACATGATTCTGATATTTTTCGTCCAGACTGTATACCCTCGACGGGGTGTTAGTTGGTTTTGACCCCGGAGGGTACCATTTTTTCCCGTCCTTGGTCATTTTTGTGGGATACCCATGTTGCATATTCCCGAGGATGGGTAGGATTATGCATCATCAAGAGTCCCCCCAGTTCCGAGTGTGTTTCGTATAAATTTCTTGGAACTATAAATGAGTGATGTGTTGTCGTGCGCTTCGTGGAGTTGTGGTCCTGCATATGCTATGTGGAGCTAAGGTAGCCATGCGCCAAGTGCGCCGATCCAACTTCTCCGCCTATAAAATTGAAGGGACTCGATGTTTTCTGTCTTCATTCTATACGAGTTTCCTTTGCTTTCCCTCTTTTTCTTTCTTCTTCTCTTTTTCAAAAAACTACAGAATTTTAATGGCGTCTAAGAGCAGTTCCGTGCAAGAGGTATATTGGTGCGGAAGAACGCAGGGTGGTATTAGATGTGGCGATTTTGGCAGTGGCGACGTCTCCTGTGGCTGAAGGGACATCGCGGCGATGTCGTGCCGCCTTGGAGTGGCGGAGACATCTTCCAAAAGGGCGAGAAAGTCGACGGTTGTGGCGGAGGCACCTAGGGTTTTACTGTTAGGTCTCATGAGGACGTCGGGGCCTAGTTCACCAAGTACAGGGCGAATGTCACTGGCTTGGAGATTGATGTGCCTCGGAAGAACAAGAGAGAGACCTCCCATCGTGAGGGTTTTTACACGGTCTACTTCGTCCAAATTAAGGTGAGGTTGAGATCTTTCCTTCCGGTGTTCAACCAAGAGGTTTTTACGGCCTGCCTGCGCTGTCCGAGTTAGCTCTCTCCCAACGGGTGGTCAACTCTGGCGGCCTTTGCCTTCATCTGCACAGCCTACAACTATCCTTGCACCATGGGCCAAATTTTTGGCGCCTTCGATTTGACGATCTCTTTTGGGGATAAGCTTTTCTACACTTTTTCCATGAAGAAGTCGACCAAGAGGGTCGTCCATGATCTTCTGGGGTCCTACAGCAGCTGGAAGGACAAGTTCTTTGTTCTTCGTCATTCGAACAAGAATGTCCTGTGGGGGGTTCCGACGGCATGGAATATGGACCCTCGAATTTCGGTTAAGTACGACATTGTGGAGGCCATGGCCCATCTTTCAGTACAAGGGTTTTTTCGCCAGGGCTTTAGTTGGAGTGAGATGTCGCGGATTGGCGTCTTCAAGTCCCTTTACTCTGACTGTGGCCTGAACGATGTTACTGCCATGGCTCCCGATGTTGGCGACAAACGTCCTCGTATAAGTAGTTTCCTTTCCTTGTAGAGTTTCTCAAGTTATTTTTTTTTGTTTCTCTCGGGTTTTTTACTCTACTTTTTGCCCTCCCCCCTTTTTTTGGTAGAGGCAACAATGGATAAGCTGAAGTGTAATGCTCCTCATCCTCGTCCGGCCAACAAGAAGGTCATAGCCAAAAAGGCTCGAAGGACCCAGGAATCCACTACTTCAGTTGCATCGGTAAACGAGCCCTCAAAGAGGGTAAGCGTTGTTCGTGAGGCTCTATCCCATACGAGTCAATCGAGCGAAAAAAGTGTTGGTGTACCAAAGTCTTCTGGAGAGCAGTCCAAGGTGAGCTCCAGAGATTCGCATATTGTGTTGTCGGATTCTAATGAGGAGGCGACCTTGCCAGCCCAAGCTGGGGGAAGTCCAACAACTTCTCGTCTTTCAGCGGGTTTACTCGAAGGGTCTGAGGCAGATGAGGACTGGCTCAAAGATATGTTCAAGTCTTAGGGTGAGGCGGACATTGGAGGGACCAAAGGAGGTGACCCGTCAACACCCCAACCTCTGATTGCTAGAGTGGAGTCGGTAGCCGAGAGGTCATCGCCTCTAGTGCCCGAGCGTCGTGATGCTGAGTCTTTGGGTCTTCCGGTGGCTTCTGATTCGGTGGCCCCATCCGAGGGAGCCATTACTTGGGGCACCATCGTGCCTCCCTCATTGCATTCTCTTCTAAATGGTATTGTGATACCACGTGTCACAGACTTAACTCCTTTTTCTCGACTACGGTCGACTACGGTCCCTTTGAGTCGACGTTGCGTCCGTGCGGCCTAGCAAGCGCGGTCCCATCGGCTCACTAGTCAGTCTAAAACTCTCAAGGAGGCTGAAGAACTCGGAAGAAGAGATGGAACGAAATTAAAAAGAGTTAGAAAAATTGCAAGTGTTTTGAAATAATGTTACAACTCTTTAACTCAATGCTCAAACCGTTTACAAGTGATTGCTTTGAATGGGCAAGGTTCCAAATGAACATAAACTTGCCTTCCTATATATAGAGTGTGGGCCGGGGCCCACACAAGCAGATAACCAGATTCCTAACTCTATTGCTGAAAGTATTAACGGGAACAGTAACATAATAGTAAGGCGGTGCCTTACTCTAGTCCCGCCCGGACAACTCTAGACCCTTCTAGAGCCCGGCCTAATTACAACGTCCCTACTGTACATGTCCCTATAATTTTTAGTAATTACAAAGCTACCCAAAAACTTTGTATTTACATCGCAACTCAGTCCTACCCGCGGACTGCCCAAGTTGCCCGGCACGTGCGTCCGTCCATCACGTGACCATCTAGATCCTTCGAGAGAACTCCCGTCTTCTCTCGAGTGCTACAGTAAGTCGGTGCCCCGCACCGCCATCGTCGGCTTCTAGAAGCATCTCGGCCCTTCCCGTAAGGCGGTGTCATCGCTCCTTCGTGACGTGTCTCGAATGCTCTAGAACCGTCGTCAACTTTCTCGGCCCATCGTGCCCCCACGGCACGGCCCTTCATCGCATCGATACGAATGGACGCCCCGCGTTCTTGCGCCAACGTCGCACGCCCATCTCTAACGGCTCGTCTCCCACGCCCGCTAGCCGACTGCGTCGCCCGTGGTCGACTGTCCTTGCGTACAAGTGTGTCGGCGCCTTCCGGCCTTTGCGCCCCTGAAAGTAGTCGGACGTGACCAAGGCACTTCGGCTAAAAGTGATCGAAATGGGCCGAAGTAAAAGTTGGGCAAAATGAAAGACTTTGATGCTTTTGAGATGTCAAGTATCATTGTCGAAATGAACAAGTGCCGTGGGGCACAAAACAAATGAAATGTGGGGTGGGTCCCACATAAGCAATTAGTGTGTCTGGGAACTCTACTGGTGGGGAAGTTGCGAAATGACCTGGACCACTTGCAAGGAGGGCACCTCTGGGCGACTGGAGGGAAAGGTCGCGCACCGGCCCGTCCTCCCAGTGCGTAGCGATGGATTGTGCGCACAACAGGGCAACATTCTCTCGATTCGTCTGGTATCTAAATATAGGATTCATTTATAAGTTAGTTTACTAGACCGAAAATTTATGACGTTCAAAAAAGTATAGATCCAATGTCACACTCAGTAAAGATTTATGATACATGTATAGGATGTACTCAATGTGTTCGAGCGTGCCCCACTGATGTATTAGAAAGGATACATTGGGACGGATGTAAAGCTAAGCAAATAGCTTCTGCTCCAAGGACCGAGGATTGCGTTGGTTGTAAGAGATGCGAATCTGCTTGCCAACGCTCAAACCGTTTACAAGTTGAGGGTCGGTTGGCTCGTTTGAGGGAGTTTTGTGGAGTTGGAGGAGTCCGAGCGGCTTTTAAGGAAGCGCTTGGCCGTTGTGGAGGGGGAGAAGGAGTCTCTCCTGGGGAAGGAGGCTGAGTGGGCTCAGAAGTTGTAGGTTACAGAGGGAGTGGTGACGTCACTCCGTGGTGAACTGGCCTTGACCGTGCTGGAGCACGACGAGAAGTTGGCCGCTCATAAGGCGATAGTAGAGAAGGAGACTGGGGATCGACTTGCCCCTTACTGTACTGCGCATCTTTTATGGGGGTTCAAGGCCTACAAGAAGATGGGCACGCAATTATGGATGTTCAGCTAGGGGGTCGACCTTCGGAGGTTGGCCTTCTTTAAGATGGCGCGTCCCCGGAATCCTGACGCAACATTGCTCTTGTTGCAAGAGGGTGCTCCAAGATCTCGAGATTCTTCGACCCCTTCTTTTGTTTTCGGATCTCCCCTCCCCCTCTTAGTCGTAGGTAGCGTAGGGATGATTTTGTGGGCGTATGGCCTTATTTTGGGGTTGTGCAGGGAAGGCCCCCCCTTCCCATTGGGTTTTTATGTAAAATGGAATTTTTTGGCTGCCAACTCGTGTTTCTACGGTCGGAATTACGACCAAGTTTTTTGTTTATGATATATATTGTTTTAGTGATTCCATACTTAGAAAATTTTTGATTTTCCACATGGGTACCCGTTTCTACACTGCATGGGAGGTTTCGACTCCTCCTCTTATTTTTTTGTGGGTATTTACAAGTGTAGTGTCTTTTAGAATGTTCTCTAATTTTCGAGTGGGTAGCCACGACCATTGTACTTAGAAGCTTTCTTGACCCTATAGGTGGGTGCTCGTGGACATCATTTGTGGGAGTCTTTACGATCTCCTTAGAAGTATCCGTGAGCGTCATGCCATGAGGGGTAGTTAACTTTGCTTCCAATACCCGAGGCTACCGTAGTTAGAAAAAATTTCAATTTCTTGCACAATCACTCGTAGATACCTTGACATAATAGGTGTTTTTCGACCTCTTCATGGGGGGTGTTCGTGGTTATGGGTTCTTAGCGTGGTCGTTTTTTTGAATCGTTACGCCTGTCAGCCTGTTCAACTATCAACCTTAGGAAAAGACGTTCATTAAATGTGAATAGACGTGGGGAGTTGAAGCGCGGGTCTATCTCCCCTATGGAGACGTCTGACATTCTAGGGTAGCAATGATTCGGGGAATGTGGCGGTTCTGAGGGGTCGTGAGTGGGCGACTAGAGAGTCCCACCGTTTGAAATGTGGACGGGAATTCGATCCATCTCTAAATATGAACCGTCTCCTCCACCTATAAAAGGGAGGCCTCCTCTATCCTTCTTTCTCACATTTCTCTCGTCTCCATTTTCTGCAAATATTTCCTTTCATCAAGTTTTGTTATTTTCTAGCCATGGTTCTCGCGCCACCTCTGTTTACTATAGTGAAGAGAATTCTCATGATTCTCTTAGCACTCCACTTTCTCCCCTCCGAAACAATACTGCAGCGTCCCAATGGAGTCGTCGCCGAAGGGCTACTCGTTCGTCATCCACCTATTTTGCTTCTGGGAGAGATGTGGAGAGCTTCCATTATGGTGGCGCATGTGGTGGTGGTGCCTCCGTTCCACCGGTTACTACAACAGATCGTGTTTTCGCAGTATTTTTTCGTTGTGCTCCTTATCATCCTCCCGTTGATGGCTCTCTCTTTACCCAGAAAAACCTGGAGCCATAGCGCATGACATGCAGAATCTGGGTTAGGTCCACGACGTGGGTCGTGACCATGGAGGAGGCTCGTGCTTCGTTGGAGTCGTTGAACATTTTTCCAGAACATGTGGATGTGATGATTCCTTCTGGTGTCGAGAGGGCATATGACCCCTTAGAGGGCTACATGATAGTATACTCGGAGCATGCTTGATGTGGGGTCCGCTGCTTTTTCCATCCGATCCTAAAGAACTATGTTGTCACCTACTGAACATTCCATGTACCTCTCAGAATGTGGCTGAGAAGTTTGCGCTGAGGACGACTGCACCCGACTCGCCATTCTTCACGATGTTCACTCGCGACACGTTCTTGGTGTCGACATCAAGGAATGATTCCTTTAGCAACGGGGATTAGCGTCAGAGGTATTTCTTGTGGCCTCCGTTGAAGAGTCGGTCTTGGAGTGGGAGGGTGTGCCTACCCAATTGGGCCTAGGGTATGTTTTTCCTTCCAACGAGGTGCACGTCGAGGCTGCCACATTCCTGAATCGGAGGGGCCTTTTCAGCGGGGTGTACGACACATCCATGATGCTACGCAACCCGATGGCCATGATGTTGGGCAGTCTGCAAAGTGTATTGGATGAGCGTCCGTCTATGGTCATGCTTCGTCTTCACGACGGGTTTCGCAAGTACCCCTTTATTCTACAAAAAAATAAATCGCATAGAGCCTCCTAAAATCGCATAAATCGCATAAAGCCATCACTTGACAGTTTGTGACACCAAGACCAAAACTTCTCACCTCCTAAAATTTCTCAACTTCCCGTCAAAAAAGAAAACAAAAATCACCCACTTCCCCAAATTTCACTCCTTTTCCCGTAATCTAAAAACAAATAAAAAGAAAAGTTTAAAATTTGAATTCTTGCTATGAAATCAAAACTTCCCCACCTCCCTTATTTTATTTCTGAGCTCACAATCGGATAAAGAATTTGAAATTTTTGAAATTTAACTACCCACTAATCACTACTCCACTATAAATACGTCCACACAATTCACATCAGTCTTTCATCTTTTTGGTTCTTGGTTTATGATTATTACCAAATTTAGCTTTGTTCTAAAATTATTAATAACTGATTAATTTCGTTTAAAATATTATTATGCTTTTTATATATTTGTTATGCTAATTCCTGAACTGACTTTTGGTGGTTGTTTTTATATGCAGTGAATTTTGAGAAGAAGTTTTACATTCACAATATTAAAATAAATTAAGGTACATTATATTCACTGCATTCGTGCTGTTTCTGAAAGTTTTTTCTTTCTATTACCCACTATAAATATATACTTTCTTTATGTTTTGCAAAATCTGCCTAACTATTTGAAGTTTACTGAGGCTGCTAATCTACAGGTGATCAGAACCGGAAGGTTTGACATATATTATGTATTTATTTTTCTATATGATTGAACATGTAATTGTGGTTTCGTTCTACTTTTAGGTAATAGGATCTTTCAATTTAAGCAAAGCAAGGTGTCATGCGCTAAATGATATTGATGAAAGGGTACTTCCGCATATGAATTTAAAATTGATGAGTGTACTGGTCATCATTTATGAAGCCAACTGATAATTGAATTCTGTTAACAAAGAAATGAAGAACTGATAAGAAATAGTAGTCCTACTACTCAGTTTTTTGTTGCCGAAAATGATATGATCGTTCAAAATTACAATTAATATTGGGTAAATTTGCATGTTGTCACGAAAAAGTTCTATTTTAATATTACTTTTGGCCTTACCATTTCATTTGAATTTTATATCTTAATGAGTTAATTCTTTGTATATTGTATTTCAATCTATTCCAAGCATATACGGCTTAATGTGCATTTATTTATGCTATTGCTTATTCTAAATTTTAGTATCTTTGTTTCTAGCTTATCTTTTGCATGTTAACTTTCCAAGTAAGACGGGCATATGCATGATCCACGCGGTTGCAACAAAATTATGTTAATTTATTACTTTTCTTCTCTTCATAAGGCATATTACCATATTAGTCCTAATGGGTTTTTTTTTTTGGGCATGGTTACCAACGTATTCTAAAAGAGTTCGCATTTGATAATCACTTATTATTTCTCTAACTTTTTGCAGTTCGTGTTTCTATCAATATTGAAATCCATGTCATAGAATATTGACTCATCCATTTATTTATATTGTGATCTGATAATTCATTGTGAAGTTGGTGTGGAAATTGTTATTTACTAATTCCATATGATGAACACTCATTCTTTAAGAAATACCACACATTTTTCTATATATATGATCTATGCAACTAAACCTAATTAACTCATTTATGGTTAGTGTGAAAAGTTATGATTAAGAATTCCCAATATATGCTGATATTTCCTTCTTTATAGAAACAACACACCTTTGTATAAATTTACATTTCATATATATATTACCTATGCAACTAATAACATGCTCTAATTTACCTCTTACTAGAAAAAACTAACATGTTTCATGGGTGAAAAGAAAAAGCAGAGTTGATTACCCTTGAAATTGAACAATCTCCGGTTATACTTAAACTATTTTCAAACACGATTATTATATGTTAATTTTATTTACATATCTATAAATCTGGCTAGATCTTATAATACGTTCCATATATATATTCAGAAAAAAATAAAATCTCATTCAAGAAAAATAAATTCTTTGTATGACTATTCCTAAATTTTATTCATATTATAAATTACTTATAAACTATGTTAGAATTAGAAATTCTTAACAGTAACAACGCTTTGCATGCGGTCCCCGCGTGCGCCTTTGTTGCTAGTATATATATATATATATAGTATACTCTCTCTCTCTCTCTCTATTTTTTTTTCTTCTTCTTTTTCTTTTTTTTTTACTGTGACTCTGCTCTTGTTTTCAGGTGCGGAGATGGCCAGCCATGCTCGGACCCCATTCTGGGGGAACTTCCTAGCGCTGATCGATATTGACTCGGACTACTTTGTATCGAGGTCCTGAGGCTCCTATGCCAATTGGGAACTGTAGAGCATAGAACGACGTCGTAAGCTTGCAAAGTCCTCGAAGGCCGTTGCGGGTGAATCTTCCGCCTCTTTCGACGCTAAATATTCCCCGTGTGCCCCAGGTAGTTCGACATCTGCTGATGTGGACGAGGTCTTAGGGTTTATGGCGAAGACTCGTCGTGGAGGTGAGGCGACTCCACCGAAGGTATGCCACAACCCATGGATTCTTTGATGGCGAAACACTTTGCTAATTATCCCATGCCTCCTTTTGGTACCACCCTTAACTTTGGTCCACTGCCGACTTCCCCAAATCATTTGGCAGGTCGAATCCCTCCTGTTGGACGTCCTTCATGGAGGGATGACGAAGGTACGTCAGCTCGGCCATCGGAAAGGAGCAAAGGGAAGGGCCACATAGATCTTCTACCTTCGGTGAGGTCGAAAAGTAGAAAGAGACCCTCGCCGGATGAGGATTTACTCTGCGACCCTGTTGCACCCTCGATTTTTCTAGAGGGTTATGTGGATCCCTCTTATTACCGCGCTTTTGTGAGAAGTATTGTTAACCTAGGCAACTGCGAGCTTCTTGGCGACTACAGTGACGGAGCCTGGTGGGAGAAGTTCTGCAAAAGTATTTGCGAGGTGATACCCAACTTTTTTCATTTCCCTTTTAAGTACTTTTATTTTTGGTCTTTTCACCATTGTTAGGCTTTTGACCTTTATTATTAAATTTCTTTTTGCAGCTCATGGTGCTCGCGGATGCCTTGGGGCACATGGATGAAAAGTCTGACTGTTCTGACGACCATCGTCTATGAGCGTGATGCCCTCTGAGCTTCTTTGAGGAATGCTCAGGAAGATGTGACTCGACTGGAGAGGGCCTTAAAAAAAGCTCGTGGACTCGCCGTTGGGGTAAGAGAGTCCGCGAACCGGACATGGGGGAACTGAATAGTGTTCTTGGGGAGGCGATGACCCAAGCCAGCGCCAAGGCTGAGAAATGGAAGAAAAAGTTGGGAGAGGTGACTCGGGCTCTGCAAGCGATCCCACCAATGCAGGAGGAGCGGGACCGATTGCTTCATCAGATGAAGGACATGAGGGCGGAGCAACGAGCTAGCCTTACTTCTTGGGTTCAACCAAGTCCTCAAAGAGCCAAGTGGATTCGGCTTCCGAGCTCAAGGATCTAGTTCGAGTGGGCTATAGGATGGCTCAATCGATTGTTAGCGCTATCCCTAGTTTTCATTAGGGCCTGGTACTCCCCGAGCTGGAATCTTACTCCACGCTCCCTTCTGCCAATCCTCCTCCTGCCTCTCAGAGGACGAACCCTAATGCCCCAACATTGTGGATGTCTAACCCGAGTGAGCTATCTGAGGAGGAGCGTCGAAAATGGAACAAGGCCGAGAAACGTTATGCGAGGGATTAGTGTTAGTGCGTGTAGCCCTTGTTTTGTTAGGACATCTTTTGTAAGGGTCTAGTCCCCCCCCCCCTTCTATTATCGTAGTTTTATTGCCTTGAATAAAATATTTCTTTTTATCCCTTGTTCTCAAGTTGATAGACTTTTCAATGTAGTTTTTTTTCGATAGTATGTTTGCTTTACACTGGTATAATTGCTAAGTCAAAATGCAAACATTTAACTATGTGAACGAAATAGAGTCGTCATAAAAGGTCGATCTCAAAGTTTCAAAGATAATACTTTCAGAGGTTGAGACTATTCTAGGCTCGAATGTGTTCTCGGCCATTCATGTCTTTTAGCAAGTAGGTAGTTGGCCCGAGGATATTGGAAATCTAGTAGGGCCCACTCTATTTTGGCTCTATTTTCCCACGTTTTTAGAGTCTTCCACTCATTTTAGAACGAGGACTACTTGAAAGGATCGGGGACGGACCCGAGCATTGTAAAATTTGGCCATTTGTGCCTTGTAAAACTCAGCATGGGTGGCAACTCGAATCCTTTCTTCTTCGAGTAAGTCTAGGGCCAAGGCAAGATTAGCAATGTTCTGGGCTTCCACGTATTCATGCACCCGCAAAGTTTGTTTTACAACCTCAGAAGGACCACCAACTCTGTTCTGTATACGAGGCTGTAGGGGGTATCTCCCGTAGCCAATCATGGGGTCGTGCGGTAGGCCCATAGGACTCCGGGGACTTCTTTGACCCACTTAGATTAATATTAGTCTAAGCGAGCCTTGATCATTTTCAGGGGGTTTGGTTAGTAACCTCTACTTTCCATTTCTCTGCGGGTATCCTACACACGTGAAGTGGTGTCTGATACCCCACTTATCAGTTATCACACCATTTTTTCACGAGGTTGTTCCGAAATTGGAGCCCATTGTCGCTTACTAGCTGTTGGGGTACCCAAAGCGGTTGAGGATGTTCCTCCATATGAAGTTTATCACAACCTGACTGGTGATCTTAGAGATGGGCTCGTCCTCAACCCACTTCGTGGAGTAGTCCACAACGACCAATAAGAATCTCTTTTGATCTTCATCGGGGACTATAGCTCCCACAATGTCAATTCCCAATCAGGTAAATGGACAAGAGACGGTGTCGGGTTCCCAAGGGGCGGCATGCTAGTGTATCATGAGGGCATGGATTTGGCATTTCTAGCACTTTCGAGCATACTCTTCACAGTCGGCTGCCATGGTCGGCTAGTAGTACCATTGTCTGATAGTTTTGGCTGTCATGCTTCTTCCTTCAGAATGGTTGCTGCAACACCCTTCATGGATTTCCCTAATGATATGATGGGCTTTTTCCTTGTTAACGCATCGGGAGGTCGGATAGGACCCCAAACATCAGAAGAGCACTCCGCTCTGTATATAGTATTGAGCAGTCTGGTGGTACATAGATCGTTGCTTGGCCCGATCATGGGCAAACTTTCCTGGATTCCTCATGAAGTCCATAATTTCTGTTATCCAACTTTCCTCGACGGCTGCCACCATCTCGACCTCACCATCCTTACTTTGCATTTTCGATTTGTGTGTAGTGAAGAACGTGATCCTTCGAGTACTGACGGGCTGAGCTTGGCTGGCAAGTTTAGACAAGGCATCATCGGCTTGATTCTTTGAATGAGGGATCTACTTGATGAAGAATTCTAGAATGAGGTCGTTCCTGGAAGGACGACCTCCAGACACTCCTTCATATTTTCTTCCGGGCCTCGTAGGTCCCGTGAATCTATTGTACGACGAGCTGGGAAACAATGTGCATAAGTATTCTTCTTATCCCTGCCTCTTGAGCAAGTCGCATTCCAAAGAGAAATGCCTTGTATTCTACTTCGTTGTTGGATACGGGATACTCCAGTCGAATGGCAAACTCCAAAATAGTGTCTGGCTCGTCTGGATCTATTTTCTTGAAGATTATGCTCACCCCACTGTGGGTGCTAGTAGAGGACCCATCTATGTGGAGATGCCATAGGGGTTCCAGTTCTTCTTCTTTAGGTTCTCCGTACATTTCAACGATGAAGTCGGCGAGTACTTGGACTTTTATGGCCAGTCGAGGGGCGTAGGTGATATCAAATTCCCCAATCTCTATGGCCTACTTGATCATCCGTCCAGAGGTCTCGGGATTGTTGAGGATAGTGCGGAGTGGATGCTGCATGAGCACATAGATTAAATGGGCCAAAAAGTAAGCTCGGAGTTTACAGGCCGCGAAAATGAGTGCAAGTCCCACCTTTTATATTCGAGAGTATCGGGTCTCAGCGTCTAGGAGGGTTTTGCTGACGTGGTAGAGTGGTAGGTGCTCTCTCTCTCCCTTTGGCTCGAACCAGGACAATACTCACAGATTCCCAACCCACATCGAGTTAGATGAAGAGCATTTCTTGGGGGACGAGTTTCACCAGAAGAGGCGGCTTGACTTGGTACTCCTTCAGCTCTTTGAGGGCTTCCTCGCAGCTGTCGGTCCACTGGAAGTCTCTCACATTTTTAAGGACCTTAAAGAAGGGCAAGTCTTTCTCCGAGGATCGAGATATAAACCTGCTCAATGAGGCCATCCTCCATGAGTTTCTTCACCTTTCGCACCGTCCTTGGAGATTCCATGTTGAGAATGGCCTCTGCCTTTTCTGGATTGACTTCAATCCCTTTTCGGTGACCATATATCCCAGGAACTTCCCACCTCGGATGCCAAAAGAGCAATTTTGAGGGTTAACCTTCATCTCGAATCGGTCCATGATTTCAAAGGCCCGTGACCTTGGTCTTTCTCCCTTTGGATTTTCACAATCATGTTGTTGACATATACTTCCATGGTATCCCCGATCAGCCATTCGAACATGAGATTGACTAGCTTCTGGTATGTAGCTCCGCCATTCTTGAGCCCGAAGGGCATAACCATGTAGCAGAAGGTGCTTATGTCTGTGATGAAGCTAGTCTTCTTCTGGTCGTTATTAGCCATCGGGATCTGAATATAACCTTGATCTCCATCCATGGTAAACATGAGGGCGCATCTGGCGGTTAAGTCGACCAGTTGGTCGATGGTCGGAAGTGGGTAGCAGTTATTGAGGTCGGTGAAGTCCACGCACATGCGCCACCTGCCCTATGTCTTTGGGACAAGTACCACGTTGGCTAGCCACTCCGGATAGCACACGTCTCGAATCTGGTGGAGGTCAAGCAGTCATTGCACTTCAACCCGGATTACCTTGTTACGCTCCGGTCCCATGTTACGCTTCCTCTGTTGCACGGGTTTGGTCATGGGGTACACGTTTAGCTTGTGCACGCATATTTCCTAGTTGATTCATCCTCGGGGGTCGTTGTTCCAGGCGAAGTGATGCTGATATTGCTTGAGCATGGTCGTGATGGACTTTTCTGCGTCTTCTCCGATGTTGGTCGTCCGCATATGGCGTTGTAGGTTCACGAGAGAGCCTCTACCACTCAAAACTTGGTTGGGTGCAATGGGTTGTTCCCTCGCCCCAAGACATTTGCACAATTATGAGTCCCATTTTCTAACATTATTCCCCGGAGAACCCCACAAGAGGGACTTACATGGGCTCCAACTGGTCTCGAAAAATGTCTATGGCAAGATATGTGGGTGTAAAGCGAACGTTGACCAAGCTTTCTGTATCCACTAGGATTCTTTAAACTTATGTTCCGAGTATGGTGGTCGTGATCACCAAGGGATCTTCGTGGGGGTATACAATACCAAACAGGTTGTCATGCCCAAAGGAAATGATGGGTTGATCCATGATTCGAGCCGCGAAGACCTCCAATTTACTGTCAGCATTCCGAGCTTTTCTTATATAGTTTCGTTTTTCTTCCTTAGAAGATACGGTCATTACTCCTCCCTCGATCATGTTAACTGAACAGTCGGTGAGAGCGTTATCTCGATAGGTTCGCGGGGGAGGAGGTAGTCGTGCCTCTGTCGGGGGCGAGGGCTTACTATCTTCGGAGATGTTGGAGTGGGGTTTCTTATTTTTGGGTTCCTCCTCCCGACCTCGTTTTCCAGCGAACGTCCCCCTATCTGGCATTACGTACTTCTCCAGATAGCCCAAGCCTAATAACCGCCTATTCTCCTCTTGGAGGTGGTAACAATCGTTGGTAAGGTGTACATATGCTCGGTGGTAACACGTTCCTCCCCTATGATGGCCATGACTTCCGCGGAGGTTACTGTCATAGGAAGTAGGGGCGTTGGCTCCAAATTTTTCTTCACTTTTTCTTTCCTGTCCCCATCTTTTTCGTCTCTTTTCTCTTTCCCCTTTCCCGGATTTTGGGTTTTGGCGACCTGAGTTGTTTCTAGGGCTTTTCGAATTTCTTCAGTTCCATGAAAGGTTTTGCCTTTTGCATTAAGTCTTCGAGGTCGTGAGCCCAATTTCTCATGAGATAGGTGGCAAAATCCCTGGGATGAAGTCCCCTTAGCAGGATGTCGAATAACATACGAGGGTTGACATATGAGACATCGATGACCCCGTGAGAGAACCGTCTCATGTAATCCCTGAGGGATTCATCTGGCCTCTTCCGTATATTGAACAGATGCCCGCATATCTTGGCAAAAACCCAGTTACACGCGAACTGCCTTACGAACATTTGGGTTAACTGTTCGAAGTTGTGCACCGTTCTTGGTGAGAGCTTGGAGAACCAGGATTGCGCCTGACCAGTGAGGGTCGTTTGGAATATGTGGCATAGCGCGTAGTCAGGTGGGGACACGAGATCCATGTAGGCCAGATACTGGTTGATGTGGTCATGAGGGTCCCGATCGTTCCCCTCCCCAACGTAGGTCGGGAGTCCCGTCGGCTTCATCCCTGGAGGGATATGGGCGTTGGCTAAGCGGGTTGCAAATGGGGATCCCCTGTAGGACACCTCCTCTCTAGGGTTGAGATTGCATCGGATTTCTCGTAATTCTTTTTGCATCTTTTCCATTATGTGCGTTAAGGGACCCTCAGGGGTCGGTGAGCGTTGGTGTTGCGGTTTGGCAAAATAGCCCTCTTTTGGGACTGGGTGATTCCCTACTACTTCCCTTCACCGGAGAGGGTATCGCAGTGCACAAGTCTTTGGGGGAGCGTCCACCGAGCTTGCTGAATGCAAGGATGGTGGTCCCCTTCTTTGGGGGGGGGGGGGGGGAGAGGGGGAGGAACCACATAAGTTTTGCTATGATGTGAGTCGTTGGATCTAGCCCGAGGCAATGGGGCAGATCGATGTATGGGAGGATTTATGGGCTCTTTTGGCGATTATGCTCATGGCCACGACTTACCTCCAAGGTAGGCCTTCTGTTACCATTAAACCTGGCGAACATGTTGTGGTACATGTCCCAGGGTACTTGCACGTAGCCCATTCCGGGTCCTGCCTCCTGCTGCGCTTGTGGGCTTGTCGTTTGAGGTAAATCGACATCTAGATTAGGAGCTGGGCCGGTTCGAGTCCGAGCATCCTCCCCGTGAGGCAAGAGACTCTGCTGCATCTCGGTTTTAGTGTCAAGATTCTCTATTGGTTCACGATCGGGAACGAGTCAAGACGATGCGCCTGTGTGTTCTTTTTTTCTTATCCTTCTTCTTTTCATGCATTTTTCTCAAATTTTTCTCAGGGAATTTACGGCGTTCCCATAGACGGAGGCATTTGGTGATGCTATATCGTCTGAGGTCCGAAAAGACGGGAGAATTTGGTGATATAATTATTGATATTGTTCGGAACGCCTATCCCAAGTTTGAGAAGAAACAATATGATTTTATTAAGGGATTAGAGTGAGTTACAAGGGGGTCATGTGTGGAAGATAACTGTATCTCCTATTGAGAATGCTTTTAGTTTTTTGCTAAGTACAAAGATGTGTATAGTGAATTTGGCGAGAATGCACTTGTCCATTTGATGTTGAGTGAGATGCTATTTATAGTGATGATCCGAAGTTCTTTTGTCTAATGAGGGTTGATCTTCCCTTATAATTTTGGGTGGTGGCGATGACCAATGATGAGAGGGTCTTCTGCGCCAATGAGGGATGATTGAGAGGAGATGCCCAATAAGGCGAGCTTGACTGGATTCTTCTGACCGGATAATGATTATTTATGCTCCAATCGTCTTGAGGGGCTTTCTGAGCCAATGAGGATGAGTTATCTATGCTCCAATTGTCATTTTGGGTAAGAGGGGGATAGTAAGTCTTGCCGCCTACTGGCCCAATGGCAGTCTTGAACCAATGAGGCGAAGTCTTTCGTCATAATGGTGGGTGGTTGGGAGTTGTCTTTACCGTGGTTAGTTGACACTCCCTTTGAGTCGGGTCATGCCATAGTCGTACTTGTTTCCGATCTTAGGGCGATAAAATCCTCTGAGTTGCGTTTATCTCCATGTGGTTTGAGAGGAGTTCTTTGAGTTTTATTCCTTCCGAGTAGCTGTGAGATCTTCCGAGTGGCGTCTGTCTCCGTGTTTGTTACGTTGAGGTCGTGGATGAGAGTTCATCTACTTATGACCCTTCCTTGTACTCACTCGTTCCCTTATTGTTTTGTACTGCCTTTTATTCTCAAAAAATATTTCGGCTAAGTGTTGTATGCTACCACCCGAGGGTCCCTTATTACGGGTCCGTGAGATCCAAATGGTGGAGTTAGCTCGTTGGTGGATCGTTTATTAATCCGAGGTGGGGGGCCTCTCGTGGCTTCTTTTGGGGTACCCCAGAATGCGAGTGACTCTGGGCGGTTAGGTGCAGCGTACCCGGGTTCCTAATATCCCATTTGGAATTCCGCCCTGTTTGGAGTTTTCTGATTCTCAAAGCCCGAATGTGACGTTGGTTAAAGAACTTAAAGATGTCCTTGCAAATAAGTGGAATTCTCCACTCATTTTGACGCTCTCCCCACATGATGTTGCTATGGAAACTCAAATATTCCCATATCATCATCCCCATCACATAAAGATCTAATTTGGTGCCCCGACTCCTCGGTGAAATCTCTACCAAAATTTCTTACTAACATCTATCATTCCCCGCTCCTCTGCGAACAAAAATATCCGATGGAATAATATACGGAAAGCTCATTTACATAACATGAACAAGAATTGTGACGACCGCGCCCCATGAGCCCTGCTCCGATGCGAGTTGGTTTAGTGGTGGCTAGCCACTTTACCCAATCCAGACTAAAGTGCAACTCATATGAAGGGTCTCACTTGTTCATGATCAAAATCATACATGTTTTATAAATTATATTTTGATATATACAGACAATGTGACTATTTTAATGGTTATGCACTAGTGACAAAACACGAGTATTCCAAAATGCACGCTTGAATAATTATTCACTTTATCCATGCTGCCATGTCGATTTTATCATGATGAATGGACAGAAGAAACAAGGAATAAGTCTTTAGTGACTTAGTGAGATTCATATAAAAGAACTGGTAATGCAAGAATTAACTGTGACCTACTGGATACATTTTGAGGAGTGATCTTACCGGTAGAAACAGTTCAACTAGACAATTTGATGTAGCAATGGTACTGAAATTTTCATAGAATAGTTAATGAACTTGTGTTTAACAATAATCAAATTCAGCCTTATGACTTCTAATATTCTACCTTATACCTCCCGACGAGGAGCGGCCTCGCAAACAATCAAGAGACATGCTCGAGTACAAGTCGATCCAGCACGCGGGTTACAGCCAACTCCTGATTGCAAGCGGTGCCTAGATAGATGGGTATCAAGCAAAATTACTTAAACCGACAGTCCTTACTGCCCGGCAGTAACTCGACTCAATCCCTGGGCCCAACTTCCCAAGGCGTCCCAATGGGTATAACAGATAAACAAATAAGCTAGTAACTAGATAATATCCGTTGCTCCTTGAGCTACATGTCCCGAATATAGTTCGTTGCTCTTTGCACAGTTCAAGAACTAGCAGATGAGATTAAAATATCGGGGAATTACCATGATTATGAATCGATATGATAAATAATAAATGATTTAATACGATTTAACGATGAGTAAGAAAATCATGTTATGAGATGAGATGCAAATAAGGATTATAATGGAATATAGGTTATTCGAGGTTTGGCAATGGAGTAGTGGGCTTTCTGTCCAAGTTTCTCAGGGCCGGATGCCAAACAGGGCTAGAACAAATCAGAAATGAAACCTCACCTTTACTCGTACGAGAAACCTTGATGGCGTTGATTAGTTCGTCAAACCTCTAACAAATTTAAATAATATTAATCAACTGAATTTATAACTCTCCATAACAAATATTAGTATTTTTTCTTTAGTTCTGATGTTGGTGAAATTGAGAACGTTCTGGTTAAGAATGCTAGTTACAATGTAAATATTAGTATATAACACATAAGCTTGATTTATGTCATTACTCTAAACATGACAATCTTAGATGATGAATTGACAAACGTAAGGTTAAGTTAAATATCACATATTAATTATATTAACAACCTTATTGATATCTCAAAATTATATTAAACAACCATATGTTCAAACTTATGACTGTGAGAATTCACGTTAGAGTCATTTCGATGACAAGTTAAGGTAATAAGTAAAATTTGATTAACTATCAAATTTGATGCGTAATCAATCCTTAAAATATATTACTTAGCCTTTAATCACTTCAAAACTTTTAATAACCACACATCAAATAAGTATCATGTGAAGTAACACCTTAAAAGGTCTAACTTACTTTATTTTATATAGTTAGGTTAAAATGCACATAATTATGTTATAACTTAAATATAAAGATATAAACATGTGAGATTTATCAAAACATGTAATAAAGAATGTTTATTATTATAAATAATCTTATTTGATGGTTAGGTCATGAAGTGACAAGAATAATCTTGTAATACTTACGAAAGTACGTAGTATGTTAAACATGATAAATCTACCATTTAAATGTTATAAATAAAATCACAAAAATGTCAATTCATGATTATAAATTATAATGATCTAATTATAACTAATACTATATCATGTTAAATTCACATGTGTAATAAATACTTTAATTATGATGGCGATTTAACTTATAAACTAAGAAAATAAAGGTTGTGCCAAATAAACTAATAAATCACCGCAGTTTCGGTTTTACCTTTGATCGGACATCCAAATAAACTTTGTTTTCAAATCCTTTTATGGCTTCTGATTCATAATGTCATGATGAATGTGTGTATCCAAGATTTTATGAAAATACAAAGGTTTGCTATGCTAAATAATTCTTGCAACATAAGAGTTGCTATCAGATTTCTTGGCAGCAGTTTACGGTTTATGGATTACGGCCTCCTAGATCATATTATTTGGGAAAGATGTCTTCATACAAAAGATAGAAGACACCAAGGAGAGTATATATCCGAAAATAGGTAGTAAAATAATGTTTTTACTATTTGATATGATTTTTCTAAGGTGTAGGGGCAGAATCGACATTTCCTACACAGTAAAAGTTTTGGCATCTTTTTTGGTAGAAAATAGCAAGATAAAAATCTCGGAAAATTGTTTACCGAAGGAAAACACAAAACGGAACAACTTTTATTTCGGGGAACTTTTGCAGAATCGAATTATTTTGGGTTGTATAAAATGTTGAACAATGGTGAGTATTTATAGGCAAAAATAGTAGTTTAATCATTAAATTTCATGTCCCACCATGATTTTTTTATAATAAACTACAAAAAATCTGAACTCAATCATGCTCTTAAGGATGTCATGACTTACCTCATCAAATAAGGTAATTTCATATCAAGTCCTTCAATTATTTATAATTAAAATTCGAATAAGTATAGTTAGATCTTTTTACATATATATATTTACTTCATCTTGGTTAATATTTAAAATTGAAATATATATTTTAGTAGTAGAGACCTATAAAAATAATAAAAGACTAACTTTTAAGTTCATGGACTAAAATACAATTTTTTCTAAACATTTATGGTCAAAAATAGAAATTTTCAAAAGTTCAAAGACTAAAGTATAAATTTATTTTCTTCCTAATTTTTGGGGTGTTACAAGAATTTTATTTTAGAAAATGCTTATCCAATGCTCTTCCCCCTAGAGAAAAAACTTAACTCTATTTTTAAAATTGACGATACTCGTTGTCCCATTTGCAATTCAGCGACTAAATCCATTGATCATATCTTTTTTCACTGTCATATTGCTCGAATGATTTGGTTTTCATGTATATGTAACATTAAAATTGAGTCTTTCTTTGATATTTCGTTCACTCATTGGATTCTTTTGGTTTTGGAATATAGATTTCCAAGCCTTGTTGAGGAGGACGATAAGATCGAATTCATCCTTTTTGCCACAATCATTTTGTACAAGATCTGAAAGTTCATAAATGACATTATACACGGCAAAAAGTCCACCACGACCAGCGAACTCATCAAAATTTTCAAGAAAGATACTCAAAATCATCTCCAGGTCCAAAAAAAAGAGTATCAGATGCTCAAAAATCAGAATTCATATCTCAGTTGGCGCAGACCGCGTAAAGGCTGGATTAAGATCAATTCCGGTGTTTCTTTTTGGCAAACATGAGCTTCATCGGCATCTGTTTGGAGAAATCAATCGAGATCTTTCATTCGGGCAAATTCCAAAATTTTTGTTTCCATTGATGCAACCATGACAAAAGCAAAAGCTGTTCTCAACGTGACTGAGATTGCAAACAACCTCAAAATCCCTAAGATCATTTTTGAATTCGACAACACAAAGGTCATTTCTCATATCAACAACCAAATACTTGTACGTCGTGGAGCTATTGGCAGATTATTGAGAACATTAAATTTTTTTGGGCGTGATGACCTAAATGGAAATTCTGTCATGTAACTAGATCTAACAATTTTGCGGCCCACAACCTTGCTGCGTGTGCTCGCATTTTTTGTCGAAGCGACATTATTCCTCTTGCTGAACTTTCGGTAAATATTTTTTGTCATGTTGGCTTCCCTCTTGTTGAAACATCCATCTTTAATGTTTAGTTATTAATGTATGAAGAAGAAATAGCTATCCAATAAAACAATGAAATAAAAATAAAAATCACAAGTAGCTCGTGAGTCGTGAATCATTTTAAAAAATTGTGTCATAAGCCTGTTAAAAAAATATAAAAAATTTGTGTCATAATCACTAAATGACCATGACGAAAAATATTACGACAAATCATAGCTAATATACGTGCAAGGTCCTACCAATTTGCACGCCATACCAATTTGCAAATAATTGCCCCATGGTTATAAAATAATGTGTACAGTATTATTATATATATAATAAAATGTTAAAGTCAACGTCATTTGCTTTATTGCTAAACACTCTAAAATATTATTGATTCAATTGCTCAGTACGTAATGTAATTCACTTTCAGCTTTTGCAAATAATTGCCCCATGGTTATAAAATAATGTGTACAGTATTATTATATATATAATAAAATGTTAAAGTCAACGTCATTTGCACCAAAACTGAAGAGTCCACATGAGAACACGTACACTGACTTTTTGCAACATCAAAATTACGCACACACACATACACATAAACCTATGGATAAGTAATTTTGATTACACTACAAACCTAAATAAGAATCTCGTCGATCCAGAGACATGAATTCTCCTACCTTACATAATTGGATAAAGTAAAACACATTTGTGTAAACTCATAACTTCAATGCACATTTTACTTCAGTCGTCCTCGTGTTCTAGGTCAAAAATCTCAACACGGTAGATTGATGCAACTTTGTCTTAAAAGATGTAATCATGGTAAATAATATTTTTGCATTGAATACCAAATAAATGTCACTTTTTATGTATTGCAATCATATGCATGTATCCAACACCTAATCATGCACTAGGTCACATAAGGTGTATGCGGGTGTGAGTGCGAGTGCGGATGCGCCAATTCACTAAATTTAAAAATACATAAATTTCAATGCACCTTAATGCGATTATTAAGAATAATTAAATATGAAATATTCAATATTGATATATAATATTTTTTAAAATATTATGGTGGAAAGACAAAGGTATAAGTCTTAAATTACTTTCAATATTCTATATTTATTTTATTTTCAACCTAGTTTTGTTCTCCATCTGCTTCGACTCTTCTTTATAATCATTCATTTGTTTTGTTCTTTGCAAATTTTCTACGATTATTTATTAAATTTGAATAAAAGAACTAAAAAATCTTAGTGCGAGAACTAAGAATTTATAATGTGTCTCAGTGCGAAGCACATGCACTGAATGCACTAGTGTGAGACCGGTGCACCGAAAACTTTGACGATGTGAAAGATTATATAACCTAGTAGGTCATGCATGTGTGTCAATATATTGAACTTAGAGCCATCAATTTGTTGTCAATTTGAAACTCATAAATAAGACTTAGCTCAGTTTCTCCTTTTTATTTTATTTATTTATTTTTTATCTAAAGGGCCCATTTTGTAAACCTAAGTGCAATTCATGAAAAAATAATAATTATACTATTTCAACAAAAAGAGACAAATCTAGTGGATGTAAAAAATACCGCTGAGAGAACCGCCCTTTCAAAAAAGGGCCCAACAGTGCTCGGCTAGATTGGTCTAATAAGCGTACACATTGAGAAATCAAAAAACAAAAAGAGAAATCAAAAATCCCAAATTTACCCCTTAAGAGTACTTTACACGCCAAATATATTCCCTATAATAATATATATATATATATATATATATATATATATGATTTTCCCCCCTGTCGCTGTACTCTCTCGTCAACAAATTCTCCCAATTTTTTCACGTCTCTCTCTCTCTCTCTCTCACTTTCATTCACACTACAACACACAGTGACACAACAACAATGGAGTCATCATCATCATCATCCATACCGCGCTTCAAGCTAGGGCGCCAGTCCTCCGGAGCTCCGAGGATCAACCGTAGCTCCTCCTCCGGCGCCGCCGCCGCCAGCCTCGGCGAAGCAATGGATTCCGGCGTGCGGCTGCTCTACTCGGCGAACGAGGGCGATTTGGAGGGGATCGAGGAGATTCTAGATTCCTGTTCTGATACGATACATTTCAAGGACATAGATGAGCGTACCGCGTTGCACGTGGCGGCGTGCCAGGGGAATTGCGACGTCATCGATTTGCTACTTCGCCGCGGCGCTGACGTGCACGTTAAGGATCGCTGGGGGAGTACGGTGCGTATGAGGACTCATTCTCTTCTGTTGTTTTTTATTTCTGGATTTCAGATTGCTGCTACTACAGTGCTACTGTTTGTTTTTTCTTTCTCGTAATGATGAATAGCGTTCATTACCATTCAACTTGCTGTATGTTAGTTAGCTCTGTGGTTTTGATTTTTTGGATTTCTAGTTCGTGGTGGAACTGAGCTGTTTGGATCGTGTGTGTGAGGTGTTTCGGTTGCGTAAGATACGATGTTATTGTAGATCGAGCTTGGAACAGCACTGCGATAAAAAACAAAAAAACATAGTTTCGTTAGGTAGATTTTGAAGAGAATGGCTAATGAAGTAGGATGCTGTAAATACTTGTTTTTGACTTTTTTTGATTCAATCTTCTCATGGGGTACTAATAGGTATTGTAATGACATATTCTTAATTTATATAGCCTCTTGCAGATGCAATATACTACAAAAACGGTGATGTAGTTAAGCTTTTGGAGGCACACGGTGCAAAACCTCCGGTGAGTGTCATTAGTTGCTTTTGACCTGATGTTCCTCCTTTTTCTGATGACACTTGTTCATGTGTTTGGGTGGTGTCAGTATCTAATCGTTTTGTATGCTTTCTTAGATGGCTCCTGTGCATATCGCAAATGCTCGTGAAGTTCCAGAGTACGAAATTGATCCGAACGAGCTAGATTTTACAAACAGCGTGGACATAACTAAGGTAACATCCTTTTACAGTAAATCTTTAGAGTAACATCCTCACTTTGCTTTTACAAATGACCCCCACTATGTACAGTCACCTATAACTCAGGTTCTAAAAGTTGAAGCCCTTTACAGGCCCTATAAGTGCCTGTAGGAAGTGTTGTTCTGTATTGTTGCATGTTATAATTATGGAGTTAGAAGTTCGATTAGTTCTGCTAGGTAGACTATTCAATGGTTTCCCCCCTCTATATGAAGTTTGTGATGATGTAAGTGTAAGATCAAACGGATTTGGTGCCGTGGTGCTTACTATTTACTGCAACTTATATTACTACTTTAGTATTTAACATTCTAAACTTCTGTTTATTCATTTGCTACAGGGAACATTTTGCGTTGCCTCGTGGCGTGGGACTAAGGTAGCTGTAAAGAGACTTGGTGAGGACTTATTCATTGACGAGGAGAAAGTGTGGGTTGGTCTAGTCCGAGAGATAATTTTCTTCTGTAAATTTGTATTTTTTCATTTACTTGTACTAATTTCACTGATAATGTTTGGTTTATCGGGTGGCATGCTGATATTCAGAAAGGCTTTCATGGATGAGCTTGCTTTACAGCAGAAGATGCGTCACCCAAATGTTGTGCAGTTTCTTGGTGCTGTAACACAAAGTACTCCAATGATGATTGTCACTGAATATCTACCAAAGGTACCTCAAAGATTAGCCTTAAAGTCTAACTTAAATGTTACTATCATGTAACGATATTTCATAAAGTTCCTTTGTTGTTTAGCCTAAAATGAAACTTAACAAGAACATTCAAAGTAATCAATGTACTTTTTCTAACATTTTTACTCCGTTAAGTTTTGGAACTTTTGAGTCCGGTAAGCGTTAGAAAATTGTTATAGTGGTGGAACCACCTTTTCTTATGTGTCTTGACCTATTGGTGAACCTTGTGCAGCCTTTGCTTGTACTATGTGATACACTGCTATATTTTGGGTGTTCTTGTAATGAAACAACTAAAAAGAATGAGCAGCAAAGATTTTTGATAATGCAGCCACTTCATTTCATAAAACACCCTACTGATTTTATTCATTTGATTGATTGGAACCTTGTCGATCCTCTATGTGATAATTTTTTTTGGTCATTATTAATTTTTTAATACATCAACTTAATAATATAGCTTTCGTAAATTTGATGTTAAAGTATGTTGTTTTGTGGAGACATTGTTCACAATCTTTGAGTGGCATTGTCTTGGACTAATACAATAAGTCTGCATCAACCATAATAGATTAATTCTGTGTGCAGGGAGACTTACATGCATACTTGATAAAAAGGGGTGCTTTAAAGCTGACAACAGCTATCAAGTTTGCCCTGGATATTGCAAGGTTAGCTTTCCGGCTGATATATTCAACGTGTCTGCATATTCTAAAAGGAAGGAGGAAGAGGTCAAAAATAATAAAAAGGAGCAAAACTGTGCATTAACTTTAGGAAGTTCTTAAGATCAATGTCGTCGTTTTTCATTAAAGTAGCATGTCAGAAGGGTTGCTGTTTGTAGCTTTTTCATTCACGTGTCTTATGGTACTGCAGAGGAATGAACTATTTACACGAGCATAAGCCGGAAGCAATAATTCACCGAGATCTTGAACCTCCGTATGTACTCTGCTTATCCCCTTTTTTTTTTCCTGCATCAGATCTTAATCAAACGGCCCTACACTAATGCTACTTATAGTTTGTAGATTACATTAAATGTTCTAATAGGATGTAAATGATGACAGGAATATATTGCGGGATGGTTCTGGCCATCTGAAAGTTGCAGACTTTGGGCTAAGCAAGCTGATGAAAGTTGCCAAGACAATCAAAGAAGACAAACCAATGTCTAGCCAAGAGACTTCTTGTGAGTATATAGCTGAATAGGATTTGTATGTTCATTTCTGAATCTCTGAGTCGAGATTCGAGCTCAAAAGCGATGCTTAGATTGTGAATGCTAGCTTCCATGCTAAGAAAATTTCGATATTCTTTTAAGTTTTACGATGCTCTGCAGACTACATATCCTCCAAACTATTTTTCTCATCCCAGAATTCTTTTAATCTTGTCCATGAAACTGTAAAAAAAATCTGAATCACTGGTTTAGGCTTATACTTGCTCTTATTCATGGAAGTGTTTTTAGATCTAATAAGTTCATATTCATCTGGAATACATGTGATTTAAAAGTTGTTTCGGTGACCATTCTCATTTAGTGCGACAGTTGATGCCAAGGGTTGTTAATGACTTTTACTCTTAAACCCAGGGCGGTATGTAGCTCCAGAAGTTTTTAAAAATGAGGAGTATGACATGAAGGTGGATGTGTTTTCATTTGCCCTGATATTACAGGAGGTAAATACTTCTTACTCATGTCAGCATGTGCATATATATGCAACCATATTTGATTATGATCTTCTTGACATGTATTGAAGGCATCTAATATTTGCAACCATATTTGATTGTACTTTTGGTTCCTATACGTGAAGTATTCTGTTACTTTAAACTGCCGCACACCCATAGAAGCTTTGGTACAATGCTGATACAGTCTTTTCCCCTCCCCACTCTCCTTGCAATGCTATTCTGTAATCCGATTGTGCTGGTCTGTATCCGGATCCACAGAGGATCATATGGTTGCAATTACTTAGCCTACTTTACATGCAAGCCCAGGTCTGTGTCTGACAGTTTGGCATGAGATCCATATTTTATTTTTACTTTATCTTAGATGATTGAAGGTTGTCCACCATTTGCTGAAAGGCAAGAAGTTGAAGCTGCTAAAGCCTATGTTGCTAACGAGCGCCCTCCTTTTGAAGCTCCGGTTAAGAATTATGCTTATGGGCTGCGAGAGTAAGCTGACAATTCTTTTCTTGTTTCCGCTCATATGATATAGATTTACGCTCAACACGCTTATATTTTCCAGGTTGAATTTTGAAAATTATTTTGCTCCACGTTTATGAAGTTCTATTTCTTGTATATGCATTCTGTCTAGTTACTCACTCACAAAGAAAATGTTACATAGGGCGATCCACCTACTTTTGATAATAATGAATTCTGTATCAGGCGACCTAATTACTTCTGGAAACTTATGTGATTATTTCAAACAATCCCTGACCAAAATCTCTTTAAAATTTTGTTCTGAGGTTTCAGATCCTCCAAATGATTATTAACATCTTATTGGTCACAAACTCTACTATATTCCAAAAAATGGTGTGATTGATATCTTCTGTCCTACTTGGATTTCCCTTTATCTCTGTGAAAATCCATCTTCAACTCCCATGAAACATTGATGTTCTTCCTTGATTGGATGAGTTCTAGAGCACATTGATAAGAGATGTTTCCTATTCTGCGGACTGGATTTTAATCAGTTTGGCTTTGGAATAGGTTAATAGAGGAATGTTGGGATGAGAAGCCCTCAAGCAGACCTACTTTCAGAGAAATAATTCTGAAGCTGGATCAAGTAAACAAACGTCTTATTCGTAAAGGTCGGTGGAAGGTATACACTCCTTTCTTCCTCTTCGTGTTTGAACATAGCATTGAAACAATGACTTGGAAAAGGATGAACACATCGTACATTATTTCATCTTGATTCTGGATTTAATGTTGTTTTGGACAGAAGTGTACGTTTTCTGAGAGCACTGCCTGCACATGAAACTGATTAGTACCTTCTGAAATGCTTTCTAGAATGATAACAGCTTGCTTTGAAGTTGAGCCTCTAACTGGAAACGTTCTCTTTGTACTTGAAACTTTTTATAGTTTAACTGACAACTTTTCTGTCTTAAGGGTTTACCATTTTCATTGAAAGGTTTAATCGAGAATGAAGGTAATTTTGCATGAAATCTTATTACAATTTCTCGTGTTCTAAAATTAGCTTTGGTGTCACAGTGGTGTCCTTAGGATTGGCAAATATTAGTAGGTATCTTAAAACCGTACAATTACTATGTTTCTCGATTGAGACCTAAGTATTGAACGGGGTCAGTTGATTGTATTAAACTTAAATTTAGAACCTTAAGTCTGTATTTTGTGTTTAGTTCACAAGGTACTTAAGATAAATAAACTAATGATCGTATACAAGAGGATGTGCTTAACTGAGTTGTACTTGTTTTGAGAAAACTCATTTTCTTTTTTCACAAGGAAAAATTGTTATTTGGTTTCTGATTTCTTCAGTAGGTAGTGGAGTCTTATTTTTCTCATTTGCGTTTTCTACAGTCGAAGGCGCTCAATTGTTTCCATAAATGTGAGTCGATCTTGAAGCTAGATAACTCCAATTCAAGGAGTGGTTCATCCCGGTCAACTGTTAGATAAGTTGTTTCATCAAGAAGGCCATACCCTTCAGCCTGATAAGTCGGGCACAATTTTTCGTCCTTAAAACTGGTTAAATAATAAGATAGGTGGTTATTTCTTTTTTCGTTATGCCCCCTTCCTATTCTTTTGTGTGTTTCTTAACTTATGCGCCATCTTTTTCTTTGTGGATTAGTTACTGAATGATTCTTCCAGTTTTGTAATATAAATTTATTACATCAACCTAAATGGACTCTGGACTATTTTGCCCCAATTTTTTGCCATAAAGTTTCATCAAAACGTTTACTTTTTTTTTGTCATGTTTTCTGTGATGAAATTTAGATTAAACCTTAGATTATTTTGTTCATATTGACACTATATGTGGCCTAAGTCACCTGAGGCGGATGCGGGTGCGGATGCGAGTGCTGGTGCGGGTGCGCCAGTGCGGCAATTTCAAAAAATTACAGTCTTAGTGCGCCATTATAATGCGCTTCTAAAAAAAAGAAAAGTAACTTATATATAAAAATAAAAAGTTATTAACTAAATTAGTATATTATAAACACATAAAATAAAAAGTATGTATAGAATTCTCACACAAAGAAATAGATTATAATAAAAGAAAAGTACATAACTTCTAATGGTTATTAATTTTATATAATATTTTCTAAATTATTATGGTGGGAAGATAAATGTATAACTGTATAAGCCTTAAATCACTTTTGATTTTTTGTAATTATTTAGCTTTTGACTTAGTTTTGTTCTCCTTTTGCTCCAACTCTTATTCAATGTCACTCTATTGTTTGTCTTTTATCAATTTTCTATGATTATTCATTAAATTTTAACATAAGAACTAAGAAATCTTAACGCGAGAACTAAGAATTTGTAAAGCGTCTTAGTGCGAAGCACGGGCACTAAAGTCATCAGTGCGAGACCGATGCGCCTGCAACTTTCTAAACATGAAGGATTAGGTGACTTAGTATGTGGCTATTTTTGGCCACTGCTTTAAACTTTTGAACCAGTTGGGTAAAGAAGAAAATATGTTTTAAATCATCGACTGATTGTCGACATGTCAGGATGTGCTATCGGCTCGTTGCTTCTGAAAACGACAAATTCATTATAATTTTTGTCATAAGCATTTACAATTACCGTTGCTGGAGTAGCGTAATTCCAGCTTTTGCCAAATTTAAAACTATATCTAAAAGCAGTTTATTGAGGAATGTAGGGTTTGCTCTAAGGCAGTTATATTTTTGTTGATTTCATAATGATCGCTGAAACAGGAGAAATAGTTATATTTTTTGATTGATTTGGAATCTGCTACGCCAACCATAATATCTTGTGCTATTTAATTAAATATGGCCAAAATTCCTTAGAGATGTGGTGGCCAAACTTCATGAGAAAAACAAAAAGAAAAGGAAAAATGCATAAAACTCGAACTAAAGCTTTATGCCTTAATTTCGTGCAGCTCGGCCAACTCCATTAATTTATTTTCTTACTATGTGCATACAGAAAGGTCGGACAGGTCTCTATTTAGTATTTACAATGTAAATCAATGACCTTGTGGGTTCACGAGGGCTTGTTTGATTAGTTCAACGAAAACGATTGCAAAGCCTCCGTATATCTGCTAGTGCAGATTAGAAAATCTATCAACAAAACAGGTAGGAAAGAAGATAAATCCCTTTAGGTTGTTCATAACCTGACCGGCCACAAACATTCAAATTCACGAAAGATTTTCACAACTGAACCAATAAACATGCATAAGTTGTTCATATACGTGAAATCCATAAAAACGAACAAAAATTGGAAAGAACAATGAACTATTCAACGATTCTCTCATGTCAGCAAGTAAAATGACCAATCTCGTCGCGCAATTGGCAGAAAAGACCCACAAATATATCGATAGTTATAAACGTCCTGAAAAACAAGATATAACCACAAGCAATCAGATTAGTTTTATGGTGATTGCCCCAACTACATCCATAAACAAAGTAAAGCTTTTTCGATCAAAATGCAGTAACTATATTGGCTTTTACCACAAAAACAAAATGCGACTTCATAAAAACTTATACCAATACTTCTACAAAATGGCAAGTGGCGCGGAACAATTACTTGAAAAGACCGAATAAACAATCTTTGTGAAACATATGCGAATGAATATAAACTACAAAGTACATGAGAATCCAGTAAGCTTAACCGTAATCATGTGCTTGACATCATAACTGGAGACTCTGTAACTGAGTTGGGCTAATTGATTGAAGCATCCATGAGGGGGCAAAAATATACATTTTGCTACGATTACGTATTCTCGTAGAAAATAAACAAAATTCATCACAAAATTGCATGCGAAATTGTAACAACAAGAATTACAAACTGCTAAAGGCTGGAGTGGTAGAAAATCTACACCGATAACTTAAGACTCAGTCCTGGAACCATAAACAAAAAACAAGGAGGTGAAGATATTGATTCCATAGTTGCCATCAAAAGCAACAAGAATTCAAAAAGTAATGAAATAAGTTCAAGTACATACTCTCGTGCAATACGTGTGATGCCCCATAATTTAAACTAAACAAAACCCATAACTAGTCCAATAAAAATAACCAACTAATGACAGTGAAATAATTCGCGCACGGTGCTAACAAAACTCAATATTTAACAATTCAAAACTAATAAATGTAACAACTGAACTAGCATGATTTCTAGTCTGACAATTTAAACTTGGACAAACTAGAGGTTCAAAAGACAAAATAACACTTAGGTAACATCAACTCTACTCCTCCGGATATTCTTCATCTGTTGGTACGAACATGTCACTACCTAAGTTGAGGAAGAAAGAAAGAAATAATGCATGCGTGAGATAAAAATCTCAGTGGTGTTCGTGTTCATGTGCAAGGTGAGTCATGCGCTTTTACTTTGAAAATAAATGCAACGACAATTAAGGCACATAAACAATCAAACGTTAAACAGTCAGTCGAGGTACAATATAGCATTAAACCTCAATATCAGAGTATCCCACCGTATAACACCATTTAGTCGGTCCTTATTACCCCCATTCAAGGAGCTACCTTGAAACCAGTCCACATACCACACAGACATGCTCGTCAGTTACCCCACTTAGATACTGCGAAACTCCTATAGATCTAAGGGAGAAGGGCCATGGGGCACGAAGACCATCTGGCGAGCCCGCCGCTGTCCAGTGGTACGACATGCTTACCGAGCCGTGGACCCATTATTAGTCGTTCAAAATAATCAGTCAGTCGTTCGGTCGTTCAAAACAACCAGTCAGTCGTTCGGTCGTTCAAAACAATCAGTCAGTCAGTCGTTCGGTCCTTCCAAATACTCAATCAGTTAGTAACAGTCAATACAATAAATGTTTAAAGCAATTAACAATTGTTTCACAAGAACGGTATTCATTAGTGATAGTAATCAGTAACGTTACCAGTTCCAATAACATGCTATGCAGCGACCAATTATTTACAGATAAACTTTAACAATGTATTTTCAATCACGTTAAACAGCAATGCGTATATGTATATGTTTACTACTAAGATACACGTAGCACATACTTTCTTCCCGTAAAATAATATGATTTTGGGAACATGCACCTGAAATACACCGCAATGAGCCACAACAGCTGATAAACGTCTACTCAATATTACCTATGAACCACAAAACTATCATCAAGCGACTCTTCAAGTTCTCGTCAAATGTGGTTAAGCTAACGTAATAAATCTTAATCTACTTATGTAATTATCTAAATACCCAAAACCCCAATTACATGAACGATTGTCATTTATTAGGCTTGCATGCAATAACAATTATAGCTTTACCAATATATGTACGTTTCGAATCTGTGTTCTAAATTCTAAGTATTTACATGGATTCCCTACATGAATGGATGTAACACAATAAACAGACTACCTAATAAATTATTTAACATAATCTTGAAATTAGGTGATGAGTAATTAGTGTACGATTAAAACAATATATCAAATCTATTTTTCCTTTAAAAATTAGTAAGGTAGTTGTACGTATAATTATATGGATGCTTTAAACTTTTACGATCAAATCTAATTAGCCAAATTAAGTCTAATTATAACAACATAGTAATGCTATGGTAGGAAAACAATGCGTAGAGGTTGGGCTCCTTGAGATCAATTTAATATTCTACTACTCAAAGGCAAAACATGTTACACAATATTAAATCATGCTTTATTCTAATTCTTGATAGCAATTCTCTCCTAATTAAGGTGCGGTCCACTCAACCCTTTGGATCTGATCATCCTTACTCATTAAAATAAGGTTTGTTCCATGCAATAACACAATTAACCTAGTAACTAACTAAGGAAAGAAACAATACAAAAGGGAGTTGTGGTTTACCTGCGTGCGGAAAGATAAATAACGGCGGAAAGGAATGAGGTGCAATGACGGGAATACACTCGAATAACTCTAGGGCGGCGTCCAAGTGTGATAAAACCTCAACCCGCAAATCTTTAAGTTAAGCTAATTAATATAGTAGGGTTTAAAGGTATTTAAGTTTTAAAATAACTAACGATTTAATAACTCAGTTTCTAATTATAATTAAATTTGCTCTTCTTAGATAATAACACTTTCCCGTTATACGTGAGTATATATACATTTATAATATACATAGCAATAAAACACCTAGTTAATATGGTTATACCTTTAAATTATATAACCATATTTTCAATATATATATATATACATATATATATATATATGTGTGTGTGTGTCAGTGTAAATACATATACCACTAACCACCAATAAATATATTGCTGAGTAATATTATAAATATCATACTAATTCATGCAAAAGTTTCGGGGTATTACAATACGGTTCCAACCGCAGAAAGAATACACTCAAATTATGTATGGTATAACCAAGTAATATTTGCTCGCCACTATACTAGAAAACCACAACAAAAATCTTAGTTTAGTAACTATTGTAGATCAATATTCAACAATAGTACACAACAAAATCAATCATCAACTTCGGCTCTGATTTCATTAACGAGCTCCTCCTTGTATTCATCAAATGAACCACCGAAAACCTCCATCGTTCCATTCTCCACCAACCATATCTGACTTCTTTCTACATCATCACAGACACACGATATGAGTCTAGAGTCATGACTCACAAGGACAACTCCACCAATGAACTCATCCATCTGCCAACACATCGATACTTTGCATATCCAAATAGTTCATCTCAAAGTAGAATATGATGTTTAGACATGGATATGGAAGTAAAAACAACCCGAGCTTTCTGCCCTCCAGATAGTTTTGCAATTGGTGTAAGGTGGTTGTGGCTAGGAAGTCCAAATTTACCAAGCTAGCACGAATAGACTCCTGCTGGCTAAGTTCCTCTTAATCATGATGTAGACTGAAAGTGCAAAGTGTTATCTCTGAAAGCAAACTCGAAAGCTTCGAATTTATTCAACAATGGAGTAAAGTTTGTTACATATTTGAGATAAAAGAACTCTTCTCTCTAACTTGAAAAACTGTAACTTGAGAAACTGGAAAAGAAGAAGTGAGAAGTGTGTGTGCGTTCGTGTACTATTTATACTTAAACTAATCCTACTGCTAATAACCTTCAACGGTCATTTAATAAATAGGCTAAACTGATTTACAAAATAAATAAGAAAGTTTCCTAAAGTGGAAACTGTTAAGTTGCTATTAAAATTAAATTAAGATAATTTCCATAAATGGAAATGTTGAGTTGAGCTGGTCAAGACCCCCTTGCAAGAGGGGCGTGGATATCCAATGAGCCCATCTTGGACTTCATAATGGTGAAGAGTTGAAGAGATAGTGGTTTAGTCAATATATCTGCCACCTGATGAATGTTTTTTATGTGAAGAACTTTGATAAGACCTTGTTGCACCTTCTCCCTGACAAAAAAACAATCTATTTGTATGTTCTTGGTCCTCTCATGTTGAACATGATTGATGGCTATGCACATTGCACTTTTATTGTCAGTATACAGTAGATGAACTTTTGATTCATGGATTGACAAATCAGAGAGCAACTGTTTGAGCCAAAGAACTTCACAAGTAGTAGCTGCTACTGCCATGTATTCAGCTTCTGTAGAAGATCTACCGACAGTAAACTGCTTGTTAGCTTTCCAAGATATTAGAGATTCTCCTAGATACACTGGAAATCCAGTTACACTTCTCCTGGTGGTTGGGCAAGTTGCCCAATCACTATCACATGATGCCTTGTGGTGAGGTTCATTTGAGGTTGGGTAGAAGAGTCCTTGTCCAGGGTTATTCTTGAGATATCTAAGCACCCTGTGAGAAGCAGCTAAGTGAGATACTGTTGGCTATGACATGAATCGAGTGAGTGATTGATTGAATACTATAACTCAGGTCTGGTCTTATAATAGGAGGTAAAGAAGTCTGCCCACCAGTCTTCTGTATATGTTGGGATCATCTAAGTATGCTGAATCTGTAGCTTGTAGTTTTGTAGATGAATCCATATGAGTAGTTGCTGGTTTACACCCAAGGTAGCCAACTTCTATCAACACATCCAGAGCATATTTCCTTTCGCATATCATAATGCCTTTATGTGATCTGGCTATCTCAATTTCCAAAATGTATTTTAAGTTCCCCAAGTCCTTGATTGTGAATTGCTCATCCAGGAACCTCTTGAGGTTAGTTATTTCTGAGAGATGATTTTCTGTGAGTATCACATCATCTACATAGATACACAAAGCAGTGAAGTTAGTGCCAGAATCTTTAATGAATAGAGAGCAATCTGATATGGATTGAGTGTATCCATAAGAGATTAGAGAGGTGGTAAGTTTGTGATACCATTGTGTTGAGGATTGTTTAAGCCCATAAAGACTTTTCTTAAGTAGACATACTATTTTGTCAAGAGGATATCCAGGTGGAGGTTTCATGTAGATTTGTTCATCCAAATCACCATGTAAGAAGGCATTGTTTACATCTAGTTGATGTAAGTGCTAGTTTCTAGAAGCTGCAATTGCAAGTATAACTCTGACAGTGGTTAATTTTGCAACTAGAGAAAATGTATCAAAGTAATCCAGGCCTTCCTCATGTGTGTAGCCTTTGGCTACTAGCCTGGCTTTGTGCCTTTCAATTGTGCCATTTGATTTGTGTTTGATCTTGAAGACCCATTTACAACCAATATAGTGTTGGTTAGGGGGAAGTTCAGTGAGAACACAAGTGTTTGTTTGTTCAAGAGCAGGGAGTTCAGCTTTCATAGATTCTCTCCATTCAATATGCTTATTAGCTTGAGTGTATGTCTTTGGTTCCACTGTTTTAGTCAAAGCAGGGGTGAAAGCATAATGAGTAGTGTTCAATCTTTCACTACTTATGTGATTCTCAATAGGATATTTCACAGTGAAAGCTTGGTTGCTGGTGTGAGAGACATTAGGTAATTTATAATCATAAACATTAAGATAAACAGGAGTATTGACAGTTCTAGAAGATCTTCTTAAATTAGAAGTAGAAGAAGGGATTGATACAATGTTACTTGGTTCTGCAGCAGCTTGAGTAGAGGGTTCTGCAGTATTGTTGAGTTGAGGTGGTTGCTGAGCAACATGAGGTTCAATTGGTTGTTGTTGAGTTACTAGAATTGGTGTTGGTCCTGGAATGTGAGTGAAAGGTATTGGAGATTAAAGTTCTGCTTCCTGAACCTGCAAGTTAGTTAAAGGATTTGTGCAAATAAAGGCACTTGTGTTCTGTTCTTGATGATTCTCAGTAATTTCTTTGAAGGAAAAAATGTGTTCAAAAAATTGAACATTTCTTGAGATGAATGCCTGCATAGTCTCAAGTTTGAAAAGAGTATAACCCTTTGTCCCTCTTGAATACCCCAAGAAGATACATTTTGATGCTCTTTTATCAAATTTGGATATGTGAGAAGTTAAAGTAGAGGCAAAGCACATGCATCCAAACACTTTTAGAATGGAAAAATCTGCTGGTCTGTTGAAAAGCATTTCAAAAGGGGTTTTGTTATTTATAGTAGGAGATGGTAACCTGTTGATGATGAATGTTGTAGTAGCAATGCAAGATGGCCAGTATTCTAAAGGAATATTTGTTGAAACCTCATGGATCTTGCTATTTGCAGGAGGTGTTGATGCTTCCTCTCTACTAATCCATTTTGCTGTGGTGTTTCTACACAATTAGTTTAGTGAATAATGTCAAGTGAATCATAAAATGACTTCATTACAAATTCAGTCCCATTGTCTGATCTTAAAACTTTGATCTTTAAATTGAACTGTGTTCTAATGAGTTTATAGAAATTGAGAATGTTCTGTTGAGTTTCAGATTTATCTTTTAAGAAATATATCCAAGTACATCTTGTATAGTCATCCACAATTGTAAGAAAATATCTATATCCATCAAAAGAAGTTACATTGAATGGCCCCCAAAGATCACAATGGATCAAATCAAATGCAACACTAGAAGTAGAGTTGCTTACAATGAAACTTAATCTTTTCTGCTTAGCAAAATGACAAGTATCATAGGGGTTATGCAAATCACACTTATTCAATGAAAAAGATGGAATACAGGATAGTTTATGAGTGGGTGTGTGACCAAGTCTGTGGTGCCATAGAGTTACAGTATCCATAGGAGAAGAACTAGTAGTAGCATTATTGCAAAGACTTTGAATGTTGTTGCTTATATCCAGGAAATAGACTCCATTATGTTGTCTAATAGAACCAATCATCTTCCTCATTGTGAGGTCCTGTAAGAAACACATATGTTAAAAGAAAACAATACACATATTTGAAGAACTAGTTAGCTTAGATACTGACACCAGATGATGGGTGAAGTCTTTGACATAGAATGCATCTTTCAGAACTAACCCACTAGTTAAAGTTATATCAGACTGTAAACTAGCATGAGTGAGATGGTTATTAGGCAACCCTATAGGTATATTCACATGCTTAACAGTAGAGGGAAACAAAGTAATATCACACAACATGTGATCAGTAGCACTAGTGTCAATGATCAAAGGTGTGTGTGACATAGTGCTTCTTGTAGAGTAAGCATTGTGAGGGAGAGTTATAAGAATACCAACTTTGTGAGTAGTTGCATAGTTTGCTGAGGGGAGAGGTTGAGATTTTGAGGAGGAAACTTGTTGACTCCTGGTGAAGTCCATGAATTGATTAAACATGCTTGCCATGTTTTGCTCCATATTTGGTTGTTGGACTTCATTTTTAATTTATGGTGTATCTTCAGCAGCATTAGCCATATGAGCAGATGGTGGAGCTCTCTTACTCTTTGGTCCTTTCCATCCTGGTGGATATCCAGTGAGTTGATAACATCTATCCAATGTATGACCATTGTACAAGCAGTGAGTGCGTTTCAACTCTTTCTTGTCCTTGTTCTTGCTGAACTTGTTCTGAGTGTATACTTTGTTGTTATTGTCATTTGTTGGTCCTCTTGTGAACATTGCCAGAGGATCCTGAGATATAGAAGAGTGAGATTGAATAGATCTCTGGTTCTCTTCTTGAAGCAAGAGAGAGTAAGTTCTGGATAGTGAAGGTAAGGGTGACTTGAGCAGAATTTGGATCCTTAACATTGTGAATGACTCATTCAATCCTACTAAGAAAGTCATAACACAATCAGATTGCTGAAGATCCATCATGTGTTTGTTGACATTGCAAACACAGATGCCACATGAGCCAACAATAATTGGCCTCTGGTTGACAAATTCATCCCACACCACTCTAAAGGCATTATAGTAAGAAGTAACATTCATTGAGCCTTGAGTGATTGTGGCCAAAGTTTTCTGCAATTGGAACACTCTTGAGCCACCAGTCCTATTATACCTCATCTTGAGTTCTTTCCACACATCAATTGCAGTCTTAAAAGAGTAAAGACTTGTCCTGATATCTTTAGATACAGAGTAAATAAGCCAAGAAAGCACTAAGTTGTTGGCTATAATCCAACAAGTCTTCAACACAAAATTAGAATCATTGGGGAGAGATCCATCAATAAACCTGATTTTGTTCTTGATTGTTAAGGCCATTTCAATGCCTTTAGTCCAAGAAGAGTAGTTATCACCTGTTAGCAAGTCACTAACAATAGATTGACCAGTAAAGTCATGAGATACAAGGAAATACACTGTAGTTGAATCATCAGAAGGATTCTTAGTATATGTAAGAATTCACATTTGAATTCTGATTACGCAAAGGAACAATAGTATCATCCCCATTCAAGTTACTCATCGTGCAAAATTAACAACAAACACATGATTTTCACAATACAGGGTAATGAGAGAGATCAGAGAACAAGTGCACAAATTTGATTGAAGAACTAGGTTAAAATCGATTCACAAATTAAAATTCGATTCGAGAATTAGCGAGATTCTTCTCCAAAATTGAAATTCGATTCGAGAATTAGCGAGATTCTTCTCCAATCAGCAGGTGAATGAGCGGAGTTCGAATAGCGAAATGATCGTAATAGTGACAAATGATACCATGAAAGCAAACTCGAAAGCTTCGAATTTATTCAACAATGGAGTAAAGTTTGTTACAGATTTGAGAGAGAAGATAATTCATCTCTCTAACTTGAAAAACTGGAAAAGAAGAAGTGAGGAGTGCATTCATGTTCTATTTATACTTCAACTTGTTGTGAAGTGGACCCTTCTGATAGAGCGTAAAACACAGCAATAATTGAAAGACGGAAAAAATAAACGACTCAAAGATTTTACGTGGAAAACCCCAAATTACTTTAGGGTGAAAAACCACGGGCAAGGTAGAAGAACTTCACTATGAGTGTAAAATAGGAATTACAACTCTCAGACTTTTACCGTAGTAAAGTCGCACAAACTCTCTATTATTACCTTACACTTACAACACACTAACAACACTCTTTATATATTAATTACACTTAATTATATAAGAGAAGGAATTGTATGTTTTGGGATGATTTAAAATGGGGAATGAGCTTGGTATTTATAGGCTAACATGTCAAACTAAAATAATGCTAGATAATCAAATCTAGCACACTAATTACCGCCCCATCAATCCATTAATCACCGCCCCATCACTTCAGCCAAAAATAATGCTGCACCATGATTTTTTTTTCTTTTAATCAACCGCCCCAACAATCTCTCACTTGAAGATATGATTAGGGACTAATCAGATCTTCACACCATTCTTTCTACCTAGCCCTTCATGTTGCTTACGTTTTCACCAGACCACACGAGGACCGACACTGAACAAACTTGTCAGCATTAACACTCTTCGTCATGAAATCAGCTATGTTATCTTTAGTGTGAATCTTCTGCACATCCACAGTACCCTCCTCGACTTTCTCACGAACAAAGTGATACTGGACCCGAATATGCTTTGTCTTGGAATGAAACGCTGGATTCCTTGCAAGATGCAACGCACTCTGACTGTCACAGAATAGAGAAATACAATCTAGTTTGTGCCCGAGTTCCTCTAGAACCATTTTCAACCAAATCACCTCTTTACTGGCCTGCATAGGTGCCACATATTCAGCCTCCGTTGTTGATGTAGCAACAACTAACTGTAACTTTGAAACCCAACTCACTGCACCTCCAGCAAGAGTAAACACATATCCTGTCGTGGGCTTGCTTTTGTCAAGATCACCTGCATAGTCAGAATCAACATAACCCTTGACTGAAAAACCCGATCCTCCATAACATAATGCAACATCTGAGGTTCCCTGAATGTATCTCAGAACTCTCTTTACTGTACTCCAATGCTCTCTTCCCGGATCCGCCATGTATCGACTAACCATTCCCACTGCATGTGCATGTACATATCATAGCAAACATTAGACTTCCCACTGCTGACATCTCCTTCCTCTCTTCTTCACTGCTAGGACACATACTTGAGGATAACTTGAAATTAACAGGAAGAGGGGTAGAGATTGGCTTACAATTTTGCATACTGAACCGCCTCAGAATCTTCAACAGATAGTTACTCTGAGAAAGCTAAATCTTCCTGCTATTTCTGTCTCGGTGGATTTTCATCCCTAGAATCTTGTTTGCTGGTCCTAAGTCCTTCATTTCAAATTCCCTAGCCAGTTCAGCCTTCAATTCTTCAATACGAGCTTTGTTGGGGCCTGAAACCAACATGTCATCAACATGCAACAATAAAATAACAAAGTCATCACCAGATCTCTTGAAATATGCACAAGGATCTGCATTTAGCCTGTTGTATCCAAGGCTCATTATGAATGAATCAAATCTTTTGTACCAACACCCCGGTGCCTGTTTGAGACCGTACAAAGATTTGGTTTCTTTTCTTCTTCAATAAATCCTTCTGGTTGGAGCATGTAAATTTCTTCTTCAAGATCACCATGAAGAAAAGCCGTCTTTACATCTAATTGTTCATGATGTAAATCAAATGTAGCGCACATCGCCAGAACTACCCGCACAGTTGTCATTCGGACCACCGGGGAAAATATTTCGTTGAAATCAATCCCCTCTTTCTGAGCATATCCTTTCACCACCAATCGTGCACGATACCTCTCCACTTGGTCATCACTATTACGTTTGATTTTGTACACCCATTTGTTGCCAATGGGTTTCCTCCCTTGTGGTAGAGACACAAGTTCCCAAGTCTTATTCTTATGGAGTGCTTTGATTTCCTCCTGCATTGCTGCCATCCACTGAGCTGCATCTGAACTACTCATTGCTTCCTGGAGAGTTGATGGCTCCCTGTCCTCAGTTAAAAGACAATACGCAATATTGTTCTCCATTGAAAAGTCTGAGTGCCAGCATGGTGGTCTCTTGATACGTGTCGATCGACGTATCCCCGAGACTCCTCACTCCGTTGTCTCCTCAGGTTCATGCTCTAGTTCAACAGGGCCATCCTGATTAGCATCCTTCTCGACTACTACTGTCATAGTTTATGGATCTTCCCCTGTACTGCTATCATTTCCTTTCTTATCTTCCGTGAAGATAACATCCCTGCATACAACTATCTTGTGGGCAGTGGGGTCCCACAAGGGATACTCCTTCTGTAACGCCCCGAAATATCGAGGCTAAACAGTACAATATCATAACAAGTCAAAAATACTAATTGTCCCAAAAACTAAACAATTCAAGTGTTACAATACAGAAGAATGAAGTACTTAATACAAATATTAACTAACTACCCGACGGAACCCACTCTCCACGATCTTCAAGTCTCGTCCTGGTTGACCTAAAGCTGAAAGGAAGCGGGAAAAACATGCATGCGTGAGACAAAAATCTCAGTGGTGTTTGTGCGTTTGTGTGCAGAGTGAATGACGTGCACTTTTATTTTGAAAACAATTGCAAACAACAATTTGGCACATTGGTCAATTAATCATTCAGGCAGCCATACAGTCGGGCAATCAGACAATCAATCGAGAATGAACAGAGTTTCAACCTTAAGTAAACAATACCCGTCCTTATAACTCCGTTCGGTCAGTCCTTATTACCCCCATTCAAGGAGCTACCTCGAAATCGTTCCACATACCACACAGGCATGCTCGTCGTTTACCCCACATAGACACTACGAAACTCCCATAGGTCTAAGGGAGAGGGGCCATGGGGCATGAAGACCATCTGGCGAGCCCGCCGCTGCCCAGCGGTACAACATGCTTACCAAGCCGTGGATCCATTCAGTCGTTCAAAACATTCCAATCAGTCAATCGTTCGGCCGTTCAAAACAACCAGTCAGTCGTTCAGTTGTTTCAAAACAATCAGTCGGTCGTTCGGTTGTTTCAAATAATTCAGTCAGTTAGTAAACAGTCAATACAATAAACGTTTAAAGCAATAAACAATTGTTTCACATGAACCATATTCATTAGTGCTAGTAATCAATAACGTTACCAATTCCAATCAATTAACATGCTATGTAGCAATTAATCATTTACAGATAAACTTTAATAATGTATCATCAATCACGTTAAACAGCAATGCGTATATGTATACGTATATATTTACTATTAGTAACCACGTTAGGCACATACTCCCTTTCAGTGAAAATAATACAGTTTTGGAACACGCACCTGATTTGCCGATCGCCAAGAAAACCGTTACAAATCAACTAGTCCAAATTACCTACCAGTATAACATATTCGAACTATTATCAATAAAAATACTTATCACTTAATTGCAATCAGTGAAGTCAACATATTACTATGTTACAAGTTGGCTATATTAAGATTCTATTTATTTGTATTGTAATTTTCTCTCGATTCTAATTACAAGAAAATATCATATAGAAACAAGGTATTTTATTTAATAACTAAGATGGCAAATTAAAACCATGTGATACAGATCACTACCTTAACCTATTTCTACAATCATCGATATAATTAAAACTTCTAATTAATTTTACCTTATGGCAATTCAAGTTAGGCATACAATATAATATATTATAATGAAGTATATAGTGCAACAAGATCTTCATATATGCTGCGGGAACATGTATGTTATGCTAAATATATAATGATCTAGCTAATTCCTAGTTTTACCGTACTGCAAATTAATGATCACCAATGTCATGGATGACAACAGTACATGCACAACACCCCGTTTTTATTAAATTAACCTACACATGTTATACTGTTTCTTCCAATTACAAACTAATTATCGACACCTTAATTATTAATTACTCCATGTATGAGTGGCAGGACAAACCTATAATAATATACTGATAACCAACATGGAAGAAATATGAGAGCGAAGAGAAAATGTACCTATGGACATGAGAACAAGCGGCGTGGAAAAGAAAGATCTGATCGATTGGAAAATAAAAACCCTAAACCTTAACTATTGGTGTAACGTATTTTTTATTAATATGGGTAAGGAAGAGTCGTGGGCTGTTTAATTAGGACTCTTTAAAACATAATACTTGAAAAGGTAGCACAAGCCCAATGATTTAACTCAAAAAAATAAAAGTAAAATAAAAAGGAATAATACTTAATAATTACATTTAAGAATCATTTGTTAAAGAAAAAAGAAAAAAAAATACTTCTTTTCTTAAGAAAAAAAACGGGGTTTTACATTCCAACCCCCTTAAAGGAATTTGGTCCCCAAATTCAATCTTTGCTGAGAAAGAGAAAAAAAAAAAAATTACCAGGTGGACTAAACATTGTACCCATGACTTTAACAACACTTTAGAATTTGCAGATTTCTTAACACAACAAATCTTTCAAGTAAAGCATTTCTTGTAATCGGTAATACTATACCATTGATCGACAAGAACGAATTAGACATAACGACACATCAAAACAAATAATGAGTCACACAAGAAAGGAAATGTGTCTCAGTCAAAAGTCTATATGCGATAATTTTCTTATTGATTAACTTATTAGTTATTATCTTCTCTTCTTCTTTATCAAGACAAATAAAAACCTAAAAAGAAGTAAACTATTTGTAGTTAGTAGCTCCTAGGGTGGTTGCAACAACATGAAGTATCTCTTGAAGAAGCATTATGCATCACATTTGTAAGACAAGGAACATGTAAAAGAGGAATAACTCATGTGTTATAAGCAAATGGTAATAACTAATGACTCCATAAATCAATTCTTAACATGATTATGCTACTAAAGCGTGGCTTGTAACCAAAGAAATTTGAGACGTGCATCGAAATAAAAATACAGATTATAAGCGAGAAAATATGATGCATAAAATAAGTTAAGACGGGGACTCAACAAGAAATCTGTCATATTGTCGAGATACTTTTTACACATTAAAAAATTCAAAGAAGCAGAAGATATATTCAAAGTCGTTGAACATCTAGGACGAAACAAAGCAAAAGTGTAATATAGGCAGTTTTAATAGAAGTAGCGAAAGCATGACATTATAAGATTTTAATGATGGGAAGGAGCACCAAAATTTTAAAGAGACGAGATTCAAGTTCGATCACTTTCCTTATAATCACAATTCAAACATTACCAATTTCAGTAACGGAATAAGAAGCACATAAGTGACAAGATAAAGTCTAAATTGAGAAAAATTTATGGGGAACAAAGTAATGGAGATCAAATATAAACAAAAAGTTCAGGCTTCCATATTCTATAAGAAGAAAATAAATGCATACGTATTGCGGGAAAGACATTCTAAGTCGATAGAAAGCAACACTATAACATAAAACATACAAACCACACGCTCACTCAACCCCAACCATCTACTTGATGCTTTAGTATGTATCGAATTACTATCAGTTGGCCACCCCGACAGTAATGCGTAACAACTTGAGCAATGAGAAACCTAGTTCTTAATTCTAAAGGTAAATCTTAATTTATACTAAGGCATTCTAAGTCCGAAGATCCTATCCTGGCTTAGCCTGGGCACTAATTGCCCAAGCTCTGATACCAACTGTAACGCCCCGGAATTTCGAGGCTAAAACAGTACAATATCATAACAAGTCAAAAATACTAATTGTCCCAAAACCTAAACAATTCAAGTGTTACAATACAGAAGAATGAAGTACTTAATACAAATATTAACTAACTACCCGACGGAACCCACTCTCCACGATCTTCAAGTCTCGTCCTGGTTGACCTAAAGCTGAAAGGAAGCGGGAAAAACATGCATGTGTGAGACAAAAATCTCAGTGGTGTTTGTGCGTTTGTGTGCAGAGTGAATGACGTGCACTTTTATTTTGAAAACAATTGCAAACAACAATTTGGCACATTGGTCAATTAATCATTCAGGCAGCCATACAGTCGGGCAATCAGACAATCAATCGAGAATGAACAGAGTTTCAACCTTAAGTAAACAATACCCGTCCTTATAACTCCATTCGGTCAGTCCTTATTACCCCCATTCAAGGAGCTACCTCGAAATCGTTCCACATACCACACAGGCATACTCGTCGTTTACCCCACATAGACACTACGAAACTCCCATAGGTCTAAGAGAGAGGGGCCATGGGGCACGAAGACCATCTGGCGAGCCCGCCGCTGCCCAGCGGTACAACATGCTTACCAAGCCGTGGATCCATTCAGTCGTTCAAAACATTCCAATCAGTCAATCGTTCGGCCGTTCAAAACAACCAGTCAGTCGTTCAGTTGTTTCAAAACAATCAGTCGGTCGTTCGGTTGTTTCAAATAATTCAGTCAGTTAGTAAACAATCAATACAATAAACGTTTAAAGCAATAAACAATTGTTTCACATGAATCATATTCATTAGTGCTAGTAATCAATAACGTTACCAATTCCAATCAATTAACATGCTATGTAGCAATTAATCATTTACAGATAAACTTTAATAATGTATCATCAATCACGTTAAACAGCAATGCGTATATGTATACGTATATATTTACTATTAGTAACCACGTTAGGCACATACTCCCGTTCAGTGAAAATAATACAGTTTTGGAACACGCACCTGATTTGCCGATCGCCAAGAAAACCGTTACAAATCAACTAGTCCAAATTACCTACCAGTATAACATATTCGAACTATTATCAATAAAAATACTTATCACTTAATTGCAATCAGTGAAGTCAACATATTACCATGTTACAAGTTGGCTATATTAAGATTCTATTTATTTGTATTGTAATTTTCTCTCGATTCTAATTACAAGAAAATATCATATAGAAACAAGGTATTTTATTTAATAACTAAGATGGCAAATTAAAACCATGTGATACAGATAACTACCTTAACCTATTTCTACAATCATCGATATAATTAAAACTTCTAATTAATTTTACCTTATGGCAATTCAAGTTAGGCATACAATATAATATATTATAATGAAGTATATAGTGCAATAAGATTTTCATATATGCTGCGGGAACATGTATGTTATGCTAAATATATAATGATCTAGCTAATTCCTAGTTTTACCGTACTGCAAATTAATGATCACCAATGTCATGGATGACAACAGTACATGCACAGCACCCCGTTTTTATTAAATTAACCTACACATGTTATACTGTTTCTTCCAATTACAAACTAATTATCGACACCTTAATTATTAATTACTCCATGTATGAGTGGCAGGACAAACCTATAATAATATACTGATAACCAACATGGAAGAAATATGAGAGCGAAGAGAAAATGTACCTATGGACATGAGAACAAGCGGCGTGGAAAAGAAAGATCTGATCGATTGGAAAATAAAAACCCTAAACCTTAACTATTGGTGTAACGTATTTTTTATTAATATGGGTAAGGAAGAGTCGTGGGCTGTTTAATTAGGACTCTTTAAAACATAATACTTGAAAAGGTAGCACAAGCCCAATGATTTAACTCAAAAAAATAAAAGTAAAATAAAAAGGAATAATACTTAATAATTACATTTAAGAATCATTTGTTAAAGAAAAAAGAAAAAAAAATACTTCTTTTCTTAAGAAAAAAAACGGGGTTTTACATTCCAACCCCCTTAAAGGAATTTGGTCCCCAAATTCAATCTTTGCTGAGAAAGAGAAAAAAAAAAAAATTTACCAGGTGGACTAAACATTGTACCCATGACTTTAACAACACTTTAGAATTTGCAGATTTCTTAACACAACAAATCTTTCAAGTAAAGCATTTCTTGTAATCGGTAATACTATACCATTGATCGACAAGAACGAATTAGACATAACGACACATCAAAACAAATAATGAGTCACACAAGAAAGGAAATGTGTCTCAGTCAAAAGTCTATATGCGATAATTTTCTTATTGATTAACTTATTAGTTATTATCTTCTCTTCTTCTTTATCAAGACAAATAAAAACCTAAAAAGAAGTAAACTATTTGTAGTTAGTAGCTCCTAGGGTGGTTGCAACAACATGAAGTATCTCTTGAAGAAGCATTATGCATCACATTTGTAAGACAAGGAACATGTAAAAGAGGAATAACTCATGTGTTATAAGCAAATGGTAATAACTAATGACTCCATAAATCAATTCTTAACATGATTATGCTACTAAAGCGTGGCTTGTAACCAAAGAAATTTGAGACGTGCATCGAAATAAAAATACAGATTATAAGCGAGAAAATATGATGCATAAAATAAGTTAAGACGGGGACTCAACAAGAAATCTGTCATATTGTCGAGATACTTTTTACACATTAAAAAATTCAAAGAAGCAGAAGATATATTCAAAGTCGTTGAACATCTAGGACGAAACAAAGCAAAAGTGTAATATAGGCAGTTTTAATAGAAGTAGCGAAAGCATGACATTATAAGATTTTAATGATGGGAAGGAGCACCAAAATTTTAAAGAGACGAGATTCAAGTTCGATCACTTTCCTTATAATCACAATTCAAACATTACCAATTTCAGTAACGGAATAAGAAGCACATAAGTGACAAGATAAAGTCTAAATTGAGAAAAATTTATGGGGAACAAAGTAATGGAGATCAAATATAAACAAAAAGTTCAGGCTTCCATATTCTATAAGAAGAAAATAAATGCATACGTATTGCGGGAAAGACATTCTAAGTCGATAGAAAGCAACACTATAACATAAAACATACAAACCACACGCTCACTCAACCCCAACCATCTACTTGATGCTTTAGTATGTATCGAATTACTATCAGTTGGCCACCCCGACAGTAATGCGTAACAACTTGAGCAATGAGAAACCTAGTTCTTAATTCTAAAGGTAAATCTTAATTTATACTAAGGCATTCTAAGTCCGAAGATCCTATCCTGGCTTAGCCTGGGCACTAATTGCCCAAGCTCTGATACCAACTGTAACGCCCCAGAATTTCGAGGCTAAAACAGTACAATATCATAACAAGTCAAAAATACTAATTGTCCCAAAACCTAAACAATTCAAGTGTTACAATACAGAAGAATGAAGTACTTAATACAAATATTAACTAACTACCCGACGGAACCCACTCTCCACGATCTTCAAGTCTCGTCCTGGTTGACCTAAAGCTGAAAGGAAGCGGGAAAAACATGCATGCGTGAGACAAAAATCTCAGTGGTGTTTGTGCGTTTGTGTGCAGAGTGAATGACGTGCACTTTTATTTTGAAAACAATTGCAAACAACAATTTGGCACATTGGTCAATTAATCATTCAGGCAGCCATACAGTCGGGCAATCAGACAATCAATCGAGAATGAACAGAGTTTCAACCTTAAGTAAACAATACCCGTCCTTATAACTCCATTCGGTCAGTCCTTATTACCCCCATTCAAGGAGCTACCTCGAAATCGTTCCACATACCACACATGCATACTCGTCGTTTACCCCACATAGACACTACGAAACTCCCATAGGTCTAAGAGAGAGGGGCCATGGGGCACGAAGACCATCTGGCGAGCCCGCCGCTGCCCAGCGGTACAACATGCTTACCAAGCCGTGGATCCATTCAGTCGTTCAAAACATTCCAATCAGTCAATCGTTCGGCCGTTCAAAACAACCAGTCAGTCGTTCAGTTGTTTCAAAACAATCAGTCGGTCGTTCGGTTGTTTCAAATAATTCAGTCAGTTAGTAAACAATCAATACAATAAACGTTTAAAGCAATAAACAATTGTTTCACATGAATCATATTCATTAGTGCTAGTAATCAATAACGTTACCAATTCCAATCAATTAACATGCTATGTAGCAATTAATCATTTACAGATAAACTTTAATAATGTATCATCAATCACGTTAAACAGCAATGCGTATATGTATACGTATATATTTACTATTAGTAACCACGTTAGGCACATACTCCCTTTCAGTGAAAATAATACAGTTTTGGAACACGCACCTGATTTGCCGATCGCCAAGAAAACCGTTACAAATCAACTAGTCCAAATTACCTACCAGTATAACATATTCGAACTATTATCAATAAAAATACTTATCACTTAATTGCAATCAGTGAAGTCAACATATTACTATGTTACAAGTTGGCTATATTAAGATTCTATTTATTTGTATTGTAATTTTCTCTCGATTCTAATTACAAGAAAATATCATATAGAAACAAGGTATTTTATTTAATAACTAAGATGGCAAATTAAAACCATGTGATACAGATCACTACCTTAACCTATTTCTACAATCATCGATATAATTAAAACTTCTAATTAATTTTACCTTATGGCAATTCAAGTTAGGCATACAATATAATATATTATAATGAAGTATATAGTGCAACAAGATTTTCATATATGCTGCGGGAACATGTATGTTATGCTAAATATATAATGATCTAGCTAATTCCTAGTTTTACCGTACTGCAAATTAATGATCACCAATGTCATGGATGACAATAGTACATGCACAGCACCCCGTTTTTATTAAATTAACCTACACATGTTATACTGTTTCTTCCAATTACAAACTAATTATCGACACCTTAATTATTAATTACTCCATGTATGAGTGGCAGGACAAACCTATAATAATATACTGATAACCAACATGGAAGAAATATGAGAGCGAAGAGAAAATGTACCTATGGACATGAGAACAAGCGGCGTGGAAAAGAAAGATCTGATCGATTGGAAAATAAAAACCCTAAACCTTAACTATTGGTGTAACGTATTTTTTATTAATATGGGTAAGGAAGAGTCGTGGGCTGTTTAATTAGGACTCTTTAAAACATAATACTTGAAAAGGTAGCACAAGCCCAATGATTTAACTCAAAAAAATAAAAGTAAAATAAAAAGGAATAATACTTAATAATTACATTTAAGAATCATTTGTTAAAGAAAAAAGAAAAAAAAATACTTCTTTTCTTAAGAAAAAAAACGGGGTTTTACATTCCAACCCCCTTAAAGGAATTTGGTCCCCAAATTCAATCTTTGCTGAGAAAGAGAAAAAAAAAAAAATTACCAGGTGGACTAAACATTGTACCCATGACTTTAACAACACTTTAGAATTTGCAGATTTCTTAACACAACAAATCTTTCAAGTAAAGCATTTCTTGTAATCGGTAATACTATACCATTGATCGACAAGAACGAATTAGACATAACGACACATCAAAACAAATAATGAGTCACACAAGAAAGGAAATGTGTCTCAGTCAAAAGTCTATATGCGATAATTTTCTTATTGATTAACTTATTAGTTATTATCTTCTCTTCTTCTTTATCAAGACAAATAAAAACCTAAAAAGAAGTAAACTATTTGTAGTTAGTAGCTCCTAGGGTGGTTGCAACAACATGAAGTATCTCTTGAAGAAGCATTATGCATCACATTTGTAAGACAAGGAACATGTAAAAGAGGAATAACTCATGTGTTATAAGCAAATGGTAATAACTAATGACTCCATAAATCAATTCTTAACATGATTATGCTACTAAAGCGTGGCTTGTAACCAAAGAAATTTGAGACGTGCATCGAAATAAAAATACAGATTATAAGCGAGAAAATATGATGCATAAAATAAGTTAAGACGGGGACTCAACAAGAAATCTGTCATATTGTCGAGATACTTTTTACACATTAAAAAATTCAAAGAAGCAGAAGATATATTCAAAGTCGTTGAACATCTAGGACGAAACAAAGCAAAAGTGTAATATAGGCAGTTTTAATAGAAGTAGCGAAAGCATGACATTATAAGATTTTAATGATGGGAAGGAGCACCAAAATTTTAAAGAGACGAGATTCAAGTTCGATCACTTTCCTTATAATCACAATTCAAACATTACCAATTTCAGTAACGGAATAAGAAGCACATAAGTGACAAGATAAAGTCTAAATTGAGAAAAATTTATGGGGAACAAAGTAATGGAGATCAAATATAAACAAAAAGTTCAGGCTTCCATATTCTATAAGAAGAAAATAAATGCATACGTATTGCGGGAAAGACATTCTAAGTCGATAGAAAGCAACACTATAACATAAAACATACAAACCACACGCTCACTCAACCCCAACCATCTACTTGATGCTTTAGTATGTATCGAATTACTATCAGTTGGCCACCCCGACAGTAATGCGTAACAACTTGAGCAATGAGAAACCTAGTTCTTAATTCTAAAGGTAAATCTTAATTTATACTAAGGCATTCTAAGTCCGAAGATCCTATCCTGGCTTAGCCTGGGCACTAATTGCCCAAGCTCTGATACCAACTGTAACGCCCCGGAATTTCGAGGCTAAAACAGTACAATATCATAACAAGTCAAAAATACTAATTGTCCCAAAACCTAAACAATTCAAGTGTTACAATACAGAAGAATGAAGTACTTAATACAAATATTAACTAACTACCCGACGGAACCCACTCTCCACGATCTTCAAGTCTCGTCCTGGTTGACCTAAAGCTGAAAGGAAGCGGGAAAAACATGCATGCGTGAGACAAAAATCTCAGTGGTGTTTTGTGCGTTTGTGTGCAGAGTGAATGACGTGCACTTTTATTTTGAAAACAATTGCAAACAACAATTTGGCACATTGGTCAATTAATCATTCAGGCAGCCATACAGTCGGGCAATCAGACAATCAATCGAGAATGAACAGAGTTTCAACCTTAAGTAAACAATACCCGTCCTTATAACTCCATTCGGTCAGTCCTTATTACCCCCATTCAAGGAGCTACCTCGAAATCGTTCCACATACCACACAGGCATACTCGTCGTTTACCCCACATAGACACTACGAAACTCCCATAGGTCTAAGAGAGAGGGGCCATGGGGCACGAAGACCATCTGGCGAGCCCGCCGCTGCCCAGCGGTACAACATGCTTACCAAGCCGTGGATCCATTCAGTCGTTCAAAACATTCCAATCAGTCAATCGTTCGGCCGTTCAAAACAACCAGTCAGTCGTTCAGTTGTTTCAAAACAATCAGTCGGTCGTTCGGTTGTTTCAAATAATTCAGTCAGTTAGTAAACAATCAATACAATAAACGTTTAAAGCAATAAACAATTGTTTCACATGAATCATATTCATTAGTGCTAGTAATCAATAACGTTACCAATTCCAATCAATTAACATGCTATGTAGCAATTAATCATTTACAGATAAACTTTAATAATGTATCATCAATCACGTTAAACAGCAATGCGTATATGTATACGTATATATTTACTATTAGTAACCACGTTAGGCACATACTCCCTTTCAGTGAAAATAATACAGTTTTGGAACACGCACCTGATTTGCCGATCGCCAAGAAAACCGTTACAAATCAACTAGTCCAAATTACCTACCAGTATAACATATTCGAACTATTATCAATAAAAATACTTATCACTTAATTGCAATCAGTGAAGTCAACATATTACTATGTTACAAGTTGGCTATATTAAGATTCTATTTATTTGTATTGTAATTTTCTCTCGATTCTAATTACAAGAAAATATCATATAGAAACAAGGTATTTTATTTAATAACTAAGATGGCAAATTAAAACCATGTGATACAGATCACTACCTTAACCTATTTCTACAATCATCGATATAATTAAAACTTCTAATTAATTTTACCTTATGGCAATTCAAGTTAGGCATACAATATAATATATTATAATGAAGTATATAGTGCAACAAGATTTTCATATATGCTGCGGGAACATGTATGTTATGCTAAATATATAATGATCTAGCTAATTCCTAGTTTTACCGTACTGCAAATTAATGATCACCAATGTCATGGATGACAACAGTACATGCACAGCACCCCGTTTTTATTAAATTAACCTACACATGTTATACTGTTTCTTCCAATTACAAACTAATTATCGACACCTTAATTATTAATTACTCCATGTATGAGTGGCAGGACAAACCTATAATAATATACTGATAACCAACATGGAAGAAATATGAGAGCGAAGAGAAAATGTACCTATGGACATGAGAACAAGCGGCGTGGAAAAGAAAGATCTGATCGATTGGAAAATAAAAACCCTAAACCTTAACTATTGGTGTAACGTATTTTTTATTAATATGGGTAAGGAAGAGTCGTGGGCTGTTTAATTAGGACTCTTTAAAACATAATACTTGAAAAGGTAGCACAAGCCCAATGATTTAACTCAAAAAAATAAAAGTAAAATAAAAAGGAATAATACTTAATAATTACATTTAAGAATCATTTGTTAAAGAAAAAAGAAAAAAAAATACTTCTTTTCTTAAGAAAAAAAACGGGGTTTTACATTCCAACCCCCTTAAAGGAATTTGGTCCCCAAATTCAATCTTTGCTGAGAAAGAGAAAAAAAAAAAAATTACCAGGTGGACTAAATATTGTACCCATGACTTTAACAACACTTTAGAATTTGCAGATTTCTTAACACAACAAATCTTTCAAGTAAAGCATTTCTTGTAATCGGTAATACTATACCATTGATCGACAAGAACGAATTAGACATAACGACACATCAAAACAAATAATGAGTCACACAAGAAAGGAAATGTGTCTCAGTCAAAAGTCTATATGCGATAATTTTCTTATTGATTAACTTATTAGTTATTATCTTCTCTTCTTCTTTATCAAGACAAATAAAAACCTAAAAAGAAGTAAACTATTTGTAGTTAGTAGCTCCTAGGGTGGTTGCAACAACATGAAGTATCTCTTGAAGAAGCATTATGCATCACATTTGTAAGACAAGGAACATGTAAAAGAGGAATAACTCATGTGTTATAAGCAAATGGTAATAACTAATGACTCCATAAATCAATTCTTAACATGATTATGCTACTAAAGCGTGGCTTGTAACCAAAGAAATTTGAGACGTGCATCGAAATAAAAATACAGATTATAAGCGAGAAAATATGATGCATAAAATAAGTTAAGACGGGGACTCAACAAGAAATCTGTCATATTGTCGAGATACTTTTTACACATTAAAAAATTCAAAGAAGCAGAAGATATATTCAAAGTCGTTGAACATCTAGGACGAAACAAAGCAAAAGTGTAATATAGGCAGTTTTAATAGAAGTAGCGAAAGCATGACATTATAAGATTTTAATGATGGGAAGGAGCACCAAAATTTTAAAGAGACGAGATTCAAGTTCGATCACTTTCCTTATAATCACAATTCAAACATTACCAATTTCAGTAACGGAATAAGAAGCACATAAGTGACAAGATAAAGTCTAAATTGAGAAAAATTTATGGGGAACAAAGTAATGGAGATCAAATATAAACAAAAAGTTCAGGCTTCCATATTCTATAAGAAGAAAATAAATGCATACGTATTGCGGGAAAGACATTCTAAGTCGATAGAAAGCAACACTATAACATAAAACATACAAACCACACGCTCACTCAACCCCAACCATCTACTTGATGCTTTAGTATGTATCGAATTACTATCAGTTGGCCACCCCGACAGTAATGCGTAACAACTTGAGCAATGAGAAACCTAGTTCTTAATTCTAAAGGTAAATCTTAATTTATACTAAGGCATTCTAAGTCCGAAGATCCTATCCTGGCTTAGCCTGGGCACTAATTGCCCAAGCTCTGATACCAACTGTAACGCCCCGGAATTTCGAGGCTAAAACAGTACAATATCATAACAAGTCAAAAATACTAATTGTCCCAAAACCTAAACAATTCAAGTGTTACAATACAGAAGAATGAAGTACTTAATACAAATATTAACTAACTACCCGACGGAACCCACTCTCCACGATCTTCAAGTCTCGTCCTGGTTGACCTAAAGCTGAAAGGAAGCGGGAAAAACATGCATGCGTGAGACAAAAATCTCAGTGGTGTTTGTGCGTTTGTGTGCAGAGTGAATGACGTGCACTTTTATTTTGAAAACAATTGCAAACAACAATTTGGCACATTGGTCAATTAATCATTCAGGCAGCCATACAGTCGGGCAATCAGACAATCAATCGAGAATGAACAGAGTTTCAACCTTAAGTAAACAATACCCGTCCTTATAACTCCATTCGGTCAGTCCTTATTACCCCCATTCAAGGAGCTACCTCGAAATCGTTCCACATACCACACAGGCATACTCGTCGTTTACCCCACATAGACACTACGAAACTCCCATAGGTCTAAGGGAGAGGGGCCATGGGGCACGAAGACCATCTGGCGAGCCCGCCGCTGCCCAGCGGTACAACATGCTTACCAAGCCGTGGATCCATTCAGTCGTTCAAAACATTCCAATCAGTCAATCGTTCGGCCGTTCAAAACAACCAGTCAGTCGTTCAGTTGTTTCAAAACAATCAGTCGGTCGTTCGGTTGTTTCAAATAATTCAGTCAGTTAGTAAACAATCAATACAATAAACGTTTAAAGCAATAAACAATTGTTTCACATGAATCATATTCATTAGTGCTAGTAATCAATAACGTTACCAATTCCAATCAATTAACATGCTATGTAGCAATTAATCATTTACAGATAAACTTTAATAATGTATCATCAATCACGTTAAACAGCAATGCGTATATGTATACGTATATATTTACTATTAGTAACCACGTTAGGCACATACTCCCTTTCAGTGAAAATAATACAGTTTTGGAACACGCACCTGATTTGCCGATCGCCAAGAAAACCGTTACAAATCAACTAGTCCAAATTACCTACCAGTATAACATATTCGAACTATTATCAATAAAAATACGTATCACTTAATTGCAATCAGTGAAGTCAACATATTACTATGTTACAAGTTGGCTATATTAAGATTCTATTTATTTGTATTGTAATTTTCTCTCGATTCTAATTACAAGAAAATATCATATAGAAACAAGGTATTTTATTTAATAACTAAGATGGCAAATTAAAACCATGTGATACAGATCACTACCTTAACCTATTTCTACAATCATCGATATAATTAAAACTTCTAATTAATTTTACCTTATGGCAATTCAAGTTAGGCATACAATATAATATATTATAATGAAGTATATAGTGCAACAAGATTTTCATATATGCTGCGGGAACATGTATGTTATGCTAAATATATAATGATCTAGCTAATTCCTAGTTTTACCGTACTGCAAATTAATGATCACCAATGTCATGGATGACAACAGTACATGCACAACACCCCGTTTTTATTAAATTAACCTACACATGTTATACTGTTTCTTCCAATTACAAACTAATTATCGACACCTTAATTATTAATTACTCCATGTATGAGTGGCAGGACAAACCTATAATAATATACTGATAACCAACATGGAAGAAATATGAGAGCGAAGAGAAAATGTACCTATGGACATGAGAACAAGCGGCGTGGAAAAGAAAGATCTGATCGATTGGAAAATAAAAACCCTAAACCTTAACTATTGGTGTAACGTATTTTTTATTAATATGGGTAAGGAAGAGTCGTGGGCTGTTTAATTAGGACTCTTTAAAACATAATACTTGAAAAGGTAGCACAAGCCCAATGATTTAACTCAAAAAAATAAAAGTAAAATAAAAAGGAATAATACTTAATAATTACATTTAAGAATCATTTGTTAAAGAAAAAAGAAAAAAAAATACTTCTTTTCTTAAGAAAAAAAACGGGGTTTTACATTCCAACCCCCTTAAAGGAATTTGGTCCCCAAATTCAATCTTTGCTGAGAAAGAGAAAAAAAAAAAAATTACCAGGTGGACTAAACATTGTACCCATGACTTTAACAACACTTTAGAATTTGCAGATTTCTTAACACAACAAATCTTTCAAGTAAAGCATTTCTTGTAATCGGTAATACTATACCATTGATCGACAAGAACGAATTAGACATAACGACACATCAAAACAAATAATGAGTCACACAAGAAAGGAAATGTGTCTCAGTCAAAAGTCTATATGCGATAATTTTCTTATTGATTAACTTATTAGTTATTATCTTCTCTTCTTCTTTATCAAGACAAATAAAAACCTAAAAAGAAGTAAACTATTTGTAGTTAGTAGCTCCTAGGGTGGTTGCAACAACATGAAGTATCTCTTGAAGAAGCATTATGCATCACATTTGTAAGACAAGGAACATGTAAAAGAGGAATAACTCATGTGTTATAAGCAAATGGTAATAACTAATGACTCCATAAATCAATTCTTAACATGATTATGCTACTAAAGCGTGGCTTGTAACCAAAGAAATTTGAGACGTGCATCGAAATAAAAATACAGATTATAAGCGAGAAAATATGATGCATAAAATAAGTTAAGACGGGGACTCAACAAGAAATCTGTCATATTGTCGAGATACTTTTTACACATTAAAAAATTCAAAGAAGCAGAAGATATATTCAAAGTCGTTGAACATCTAGGACGAAACAAAGCAAAAGTGTAATATAGGCAGTTTTAATAGAAGTAGCGAAAGCATGACATTATAAGATTTTAATGATGGGAAGGAGCACCAAAATTTTAAAGAGACGAGATTCAAGTTCGATCACTTTCCTTATAATCACAATTCAAACATTACCAATTTCAGTAACGGAATAAGAAGCACATAAGTGACAAGATAAAGTCTAAATTGAGAAAAATTTATGGGGAACAAAGTAATGGAGATCAAATATAAACAAAAAGTTCAGGCTTCCATATTCTATAAGAAGAAAATAAATGCATACGTATTGCGGGAAAGACATTCTAAGTCGATAGAAAGCAACACTATAACATAAAACATACAAACCACACGCTCACTCAACCCCAACCATCTACTTGATGCTTTAGTATGTATCGAATTACTATCAGTTGGCCACCCCGACAGTAATGCGTAACAACTTGAGCAATGAGAAACCTAGTTCTTAATTCTAAAGGTAAATCTTAATTTATACTAAGGCATTCTAAGTCCGAAGATCCTATCCTGGCTTAGCCTGGGCACTAATTGCCCAAGCTCTGATACCAACTGTAACGCCCCGGAATTTCGAGGCTAAAACAGTACAATATCATAACAAGTCAAAAATACTAATTGTCCCAAAACCTAAACAATTCAAGTGTTACAATACAGAAGAATGAAGTACTTAATACAAATATTAACTAACTACCCGACGGAACCCACTCTCCACGATCTTCAAGTCTCGTCCTGGTTGACCTAAAGCTGAAAGGAAGCGGGAAAAACATGCATGCGTGAGACAAAAATCTCAGTGGTGTTTGTGCGTTTGTGTGCAGAGTGAATGACGTGCACTTTTATTTTGAAAACAATTGCAAACAACAATTTGGCACATTGGTCAATTAATCATTCAGGCAGCCATACAGTCGGGCAATCAGACAATCAATCGAGAATGAACAGAGTTTCAACCTTAAGTAAACAATACCCGTCCTTATAACTCCATTCGGTCAGTCCTTATTACCCCCATTCAAGGAGCTACCTCGAAATCGTTCCACATACCACACAGGCATACTCGTCGTTTACCCCACATAGACACTACGAAACTCCCATAGGTCTAAGGGAGAGGGGCCATGGGGCACGAAGACCATCTGGCGAGCCCGCCGCTGCCCAGCGGTACAACATGCTTACCAAGCCGTGGATCCATTCAGTCGTTCAAAACATTCCAATCAGTCAATCGTTCGGCCGTTCAAAACAACCAGTCAGTCGTTCAGTTGTTTCAAAACAATCAGTCGGTCGTTCGGTTGTTTCAAATAATTCAGTCAGTTAGTAAACAATCAATACAATAAACGTTTAAAGCAATAAACAATTGTTTCACATGAATCATATTCATTAGTGCTAGTAATCAATAACGTTACCAATTCCAATCAATTAACATGCTATGTAGCAATTAATCATTTACAGATAAACTTTAATAATGTATCATCAATCACGTTAAACAGCAATGCGTATATGTATACGTATATATTTACTATTAGTAACCACGTTAGGCACATACTCCCTTTCAGTGAAAATAATACAGTTTTGGAACACGCACCTGATTTGCCGATCGCCAAGAAAACCGTTACAAATCAACTAGTCCAAATTACCTACCAGTATAACATATTCGAACTATTATCAATAAAAATACGTATCACTTAATTGCAATCAGTGAAGTCAACATATTACTATGTTACAAGTTGGCTATATTAAGATTCTATTTATTTGTATTGTAATTTTCTCTCGATTCTAATTACAAGAAAATATCATATAGAAACAAGGTATTTTATTTAATAACTAAGATGGCAAATTAAAACCATGTGATACAGATCACTACCTTAACCTATTTCTACAATCATCGATATAATTAAAACTTCTAATTAATTTTACCTTATGGCAATTCAAGTTAGGCATACAATATAATATATTATAATGAAGTATATAGTGCAACAAGATTTTCATATATGCTGCGGGAACATGTATGTTATGCTAAATATATAATGATCTAGCTAATTCCTAGTTTTACCGTACTGCAAATTAATGATCACCAATGTCATGGATGACAACAGTACATGCACAACACCCCGTTTTTATTAAATTAACCTACACATGTTATACTGTTTCTTCCAATTACAAACTAATTATCGACACCTTAATTATTAATTACTCCATGTATGAGTGGCAGGACAAACCTATAATAATATACTGATAACCAACATGGAAGAAATATGAGAGCGAAGAGAAAATGTACCTATGGACATGAGAACAAGCGGCGTGGAAAAGAAAGATCTGATCGATTGGAAAATAAAAACCCTAAACCTTAACTATTGGTGTAACGTATTTTTTATTAATATGGGTAAGGAAGAGTCGTGGGCTGTTTAATTAGGACTCTTTAAAACATAATACTTGAAAAGGTAGCACAAGCCCAATGATTTAACTCAAAAAAATAAAAGTAAAATAAAAAGGAATAATACTTAATAATTACATTTAAGAATCATTTGTTAAAGAAAAAAGAAAAAAAAATACTTCTTTTCTTAAGAAAAAAAACGGGGTTTTACATTCCAACCCCCTTAAAGGAATTTGGTCCCCAAATTCAATCTTTGCTGAGAAAGAGAAAAAAAAAAAAATTACCAGGTGGACTAAACATTGTACCCATGACTTTAACAACACTTTAGAATTTGCAGATTTCTTAACACAACAAATCTTTCAAGTAAAGCATTTCTTGTAATCGGTAATACTATACCATTGATCGACAAGAACGAATTAGACATAACGACACATCAAAACAAATAATGAGTCACACAAGAAAGGAAATGTGTCTCAGTCAAAAGTCTATATGCGATAATTTTCTTATTGATTAACTTATTAGTTATTATCTTCTCTTCTTCTTTATCAAGACAAATAAAAACCTAAAAAGAAGTAAACTATTTGTAGTTAGTAGCTCCTAGGGTGGTTGCAACAACATGAAGTATCTCTTGAAGAAGCATTATGCATCACATTTGTAAGACAAGGAACATGTAAAAGAGGAATAACTCATGTGTTATAAGCAAATGGTAATAACTAATGACTCCATAAATCAATTCTTAACATGATTATGCTACTAAAGCGTGGCTTGTAACCAAAGAAATTTGAGACGTGCATCGAAATAAAAATACAGATTATAAGCGAGAAAATATGATGCATAAAATAAGTTAAGACGGGGACTCAACAAGAAATCTGTCATATTGTCGAGATACTTTTTACACATTAAAAAATTCAAAGAAGCAGAAGATATATTCAAAGTCGTTGAACATCTAGGACGAAACAAAGCAAAAGTGTAATATAGGCAGTTTTAATAGAAGTAGCGAAAGCATGACATTATAAGATTTTAATGATGGGAAGGAGCACCAAAATTTTAAAGAGACGAGATTCAAGTTCGATCACTTTCCTTATAATCACAATTCAAACATTACCAATTTCAGTAACGGAATAAGTAGCACATAAGTGACAAGATAAAGTCTAAATTGAGAAAAATTTATGGGGAACAAAGTAATGGAGATCAAATATAAACAAAAAGTTCAGGCTTCCATATTCTATAAGAAGAAAATAAATGCATACGTATTGCGGGAAAGACATTCTAAGTCGATAGAAAGCAACACTATAACATAAAACATACAAACCACACGCTCACTCAACCCCAACCATCTACTTGATGCTTTAGTATGTATCGAATTACTATCAGTTGGCCACCCCGACAGTAATGCGTAACAACTTGAGCAATGAGAAACCTAGTTCTTAATTCTAAAGGTAAATCTTAATTTATACTAAGGCATTCTAAGTCCGAAGATCCTATCCTGGCTTAGCCTGGGCACTAATTGCCCAAGCTCTGATACCAACTGTAACGCCCCGGAATTTCGAGGCTAAAACAGTACAATATCATAACAAGTCAAAAATACTAATTGTCCCAAAACCTAAACAATTCAAGTGTTACAATACAGAAGAATGAAGTACTTAATACAAATATTAACTAACTACCCGACGGAACCCACTCTCCACGATCTTCAAGTCTCGTCCTGGTTGACCTAAAGCTGAAAGGAAGCGGGAAAAACATGCATGCGTGAGACAAAAATCTCAGTGGTGTTTGTGCGTTTGTGTGCAGAGTGAATGACGTGCACTTTTATTTTGAAAACAATTGCAAACAACAATTTGGCACATTGGTCAATTAATCATTCAGGCAGCCATACAGTCGGGCAATCAGACAATCAATCGAGAATGAACAGAGTTTCAACCTTAAGTAAACAATACCCGTCCTTATAACTCCATTCGGTCAGTCCTTATTACCCCCATTCAAGGAGCTACCTCGAAATCGTTCCACATACCACACAGGCATACTCGTCGTTTACCCCACATAGACACTACGAAACTCCCATAGGTCTAAGGGAGAGGGGCCATGGGGCACGAAGACCATCTGGCGAGCCCGCCGCTGCCCAGCGGTACAACATGCTTACCAAGCCGTGGATCCATTCAGTCGTTCAAAACATTCCAATCAGTCAATCGTTCGGCCGTTCAAAACAACCAGTCAGTCGTTCAGTTGTTTCAAAACAATCAGTCGGTCGTTCGGTTGTTTCAAATAATTCAGTCAGTTAGTAAACAATCAATACAATAAACGTTTAAAGCAATAAACAATTGTTTCACATGAATCATATTCATTAGTGCTAGTAATCAATAACGTTACCAATTCCAATCAATTAACATGCTATGTAGCAATTAATCATTTACAGATAAACTTTAATAATGTATCATCAATCACGTTAAACAGCAATGCGTATATGTATACGTATATATTTACTATTAGTAACCACGTTAGGCACATACTCCCTTTCAGTGAAAATAATACAGTTTTGGAACACGCACCTGATTTGCCGATCGCCAAGAAAACCGTTACAAATCAACTAGTCCAAATTACCTACCAGTATAACATATTCGAACTATTATCAATAAAAATACGTATCACTTAATTGCAATCAGTGAAGTCAACATATTACTATGTTACAAGTTGGCTATATTAAGATTCTATTTATTTGTATTGTAATTTTCTCTCGATTCTAATTACAAGAAAATATCATATAGAAACAAGGTATTTTATTTAATAACTAAGATGGCAAATTAAAACCATGTGATACAGATCACTACCTTAACCTATTTCTACAATCATCGATATAATTAAAACTTCTAATTAATTTTACCTTATGGCAATTCAAGTTAGGCATACAATATAATATATTATAATGAAGTATATAGTGCAACAAGATTTTCATATATGCTGCGGGAACATGTATGTTATGCTAAATATATAATGATCTAGCTAATTCCTAGTTTTACCGTACTGCAAATTAATGATCACCAATGTCATGGATGACAACAGTACATGCACAACACCCCGTTTTTATTAAATTAACCTACACATGTTATACTGTTTCTTCCAATTACAAACTAATTATCGACACCTTAATTATTAATTACTCCATGTATGAGTGGCAGGACAAACCTATAATAATATACTGATAACCAACATGGAAGAAATATGAGAGCGAAGAGAAAATGTACCTATGGACATGAGAACAAGCGGCGTGGAAAAGAAAGATCTGATCGATTGGAAAATAAAAACCCTAAACCTTAACTATTGGTGTAACGTATTTTTTATTAATATGGGTAAGGAAGAGTCGTGGGCTGTTTAATTAGGACTCTTTAAAACATAATACTTGAAAAGGTAGCACAAGCCCAATGATTTAACTCAAAAAAATAAAAGTAAAATAAAAAGGAATAATACTTAATAATTACATTTAAGAATCATTTGTTAAAGAAAAAAGAAAAAAAAATACTTCTTTTCTTAAGAAAAAAAACGGGGTTTTACATTCCAACCCCCTTAAAGGAATTTGGTCCCCAAATTCAATCTTTGCTGAGAAAGAGAAAAAAAAAAAAATTACCAGGTGGACTAAACATTGTACCCATGACTTTAACAACACTTTAGAATTTGCAGATTTCTTAACACAACAAATCTTTCAAGTAAAGCATTTCTTGTAATCGGTAATACTATACCATTGATCGACAAGAACGAATTAGACATAACGACACATCAAAACAAATAATGAGTCACACAAGAAAGGAAATGTGTCTCAGTCAAAAGTCTATATGCGATAATTTTCTTATTGATTAACTTATTAGTTATTATCTTCTCTTCTTCTTTATCAAGACAAATAAAAACCTAAAAAGAAGTAAACTATTTGTAGTTAGTAGCTCCTAGGGTGGTTGCAACAACATGAAGTATCTCTTGAAGAAGCATTATGCATCACATTTGTAAGACAAGGAACATGTAAAAGAGGAATAACTCATGTGTTATAAGCAAATGGTAATAACTAATGACTCCATAAATCAATTCTTAACATGATTATGCTACTAAAGCGTGGCTTGTAACCAAAGAAATTTGAGACGTGCATCGAAATAAAAATACAGATTATAAGCGAGAAAATATGATGCATAAAATAAGTTAAGACGGGGACTCAACAAGAAATCTGTCATATTGTCGAGATACTTTTTACACATTAAAAAATTCAAAGAAGCAGAAGATATATTCAAAGTCGTTGAACATCTAGGACGAAACAAAGCAAAAGTGTAATATAGGCAGTTTTAATAGAAGTAGCGAAAGCATGACATTATAAGATTTTAATGATGGGAAGGAGCACCAAAATTTTAAAGAGACGAGATTCAAGTTCGATCACTTTCCTTATAATCACAATTCAAACATTACCAATTTCAGTAACGGAATAAGAAGCACATAAGTGACAAGATAAAGTCTAAATTGAGAAAAATTTATGGGGAACAAAGTAATGGAGATCAAATATAAACAAAAAGTTCAGGCTTCCATATTCTATAAGAAGAAAATAAATGCATACGTATTGCGGGAAAGACATTCTAAGTCGATAGAAAGCAACACTATAACATAAAACATACAAACCACACGCTCACTCAACCCCAACCATCTACTTGATGCTTTAGTATGTATCGAATTACTATCAGTTGGCCACCCCGACAGTAATGCGTAACAACTTGAGCAATGAGAAACCTAGTTCTTAATTCTAAAGGTAAATCTTAATTTATACTAAGGCATTCTAAGTCCGAAGATCCTATCCTGGCTTAGCCTGGGCACTAATTGCCCAAGCTCTGATACCAACTGTAACGCCCCGGAATTTCGAGGCTAAAACAGTACAATATCATAACAAGTCAAAAATACTAATTGTCCCAAAACCTAAACAATTCAAGTGTTACAATACAGAAGAATGAAGTACTTAATACAAATATTAACTAACTACCCGACGGAACCCACTCTCCACGATCTTCAAGTCTCGTCCTGGTTGACCTAAAGCTGAAAGGAAGCGGGAAAAACATGCATGCGTGAGACAAAAATCTCAGTGGTGTTTGTGCGTTTGTGTGCAGAGTGAATGACGTGCACTTTTATTTTGAAAACAATTGCAAACAACAATTTGGCACATTGGTCAATTAATCATTCAGGCAGCCATACAGTCGGGCAATCAGACAATCAATCGAGAATGAACAGAGTTTCAACCTTAAGTAAACAATACCCGTCCTTATAACTCCATTCGGTCAGTCCTTATTACCCCCATTCAAGGAGCTACCTCGAAATCGTTCCACATACCACACAGGCATACTCGTCGTTTACCCCACATAGACACTACGAAACTCCCATAGGTCTAAGGGAGAGGGGCCATGGGGCACGAAGACCATCTGGCGAGCCCGCCGCTGCCCAGCGGTACAACATGCTTACCAAGCCGTGGATCCATTCAGTCGTTCAAAACATTCCAATCAGTCAATCGTTCGGCCGTTCAAAACAACCAGTCAGTCGTTCAGTTGTTTCAAAACAATCAGTCGGTCGTTCGGTTGTTTCAAATAATTCAGTCAGTTAGTAAACAATCAATACAATAAACGTTTAAAGCAATAAACAATTGTTTCACATGAATCATATTCATTAGTGCTAGTAATCAATAACGTTACCAATTCCAATCAATTAACATGCTATGTAGCAATTAATCATTTACAGATAAACTTTAATAATGTATCATCAATCACGTTAAACAGCAATGCGTATATGTATACGTATATATTTACTATTAGTAACCACGTTAGGCACATACTCCCTTTCAGTGAAAATAATACAGTTTTGGAACACGCACCTGATTTGCCGATCGCCAAGAAAACCGTTACAAATCAACTAGTCCAAATTACCTACCAGTATAACATATTCGAACTATTATCAATAAAAATACGTATCACTTAATTGCAATCAGTGAAGTCAACATATTACTATGTTACAAGTTGGCTATATTAAGATTCTATTTATTTGTATTGTAATTTTCTCTCGATTCTAATTACAAGAAAATATCATATAGAAACAAGGTATTTTATTTAATAACTAAGATGGCAAATTAAAACCATGTGATACAGATCACTACCTTAACCTATTTCTACAATCATCGATATAATTAAAACTTCTAATTAATTTTACCTTATGGCAATTCAAGTTAGGCATACAATATAATATATTATAATGAAGTATATAGTGCAACAAGATTTTCATATATGCTGCGGGAACATGTATGTTATGCTAAATATATAATGATCTAGCTAATTCCTAGTTTTACCGTACTGCAAATTAATGATCACCAATGTCATGGATGACAACAGTACATGCACAACACCCCGTTTTTATTAAATTAACCTACACATGTTATACTGTTTCTTCCAATTACAAACTAATTATCGACACCTTAATTATTAATTACTCCATGTATGAGTGGCAGGACAAACCTATAATAATATACTGATAACCAACATGGAAGAAATATGAGAGCGAAGAGAAAATGTACCTATGGACATGAGAACAAGCGGCGTGGAAAAGAAAGATCTGATCGATTGGAAAATAAAAACCCTAAACCTTAACTATTGGTGTAACGTATTTTTTATTAATATGGGTAAGGAAGAGTCGTGGGCTGTTTAATTAGGACTCTTTAAAACATAATACTTGAAAAGGTAGCACAAGCCCAATGATTTAACTCAAAAAAATAAAAGTAAAATAAAAAGGAATAATACTTAATAATTACATTTAAGAATCATTTGTTAAAGAAAAAAGAAAAAAAAATACTTCTTTTCTTAAGAAAAAAAACGGGGTTTTACATTCCAACCCCCTTAAAGGAATTTGGTCCCCAAATTCAATCTTTGCTGAGAAAGAGAAAAAAAAAAAAATTACCAGGTGGACTAAACATTGTACCCATGACTTTAACAACACTTTAGAATTTGCAGATTTCTTAACACAACAAATCTTTCAAGTAAAGCATTTCTTGTAATCGGTAATACTATACCATTGATCGACAAGAACGAATTAGACATAACGACACATCAAAACAAATAATGAGTCACACAAGAAAGGAAATGTGTCTCAGTCAAAAGTCTATATGCGATAATTTTCTTATTGATTAACTTATTAGTTATTATCTTCTCTTCTTCTTTATCAAGACAAATAAAAACCTAAAAAGAAGTAAACTATTTGTAGTTAGTAGCTCCTAGGGTGGTTGCAACAACATGAAGTATCTCTTGAAGAAGCATTATGCATCACATTTGTAAGACAAGGAACATGTAAAAGAGGAATAACTCATGTGTTATAAGCAAATGGTAATAACTAATGACTCCATAAATCAATTCTTAACATGATTATGCTACTAAAGCGTGGCTTGTAACCAAAGAAATTTGAGACGTGCATCGAAATAAAAATACAGATTATAAGCGAGAAAATATGATGCATAAAATAAGTTAAGACGGGGACTCAACAAGAAATCTGTCATATTGTCGAGATACTTTTTACACATTAAAAAATTCAAAGAAGCAGAAGATATATTCAAAGTCGTTGAACATCTAGGACGAAACAAAGCAAAAGTGTAATATAGGCAGTTTTAATAGAAGTAGCGAAAGCATGACATTATAAGATTTTAATGATGGGAAGGAGCACCAAAATTTTAAAGAGACGAGATTCAAGTTCGATCACTTTCCTTATAATCACAATTCAAACATTACCAATTTCAGTAACGGAATAAGAAGCACATAAGTGACAAGATAAAGTCTAAATTGAGAAAAATTTATGGGGAACAAAGTAATGGAGATCAAATATAAACAAAAAGTTCAGGCTTCCATATTCTATAAGAAGAAAATAAATGCATACGTATTGCGGGAAAGACATTCTAAGTCGATAGAAAGCAACACTATAACATAAAACATACAAACCACACGCTCACTCAACCCCAACCATCTACTTGATGCTTTAGTATGTATCGAATTACTATCAGTTGGCCACCCCGACAGTAATGCGTAACAACTTGAGCAATGAGAAACCTAGTTCTTAATTCTAAAGGTAAATCTTAATTTATACTAAGGCATTCTAAGTCCGAAGATCCTATCCTGGCTTAGCCTGGGCACTAATTGCCCAAGCTCTGATACCAACTGTAACGCCCCGGAATTTCGAGGCTAAAACAGTACAATATCATAACAAGTCAAAAATACTAATTGTCCCAAAACCTAAACAATTCAAGTGTTACAATACAGAAGAATGAAGTACTTAATACAAATATTAACTAACTACCCGACGGAACCCACTCTCCACGATCTTCAAGTCTCGTCCTGGTTGACCTAAAGCTGAAAGGAAGCGGGAAAAACATGCATGCGTGAGACAAAAATCTCAGTGGTGTTTGTGCGTTTGTGTGCAGAGTGAATGACGTGCACTTTTATTTTGAAAACAATTGCAAACAACAATTTGGCACATTGGTCAATTAATCATTCAGGCAGCCATACAGTCGGGCAATCAGACAATCAATCGAGAATGAACAGAGTTTCAACCTTAAGTAAACAATACCCGTCCTTATAACTCCATTCGGTCAGTCCTTATTACCCCCATTCAAGGAGCTACCTCGAAATCGTTCCACATACCACACAGGCATACTCGTCGTTTACCCCACATAGACACTACGAAACTCCCATAGGTCTAAGGGAGAGGGGCCATGGGGCACGAAGACCATCTGGCGAGCCCGCCGCTGCCCAGCGGTACAACATGCTTACCAAGCCGTGGATCCATTCAGTCGTTCAAAACATTCCAATCAGTCAATCGTTCGGCCGTTCAAAACAACCAGTCAGTCGTTCAGTTGTTTCAAAACAATCAGTCGGTCGTTCGGTTGTTTCAAATAATTCAGTCAGTTAGTAAACAATCAATACAATAAACGTTTAAAGCAATAAACAATTGTTTCACATGAATCATATTCATTAGTGCTAGTAATCAATAACGTTACCAATTCCAATCAATTAACATGCTATGTAGCAATTAATCATTTACAGATAAACTTTAATAATGTATCATCAATCACGTTAAACAGCAATGCGTATATGTATACGTATATATTTACTATTAGTAACCACGTTAGGCACATACTCCCTTTCAGTGAAAATAATACAGTTTTGGAACACGCACCTGATTTGCCGATCGCCAAGAAAACCGTTACAAATCAACTAGTCCAAATTACCTACCAGTATAACATATTCGAACTATTATCAATAAAAATACGTATCACTTAATTGCAATCAGTGAAGTCAACATATTACTATGTTACAAGTTGGCTATATTAAGATTCTATTTATTTGTATTGTAATTTTCTCTCGATTCTAATTACAAGAAAATATCATATAGAAACAAGGTATTTTATTTAATAACTAAGATGGAAAATTAAAACCATGTGATACAGATCACTACCTTAACCTATTTCTACAATCATCGATATAATTAAAACTTCTAATTAATTTTACCTTATGGCAATTCAAGTTAGGCATACAATATAATATATTATAATGAAGTATATAGTGCAACAAGATTTTCATATATGCTGCGGGAACATGTATGTTATGCTAAATATATAATGATCTAGCTAATTCCTAGTTTTACCGTACTGCAAATTAATGATCACCAATGTCATGGATGACAACAGTACATGCACAACACCCCGTTTTTATTAAATTAACCTACACATGTTATACTGTTTCTTCCAATTACAAACTAATTATCGACACCTTAATTATTAATTACTCCATGTATGAGTGGCAGGACAAACCTATAATAATATACTGATAACCAACATGGAAGAAATATGAGAGCGAAGAGAAAATGTACCTATGGACATGAGAACAAGCGGCGTGGAAAAGAAAGATCTGATCGATTGGAAAATAAAAACCCTAAACCTTAACTATTGGTGTAACGTATTTTTTATTAATATGGGTAAGGAAGAGTCGTGGGCTGTTTAATTAGGACTCTTTAAAACATAATACTTGAAAAGGTAGCACAAGCCCAATGATTTAACTCAAAAAAATAAAAGTAAAATAAAAAGGAATAATACTTAATAATTACATTTAAGAATCATTTGTTAAAGAAAAAAGAAAAAAAAATACTTCTTTTCTTAAGAAAAAAAACGGGGTTTTACATTCCAACCCCCTTAAAGGAATTTGGTCCCCAAATTCAATCTTTGCTGAGAAAGAGAAAAAAAAAAAAATTACCAGGTGGACTAAACATTGTACCCATGACTTTAACAACACTTTAGAATTTGCAGATTTCTTAACACAACAAATCTTTCAAGTAAAGCATTTCTTGTAATCGGTAATACTATACCATTGATCGACAAGAACGAATTAGACATAACGACACATCAAAACAAATAATGAGTCACACAAGAAAGGAAATGTGTCTCAGTCAAAAGTCTATATGCGATAATTTTCTTATTGATTAACTTATTAGTTATTATCTTCTCTTCTTCTTTATCAAGACAAATAAAAACCTAAAAAGAAGTAAACTATTTGTAGTTAGTAGCTCCTAGGGTGGTTGCAACAACATGAAGTATCTCTTGAAGAAGCATTATGCATCACATTTGTAAGACAAGGAACATGTAAAAGAGGAATAACTCATGTGTTATAAGCAAATGGTAATAACTAATGACTCCATAAATCAATTCTTAACATGATTATGCTACTAAAGCGTGGCTTGTAACCAAAGAAATTTGAGACGTGCATCGAAATAAAAATACAGATTATAAGCGAGAAAATATGATGCATAAAATAAGTTAAGACGGGGACTCAACAAGAAATCTGTCATATTGTCGAGATACTTTTTACACATTAAAAAATTCAAAGAAGCAGAAGATATATTCAAAGTCGTTGAACATCTAGGACGAAACAAAGCAAAAGTGTAATATAGGCAGTTTTAATAGAAGTAGCGAAAGCATGACATTATAAGATTTTAATGATGGGAAGGAGCACCAAAATTTTAAAGAGACGAGATTCAAGTTCGATCACTTTCCTTATAATCACAATTCAAACATTACCAATTTCAGTAACGGAATAAGAAGCACATAAGTGACAAGATAAAGTCTAAATTGAGAAAAATTTATGGGGAACAAAGTAATGGAGATCAAATATAAACAAAAAGTTCAGGCTTCCATATTCTATAAGAAGAAAATAAATGCATACGTATTGCGGGAAAGACATTCTAAGTCGATAGAAAGCAACACTATAACATAAAACATACAAACCACACGCTCACTCAACCCCAACCATCTACTTGATGCTTTAGTATGTATCGAATTACTATCAGTTGGCCACCCCGACAGTAATGCGTAACAACTTGAGCAATGAGAAACCTAGTTCTTAATTCTAAAGGTAAATCTTAATTTATACTAAGGCATTCTAAGTCCGAAGATCCTATCCTGGCTTAGCCTGGGCACTAATTGCCCAAGCTCTGATACCAACTGTAACGCCCCGGAATTTCGAGGCTAAAACAGTACAATATCATAACAAGTCAAAAATACTAATTGTCCCAAAACCTAAACAATTCAAGTGTTACAATACAGAAGAATGAAGTACTTAATACAAATATTAACTAACTACCCGACGGAACCCACTCTCCACGATCTTCAAGTCTCGTCCTGGTTGACCTAAAGCTGAAAGGAAGCGGGAAAAACATGCATGCGTGAGACAAAAATCTCAGTGGTGTTTGTGCGTTTGTGTGCAGAGTGAATGACGTGCACTTTTATTTTGAAAACAATTGCAAACAACAATTTGGCACATTGGTCAATTAATCATTCAGGCAGCCATACAGTCGGGCAATCAGACAATCAATCGAGAATGAACAGAGTTTCAACCTTAAGTAAACAATACCCGTCCTTATAACTCCATTCGGTCAGTCCTTATTACCCCCATTCAAGGAGCTACCTCGAAATCGTTCCACATACCACACAGGCATACTCGTCGTTTACCCCACATAGACACTACGAAACTCCCATAGGTCTAAGGGAGAGGGGCCATGGGGCACGAAGACCATCTGGCGAGCCCGCCGCTGCCCAGCGGTACAACATGCTTACCAAGCCGTGGATCCATTCAGTCGTTCAAAACATTCCAATCAGTCAATCGTTCGGCCGTTCAAAACAACCAGTCAGTCGTTCAGTTGTTTCAAAACAATCAGTCGGTCGTTCGGTTGTTTCAAATAATTCAGTCAGTTAGTAAACAATCAATACAATAAACGTTTAAAGCAATAAACAATTGTTTCACATGAATCATATTCATTAGTGCTAGTAATCAATAACGTTACCAATTCCAATCAATTAACATGCTATGTAGCAATTAATCATTTACAGATAAACTTTAATAATGTATCATCAATCACGTTAAACAGCAATGCGTATATGTATACGTATATATTTACTATTAGTAACCACGTTAGGCACATACTCCCTTTCAGTGAAAATAATACAGTTTTGGAACACGCACCTGATTTGCCGATCGCCAAGAAAACCGTTACAAATCAACTAGTCCAAATTACCTACCAGTATAACATATTCGAACTATTATCAATAAAAATACTTATCACTTAATTGCAATCAGTGAAGTCAACATATTACTATGTTACAAGTTGGCTATATTAAGATTCTATTTATTTGTATTGTAATTTTCTCTCGATTCTAATTACAAGAAAATATCATATAGAAACAAGGTATTTTATTTAATAACTAAGATGGCAAATTAAAACCATGTGATACAGATCACTACCTTAACCTATTTCTACAATCATCGATATAATTAAAACTTCTAATTAATTTTACCTTATGGCAATTCAAGTTAGGCATACAATATAATATATTATAATGAAGTATATAGTGCAACAAGATTTTCATATATGCTGCGGGAACATGTATGTTATGCTAAATATATAATGATCTAGCTAATTCCTAGTTTTACCGTACTGCAAATTAATGATCACCAATGTCATGGATGACAACAGTACATGCACAGCACCCCGTTTTTATTAAATTAACCTACACATGTTATACTGTTTCTTCCAATTACAAACTAATTATCGACACCTTAATTATTAATTACTCCATGTATGAGTGGCAGGACAAACCTATAATAATATACTGATAACCAACATGGAAGAAATATGAGAGCGAAGAGAAAATGCACCTATGGACATGAGAACAAGCGGCGTGGAAAAGAAAGATCTGATCGATTGGAAAATAAAAACCCTAAACCTTAACTATTGGTGTAACGTATTTTTTATTAATATGGGTAAGGAAGAGTCGTGGGCTGTTTAATTAGGACTCTTTAAAACATAATACTTGAAAAGGTAGCACAAGCCCAATGATTTAACTCAAAAAAATAAAAGTAAAATAAAAAGGAATAATACTTAATAATTACATTTAAGAATCATTTGTTAAAGAAAAAAGAAAAAAAAATACTTCTTTTCTTAAGAAAAAAAACGGGGTTTTACACCTTCACTCCTTTAGCATACCCTAAGAACAAACACTTCCTGGATTTTGGGTCCAGCTTTGTTTTCTCTTGAGTATTGAACATAACATAAACGGGACTCCCAAATACATGGAGATTAGAATAATCAACTGGTTTACCTGTCCACACCTCCATCGGTGTTTTCAGCCCCAGTGCTGTTGACGGAGATCGGTTCACCACATAACAGGCGGTATTGATTGCTTCTGCCCAGAACAACTTTTCTAAGCCTGCAGCCTGCATCATTGCTCTTGTTTTATCCAACAAGGTCCTGTTCATCCGCTCTGCCACCCCATTCTGCTGCAGAGTGTATGCCGTAGTAAACTGCCTCTTAATCCCAGCATCTTTACAGAAGTCTTCAAAATCCTTGCCAGTATATTCCCCTTCATTGTCAGATCTAAGGCACTTGATCTTTTTCCCAGATTCAAGTTCCACCAGCACTTTGTATGTCTTGAACATCGAGAACACCTCGGCCTTACTCTTGATCATGTACACTCAACATCTCCTGGAATATTATAAAAGACACTAAATATTTTGCACCTCCCAGGGATAGTACTGGTGCTTGCCACACGTCAGAGTGAATCAATTCTAGAATGACTTTACTTCTAGAATCTGAACTATTAAACTTTATACGATGTTGCTTGCCAACAACACAATGATCACAAAAAGCTAAAGATACCTTTGTGAGGTCCGAAAGTAGTTTCTTCTCTGCAAGAACCTTCATGCCTTGTTTCGACATATGCCCGAGCCGCTGATGCCAAATCATTGATGATTTCTCAATCGACTCAGATGAAGCCACTGACGCTTCTCCCACTTGCAGAGCCCTCCCCTGTACCATGTATAAGTTTCCGGCAATCTTGTCCGCCTTCATCAGTACAAGCGCACCCCTTTTAACTTTCATGGTCTCGTTTCGCGACCCAATCTCACAACCAAGATCATCGAGTTGTCCATAAGATAACAAATTCTTGCATAATCCCTACACGTGTTGGACATCTCGAATGGTCCGAACAATCCCATCATGCATCTCCAGCTTGATCGTACCAACGACAACAGCTTTCAAAGGTTCATTTTTACAGCTATACACAGATCCTCCAGCGATCGGTGTATACTCATGAAACCACTCCCTCCGGGGAGTCATATGAAAACTGGCTCATGAATCAATAAGCCATACATTATCGAAGCCACGCATACCTCGAATAGTTATTGCTGCTTCACAGCATAGTACATCACCATCATCTGAAGTGCTAGCAACGTTCCCCTGAGGATCATAACTCTTCTTGTTCGAATCCTTAAGATTCCAACAATCCTTCTTCAAGTGACCTTTCTTGCCACAGTGCCAACAACTGCCCTTGGTCTTTGACTTGGATCTCCCCTATTTCTTACTCCCACTTGCACCGCGCTCTGTCGTTCTCCCTCTTGTCACCGACAAGGCACCTGCTTGTTGCGAACCTGCCTCCCTGTCTTCCCTATTCTTACGCCGACTCTCTTCTTCCAGAATAGCGGCTGCAACTTCGTCGAAGACCAAATAATCCGTGAGGATATTATTTGTTAAGTTGATGACAAGATGGTCATACGAATCGGGCAGACTTTGCAGCAGAATTTCAGCATGTTCAACCACTTCTATTTTATGACTCAACGACGTCAATTGAGAAAATAGAGTATTTAAAACATTGAGGTGCTCAATTACCGGGGTAGATTCCGCCATCCTCAGTGTGTACAATTTCCGTTTAAGGAAAACTTTGTTGTGTAGGGACTTCACCTCATACAGCTTGTTGAGATGGTCCCATATCTCCTTAGCTGTCCTCTTCTCCTCAACGCTTGACAACACGCCATCACCTAACGCAGGTGAATATTTGCGATAGCATTGCCGTCCATCTTGTTCCACTTAGTATCATCTCGCCGCTAGACACCCATCTTTCTGCAAGATGGCTTTGATCTTCAGCTTCCACAACGAGAAATTACTCCTGTTGAATTTTCCGATCTCGAATTTTGCCGTCATTGCTTCTATCATGTACCACTGTTACTGAAAAATAATTTCAGTACGATACCCACAGATATCACCGAGACCCCGGATATGAACTGAGGCTCTGATACCACTTGTTGTGAAGTGGACCCTTCTGACAGAGCGTAAAACACAGCAATAATTGAAAGACGGAAAAAACTAAACGGCTCACAGATTTTATGTGGAAAACCCCTAATTACTTTAGGGTGAAAAACCACGGGCAAGGTAGAAGAACTGCACTATGGGTGTAAAATAGGAATTACAACTCTCAGACTTTTACCGTAGTAAAGTCGCACAAACTCTCTATTATTACCTCACACTTACAACACACTAACAACACTCTTTATATATTAATTACACTTAATTATATAAGAGAAGGAATTGTATGTTTTGGGATGATTTAAAATGGGAAAGGAGCTTGGTATTTATAGGCTAACATGTCAAACTAAAATAATGCTAGATAATCAAATCTAGCACACTAATTACCGCCCCATCAATCCATTAATCACCGCCCCATCACTTCAGCCAAAAATAATGCTGCACCATGATTTTTTTTCTTTTAATCAACCGCCCCAACACAACTAACCCTACTGCTAATAACCTCCAACGGTCATATTTAATAGGCTAAACTGATTTACAAAATGAATTAAGAAAGTTTCCTAAAGTGGAAACTATTAAGTTGCTATTAAAATTAAATTAAGATAATTTCCATAAATGGAAATGTTGAGTTGAGCTAGTCAAGACTCTCAAAGTTAGAATAACATTGTAATAACAATGTTAGGATAACATCAGGAACATAAATTTTCTAACATTCTAGTTTTGTATCTTATATATTGTTTTATCTTTATTCACTAACTAATCAAGTTCCACAGCTGTAGTTATTTTTGATTATTGTCTAGGAACCAAACTTAACATAGGTTGGATCATTCAAGTTTCCATTCAGAGAAGTTTCCATAATTAGAGCTTTGAAGAAGCCAACCGCTTATGCTTTGAGTAGAAAGAAAGAAGTAGAGTTCGAGTGCAATGAGGAAACATCCAAGATGATCTTTGAATTGGAGAATGAGTCTTTCCTTAGTTAGATCACTAACAAAGGAAACTATTATTCAAGAAGGAGTTCGAGATCTAAGTAAGAAAGAAGAGTTCGACTAAATACTTGAAGAGTTACCAAAACCGTGTACAACACACCTTGAAGAACAAGTTCAAGAACCTGTAAAGTACATCTAGATAATACAAGACAAGAGCTAATAAATCCGAGAGTTTAGGTCTTTAGTTGTTGAGTGTTGTCTTGCTTTTGCAAAGTTTGTGAATTATCGAATTAAGTCTAGGTTTAGATTTTAGGAGATAAACCTTGTTTGCTTTGTTGAGTTCGATCAATTCGATAGTGTTAGCTAGAGAGTTGAGAGAAACATCTTTGTTAAAACATTTGTGGTTATTTTGCCTACGATATGGAAGATCATATTAATATATTATCTTCCAAAATTTGGTGTTCGTTTAATTGCTGCTGGAACATATTCCATGATCATTGTTAAAGCAACATTGAGCTTACAACGTATCAATCCCGATCCACAATCTCAATTGCGTCCGAGCCAAGCATCGATTTCTCTGGTGTTTGGAGTTGATACAATGCAATGGATAATATCAATCCCAATACCAGCAGACAACCAGTTTTGGAAGGACCCAACAACTATGCATATTGGAAGATCCGACTCAGAGTTCATATCAAATCTATTGATTTGAGGGCATGGGAACCGGTGTTTGAAGGCTACTCCACACTTTACTTACCAAGAGATGGAGATGCTGATCTTATACCAAAACATAAAGCACAATGGACAACAAACAACATAGCTCTCTACAAGTTCAATGAAAAAACTCTTAATGCTATTTCCAGTTGGGAAATAATTGAACTGCATTGTGAAGGAGATGCTGCTGTTAGAAAATCTAAACATAAAAAACTACTTAGGAATTTTGAGAAACTTGAGATGGGTGACGATGAAAGCGTTGACAGTTACTTTGAGAAAATACTTGATATTCCTAATCAATGTCAAAATATAGGATTTGGATTTATAATTAAGATATGGTCTACAAAGCATATAGAACACTGTCACATTTATTTACTCTCAAAAGAACTACCATGGGAGAGTCAGAGATATTGCTAATATGGAGTTTTAGGCTTTGATGAGCACTCTTAAAGAATTTGATTTAGAATATCCTGTTAAATAAAATAGACAACGAACTATTAATTTGACAGATTCAAATTCTGAAAACTATGGGAGTGAAGATGAGGTTGAACTAATTTCTTCTAACTATGGAAAATTTACCAAAAAACTCAATAGGTTGATCTATAAAGATAAATCTAAAGAAAAAAAACTGGTAATACATCCTCTGGTTATAAGTAGTTACCCCCTAAATTCATAAAATATATGGCATCTAAAGCTACTCCTCAAGATGCTGAAAAGTTGAAAGATGTTCAATGTTATGAATGCAAAGGGTTTGGCCATCTTAAAAAAGAATGTGCTAACGCCCTTTGATCAAGAGGGAATTCTCATTGGTTTTGTATAGATGATTTTAATGAAGCTGATTTTAGCTCTGGATCAAGTGTTGAAGATAACTCAGAAGAGATTCATACTTCTACACTATTCACTCACATTGACTGGACAAAAGAAGACTCTCAGAACTGCTACGGGTCCCAATGTTACTCTAACATTCAGGATCCAACACCAGAACATGACATTTTCTTTGGAAATTAGAATGAATATAATTCTTGTATTAATCCTGATCCTTTGTCTGATGAATCTAACTTTGATTGTTTTCATGGCTTTGTTGATCTAGATGAAGAGTACTTATTTGAAGGTGAAATGTCCCAGGAGGAAATTATTGAAGACTTAAAATCTACTTTCCAAAATCTTATGAGGGAAAATCATAAACTCATCAAAAGCAACAAAACTCAGAAGCATGAGATTGAATGTTTGAAGAGGATGATGAAACTATATGAGAGAGACCTTGACAGAACAGAAACTAAACTAAAAGAGGTAAAGGAAAAACTTGAAAAAGATGATCAGATCATTGCCAAATGGAACTCATGTACTTCTAAACTTGATGAGAATCTGAGCATGGGTAATCAAGGAACAAATGGTCTTGGATTTGTTGAGAAACCTACCTCTAATGTTACTAATTTTGTCTATTTGAAAACAGGTTTTGTCAAGGAAACTAAAACTTGAGTTGTGTTCCTACCAACATGGAGAAAAGTAAAACTACTTATATCTGTCAATATTGTTTTCAAACTGGTCACAATAAACCATTTTGCAAGAAATATTTAAAAGTGAATTAAAAGAAAACAATTACTGTTTCTAATGTTAATTCAACAACTGCTACAGATGTTACCCCAACATTAGGAACTGGTTAGAAAAGTAGAACTTGGATTGAAAAGCTAAAAACTCCTAAGATTAAAATTGTTTGCAATGTGGCCTTTTATGATGTATACTCTAACCTTATAGGTAAGTGGTACTTTGACAGTGCATACTCAAGACACATGACTGGAAACAAGGACAATCTTAAGAAAATGACCCCTCTCACTGTTGGAACTGTCACCTATGGAGGAGACACCAAGGGAAGAATCATTGGAAAAGAAGTACAGAATGTTGAAGGATTTCCACCTCTCAAGATTTTTCTATTGGTTAATGGATTGAAAGCAAACTTAATTAGCATTAGTCAACTCTGTGATGATGATCTGCTAGTTACTTTTGATAAAGTTTCTTGTGATGTATTTAATAGTGACAATGTCCTTGTGATGACAGGTACAAGATCAAAAGACAACTGATATCTTGCTCAAGAAGAGGCATAATGTTTTCATGCCAAAATAGATGAAGCTGCTATCTGGCACATGAAACTTGGGCATGTGCACTATAGGAACTTGGAGAAGCTACAAAAGGTTGATGTTGTTAGAGGTATACCTAAGCTAACTAACCCATGTAAACTTGTCTGTGGAGACTGCCCCAAAGGTAAACAAACCCGAGATGTTCATACACCACTATATGTACAAAGTACTAGTCCTAGAACTAACATGTGTTTTGAACTGCCACACATGGACTTTATGGGTCCAATTAAGGTTAGTAGCATGAATGGTAAGAAATATGCCCGTGTAATTGTTGATGATTTCTCTGGATATACATGGGTGAAATTTCTTAAAGAAAAGTCTGATGCTTTTGACACATTCAAGATTTTATATTCTAGCGTCAAAAACCTTTATGGCTCTTCTGTATCTAGAATTAGGCCTGATCATGGAAAAGAATTTGAAAATGCAAGTTTTGATAACTTCTGTAATGCTTAGGGTATATTCCATGAGTTCTCAGCACCTAAGACACCTCATCAAAATGGCATTGATGAGAGGAATAACATGACTCTTCAAGAAATGGCTAGAGTTATGCTTATTGCTAAGAAGATATCTAAAAGACTTTGGGCTGAAGCATTGAATACTGCCTGTCATATTAGTAATATGGCTTATCTTAGACCTGGTATAAATATGACACCTTATGAAATCTTGAAGGGTATGATATGAAATGTTGCATATTTTCATGAATTTGGATGTGACTGATACTTGTTGAATGATAGAGAATACTTAAGCAAGTTTGATCCAAAAAGTTAAAAGTGTGTATTTGTTGGATATTCTACAAATATTTCTTCCTTCAGGATATACAATCCAAGATTGAAAATTATTCAAGCATCTGTAAATGTGGTTTTTGATGATTTCATTGTTGATGTAGGTATTGAAGATTTCTCTGTTTTTGATGTTGGTCCAACACTAGAAACTGAGGATGTTACGCCAACATCAAATGCTGTAGCTGGACAATCTGAACTGGAGAAAAAAGCTAATGTTGAGTTAACACCAACCAAAACGAATGTTAGGCCAACATCAACAAAATCTGACTCAGATGATGGCTCTGTTGCTGAACCTAGGAGAGACCCCCCCCCCAGCTAGGATTCAGAAGAACCATCCAGCTACACAGAAGATATGTGAAATTACTGAACGCATGAAGACTCGCAACAAAGAAAGGTTAAACTATAGAGATATGGTAAGGTTGTGTGTCTGCATGGCTACCACATGCACTGTGAATAATGCTTCATGTTTTGTGTCCTCTGTTGAACCCAAAAATGTGAACGAGGCTCTGCAAGATAGTTATTAGATAAATGCTATGCATGATGAACTGCTATAATTCACCAAGAATAATGTTTAGAATCTGGTACCTAGACTTTCAAATGTGAATGTTATAGGAACTAAATGGATTTTGAAGAACAAAAGCAATGAAGATGGCGAGATTGTAAGAAACAAAGCTAGGTTAGTAGCTCAGGGATATACATAGGCAGAGGGCATTGATTTTGATGAGACATTTGCACCTGTAGCTAGAATAATGTCTATTAGATTACTTCTGGCTATTGCATGTTGTCTTAAAATTAAACTCTATCAAATGGATGCGAAAGGAGCTTTACTTAATGGTATAATAGATAAAGAACTATATGTTGAAAAACCAAAGGGGTTTGCTGATCCTAAATATCCTAATTATGTGTATAAACTTGAGAAAGCATTGTATGGTATGAAACAAGCACCAAGAGCTTGTCGTGCAGAGAATACTGATATATATATATATATATATATATATATATATATATATATATATATATATATATATATATGGAACTTTATCTTTGGGCATTTGGTACTCATATGACACAAATACTAATCTTGTTGGTTTCAGTGATTCTAATTGGACGGGTGATGTAGATGATAGGAAACCGACAAGTGGGGGCTGTTTCTATTTGGAAAATAATTTGGTTTCATGGTATAGCAGGAAACTTAATTGTGTGCCACTATCTACAACTGAATCTGAATATATAGCTGCTGGCAGTTGTGTTACCCAACTTGTATGGCTTAAACACATGCTGCTGGACTATGGGCTAGATATTGATACTCTCCTCATGTTTTGTGATAATATTAGTGCCATTAGTATCTCAAGAAATCATGTTCAACATTCTAGAACAAAGCATATTGATATAAGACATCATTACAAGAGAGACATGGTTCAGGATAAATTGATTGACATTGAGCATATTGAGACAAACAATCAGCTTGCTGATATGTTTAATAAGCCTTTGGATAGTGAGAGATTCTTGAGTTTGAGGAAGTCTCTTGGCATGTGCATTATGTGAGAATGTTGGATCACCAGTGCTGACATAACACCATTGTCTAGCACTGGTTACTGTTTGTGGTGTGTTTGTAATTCTTTTTGTTTTCTTCTTTTTGAGTCTCATTCATCTTTGCTTTGTCATAATTGGTCTGCATGGTTAAACTATGTGATTGACAAAACTTTCTAGTTGACAGATTTACATCTCAATTTTGAAAAGTCAAAACTCTAATGTTGGTCTGAGGTTGTTAACCTAACATCAGGAGAAGCTGGGGTACACAAAATTCAGTACTTTGGTGTTTATTCAGTTGTGACTTATCCATATTAAGGTTTTTACAAGGCATGTGGAGAAGCTGGGGTTCATGATGTTGATAGCTTCAATGATATTCAATTGTGCTTATTTACATGTTTCTGTTGTTTTTTTGGCCAATGGGCACATGATAGTGATCCTTTCTACTAGGATGTTTGGGATTTCGATTGCCTTATATTAAGTAGCACTAATCACTTGGTGTTATCCCTTGAATGCAGGTTCGTGAACAAGTATGCATGAGAAATTGGGGTGTTGGGGTATATGACGAATGTATTGCCAACATTCAAGTCCTTTGTACGTGCCTAATGATGTTACTGGGGTGTGTGGAGTCTTGTGCTGTCCTCATTCAATGGTGTCATTATCACTTTTTATTTACAACCTTCAGTTTCTGTTTCATAAGAGTTAGCAAAAATAATGAAGACGTGATGTGATGTGATCTGTTGCTGGTTTGAAGATTTTTTCACAAGTGTTCCATCTTCCAATGTTGACTTACCATTGCTGCATTCATTCTAGTACTGCACTACTTTTTCTTTTTGTTGTGTCGGTTTGGTCTTAGGAAGAGTAGATATTACTAATTCATTGTTGAGACATATTCTTTGGGTAAGATACTGCAGGTGACACACTCTTTGTGACCTTTATGCTGTGGAAGTGGATTATTTTTTTTAATTCATAACTGCTTATCTCTGTGTATTTTTTGTTACCTATGCTACTTATTCATGATTTTGATCTAAAACACTGTCTGTGGTACTCACGTGTTATTGATTAAGTTTCAGATATATGTTTTGGAGTTATCTCACGCTCTCACATGAATTTGCCTTGATGAAGTCCTACACCTCCAACTTTCTGATCTGGATGTTACCCTACATTACTTTGCCATTGTTAGTCCAACATTGAAATACTGCGACTTATAAGTTTTCAAATTTGGGAACTGCTCTGGTCACGTGTTATTCTAACACTGACACGTGGTAAGGATATACGCGGGAATGTGTGAGTAGGGCACATCTAATTTTGGTAACATTATACCACTCACCCCACTCTTCACATTCTGTTCTTATATAATTTTCCCTAATTCTTGCTTGCTCATCACGAGTTTTATCATTCTACAAAATTCTCTCTATTTTTGCATCTTTTAATTTTATGCTCTCACCAAAGATCCTTCTAACAATGGCCCGCAAGTCCTCCATTGACGCCCTTGCAGATGCAGCTGAGCAGTTTGAACAACCAAGGTGATACAATACCAGACATTCAACCACTTACCTCGGCGCCGCCACTGTTGCTCCTAAATGAAAGGCGACCTATCAATGTCGCAAAGCTAAGAAAAGTGCGACGACGAGTGATGTTGGTGAAACATCAGAGGCTGAGAAATCCATCACACCCACCACCATTGAAATTGAAAATCAGGTAATAATGGCTAACACTACTTCTGCTGTATCTGCTGATGATGCTGTTAAAGGGGAGAATATGGCCCCAGTGGATGAATTGGGTGATTTTTGGTGTTGAGTTTGATATGGGTAATACTGAGAATGAGGTTGAGGCTGTTGAGGTTGAGACTGCCGAGGTTGAGGCTGATGAGATTGAGGATGAGCAGACTATTGCTGCTCTTGCTACTGCTGCTAGAAAGAGGAAAGCTAAACAGGTTGCTGTAGAACCTGAACTTGTGGTTGCGGAAGAGTTTGAAGATGATGATGAGGAAGATGAAAAGGAAGAGGAGGAAGAGGAAGTTGAGAAGGAAGAGGAGTAACTTGCTGCTGAGGATCCTGCTGATGCTGATGTTGAGGCAACATCAGAGGCGGATGAATACTTTGATGAAAGGGACGGAGTGTATCCCAAAGTTTCACACCCAACTTTCTATGTGTATGTAGAGGTTGTAGAACAGTGGGAAGCATACAAGGCTTAAATGATTCATAGGGAAAGGGCAATGGATTTGGACAACTTTAAGGAGAACAAAGTTTTTGAGCTGCTGGAAGCAAGAGGTGTTTTAGACTCTGAAAAATTCTGGGCTTTTGATTTCTTATTTCCATGTTTTTCTTAGCTTCTCTAATTATCCTTGAACTATTGTTTTTAATCTTTTGTTCTGTTTTGATTTGATCAAGAAGTATGTTCATTGTTACTGATATGGGTTTGTAATTAAGTATTCTTCTCTGGTGATGTTGATCTTAAACGTTTTTGCTTATGAAGACTTAATTATCTATTATACTTGTTACTTTGGTGCAGGTATTGTCTGATATTGATGTTATGACAATATTGATGGAATCAATGTTAGAATAACTTTCTGGTTTCAATGTTAAGTTAACATTGAGAAAGTTATATCTTATGACAACATTGAAAATTGTCAATGTTATGCCAACTTTAAGTTGGACTGTTCTGTATTAAGGAGAAGAAGTGTTAATAGCTAGACTGGTTTGTTTAAGCTTGTTTCTGGATATTTGATCTTTTTGAACATGTTGTGGGTTTTGTGAAGTAAGGCAAAATTGGGGAGATTGAAAGTGCAAAGTATTCTGTCAATGTTAGAAAAACATTGTGATAACAATGTTAGGAAAACATCACGAACATAAACTTTTAAACATTCCAATTTTGTATCTTATATATTGTTTTGCCTTTATTCACTAACTAATAAAGTTCCACAATTGTAGTTATTTTTTATTATTATCCAGGAATCGAACTTAACATAGGTCAGATTGTTCAAGTTTCCATTCACAGAATTTTCCATGATTAGAGTTTTGAAGAAGTCAACCGCACACGCTTTGAGTAGAAGGAAAAAAGTAGAGTTCGAGTGCAATAAGGAAACATCCAAGATGATCTCTGAATTGGAGAAGGAGTCTTTCCTTAGTTAGATCACTAACGAAAGAACTGTTATTCAAGAAGGAGTTCGAGATCTCAGAAGGAAAGAAGAGTTCGACTAGAAAAATTGAAGAGTTACCAAAACCGTGTACAACACAGCTTGAAAAACAAGTTCAAGAACCTATATAAAGGTGTGAAGTACATCAAGACAAAAACAAGACAAGAGCTAATAAATACGAAAGATTAGATCTTTAGTTGTTAAGTGTTGTCTTGCTTTTGCAAAGTTTGTGAATTATCGAACTAAGTCTTGGTTTAGATTTAAGGAGAGAATTTTTGTCTGCTTTGTTGAGTTCGATCAATTCGATAGTGTTAGCTTAAGAGTTGAGAAAAATATCTTTGTTAAAACCTTTGTGGTTATTTTGCCTACAACTCGGAAGATCATATTAATATATTATCTTCTTAAATCTGGTGTTTGTTTAATTCCGCTGCAATATATTATGTGATCACTGTTAAAACAACATTAACTCTAGAATGTTGGGTTAACAATGAGTTTACAATGTATCAATCCCAATCCACAATTTCATATATGAAGAAGATACTGGACTGGAGTTTCATCCATCATAGTAAGTCCACAAAGTGTTGCGAGTATCTACCAATTCTCAATTTTCGATTCTCCTAACTTCACCTTTAGTCGGAGCCTGTAACTCAGTCGGTTAAGGGAAATGGAACTCCACGCTGTTATATCTTCATTTTCAAGGAGCCTCTGGTGCGGGTTCGTCGTCATAAAAAACCTTTCCCTTACTGTTGTGCTTAGATGCTTCTTTTGCAACAACAATTTTAGCTCGATCCTGGATATTTTTCTTGCTGAACTCGGGTCCCAGATTCCTTAGCAGCTTTTACCTGTTTGTCATAAATCTCAAACTTCTTTTACATATCATTGCGACGCTGCTCGTATCTAGATTAAAAAAAATCAAAATTCCCACGATAAAAGTGGCGCTTCATATCATGGAGATGTATAATCTCATTGCAGACTGTATTAAGAAAGTCGCGATCATGTGAAACAACAACAAGATTCTTCTTCCACCTGCATAAGTATTCTTCTAACCACAGAACAACCCTAAGGTCAAGATGATTGGTGGGTTAATCCAATAGCAAGAGAGTTGGCTGAACAAAAAACGCCTTGGCTAATGAAATTCTCATCCTCCAACCACCACTAAAAGACCATGTAAGACGGGCTTGCATATATTTAGTAAAACCCAATCCAGAAAGAATTTTTGAAGCCTGAGCCTCAGCGACATCTGATCCATCATCTATAACTTTTCATAGAGTTCAGAAAACTTCTCTCCGACATCATAGTCGTCAGCAAGCTCTTCACTTGCTGAAACAACTGCTTTAAGTGCGATTCTATCACCTCCATTTATTTCTTGTTCAACTAAAAGTACATCAATGTTTTTAGGCTCATGAATCTTTCTCCAAGCAAGGAGATTTAGCAAGGTGGACTTCAACAAGGTCATATCTCTTCCCATGAGAAATCTTTACTGATGCATTTTTCAAGAGTTCTTTCCCGCGAGATGATACCAAAAAGTGATCTATTGTTATGTCTTTGACATTAGCATCAGTATCACCTTCAGAAGCACGACTACCAATTACAACAGTAAAAGCATCACAATCGTCCTTAAGGGCCTCCTGCTTAGCCAACGAGGTAGCCTGAGTAACAAGCATGTACGTTTTCTAGTTTTTTCACTTCCTTGGGATGTGAAAATTTCTATTTAACTTTGCGTGAAGGTCAATCTTCTTGTTTTACAGTTGTGCAAGTTCAAGCTCATCCTCCTCATCATCGGATGAATGGAGATCAATACCATCTGTATAAGCAGACACTAGCGGTTTGGGCTTAGGTGGTGTTTACAAACTCTTAAAATAAGCTATAATCAACTTTTTATTCGAATAAGTGATTTTGGCGTGTTTGTAAATCTAGTTTTTTCGGTTACAAAAATTTTTAAGCTAAAAAAACCACAATCTTAAAGCTGGTGTGGGGTTGCTTTCGGCTTAACTTAAAATTGTGAACTTCTACTTTTTCACTAGAGTTTGCAAATACCACCTTAGTCTTAGTGGAAGTGGAATTTTTAGTTTTGTCAAGTGTTTTAGTGTCCATGCTAGCAAGCATCGCAGATACAGAGAGCTTATCTCTGGAAAAACTGAAAAAACAGTCCTTTAGTGTGGCCACATTTCATTTTTAGTCCTTTATTGTGTACCTTTACAAGAATAGTCTGGTATTTTGGACATTTGGGGTGATTTTAGTCCTTCAATGAAATTCTTCTCTGTAAATGGCACATGAGGCACGTGACTATCAAAGTCGGCAAAAATTAAACACATACGTACAAATTCACACGTTCATATAAAAGATATTTAAATATTAAAGTTAAACCAAGAATACTCAAGTAACATTTTTATTACATCAAACGCCTAAATGTGTACCGAAACAAGTGCAGTTTCGCACATGTATGTTTAATTTTTGTCGAATTTTGGTGGTCACAAGCCTCACGTTCCATTTACGGCGATATTTTTTGCCAGGGAACTAAAATTGCACAAACATCTACAATACTAGACTATTTCTGTAAAGGTACACAATAACGAACTAAAAATACAATATGACCACATTAGCGAACTATTTTCTAAATTTTCCCGCTTATCTCTCCCATAGTCTGGTATTTTGGACATTTGGGGTGATTTTAGTCCTTCAATGAAATTCTTCTCTGTAAATGGCACATGAGGCACGTGACTATCAAAGTCGGCAAAAATTAAACACATACGTACAAATTCACACGTTCATATAAAAGATATTTAAATATTAAAGTTAAACCAAGAATACTCAAGTAACATTTTTATTACATCAAACGCCTAAATGTGTACCGAAACAAGTGCAGTTTCGCACATGTATGTTTAATTTTTGTCGAATTTTGGTGGTCACAAGCCTCACGTTCCATTTACGGCGATATTTTTTGCCAGGGAACTAAAATTGCACAAACATCTACAATACTTAGACTATTTCTGTAAAGGTACACAATAACGAACTAAAAATACAATATGACCACATTAGCGAACTATTTTCTAAATTTTCCCGCTTATCTCTACCACCAGTTGGCTTAGCCTTTGCACCATCATCTGTTTTCTTCTTTCCCATAAGGACTAAAGAGAAAAAGATATAAGATAAAAATCAGGACTTTCCCCTTATCTATTTATTATTCATTCCTCTCAACCACTTTCGAACAAGAATTAATAAAGCTACATAACACAGAATGTTGGATTGAGATATCTTCTCTTATTATTATTAACACAACACAAAAAAACACTTTTTAATACAATCCCAACTCATCGAGTTTGCACATAAAACGACACTCACAACAAAGCTCCGATGGTTGCCCAACCTAAATTGTGATTTTTGGGTTTTCGAATCACAACGGTTAATTACTTTACACATTTATATCTATTATTTTTGAGTTTCACATAATTGTTCTCTTTATTATTAAAACTCATAATAATAGCCTCAATGTTTAATAATTTAAAAGCGAATGCCATATGCTTTAGACCCTCAAAACCATATGCACCAATTGAAGAAAGAAACAACATATAATCTTTAGCTTCATGCCTACTAAAGATGTAAAATAAAACATTAACTATTACTAGTACCCAATACATATAAGAGATATAATTTGAGTGAATGAGGAATATCATTAATCACCAAAGTACTTAAAGTAAATTACAAGGGTACATACGTACATTACTAACTACATGACTAAATACTAATACAAGCTAGAGAATATAATAAATACACTAAAACACAATATCATCTAATACGTCCCTTCAAAATAGATGTTCCATCAGTAATGGAGATCTTGGAACAAAGAAGTTCAAAACGGGTGCGCGTAAGGGGCTTGGTAAGAACATCCGTCAATTGGTCAAGTGTGTTGACATAGGAAACACTAATAAGGCCCTTATTCACAAGGTCACGAACAAAGTGAAATCAATAGATATATGTTTTATACGCGAGTGCTAAACCGGATGTAAAGAGAGACACATAACACCCATATTATCACAACGAACCGTCAGAACGAAGCACAGAGAAAGACCAATTTCCAAGAAAATATGCTGAAGCCAACGAACTTCAGCGGCGACGGAAGCAAGAGCATAGTATCCAGCCTCCGTGGAGGAGTGAGAAACTGCCTTCTATTTCGAGAAGACCACGGATCAGATTTGACCCCTACATAATGAAATAGGCCGAGGTTGACGTACCATGAAGGGAGTCGCCACCCCAATCAGACTCCAAAAAGGTCGTGATAGTGAGATTGGCATCACGTCGAAGAGTGATACCGTGAGTGAGCATGCCCTTAAGGTAGCGTAGGACACGCTTCAGAGCAACCCAGTGCGTGGAATCCGAGGCCGACATTCGCTGAGCAAGCCGATTCACGAAAAATGCAATATCTGGCCGTGTAGCAGTGAGATATTGCAATAGTCCACCAATAATTTGACGATACACCGTCGCATCTACGGGAGCCTCAGGAGTCTGAGCGGGCTGATTTCACACCATAGGAGTGGAGAGAGGCTTCGCGCCGTCCATCTTGTGGTGGGATAAAAGATCCAAAATGTACTTTTGTTGATAGAGAAAGAGACCATCATGCGTCTTATAGACCTCACCGTCCAAGAAGTAATTAAGGGGGCCTAAATCTTCACTGCAAAACGCTTGCCAAGACACTCAATTACAGAGGAGATAGTAGACGAGCAAGAACCCGTGACGACTATGTCGTCCACATACACAAGTACATAGACACGAATAGAGGCATACATGAGGATGAAAAGAGACGTGTCAGATTTCGATTAGAGAAACCCGAACGCCAATAGAGCAGCACTAAACGCCAGGTACCACGCGCGCGGGGCTTGTTAGAGGCCATAGAGGGACTTGTGAAGGAGGTAACATGGTCGGGTTTGGCCTTATCAAGAAAGACGGGTGGTTGGCTCATGTACACCATCTTAGAGAGGTCACCATGGAGAATGACGTTGCTAACATCAAGTTGGCACATGGGCCAAGAATGCATAATGACAGAAGACAAGATAGTCCAAATGGTGGCGGGTTTGACCACGAGACTGATGGTCTCCTTGAAGTCAATCCCGGGGCGCTGATGAAAGCCCTTGGCTACAAGGTGAGCCTTGTAGTGGTCAATGGGTCCGTTGGGATGTCGTTTAATCTGGAAAACCCATTTGGAGCCAACAATGAAGCGAGTGCGGGGCGATGGAACAAGAGACCATGTACCATGAGTGGTGAGGGCAGTAAGTTCTTCAGATATGTCCGCACACTAGAGAGGATCAACAAGAGCCTGTTTGATGGAGGTGGGTTCAATAGACTCAAGAACATGATATTTTACTGCAGAGTACATCTTAGGGAGGGAGATGTTATTCTGCGACTACGTAATCATGTGATGCAGGCGGCTAGAGGACAGTGGTGCAACCACATACTAATACGAGTTCGAACTAGGGTGCACGGTCGAAGGAGAAGCCCTAGAGCTCAGGGGGCACGGGCAAAACCCTAGCCGACCCAACTGTGGGTGAGAAAGGGGCCGCGCTTAGACCTAGGGCAAATGTGGGTCTGGAGTGACCCTAAGAGGCCCAGATGGCTGAGGGACCGGCCCCATGTGCTGGGGAGATGTAGGGCCACATGCGGTAGAGGAACCCTAATTGGCCCAATAGGGGGCGAAATGGGTGCCACGACTTAGGCTGCAGGGTTTGGGGTAGTTGGCGGTTTAGGTGACCCGAGAAACACGTGCTCCACAAAGTGTACATGACGTGAGATGTAAAGCCGACCCATAGCAAGATCAAGGCACTTATATGCAGATTGAGATGAAGAATAACCAAAAAATAAGCACTCCCGTGAGAGAGGAGTAAGCTTCCCGGGAACATAAGTACGAAGATGTGAAAAGCATAAGCAACCAAACACGCGAAGTCCTAAATAGTTAGGTGCACGACCAAATAATGCCTCAAAGGGACAACGAGACCCAAAACTGCCGTAGGTAGTCGATCCTACCGTATGGTATCAAGAGACCTAATTCTCTAACGAGATTCTCTTCGATCCTGACATAATGTCTTGAAAGTGCAGGTTTTCTGGAATCAATGTTAGACAGTGAAATGTTAGACGATGTTGAGTTAACATTGAGGATAACATTGAAAGCCAAGAGCTTGTGCGAAAACTGTTCTTTAGTTGCCAAAATTAAGTTTTGCCTTTATTCACTTATTAATCAAGTTCCACGGTTTTGGTTGTTTATGTTTATGTCCAGGAAATTATCTTAAATATAAGGAAGAGCTATGGAAGATTCCTTACTTGAAGTTTCCATAATTTAAGCTAAGTTGAATAAGTCAACTCCACACGGTTTCAAAAGAAGGAAACAAGCGAGCTGTTCTTTGCAACGCGATTCTTTCCAGGATTCTCCGAATTGAAGAAGATGTGTTACCTTGCTAAATCAGTAATGAAGGAAACACATATTCTGGAAAGATATGAAGTTCACAAAGAAGGCAAATTTCAACAAGGAAACAACAAGAATTACCAAAGCTGTGAACAACACATCTTGGCGTTCAAGACACAAGAAATCTATAAAAGATGTGAAGTTCATCAAGATGAAGACAAGACAATCGTGCAAATAATCCGAGAGATTAATTATTCTTTGTATTGTCTTCGTCTTGTTTTTGCGAAGTTTTTGTATCAACTGCTTAAGTCTAGTCATAGAAGTTAAGTAGTTCTTACTTGTCTGCTTCGTTGAGTCCGATCAACAAAGAGCGTGAGTGAATTGTTGTGAGGAACGTTTTTGATAAAACCTTTATGGTTATTTGGCCTAAGGCTCGGAAGTTTTTAATAATATTGAAAACTTCTTAAAATTATATATTCTTGTGTCCTTATTTCCGCTGCACATTATTATTATCAAGAAGATCAAAATAGAGTTAAGGCAATTCCAGCTTAACTCTCAAAAAGTGTTGTGTCAATCCACGGTCCAACAATTTCAATTGGCGTTAGAGCCAAACACCGACTACACTGGTGGTTTGGAGGTGATACAACACCATGGACAGTGTCAATCCTAACACCAACAGGATTCCAGTTTTGGATGGCTCCAATTATGCATATTGGAAGATCAGGATGAGGTCTCACATCAAAGCTATTGATATTTGAGCGTGGCAATCCGTGATCAGTGGATACTCTCTTCCAACATTACCAAGAGATGGTGAATGTGATCTAGTTCCAAAATCAGAAGCAGACTGGACAGCAGCAGAGGTAAGTCTCTATAACTCTAATGAAAAATCTCTTAATGCTATCTTTAGTTGGGTTAATCATCACATGTTCAAGTTAATCCAGAACTGTACAAAAGCCAAACATGCTTGGGATATACTTGAACTACATTGTGAAGAAGATTATGCTGTTAAAGATTCTAAATATAGACAACTGCTTTTGCAATTTGAAAAACTTGAGATGGGTGAAGATGAAAGTGTTGACAGTTATTTTGAGAAAATTCTTGATATTGCTAACCAATGTGAAAACCTAGGTTTTGCTATGACTAATCAAGAAATGGTTTATAAAGCTATGAGAACACTGTTGATATGGGCATTTCCCGCATATTGGGCCAGGTCCAAACTAGGCCCATTTTGGAGCATATAGAGGATTAGTTTCGATGTCATTTCGGTAATCATCACCGATATGGTACTGTGGTCCCCAGATCCCGAGGTCTATAAATATGCGGTGCCCGGATCCCAAAACAAGCAATTATTATCCCTCAGCTACCACTCGTCAGATTGAAACATATCACCGATATCACTTTCGATATCTTATTCGACATCGGGGTTATCACGTGCACCTCTGACACGTCACACCACATCATCACCGATCTCACGTCGGGGCTCATCCTCGACGTCACATCGAAGGCAATCACCGACGTCCTTTCGATATATATACCGATATTCCCCTCCCATCCAAGCATCAAGGCGTTGGTTCGAGGTGTTCCAGACCAAGTCTACACGAGACAAGTAGTGTAGGCCTGATTTGAGATAGACTCGTTGCATTGTTAGACCATACACTTGTAACTGACACTCGTATTTATATATAAAATGATCTATCGCTAAATTAGTGGCGCCGTCTGTGGGAACACCAGTTCCCGGACAAGGACGCCGAGATGCAAGGAAGGAGGACCCGATCCGAAGTTAGCGGAGTTGTGACTAGGAGCGCCAGGGTGGAGGGAACACAAACCCCACAACACCCGACTGACCGAGAACAGACAGTGGCTCAAACCGAGAGAGAGCTCCCTCCACCACAAGAGCAACGAAGGCACGGGCCCGGGAGGCCCCCTCGGGCCGCAAATGCAGGTTCGGCCCCTGTCACACCAAGTGCGGCAGAACTCGAGACCGAGGGCCCGCCCATCGAGAACCACGCAGCTGACATTCCAATGACCGAAGTGCCAAATGCTGATTTTCCCGGCCAGGAGGAGACAATGCCTGCGGGACGGAGTGCCGTTCCCCCCGCCGCCATAAACCCGGAGATTCTAGCGCAAATCAATGCCTCTGTAAAGGCAGCACTTGACACTACACTGGAGGCTTTGCTGCCACGACTCGCGGAACATAGGACAACTGAAGTTCGGGCAAGGCCCCATAAATCTGGAGCGGGTGAGGGAAATGCAGGGCAAGGATATAACGGACAGGAGGATACAGGGGACTCTTTCAGAGAGATATCACCCGCGGCTTACGATAGGGCGGAGAGACGAGGCCCCGAAGCCCTGGATCGAGAGGTAGCGAGAAAGATGGAATGGCTTGACCGCGAGAGGGCGGAGGTAAATGGTTCAAAAAATAAGGATGCAGAAATACTGCGAGTAATTTCAAGGAGGATGGAACAACTAGACCACGAGAGGGCGGAGTTAGCAAGGAAGGTGACTCGGAATCATGGGAAGGGTCGCAGTAGAACCCCGTTTTCAGATGAGATTGAGGCAGAGGTACTGCACAGAGGAGATAAGATTCCAACCATAAAACCGTATAATGGGAAGAGTGACCCGAGGGATCACATCCACGCCGTGGAGAGTCTCTTGAACCTACAAGATTTTTCCGAGGGTATTAAGGCAAAAATAATGGCGACAACACTGATCGGAGCAGCATTAGACTCGTTCAACAGAATCGAGGTTGGATCTATTTCGAGCTTCGAGCAGATGAAGGAGAAGTTGGAGAACCACTTCTCCAGTTAGAAACGAATGAAGACGAGCCTGTACCATCTGAAAGCATTGAAACAGAGAGAGAGAGAAACTCTCGGCGAATTCATGAGTAGATTCAATGAGGAGCTACTGAAGGTAGACAACCTTTACGGGGGGCAGGTACTGCAGACCCTGTTCAGGGCAACGACACACAACCGATTTGCCAAAGAGTTGATAAAACTCGCAGAACCTACCATCACTCGGATAAACGAGTTGGCGCATACTATGATCTATGAAGACGCGATGATGGCAGCTAAGTTTAGACCCCAGGAATCTGGCCGGGAAAGAGGCAGAGAGCTATGGAACAAGAGCAGGGGAGGAAGAGACAGGTCCCCAAAGAGATATACCCCCCTCAATAGGGACATTCGCACTATCTTTGTCGTCGCACAAAGCAGAAATTGGTTAAGTTTGCCTCGAAAGATCAAGGAAACGGATTTCACCAAGAAATCTAGACGCTACTGCGAGTATCACCGTCAAAAAGGCCATGACACGAAGGATTGCTATGACTTGAAGGATGAGATCGAGAGATTGATCAAGGATGGAAGATTGATAGAGTTCGTTAAGGCAAGCGGGCAGTATGCCGAGTCGACAGAACGGTCCCAATCCCCAAGAAGGGAGGGCCTGAAGGCAATTGAGAGTGGGCAAGGACGCGATGCGATACATAATGCGCCTTCGAGGGGGTTCATCAATGTGATAAGCAGTGGGACCGCAGGAGCAGATTCCACCAACCAGAGGAAGAAGATAACTCGCAGACTGAACGAGGACCAGTTCGTTGGATTTACAACGTTGATCCCCGACGAGGATCTCCTGGGCGAGGTTATCATGTTTTCCGGCAAGGATCTTTTGGATCTCAGCCCCGAGGCTATCCAGGCAGGCGGACTCAACTGCCCCCTAGTTGTTCAGCTTGATATCGCTAACTACGCTGTACACAAGGTACTTATAGACAATGGCAGCTCCACCAACATTATGTTTGCGCATGCTTTGGAGAAGATGGCACTCGGCCATAACATAGTTGAACAGGTCCGTACGCCATTGGTAGGATTTGGTGGAGCAGAGACAATTCCCATAGGGCAACTGAAGCTTCCCACATTATTTGGACGAGAACCGCACAAGCGAACTATTAATGTTCAGTACACAATCGTGGACGAACCGTTTGCATACAATGTTATAATCGGCAGGCCAGCCCTGAACGCGATAAGAGCGGTGGTATCCACATTCCATCAGAAGATGAAATTCCCAGCAAGAGGGGGGGTCGGAGAAGTGGTTGCCAACGAGGAGGAAGCTTGGTTCTGCTACATCACTTCTCTTACATTGCCAAGAATTAGAGAAGCAGATGAGGAAACAATCAGACCAAATCAAGACCGGCGAGCTATGGAGTGATCACCTCGGGGAACACAGAACAATATTTTAAATTTCTGCACTTTTTAAATTATATTTGAACATTTGAAACATTGCCCCATCGTGGGTTGGTCTGTAAACTTAAAACAGGGGGAACTACGCCGGTCTGATTCCTCACTCAATGGGATACGTAGGCGGGTTAAGTTTACCTAGCCCTCGACCGTTATCTCTTATTTAACCCCTTCGTGGGTCGGCATGTAACTTAAACAGGGGGAACTACGCCGGTCTGATTCCCCACTCAACGGGATACGTAGGCGGGTTAGGTTTACCTAGCCCTCGACCGTTATCTCTTATTTAACCCCTTCGTGGGTCGGCATATAACTTAAATAGGGGAAACTACGCCAGTCTGATTCCCCACTCAACGGGATACGTAGGCGGGCTGGGTTTACCTGGCCTTCAACCGTTATCCATTATTACCTTTTTATTTGTTGCTCGGCGCAATCTAATATTTGATGCAGGGATATGTCCTAAGCGGACATTGCAGAAGTGCAGAGAATTGCACAAACAATTGGGGAATATTACCCTAGATATATTTAACACATCCCCCTCTTACAGGTACATGGCCAAAAAGGTCGCCCATTACTATATCCGAAAAGGACATAAAGTATATTTAAAGAGTGATTCGGGGGGCACTACCCCAGACTATGCAATATTTTCTATTCAAACAGGTACAACAGGTACAAACAGGTGCGACAGGTGCGATAGAGCACAACGAAAACACTATCTTTCGTATGAACTGATATTTCCACCTGGTGGGAACATTCCGCAGATAACATAGGCACATCAATCTGTGCTTCCATATTAGCGTTTACATCAAAATTTTTCTTGCCTATGATGTTTTGCAGGGCTCAATGACCTACACATTCAACGACAACACAGTCACCAAGGGACATAGTCAAAAAGACAATGAAAAGGCTCGCCTACAACATGAGAAAAATCCCCTGTGATAACGGGGTCGATTAAAAAAGTCCCTGTGATAACGGGGCCAATCCAAGAACAATCCCCTGTGATAACGGGGTCGATTCAAAAAGTCCCTGTGATAACAGGGCCAATCCAAGAACAATCCCCTGTGATAACGGGGTCGATTCAAAAAGTCCCTGTGATAACGGGGCCAATCCAAGAAAAATTCCCTGTGATAACGGGGTCGATTCAAAAAGTCCCTGCGATAACGGGGCCAATCCAAGAAGACATTCCCTGTGATAACGGGGTCGAACTTACGTTAGGTAAAGAGCCTATTGGGTGAAAATCCCATGAATCAAGCTAGGTGAAGAGCCTATTGGGTGGAAATCCCATAAATTACGTTAGGTGAAGAGCCTATTGGGTGAAAATCCCATAAATCAAGCTAGGTGAAGAGCCTATTGGGTGGAAATCCCATAAATTACGTTAGGTGAAGAGCCTATTGGGTGAAAATCCCATAAATCAAGCTAGGTGAAGAGCCTATTGGGTGGAAATCCCATAAATTACGTAAGGTGGAGAGCTCATTGGGTGACGATTCTACAAAGCAAACTAGTTGAAGAGGCAAGTTCTATGGGCCCCTAACAACAAGAGGAATGTCCTCGGTCATAATGCGGTCAATCCTAAACACATGAGCAGTAACAGCTTACTCACGTTTCTTGAAACCCCAAGGAAATTCCAATCATTCCTTGACTGACAACAGACAGATTAAACGAATCTTATCAAATACGAGAACGAAATGACTGCACCTCAGATATCGGAATACTACGTATTTTATCATCATGACAACAAAAGAAATCAACAAGTTATCAGGCAAGGACACGCAGCAAAGATCGATTCAATTAACAAGTACAACTATAAACCATATTACAAGAGGCAACTGCGCCGAAAGAAGAAAAAATTACAAACTCCTAGAATCTCAACCAGGATAACGAGGGGCCCCTTTGATGTGTATTAAAGCCAAACTCTTCTGCTCGATAATCTCGTGGTATTCCAGCTCCAGTTCTAGATCTTCGTCATCATCGTCGAAATCCTCAGGAAATTTCCCGTTCGGTCCCTTCAATGGGTTTATGGCCGAAGGGTCGTAACCATCCTTGAAACCACCATCCAGCTGGATTTGATCTATGACAGAGGCCTTGGCTTCTTCCCGTTCCAGCAAGCCTCGCTCAGCACATATCATTTTATACGACCGACTCAGAAGGAACTGTTTGGCCGCACTGGTCAGTTGGCTTTTGCTCAGCGTCATGCACCGCATATGCCTTTCAGCATGGGCTAATTGGTCCTTCAGAATTGTGACCTCAGCTTCAAGGGCCTCCCGACGAGATGCTTCTTGACCAGCAATAAGGCGAGACTCATTAAGCTCTCCGATCAAGCTCTTATTGTCATCTAACAGGGCCCCAACATTATTCTCGCCGGCCTTCAGAATATCCATGGCCTCGTCTCTCTCATGCTGGAGTTGTACAGCGGCAACATGACCATATTCGCCGAGTTTCTCGAGCAAACCATTGGTAACTCGGAGCGACTCGGCGTGATCCGCTTGACCCATGATGGCCATCGTCAAGAAACCTTTCAGAAAACTAGCCACCTGCACGTCCACAATAAGGACTGGATCATCAGACAAACAAAAACCCAATGGAAATACACGGTAAATGGGATAAGACTACTTACAAGAGCGAAAGAGACCACCGTGATCCCCACTTGAGCTACCCTCTTCTTTCCTTCTCTTTCACCCCATGGACGTCCCAACATCAACGTCAGGTTGAGATTGCGAAGCATTACCCACCCCGACAGTATTTTCACTCGAGGAGGGCACAGATTTCTTCGCGTTCTTGTACGCGCCCTCACGACCCCTCTTCTTGACGAGTGGAGGAGCGTCATCTGTAGCACTTTCGGCTCCCGACTGTCTGCATCTCGCTATCGCAGCCAGACTACAATACTCCACCAGCTCGGCTGCGAAACAAACAAAGTAGAGGATCAAGAAACAGATCGAGGGGAAGATACCAAGTTACAAAGATATAACACTTACCGAGCGTAGAGGGACCGTGATAGCGCACGAGAGATATCCCACTTGCTCGCAAGATTACGTCACTACAAAGCAGGGTACCGTCGTATGGATGGTTGACCAAATTCCTCAGAAACTCGAGGCTATGTGCACTAGGCCCGACATCGGCTCATCTCTCATATTTTGTGTCTTCACACCACACGCTAGGAAGCGCATCAAACTCACCAGCCGTCCTCTCCTGGATATACATATACTCGCACTTATTCCCGAGTCTGTAGCTAGATTGAGTATAGTGCACGAACCTAAGCCCCTTCTGGGCTCGCACACAGAAAAACCCTCTATCACCACCCTTCCTATTTACCATAACGTTAAAAACCTCCCAGAAATCGTTAGCTCCGCAAGGGGGCCCCAGCGCCCTCATGACACATATGAAAGCTACGATGTAGCCCAAAGAATTGGGGGATAGCTGTCCCAAAAAAACCCCGATACTTGCTATAATAGCACTAACCGCATGATCAATCGGGAAGCGCAACCCATTCTTGAAGTGCTTGGCACTAACAGTAATGCAACCCTTTGGTGGAGTATGCATTCGTTGATCGACGCTGGGAAATATGATATTATACCCTTCCGGAATATCATACTTATCAGAATAATACCCGACGTGATGAGGGACACGAGATTTCATATCCTCGTACTTCTCAGAGGTCTTATACTTCGGGGGACTGACCTCAAAGCCCCATTCATCCACATCACGGCTGGCAACTTCGGGCGGAGCAGAGAATGCGGCATCGCCCTGTTCACCGGTCAGTTGTTCAGGACCAAACATCTCATTTTCAAAGAATACGGCTCCACCCTCTTCAAAATTTATTTCAGGCAAATCTGCACCAACATTACCTCCGACAAACGACATATTTAAACGCTCTAAAAGGATAAAAGGCAAGATCGAAAGTGATATCGAAACAAGTATCGAATTCGATATCGAAAAATCAAATCAGAGGGGGATGTCGAAAGAAAGGTCGAAATCTATATCGGAAGTCAAATTCGACGTGTTTTTTGAAGAGACAACGAAATTTCGCTAGAAGCCAAAGTAGGTTTTTTCACCTTTTGACGGTCCATTTATAGATATCGGAGATGATAGATCGAAACTATGTTTTGATATAACATCGGTAACCATATTCGATGTGATGAAGTAAAGGGGGACGAACAGGCGTGCAGGGGACGTCGCCCTACCAGCACACAGACGCATTGCCACGTTGAACTACACTTTCGACATTAGATCGAATACAAAGTTTCGACCTAAGATCGAAGCTAAAATCCTACATCTCACCCTACTACGCGAAGAGCCGCGAGAACACAACAACAGCCCCGACAACCCCATCACAATTTTCAAGAAACCCAAATATCAAGGGAACTAGAATTCAAACGAGGAACTCAAACTTGGCGTTCAGCACAAGTGCACTCCCCACAAGTTTGATCTCCGTCATTTGAACTGGCGGGACGAAGGATACAGGTAACCTAGAAATTTTAAATTAAATTTGCGAATCCTTATCTCTAAGATAAGAATCCCCAAATTGGGGGACTACATGATATGGGCATTTCCCGCATATTGGGCCAGGCCCAAACCAGGCCCATTTTGGAGCATATCGAGGATTAGTTTCGATGTTATATCGGTAATCATCACCGATATGGTACTGTGGTCCCCGGATCCCGAGGTCTATAAATACGCGATGCCCGGATCCCAAAACAAGCAATTATTATCCCTCAGCTACCACTCGTCAGATCGAAACATATCACCGATATCACTTTCGATATCTTATTCGACATCGGGTTATCACATGCACCTCTAACATGTCACACCACACCATCACCGATCTCACGTCGGGGCTAATCCTCGACGTCATATCGAAGGCAATCACCGACGTCCTATAGATATATATATACCAATATTCCCCTCTCATCCAAGCATCAAGGCGTTGGTTCGAGGTATTCCGGACCAAGTCTACACGAGACAAGTAGTGTAGGCCTGATTTGAGATAGACTCGTTGCATTGTTAGACCATACACTTGTAACCGACACTCGTATTTATATATAAAATGATCTATCGCCAAATCAACTGTCATCTAAATTTGCCCTCAAGAAAATTGCAATGAGTGAATCTAGAAACCTTGCTAATCTACAGTTTCAAGTCTTGATGAATACTCTTAGAGAATTTGAGATGGAGCTGGCCTCACAACCTAGCAAACATAGGGCTGTTGCTTTAAGAGGTTCAAATCTTGACAATGAAAGTGATGATGATTTTGAAATAATTTCTTCAAACTATGGGAAAATTACTAAGAAGTTCAATAAGTTGAATCTTAAAGGAAAAAGGTAAAGAAAAGAACCTTAGTAATAGTTCCCCAGGATATAAGAAATTATCTCCTCAGTTTGTGAAGTACATGGCATCAAAACCTACTCCTTTAGAAGCTGATAAGTTAAAAGATGTTCAATGTTTTGAATGTAAATGATATGGTCATATGGCTAATGAATGTGCTAACACTCTTAGAAAAAGAGGAAATTCTCATTGGGTTTGTGTAGATGATTTCAATGAAGATGACTTTAGTTCTGGAGAAGCTGAAGAACAATCAGAAGAGGTTCAAACTGCTGCGCTACTCACTCAGATTGACTGGACACCAGAAGACTCCCTGAACTGCTTCGGATCTCAATGTTACCCCAACATTCAGGATCCAACATCAGAACATGAGACCTTCTTTGCAGATTGGAATGAATATGATACTGATTCTGAACCTTATCTTGCGTCCTACTTTGATGAATCTAACTTTGATTGTTTTCATGGCACAGTGGACCTAGATGAAGAATATTTCTTTGAAGGTGAAATGTCCCAGGAGGAAATCATTGAAGACCTGAAGTCTATCTACCACAAACTGCTGATTGAGAATCACAAACTCATCAAAAGCAACAGAAGCTTGAAGGAAGAGATTGAATGCATGAAGGAGATGCTGAAACTGTATGAGAAAGACCTTGACAAAACTGAGGCTGAGCTGAAAGAGGTAAAGGTAAAATTAGATAAAGATGAACAAACCATTAACAAATGGAACTCTTCTACATCTCTGCTTGATGAAGTGCTGAGTATGAGAAATCAAGGTAAAAATGGTTTGGGCTATGTTGAGAAACCTCCCTCTGAAGATGTTAATTCTGCCTACTTGAAAGCTGGTTTTATCAAGGATAGCAATAACTTGAGTTGTGAAATCCCTTCTAATACTGTGAAAAAGCCTACTTTTATCTGTCAATATTGTTTTCAACCTGGTCACATTAAGCCTTATTGTAAAAAATATAAGATTGTGATTGAGAAGAAAATAGTTATTAATTGCAATACCAATGTTAGCAGAACCTCTGATCTGAATGTTATCCCAACATTAGGTAACAAAGCTGAAGGACATAAAAGTAGAACTTGGATTGAAAAGTTAAAAACTCCTAAGGTTAAAATTATTTGCAATGTTGTGTTTTCTGCTTATTACTCTAACCTGGAAGGTAAGTGGTATTTTGACAGTGGATGTTCAAGGCACATGACTGGAAACATTGACAACCTGAAAAATGTAATCCCTTTGACTGTTGGAACAGTTACCTATGGAGGAGGCACTAAAGGGAAAATCATTGGAAAAGGAGTACTGGATGTTGAAGGATTTCCACCACTCAAGGATGTGTTGTTGGTTGAAGGATTGAAAGAAAATTTAATTAGCATAAGTCAACTTTGTGATGATAACTTGCTAGTTACTTTTGATAAAAGTTCATGTGATGTGTTTAATAGTGACAATGTCCGTGTCATGACAAGTACAAGATCAAAGGATAACTGCTATCTTGCTCAAGATGAAGCAGAATGCTATCATGCCAAGGTAGATGAATCTGTCATGTGGCACAAGAAGTTAGGACATGTGCACTATAGGAGTCTGGAGAACCTACAGAAGTTAGAGGCGGTAAGAGGATTGCCTAAGTTGACTAGCCCGGGTAAAATTGTTTGTGAAGACTGCCTGAAAGGTAAACAAACAAAAGTTGTTCATCCACCACTTCAGGTACAAAGTACTAACCCTAGAACTAATAAGTGCTTTGAATTGCTACATATGGATCTCATGGATCCTATTGAGGTTAGTAGCCTGAATGGTAAGAAGTATGCTTTTGTTATTGTTGATGATTTTTCAAGATATACATGGATTAAATTTTTGAAAGAAAAATCAGAGGCATTCAACACATTCAAAATTCTGCATGCTAGTATTAAGAATCTTTATGGCACTTCTGTAGGAAGAATTAGGCATGACCATGGAAAGGAGTTTGAAAATGTAAGCTTTGCTAATTTCTGTGAATCTAAAGGCATTTTCCATGAGTTTTCAGCACCTAAGACACCTCAGCAAAATGGGATTGCTGAGAGGAAGAATAGAACACTTCAAGAGATGGCTAGAGTTATGTTGAATTCTAAAAACCTATCTAAGAAACTCTGGGCTGAAGCTTTGAATACTGCATGTCATATTAGTAATAGAGTTTATCTTAGACCTGGTACTACCATGACACCTTATGAAATCTTGAAGGGTTCAAAACCAACAGTAGCACACTTTCATGAATTTGGCATTAACTGCTATTTGCTAAAAGATAGAGATTATTTGAGCAAATTTGATCCCAAAAGTGAAAAGTGTATATTTGTTGGATATTCTCCTAATAGTGCTTCTTTCAGGGTCTACAATCCAAGATTGCATACTGTTCAAGAATCAATGAATGTCATATTTGATGATTTAACTGTTTCTGCAGGTACTGAAGAAGTCACGGGTTCAGATGTTACTCCAACATTGGACTCAACATTGAACACAGACGCTGGAGATGCTGAACTGGAAACTGGAACAAATGTTAACACCAGAAACCCCCAATGTTAGGCCAACATCTGTGCTGTCAGATTCTGAAGATGAAGTGGTTCCTGTATCCAGAAGAGATCTCCCTCTTAGAATACAAAGTGATCATCCAGCCTCTCAATTAATTGGTCAAATTACTGAAAGAGTTAGAACACGCAACAAAGAAAGGGTAAATTACAAGGATATGGCTAAGTTGTGTGTTTGTATGTCTTCTTCATGTACTGTTGAAAATGCATCTTGTTTTGTGTCCTCTATTGAACCTAAGAATGTAACTGAAGCTCTTAAGGATAGTTACTGGATTAATGCCATGCAAGAGGAACTCTTACAATTCACCAAAAACAGAGTTTGGAATCTAGTACCTAGGCCATCACATGTGAATGTAATAGGTACAAAATGGATTTTCAAAAATAAAACTGATGAGAATGGTGTAATTATGAGGAACAAAGCTAGGTTGGTTGCACAAGGTTATACTCAGGTAGAAGGTATAGATTTTGATGAGACTTTTTCTCCAGTAGCTAGGATAGAATCAATTAGATTACTCCTTGCTATTGCTTGCTGTCTTAAGATTAAACTATACCAAATGGATGTTAAAGGTGCCTTTCTGAATGGATTAATTGACAAAGAGGTTTATGTAGAACAACCTAAAGGCTTTGCTAATCCTAAACATCCCGACCATGTGTACAAACTTGAGAAGGCTTTGTATGGCTTAAAACAGGCTCCTAGAGCTTGGTATGAGAGGCTAACTGATTTCCTGTTAGGCCTAGGTTTCAATAGAGGAGATGGAGATAGAACATTGTTTGTCCTTAGAAAAAGCTCTGATATATGCATTGCTCAAATATATGTGGATGATATAGTATTTGGCTCTACTAACAAGTCTACTCTAGACAAATTTGTTGAGTCTATGACATGAACATTTGAGATGAGCATGATTGGTGAGCTTAACTACTTTCTAGGACTACATGTCAAGCAGCTGGAGAATGGTATCTTCCTGAATCAAGAAAAGTATGCAAGGAATCTGGTGAAGAGATTTGAGCTACAAGAGTCCAAGCCTTGCAAAACTCCTATGTCCTCTTCAGTGAAGATAACAAAAGATGGCACTGGCAGCAATGTTGACCCAACATTGTACAGATCCATGATTGGTAGTTTGCTATATCTCTCTGCCTCTAGACCTGATATCATGTTTTCAGTATGTGTTTGTGCTAGGTACCAAGCTGAGCCAAGGCAATCTCACCTGATTGTTGTGAAGAGGATTCTTAGATATATCTCTGGAACTTCACCTTTAGGCATTTGGTATTCTTATGACACTAACACTAACTTGGTTGGTTTCAGTGACTCTGACTGGGCAGGTGATGTGGATGACAGGAAATCCACAAGTGGGGGCTGTTTTTATTTGGGGAATAATTTGGTCTCCTGGTATAGCAAGAAGCAGAACTGTGTTTCATTATCAACTGCTGAATCAGAATATGTAGCAGATGGCAGCTGTGTTACCCAACTTGTGTGGCTTAAACACATGCTTTCAGATTATGGGCTAGATAGTGATACACTTCTCATGTTCTGTGACAATCTAAGTGCCATAAGTATCTCTAGGAATCCTGTCCAACATTCTAGAACTAAGCATATAGACATAAGGCATCATTTCCTAAGAGATATGGTAGAGGACAAAGTAATCAACATTGAACATATTGAGATAACCAATCAGCTTGCTGATATGTTTACAAAACCTTTAGATAGTGAGAGATTCTTTAGTTTGAAGAAATCTCTTGGCATGTGCAATATGTGAAAATGTTGAGGGAACCAGTGTTGTCATAACACCACTGACTAGCACTGGTATATTGGTTATGGTGTAGTAGGTACTCTGTTGTTTTTCTGTTGAATTCATTTCCTTGTGAGTCTCATCTTATCTGTGTTTTGTCATATTTGGTTTGTGTGGTTGAACTCTTTGATTAACAACTCTTTCTAGTTATCAGTATCACATCTTTGTTCTGAAAAAGTAATAAAACTCTTCTGTTGTCTGAGGTTGTGATTACCTAACATATGGAGAAGCTGGGGTACACAAAGTTCACTACTTTGATGTCTATTCAGTTGTGTCTTATTCATATGGAAGGTGTACAAGACATGTGGAGAAGCTGGGGTCCATGATGTTGACATCTTCAGTGTTACTCAGTTGTGCTTATTCACATGTCTCTGTTTGTTTGGCCAAGAAACACATGAGGGTGATCTTTTCAACTAGGGTGTTTGAGGTTTAGATTTCTTACATTTAGTAGCACTGATCACTTGGTGATTCTCTTGAATGCAGGTTGGTAAACAAGTATGCATGAGGAATTGGGGTGCATGATAAATGAATTGCCAACATTCAAGGCCTTTGTACTTGCCTAACTTACTGCTGTTAATGTTGTTACTGGGGTGTGTGGAGTTCAGGCTGCCCTCATTCAGTAGTGACATTAACTTTGTGTTTAACAACCTTCAGTTTTAGTTCAGATGAGTTATGAAAATAATAAAGATTATAAAGAGATGTGTGCTGTGCTGGTTTGAGGAGTTTTTCATTTGTGTTTACCATCTGCCTATTTGACATTACATTGTTGCATTCATATAGAACTGCATTGTTTTCTTTCTTGTTTGTGAGTTGTGTCGGTCTAGGCTTAGGGGAAATATAATTCATGTGTTGAGGCATACAATTTGGGTGACATACTGCATGTGACACACTGTTATGTGACTTTCTATGCTGTGGAAGTGAATTGTTCATTGAATTCATAACTGCTTATCTCTGTGTGTTTCTTGTTATCTATGTTGCTTACTCATGATTTTGATCTGAACAATATGTCTGAGGTACTCACTTGCTATATTGGTTAAGTTTCAGATGTATTTTTGGATGTATCTCAAGCTCTCACATGAATTTGCCTTGGTGAAGCCTATACCTCCACCTTCGGTTTTGAATGTTATGGAATGTTATCCCAACATTGTGCACAACCGCAGGTCAACATTGAAAACAAGAACTTATAAGTTTTCAGTTTTTTTGAAAATCGCTCTGGTTAACTGTTAATTAAACATCAAAGCATGTGCGCGGGAAAATATAGTGGGAAAGTTTTATTTAATTTAAATTTGGTAACTTCCCACTAACATTCATTCTCTTTCCTTAATTCGCGACTAATTCAAAAATCAAAACCCTATTTTCTTTATTTGTGCTTGAAAGATTATTATTTGTGCTTACTCTGCAAAATTACTCTCTGTACTCTCAAATTCTCTCGTTTTCTCTCTGCAAATTCTCTCAAAACTTCTCTACTAACAATGGCAAGAAAGTCTCCCATGCAAACTCTTGCAGATGTTGCCCTAGGAAGTGAACCCACTGCTACACGCACTCGCTCACACACTAGAAGTGCTGCTGCTAAAATAGTTGAGGCCCCTGTTGCTGCTAAGAGGAAGACGATTCCCTATGTGCGACGAGGAAAAAAGTCCAAACAGGGAGAATCAACCTCCAATGTTGAGCCAACAGTGGAACCAACCACTCCCATCACCAATGAGCCTGAAACTGAGGTAAACACTGCTGAACCCATCCCTGAATTTGATGCTGACATACCTGTTGAGGAGGAGGGTAGTGGCTCTGTTGAAAAATCTGTGGAGAAACTCGTGGATGTGTCTGTTGACAAGATGGTGAGGAAGTGGATTAGGGCTCAAAAGAAAAAGAGAAAGGGCAATGGGGAGAAATTGAAAAATATGTCTGAGTCTGCTAAGGCAAGGGCTGAGGCCAGGAAAAGACAGGCTGAGAGATCAGCTAGGAAGAGGGCTGCTGAGGATGAGAAGAAAGCTGAGGAAGAGAAGAGGGCTGCTGCTGCTGCTGAGAGAAAGAGGAAAGGAAAGCAAGTGATGGAAGAGGAAGTAGAGGTGTTGGATGTTGAGGATGAGGAAGAAGAAGAGGAGAAGGAAGAGGAGACTGAGGAGGAGCATGATGTTGCTGCCGATGTTGGGGCAACATCAAGGACAAAGGATTATACTGATGGGCTGTATGTGTTCTTCCCTGAGGATGAGGAGGACTACTTTTCTCCATACTATCTCAACAAAGAGTTGGAGAAGAAGTGGGATTCCTTCAAGAAAAGGGAAATTCATACTGAAAGAGCTATTGAGATGGCCAGTTTCAAAGAGAACAAGGTAATGGACTTGCTTGAGGCAAGAGGGCTGCAACAATCAGTGATGGAGCGAAATGACTATGCTCCTGAGATAGTTATGGAGTTCTACCTTAATCTCTCCAAATGGATCAGGGACTACAGATCTCCAAAATTTGGAAAGGCTTGGGTGAGGGGGAGAGTCTTCAACATTGACCCCAACACCATCAACAAGATCTGTGGCTTCCCTACTGCTGATGAATCTGAGGACCCCTATTATGATGATGTGATTGAGGACTTGACTGGAGGGTTGGTCAAAATCTGGAGAGATGCTCTGCCAACCACAAAACTCACCTCCCTGAGTGCTGTCTTGCACAAGATAGCTTGCTTCAACTGGCTGCCAAGCAAAAATGTCACTGTTTTGACAAGGAATCAGCAATCTTAGTCTACAAAATCAAGAATGGGCTGGCTGTAAACATGGGGGAGAGGATTGTGAAGTCTATGTCTGAAGTTGCTGGAAGGAAGAATGGGATGCTGCCTTATCCCTCTCTCATCTGCAAAATCCTTGGCAGTCAAGGATTGAAGACAAGTGTAACTGTGGGCTGGAGGAAGAATGATACTGAACTGACAATTCTCCCAGGCTACTTGTCTGGATCAAGAGTGAGAGACCTTCCATGGAACCCAAAAGGAGTGGTGAGACCAAGGGCTGAAAAGAAGAAGGCTCAGGAGTTTGCTGGAACTTCAGTGCCTATGTCCAAGGAGGAAGATTGCATGGTCATTACTTCTGCTTTTGTGGATCATATGCTGAACTGATATAGGGGGCAGATTGCTGACACTCAGAGGGAGATCGAGGAGAGGAAGGAACACCTCAAAGAGCTGGAGGACATTGTGAAAAATTTGGAGAAACTCCCTTCTTCACAAAAAAGGGGAGAGTAGTTCCAATTTTAATTTTAGTCTTCTATTTTTTGGTCTGTTTCTATGAACTGCTAATTTCTTTGAACTGCTGGTACATTTTGGTTTTATTTGATCAAAGGATATGTCCTTGATATTTTAGCTACGGCCTGTAAATCTAAGTACTGCTGTTGAACTGCTCTAACTAACCTTAATTGCTATTTCTTATGAAGGAACATTTTGAACTGTTTGTCTGGTTAACCTTTTATGCATGAAACTTACTGGTTTCAATGTTGAGGCAACATTGATGAATGTTGAGGTCTGAACATGTGTACATATGTGAATGTAGTGATGACCTTAATGATTGTCTTGGTTATTTTAACTTGGAATATGATATCTTGTATTAAGGGGGAGCAGTTTAGTAGTTTAATTTGTTTCTTGTTGATTATAACTTTCTGGATATAAGACTTGATTGGAACAGGTATTGGTTTTGTGAAGAAAGGCAAAAAGGGGGAGATTGAAAGTGCAGGTTTTCTGGAATCAATGTTAGACAGTGAAATGTTAGACGATGTTGAGTTAACATTGAGGATAACATTGAAAGCCGAGAGCTTGTGCGAAAACTGTTCTTTAGTTGCCAAAATTAAGTTTTGCCTTTATTCATTTATTAATCAAGTTCCACGGTTTTGGTTGTTTATGTTTATGTCCAGGAAAGTATCTTAAACATAAGGAAGAGCTATGGAAGATTTCTTACTTGAAGTATCCATAATTCAAGCTAAGTTGAATAAGTCAACTCCACACGGTTTCAAATGAAGGAAACAAGCGAGCTGTTCTTTGCAACGCGATTCTTTCCAGGATTCTCCGAATTGAAGAAGATGTGTTATCTTGCTAAATCAATAATGAAGGAAACACATATTCTGGAAAGATATGAAGTTCACAAAGAAGGCAAATTTCAACAAGGAAACAACAAGAATTACCAAAGCTGTGAACAACACATCTTGGCGTTCAAGACTCAAGAAATCTATAAAAGATGTGAAGTTCATCAAGATGAAGACAAGACAATCGTGCAAATAATCTGAGAGATTAATTATTCTTTGTATTGTCTTCGTCTTGTTTTGCGAAGTTTTTGTATCAACTGCTTAAGTCTAGTCATAGAAGTTAAGTAGTTCTTACTTGTCTGCTTCGTTGAGTCCGATCAACAAAGAGCGTGAGTGAATTATTGTGAGGAACGTTTTTGATAAAACCTTTATGGTTATTTGGCCTATGGCTCAGAAGTTTTTAATAATATTGAAAACTTCTTAAGATTATATCTTCTTGTGTCCTTACTTCCGCTGCACATTATTATTATCAAGAAGATCAAAATAGAGTTAAGGAAATTCCAGCTTAACTCTCAAAAAGTGTTGTGTCAATCCACGGTCCAACAATTTCATGTCTCAATCGGGCTCACCTACATGGTCTACCATCGGTGCCGCGTCTAGAGACTCCTCTGACACTCACGTCGCTCCCACCGCTTGTATTGCCCTTCAATGGGCCATCCTCCGGCGGTGTGGCGCTGATCCCCATCACCTCCAACCAAATTCCTCTCTGCCTCACCGGCAATAATTACCCGTCATGGCGCTGTCAGATCCGCCACCTGCTTTATGGGTATGGGTGTTTGGTTTCCTTGATGGCACCTATCCTTGCCCTCCGTTAGGTGAGACCCGTGAGTCGCTCACCGCCTACTCCCTATGGACGCGCCAAGAATCCTTACTTGTCACGACTCTTGTTGGTTCCATGGCTGTGGAAATCTCCACGGATATTGCTTCCGCAAAAATCTCCATTAGGGGCGTGGAACGACTTGGAACGCATCTATGCCAATCGTTTACATTCCCATGTCATGCAACTAAAGGATGATTTGAACAACATGAAGCTGAGAAATCGTTCAATATCCGAATTTCTCCAGTCCATCAAGTCCAAATCCGATGAACTCGCTGCCATTGACGGTCCCGTGAAGGATGATGATATCATGTTGTACGTCCTTAACGAGCTTGGTCTTAATCGGTATATCGTTGGCCCTATCCGAGCCCGCGAGCATCCTATCCGCTTTGGTGAATTGCATGATATTTTTGTTAGCCAGGAATCGTACCTTCGGCGAGTGGAGGCCAAATAGTCCATTGCGGTCATCACCGCCAACCCTGCAGTCTCTCAGCCGCGGTCCAACAACTGCAACCAGAACCTTGGCTGTCCCTTCTCCGACCAGCTGTGCCACGGGAGTCGCGGGCGCTCCAGTTAGCCGAACGCAGGGTTCTCCTACCCGCAGCCGCAACATTCCACACCAGGGGCATATTAGGCCCATCATACTCGTAACTCAATCGTGTGTCAACTCTATGGTATTGCGGGTCACAGTGCTCGCACGTGTCGTTGCTATCCTATGCCCAGTGCAAATTTTTTCGCCTCTCCACCCACCATTGATTCATCCAGTAATGAGTGGCTTGTGGATTATGGTCCCTCTCTTCATCTCACTTCTGACCTCAACAACCTTGCTCTTCACTCTGAGTATAAGGGTCCGGAAGAGGTGACTACTGCTGGTGGTACAGGTTTGCCTATATCCCATATTGGTTCCTCTAGTCTTGCTCTTCGTGATAAAACCTTTACACTTGATAAGATTCTTTGTGTTCCCATGTCTCGGCGTAACCTCTTGTCTATGCATCGGTTTACTAAGGCTAATCATGTCTCAATTGAGTTTTTCTTAGATTATTTTGTGATTAAGGATTGCAATACGAGGAGTAACTTGTTTCGCGTGGAGTGTGTGGATGGTGTGTATCATGTGCGACTTCCTCTTCTACGGCGTCCTGCGCTATTGGTTATGGTTGGTGAACGCACGAATATTAGTTGTTGGCATGATAGATTAGGCCACCCTCCGGGAAAAAAATGGATCTTTTCATTTTAATAAATTTCATTTACCAGTTGTGTCGTTCGGTGTGTGGGACTGTAGTTATTGCACGTCCTGTTTGTCGAACAAGAGCACGATATTAAGAGATATAAGAGAATTGATATATATATATATATATATATATATATATATATATATATATATATATATATATATACTAGCAAAAAAGCGCACGCGGGGACCGCGTGCAAATTTCTCTATACTAATTAGTACTTTAGTTTTAACGGGTTTTTTATATTCACGTATATCCAATAATAATAAAGAAATACATGTTTTTAGGTATACTTAAACTCTGAAAAATGTAACTTCATATTTTAAAATTGAATAAATAAGTTAAATTATTAAATTTTAATTAATTATGTATAAATTCAAAAATAATAATTTGTTAAGTTGTGTATAAATTCCAAATTCATTTTTAGCAATTGAGTTTCATAATCCTCAATCAATATATTAATTTATAAACTAAAACTTAATTAACAAAGTTGTTTGTATGATGCGTGAGTAGAATTGAAGAAAAAGAAGAGAGAAAATTTCCATCTTTATTCATATGATATATTAATTAGCAGAAAACTAAATCTTAGTTAGATTCGTATTAATTCAAAAAAAGTTCAAAAAAAGAAGCAATTCCTTTCTTTTGTTCTTTTTTTTTAACTCGAGTCTCGAGCACACAAAAAAATAAAAGTTTACCAAATTAAAGAGGATTCTTACCTTGTCGTGAATTCCTAATAAACAATGTTTCTCGTTGATAAAATATGGAAACTTATGTAAAAGTTAAATTAAAGTAAATCAATGGTTGCAACCTAATTTCTTACCTCATGTTAAGGTCTCATTGTGTATAAACAAAAACTCAAAATATTATAAGTAAGAGAAAATATTAAAGTGATAAAAAAGTTGATACTCGTGTTTATTTTCATGTATCAAGAATCCAGTTACTATATTTGTGGGAGTTGATTCAAAACTTAAAATCCGAATTAGAGTCATGGCTTAGTGGAGCATAAATTTTGTAAAAGAGCTGAAACTAACTTCAGTTTTAAAAGAAGAAAAAAATTACGGATCCCTTTTTTTAGTAATATACTCTATTATTATTATTTTTATATAATTAATTAGAGGAAAGAAACTATGCGATCAAAACAAATGAAGAGATAAGATTTATTTCCGTGATTAGTAATGACCAAAACAAATTGAAAGGATAAGATTCACGAAAATATTCATGAAAAGTGGAAATTGTAAACAATGTAAAATAAGATCAAGCAAAAAAACAAAAAAAAATTACAAACTAAAAGTCCTAATAAAAGTATAATAATGAACAAACGATTTTAATGGAAAAAAAAATGTCAAAAGTGCAAGATAAGAACAGAGAAAAAAGGAAACAAAATACAAACTAAAATTCCCAATAAAAATATAATAATGAATTAATGAGTTTAAAAGAAACAAAATGTCAAAAATGCAAAAATGTCAAAAATGCAAGATAAGATCAAAAGGAAAAACGAAAACAAATGAAAATACAAACTAAAAGTCTTAAAAAAAATTTAATTATGAACTATATGAATTTCAAAGAAACAAATTATAAGCACATGCATGATCAGGTAATACGTAATTTACCTTATTTAATATCGTATTGTGAATGTAAAACTTCCTTCTAAAAATTCACTGCATATAAGAACAACAACCAAAGGTCAGTTCAGAAATTAGCATAACAAACATATGAAAATCATAGTAATAATTAAAATGAAAGGTTACATAATGATATCGAAAAAAAGCTCATAAGTAAATTAAGATGAGAACAAATCAATAATTAAAATGATGATTTGATTCTGTAGCATGAAAAAAGAAAGGGATAATGAATTTGAATTCTTACAGTGACGTTGGGCATATCAATACTATCACTGTATACATAAATCTTACCTTAGTCATTGACTTTTTTTTTTTAAACAATTATGATCCCTGAATTGCATAATATAAAATATCAGACCTGCACAATTCAAAAAACACTAATTAAAACATTGAAAGAACTCATGGAATAAGAATTAGAGATCAAAAGAGTACGATGAGATAAGAATTAAAGATTCTTACAAAAAATGATAAAGAGGTGAAATAGATGAAGCCAAAACGGTGAAAAGATAAAGATAAAAGACATACACTAATTATTTATAATCTTTGTTCACGCAATTAAACCAACTAATGTAGTGGGGTTATGGAGTTAAAATTTGAATTTCAAAAATTTGAATTGTTCAACTGCATAAAACGGAGAAATAATTATGTATTAAAGAGGGGTAAATTTGGAAAACACTTTATTGGAGTCCCAACTACCCCAGGTGATTGCTTTGCTTATATTATTAATAGATATCTATTAATAATATAAGCAAAGCAATCATCTAGGGTAGTTGGGAGTCCAATAAAGTGTTTTCCAAATTTACCCCTACTACTTCCCTACATAAATTAAAAACAAGGGCTAATATTGTAATACACATGCCCCATATTTATCTGCTCCCATTTTTTTCTCAAGTTTGATGCAGTTTAAAAAATTCACTCCTAACACGTCTAAAATTTTGAAATACAGAATATGTAACTCCCCACTAACTCTCCCACTCCACATTTTAAGGCCACTTATATATCCAGGGTACGTACTGTTTTTCTCATCATGAACTAATCTATTTTTTTCAATTTCACTTCTCTTCTGTTTCTATCTTAATCATGTTAATTGATAAGTTGAAAACTGATTTTAGATGTGAATTTTCTATTTTAGAGTTACTAATGCTTATTATTTGAATTATCTTTTTCTCGGATGAAGATTAACTAAAAGGTATGTTATTTTTAGATAAACATTGCATTTGTGTTTATATTTTTTTTAATACTTACTAACACTCATACTATGAATTGCATAATAGTTGTTTTTTTCCAGATGAAGAGTAACTATAAAAGATACGTTATTTGTAGATATACATCACGTGTATTAATTTAGGTTGTAATTTTTATATTTTAGAATTGCTAACACTTATTAATAGAGTTGTTTTTTTTTTGGATGAAGATTAAGCAAAAGGTACGTTATTTTTAGATAAGAATTACATTTGTGTTTGCATAGTAGATTTATATAACTGCCTTTTCATCTTATAGTTTAAATAGAGATACTTTACCATATTTTTATTTATGATTGCTGAAATACATACTTTTACCTCTACTATCCATTTATAAAAAGATTGTATAACCATAATGGGATATAGACAAGTTTTTATAGTAACTAAATAAGTACCTGACATACCTATCCTCAAAGAAGAATATAATTCTTACTTTGCAGAAAATTAATCTTTCTTAGCATCTTTTTTTTTTTTTTTCATAACCATTACTCATTTGGTATTTTGCAGATTTTGCATGGAATGAGAATATGCATATCACCTGCTTCTGAATCTTAAGTATCGTTATATAGAGGGATTAAGAAACTTTTTGGATTATTAATTTTATTTCTTATTGTAAATTGAGATGTTTCGTACAACTGAAACTCACCACTGTAGTAGATTTTGTTAATTGGTTATGATGCATGTTTGATTGTTTGAGAATCAATATTCAAATGGTATTTCATTGCTATATGTATGGTTCTGAATTAGTTGATGATATGCATGACAACATGAGTAGCCCATTCTACTTTCCTTATTTATCTAGGACGCAAAGATGCAATGCGTGGTTTTTTTACAACCTCTAAGAAAGACAACAAATTGTTTTTCGTCCTAATTTACAATTATACACAACTTAACAATTTATTGTGTTTCACTTTATACATACTTAATTAATTAAAAACTTTAATCATTTAACATTTTTATCTAAATTTTAAATATTAGTTTACATGTTAATTATTGTTGAGGATTTGTAACTATAGAAGTGCATTAAAACTAGAGTACTGTTTATGCTTACGAAAACGTTGCACGCGGTCTCCGCGTGCGCCAGGTAGCTAGTATATATATATATATATATATATATATATATATATATTTGTGATAAAAGAGAACAAAATGAGAAATAACTATTCTTTACGTGTACAAACAAAGAAACGTGTCAGCTTTAGCTTCAGTTCCATAAATTGAAATACATTTAAAAGTTTTATGACTCCCCTAAACCGGTTCCCCATTCCTAATTAACTATCCAAGCAGCCTGAAACGTGGCGTATGTTTTACATACTATGAGCTAATTGTTTTCCTAAGATCATCTGTAAATATAATTTTATAAAGTCCGTCAAAATTTTAAGGCAATTGATTACCGATATGGCCCATTTAATTAATGGTTTTAAATATAGCGATCGAAATTACTCACTTACGGTCGTTATCTCGTTTGGTCGTAGTTATTAATTTAATGGGTATTGAATATGGGATGAATAGATTTTGGTTGATTGTGGTTGATTGTTCACCTTTGGTTAAGAAAAGGATTATATGACATTGTTTTTTCTCAATAAGATAACTTGACTGTTGTACTCTTTAAAATAAATTATTGTTTTCCTTACGTCTCTTGAGTAAAAAATTTAAAAATAGATTCTCACGTTTTTATTCATGTTTTTCTCAGAATATTAACCACTATTTTTTTTTGAATAACAATAAATTCAATTGTTTGCTGATCTAAAATACAAAAAATTACTATCCCAGATCATACCATTGCCCTGGTTCTCTTTCAAATTGTTTCTAATGATTCAACATAATATTAACTATTTATTTCAGTTTATATACAATAAAAACATAAAAGAAAAAAATAAAATAAAAAGGAAGGTAAATCCTCACGTTTTTATTCATGTTTTTCTCAGAATATTAACCACTAATTCTTTTTTTGAATAACAATAAATTCAATTGTTTGCTGATCTAAAATACAAAAATTACTATCCCAGATCATATCATTGCCCTGGTTCTCTTTCAAATTATTTCTAATGATTCAACATAATATTAACTATTTATTTCAGTTTATATACAATAAAAACATAAAAGAAAATAAAATAAAAAGGAAGGTATTTTTCATCTTTTCCAAGCATGGGAAGACGATTAATTACTTTTCAGCTTTGTTAATAATACAGAAAAAAGAACCAAAAAAAACCAATAAAATCACGTCTTCCCCAAGCTCCAAGCTTTCCCATCACGAATGGTGATTTCTTCAAAATCAACACCACCAGTAAACTCATCCTCCGACCACTAGAAGTAGGGATGTACGCGGTGGTAGTGGGCGGGTTTACCTAAAAATAATCACCCACCCACATCGCAGCGGGTGATATAATTTACAAACCATACAGTTGGTTTTTTTTATCAAATCGTGCGGGTGCAGGTTTGACGGGTGCGGGTGGTTTGCGGGCGATGGCGGGTTATACAACGATAAAAAAAGAATCATACATTTTAGTCCAAAAATAACAAATATACAACTTCTAAGCTCCCCAAAATATTAACAAAATCTAAAATATCAATTTAAGTTTCAAATAGTAAAAGCAAAACATAGTTTCAATAGCATCAAGCCATCAAGTTTCATTATAAAGCATTAAAATACTATATGTAATATTATAATTTCGCCTCTAAAGCCCAAATTACAGACAATTAGTTTTATTGGGGTTTCTTTTATTTTTTTCTTAAGCCTTAACAATATAAAATTATGATTTATAAGTAATATAAATGCTAAATTATTATTTTTTTAATAGTTATGCGGGCGGTTGGCAAATGCGGGCGAAACAATGTCTATACCCGCCACCCACCCGTTCTCCTTGCGGGTTACAAAAGGACCAACCGCATGTAAGTTTATAAAAGAAAAACCCCACGGGTTCGTGCGGGTTTGCACGGGTCGGACGGGTTTTCGCGGGTCACGATGTTTTTGTTCACCCCTAACTAGAAGCCACCCACCTCATCCACCACCCACAAATCTGGAATGAAACATTAATTTTTAAAACATAAATAAAGAAAAAGAAAAAGACTTTGTCTTTTCCAACTTTCACCGACCATGACCGCCGATGTTTCGAGGTGCAAACTACACCGCCTGCCACCGCTCTCACTTCGCACAACACCGCTCCCACCCACTAGATCGCGACCTTTGCTCTTCTCTCGTAATAAACCGACAACAAATTCTTTTAGGGATGACAATCCCACAATAATCAAAGGACACAAATTTACTCACGGTTCGAAACATTCCACTCAAAATTCAACCACAAATTTACTCATGAATGAAGAAAGAAAAGCCCCAAACCCATGGGGAGGGAGAGAGAGAGAGAGAGAGAGAGAGAGAGAGAGGGAGCAACGAAGAGGAGAGATGAATTGTGTTGAAAATTCGTGAATTATGACAGGGGTAATTTTGACATTTAATAGTGGATGCGGGTCACTGTTGCGGGCAGATTATGAATCAGAGGGGTGGAAGACTGACTGATAGGCTGCCTCAGTAGCGGGTCACCTGAATTTAACCGGTATTAGTTCATCCCAACCAAAGAAGAAAATAAATTTTACAAACTCAGATTAGTACCCTTATTAAGCCTTTATAAATGCAACCAAACGAGCCCCTAGTGTACTATATATAAATACATAGAAATATGTATATATATGTAGATAAAATGATAGATAGGATCTTTCTTATAATATGTTTAAGTGGTGTCGTCACGAAACAATGTGCCTACATGTAGAACTTGAAGAGATGTTAAAGGTATTCAAATTTTAAAGAAAAGGCATGAACAATTTTTATAGATAGCAAAAGCATGGGTAACTACACCCCAAATAGAGGTAAAAAACCAAAACCAAAAGAGAACAAGACCGGTGATTTTTATTTTTTATTTTTTTATTGGTAAACCAGTTTCAATTCATAAGAGGAACAAATTACAAAGAATCCATAACCTAAAAAATAATCAAGAGAAAGACCTACGACATAAGCATACAAAACCAACCCCAATCCTTAGGAAGAATCTCAATTGGTATAGGACCATCCCACAACATACTCTTTCTCCACTTTGCAATATTATCAGCAATGCAGTTTATATCTCTTGGAATAAAGGAGAGACTCTAGAATGGACATTCTATTAGGAAAGAAGATAATCCGGAATCCTTTTCCCCCGATTAAGGGATTCTAGTCAATCATTTCCTTACTTAGATAGAGGAAATCTTTCCTTATCTCTCACACTTGTAGTTGTATAAATATACTCTTGTATTCTCTTTACTAAATCAACTAATGAAATACCTATTCATTTAATTGTTTACATGGTATCAAGAGCCTCAAAAAGGTCATAAGATCAAACGATCCAACCTATCCCTCTCCTCATAATTTTCGGCCGCCCCTCTCTTCAATTTTTTTTTTCTTCTTCTTCTTCTTCTCTCACCCTTCGGCCGCCACCTTCATCATGTCACACGAGTCCACCGCCTCGTCCGGCCCCGTCTGTGACCAAAACCCCTCGTCCGACCTCCCAATCCGACCACAAGCCCCCACCACACTCATCCATGTCACTCAATCCCACCACTTTCCACTGAAACTCACCACCACCAATTATCTTTCATGGAGGCTACAAGTGGTCTCACAACTCAATGGCCTCAATCTACTAGGCTACCTCCAGGGCACGTTTCCATGCCCTCCCCCATCCAATATTGCGGGATACACCTTGTGGTTTCAACAAGACTCACTCCTTCTTGGAGCACTAGTCGGATCAATCTCGAATGACCTTCTTCCACTCATCCACAATGCTACCACCTCATCCGAAGCATGGGTTTGTCTCATGCACAACTTTTCATGACCCGACCGTACCCGTGTGATGGCGCTTAAGGACGCCCTCAACTCCACCACCATCAGCTCTCGCTCTGTCACGGCCTTTCTCACTGATATAAAGGCCAAAGTTGATGAAATCGCCATGCTTGATCGGCCTATCCACCCGGACGATGTCACCCTTTATGTCCTAAACGGACTCGGAGCAGCATACATGGACATCGCCACATCGATCCGCCTACGTGAGAAGCCTCTCACCTTTGCTGAGCTTCACATTGCTCTCGTCTCTCATGAGGCATACATCAAGCGCTTGGATCAGGACACGCACCACCTCGTTGCCACCGCCAACACAACCCACCACCACCCCAATCTGCACGGATCCGCCTCCTACCACCCCAACCGCGCGTCGCAGCCCCGCGGCCATGGTCGTGGCTTCCATCACTCCCGTGGCCGCGCTCCTCGCGGTCGCAACCAAGGTACCCCTAATTATGTGTCAAGTCAATTTAATACTCATGCTTCTAACGTCCAACGTCAGATCTGTGGTCGCCATGGTCACACCGCCCTTCGGTGTTATCAACTTGGATCCGTCACACCCACCGCCAATACCGCACGCACCACCCCACCACCGACCCAACACCGCTATGGCAATGGCGGTTGGCTTGTTGATTCTGGAGCATCTCACAGCATCACTCTGGATCTCAACGCCTTGAACTACCACTGGGAATATGATGGCACGGACGAGGTTCACATAGCTGATGGACATGGTATGGAAATAACACATGTTGGTTCCTCTGAATTAAAATTTCATCCACGCACGTTTACTTTATCTAATGTTTTGAGGGTCCCATCATCTCAGCATAATCTTTTATCTATGCATCAATTTACGAAAGAAAATAATGTGTTTATGGAATTCTTTCATGATTATTTTGTCATTAAAGATCAACCGTCGGGGGATTTGTTGGCAAAAGGACTCTGCAGTGATGGTGTGTATCACATTCGGCCTCCTTCTTACTATATGAAGTCGGCTGCTCGTTTAGCTACCTTGGGGGTTCGTACAACATATCATACTTAGCACTCTCGTCTTGGTCATCCGGCCTCCAAGACTAGTTCGTCTTTATTTTCAGCTTTTAATTTACCTATGGACACTAAATCCTCTGCGCAGGACTTGTTTTGTGAGTCTTGCCATATTAGCAAGTCTCACCGTTTACCATTTGTGGACTCTTCATTTACTGCGTTACATCCTTTGCACTTTGTTTTTGCGGACGTTTGGGGCCCCACAGTGACCTCACATGATGGTTTTCGTTACTATGTTATATCTGTGGATCTCTATACTCGTTATTGTTGGTTTTTTCCACTAGTTACCAAATCCCAGGTGTATGAGATTTTTATCCACTTCAAGCCCTTGGTGGAAAAACAGTTTTCTCAAGATATAAAGAACTTTTATAGTGACAATGGCGGTGAATTTCTGGCACTAAAATCATTTTTTGCAAAATCGGGCATTAGCTGGTTAACAACTGCTCCTCATACGCCGCAACAAAATGGGATTTTTGAGCGACGTCATCGTCATATAGTTGAAACGGGACGGGCCCTATTGCATCATGCCAAACTGCTCTCTATCTTTTGGTCCTTTGCATTCCAAACGGCGGTCTACCTCATCAATCGCATGCCTTGTTCTGCAATCGCCAACACTTCACCGTTTCATAAATTATTTGGGACGTCTCCCAATTAACTCAAGTTGCGTGTTTTCGGCTGTCTCTGCTATCCTTGGCTACGCCCTTATGAATCAGGCAAACTCACTTTTCAGTCTCGCCCGTGCATACACTGTCTCCGCTGCTCTCAAAGTTCCCCAATGGCGTGATGCCATGTCCCTGGAAATTAATGCCCTCCTTCAACACGGGACTTAGGATCTGGTTCCCTCTCATCAGGCCTCCAACATCGTTGGTTGCAAATGGGTCTTCTGAATCAAACGAAATCCAGATGGCTCAATTAACAAATATAAGGCTCGCCTCGTCGCTAAGGGCTTTCACCAACGGCCCGACATTGACTATACTGAAACATTCAGCCCGATGGTTAAACCCGTCACTATCCGCCTCATTCTCTCTTTTGCTGTCATAAACTCCTGGCCCATTCGACAACTTGATGTCAGCAACGCCTTTCTTCACGGTGATCTCACTGAAGAAGTTTTCATGGAGCAACCTCCCGGTTTCATTGACAACTCTCGGCCTTCTCATGTATGTCGCCTTCGAAAGTCCATCTACGGGCTCAAACAAGCCCCTCGTGCTTGGTTTCAGACTCTTCGTGACACACTACTGCAACTTGGCTTTCTTCAGTCCAAATCCGATGTCTCCCTATTTATCTTCCGCCGCGGCTCCACCGTCCTCTTTCTCTTGGTATATGTCGATGACATTATCTTCACCGGCACGGACCCCGCTCTTATCTCATCACTCATTCGCCATCTTCACTCATCCTTTGCCCTCAAGGACCTTGGTTCTCTCTCTTATTTTCTGGGCGTTGAGGCACTACCCTGTCGGGAGGGTCTTCTTCTCACTCAGCATCCTTCACCGTCATCACATGGAAGGAGCCAAATCTGTCTCCACTCCTATGGCCTCCAATGCTGCCTCGACCTTCCGAGAATCCTCTCCTGCCTGTGATCCGAGTCTGTACCGTCAAGCCATTGATGAACTTCAGTACCTTGCTCTCACGCGACCGGATATAGCCTTTCCCGTAAATCGCCTTGCTCAATTTGCATCTAAACCCACCGAGGTGCACTGGGCATGGGTTAAGCGGATACTAAGGTATCTTAAGGGCACTATCACTCACGGCCTTCTTCTACGCCATGACTCACCTCTCACTCTCCGTGGTTATTCTGATGCGGACTGGGCCGGTGACCCTCTTGACCGTTCTTCCACCACGGCCTTCATTATTTTTCTCGGCAACATCCCGATCTCTTGGAGCTCACGCAAGCAACGGGCCATTGCTCGCTCTTCGACGGAAGCCGAATATCGGGCTCTCGCCACTACTACCTCGGAGGTTCGCTGGATTCAAAATCTTATGTCCGAGCTTCACGTCTCACCCCCTCACCTCCGACCATCTACTGCGACAACATTGGTGCCACCCATCTCTCTCTCCATCCGGTCCTCCACTCACGGATGAAGCACATTGCCATCGACATTCATTTTGTCTGCGATGTCGTCTCAAAAGGACTACTTCATGTGTCCCACATCAGCACCCATGATCAACTTGCCGACATCCTCACCAAGGCACTCCATCGGACGCGGTTCGTCTCCTTACGTTCCAAAATTGCCTTAGCCGATGGAACGACAATTTTGAGGGGGCGTATTAGGAAAGAAGATAATCCGGAATCCTCTTCCCCCGATTAAGGGATTCTAGTCAATCATTTCCTTACTTAGATAGATGAAATCTTTCCTTATCTCTCACACTTGTAGTTGTATAAATATACTCTTGTATTCTCTTTACTAAATCAACTAATGAAATACCTATTCATTTAATTGTTTACACATTCTTCTAACAATTTTCGAGCAGTTATAATGTCCTCTTTTGCTATCCTATTTGGGGAGCACTCCAGGTTAGTGATTTGATGAACCACCTCCTTAGCATCTAACTCAATCAACACTTACTCTTTCACAAGAGAGGTGAATTAGATGCAAGAATAATTTTTTTTCCCACAATTTTTTAAACAGAAAATAAATGACCTACATTGGTAAATAAAACTGAGTTGTCAACTATTTTGATACAGAAAAGAAAGTATTTCCAAGTATATGTTTTCGTTTAACATTGGAATAGCGCGGATAATTTGTCTTAAAAATCTAATTTAGTTCCAACAACATTATAATGTCAATACCCCTACCCCCACCATACTTAAGGATTAAAATTTCGCGTACTTTCACGTACATGGCGCACAATTGTAATATTAGATGACTTAAATATTATCACTTAAAGAACTTCAAAACTGAATTTTGTTCCAACTAATTACATTGTAACGCAGAGATACAGTTCCAAATTCATGTAAGTACTAAAATGGCGCGTAATGTCAAGTACATGGACCCACACGTGTATATGATCGAAACAACACTTGTTTACTAAAAATGAGTCCTCAACTTCTTATACAGTAGAGAGAGGGAGAGGCATAGAGATTATATTTTATCAGTTTCCAGTAAACCTTTATTTCAGGCTTTAAGCCCATTAAGTTTTAAATTGGGCCAGAGCCACCCAACCTAAACTCTCTTTGTTAACTCGAGTCCAGTATTTCGTTTACAAGAGCAAATTAATAAATATTATTGATTAATGTTGAAGCATGAGATCGTTGACTATTAATTAGGAACCAAATAGGGTTGCATATGCCAACCTAATGACTTCTTCTCTTCTTATATATCGTGGCACTTTTTATTTTTCCCTTTCATAATAGAAGTAACTGTAAGTTATAAGATTAGGATCATGTACCAAATACAAGTTCTCAACACTAGTGTTAACTTTCCAGTGTTGATCCAACACTCGTGCACACATTGTTATCCTAACACCAATTGAAAGAATGTAAGTACAACATAAAAGAACACAATATATGTACACTTTAAAGCATAATCGGTCAAATCTCAATGCAAAATTTTCACTGTGATTACTAATGAGTGTCTGAAACATTCATTATTAGACTTTATTATCACGACTTCAATAGAGAATTCTTTAAGTAATTAGTCTATTTCAGTTCGTTTCCATGTATTTTAGGTTTAACAGTCTCTTGATGAAAACATGTCATTTAAGTGAAAAAACGAGTCAAAGTGGGAAGCATAGCATTTAAGGCTATAAAAAAAGAATTAGATGAAGATTTCAATGGATGAAACGACGAGTGATTCATGCAAGGAACGAAGGAGAAATAGTCAAAGTGCCAAAAGATACACAATGACGATAACAGAAATGAAGCCATTATTTCAAAGACCTGACAACTGTAGAGGAAAAGTTATTGGTTGTTCCATATACCATTGGAAAGCCATGGAGATCTTTAATGCAGAAAGCGGATCTAAATTTCAACATCTAGAGAAACAATTATAGCAAAAATTGTGATGCAGCGCAAAACAGAACAGTACCAGCGTGACAAGAGAGCGCTACTTGTGGCGCGACTCGGGCTGGGGAGGCAGTGCGCAATACGACTAGCACCCACACACAATGCGAGTTACATTGAAATGCCTCCCAAACCTTAATTTAAGCACACCACCACTTATAACTATAAATAACACAAGAGCCACAAGGTTTTCATTATCTCAAGCCATCTCAAGCCATTCTACACACTCTAAAAACATCCTACGCCGCTGCCATCATATCCAAAACATCATCACACATCCATTCATCTATAAAGATCATTAATTTGGTTCATAGTTATTAGAATAAGGCGATTCAAGCCAAGATCATGTAAGCAAAAGCAAATCAATGTAGATTGAAAACAAAGACGCCAAATCCCTCCGGGATTCGAGATTGAGAGTTTATCTTTTCTTTACTCTTCTACTTTGATGTTCTCTTTTGTTTGTGTTGTTGAACTTGCATTGTTAGTAAGTAATCTTATCCGTATTTGGAGAATAAAGTAATGATTATTTATGCAGAAAGAACCTTTAGTTATGATTTCATATTGATATTTTGTGTTAAGATGCAATTCGTTTGTTATGCTACATATTTGATTTATACACTAGAAGTAGGCTTACGCAACTCGTGGATAAGAAAGATCACCAAACTATATATATTTGATTATTCAATATAGTTAACACTTGAGAAGGTTGTGTTGATTACCAAACTTTACTTGTTATAGATTTATGACCTAACAGACTAGATCCTAACAGAGGCGAGGGAATTTTAGCCGCGATTAAGAGCAAGATTAGAAATCTAGTAATTCATTGTACATATATAAGCTTAGCATGATGAAACTAACTAACGAAAATTAGAGGCTTGTCGATGAATCACATAATGAACAACTATGAAACTAATCTTCAAATACACTTCATCCATTTGATATATCCTTGCTATTTAATTACTTAGTAATTATAACCAAAACCTTATTAGATAATATAGATCTACTTAGATATTTAATTGTTCTTTATTATCCGTTTCATTGTGTTTATTAACTGAACATTATAATTTCATACTCTCTGTGGGATTCGATACTTGGACTGTAATATACTCTCTATTTTATTATTACTTGACCGTGCACTTGCAATCATGTATACGCAGCATATTCATTGAATACATCTTACAAACTAGCAAGCCTGCCATGCATTAACTGTAATAAGTTCATAAAACAGTCATTCAAATAGTCTATGAATAATCTAAGAACACCTTTGCTACAAACCAATCGAATGGTCAAATTCCCTTTCTTTCGATCCAGCTTCTCAGTTTTTACTACCAAAGTGGACTTAATCATCATCTAAATAAAAATCGAAAGAGCAAGACTCAAGACACTCGAAAAAGCCATCTTTATATAGAGCACAACTTCCTCTTTAAATTATGGAAAGTTCTTAATTATGGAAACTTCTCTTTGAATGGAAACTTCTTTTGAAGGAAATAGACCCATCCTTGAAGTCTTCAGACCTGGAGCACTATAACTACCAAGTACAATCGTGGAACTAAGCCAGTAAGCGAATAAAGAAAAAATATGAATTATGGCAGTAAAATCCAAAAGTATAGAACCAGAATGTTATACTCAGTGTTAACTCAACACCGCACCACTCATTGGGTTCAACACTTAGTCTAACATCTGCCTTTACCAAAATCTTCTTTAGGATGTGTTTCATCGTATGATACACTAATTTGTTGATTCATGTGTTTAAATAAACTTCAGTAAGCACAGTAGCCTTACAATTACTGTAAACTATTTCTTTATCGAATGTTCAAATAACACATTAGTTTCAAAATAATTACTAAAGCTAGCGTTACACAACAATATCATAAGAGATTATAAGTAAGAGAAACAACAAATTATTGTCAATCTAATTGGTTGGCCAGTTTAACTACTTCTAAGTGTGTGTGAATCTTCATTGTGTTTAAGGAGTCTAATTATAACTATAAATAATATGAGTCATCGATGTCGATTTACAGTATTTCTAGAGCTATGTTGCGTATTTTCACATGTCATTATTTAGTAATACACACTTTCGCAAGTATACGAGTCACGTAATATAGAATAAAAAGTAAGATTATGTCTCAAGTATCCTATCCCACGAGGACTGTATGAATCAATCTCGCTCCTTCTATTCTATACTCAGTTTGTTACTAAACAAGATTTGGATATTGTATGTTGAAAGTTCAATTAACTAAACTAAATTAATAGATTGAATTGAATTGGAGATTGGTTGAATAATACTATTACTAAATTATAAGATGCATGGATGTTTAGAGCGTCAAGTTTCATCAGATTTACCTTTTGTTTTCACATGCTTTTGATTAAGATTTTGATCTACGTGTTCATAGCTTCTTTCAATGCCACAAGAGGTCATGTGGCGACATTAGGAACCTCCCATATACTCCTAGGTTTAACTATCCCACAAAACGTATTAGGAGGATACACTAGTGACCTCCCATAACTTATAAGCATTCATATATTGGCCAGACACACAAAAGCATTGAGATCAAAATAGATGAATAAACACATAAATGAAAATGTCTGAATCAAATATAAGTAATCACATAGGGTCGTCAATCCAATTATGCCATAACTCTAAATATAACAAATTAACTACTCATGATTGCAGTTCAATATCACAAATAGAAAAAACATTGTGAAGAAATAGTAAAATAAAGAAAAACTCCCAGTCGTTGTCGCTTTTCTCGTTTTACTCGATCTCTAACTTGAATCCTTGCTAACGATCTCAATTTTCTTGATTGTTGTTGTGCCCTAATGATTGCTAATGAACACTGGTGTGTATTGGTGTCGATATTGTGAGCTGGTGGTTGTTGGTGCACTGAATCACGTCGCCCAAATGATATTTATGGGCAAAAGTAGTTGATGGACCAAAATCATAGTTTTTGTACGTTTATGGGCCGTCCCGTGCGATCTAGGTTGTGTCGCACTGCTGGTTCTACGGGTCACGCTACTCTCGATTTGTTTTCTGCATCGTGAAGGAAAAGTAGCGCGAGTCGCATTGGTGTCGTGCGACTGACATGGTGCACTGCTCTTTTCCACTATGCGCAGCTTCACGGATTTGGCTATAACCTCTTCTCTAGATGTCGAAATCTAGATCCGCTTATTGTGTTGAATAGTGACTTCAGTGGCTTTCCAATGGCTTCATGTGATTTTGTCAACACATATTTAAATCAATGGCTTCATTTGTATTCTCCTCATTGCAAAGTTGTGTCGTGAAGCCATGTTTCCAATAACATTCATTTTAGGCGCTTTTAGCTTCGTTTCGTCTTAAGTCACCAATATCCTAAAAAAACACAAAACAATACTAACACCAATAAATATACACCAATACTTATACAAAAGCCTAAGAAATAAGTACTTAAATCACTCTAAATAAACGCTCATCAAATATCCCCACACTTAGATCGTTACTGGTCCTCGAGTAACACAAAACTAAAATACTCACTCAATTTAAATTAGAACTCAAGTCATCACATGTAAACACTTATGCATATGTATAGTTATTCTCAGAATGCAACATATGGTCAAAATAAGAGATGAACATTGTACATCAAGTTTAATAAAGTCATTGTCATGCAAAACTTGATCACGCTACGTGGTGTGCTCATGTATACAAAAGTATAGAATACAAGACTTTCATAAAGAATCGACAAACTCACATAATTTCAGATATAGTTAATTCCCCATTGCTTTCTAATTTTCTCACTTTGTGAACTTTTAATGTTGAGGATATTTAGGGTTTTTTAGCTTGTAATGTTAGGCTCGGGTATGGGCTACAGGAGAAAAAGACATTTATGAGTTCTAGAGATGCATGTATTAAATCAACTCATTTTTTCTTTTTCCTCATTTGTTTGTAATTTTTATTGGCCATACATTTTAGACTCTTTTGCATGTTTTTCTTGCGTTTTCATTTGCGCAAGTATCAACCTACCCTATACTTCATTGTCTTAGAGACGCTCCCCAACACTTTTGTGTAGGGAGTTATTAAATGCTCTATGTTATATTCATCCTCATTTAGATTTTCAGTCCTTTTCATTTTTCTTCTTAAGCTCATGCTTTTTGTTTTTATATTCCTTCCTTATCCCTCATTTCTTTTCTTTTAGATTTAATACACCCATCTCTAGAAAAATGTGGGATATCTCAAATGGTAGGTAGATGTGGGTAAATAACTAAAAGACTTACATAGAAAATGCGTTAGTTGGGTTATGGGGATTATTTTATTTGTAAAGGGTTTTAGGCCTGAAAGGCTCAAAGGTGATAAAAAAGATGGCCTATTTTATTTTCTCAACAATCCGAATTCACACTTCCTTTGAATAACAATACAGTAAATTACTTGAGATTCATAATTTCTATGCAATTCTTAATTTTTCCATAAATTCAATACAATTATCTCAATATTTTCTACCTATGCCCATCGTGAATGGTGTATATGAAATAAAACATGCTTTTGATAATTTTACGTAAGATGTACTCACTTCACGCACGTATACTTTTACATCTCAAATTTGTACGATATTATGCATATATCATCATTGATCCCTACTTATTCATGCTTCGATGCTTCAAAATTGAATCTGATGAATCAATCATAATAAAAATGACTAGACTCTAAAAACATGATAAATATATTGCATAGATAACAAAAGACGTAACTTGCCCACCCCAACACCGAATCAGATGATGCCTTCATCGACAAAATATATAATTCAAAGCATTGATAAGAGTACTACCCTGATCAAGCAACAAGCCCATAGGGCGCTCATTGAACTGTTTGTGTCAGTGCTTTCTTCATTTGTATCTTTCTTGTAATGTGCCACAATTCCATTCATTGATGGTTGTTGGTATTCTGAAGCTTTTACTTGACCTCTTTCAATTCGTTCACTAGCATTGCATTGATATGCCTTTTGTTGATGCTAGTGATAGTCTGCATGCTCTCCTTTCCGTGGCTAGATCAATGGTGTAGTAACTTCCAGATTCCATGTTCTTCTACAAAGAACAAAAAAAAAACATTTTTACAAAAATATAATTAATTGAGAACAGAACAATAGAAAAGTGTTATGAATTCTAAGAAAAGTGAGAATTATCTATATGTGATTATAATTCAACAAGTATATATAAAGAGTTCTTAATAAAATTTGGTAATTTTTCATAAGTTGCAACTCTTCCATATTAACTGTAATCACACCAGGAATAATTCATATGCATCAATAAAATTTAATCATAAGAGAAGTGCAAGTAATGCATGAAAGGTAAGGGATAGAGATTGCTCAACCAATTTCTGCAGATATTCTGATTTTGCAAGTGTCTTCTTTCCATCCGCAATGAGACACTTGATTTACCAGAAACGGGGGATGCGCGATATGTCATGTCACGCAGCTATGTCACGCCGGTGCTGCGTACAGGTTTCAAATGTTGTGCTGCTTGCACGACTCACTACAAAAGGTGTGCGACGAACTTTCAAAGTTGCACTACTTGCACTGCTTACTGGAAAAGCTGCATGAAGACCATCAAACGCGGCGCTGCCCGTGCTGCTTTCTGGAAAAGATGCACGATATGCACAAAAAGTGACGCGACTAACACTATTCGCATTCTTCTTCAAATCAACATCTTCAACTACCACTATTTGCATAAGAACTCTCTTTCTTCTCGTCTTTCGATGAAATGGTTCATAAATTCCATGAAGAAGCCTTTTAGGATCAAAGGTGTGAATTCAACATATGTGGTTGTCTACTTTTTCTTCACCTTCCTATGAGGTGGCTCTCCACTCCCAAATCTCAATTCTTCTAATGTCAAACTTTTAACTTCAACATATTGGATAGTATAGATGTCCATTAAATGATTCTCCAATACAAACTCTTCAATTGTAGGCTCATAATCAAGGAGCCATTCAGTGTTTGGATCCACGATCATATTCTTCCTCACTGGCATATCCTTCAATGCGACGACATCTCCAATAGGTAGGAGTGGTTTAGCTTTTGCATGTTCAACACCGCTGAATTCCAAGTACAAATTAGTCTTCTCACCATAAGTCTTGAGTTTGGACTACTCACTTGTATCTCCACTACCTTTTCTTCTACATGAATTATGGGTACTAGCTCAAGCTCCGTCTCTACTTTTATAGGGATGGCGTGTGGTTATGTCTCTTGAATCTCCCCTATGTCAATTTGAGGTGCTTTATGATCAATCTTTAATGATTTATCTTCTTCTATTGACACTTCTTTGCTCACCTTGGTTTCAACAATGGGAGGTGTATCTTCTTAGTCGTCTTCTTCAAAAGGAGGTAAGACACATCGGGCTTTGACCATGAGCTCCTAGTCGTCTGGATTGAGAATACTTTCCCACCTACCAACCATTTTATGATACCATTCGATTTCCTCCAAACATTGCTCTTTTGTGCCTGAGAATGTGTTAACTCTTCCAATGGTTGAAAATACTACTACACAAGTACATATGTATTCCATTAATGAGTCATCATTGTTGGATGCACCTTGATCAACTTTAGAATTTTCGATTATCAGCTTTACTGTCTTCATCATTGACTTCATTAGGAATTTATGGGTCTTTGCAATCGGCCAGTTCTTTGGGTGGTTCCTTTTCTATGATGGTTGGAACTTCACATTGTGGCTTTGAAGTGATACGTGGAGTTGGTACCATCATGCGAATATCGTCCCACTTGAGAACACATTTTACCTTTATACAATTTGCCAAAAAGGTCTCCCAATGTTCATAGCATTTATTGAACGAGCCCGAGGAAATTGCCAAGTCACGGTAATAACATGTTTAATGAGGTTCTGAGTCCTCTTCATCGCACGCCAATCCCTCAGACGTTTCTGCAACCATGGTACCTACATACAATTGACAACTAAAAAACAAACACCAAAATTGAACAAAATAACAGAAACTAATAACGACTGATTGCCTAGTCCCAAGTATACGAGTCAATTAATTTAAAATAGAAAGTAAGATTGCGTCAGAAGTATCGCATCCCACGAGGAGTGTATGAATCAATCTCGTTCCTTCTATTCTATTCTCAATTGGTTACTAAACATTATTTGGATGTTGTAGGTTGGAAGTTCAATTAACTAAACTAAACTAATAGATTAAATTGAATTGAATGATTGGTTGAATAATATTATAACTAAATCAGATGATGAATGGATGTTTAGAGCGTCAAGTTTCGTTGGATTCCCTTATGTTCATTCACATGCTTTTGATTAAAGTTTTGATCTACGTGTTCATGGATTCTTTCGTTGCCACAAGAGAACATGGGGTGACGTTTGTAATCTCCCATATACTCCAAGTTTAACTATCACACAAAACGTATTATGAGGCATGTTAGTGATATCATATAACTTCTAATCATTCATATATTGGCCAGATACACAAAAGCATTGAGATCAAGATAGATGAAAAAACACATAAACAAAAAGGTCTTAATCAAAACACAAGAAAATTCATAGGGTCGTCAATCCAATTACACCATAACTCTAAACATAACAAGTCATCTACTCATGATTGCAAGTTTAATATCACAAATAGAAAGAACATCGTAAGAAAATATTAAAATAAAGATAAACCCCAAATCTTTGTCACCTTGCTACTTTCTACTCGATTTATAACTTGAACCATTGCCAACGATCTCAATTCCCTCGATTGATGCTATGTGCTGATGGTTGCTAATGAACACTGGTTTGTATTGGTGTCATGATTGTGAGCTAGTGGTTGTTAGTGCCATGGATCACGTAGTCCTGATGATATTTATAGGCAAAAATAGTTACTGGGTCAAAATCAAGGTTTTTGTACGTTTCTAGGCCGTGTCGTGCGATTCGGGTCTTGTCGTGTTGTTTTTGTTAATCGTAGAAAATAAATACGGGATTAAAGAAAATATTAGTCCTAAATATGGGAATTAATATACGGACAATACTATTGTTACGAGTACTTCCGATGAGATGTAACCACCTCCCACGAGGAGGCCCTGGGAGAGTTACAAATATGCATGGTCACTGACCTAAAAGCAATATAAATACCCGAGGAGACACAAAGCGTCCCATGGAAAGTCAATGATGAATAAAGAAAAGATATCCACGTGGCATCATAAAAACAACAAACGCCCGATGAATCCATGTGACTCGGAGATCCATCAAATGCACCACGAGGGACCACAAAGGACCCCGAGTCCCATAAACTAACGAGAACACTTCTTTGTTGAAAACTCCGCAACAGGAAACGCCCTCGGAACATCACTCCTGAAATCAAATCTCAGAGCAAAAATGGATCCCAACACAAAAGTCATCAGAAAACCATTACGAGAACTCGAACAAGAAAAAACCACTCCACGAAGGCTAAGTCAAGCCCTCGGAGATCATGTCAACTCCTCGAAGATCAAGTTAAAGCCCTCGGAGGTCAAGACAAATCCTCGGAAACCACGCCAAACCACCCGGATACCAAATCAAAGACGAAAACACCCCTCAGAAGCTAGCATTCCAAAAAACCGGTCCCTCGAAGATCCCGGAGCTATCAGAAGATAAAAGATCAGCATAGTCAGCATCTAGTAGATCAAGAATATAGCTTATCTTATCTTTTTACACATTTACACATATTGCAACACCTGTACTTACTAAAACACATGCACAGCGACACCTGTCCTTCATAAACTCTATGTAAAGGGAGGTGATCAATTGAAGAAAAATAACTTGAAGAACTTGAAACAAAAAAAGGCACAAAAGGAGTGAAATTCAGTGAATAAAAGAAGAAATATTCGCGTATCTTCATTATCCTTACACAATCAATGCTTCTTGAACCTCGAGTAAAGCGTTCCAACCCCTCAATTACTCCGTTAATTAGGTTATAATATCCAACCTGTTAACAGTTTTGATCGTACTACTCTCTGTTTGTTGTCTGCTTCGTTAAGGAAAAGTAACGCGAGTAGCTGTGGTGTCGCGCGACTTGACATGTCGCTCTACTCTGGTCGCGTTTCTCTTTTCTGCTCTGCGCGGCTTTACAATTTTGGCTATAACTTATTCTCTGGATGTCAGAATTTACATCCGCTTGTTGCGTTGGAACACTAATTTTTGTGGATTTTCAGTGGTATGTAGCACAACCTCTAATTGTTCCGGTGACATTGTTAACAATTATTTGAATCAATTGCTTCATTTGAATTCTCCTCATTGCAAAGTTGTGTCGTGACGCTATGTTTCCAAAAATATCCATTTTAGGCGCTTTTAGCTTCGTTTTGTCTTAACTCACTAAAATCTTAAAAAAAACACATAACAATACTAACACCAATAAATATGCACCAATACTCATACAAAAGCATACAAAATAATCACTTCAATCACGCTAAATTATCGCTCATCATGCTATAATTTAAACATCCACATGTTTCTCGACAAAGACTAAATCGGTCATGCATCTTTTCAACCATAGAGACTGATGAGAAGAAACATTTGTTCAAATATGTCGCAACTTCATTCTTTATTAGTTTTTTATTTGTTTTAATAAGCTCTTCATTTGTAGGCTTTGCTAGTTGAGTAAAATAATCTATTTCAACACGTTTTCTTTTTATTAGTAATTCTCTATTAATGGTTAGCAAGCCTTGGTTTTATTTAAACATCATGTATAACCTGTTCTATGCACTGAACATTATATCAAAGAAATAAGTCTTTGAGCTCCGTTATATTTTTATATTCCTTCTACTTCTTTGTATGATTTCTTCTTTTATTTGTCTCATGGTATCATACCCTCGTCGAGGCTATCCTTATTTCTTCTAGTCATCAAGTTACTAAAAAACTTATTGGAGAAGAATAAAAAGATGTTTAGAGGAAGGTGAGTCATACATAATAGAGTTATCATTTGGAGGAAATAATGTCAACACAAAATATGGTGTTGAAAAGTTTTTTGGAACAAACTACAAGAATTGTGTTAACCATAAAAATAAATAAAAGGGAAAGAAGAAGGTTAGTCCTCATCGGGAAATTAGTAAATGGACAATACAGGTGTCACGAGTACGTCCGATGAGATGTACCCACTCCTAATAAGGAGATCCCCTCGGATGTTGCCTTCCCTCGGTCACTGACATAAGGAGGCAAGGAGAAGCACACGAGAAGGAACATAAGCGTCCCTTGGAAAGTCAAATGGTGAGTAAAAGGCAGATATCAACGCGGCATCGGAAAAAGAGTAAACCCCGATGGATCCGCACGACTCCGATATCCACCAATGCGCCAAGAGGGACCACAACGGACCCCGAGTCTCACGAACTTACAAGAAAACTTCCTTGCTGAACACTCCTCAAAATGATTAACCCTCGGACCATCACCCGAGGACCTATTCCCAGAGAAAAACCAGGGAAAAAATAACAGAGCACCTAAGCAATATATTCCGAGGACTTGGGCAAGAAGATACCGTCTCAAACAGAGTAAATCAAGCCCTCGGAGATCAAATTATGCCCTCGGAGAGTACATTACGCCCTCGGAGATCACATTACGCCATCGGAAATCACATTGCACCATCAGAAATCGCATTACGCCCTCGGAGATCACTCCAGATCATTGAAGAATGGACCCGAGTCCAAACAAGAGAAATACAACCCCTCGGAAGGCATATACGACAGCCCCTACCCTGAATACACTTGTGTTAAAGCATAATACTCCTGTATGAGCATCTTAATAATGTATCAACAAAAGAATAGCCCATCGGAAGTGTAACGCCCCCAAAACAACCATTCATCGAGATCATCGGAGCTATCGGAAGACCTAAAAGTTGATCTAGTCAGCGTCTAGTAGATTAAGAGATAAACCTTATCCTAATTTTTACACCTGTATCAATGTAACGACACCTGTCTTTACTAAAGCACATGCATAATGACACCTGCCCTTACCAAAGTCTATATAAAGGGAGGTGATCAATAGAAGAAGCTTAACTCAGCTAAACTGACCACAAGCACAAAAAGAGAAAATGAGGAAAAGTTCAGTGAATTAAGGAAGGGAATATTCTTGTATCTCTTGTTATTTTCAAATCATCTCCAATTATGATTGTTTATGAATCACGGACAGGGCGTTCCATCCCAATATAAATATCTTCCGTTAAATAGGGAATAATTCCAAACCCGTTAACAAAGTGGCGCCGTCTGTGGGAACGCCATAATATCTGTCCTCGAGAGAATTCAATAAACATCGACTAGGATGGATGATCTCTTCGAAAGTGAAAACCTTCCAATTCATTACAACGACTCGGAAGACACTCTGTCCAATTATGAATCAGGTACGAGAGATTTTATTAATATTCCCCGATCTGTTTATGAAAGACTTGTAGATACTACATGGGCACCCCGGAGGGGGGAACATCTCGGAAACATGTCCTCTATATCCTCCGAGGACAAAAATTTCCCTTCGGAGAGAGATACAACCCAGGCGGTGCGGAACCCAAACTCAATCCCTTGGCATCAGGAACCCCGACAAATGCCCCGAAGGTATGCTTATCCTGAAAGGACCCCAGAGAGGGGTCGGGGGGAAATTTCCCACCCCTCGGAATATCGGGGAGATGTTGAACACTCCTTATGGGGAATGATGGATGACTTACGAAAAGAATTGGGTGATCTCAAGAAAACCATGGCCCCTGAGGAGGATCCCACATTCAAGATCTCTCCTTTCATTTCCGAAATTGTTTTAGCCTCTATCCCCCCGGGGATGCGACCCATCAATATCCCGCTATATACCGAAGAAGCTGATGGGAGGGATCCGCAGGACCATATCCATCAATATCTGGTTGGAATGGACCTATCTTCCGCCCCTGACCATGTGTTATGCCGCTTGTTTCCTGTTCCCCTCGGAGGACGGGCTCAGGCGTGGTTCACTCACCTTCCACCTAGTTCCATTACGAGCATTGACCGATTAGCTCATTTGTTTGTACGACAGTTTGCTTGTCATCGAAGTTACCCCAAGTCCACCACACATCTTTTCACTATTAAACAGAAAAAGGATGAACCCCTACGAGGGTATATAAAGCGCTTCACGGACGAAGCCCTAGATGTTCCTAACATTAGCCCTACCATCATGGCGGACATATTAACTCAAGGACTTCGAACGGGGGATTTCTTCAGATACCTTATGGGCAATCGTGTCACGGACATGAATGAACTTATGCAAAAAGCGGAAGCTTATATTCTGATGGAAGAGGCGGAAGGAACAAAGAAGCAAATGGAGCAGGAGGATAACGAACACCTAGAACGCGCAGAGAGAGAAGCAAAAACTAAGGAAAAGGGTAAAGAAGGAAAACCCCCTCCGCGTAAAGACGAGGGCGGGGTGGTTAAGAAATTCCTCCGACCTGTGCCCTTACCTCCCATGACTATCACTCCCCCGGAAGTGCTCAATATAATGAGAGGCAGCAACGAGTTGCACTGGCCCGTACCAGTTAAATTTCCTAACAGAGATAAGAACACAGGGAAATATTGCAAATACCACAAAACATACGGACACACCACTGAAGAATGTACCACCCTTCGTAGAGAAGTACTTCGTCTCCTAGAAATAGGATACTTGAAGAATTATCTTAAGGAAAATAGTCTCGGGGAGCCCAAGACAAACGTATGGAAAAGGTCACGAAGAGAAGAAGAAGAAGAAGAGGAAAGGATGCCCAGTCGGAGGTCACGAGAAAGGACACCCTGTCGGAGGTCACGAGAAAGGACACCCTGTCGGAGGTCACGAGAAAGGACAATTGGATACCTACGACCCCAAGAGAGAACCAAAGACCGTCGACAAAACTCTCGAGAACGGACCATGGGGTATCGGAGTTTGCCTCCTCCACCTGACTCATATAAAAACAATCCCTGTCAGGGCGAACCATCAATATGATTGAAGGAGGTGAAATTTCAATGACGCCCCAAAGTAAAAAGAAGAAATACTTGAAAGAAGCCAGACGAGCAGAGCAAGGATTCCCAGTTTGCTCGGTCCAAGAGTCAAAGCTGCCTAACATAACCTTTGGACCCGAAGACCTTACAGGTATAATATACCCCCACGAAGACCCGTTAGTTATTTCAGCCGTTATCTATGGGTATGAAACCCAACGGATCCTTGTAGACACATGCAGTTCTGTGGACGTACTCTTTTTGCCTACTTATCTTGCTATGGGGTTGAAACAAGAAAAATTGGAAACCGCTGAAGTCCCCTTGGTAGGATTCTATGGGGAAACTTGTCATACCCTCGGAACTGTGACTCTTCTGATGTCATGGGGAAAGGGAGCTCTTCGGAGAACGGAGCCCATCAAATTCTGGGTAGTGGAGGCTTCTTCAAGGACATATAATGCCATTTGTGGGAGACCATCCATTCGAGCCTTTGAAGAAATCCCTTCCACCTTGCATCTTAAAGTGAAATTCCCCACTTCCTCGGGAATCGGAGAGGTTCGAGGAAGTCAATCTAAAGCCAGAGAATGTTGCATGAATGCCATCCCCTCGGAAGAAGACGAACCTTCCCTCAGAAACAATAAGAAGCGCAAGACCGAGGAAACACGAGTCCAATCTGTGGAAGAATTAAAGATGGTAGAATTGGTAGAAGGAAGCCCTGAGAAGGTGATCAAAATGGGTACCCACATGACATCAGCAATAGAGGCTCAATTGATTTCCCTCCTCAAGCAATTCCATCACCTCTTTGCATGGGAAGGAGGACCGCCTGGGAGAATCAGCAACAAGGTATGCCATCACTTTCTTAATGTGAAGCCCGGAGCTAAACCTGTCCAACAAAAGAAAAGAAAAATGGGACCCGAGCGTAATAAAATCATTCGCTCAGAAATACAACGCCTTCTCAACTTGAAGCAAATTCGGGAAGTTATCTATCCCAAATGGTAAGCTAATGTCGTATTAGTCCCCAAACATGGAGGGAGATGGCGGATGTGCGTTGACTTTACTAACCTCAATGAAGCGTGTCCAAAAGATTGTTATCCTTTACCGAGCATAGATCAGTTAGTTGATTCCATTGCTAGGTGTGCACTACTGTCAACCCTAGATGGAGACCAGGGATACAACCAAATCCCAATGGCGGCAGTGGATCAGGATAAAACTAGCTTCATTACGGATGCAGGCACATTCTGTTACCTAGTCATGCCCTTTGGGCTAAAAAACGCTGGGGCTACCTACCAAAGGTTAGTAAGTCTTATGGTCGCATGACTTATTGGAAAATCGGTGGAAGTTTATGTGGACGACACGGTAGTCAAAAGTAACACTACCGAGGAACATCCCGAAGACCTACGGAAAGCGTTGGTCATTATGGATAACTTTGGCATGAAAGTTAACCCTAGGAAATGCTCTTTTGGGATCCGAGGAGGAAATTTGTTGGGGTTTATGGTTACGGAGAAGAGAATAGAAGTAAATCCCGAGAAAGCGGAGGCCATCATGGGATTACCCACCCCAAAGACAGTGAAAGACGTTCAAAAGCTGACTGGTAGAATGGCCTCACTGAGTCGGTTCGTCTCCAAGTCAGCAGAAAAAAGGCTTCCCTTCTTTAAGATACTTCGAAATGTCAAGGAGTTTCAATGGACCCCCCAGTACGAGGAAGCCCTCGGAGAACTAAAAAGGTACATGTTGAAACCACCTTTGCTGGTAAAACCTTTACCTCAAGAAGAGTTATTTTTATACCTGTCGGTCGGAGAAGAGGCTATTAGCGCCGTTTTAGTCAAAGAACAAGATGGAGAACATCGTCCGGTATATTACGTCAGCAAAACCCTCCTCGGGGCCGAGACCAGGTATACCCTAACTGAAAAACTTGTCCTAGCATTAGTTACTATGGCCCGCAAGCTATGCCCCTACTTTCTTTCACACCCAATTACAGTCCTAACAAAGCATCCCCTAAGGACAATTCTTAATAAGCCTGAATCATCAGGGAGGTTAATAAAATGGGCCGTAGAACTCACCGAGTATGACATTTCTTACGCTCCGAGACCCTCCATCAAGGCACAAGTCCTGGCGGACTTTGTAATGGAACTCACGGGCATCGGATCCGAGGGGAAAGAACCATTGTGGTACGCTTATGTAGATGGGTCCTCAGTGAGCACGCACGGGGGCGGGGGGGGGGGGGGGCAAGAATAGTTTTTGTAAATCAAGAAGGGGAGGATGAAAGGCTTCATTTTGCAATCAGAATAGATTACCCCCTCTCTAACAATGAAGCTGAGTATGAAGCTCTTCTTATTGGTATGAGACTAGCAAATGAAGGAGGAATGAAGAAAATACTCCTCCATAGTGACTCTCAATTGATTGTCCAGCAAGTTAAAGGATCATATGAAGCAAAAGAAGAAAGAATGCAAGAGTACCTCCGAGTTGTCCGTCAAAGGTTCGAATGGTTCGAGGAATATGATATAGTTCAAATTCCCCGAAAAGAAAACCAGGAGGCGGACGCCTTATCCAAAATGGCCACTCAAACAGCCGCCATACACACTCGGAGGATTACTCTACTTCATGTCAACGAGTCTGAAAAAAGTGAAGGCAAAGAGGTAAATACCATCTCAGATCCCTCATCTAGCTGGGTGACTCCTATCAAGGCCTATTTACAGGATCCCGAGGGATACTCCTCGGACAAGAATATCCAGCGGATGATGTTCAGAAAAACCATTCGGTATTTCCTTAAAGATGGAATACTTTTCTGAAGGACGTACTCGTCCCCATGCTCGATGCCTTAATGAAGAAGAAGCCCAACTGGTTTTAGCAGAAACTCACGAGGGGATACACGGGAGTTATACTAGCGACGAAAGCATGGTCGGACGCTTGATTCGACAAGGCTACTATTGGCCCACGATGGCCAAAGACAGTAAAAGCCATGCCGAAAAGTGTAAACCGTGCCAAGCTTACGCCCTTCGGATTCATCAACCCGCGGCCCCGTGGGAACCCCATCTAACCCCTTGCCCGTTTTCCAAATGGGGCATTGATATACTTGGACCTTTCATTCCTGACTCTGGTCAAAAAAAATTTCTACTAGTAGTCGTTGACTACTTCACCAAATGGGTGGAAGTAGAACCCCTAGCTAGGATAACCGCATGTGCCGTTATCAACTTTCTTTGGAGAAGTATCATTTGTCGCTTTGGTGTCCCTCGGAGCCTGGTAAGTGATAATGGTCTGCAATTTACGGACCAAGGGTTACAAAAATTGTGCGATCATTGGGAAATAAAACACCGCTTTGCTTCGGTGGGATACCCTCAAGCAAACGGTCAAGTAGAAAGGACCAATAGAACCCTTTTGAAAAACATGAAAGCCCGACTCGATTGGCACAAAGCCAAGTGGGTTGAGGAAATACCCGGTATACTATGGGCCTATCGGACCACGCAAAATGCGGCTACAGGCGAAACTCCTTTCAGTATATCCTACGGATGTGGAGCTGTCCTGCCCTCGGAGGTCTCCATAGAAAGTTGGTGAGTCAAGGAATACGAGGAAGTAACCAACATCTCAAATCTAGACCTCGCCCTTGACCTGCTCGAAGAAAAGAGAACCCGAGTAGCCCTCCGACTGGAAGAGTACAAGACTCGAATGTCACGATACTACAATGCCAAGGTAAAGCCCCGAACTTTCAAGTTGGAGATCTAGTGATGAAACGGGTGGGGGATTCCAAGAATGTAGGCAAGCTTGATTCACGATGGGAAGGACCCTACAAGATAGTGGAAATTATGGGGCCAGCAACCTATCGTCTTGCCGATTTCGAGGGAGTAGTGCTTCGTAATACCTGGAATTCAATCAACCTTAGAAAGTATTATGCTTAATGTAACAGTCAGGCATGAATAAGAAAAGTTATTCATATACGAAGGGTTCTGTTACAAAAGAAAATAGAGTTGCTTGACAAAAGGATAACTCTACATATGAGTCATCTTAGCAACCCAACAAAAAAGCCCCTCGTATTATGAACTAAACTATATAATATCCCTCTACAAGTTAAGCCCCTCCTATAGGGCATTTTCCTTCTCGAATAAGTCATCGGCGCTGCTCCTCGGAAAGGGAAACTGGATCATCAACAAACACCATCGGAACTGAAGGATCCCTAATGGGTGAGAAAGGAAACTCCTCAAAAATCTGACGAATGTTAAGTTCCGGAATAAGCAAGCCTGGGGGAAACTCTGGCAAAGCTTGTACAGCATCTCGGCACAACCGATAGCCTATATGAATCAAATCACGCATCTCATCCTGGAGAGACTCACGAAGGCTAGATGGATCCACCACTTCAAACACCGATTGGACACGAGCCATAACCAACGCCACTGCCTGGGTGCGAGTTGCCCCTAGTATTTGTTGATTTAGGGCATCTCTTTCCTGCATGGCCTGCGTCAGTTGCTCTTCCGAGCACCGCATTTGGTCACGTAACTCCTCTATTCTCCTCTCTAAATTCACTACACGAGCTCTCTCGAGCACCAGTCGGCGTTCCAAGTCCCACGCTTTATCCCTCTCGGATTGTAACGCATTGTCGTGGATCTCCTGGGTGGACTCGTGAACTTCCTTCAATTGAGTTCTCTCCGCTTGAGCCTCTAAGAGACCTTGCTCTAACTCGTCCCGACGATGATATACCAAACCAGGATCAGAAGAAGAGCTTCCGTAAGATTCGAGGGCATCTAGTACCATATAAATCTGCTCAAGAACAAAGCAAGTTACATCAGATACTGGCGACATGTTAGTAGTAAATAAAATAGATAAAATAAATAAAACACCTCACACAGGACTTTACAAGCTAAGTCCTAGAGAACAGATACCGGAAGGGTTTTCATCAACCCGCAATCAGTCACATTCAATAAACCACTAAGAAAGTTTCGACAAAATCCCACCGCTGATCCGATAGGAGAAATATCCTGATTATCCCCGGGGGGAGAAGATCTCCCGAGGGAGGGATTCCCCTCGGGCGGCGGTGCGGGAACACGGTCAGGGACCCCTTCAAAGGGCTGCAAGTCCTCCGTATCGGGGGAGAGAAGATACTCCTCTAATACATTCACTACGGCAGAACCACGAGGAAAAGGTTGTGACACCACTAGAGTCATGTGAGAGTCCGTTTGGAAGGAAACCGCTATCGAATCCGACACTCCGAGAGGAAATATAAAGTTTACTAGGGGGGCTGCTATAGGCGATGCCTCCCGTCCCTCCTCCTCCGAAGAAATATCAACCATTACCTCATTTACGAGTGGATCAGAACCACCAACTTCCAGCAGTCCGAAACTACCATGCAATGCCCGCCCCAGAAAAACATCTTCAGAAGACCCGAGGGAAAATGCTTCCATCTCTGCGCCTATAAAAAACATCAGTGTGCAAACAGTCCGAGGACACTCAAAGAATTTACAAGTTGAACAGGTAAAGGGTGATCAGTAGAACTTACGGAAATAAAAGTTATTATGAAGAGGACGAGATGCTGGGGTACACCCCTCCACCCCCTCTTGTAAACCCGCTAAAATCAGGGCCTCGGGGAAATCCAGCAGCCTGGATATGTCATAGAAACCCGAAAAAAGTCCTGAGTGAAGCAATACCTCCCTCTCGTGACCTTGTGTTTCGGCGTTGGGAGCAATATATCCTAGACCCCATCGGATGGGCACCCCCCATGACCTGGCTGATTGACCTCTCGGACGGACAAAGAAAAATCTCCGCCTCCAATCCCCTCTACAAGAGTGGATACTGGATACACGAGTGAAGGTATTTTCCTTGTCCCGATAGTTCAGGCTAAAAAAGGGAGTCCCCTCTGAACAGGGTCGAAGGGCAAATATTGTTCCCACCCGATAAGGGGACATTGGAAGGTTTAAAAGCTCACAACGCAAGACATACCCCACTAAATGACTATATGAACTTGGGGTTAGTTGACTCGGACATACCTGCCAATACCGAAAGAGTATTTGGAAAAAAGGGTGGAAAAACATTCGTAACCCGCAACGCATTTGTTCGTTGTAGACAGTCAGATAACCCGAGGGAGGCGCATAAGCTCTCTGACCCGAAGAAGGCACTATCACGTCATATTCTTCAAAATCCAGGTTATACCCAGTAAAAAGAGACCTTACTGAGTTCTCGCACTCCGTACTCGTAGTGGATCCCACACGTCCTCTACCTATCAATCTGGACGGATTAAGAGGAATTAAATCAAATTCCGAAGACTCATCCGCCAAAGGATATGGCTCCCTACCCATGAATATCTCCCTAACATGATTTACTCTACGAGAATTTGTAGATGAAAGCCTACGAGCTACTCCCAAAGAGGAACTCGCGCCAAGTGTCGCCTGATTTCCAGACAAATTATCCCTCGGAGAGGAACTATCGCAAGGAATAGGAGGAGCCCTTGATGGTCCAGAAGGACTCCGAGCAGTGTCTCGAGAAGAGCTACAAGATGAAACTGAACCACTTTTCCTATAGTAAGGAGGCATCATCTTTTCAGGTAAGTATTATCCTCGTGCTTACAATTATTGGCAAAGTTGAAAAGACAGGGAGATCAAGAACTAGTTATGATTGTAAGGTTAGTGGTAAACATAACTGATGAAGGGCCTAAGTGCATATATATTCATCACTACTTGATTAGAAAAATAAGATTAGATCCCTATTGCATAAAGTAAGGGACACGTGTCGAGAAATTTTCTTAATTAAAAGTGACACGTATCTTATATTGCCATGCAAAGCAACACCTCCTACTTAGGAGATAAACTTAGTCAGCAATCTTAAAGGATTTATCATTATTCTATTTAATTAAATTTTAATAGTAAAGACAAAAGATAGAGATATGAAAGGTGGAAAAAATGTCTATTTATTCAAAAGCCGAAGAGCCCTCGGAAAGGGTGATAAGTACAAAAGACATTTATTAAAAGCAAGAAATAAAAAATTACAAGGAATAGACTATGCCCCCGTGGTACAGGGGCGTGAAGGAGTCGTCTCCTCGGTAGAAGTACCCAGCGGAGCAAGGCGAGAAATTGGAGAAAATACCCCCCGGAACCGCTAGCCCTCGGACTCGGACTACTGGTAGAGCGCATCGGAAAAGGTGCGGGAGAATCCCTAGGGGATAGTAAACCTCCAAATCTCCCCACAAAGTAATGACAGTCATCGGGAGTTGGCTTCTTCAACTTGCGAAGGTCAAAAGACTTGGAAAAGTCCACGTCCGGCCTTAGCAAAGACTTGGCCAGCCTAGCACATTCCAGATAGCCCCACAAAAGATGGCCTGTCAAAAGCTCCTGAGAAGGTGTATCGGAGACTCCCGAATGCTGCCTAGAGACCTCTCGATGAGCAAATTGAACAGCTGCATCAATCTTAGCCTGCACCTCCTCGGGAGAGATGAAGTTTGCCAACTTTCCCTCGGCCGACTCAGCCCTGTCAGTGACCTGACCCAGTGTCTCCTGTAGACTTCTCTCCCTCTCACAACCTTCTGCCACTTCCTTCTCAAGAGCAGCGATACGAGCATTGAGGGCCCCATCAGAGTCTTTTCTTTCCTTCTCTAGAAGGGTTATCTTAGCTGTCGCGGCCTTCTCGGATGCCTCCATTTTCTTATAAGCAGACTCGGCAGCGTTTAACTTCTGGTGTAAACCCTCATTCGTCTTCTCAGCTTCTTGAAGAACGAACTCGTAGTCAGAGATTTTTGTAAGGAGAACATCTTCCCTCGTCTGACTCTCTTTGTCTTAGGCTAAAAGGGGTGCCAATTGCTCTCGGAGAGCTTCCAACTCTTTCACATCTTTTAGACCACGCTCCTCTACCGCAGTAACTGCCTCCCGAGTCTTTCCAATCTACAAAAGATAAGCCAATAAGAAATTATTATGGATAAATCGTACAACCCCAAGAAGTCTAATGCGGAAAAACTTACCATGAGCCCCAACCAGTTAAGACTGGTATACAGAAATTGATATCCTTCAGCGGGTGTTGAACTAGAGGAAGCAAAGAAATGGAGAATGTCCTGACAGGCCTCCCCCACGGTCCTAGATGAGAAATGCCCCTCTGGCCTACCAGGAGGTATGGGCGCCTGAAAGGTGTGACCTCTCAGAGATAGAGTCACGGGAACAGAAGGTGGAATGTGGCCCCTCGGAGGAGTAGTTCCCGGTATTGGCGTCACAACGTCCGAATTGGTAAATATGGCCCGAGAAACACCAGCTACGACGGATGGGCCAGTCTCCCCCAGCAATGAATTCAAGATTCCCTCCTTCACATTTCTGTCCTTGGAAGAGGGATCAAACTCCTCTTGAGTATCCTCGGAACCCCCTCGTGAGGCCTCCTGCTCGGGAACACTGAACTGGGCCAAGAAATCTTCCTCTACAAAAGGTAATATCTGGATGTAAGAAAAAGAATAAAACTAGAAAAAATTATCAGAAGAAGAAAAAGACAAGTGAAGAATGCTTACCGTATAAAGAAGGCTCTTCCACCATCGGAGCCTTACCTTTGTTCGCGATCTCTGCATCAAGAAGAAAAGTATTAGCATATGAATAAATCCTTCGAAAGACGCACGGAAAATTTCATTAAAAACTCAAAAGAACTCACCACGAGGAATAGATTCAGGAACTTCCGAGGACGTAAGCTCAGTAGAATCAGGAGAAGGATCATCGGAAGACAAATCAACCACTTCAGTAGCTTTCGGAACAGATTCTTCCTCAGTCGCCCTCGGAAACATCCCTTCTTCAGAAAACCTCGGAGAATTTCCTATATCGGATCCAGAAGCGGGCAAATCTCCTGTATCGGACTTAGAGACCGGCACCAAAGCCTAAGAGGAAGAAGGAGCTACCTGGCGTAAGGGAACAACACTTCTGATAACCCCCGTCATATCTATACACATAGGAGAATGGTCCTCGTGAGCTCCTTCGGCCTCCGGAGCCGTATGCTCACCCTCGGGGGCATTGACCTCCTCTTCTTCGTGATCACCCTCTTCTGGTACATCGGAAGTACCACTCAGAGTGGGTTCCCTCGAACCCGACTGCAAATAGTAATTTGCCATAACCTCCTCTGCTTCACCCCAAAGTCAAACATGTATAAGTATAATTCACTACCATACTTAGAAAAGGAACAAAAGAAGAAAATAAGGAACTTACGAAAAAGATTCCTCGCCTCGGATGTCAGGGACAAAGGCTTTTCCACAGCATCATCGGTAAAAACCACGTGATGAAGTCCGGATGTCTCAAACAACATCGTAAAATCCTCCGACTCCATCAGCTTGTGTTGAGAAATTACAGGAGATAAAACTACCTCCGGGTCCAAAGTATGCACGGGAGTTGTGCCCTCTCTCCAATCGAAGGGCATATCCCATTCACCTTTTGCGGGCTTCACGAAAAAATACCTATTTTTCCAAACGCTATGTGAAGTGATCGCCGCCCCCAGAATCCTCTTCGTGGAATTCCCCGAGTTGTCCGATGATGAACATTGTAAAAGGGATACCCCCCGGGCGACACCCCCACATCAAAAATTGAAAGAAAATGATCTACCCCACACTCCAACCCATTCACCTGGCACCAAAAAACATATATGCAGAGAGCGGCAAACCCATTCGGAACCATTTGGCTTGGGCTGATATTGCAAGCCTTAAAGACCTCACAAAAGAAAGGCGGCATGAATGAACGCCACCCATATTTTACTTGGGCAAAATAAACCGTCAACATACCCGGAGGAGGATAACACGCTCTCTCGTCCTTCGTCGGGATTTGGAACACCATGTTCTTTTGAAAAGCCCCTGTTGAAGTGAATAAATCCAATACTTGTTCACGAGTGGCGATACTAGGAACCCTCTCCACTTTGGCGAAAGTCCGAAGAAGCGCCTTCTTCGATTTGGGAACCCTAGCTTTTTTAGAAAAAGTAGCGCCACCCTCAGAGGAGGTAGCAATCTCTCCTTTGCGTTTACGAGTAACTACCCCCACCGGAATACTCCTCACATTTGCAGAAGAGTCAATCAGAGCAGCGACTTCAGAGGAGGTAGCGGCGGCAATGGGATCCGTGTTGATGGAAGAAGCCATTGGTGTAATAATAAAAAAGGAATATTTGCGAAAAAGAGAAGAAGAGCGAGTAAATCTGCTGAGAATTTGAAGTACAAACGAAGAAGAGAAGAAGTTTTTGCTCTGAGAGAAAATTATCGCAAAGATGAATTGGGAGAATGAAGAAAAAAGATTAACAGTATCCCTATTTATAACCGGAGACGACAACGGTCAGATATCTTTAAGACGTGGAACTTGTTGAAAGCTCCACGTAACCGCCGCCTGATCACGCCACGCCATTACTGTTCTGACCGTTACCAACGGTCAGATATTTTGAAGTTTGAAGCCAATCAACGGCTATTTGCAACCCATGCTCCGAAACCTCCGCGTGCGTGAGGGTAGTACCCCCAGGGGTAATAAGGTAAGTTCTATATAATCCATTTTTGAAATTAATATATATGCATATTCCCTCGAAAAAATATCAAAAAATAAATATATGGAAGACCAAAACATAAACTAACCCCTCGCCTCACCGAGGACGATGAATAAAATTTCCCTCGCCTCTACGAAGGCGATTGAAATTTCGGGGGGCTAGTGTTAACCATAAAAATAAATAAAAGGGAAAGAAGAAGGTTAGTCCTAACCGGGAAATTAGTAAATGGACAATACAGGTGTCACGAGTACGTCCGATGAGATGTACCCACTCCTAATAAGGAGATCCCCTCGGATGTTGCCTTCCCTCGGTCACTGACATAAGAAGGCAAGGAGAAGCACACGAGGAGGAACATAAGCGTCCCTTGGAAAGTCAAATGGTGAGTAAAAGGCAGATATCAACGCGGCATCGAAAAAAGAGTAAACCCCGATGGATCCGCACGACTCCGATATCCACCAATGCGCCAAGAGGGACCACAACGGACCCCGAGTCCCACGACCTTACAAGAAAACTTCCTTGTTGAACACTCCTCAAAATGAATTGCCCTCGGACCATCACCCGAGGACCTATTCCCAGAGAAAAACCAGGGAAAAAATAACAGAGCACCTAAGCAATATATTCCGAGGACTTGGGCAAGAAGATACCGTCTCAAGCAGAGTAAATCAAGCCCTCGGAGATCAAATTACGCCCTCGAAGAGTACATTACGCCCTCGGAGATCACATTACGCCATCGGAAATCACATTGCACCATCAGAAATCGCATTACGCTCTCAGAGATCACTCCAGATCATTGAAGAATGGACCCGAGTCCAAAAAAGAGAAATACAACCCCTAGGAAGGCATATACAGCAGTCCCTACCCTGAATACACTTGTGTTAAAGCATAATACTCCTGTATGAGCATCTTAATTATGTATCAACAAAAGCATAGCCCATCGGAAGAGTAACGCCCCCAAAACAACCATTCATCGAGATCCTCGGAGCTATCGGAAGACCTAAAAGTTGATCTAGTCAACGTCTAGTAGATTAAGAGATAAACCTTATCCTAATTTTTACACCTGTATCAATGTAACGACACATGTCTTTACTAAAGCACATGCATAATGACACCTGCCCTTACCAAAGTCTATATAAAGGGAGGTGATCAGTAGAAGAAACTTAACTCAGCTAAACTGACCACAAGCACAAAAAGAGAAAAGGAGGAAAAGTTCAGTGAATAAAGGAAGGGAATATTCTTGTATCTCTTGTTATTTTCAAATCATCTCCAATTATGATTGTTTATGAATCACGGACATGGCGTTCCAACTCAATATAAATATCTTCCGTTAAATAGGGAATAATTCCAAACCCGTTAACAAATTGGAAATGTGTATGGAAGCTTATTGTAATGCCAGGACCTATGGGAACTAGTTTCTGGTGTTGATAATGTCATTACAGCAAACACTCTAGAAAATATTGAAACCAGAGGATATGGAAGGTTAAGTGTGGTAAAGCTCTCTTTGCTTCGAGGATTTCTATTAGCAAAGAGTTCATTGCACAAGTTCTTGATTTCAACTCTTGAAACGAAGTTTTGGAGGTGCTTAAGAGATTATTCTAGAAGAAGAATAGTGCAAGATTACAATATCTTAAAAATGAGTTAGCCTTGTAAGCACAAGAAGGTATGTCTATTTCTGAATATTTCTTACAGGTTATAAATAACTATGCCAAGATTCCAGTACTAGATGCAGATGAAAAGATCAATGAAGCAAGATTTAGACGGTTTCTCATCGACTGGTGAAAACAGTACATTCCTTATGTTATGTCCATTCATGGTTGGGAAAGAAAACCTTCAATCAAAAAGTCTGAAAGTTTGTTAATTCATATACTGTCTATTATCTAAAGGATAGAAATAGAAGAATAATACATCACCTTGAGGCAACAACAATGAAGAAGAGTCTAGCTCCAAAAGTACTAGTGGCAAAAATTCACAAAAGAAAAACACTTTGAAGTGATAAAGATGTGGCAAAAGGGAAATATCAAGAAGAATTGTAGGGTGAAGCTATTAGAAGCCAATGCAGCAAGTACAAATGAAGAGCATAAACAACTTAAATGGGATCAATGCTTTATTGGAGAAATATTTGAAGGAGGGAACCATATTGTTGCTAACCCAACACAAAACCATGTTCTTTACAACCAGGAGAAACAATGACGAATGGATCATTGATTCAGGTTGTTCTCACTACAAATAATTCACTTTTCTCCAGAACCACGACAACAAAACGGGGAACAAGTTATAATCACAACTAGCAACTTAACGTATCCAGCTGCTAAAGGAGTCGTGGAGATTGAAGTCAATGACACATGGATAGTCAAGCTAAATGATGTGTTTCATATCCCAGATCTGAAAAGAAATTTAATTTCAGAAGCAAGTGACACAAGGACAGTCAAGCCAAATGACGTGTGATGAGCGTTTATTTATCACTTATTTGAGTACCTTATGTTTTATACTTTTGATTACTCATTGTAGCGTTTTTACTGGGTTTAGTCTTGTTTGATTATTTTAGATTTTTGAGTTGAGCCGGAGCAAAACGAGAAAATTTTGAGAAGAAATGCGCATGGAATGGAACAAAGCAAGAAAAAGAGCACATCGCGCGGGGTATACTCACAACACGACGCGCAACACGACATTTTGCGGGTGTGAACATGAAACCCTAGGGCTACACTTTATGGGTCCAAAACTATAAATAGGAGAAGACGTTCAACAACTACGACATCGCAAATAACAACTCCAAAACACACCTTGCCATCTTCCATCACTATTCTACATCAAGCTCAACCGTTTGTAGCATTGTAATCAAAGTTAGAGGAGAAAGGTGATTAATCCAAGCACACAATCATCTGGCGTTGAGCAAAAGAAAATCCAGAGAAAGACACGTCTACGTTTCGTAGAGGTCAAGAGTTTAATCTTTCATTTCCTTTACTACACTACTATGTTATGTATTATTGTTGTGAAACATTGATCATGAGTAGCTAACTCTCCAATATCTCGGATATGGTGTATTTATCTCGATGAATGCACCTTGAACTTATGTTTTGATTATTTCTATTAAGACTTTGTTATGTTAGATTTGATTTGTTGCTTATGCTACTTGGTATATTTGACACACGTGTTTCTTCAATCAATGAAGTGATGTTAAATTAACAAGTATTATGTTGATTATGCATAGAAGATAATTAACGCAACACTTGCATAGTAGATTAAGCAAATAAATCTCTCGACCTTCGGCACTAGCAAACAAACTCTAGCTCTCTTCTAAAACTATGTATGGATCCTTGACAAGGTGAACTTCTGGATAGAAGAAAGTGCCTAACAAGCTTACATCATTAGAAGTTAGGGGGTTCTTTAGGTGATGCGAGAGTGCACCTAATTTATTATGCCACTTAAGAACAAAGCAATAGTTGATAAAAAGAAGTCTTACATAGAGTCATTGGTACTTTGTCAATGAAACACACATATTCAAGATTAACGAAATCCAATTCCTATATACATTTTCCTTAATCCGTTTTACAACCAAATCAAGCAATCAATCAATTCAATTATGTCTTTGTCTTTACTTTCAGTAGTTATAACTTAGTTTATAATTGTTCTTTCTATTTTTACCGAACCAAAGTAACAAGTTTCATTTAGTTCAACAATTCAATCGCTAAAGTAAGATACATACTCTTGAGGGATACGGTACTTTGTGGGTAACCTCACTTACCATTTCATTATTACTTGACTTGTTGACTTGCGAACGTTTGAAGTGGCATTACTATTGCATCGTAGAAGGAACCATGCACATCAATGTGTTTCATATTTGAGGTCTAAAAAATAATTAAATTTTAGTTCCTCAAATTAGCGATTATAGGAAATATGTTTTATTTGGGCCTAGCAATGTTAGGATACTTGACAATGTAAATAACATAGTAGTTAATGTCGGCAGGAGAAGCGTATGTGAAGAAGACAAGAAAAAGTGCAATGCAACAATTTGGCATGCACAACATGGCCATTCGGGCTATCAACTGCTACATCAAGTCTCATCTAAAAGGATAATGAAAGTACACATGATACTCGCGAAGATGTAATCTGCCAAGGTTGGCAATTTGGTAATAACTTCATCTTTCTTTTTAAAGATCATTAAATCGTCGATCCACTATGCTTGAGCTAGTTCATGTCGACTTGATGGGACCAATAGAACCATCAAGTTATAGTGTATATCTTTATGTCAAGCCGATTAGATTCTAGCGGTAAAATGTGTCCTCAACCAAAAAAGACACGACTAGTAACTTAGAAAAAATAAGAAGCTATTCATTATGTCTAGTTCCTACAAATAGAATCTAGGAGTGTGCAAAACAATTTGGATTGATCTGATCATTGACAGCGGTATTGATTGATACAAATTGTTAATCGAATCATTTGAATAATTTGACAAACGATCCTCTATTAAAATCTAATTAGAATTTGATACATAATTTGATTTTATAAGTTAATAATCAGACTGTACCAAATTATCTAACTATTCAATATATATATATATATACATACACATACGTATATATATTTGCTTAAATTTTGGGACTTCAAGGTATTTTTTTCGCCTATAATATGCAGTAGCCAAACCAAGATTCATAATGAGTTAAATAAAGAAATGATGTCATTAAGTAAATAAAATAGTACTACACACAATTTAGACACACATATGTAACACCAAATTCAAAATGGAGAATACAACACTGATCCTAAACCGATCCATCGTTGTTGATATTTAGGGTGTATACATGAATGATGGGGTTTTAATCTAGACTCGGCTCCTACACACTTAGAGCTTTTGCCTATTTGTCAAAAATCTTAAACTTGTTCATCCCTTCGCGGCGTTTCACGTATCCAATTTGAAAACCAGCAAAATTTCAACGATAAAGTGGAGTTTCATATCATGGAGATGAATAATCTCATTGTGAACTTTATTAAGAAAGTCGAAATCGTGTGAAACCACAATAAGAGTTTTCTTCCATTTGCATAAGTATTCTTCTAACCACAGAACAATCTTAAGGTCAAGATGATTGATTATTTTAGCCAATAGCAACATAGTCAACTGACAACTCTCTCATCCTCCAACCACCACTAAAGGACCTTGTAGGACTTGCATATCTTTAGTAAAACCCAGTCCAACAAGATTTTTTGAAGCCTATGCCTCAGCGATATCTGGTCCCATCAACTACAACTTTTCATACAATTTAGATAGCTTCTCTTCAACATCATCCTTACCAACACCTTAATCTTGATTATCCTCTATAGATGCAGTTGATGCATCATGCAGTGATGCTTCTTCTTGTCGATGTTTAACAAGCTCTTGATTAGCTGTAACAACTACTTCAAGTGCAGTTCTATCATCTCTAATTTTTTTTTATCTAGAAGAACATTAATGTTTTTAGGCACAAGAATCTTTCTCCAAACAAGGAGCTTTAGCAAAAGAGACTTCCCCATTTCGTTAGGCCTAACAAGTCCATATCTCTGGGAAATTTTGCAATGTTGGTCCTTTTAGGTAACCATTTATCAAGTTTGGTCCTTTATAGTGCAAATGGTCGATTTTGGTCCTTTAGTTTAACCAAAATTTTAATTTTTGTCCTTTTAAACCCTAAACTATTCCATTCTTCCCAGAATTGTGCATGTGCTATACATGTGGCTTCAAATCCCAGTTTCTTGCATTTTCCATCCAAATATTTCATATAAATACACAAACATCATAATTTTTTTATTAATAAGCATATTTGACTCCTAATTCAAGTTTTATTTCTTCATTATTTTCCAAATATTTGATATAATTACACTCAAACCCAATTTTTTTTATATAGTTTTTTTTAATGAAAAATAAATAAAATATTTTTCATATCTTAAACTAATATATGCTTTCTTAAATTTAAGAATATAAATAATTTTATATTTTAGTACTTCCATGTAAAAATCTATTTTTTAAACTAATAAGCTTAAAGTTTTAATAGTTAATAATTTCAAGAAAAAAAATAATACATGTTCATGTACCCCTCCGCCCCCCAAACATTCAAACCCATCACCACCTACTCCACCACCAACAACTGTGTCGAATTTGTAGAGCCTAACAAAGATCTAGAAGGCATCAACAAATCCGTTGTTCCAAGAAATCGACAACGGGCCTAGTATACTTCTTCAAATTTGGTGGTGAGATGGTGGGTTTGATGGGTTGAGAAGTTTGGGGGGGGGGGGGGAGGTGCGATGATGATGAAGACGCTTTTCTTTCCTTTTTTTAGTGATGGTGTTGATGAAATATGAAGATATGATACTAACGGTGATGGTGATGATAAACTATGATGGTGATGATTATTTTAGTTTCTTTCTAATAATTATTTTAATCATCAATGATGATGAACTGTGATGATGATGAAGACATTACTCTTCCTTTTTTTATGTTTTGTTCTTTATTTGATTAATTATCTGATAGTACATAAATTATTCGGACAATATAAAAGACCTTACGCCTAAGAAAAGACGATTCTCGTACAAGAGCTACTAGGAGACCAAGATCCGGCACCATAAATATGACGATGAGCCTTCATTAAATACAACATCTTTCATAAATCGAGGCCATCCTTTATTTAATACACCTACATAAATGATGGTCATACCCCCATAAATAAAGTCCTATGCCTACGACAAAAATTCCGACCTACCCTATTAAATGTCCTACTTATATAAATAGTAGCCTTAAATCTCACAACTATACAATTACTTTCAACCCCAACCAAACTATGATTCGGCTTGGTTCCCTCCCCTGGACAGGTAAGAAACCTGATAATCCTTTTTCAAGTTCATTCGTTAATTCAAAATACATCTTCGTACAAATAATCCATAAAAGGGCTTCTCTCTTAACTACATGAATGTGTTCGAAACCACATTAATCACGATAAACACAAGTGTTACCCCCTTTGACAAATCTTTTGTTATCACGCCGTATGTGGAAATTCCAAAGAGTTCCTTGAGCACGGTTTTGAGAGAATCTGTCCTAATCTCATCACAAATCCACTCCCAAAATCTTTATCTCAACAATGATTATTGATGGATACAAATCTCCTTGTCCGCAAGGGTGGTTATCATCACCATACCCGCAAATTCCCATCTTGAGAAAAATAGATGTCCAAAGAAAAAAAGAAGGTGGAGGCAAGAGCTATGAATAAATGCATTAGGCTCGTAGTCAGCCAACAAAACAGCTCTAGCTTGATGGAAACGAAGGCCCTTCCCCGATCTATAGACCAGGGATCGATTCGGCCTCGTATTGCCTTTTTCGTGTATCAGTTATCACTTGAATAGAGTATGCCTCTTATTACAATTCAAGCGACGTTGTGGCACCGCAGACATGAAGCTATATTTTGTTTGAAAAGACCTAGGTTCGAATTCGCACAACGCACAAGTCTTTTTTGCTAAAAATAATAAGACCTTGTGAGCTATTAACACTCAAACTCATGGTCTACAAGGCACTAGGCAATCGAGTCACCTTTGGAACAACTCAACATTGTCCAATGTAACAAGTATCTTTCTTGTATATAATTCCATTACCCTTATGAGGAGTAAAATAAAAGGCTCCATAGAGGATTTGAACTCGCAACATCCGAAGTGGGCTTTTGGGTCGTCGCCATTGAACCAGACACCTTTCTTACGAGGTGGCTGTTATATGCTCATTTATTTTTGCACTGCCAAAACAAAAAATAAAAAAGAAAGAATAAATGGAGAGATCTTAACGAGCAGGCCGCTTGCTGAAGCCAAAAAGCAATCGATAAGACAAAATTGAAATGTAATGGCACAAAGAGAAAATTAAAATATATTGGCACAAAGAACAATTGAAATATATTGACACAAAGACCAAATTGAAATACATTGGCACAAATAGCAAATTGGAATACATTGGCACAAAGACCATATTCAAATACATTGACAAAAATGACGAACCAATTGAAATGCAAGGCGAAATACTCCGACGAAACTTACAAGTCCTCAACCTTATCTCCAATAACCTTGAAGACTTGGTGGGCATCATGGGACTATGACCATCAAACAAATATGTGTGTCTCGTTATAGGCACCTTGATACGAAAAGAAGATGAGTCTTGTTGCAAGTACCTTGATGTGTTGGCATGCAAAGGATACCACCAAACAAAGAAGAAAAGTCTCACTACGAGCACCTTGATGCGTTGGCATACAACGGACATCACCAAATAAAGAAGATGAGTCTCGTTGTGAGAACCTTGATGCGTTGGCATGCAACGGACACCACCATTCGTAGTCTTCCAACAACAACGACATGATGCAGACAACATCCAATATCAGGTACACTCATTAAATAAGTACGAGGTGTTGGTTATCATCACCATATCGCAAACAAAGATCTTCGTCGAAGTGAAGAAAGAGAGTTCATGCCGGAGTAAAAATATAAGCATTAGTCTTGAGTTTGTTCAACGAAACCGCTCTATCCTTTGGAACAAAGGCCCTTCCATGTTTCTGAAGGCCATTGATTTTTCCACATTATTTGCAACCGATATATCCATAAGCCTTGTATTACATCCCAAGAAATGTTGCAGCCCAATGGAAACGACGTTAGCTTCTGCTATAGTACAACCTAGGTTCGAATCTATTTCATAATAGCGAGGTAACAAGCGTCTATTCATTTATATATATTTCCTCTACGAGGGTGTAAAAGACAAGAGACCACACGAGGCTCGAACACTAGACCTCTGAATTTCGGGCACCCTCACATTTTTGTTGAACAAGCTCACTATGAATGAGGTAAGAGAAACATACATGCTACATGTGCAATTACTGAACCTGCAAAGCAATAATCAAATCCATGGATTAACTTTATTGTGAAGTGCCCATATATAATTAATTGCCTTCATAATTAATCATCTCACATATCCCTTACTCAATAATAAATTTAAATATTTAACTATTGGATCATTATTCACAACACATTAAGAATTATTATGTATGGTAAGTAGCATAAGTAATAACACTTATTGCTACCCCACATGCCATTAACATACACATACATACATAGTTTTGTGCGCCATACTTATTACATGACTTTTTATCATGATAATATATCGAATAGGACATGCTACCACAGATGCAAATATGTCTTTTTTTATTTTGCTACAATAAATATTTGGGATTTTGCACCCCTACCCCTTGTGGGATGGAGTAAACTTTGTCAAAGAAACGAGGCTTCAATCCATACGGGGCTATTTTTCAGACAAAGGAATATATAAGAAGGATTGTATTTAACTCCTAAGTAGCTCTGTAGTCGTATGGTAAAGAGCATTTACAACTTATATCCACTTGGTTTCGAGTTACCGCCTCGTAACTGGCGATGAATATTTTTATTAAGAAATATATGCAAACTTGTGAAGAACAGGTAACAAAAGCTAACCATCCCAGTGGTAGGAACATTCAGTACTCCATGTAGGTACAAGGTCTGAATCCCTACCCGTCTTATTCATTTTCAGCGATGTGATTATTATGACAAAGAAATACTTTAAAATTGTAACTTGGATTGTCTTACTTCAAAGAGGAAGTCCAATCATATGGTAAAAAGTGTAGACTCTTCATTCATCGCTATCGATTATTGCTAACTTTTCTTGCAATTGAATTGATATAAGCTTAAGGCTCATATTTCAAAATAAAATATGATGTAGCCTCGTGGTAAATGATGTAGTGACTGCATGTATGAGTCAAGGGTTATTCCATCCTCGTAGAGTTTTTTGTTGGATAAGAGGCACTTTCATACGAAGTAGCTTGTATTTGCTTTATATGGTATTTCCTCCTACCTCTAGGAAATGAAAATTAATGTTACTCGCAGGGCTTAAACCCGCAATCCCCGATGAGGGGTTCCTATGCAATCCATTTGGCCAAATTAAATTTCTATGAGAAACTGAATACTTGTTTTATATATTGAAATTTCGTACAAGAAAATAAAAAAATACAGCTCGCATGAGGCTCGAACCCGATACGTCACAACCTATATTCCAAGAAATGATAACTACGTGACACTTAGCACTTTAATTTATTCACTAGTTTTTGTACGAGAAAATAGTGCGCGAGAATCAATCATATACTAACAACGACCCAAAAACTCAGAGTCATACAATCTCTTGTACATATTTTTACAGAACATCATAGGCCTCTAGATGCTCCGATGATCTTACCCCTCGAAAGAAGGTCACCTCATGAGACCTCTGAGCTGGCACAAAGTTAAAAACGTCTAGAGTCCTTATGATAGGGGACATAGATCGTTCGCATATCCTCTAACAAAAAATAGCACATCGGATGCACTATAAAACACTTATTATATATGTTGACTACCCATCCAAAAAGTGAAGTGATCGAAGCGGGCGGTGAGGTTACATATCATACAACAAAGAATTCATGCGGAGCATAACTTATCGAGGGAAGTCCCATGGAAAATATTCTAGCAAAACATACACGACGACGCAACTACCAAGATTCAAGAAAGGCCACTCAAGTCCTATACAAAAAAAACCTAACCAAAAAGAAAAACAAATTTTTCAGAAGAAGCAGAATAACGTGTGATAAGCGTTTATTTAATGTTATTTGAGTACTCATTTCCTTATGCTTTTGTATAAGTACTAGTGCATATAGATTGGTTTTAGTAGGATTTTGTGTTTTTATACGATTTTGGTGAGATAATGCAAAACAATGCAAAAAGAGCCTAAATTTGATGTTTTTAGGAACATGGCTTCAAAAAACAATGTCACAATAAGGAGAATCGAAAGGAATCCATTGATTCAAATGAAAGTAGAACAATTTAGAAGAATAATTAGGGCCTAGTCTAGATGCCATTGGAAACCCACATAACTCAGTGTTCCAAGGGGATTGTAGTTGTAATTAATGTTGCATCTAGAGTTCCGATAATTCATTAAACACGTGAACTTAACATGATGAAACTAGCTATAGGGGAATTGGTGGTTTGTCTCTTAACCACATAATAAATAGATATGAACTTGACTTCCAATACGACTTCATCGATCAGATTAAATCTTGTTATTTATTTATTTTAGTATTTAAAATCAAAACCTCCCTATTCAATTTTTGTTATTATTTGCTTTATTAGTTGGAACATAAACCATCTTTTATAAAATCTATTTTCCATAATTGTTTTACTGTTGCCTACTAAGTGAACACTATAGTTACACACTCTCTGTAGGATCATATTTGGTGAGTAACTATACTTTCTATATTATTATTACTTGACTCGTATACTTGCTAACGTGCGATTAGGTAAATATTGCATATTAAATTTAGCACATGAAAATACGCATCAACGGGCAAAGAGAATGCATTCAAAAATGAAACAACTTACAAGTTTCCAGCCTCGTATTCGTATATAAGGATCCTGCAAACTTGAGAGACCTTTGATAATGCACAAATCATCAGGACAGTAAAAAAGACCTTACGCCTCAGAAAAGTTGATTCTCGTATAAGAGCTACTAGGAGACCAAGATCCGACACCATAAATATGACGATGAGCCTTCATTAAATACACGATCCCTCATAAATAAAAGGACATCTTTTATTTAATGCACCCTTATAAATGACTGTCATGCCTTCATAAATAAAGACATATACCTACGACATAAATGCCCACCTACCCTATTAAATGTCCTACTTATATAGATAGTAGCCTAAACTATCACAATTATACAATCACTTTCACCCCCAACAAAATTACGATTTAACTTGATTCCCATCGTGGGACACATATGAGCTTGGTAATCCTTTTCCAAGTTGAGTCGTTAATACAAAATACCCTAAATCTCCAAATTATTGTTCATTTACGCCAAAATCCATATTTCTTGTATCTTCATTCAAATAATCTATATTTCTCTCTTAACAATGGAATGCATTCCCAACACATTAATCACTCGTTCATGTCCATAGGAGTGTTGCATGTGTTCATCCTGGGCTTGCCTGAAGGTCATAAACTATTCAAAAAGCTCTTTGTGTGAGTTTGAAGCAGTAGGCTTCCTAAGAGCATCTACAGGAGTCACAATGTTGTTGTGACGCCCCGTCTCGTTACGTGGCTATAATTATGAATTTGTAGTTTAAACGGAGCTCAGTTTTACTACTTTTTAAATTATTGTCTCTATTATCTTAGAATTCATATATATAATATAATATATATATATAATATGCTCATTTAAATAAAGTTTGTTTAATATAGTTCAGTTAGAAATTTCTGGAGGTATATATGAATCCTCTTTATAAGTTACAGGTTTACTTATTTAATACTTGTAATAAGCAAGTGCAATTTCAAATTTTCAAGTGCCTTTCACTACAAAAAAATCGGGTCATTCTCGACCGCAAAGCCGGTCGGGAATGACCCATGTGCGGTCGGGAATGACCCTTTCCCGACCGCTATTCGGTCGGAAAGAAGCGGTCGGCGTTGCTTCGGTCGAAAAAAGTTTTCAGACCGCCTTTTGGTCGTCCCGGGGTTTTTCCGACCGCCCGACCGAATTTCGGTTGCGAATAAAACTCGCCAAAATAAAAAAAAAATCATATTCCGGTAATAATTACCAAAATATTATTATTTTTAATATTTTGAAATATTTTCGATTTATTACCCAATCTAAAACATTCTTTAGCTTTTTTGTGTTGTAGATGGACAATTAAATTTTGGATTTATTGCTCAATCTAAAGCACAAAAAAGTTAAATAAGTGTTTATTTAAAATAGAATAAAATGCTTGTTTCAAGTTGAAGAAAGAAGAGAAAAAAATTGTTTTGTGGAAAAAATTGTTTGAAGATGAAAGAATAAATTGTGTGTTGTAGAAAAAAATTCTTGGAATAAAGAGAAAGTTGGAGAAATAATGTAAAGTAGATGAAAAAATGAGGAGAATGATGAAGTGCATTTATAGGGAAAAGTTAAAAATTTTGAATTTTCGTAAAATTTGAATTTCCCGCCTAGTCCCGCCAATTTTTTCGAGTATTCCCGACCGAATTTCGGTCGGGAAAAGTTTAAAATTTGAAAATTTAGCCAACCCGCCAAATTTTCAACATTTACCGACCGAATTTTGGTCGGCAAATTATTTATGCCCAGAAACGGCCAAATTAAAAATAGTAAATTTTTTTTTTTCGATTTTTTGAAAAATCTTGATGTGTTTGTTAAGTATAACTATATATTCTCAATAAATACATGAATTGCACTAACAACTAGTTAGGTTAATGTTCTTTTAATTATGAAATTAGTATAGATTAACATATAAGTTAAGTTAGTTTGGAGTTTCACATATATATTAATCATACATAGTATAGAGTATTCCCAATTGGCAATTAACATTTGTTACAAACGTTAGTATAAAGAGGCTAATTGTGTATATATTAACATATGTTTAACATAATCATAAGTAGTTACGTTATTAGCAACTACATATACCAATCTATTTACAAGTGACAATATGAATCGACGATTCAAACGATTCATCAACGTGCAACTATTGTTTTTTGCTTTTTTCAGTAATATATAACTAATATTGATGTACTTGATCATTAAATCAACGATTTATCTAAAATGGAGAGCGAAATTGTGAAATTAAAAATATGAATATTATTTCCTACCGAAAATCGGTCGCCAATACCCCTAATTCCCAGCCGACTTTCGGTCGCGAAGAAGTATTCCCGACCGACTTTCGGTCGCGAATAAGTATTCCCGACCGAATTTCGGTCGGAAAAATAGTAAATTTTTTTTTTCGATTTTTTGAAAAATCTTGATGTGTTTGTTAAGTATAACTGTATATTCTTAATAAATACATGAATTGCACTAACAAATAGTTAGGTTAATGTTCTTTTAATTATGAAATTAGTATAGATTAACATATAAGTTAAGTTAGTTTGGAGTTTCACATATATATTAATCATACGTAGTATAGAGTATTCTCAATTGCGATTAACATTTGTTACAAACGTTAGTATAAAGAGGCTAATTGTGATATATATTAACATATGTTTAACATAATCATAAGTAGTTACGTTATTAGCAGCTACATATACCAATCTATTTATAAGTGACAATATGAATCGACGCGTCAAACGATTCATCAACGTGCAACTATTTTTTTTTGTTTTGATTTTTTCAGTAATATATAACTAATATTGATGTACTTGATCATTAAATCAACGATTTATCTAAAATGGAGAGCGAAATTGTGAAATTAAAAATATGAATATTATTCCCTACCGAAAATCGGTCGCCAATACCCCTAATTCCCTACCGACTTTTGGTCACGAATAAGTATTCCCGACCGACTTTCGGTCGCGAATAAGTATTCCCGACCGACTTTCGGTCGCGAATAAGTATTCCCGGCCGAATTCCGGTCGAGAATACTTATGAATATTATTCCCGACCGAATTTCGGTCGGAAAAAATAGTAATTTTTTTTTCGATTTTTTAAAAAATATTGATGTGTTTGTTAAGTATAACTATATATTCTCAATAAATACATGAATTGCACTAACAAATAATTAGGTTAATGTTCTTTTAATTATGAAATTTGTATAGATTCACATATAAGTTAAGTTAGTTTGGAGTTTCACATATATATTAATCATACGTAGTATAAAGTATTCCCAATTGCGATTAACATTTGTTACAAACGTTAGTATAAAGAGGCTAATTGTGATATATATTACCATATGTTTAACATAATCATAAGTAGTTACGTTATTAGCAGCTACATATACCAATCTATTTATAAGTGACAATATGAATCGACGCTTCAAACGATTCATCAACGTGCAACTATTTTTTGTTTTTTGATTTTTTCAGTAATACATAACTAATATTGATGTACGTGATCATTAAATCAACGATTTATCTTAAATGGAGAGCGGAATTGTAAAATTTAAAATATGAATATTATTCCCTACCGAAAATCGGTCGCCAATACCGCTAATTCCCTACCGAATTTCGGTCACGAATAAGTATGCCCATTTTTCCGACCGAATTCCGGTCGGAAATACTTATTTTCGACCGAAATTCGGTCGGAAAAAGTATTCCCGACTGAACCGCGGTCGGGAATGCTTTTTTAAAAGTTCCCGACCGAAATCCGGTCGGGAATACTTTTCCCGACTGAAAAGCGGTCGGGAATACTTTTCCCGACCGAAAAGCTGTCGGGAATACTCCGACCGATTTTCGGTCGGGATTTTTCGGTCGGGAAAACACCTGAATTCTTGTAGTGTTTAACATATAATTTGTGAGATGAAGGTTCTTCTTCTAATTGATGCGTTGACTATTAAAATCTTAGAAAGTTGGCACATACGAAACTCATCCTATACAAACTTACAACACAGAAACCTTGAGACATTATTAAAATTATAAATCACGAAACGTATGTGATAAGCTAGGATCGGATAAACAGCATTGCATGAATGCCACCTGCCTCATATTTTCATTACACCCGTCGCTATCGAAGTCCTTCCCTCAAATGAAATAATCTGCACACACCAGAGGTTACAGAAGTTGCTTCATATTAGCTAGTGAATTAGTATACAAAAGAATTAAGTTTACAATATGGTATATAACAAATATCATTTACAATTAAGTTTAGTGAATCCCATGCTTATAAATTATAAGCAGTTCAAACCCTTCGCCTATCATAATTTTTGCCTCAGTTTATCATTTAAAATGAAGAAATGAATCCTATGGTTAACTATAAAATAATGATATTTTCCATAGAATTTGAAGTAGTGGCATTTTAGAGAATTAATTGATGGTGTAGTAATAACAAAGGTAGCAGATTTGAATTAAAAGAAAACACATAGTTTGTCGAAGAACAATTACGGCAAAGCTTAAATATGATAGATGGTCTTTTAAAATTCCCATTGTGCTGAGAACAAGGAGTGAGAATTAATTAAATATAGAGTTATTATTGACCTTGTGTGTTGATTGTTTATCATTTTTGTGGTTAGCAGAAACATAAAACCCCTCTTATTGAATATTATAATTGAATAAACTTTGTGTATTGAAGAGTCTAGTAATTAAATTGTAGTAGGCACGGTTAGTAGAGTTAATTAGTGCGCGTACTTTCTTTGAGGGTGTGTGCATAAAACTTGCAGGCTTTCATTATTGGGGTGATAAAACACTTGTAGTGAATTTTATCATAGTCAAATCCCTTGACTTATATATATATATATATATATATATATATATGTATACATAAATATATATGAGCGCTGCCATGCAAGATTTGGAGTTATAATTAGTACAGTAGTATTATGTTACATCCTAATTAATGTAGGGATTTGTTATTATAAGTTGACATCTTTAAAAGGGAAAAAAGCAGATCACCCCCTTAGCTTTCGGCCATTTCGCACTTTGCATCGTGGCACGAGATACCGAAAATCCCTAGGGGCAACGAGAAGAACGGAAACTCTGTCCATCATAGTACGAGACACCAAAAAAAGCCCTAGGCAACGAAAGGGATGGAAACTCTGTCCATCGTGGCATGAGATACCAAAAATCCCTAGAGGCAACGAGAAGAACAGAAACTCTATCCATCGCAGCACGAGATACCGAAAAAAGCCAGAGGCAACGGAAGGGACGAAAACTCTATTCATCGTGGCATGAGATACCGAAAATCCCTAGAGGCAATGAGAGAGACGGAAACTCTGCCCATCGTGATACAAGATACTGCAGATCCCGATCGAAAGATGCCAAGAAAGGATAAACATTATGTATACCATGGCTCGAAACTAAGAATTCCACACGAATGGCGAGGAGGGACGAAAAGTTCTTTTCAAAGTGGCTAATAATACCACGACTACTTGGAAAAGAAGAAAGGGACAGACACTACATATAAACTGTAAGTGCTATCTGAAACCCGCAGTTCAGAAGAACATGACCGCAACTCTCAAAAGGTGAATAATAATGACTAAACGAAAGTACAAGAAAGAAAAGTAATATATCTAAAAACGACAAGCAAAACCTATCCCTATGGGAAATAACATCAAACAGGACGACAATAACCCTGTCGGAGAAAACACTACACAATGCTTTGTCGCAACATGTAAACTTTTCCATGAATATTGAAGAACCCGCAGGTTGTCAAAATAAAGTAGAACCAGTATAGGAAACTGAAAGAAAAGACAACAAATATGAGTTTGGAAAATTAAACAAATCAATACGAGAGTTCAAAAACACAACACTGATAGTCATCAAATAGTTCAAACAAATAAAGGCGACGCAACGCCACGAATAAAACTAAACTAAAATTGTTCATAAACATAAAAAAACGAATAGAGAGGCCTTCAGGCTGCAGCTTTAAATTTCTTCCTCGTCCTCAGAGGAGGGATACGGCTCAGACATTGGAGGCGGTGGTGAGAGACCTTGGAGGACAAGGTTTTCATTCTCGAGCAGCACAACAAACTCGCCAGGCTCTTCAGGCTGAGAAGTCGTTCGAGGCGGCAGAGGTTCTCGATTAAAACCACCATGAACGTACTGCGTCGCATAAAACTGGTGGACAATCAGAACTTGAGCCTTGCGAGCTTTGAGATCGCCTCGATGAGTACTAATCTCTCGGAACGTGTTGCTCCGAAGGAATTCTTCGGCGATCTCCACCTTCTGCTGAGCAGAAACCTATAGGGGCACAAAAGATATTAATAAGACAAAATACAAAAGAAATACAAATGCTAAGAGTTGGGATTCTTTACCTCACCAAGGCCGCACATATATCCAGCATTGTCGGCATTGTAAACATTTTCTTTCTCCACTGCCACCTCCATCTTGAGTTCGGCGATTTGTTTGGTCAGCTCTTCCTTAAGCTGATCAGCCTCCTCCCGAGCCTGTTTTGTTGCCTCCCTGCCAGCATGATCCTTCGCGGCATATTCTTTGACCTTTTGCAAGGCCTTCTCTTTATCATCGAGGGCAGCTTTTAAGGCAGCAACATCACCACCAGCGGCCATTTGACGGGCTTGCATCAACGCTGCGAACATGGTGTCCACGAAGCCGCCAGCCTAACAATTAATGAGCAACTAAATCAACATTTACAATTCAAGTTGAAAAACAATTAATTCAAGGAAAGATATTATTACCGCTGTCAACAAGTAAAGCGTATTACGCTCCACCATCCTCCTCTCTTCGACAGACACCGGAAGAGGTACCGCAAGATTTGGCAACAGAGACTTCAGATGATCGATAGCCGCAACCTTTGAAATCTCGTATCCCCCAACACGAGCATGTGGGCCCCGGCTAGACCCAATCCCAGCGCTCGGCCCCATCGTGTAAGTAGGGACACTCGCAACACTCGGCCCACCTGCGTGAACAGCAGGTGGAACAGACCCCCCTAGTTTGCGATCGGGTTTGATGAACTTTTCTCTTTTTAGTCTGGACAACGCCTTCGGTATTGTCGCCCAGACCACCTGCCATGCTCTCAGAAGCCCCGTCAGCAGCTTGTGTAGCGCCACGGTTGTCCCCTAAGATATCCTCGAAAGGATCAACTTCAGAGCCGGCAGCGGCAGCAGTCGAAGGTCCGACAAGGTTTTCATTGTCCTTATTCTTTCTCTTCCTTGGGGGAGGAATATCAGCGACAATATTCGTCTGCGAGCTAGCTTGATCAGCAACAACTGCTCGGTTTATCCGGCCGTGGCGATCCATAATATAATCGACTACAAGAATATGACATCATTAGAATACTTATTCGACACAAATAAAAAAATATTAAAATAAAGATGCAAAGTTATACCAAGCGTAAACCTCCTGTTATATTTAACAGGGGACAAACCAGCTAATGAAAGGACTCGACTTTATACTAATTTTTGACATCAAATTGATGATGTCGAACTAAATTTGGGACGAACTCGCAATCCCATGAAGTCGTAGAAATGCCGGAGGGTATCATCACCCTTGAACCGTTATACCAATCGCGGCGGTATTACCTAAACTCGCCCTCATAGCTCTCCTCAATGTAAAAATACCGTCTCTTCTAATCTTTCCCGTATCCCGTCGCTCTGCCATTCAAGAACTTGCGATGCATTTGCGCTTTGATGTGGTAGAACCCTTCTTCTCGCCTCGCAATCTCGAACAACGCGTAGAACTCGTTGGGACTTTGAGGTTGGCGCAACACTTTCATGACAATAATGAAACCAATCAAGTTCCCATAAGAGTTTGGGGTGAGTTGGGCTGGCACAAGACTGGTCTTCCTCAAAAGCCATCTTAGTTCAAAGGAAATTGGGAAACGAAGATCATTGAGGAGCTGACTAACAAACACACCCTGGCGGTGGGGTGTGCGTCCGATCATTTGGCCCGGGGAGAACAATTTTATACCTATTAGGTATGACGAATTTCTTGCGGAGTCCCTTACGACTATGTTGGAGGCGGGAAACGTACAGGTCATACGCCATCCCTGGAACCTCAACGTGATCATCAAACTCCATGTTGATGTAATCTACGTCTTCACCGGCCTCGCTGGGGGCACGATTATCCCAGGTTGTTACGCTTGTGAATTATCGCTTTCAGCCTGAGGTGTTGTATGCTCAGCGTTTGCATCGGGATTGTGACCCGAGGGTGAACCAATGGTTTCTATATCTATTAACTCAACTTCATCTACTGCGGCTGTATTCAAACCCGAGGGAACATTAGGTGGGCCCACCACTGAGTTTATCGAACTGGAGCTCGAGCCGCTACTCGACTCACTCCCAGATCTTGACTTAGTGTTCACCATCTTTGATGAGAAATAACTGAAATAAATTAAAATAAATGAAAGATGACTATGGGCGAACACGACACTATCGGCTCTCACAAATCTCTCAACATGCATAAAAAGGTAACTTATTGAAAAGATAAAAATCTAACAAATGAGGGCATGTTATTTACCTTGACTGAATTTCCGGAAGAAATAGCCTTTGCTTGATTAATTGATCTGCTAAACGGAAAGAAAATGCAAAATATTAAAATAGCCAAAACAAACATTAAAGTATCAGGCTACAGCAGCTAAAAAGTATAAGGGACCGCATCGACCACTCACGGTTCGATGCCAAGAGCATCGAATCGATGTTGTTCAATGCAGACCGCATCGAATTGGATCCATTCGATGTGCTTTACCTGGGAAACAAAATGCGCAAGGAGCAGAATGAGCTTCCCTCAGCAGACTTGCCTTTATATAGGCAGCGGACGACCCACCAGGCCCATATCAGCGAGCGCATCGAATGAGCGCATAGAATGCATTTCGTTCGATGCGATATAACTGGCGCATCGAATATACCATATTCGATGCGCGTCATTAATTGTCAGATAACAATTGCAAACAATCACAATCCGTTCTAAAGTAACGTATGATTAGGAATATTCCTAACCAGTGAAAAACCATTGGTAGAATGTAAATAAGCCATATCAAGGTGGTACAATGTCGACCGTTCAACAATCCACAATTTATTTTTTAAGTTGGGAAGTTGATATCTAATCAACATCGTCTTACAAACTGGGGGGACTATATGATGGGTATGTTTTAAGGTTGGCCCAACACTTGTATATTGGGCCGGCCCATAACCACATCGAACAACTAATGTTCGATGCGCGCATCGAATTACGCATCGAATTGATATAATTCGATGCGCTTTTCGCATTTGTCATTGAGACCCACGAAACGGTTGCTATATATAGCCCGTCCCCTTGTGGTTCGTGTACGTTCTGATTGGAGAACCACTCTAGCATAGTCAGCATCGAATCACTGTTTATTCGAGGCGTATTTGATCGAACGTACTCCATTCGACACGTAACAGGACTGAATTTGGTACGTTCGATACGATGAAGACCACATCGAATTCGATACGGAAGGTGACATGGAATCTCTCAGATTCGATATACGTGAATTCGAGACTCACTACCAGAAAATTAGTTTTTGGTAACGAAGAAATTCGTTACTAGAGGTATCATTATTTGTTACCAAATCTAATGGTAACGAAGATTTTGTTACCAATATTTGTGCTTTAAACCCCCTTACGAAAGATTTGGTAACAAAATTTATGCGTTCGTTACCATTACTTTGGTAACGAATGTCATTTTTGTTACCGCTCCCTCGTATTTGTAACAAACAATTTGTTAGGAAAAGTCGTGCAATTTGTTACCAAAGTATTTTTGTTACCAATATTTTGGTTATAAAAATAATTTTAAATTGTTACTTAAAATATATTTGTTACCAACAAAGTACTTTCGTTACCAATATTTTGGTTATAAAAACATTTTTAAATTGTTACTTAAAATATATTTGTTACCAATAATGATTTTAATTCTCTTTTTAATTCTATAATTTTGTTACTATTGAGTAAATGTATTACGATACCTTTGTTGGTTTATTTAAAAATATAAATTGACGATTACTAATATAAATCACACAATATTAAATTTATACTAAAAACAAATATGTCTGTTACATCAGAATAACCCATCCTAAAAACTAAACAAAATATAAAAAATATAGTTCGTACCATCATCTTTTGATAAAAAAACAAAATATAGTATCTCAAATACAAAGAACGGATGAGTGCTAATTTCAAAATACAACCAATTTGCAACAACAATTGTCTAATAAAAATAATTATACATTTAATAAGTATATGGTTGGTTAATTTCAAATTGACAGCAAGTTTTTGTTCCAGTGGATGATATCTTATAAAGATATGGTCAAATTAAAGATATTGTGTTAGTACTCTTGATAGAAGAAGTATAACATATCGAGGTGTTAATTACTTTCAAAAGGTAATTCATATCATTGTTGACACAGCAAGAATTAAAAAGCAGATTTTTTAATCGGAAGTAATGGAAGAGGAATCTATGTTGTTTATGTTTTGCTCAAGGTCTGATATGGGTATACTTATTATTTATTATATATTATTTTATGTAGTTTTGTAGTCATTAGTTATTAGAGATTATGTATACTATAACACCAATTATGTAACGGATAAGATTGTGAGTAGTTGCTTGTTAGTAGATATTTTTTCTTTTTAATTTCATGTTATAAATATGCACAGTTATTTGTACTGAGAGGATAAGAAACTAATGAAAAATTATTTTAGTTGTTAAACTCTTCTCATCCCTAATCTAAAGAAATCGTTCTATCTCGAATTAGAACAAAAAATTTGTACCTATACCATTAATTACGAATAGGTGTAAATTAAAGTGAATTAAGGATATGTATCTTGCTTTGACTTTTCTGTATGACAATATATCTGCTGCATATAATTTGTTTTTTCATTCCCTCTCGAAATTATTACTAGGCACACAATTCTTGTAAAGATATATGAGTACTGATCCTCACGGTAATCTAGTTCAGAAAGTTATCTTGTTGTTAAATTCTTGCTACCTTTTCCTTATTTTATGCAATATATAATTCGAATAAGTATTCATTTAATATAGTCATATACAGATGTTCAAAAAAAAAAAATTCATAATATATGTAAATTTGAATAAGCACTCTTTTATGTTCGGTAAACTTTATTGGAAGATTATATTATCGATAAGCTAAAATCTTGCTTTCTTCCCTTATTTTCTCAAGAGATAAACATTACATTTATAATTTATAATATATATATATATATATATATATATATACACTGATACACACACGCTACACTAGTTAATTAATGTGCATTTTCATTCCAATTATGTATATATGTATTTATTATAAATAAAATTAATTAGTTTAAAAGTATTCTACGTAAATTGTATTTTCAATCAAATCACACTCCTCTTAGTGACTAGTTTCATAATTATTGCTAAATAGTGATATGTGCATTATATTTAGTTTTAGTAACAAATCCTTTAGTATGTACCGGGAGATGTATAATTTGTAACAAAACTCTATATATTTAGCAACAATTATGTACATTGGTTACCAAAACCAAATTAACGAAACGATACTTTTCATAACTAAATTTTAAGATCGTTATCTAAAATACTAGTTTCTGTAACGAATTTCAAATTTCGTTACAATTACCCATTGTTCCGTAACAAAATCGATGTTTGTTACCAATATTTCGTTACCCAAAAGGCATTTTCTTGTACTGGACCCTTATTATACATCTCGCATCGAACATAGGTTATTCGACACGTCAGCATCGAACGCTTAGAATTCGATACGCTTCAAATATCTTGTAATTTAACATTTAAACCTAGTAAGCTCGTAATAGGTGTTGCGGATAAAGTTAGTCCGTTCATTTTATTGGATTAGCATTATTTTGGTTATTTATATTCAGATTGTATTATTGTACCGTGTTCTGTTACATTGACGAAATAAGACCAAAATAATGTTGAATTAAATTCGATTATGTGATCAACAAATCATGAACATGTAATGAATTAAATTTATTAATGAATCAAATGTCTAACGACTATAAATTAAACGATTAAGCGTGAGTGCATTGTCGAATAACGAAGTACATTGTTGAATCGGGAAAGATATTCTTCTCCTTTGATAATGAAGATTTTCTTAAAAGTAATCTGATAAAGAAGAATTGAAATTATCAAAGTGAGTTGGAAAACGGAGCTAAGAGGCATGTTTATACTGTTTGCTAACGGTTATAAAACGCGTTTCTAAGATGACGCTTCTAAACCTGGAAATAAACCCACTGAATTTTAACAGAAATTTGAATAAGTTGCTAATTTCGAAAAGTGATGATAATTAACATCTACCTCTAATAGTTAAAGTGGTAATTAAGCGATTATCCGAACAAAAGACTAAAATAATTGAGGCGCCAAAAAACATAAATCAGGTCATCACATCATGTTTCCTGCTTTGACGTATACTTCATATATTTATGACACTATTGTCAATTACTATCCTAGAGTACAGAAAAGTAATCGACAACTCGACCCATATAATCTACAAACGTCATGATCAAACAATAGAAAAAGAAAAAAGTGCAAATTCGCTAGTAGATTTTATAGATTTAAAATAAATTACAGGAACCAACAATCTTAAAATAGAGAAAGAGAAATAACAAGGAATAGAAAAATAATAATTATAAAAAAAAAGAGTAGGAAAAAGACGTACACTGCGGGCCGAGAAGAAGATTTATTAGTGATGAGTACATTTTGGTCACAATTGTCATTATCATTTAACAGACGGGTATGTAAATGAGACTCGCCCTTATCCCGACTGAGAGCGTTATGTATGTATTTATGCCAAGCTCATTCATTATCATGCATGTCTTTTTTTCCGTCTTCCTATATAATAAGATCAATCAATTATTTAACAAAGAATATGTATAAAAAAAATTAATTATCAAAAAAAAGAATATGCATGCATAAAAAAAAGGAACAAAGAATAACTTATTTCCGTACTAGAAGCAAGCCAAAAAAGTAATAAACATAATAGAAAAAATTTATAAAGAAATCAATACACTAAAAATATGTAAATTAAGAAAAATAAAAAGATGTTATAGTCAAGCTAAACACGTGCTCTAGATGCGGTAATGCACACCCTGGATTGCTTTTGGTATTAAACAGATGATCAATGCTTGACTAGAAAATCAGTTATCTGATTACCATTTTTATTGCAAAAAGATTTGCGTGATTGCAAGAAACTGTTAAGCCTAGTCTTAGCCTCTGATAGCACAGTTAGAATTTTCTATTCCCAATTCTTATTCCCTTTCCTATTTCTTCAATAAAATAGAGACACGTGGCATATAGAGGCCCACAAAAATTAACCCATCAAATTAATTCAATTAATCAATAATATGGAGTTATTTATTTATTTCCTCAAATAAAAAAACACAGATTTTATTTCTTAATTTATTAAATTATTTATGTTACCTTTAAATACAAATAAAATTCAGGACAATTTGATACACTCTCTCTTAATTAAGAATTAAAGGGCTCTGATCTTTCTTTTAATATATTAGGAAATAAGAACATGACACATGCTTTATAAAATTGTAAAAAACAATTGTACAGCACACAAGTAAGAATTTACATCTTTTTTTCTAGTGAAAAACTCTCGCTCCTCATCCTTTCTATTCTCTCTCTCTCTCTCTTTTTTTTTTCTTTTTTTTTTGTGAAGAGGAAAAGAGTCGATCAATAATGAAGAAAATTTTTTTTTATCTCTTAATTAAGAATTAAAGGGCTCTGGTCTTTCTTTTAATATTACGAAATAAAGAACATGACATGCTTTATAAAATTGTAAAAAATAATTGTACAGCACACAAGTAAGAATCCACATCTTCTTTTTCTTTTTAGTGAAGAACTCTCGCTCCTCATCCTTTCTATTCTCTCTCTTTTTTTTCTTTTTTTTTTTAAGAGGAAAAGAGTCGATCAATAATGAAGAAACAAATTTTTTAGTAGTGTCAAATTGTTCTGAATTTTATTTGTATTTAAACGTAACATAAATAATTTAATAAATTAAAAAATAAAATATGTGCTTTTTTATTTGAGGAAATAAATAAATAACTCCATATTATTGATTAATTGAATTAATTTGATGGGTTAATTTTTGTGGGGCTCTATATGCCACATGTCTCTACTTAATTGAAGGAATATGTAAGGGAATAGGGGTTGGGAATAGAAAATTCCCACTACTCATAGAAGGCCACTAAGATCGAGTTAGGATATTGTGTCTTACTAGGACAATTAATCAAGGCCTTAAAACTATTAGGGATAATCAAGATTTGGTATTATCTACCAAAATTAAATAGGATTCCTTTCCATCTTAGAAGATATTTATAACCTTGTATAGTTATCTCTTACTTGTTCATCAAGTCTTCTAGTTGTATAAATACCTATGTAATCTAGCATTGTAATTTATTCACAAATATATAAAAGAATATATTTCCTACATGGTATCATATAGCCTCTAATAATCTAACGATTAAAACCCTACCGATCCGCCGCCTAAACCTAGCCAATGTCGGCCGTCAATTCGTCCGCCTCCCACCATTTCGATGACGACGGCGACACCGCATCGTCTAACCACAACACCGTCGCCACCACTCAAAAAACCGCCGCCACCACTAACCAAATCACGCCTCCTGCGCCCCTCACCATCGTCCCGATTTCCTCTCATCATCACCTCGCCCTTTGTCTCAATCCGACGAACTATATTTCTTGGCAACTTCAAGTCGTCTCAACCCTAAGCGGTTTAAATCTCCTGGGTTATCTTCAAGGGACTTACAAACGTCCTCTTTGCTCTGATATTGTCGGGCATACGCTATGGTTTCAACAAGACCAACTGATCCTTTCTGCCCTCATTGGTGCCATGGAACCTGAAATCATGCCCCTCGTTCATTGTGCCAAAACCTCGTCCGAGGCGTGGGTTCTTTTGATGAGCGCGTTCGCCCGTTCTGATCATACTCGCATCATGGCCCTTAAGGATGCGCTCAACACCACGAGACTTGGCAACCATTCTGTCACGGAGTACCTCACTGACATCAAGTCCAAAATTGATGAGCTTGCGATGCTTGACCGCCCTCTTCACCCTGACGACATTACCATATATGTCCTCAATGGTCTCGATCAAAATTACCATGACATCGCCACCTCCATCCGTCTCCGTGAATAGCCCTTGACGTTTGTTGATCTCCACAACGCCCTCATCACCCACGAGTCCTATATCGAGCGCTTTAACGCCGACACTGCTGCCCTTGTTACCTCGGCCAACAACGTCACCGCTGGACCTTCTCGTGGTCCTCTTGTCACGCATGGCTCCTCATCCAGGGGGCATGCTCCATTCTGTGGTGGGCGCGGTCAAATCCGTGGACGAGGCAGACCCCCTTCTGGTTTTGTTTCTAGTGGTTTTACTAACCCCTCTCAAAGCAATGGCGAACATGTTATTTGTCAATTTTGTGGGAAACCTAATCATGTAGCCTCCCGTTGCTACAAATTACAAAAGTTGTTGAACCCCACTGCCAACTCGGCCGTCACACCACCGACCGCAGGTCACCGTCCTCCTTCTCAGTCTTGGGTGGTTGACTCGGGCGCATCTCATCATGTCACGAGGGACCTCAACAACCTTGCATATCACTCTGAGTATGATGGTACTGATGAGGTTTAGTTAATTGATGGTAATGGTATGCCTATTACGCACACTGGCTCTTCTATTATTTCGTTTCCTGCACGAAATTTCTCTTTGAATAATGTGTTGTGCGTACCGTCATCTCATCATAATCTATTATCCGTTCATCGTTTCACGCAAGATAGTAATGTTTCCCTGGAATTTTTTCCGGATTATTTCTCTGTTAAGAATCAGGGTTCGGGGCAAACACCTGGCGACGGGACCTTGCACTAATGGAACCTACCACATCCGTCCACCGATGCACTATCTCAAGCATCCAGAAAAGTTCGTGAATCTTGGTGTTCGGACGTGTGCATCCACTTGGCACTCACGTCTTGGACATCCGGCCTCAAAGACGAGTTCCTTTTTGATTTCTAGTTTTTCTTTACCGCTTTTGAATAAGTCCTCTGTGAAGGACACGTTTTGTGACTCTTGTTTAGCGAGTAAATCGCACCATTTACCATTTATGGATACTTCTTTTATTGCTACTCATCCTTTGCATTATGTGTTTGCTGATGTTTGGGGTCCTACTGATACTTATGTGGATGGTCTTCATTTCTACTTGGTTATTGTTGATCTATTTAGTCGCTACTGTTGGTTTTTCCCTATTACTGCTAAATCTCAAGTTCAAGATATTTTTCGCCAATTTAAGTCTCTTGTGGAAAAACAGTTTCGACATAATATAATCAACTTCTACGGTGATAATGGTGGTGAATTTGTTGTATTAAAACAATTTCTTGTGCAATTCGGAATTAGTTGGCTCACGTCCGCCCCGCACACACCACAACAGAATGGTATGGCCGAACGTCACCACTGTCATATCACTGAGACGGGCCGTGTTGTTCTCCATCGTGCCAATTTACCAAGTACTTATTGGAGTTATGCTTTTCAAGCCGTCGTGTATCTGATTAATCGCATGACATCCTCTGCACTTAAGTCTTCAACACCATTCTACAAGTTATTCAACCACCATCCTAATTATCTCAAGCTCAGGGTCTTCGGTTGTTTATGCTATCCCTGGCTCAGCCCTTATGTCGACAGCAAGCTCTCCTTTCCGTCTCGACCTTGCATCTTCTTGGGCTACTCCACTTCTCAGAGTTCTTATAAGTGTCTGGACCCTGTCTCCAATCGGTTATATCTTTCTCGTCATGTTCGTTTCTGCGAGACAGTGTTTCCTTACTCTAAGTTGCAGCCTATCTTGCCCGTGCCGACTCCGCCCACTCCACAGACCCCACCGCTCACGGTTCTTTCTCTCGGCCCTGCACCATCATGTGCGGCCCATCCAGTGCCCATCTCCTCAGCCCATGCTCCGTCAAAGGCCCATTACCCACCTCGGCCTGCGGCCCATTTGCCTGGCCCAACGCGTGGCCCCGCGACTCCTTCGCCTGGTCTAACCCACGATCTGACACCCAGCCCAACCCAGGGCTCCGCTCCACCTCAAGATCTGGCCCATGACCGCGGCCCTCCACACACGGCCCAAACCGAGGACACAACACCCTTGGCCGTGCCTTCTCCTCCTCGGCCCGCTCACCACATGGTCACGCGGTCTAAGAACAATATTTTTCGAACTAAGGCTTTCACTGCTTGCACCAACCAACCGCTTCCTGATCCGGTGGAACCTACGTGTGTCTCTCAAGAGGTCAAGGATCCCCTCTGGTTATCGACTATGTCTGACGAAATCACTGCTCTTGTCTCTCATGGTACTTGGGAACTTGTTCCCCGTTCCTCTGCCACAAACATTATTGGGTGCAAATGGGTCTTTCATCTCAAACGTAATCCCGATGGGTCCATCTCACAGTACAAGGCACTTCTCGTTGCTAAGGGCTTTCACTAGCGCCCTGGCATTGACTATTTGGAAACTTTCTCGCCCGTGGTCAAACCAGTCACTGTTCGTGATATTCTCATGCTTGTTGTCTCCAACTCTTGGGGTATTCATCAACTGGATGTTAGCAATGCCTTCCTTCATGGCACTCTCAGTGAAGAGGTCTATATGCAGCAACCTCCGGGGTGTGTTGACTCGGCTTTGCCCTCTCATGTTTGTCCACTCCATAAGTCCATCTAGGGGTGTGCATTTGGATCGGATCGGATCGAATCGGATCGAATCGAGGCTGAAAGTCGATTTCGATCTTGGAGAAATGAGGATCGAAATCGAATCAATTTAAAACGATCCGATTCGATCCAAAATCATTCGATTTCGATCCGATTCGATTCGATTTCGATCATTTTTTTCTTTTTTTTCTTATTTAATTTAATATCAATGGGACCAACCACAATATTCAAACATAGTTACTGAATTACAAAATTCACTTTCATATGGTGAGAGAAAGGTGTTACAAATTTACAATTGTATATGTTTCTCAAAGACAGAAACGTGGCCTTCAAATGGACCAAGAAAAAGATGTTAGGTATGTGTATATATAAAAATATAATATTAACATTATATATAGAAATATCTTAGTAGCATTAATAGGCTTAGCTTTATAGATAAAAATATAATATTATACATACTATTATGTATTTATTTATTTTTAAAAAATAAGATGAGTATTCGATCCGATCCGATTCTCAGCCTCTAGAATCGAGGATCGAATCAAATGGGGGTTCGATCCTAAGGCAAAAATCAAAAGTTGGATCAAATATTCGATCCGATCCTCGGATCGGATCATTCGATCGATATTCACCCGATTCGATCGATCCGATTCTTTTTGCACAGCCCTAAGTCCATCTATGGCTTGAAACAGGCTCCTCGCGCATGGTTCTGGTCTCTTTGCACGTCTCTCATATCTCTTGGGTTCACTCAATCCAAGTCCGACCACTCACTTTTTATCTTCCAGGGCGCAAGGACTACCCTCTTTCTACTGGTTTATGTCGACGACATTATTTTCACGGGCAATGATTCAGCCCTTATCACCTCCATTATTGCTAAGCTCGGGTCGAAGTTTCGGCTCAAGGACCTTGGCGCCATCTCTTTTTTTCTCGGTATTGAAGCCATCCCGTGTGCTGAGGGTCTCTTCCTCTGTCAACAAAAATACGTTCGGGACCTTCTTTCACGCCACAAGATGGATGGTGCTAAGTCCGTGACCACTCTTATGTCCATCTCTTCCGTCACTATTTCCGACGAGAGTCTCTACCGTCAGGCCATTGGGGAATTTCAGTATCTTGCCTTCACTCGCCCTGATATCGCCTTTACTGTCAACTGCTTGGCTCAGTCTGTCTCGTCCCTTCGTGAACATCATTGGACTGTCGTCAAACAGGTTCTTCGCTACCTTAAGGGCACGGTTTCACATGGCCTTCTAATTCTCCGTCGGCCCGCTAACATACTCAGTGCCTACACTGATGCTGACTAGGCTGGTGATCCTTCTGATAGAACTTCCGTGTCTGCCTTTCTTATATTTCTTGGTGATACTCCGATTTCTTGGTCTTTTCGCAAGCAACACGCCGTTGCTCGCTCCTCGACTGAGGCTGAGTACCGAGCCCTCGCCATAACTACATCCGAGGTTCAGTGGATTTAGCATTTATTAGCCGAACTCTGGGTCCCTCTCCGTAGTGTGGAGAAATATTATGATTGTATTTCTTGATAATTTACAATGTACAAGAGTCCTAGATATATAATACAAGGAGTCTTAGTCTACAAGTAAATGATAGACTTTACAAGATATAGATAAAATACAATCTATAAGAAGATAGAAATAAATCAAGCGCTATCTCTTATCGGGAGAAGGAGAATCCGTAGATGTGGTAATATCCCTAATACGTCCCCTCAAAAGTGTCGTGCATCAGCCAAGGCAATTTTGGACCGAAAGAGCGTGAAACGAGAGCGAGACAACGCCTTAGTGAGTAAATCAGCAAGTTGGTCCTTAGTGCTGATGTGCGAGACAGAGAGAAGTCTCTTAGCCATGATGTCACGTACAAAGTGAATGTCGATGGCAATATGCTTCATGCGAGAGTGTAGCACTGGGTGTAGGGAGAGATGAGTAGCACCAATGTTGTCGCAGAAGACGGTTGGTTTAGAAGCCAGTTGGACGTGTAATTCCGAGAGGAGATGTTGAATCCACCTAACTTCCAAGGTAGTTGTAGCAAGTGCGCGATATTCAGCCTCAGTGGAAGAGCGAGCAACAACACGTTGTTTGCGAGAAGCCCAAGAGGCAGGGTTGTCACCAAGAAAAATGATATAAGCCGAGGTGGATGTTCGGTCAAGCGGATCACCCGCCCAGTCAGCATCAGAGAAGGTCTGAAGAGTGTTGGAAAACCGTTTGCAGAGAAGGAGACCGTGAGATATGGTACCCTTAAGGTAGCGGAGGATGCGCTTGACCGCCGTCCAGTGGTGCTCAAAAGGAGAAGAGACGGCCTGAGCGGGGCGGTTGACGTGAAAAGCAATGTTGGGCCGAGTTAGAGCAAGATATTGTAGTTCGCCAATAGCTTGGCGATAAAGGTGTGAGTCGCACGGATTAGTGGACGTAGGCGGATCAGTGGTGGCCAGAGGAGTGGAGACGGTTTTGGCACCGTCCATCTTATAGCGAGTGAGGAGGTCCCGTATATAGTGATGCTGTGTGAGGAAGAGACCCTCAGAACAAGGGATGGTCTCAACACCGAGAAAGAATGATAGGTGACCAAGATCTTTAAGCGCAAACGTGGCACTGAGTTGTAGGATGAGTTTGTTAATCAGCGAGTTGTTGTTGCCTGTAAAAATAATGTCGTCAACATAGACAAGTAGGAATAGAATAGTGCGGTCCTGTTGAAAGATGAAAAGGGAGAAGTCAGACTTGGACTGAGAGAAACCGAGAGTCACGAGTGCCGCGTAAAGGGCCCGGAACCATTCGTGAGGTGCTTGCTTGAGGCCATAGATCGCCTTACGGAGGCGACAAACGTGGTCAGTTTTAGAATCGTCAATGAAGCCGAGAGGTTGTTGCATGTAGACCACTTCACTGAGAGTGCCATGTAGAAAGGCATTGCTAACATCGAGTTGGCGTAGGGGCCAAGAGTTGGACACAGCAATAGTCAGGACAATGCGAATTGTGACTGGCTTGACCACGAGACTGAAAGTTTCAGTGTAGTCTAGGCCCGGACGTTGGTGAAACCCTTTGGCAACAAGTCAGGCTTCGTATTTGGCAATGGACCCATCAGCGTGACGTTTGACCCGATAGACCCATTTGCAACCAATTATATTAGAGGCGAGGTGTCGAGGGACAAGATCCCAAGCCCCATGAGAGATAAGGGCATTATATTCCTGAGACATAGCGAGACGCCAGTAAGGGTTATCCATAGCAGTGGAGACACAAGTGGGCTCAATAGAAGGAGGGAGTGGGTGAATACTGGTGGCAGATAAAGCTTTTGTCTTGAATATGTTGTTCTTGGCCCGAGTGACCATCGGGTGGACCGGGGCCGCGGATGCGGTCAAGGTTGACGGGTCCGGTTGGGCGACCAGTGGAGACGCGGTCGGGTTGACCGTGGAGAGATCGGGAGTTGTGGGCGGAGTTGAATCCGCGGGCGGGCTAGGCTGGTGACCGGCACCAACGGGACTGGGCTGCGGGTCGACCCGAGATGGGGAGATATGGGCCGCGGGCGGAGGGCCTGGTGGGAGCGGGACAGTGGGCCGAGGCCGCGGTTGGATTGGAGCCGTGGGCCGGGGCCGCGGTAGGGCACCAAGCTGAAGCACCGGTTGGGCCGGTGCGGGCATGGGCCGCGGTGGCGAGATGGTGACCGTGGGCAATGATGAAGGGAAGACGTCCTCACAAAATCGAACATGGCGAGATAGATACATTCAACCCGTTGAGAGATCGAGACACTTATATGCACTTTGAGAAGTGGAGTACCCTAAAAATATACACGGGCGGGATGTAAACTCAAGTTTGCCATTATTGTAGGGCTTGAGCCAAGGATAACATTGACACCCAAAGACTCGTAATTTGAGATAGTTTGGCGCCGCGCCAAATAGAATAGAGTATGGTGTTGCTGATTTTAAGACAGACGAGGGCATGCGGTTGATAAGATATATGGCCGTTTGAAACGCATAAGACCAATAAGACAGCGGAAGTTTGGCATGACGGAGTAGTGCACGGCCTGTTTCTAAAATATGCCTATGTCATCGTTCAGCGATACCATTTTGTTGAGGTGTGTGAGGCGCTGTAGTTAGCCAACTTATCCCATTAGTGACAAAATAGTTTTTAAGTGACAGAAATTCCCCGCCATTGTTGCTATAGAAATTAACAATATTGTGGCGAAATTGCTTTTCCACAAGTTCTTTGTATTGGCAAAATATAGAATGCACATGTGATTTTGCAGTCATAGGAAAAAGCCAACAATAACGACTGAACAAGTCCACAATAAGCAAATAATACCGAAAACCATCAACTGAGGCCTCAACAGGACCCCAAACGTCTGCATAAACAAAGTGCAAAGGATGCAAAACAACAAAGGAAGAGTCCATAAAGGGTAAGCGATGAGACTTGCTAACCAAACATGAATCACAAAAACTACCCTTCGCAGAGGGTTTTGAAACTAACAGCAAAGCATAACTAGAAATTAATAAAGAGCTAGTCTTGGGGGCTGGGTGCCCAAGACGAGCATGCCATCCATCCGCTGACGTGCGTACTCCCAACAAAGCAAACTTCTCCGGATATCTGAGGTAATGGGCTGGAGGGTGGATGTGGTAGGTACCATTAGTGCATGTCCCGGTTGCCAGAGTGTCCCCCGACATGAGGTCCTTAACAAGAAAATTACCCGAAAAAAATTCCATAGAGACATTATTATCACGACTAAAGTGGTGGACAGATAATATGTTATTCTTCGAAGCAGGAGCACATAGTACATTATTCATACGAAACGTACGGGACGGAAACTTAATAAAAGATGTACCAGTATGAGTAATAGGCATGCCCGATCCATTGGCTATAGCGACTTCATCAGTCCCATCATACTCAGAGTGTTGAGTAAGGTTGTGAATATCGCCAGTGAGATGATGATTAGCACCATAATCCATCATCCAAGAGTTGGAGGCAACGTGTGTTTGGCTATGGGGAGGCGTGCGAGCAACGTTAGCAGTGACATTCAAGTTGGGGTCAAAGAGACCTTGCAACTTGTAGCATCGAGAAGCGACATGATTCGGTGTCCCACAGAATTTACACACCACCTGATGGTGATTATTTCCCAAAAAAGGATTAGTAACATAAGAAGGGCCATAACCAGAAGGAGGCCTACCTCGACCACCACGAGACGGACCACGACCGCGGGAATAAGCACCATGGCCCCGGGGGTTGGATCTGCGCGGCGAACCGCGGGCAGAGGCATAAGACGCCGTGTTGGCCGTGGCAATGAGGGTCGTGGAGTCAGTCTCAAACCGCTTGATGTAAGCCTCATGCGTAACAAGGGCGTTGTGGAGCTCAGTAAAGGACATCGGTTGCTCACGGAGGCGGATGGTAGAGGCAATGTCGCGATAATTAGCACCTAGGCCGTTGAGCACATAAAGGGTCACATCATCAGCGTTGAGGGGACGATCGAGCAATGCAATTTCATCCACCTTGGATTTGATGTCAGTCAGGTACTCAGTGATGGATCGACCGCCAAGGGTGGTGTTGTTGAGGGCGTCCTTAAGCGCCATGATCCGTGTGCGGTCCGACCGAGCGAAGACGGCCATGAGAAGGACCCACGCCTTTGAGGACATTTTGCACATGTGGATGAGAGGGATGATCTCCGGTGACATGGATCCAATCAACGCGGAGAGAATGAGCTGGTCTTGTTGATACCAGAAACGATGCCCGACTGCATCGATGGGAGGAGGGCGTGGATGAGTGCCCTGCAAGTAACCAAGGAGGTTCATGCCAGCAAGAGTGGATACAACTTGGAGGCGCCATGAAAGGTAATTTGTGTGCGTGAGGCGGAGAGTGAGATGATGATGGTTGGAGACATACACAATGGTGGAGGGGACGGTGGGGTCGGGTTGTGGTTGGGAGGAGGCGGTATCACCACCGGCCGATCCATTGTCGGAGTTGTTTGATTGTTGAGACATGTTCTCTTTTGGTTTTTTTTTTTTGATTTAGGAGGTGGCGGCCGAATGAGGGTTATGAGAGAGGGGGTGGCGGATGTGTATGATAATGAGAGGATCTTGATGATAATCGTTAGATTATTGTAGGTCTCTAGATACCATGTGGAGAAATATTATGATTGTATTTCTTGATAATTTACAATGTACAAGAGTCTTAGATATATAATACAAGGAGTCTTAGCCTACAAGTAAAGGATAGACTTTACAAGATATAGATAAGATACAATCTATAAGAAGATAGAAATAAATCAAGCGCTATCTCTTATCGGGAGAAGGAGAATCCGTAGATGTGGTAATATCCCTAATACGTAGGCCCCAGACTATTTATTGTGATAACATGGGGGCCACGCATCTCTCCCTGAATCCCGTACTTCACTCTCGGATGAAGCACATCGCGGTCGACATTCACTATGTTCGGGATATTGTGGCAAAGGGTCTCGTCTCTATCTCGCACATCAGCACTAAGGATCAGCTCGCTGGTTTTCTTACTAAAGCCCTTCCTCGTGCTCGCTTCTTACTTCTTCGTTCCAAAAGCGTCTTGGCTGATGGCTCAGCACTTTTGAGGGGGCGTATTAGGGATAATCAAGATTTGGTATTATCTACCAAAATTAAATAGGATTCCTTTCCATCTTAGAAGATACTTATAACCTTGTGTAGTTATCTCTTACTTGTTCATCAAGTCTTCTAGTTGTATAAATACCTATGTAATAATTCATTCACAAATATATAAAAGAATATATTTCCTACAAAAACTAACGAAAAGGCAAGTAACTTAAAATGATGGGCTAAGATCAGCGCATCTCTAAGCTTATAATTCATTCCCGTCTAGTTGTTTAAGGTGCAGCCCACGAATTAAAGACGGAGAATGCATCAACAAAATTCACATTCAAAATCTATGAGAGCTTTGCTCATTCTGTTCTAACATGGATTTTATATGATAATCAATGAACGTTAAGTTTGACCAAACCTAGAGAAGTGGTTGTCGTTTTAGAAAGAAGGTTGGGAAGGGGCCATCGAGTTTTGTTGACGGGAGAAGATTGATTTTGGAGTAATGTGAAGGATGTTGATATATATGATCATGAATATGGAAGGGACTTTAGAGGTGTATTATTGTTAAACACGTAACTATTACGTGCATTCACGATCGTCAAAACCATCATTCTTTAGCAGGTCAGTGTAACGACGACGTGAAGTGAAGTGTATTAAGGAGTGTGCATGCTTAATCTAGAAAAAGAAGACATAAGTTGTTGAAGAATAAGTGTGAACAATCATCCAAAGAGGTGTTTGATGGTTTCAGGTGGATATTTGGCTCAAAAGGCACAATTAAAACGTAGTAATATGTTGATAAATCAACCATTGTTTAGTCATATTGGTTTTGAATTTCACTTGTGGTCAACGAATGGGTTTGAAATTAATGATAAGGAAAACATAGGAAAATATGTTGGTATTGATGTAAATGAAATGATTTTCATGTAATTTAGAGTTTTAATCTAATTTCGTAATAAATTTTGTCCTAATCAAAATATTTTACGAGTCTTAAGGGATTATTCTACCAAACCCTCCAAACTATAGGCACTTCATGGGTTCAAATTCAGATCTTTTTGTTTTTAGACCCAATGAGGTCTAAACTTTGGTAGTATGTGTGACATTTCCCTCATTGAGACGGTTCCAATGGTGGTGAAAGTCTTGCAAAATTCAAAATTATAACACATGAATTTTAATTTAAGTTCAATACACTTAAATTAAATTTTGTGTGTATTAACTTTAAATTTTGCGACATCGTCACCACCATCATAACTGTCTCAACGAGAGTGAGATTCTAGTCAAACTATAATTAATTTATTCGACGACTTTTCGTCGAAAAATCGCCGAAAAGTAAAAAATGAAGCAATTCGCACAGACTACCAAAGTTTAAACTTCTCTGACTCTAAAAACGAAAATCCATAAAATAGCCAGAATTCAGGGAATTTGATGGAATAATTTATAGTTTTAAATTTATGGTAATATCTTTGACTTCTCTTACTAACTTTTTGGACTCTAACTTTATCAGATCTTATATGTCTTACAAGTAATAAAGAAAATAAAAGATGAACATTAAAAAAATACGTTATATAATTTTCGTTTTCATGTAATGATAATTTTACTTTTCTTATATTTTAATTTATTCAAAAGCATACTCGGGATGAGAAATTGATTTAGATAATCCTGTCAGTTAAAATCAAGGATAGTTTTTTATATAATATATTAATGCAAAAATGATTAGTTTTACGTAGCGTACATGACTAAAAATGTCAAAGCAAAACATAATAACAATAATCCCTTGCAAAATACGTAACGTATAATTTCCCCCTTTTTTTTCTTCTTTCTTTTTTGTTTTGAAAAACTATGATTTTTTTTATGTATATGAAGTAAACAAATAAAACTCATGAATGAAAAATAAATCAATTTTATATGAGAAACTGAGAGGAGATGGGGTCGTTGTCATATTCATTATTTAAGTTAATATGAGATTTTGTTTTCTTTTTCTTTTTCTTTTTTTAACTAATTACTTTTTATGTTAGCTTTATACATTTGTAACGCCATTATAATTCATATATTTTCATTATTTTGTCCATCTCTTGAGGGTGTGAGTTTTTCATCGTAAGAGTGGAGCGTGCCTTTCTTATAAGGCCTTCTTTGGCATATCGCGACAGTACAACATCAATTTTGATATGGGCATTTCCTGCATATTGGGTCTGGCCCAAACTAGGCCAATATTTGACCATATCGGGGACCACTTTCGATATCATATCGGTAATAATCACCGATATGTTACTGTGGTCCCCGGATCCTGAGATCTATAAATACGCGGTACCCGGATCCCAAAGTAAGCAATTATTATCCCTCAGCTACCACGCATCACATCGAAACAAATCCCCGATCTCATTCTCGATATCGTACTCGATATCGGGATAACCTAGTGCTCTTACAACCACACTACCGATATCACATCGAGGGGCGTCCTCGATATGATGTCGAAGACAATCACCGATATACGTCTGATCTAGTCTCCGATATACCACTGTCGTCCAAGCATCGAAGCGTTAGTTCGAGGTGTTCCGGACCATGTCTACGCGAGATACATAGTGTAGGCCTGATTTGAGATAGATTCGTTGTATTATTAGATCACTCACTTGTAACCGACTCACATATATATAATATGGTCTATCGCCAAATCAAATTTGCAAGGAAAGTTTGCACATTTTCATCTCTCTCTGTTCGACTTATGAGTGTGGCACGTCTCACATGGCTTGTTGTTTTTCGTTTTTTATGAGATTTTTGCTATTGTTTTTGATTCTATCTTACCCGTTCTGCCTGTTTTTCTTGATCTTCTCTTCAGGGTTTGTTCACAGATTGATTCACAAACTCTGGGAATTAAGGTTCATCACAATTTCACGCAACTCCTACCTTTTCCGCATAACAAGGTTTGCATGGAGGCTGAAATAAAGAAATTGCATAAAACCTTGCGCTGATTTGAGGAGGAACAAGGGTTCACAATTGCGGAATCATCATGGAACACCAAAAACGCGGCTATGAATTTAATGCAAGAAAGGCGGCTGCTCACTTTGAGAGGTTATAGCTTCAATGATTTCAGTTCCGAGATCAAGTCCATTTTCAATGCACGTAAAGGGCTGGATATACAATGAATTAGGGACGATAAACTTCTTTTCCAATTTTACCATAGTGTTGATATGCAACGGGTGCTTGATGGTCACTACAAGATTTCTGGTTCATTTCCGATCGGAAAATCTCGACCTGATTTCGGTCGGGAGCATTCCCGATCGATATTCGATCGGGACGACTTTTCCTGACCGATATTCGGTCGAGAAATTTTAAAAAATAATTCTCGACCGAGAATCGGTCGGAAAAAGGTATTTCCGACTGCAATTCGGTCAGCACTATTATTCCGACCGAATTGCGGTCGGGAAACACTGGGCGGAAAATTTCCCGCCCAGAGTGTAGCCCTAATCTCGGCCTAGCTGGGCCGCGCAGCTGGGCTGAGACTTCCTGACCGATTTTCGGTCGGGAATAACACCATTCCCAACCGAATATCGGTCGGGAAAGAGGGAGGTATTTCTATAAATACCTCCCTCCTGCTCTTCATTTTCACACTCAACATTTCTCTCTCCCCCCTATTATTGCCGATCGCCTTCTCTTTTTTCGCGACCGATTTTCAGTCGCCACTTCCGATCTGGTAAGTTTTTTCACTTTTTCTTGTTTTTTATATTTTATTTAATGTTTTAATATTAATTATTTTTGTTATATTTAATGTTTTAATATTAATTATTTGATATTGTACAAATTGTTAGGATTTAATTAGGAAATGCCTTTAGAAATTGTTAGGATTTGGGAAAATATTAGATTTTTATGCCTTTAGGAATTGTTAGGCTTTAGGAAATGCTATAGTTTTATGATTTTTGTAATTATTTATGCCTTTAGGATTGTTAGGCTTTGGGAAAATGTTAGATTTTTACGCCTTTAAGAATTGTTAGGCTTTAGGAAATGTTATAGTTTTATGATTTTAGTAATTATTTATGCCTTTAGGAATTGTTAGGCTTTAGGAAATGTTATAGTTTAGTAATTATTTATGAGTTTAGGAAAACTATATATGATTTTTTTATGTGTTAATTTATTTATTAAGACGTTAATTATGGAGGTATTTATGATTTAATATTAATTATTTATGTTATATTTAATGTTTTAATATTAATTGTTAGATATTGTAGAAATTGTTAGGATTTAATTAGGAAATGCCTTTAGGAATTGTTAGGCTTTAGGAAATGTTATACCTTTATTATTTTAGTAATTATTTATGCCTTTAGGAATTGTTAGGCTTTAGGAAATGTTATAGTTTAGTAATTATTTATGACTTTAGGAAAAAACTATATAACTTAGTATTGATTAAATTTAGGTCATCCCTATAATTAGAAAAACTCTAATTTAGATGTTTTTACTTAGTTCGTAGCACTCCTCTTCGACGACATGTCGTCCCGTGATAGCGATCGGGGCCAGCCCTCGAAGAAAGGGCGTAGTGGTCCATCGAGCACTCCATCAAGTACTCTACCTACTGGTCCACCGAGGATAGGTCCTCGTCTACGGATCATTCATTCTGGCGGTGCACCACCCGATCCTATCGATGCACCTGATACCGATCTGGGCGAATGCCCTGCTTCTTCACATCCACATAGGCGTATTAAACCGAGAGGCGGTACACCAGATCTAGTAGTACCATTTTGACTAGATGATGATCACGTAGCATCGCCGCCATCGTCATCATCTAGGCCATCGTCATCATCAAGGCCACCATCATCATCGAGGCCTACAGCACCTACGCCACGCTCTACAGAGTTTACATCGGTGGGTCCTAGTACTTCTTCCCCTGCAGACGATGCCGATGCAGGACCATCTTCAGCGACGCAGCAGAGACTGAGCCGAGGCATATCGAGAGGGCCGCAGGTTCCGGCTGACTGTAGAGCCCATCGTAGGGTACAGCTGGATGAGCACGGTGTATTTTTTGATGGGAGCAAGATAGCGGCGGCGATTACCTCGATCATTAGGGGGTTTATGAAGACGTGTAAGATTTTTATTTAACGAAGCCTTAATTAAAAACCTTATTTAATTGCAGAGCATATACTACATTGATCAGGCTGACATGCTTCGGGCACATTCCGCATACGAGATGAAGGCTTAGAAGTGTTACAAGGAAATCATGTACAATGCGAAGAAGAACTATTACGACAGGCTCGATGATCCGAAGTGGGCGACACGTTCGAAGAACAATTGGATGAGCGACAAGTTATAGAGAATATTCGTGACGCATTGGGAGTCGGCTGAGCATGCGAAGAAATCAGTGTTAGGGCAGAAGAACGGCAAGGAGGACAGGCACCAGACTCGGATCGTCCTCCACGAGCTACTCATGCTAGTGGGTCCTAGAGCTACACGGAGATTCGACGTAGGATGGTATGTCTTATTAAATTGAGTTTCTATACGAATAAACATTGTCTTAAATTTAAATAGCTAAAAAACAAATGTATATCAACATGCAGGCTGCTTCGAGACTTCCAGGGGCCCCTGAGCCTCGGCACGATGAGGCATATTGTTATCAGCGCACACATGTGCCTAGTGATCTGCTAGAGGGAGCTCCACGTCACCGCGTTTGAGTTCACCCCAAGTATAGGGCTATCTACGTAAGTATTTAACATGTAAAGCATTCTTTGATTACTATATTAACATATGTCTTCCTTAATTATTTACTAACAATTCTAACAAAATGAACTGGAAGACTGCATAGGCCGTATGATCGAGAGGTACGAGGCAGATCGTTCTGCGTGGCCACCACTAGATCAGGAGCTGTGGAGTATAGTGATTGGAGGAGTGAAGAAGGGGAAGGATGAGGGTCTCCCTACGGATGCATGTCACGATCGATTTGGTTTCTCGACGAAGAAGAATCCATACACGACACATGACTATGCGAGGGCGTTGGAGGGGGAAAACCGTCGTCTTAGGACTCATACTAATCAGAGGGTTGACGAGCTCATTGGTCACATAGAGTACTTGTCCCAGCACATCACCCAGACTACATGTACTCCTCCTTCTCGACCCATGCCTACTGGATTCATGCGTGATGCTCGTCGAGCCGGCCAGCGTTCCTCGCCCCCCCCCCCCCCCCCCCCCCCCCCCCGCTGATCCTTTTGCGCATGGTGCTCCGAATTGCACGATGTATGATGATGAGTACGAGGATGACCCCGAGGATGACACTCTCGGTGGCTTTCATGACGAGGACTACGAGTAGTAGTAGTTTTATTTGTTCGTTTTATTTAAGTATTGAAAACTGTGTTAGTTGTTTGTATTTATGTAATTTGTTTGATGCTTGGACCAATTATGTAATGTTAAACTAGTTTCGTATTTATTCTGTAATTATGCAGAGTAGTAGTGTATTATTTGTTCGTTTGATGCGGAGTAGTAGTATTATTTGTTCGTTTTATCTAAGTATTGAAAATTGTGTTAGTTGTTTATTTATTGGTAATTATGTAATGTTGTTATTACTACAAGCACGAATACAAATTATAATATGAAATTAAACAACGTGAATTAAATTTTTTTATAAAATAAAAATCGGCCACTAAACCATAATCGATGCTAGTCATACATATTATCCTTAGAATCTGAGTCACTCATTATCTCTTCCTCTTCCTCTTCCTCATTGCCCTTGTCGTCCTCGTAGCCCTCCTCTTCCTCGTTCCCCACCGCTGCTGCCCTCCTCGTCAACCACATCAAATCCCTCGTTGGCCAATTGAATATTCATATCGAATGAGAAAAGGTTCACGCATAAGTTAAACCCTTCAGATGCATTCTCTTGTAGCACTTGGTTCGGCATCCCCACGTCGACATCGTTTGATCCCACAACTGATGACATATAGATTATGTGTCTGGCATGAATAGTGGATACGGCCAACCATCCTCTCTGTCCGGGTCGCCCCGTCGGCTTCTTTGGATAGGGCACATAGTACGCCTGTTTTGCTTGGTTAGCGGATATGAACGGCTCATTAGTGCTGAGGGTACACCTCAGGTTGATGTCAACCAAATTGTACGTTGAATGCTCCTGCGTACCTGCGTTTATATCATACCAAACACATTTGAACAAGACTATGTACAGGGGTCTGATTCTGCCCCAATATTCCACATGTATAATGTCTTTCAACGTTCCATAGAAGTTGGTAGCATCCGATCCTCCCATGTCTCCCTTCACATAAACACCGCTACAATCACTCTTCTACGGGCCAAAAATCATATCGGTGTGAAATCTGAACCCATTCACAATGTATCCCTCGTAGGTTGCCACTGAATTAGCCGGACCTGTAATTAGAGGATCTATTCGTACGTCGGTCTCGTATTTCCCACTTGAATATGTCTGCTTGAACCATGCTACGTACTCTGTGTTCCTCTTGGATTGTATCTCCATTGGACTAAGTCCACCGCACTCCTCTTCTACAAACAGTCTGCATATGAAAATTTTCATAAGTTCGTTATCTTTAAAGCACTTATTCATTTCGTTATTAAAAATAATTAACGACCACTTACTCCACCCATTCGCCAAGCTCTTGACAGTTTAGAAGCGTGTAAAGCTCTATTTGGTCCATCTCAGCGGAAGTCAAGTATCGCCTTTTGTTTAGTGGCCCTATTGGCGCCCCTTTCTTTTGAAATATTCTAAGCTCATCATCCTACTCCGTGCTATCTAGTGTCTCGTTCCCGTTGAGTTTTTTATATTTAGTCTGAAAAGATACATCCAAATATTGAGAACACATATTGGACCGCTCAGCAAGTAGGTATTGATAGGCTATGGATCCCTCCACCCTCGCCTTATTCAGTATTGAACCCTTCATGTCGAACATCCGCCTAGTTCATAGAAACGAAAGATTAGGCAAAGAATCGATATTTGTATAAGATAATTGTTATTAAAAATATAAAACCGTACCTCTTGAATGGATACATCCATCTATAATGAATTGGACCACCAACTTTAGCCTCGTACGGAAGGTGTATGGCTAAATGCTCCATAGAGTCGAAAAATAAAGGAGGAAATATCATTCCAATCGTGCACATGGTAATAATAAGTGATTCCTCCAATCGCTCCATATCCTCGGCCGACACCTCTGAGGCGCAAATCGCCTTGAAAAAAAGGCTAATCTCTACTAAGGTCCTTCAAATCTCGGGTTCCAATAAGTCGCAAAATGCAATCGGGATCAATCTCTGTATGAAGACGTGACAATCATGACTCTTCATACCATACAATTTTCCTTGTTGTTTTTGCACACATCGTCCCAAGTCCGAGGCATATCCATCAGGAAACTTCATTTTGGTCAGCCAATCAAGAACCGTGTTCTTTTGATCCCTCGTAAGACAATATTTTGCCTTTGGCTTTATATACTCACTTCCTTTGCCACTGGGTTTCAAGAATAATTCTTTACGGTTGGTCAACAGCTTAAGATCGTGCCTCGACTTAATGTTATCCTTCGACTTAGCATCGTCCAACACCGTGTTGATGATGTTCTCAAAAAAGTTCTATTCACAATACATGACATCTAGATTGTGGCGAATCAAGTTCGTGGACCAATAAGGTAGTTCCCAAAAGATGTTTCGACGACACCAGTTATGAGTTGTGTTAAATCCCGGAAGCTTTGTGGAGTTTGCCCCAAATCTAACCGATCGTAGCCTATCCACAATTGACCTCATCTCCGCTCCTATCTTCCTTCGAATGTGTGCTTCAAGTACCTCCCTACCCTTGTAGAAGTCCTTCTTGTTGTACCTCCATTTATGACCCTCTGGTAGAAACCGACGATGACAATCGAACCACGAGGCTTTTCCACCATGCTTAAGTGTAAAAGAATCTGTCTCACCCATGCAATAAGGACACGCCAGCTTACCGTGCGTGCTCCACTGGGACAACATTCCATAAGCAGGAAAATTGCTAACAGTCCACATTAGGGTGGCTCGCATTTGGAAGTTTTCCTTTCGTGAGTTGTCATATATCCACAAACCATTACTCCACAAATCATTCAACTCATCAATCAACGGTCTCAACAAAAGATTCAATTTCTTTCCAGGACTCTTTGGACCGGGTGTAATAAGGCTCAGAAAAATGAACTTCGGTCGCATGCATAAATCCGGCGGAAGGTTATAAGGGGTAACAAACACGGGCCAACAAGAGTAGTTCCTCCCAGACTGCCCAAACGGTGTGAACCCATCAGTACATAGGCCGAGTCGGATATTTCTAGGCTGTGCTGCGAAGTCCGGATACGTACGATCAAAATCTCTCTACGCGTCGCCTGCAGTCATTCTATTAGTTGACTCTCGACACTTCAAATGCCAGGGGGAAGTACCACAATTTCTTCCTTGCGACCCTGGACTTTCTACTAGCCTCGTACCTATCGGTCTTGCATATCGGACACGATGTGAGATCCTTGTTGGCATTATCGCCGTAGTACAAGAAACAAAAGTTCTAACATACGTCGATCTTTTCGTACCTTAAACTCAAACCTGCGAGCATCTAATTCATGCCTGGAACCGTATTCGGTAGCATTTTCTCAATCTCTGGTCCATGATATCTTTAGATAAACTTAAGAACTTTTCTTCTTACTGATTATTTTTATGTCTCCCATCTGCATCAATTTGTAGAACTCCTTTCCCTCGGGACTTGGATCTTCGTTGCGCACCTCTCCCTCAACAAATCGACCCCCATATGCATCCACAACCAATTATCTAAACGAAGTATCGGCATGAACCAGACTATCAACGTGAATACTAGCAGACGGAGATTCTGGTACATATGATGTAGACACATCGCTCGCCTTCTCTCCATGCAACACCCATATCCAATATTGATACACAAACCCCCACTTATGAAGATGATCCCGTACTACGTTTCGATCAAAAAATATTAAATTGATGCATCTCTGGCACGGGCACCTAATACGATTTTTCAGATCTAAGTAATCTCTCTGTTGTGATGCATATTATATGAATTCACGAACTCCAACCACGTAATGTTGATTCAAATAACCAGTGTTACTATCTATCCTATCGTACATCCAAGATCAATCGAGACGATAATCCATTTCTAATCTAAGAAAATTAAAAAGAGATTGTTACAATTAATTTCACCAATCAATATATTTATCATTTATATAAAGATTTTAAAACACGAGTACATAGAAGCCAAGACAATTAATACTTACTTGTTGTAGCGTAGAAAATACTTAGATCAAGTATTGTTTGCAAACACACGCCCCTCGATGCATTTACCGCAATATCTAAAACAAAGAAACGTGAAAAAAAAATTAATAAAGATGATCTTAATTGAGAAAAACTAACAAAAAATAGTTATAACAAGAGGAAATCGTGGATACCTTAGCAAGAGATAAATGTTGGAATGATTTCTCAAGTGGAATAGGGAGGGGTATTTATAGGGGGCTGACACCATTCCCGACCGAATTTTGGTCGAGAATAGTAACAGTCATTGTTATTACCGACCAGATTTTGGTCGGCAATAACAATGACCGTCGTTATTGCCGACCGAAATTCGGTCGACAATAACTTATTCTAGACCGAATTTCGGTCGGGAATAGTAATGACCGTTACTATTCCAGACCGAAAATCGGTCGGCAATATTAGGGTTTAGGGTTTAGGGTTAGGGGTATTGGCGACCGCTTTTCGTTAGGGAATAATATTCATATTTTTAATTTCACAGTTTCGCTCTCCATTTTAGATAAATCGTTGATTTAATGACCAAGTACATCAATATTAGTTATATATTACTAAAAATCTCAAAAAAAATTAAATTTAGTTGCACGTTGATGAATCGTTTGAAGCGTCGGTTCATATTGTCACTTATAAATAGATTGGTGTATGTAGCTGCTAATAATGTAACTACTTACGATTATGTTAAACATATGTTAATATATATATATATATATATATATATATATATATATCACAATTAGCCTCTCTATACTAACGCTTGTAACAAATGTTCATGCCCAATTGTGAATGCTCCTCTATACTACGTATGATTAATATATGTATAACTCCAAACTAACTTCACTTATTCTGGTAATCTATACTAATTTCATAATTAAAAGTACATTGAACTAAATAACTATTAGTGCATCTCATGTATTTAGTGAGATTCTATAGTTATACTTAACAAACACATCAAGTTTTTCCAAAAGATCGAAAAAAATTAAAATTGACTATTTTTCCCGACCGATTTTCGGTCGGAAAAAATATTCAACATCATTCCCGACCGATTTTCGGTTGGCATTGACACTTATTGCCGACCGAAAATCGGTCGGGAATAATATTCAAACTTATTCCCGACCGATTTTCGATCGGGAATAATATTCAAACTTATTCCCGACCGAAAATCGGTGGGGAATAATATTTAAACTAATTTCCGACCGAAATGCGGTCGGCATTGGCCATGTTTCTAGGCAGGAAAGTATTGCCGACCGCACAGTTGTTAAACCCGGCCCGGACCGGGAACCGGCGCTCCAACCGGAACGAAACAGCCCCCATCCCGGGCTGCTGAGCCCTGGGGGTTGGACCGCCCATTTCGGCCGGGCGAACTGGAAAACCGGTCACCCGGCCCGCTAGCGAACCGGCGAGTTTACGTCCCTGGCCTTTTTTTTGTTTTTTCATTTTTTTTTGTAATTTAGAATTAAACCCCTCCTGCTGCGATTCTGGTGCAAATGAATGGCCTGATGCAAAAGGAAAAAAAACTAACAAAAAAATTAATGGTAAAGAAAGAGAAGAAAGAGAAGAAAGAGAAACAAAAATAAAAAAATGATTTGAATGAGGAGCGGCGAAAAAGAACAAAAGGCAAAGAAAGAGAAGAAAGAGAAAAAGAATGATTTAAATAAGAAAAAGGGACGGCGCAGTAGACTCTTTTGAAAGGAAAATGAGCTGAAAACCTAGTGTATTCACAAAAGGAAGGTAGGCCTTTAAGCTAGCCCAAGTAATTTACAAATTAATTACAACCAAATAGTTCGTGATTTATTTAAAAAAATGTGCTATATAATAATTAAACCTCACATATGATGTATATATAGTTTTTTTTTTGTAAAAAGTAAAAAATCAGTCTTTCATATTAAAATTCTCGATAAACATGCATATTATGTTCAATAGTATCATGGCTATAAATATGAAATATTTGTTTTATTTGCATGTAACATGTAATTTTGAAGTTGATCCGCTGGCGTTGACTAAAGTCAACAAACCGGTCCAACCAGTGGTTCAACCGGTTCGACCTGTTGACCCGCTACCCAGTAGCTTCACCGGTTCTGTGACCGGGTCGGGTCTGAAAACACTGGCCGACCAAAAGTCGGTCGGCAATTTTTGAAGATTTGGCGGGTTGGCAAAATTTTAAACTTTCCCGATAGATTTTCGGTCGGGAATACCCGAAAAAATTTGCGGGACTCGGTGGGAAATTCAAATTTGCCGAAAATTCAAATTTTTTTAACTTTTTCTATAAATACACTTTATTATTCTCCTCATTTTTTCATATCCTTTACATTTTTTCTTCAACTTTCTCTTCATTTCAAAACATTTTTTTCTACAAACACAAATTATTCTTTCATCTTCAAACACTTTTTTCTTTCATATTTAAAGATAAATTTTTCACTACTTTCTTCAACTTTTAAATAATCAAACACCTATTTAGTTTTTTTGTGTTTTAGATTGAGCAATGAATCCAAAATTTAATTGCTCATCTAAAACACAAAAAAGCTAAAGAATGTTTTAAAATATTTTAAAATAGTAAAAAAATAATATTCCGGTAATAATTACTGGAATATTATTTTTTTTATTCTGATGAGTTTTATTCCCGACCGAAAATCGATCGGGAATAATATAAATATTATCTCCGACCGGCTTGCGGTCGGGAATAGTATATTCTCGACCGATTTTCAGTCGAGAATAATATGAACATAATTCCCGACCGGACTACGGTCGGGATTACACGTAAATATTCTCGACCGAGAATCGGTTGGGAATATCGTCACAGTATTGTCGACCGATTGTCGGTCGAGAAATAAATTAGGAGATTTTCGATCGGGAATCGGTCGGTTTTTTTGAAAACAAATTCCTGACCGACAGCTGGTCGGGATATTTTTTCCCGACCGTTGGCCGGTCAGGACTATTCCCGACCGATGTGCAGTCGAGATTGCCGATCGGGAAATTCTCGACCGATATTCGATCAGGAAAGCCGGTCGGGAATAGCCCGGACCGACCGAAGCAATGCCAACCGGCCCGTCCCGACCAAAAATCGGTCGGGAATGGGTCATTCCCGATCGAAAAAATGTTATTCCCGACCGGCACTGCGGTCGGGAATGACCCGAAAATTTTGTAGTGGGTTGTCCATGTTGTTTTGATAATCATATATTCTTTCTAAATGACATTGATCCGGAGGAAAATCCATTGCAAGTTAATTTGGATTATTGTAATTTCTCCATGCGCTTGCATGACATTTCTATCGCCAGACAAACACCAAAGATGGCAGGAATTATCGAAAACAATATGTGACTTTTTGAGGAACTTGAAAAGAACGGGGGGGGGGGGGGGGGGCTATGCGAATCTGGGTGAAAATTGATATCTAAAATCCACTACTTTGATGCATGAAAATCAGAAGTACGCATGGTGCTGAGATGTTGGTCACTTTTAAGTACGAGCGCCTTCCGAGTTTTTGCTGTGTGTATGGAATCATAGGGCATATTATGCATGATTGTGACAAGCATTATGATTCAGATGTCAATTTGAAAGATACTCAAAACTTACCATAAGGGATGGATCCTAATCCACGTCCTCATACGAACCGAATGTACAGGAGGGGCGGTCCAGAACTACATAGAATGGGGCGCAATAAACTAGAGAAAGAGAGAGAGATCATCATTGTAAGACACGAGTACACATTTGGGAGAAGGGAGTGGAAACTCAGTGGCAAGATAAATAATTGAGGTCTAAGAGCGATAAGAATAACTTTTAGTACTCGACATCAGAACGTGGGGAACAGAGTGTAACTGAAACAAAAGGTGAAAATCATTGTAACAAAGTGTAGAAGAATCCAGAGGTTAGTGAGACAGAAAGTTAGAGGGCTCTCGTAGAAGTGAATGAAATGACAGACAATTTACGGGCTGAATACGTTGCTCTCACAAAGAGTCGTGTGGAGCTAGGACTGCTTATTGATGATTAGAATTTGATGCACATAGATTAGGAAGAGGTGCAGAGGGATTGTTAGTTGGTTTTGATGCAGGAGGCCCAGAAATATGAGATAAATGATAACCAAACTGAAGGATGCATCAACCTCATGCTGACGCACAATCAGCCGAGTGTTGAGCGTGGAGATAGTGACTGTAGAGTAAGAATAAAATACATTTCGAGTCAGTTTTTGCCATCAGTTACGAGTAAGGGAAAGAACACAGCGTTACAGAAGAAAATGAAATGAAAGGTGGATGAAAATAGTCTTCCAACAAGCAAGCGAAAGGATACAAAAGATGAGGGAAATCAACATATCTCAAAGGTGGAGACTGCGGAGCAGTCTTGTAGATCACAATGAAATTCCCTATCAAGGGCATGGGAGAACATAAGTTTCACCTTTCAGGATAACTTGAATTCATTTCCCAAACTTTTCTTATTAATATTTTCTCATACATGTTGTGTTATCTTGTGCAAACAGCAGGAAAGACACTTCTACAAATCCTACGGGATATCAACCACCTATAAGTGATGAAGAATTTATCAATCCTACGGAATATCAACCATGTATGAGTGGCAAAGAATTTTCCAATTCTACGGGATCTCGACCACCGATGAGTGACGAAGAATCTACAAATTCTACGGGATCTCGACCACCGATGTGCGGCGAAAAATCTACAAATCCTACGGGATCTCGACCACCGATGAGCGGTGAAGACTCTACAAATCCTATGGGATCTCGACCACCGACGAGCGGCGAATACTCTACAAATTCTACGGGATCTCGACCACCGATGAGCGGCGAAGACTCTACAAATCCAACGGGATCTTAACCACCGATGAGCGGCAAAAATTCTACAAATCCTACGGGATATCGACCACCGATGAGTGGCGAAAAATCTACAAATCTTACAGGATTATAGCTCCTTTATCCACCGCGATAGGTAGGAGAATACCCAAAAGGGGCGAACATTTACAAATCCTGAGGCATAACTCCCCCATCCACAATGATGGGAAGGAGAGCACCCCGGATGGAAACAACAAACCTCACAAAGTCATAACTCCCCAATCCACCACGATAGGTTGGAGAGCAACCAAAAGGTGTGAGTCCCGCAAAGCCCTACAGTATAACTCTCATATCCCCCGCGATCGAAAGAGAGGACCCAACAAAAGTAGTAACCTAAAGTACCAAAGTATAAGTCTAGGATTATGTATCGCGAATCCCTACTATCAGAAATAGAGAAGGATGCAGTATCAGAAATCATTTAAAAACACAAGACATAACGAGATAAGTCTACAATGTTAAAGCAGCATTATTCAATAATTATTACACCACCAAATGAATAACAAGGCGATGCAACGCCAATAACCAGAACAAGCGATTCTGCTCAAGCAGGGCCCTTCTCCTTCAAAAGTGCTGAAAACGAATCAGGTTGCTATGGAGTAATGTCTATAGACTCATGATCTTCAAGGGGAAACCCATTTGGGCCACACATGGCATTCAGTTCCATGAAGTTGAATCCCTCTTTGAACCCCTTCTTGGCAGTTACCAACCCGATCAGGGATTGAAAGGCTTCCTCCTGCTCCACAACAGCGCGCTCTGCAAAGAGCTCTTGATAGGTCCCACTTGCCAGAAATTTCTTGGTAACACGCGTCAAGACCTTAGAAGACTCGTCCTATAAAGACAACACATTAATCAGAAATGTCGACACAAGAGAATATTACAAATGAAAGACATCCAAGATTACCACTTTCTCCAGATCAACTTCACCTTTTGCAAACTTAGACAACAAATGCTTATTCTCCGCCTTTACCTTAGCAAGCTCACTCTTGGCCTGACGACGACCGTCCTGCTCTTTGAGAGCATACTCCTTATACTGATCAGCTATTACTACTGTCTTCTCGTACTGCGCACAAGCATCATTATATGCTTCCTTTATCAGCTGACCTTTGCGAACGACCTCCTCCTTCTCAGTCTGGAGTTTCTCTAAGGCCACAGAGTAAAAATTGGCCATCTTCATAATGTCAGCCTGAAGTTGAGTAATAATAGCATCCTTATCACCCTCAGACTGACTGAAAGTCTTCATGGAGGTCACGAGCATTTTACTGATCTGCAGAAATACCAACCATAAATACAAAACACTTGCGAAAAATATAAGAGACACCGCAAAATCTCAACAACTCATACTTTGGTAAACGTGCATAATTTGGCGCACGTTCTAAGCCCGCTCTATCTCGCTCTATGTTGTGGACCTCGTCATCCTCCCGGAGTTCCACCCTATTACCTTGGACACTAGGTCCATGCCTCGCTCGCCCTTGCCCGATAGTTGGATGTGGCGCTAAGGAACCCTCCTCTCGAGTCCACTTTTGGCCAGATTGAGATGACTGCGGGGCAGTCGGGGCAGACAATTTTTGAACAGGGTTACCCCCCAAAACCTTGAAAAGAAGGCCTCTGCGAAGAAATGCTTATAGCAGGACCTCTTCCTTTAGACGCACTAGCAGCCCGATCAGGAGTATCCTCATCCAGTGATATAGGGACTTTAAACAAATGCTTCAGTTCCGCCTCAACAGTTGTTGCGATGGGCATAGTTCCGGCCATAACCCTTTCAAATGCCAGATTACCCTCCACAGTGAGAAAAAGGGGGGAAATCCGAGAGCAATTTGGTAGATGGGGATTTTTTTATCAACTCTTAGTGACGGAGATCTTTTCGATCTTGATTTTGTGGGCTCGAATTTCAAGTAGTGCAATAAGACGCCAAGTCCGCATACTGTTTGGGCGAGACTTGATAGAGCGTGTGTTAATGGCTCATGAAACACTGTTTTTAGCATGACTCGCGTTAACCATGTGGAATAATTACCGAGACGTCTAAAGCTACATAGTTTTTTTCTTCTTAAAAATGAAGTGGAGCAAGTGTTGGATCAAGAAAAGGCTTATTGAAAACAAAGAGGTAAAGTTCACTGGCTTCGAGAGGGGTACATAAATAGTTTTTTGCATTCCTGGGCAACTAAAAGACAAAGAAATAATCAAATTTGGGGCATCATGTATAATGGTGGTATTTTGCGAGATAGGCTGAGTGAGGTGGAAACACTTATCAAGGATTACTTTGTTTTTCTATTTCAATCAAGGCAGTCAAGTTATGAGGAAATTTACGGGTTTTGAATGTAGTTCAATCCCGAGTAACCGAGTAGATGAATCAGTTTCTAATACAACATTATGGTGTTGATGAGGTAAAATGGGTTCGCTTTCGTATGTTTCCTTATAAATCTCCTGGTCCTGATGGTTTTTCCGCTCTTTTTTACCAAAAATACTAGCATATTGTTGGTCCAGATGTTACTAAATCCTGCCTTGATTTCCTTAATAATAATATTCTTCATGTTGGTATGAATTTCACTAACATGGTGCTTCTTACAAAATGTGACCAACATGAGTTCATGAACCAATCTCGACCTATTAGTCTTAGCAATGTGTGTTTCAAGATTGCATCAAAAGCTATTGCTAATATACTAAAAACAATTTTGCTTACCATTACTTTTGAACCCCGATCTGCTTTTATACTTGGATGAATCATTGAGCTGCTTTTGAGACTAACCACTATCTTAAGACGAAGAAAATAAGTAAGGAGGAACAAATGACTCTCAAATTGGATATGAGCAAAGCATGTGATAGAGTCGGGTGGTCATTTCTGGAACAGGTGATGCTCAAGTTAGTTTCTTTCGATGTTTTTGTGTCACTTATTATGTTGTGTGTTTTCTAGGCTTCATATTCGTGTTTGGTTAATGGTCATGGTTTGGTGCTTTTACGTTAGAGTGTGGCATTCGACAGGGTGACTGGTTTTCTCCTTATTTGTTTCTTTTTGTCTCGGAGACTTTTTCTTCTTTACTTAGGGATGCCAAGAGTGGAGGAGCTGTTAAAAGGGTTCGTGTTGCACAAATTGTACCAGCAGTCTCGCAACTTCTATTCGTGGATGATAGTTAGATTTTTTGTGAGGAGACAAGAGATACGGCACAAGAGAACACAACCTCCAAAGCGTCCAAATCATGGAGCGAGCTTAAGGATAATCTGAAAAAATATGAGTTGGCATCGGGGCAACATATTAACTTGAAAAAATATGTCTTGGTTTTTTAGTACGAACATGGAAGTAGCGATTTGAGATGAAGTGGCGTGGGTGTCGGTAAGCTTCAATTATCCGCAATTACTGTACATCTATATCGAACCTACCCGATATAGAACTCGATATAATACCCGATATATATCTTCGATATTTATCGTCGATGTTACCCTCGACATCAGCAGGAGATCACTTTCCACATAGAACGTTCCCGATGCCATCCCCGACATAACCTTCGACGTTATCTCCGATAGAATTTTGACATCTGCCCTTGCATCAAACGTCAGTTCGAGGTGTTCCGGACCAAGCCTACTCTACACTAGCATAGTTTAAGTTGATTTAGTTTAGTGATAGACTCATTGTACCACACTTGTAACCGACCCTATTCTATATATATATATATATATATATATATATATATATATATATATTGTTAAACTATTGGCGCCGTCTGTGGAAACACCAAGTTCCCGGACGAGGACGTCAATATGCAACAAAGGATGACCTGTTCGCAGTCTAATAGGCCAGTAGTTGATAATTCGGTGGTAGAAAGTGCGCCCCTGCCACCTATTTCGGTCCCAGAACCAAGGCAGGACCAAAATGAACCCGTGCATCCCCCAGCACCGAGGGATCCAACTCTCGTGCCTGCAGTGCCTGCAGTTTTAGCACCAGAGATCATGGCACAAATTACCGCCATTGTCCAGAAAACATTGAATGCGGCCTTAGAAACGCTATTACCACGCTTGAACAATAGAGGAGTGGATGACGTGCCACCGCGACCACAAGAGTCCAGGACTAGGGAACCCGAGTCAGGGCATATAGTCGATGAACACGAGGACATATGAGATTCTAAAGAGATATGCACCGCTCGAGAACCCGCGTGGTTGAGGGGTATGGCACAGTAATGGATATAAGGAACATTGCTAGGAGAATGGAACAATTGGACCGTGAAAAGGCATAAGTGGAACGAAGACTAGCTTTGGTAGAGGGCCGCAGTTCGACACCTTCATCGCATGAGATAGAGTCAGAGGTATTAGAAAAGGGAGATGAGATCCCCTCGCATTAAAGCATACGATGGGAAGAGTGATCCAACTGACCATCTCCACTTTGTCGATAGTGGCTTGAACTTACATAGGTTTTCATGCAAAATCAAGGCGACGATTTTGGCTACAACTCTGACCGGTGCATCTTTGGATTGGTTTACCAGAATGGAGGTTCGATCTATAACAAGCTATGAGCAGATGAGGTAGAAGTTCGTGAGCCAATTCTCCAGCCAGAAAATAATGAAGACTAGCATACATCATCTAAATTCTACGGAGCAGAGAGACAAAGAGAGTCTCGGGGATTTCATCAAGAGGTTTAACGATGAACTGCTCAAGGTGGATGAGCCAAGAGGGGATCAGGTTGTCCTCATCTTATTTAATGCTATGACGCATAAGAGGTTTGCCTCCCAACTTATCAAGCTTAAATCGCCCCCGATAGATCAGATCAACACGCTCGCATATGACATTGTTTATGAGGGTGAAATGATGGAAGCAAAGCAGAGTCCCAATCAAAGCAAGCCTCCAGGAAAGGAGCGATACAAGGATAGGTCCCCAAGAAGATACACCCCACTGAACATAGGGATATTGGAAGTATTTGCCGTTGCATAGAAAAACAGCTGGCTCAATGAGCCTAGGAAGCTAAGGGAGAGCAAATGAATTAAATTTTTTGGGAAGTACTGTGAATATCACCGCCAAATGGGGCACGAAACAGAGGAGTGTACCGATCTGAAGAACGATATTGAGAGGCTCATCAAGGAGGCAAGCTAGTGGCATTTGTGAGAAACTCAAAAAATGATCGACGAAGGGACGACGGATCCTGTTCGCCTCACATGCACCATTCTCGTTCCCCCAGAAGTGATAAACAAAATGCAATTGAAGCTCCAACCGAGCGTGGAAAGGCCATTGTCAATGCCCCAATTCGAGGAATGATCAATGTGATAAACGGGGGACCGATAGGTGTTAATTCAGCTCAAGGACGCGAGAGAATAACTCACTGGATGCAGGTTGGAACTTATGTAGGTTATACTACCTCAGTTTTGCAGGTGGGCTTCCTAGACCAGGAGATTTCATTCACAAAAGGGACCTCGAGCAGCTCAAGCTGCAGGCACTAGAGGCAGGTAAACTCGCCTACCCACTTGTTGTTATGATTGATATAGCTGAGTATCAGGTACGAAAGCCCTCATCAACAATGGTAGCTCCTCCAATATTATCTTTGCACACGTTCTAGAGAAAATGGTATTGCCCCAGAACATGATGGAGACGGTTTTCACCCCGTTAACTATCTTTGGAGGAGGAGAAGTAATTCATGTGGGCCAAATCACATTGCCCACATCATTCGGGGAGGAGCCATGCAGAAGGACAATTATGGTCAAATACACCATGGTCGACCTCCTCTTCTCCTATAATGCCATAATCGGGCATCCCGCCCTCAATGAGATGAGAGCCGTGGTATCAACCTACCACCAAAAAATGAAATTCCCTACCGAGGATAGGATCGGTGAAATCATAGGAAACCAGAAGGAGGGATGGATGTGCTATGTGGGTTCTATGAGACTTCCTAGGATCGGAGAGATACAAGAGGTGGAAGCAGCCGAGCAAGAATACATTCCAGATATGGAGTAATCATCTAGCATCAACTGAGGGCCTCAACCTTCAGTTTATTTACCGTTTTTTCTATTTTCTAGAATAGTTGCGTGATGTCCTTTTAAACAATTTCAATTCCCTAAATTGCCATGCACGGGATACGTATACGGGTTGGGATTTACCTAGCCCTCAACCGTTATCTATCGTTATCTCTTACCGTTCACACTGATATAACTGCATTACAGTATTTGTAACTCATTGCATGAAATATCCTACGGGATATGACAAATGACATACCTGAATAGGGGGTCCCAAGAAGTGTGCCTAAAAGGCACACATATTTTGAGATATCCCTCATAGGATACTCTATGCTCAAATGGCAAGGTTGCCATATTTCTTTGCAATAATAATTGTTCGTTATCTAAAGCAGGTACAATGACATTCACTGTCAAGGGCATGGGAGAACATAAGTTCCACCTTTCGGGATAAAATGCATGAACTAGAATTCATTTGCCAACCTTTTCTTATTAATATTTTCTGATACATGTTGTGTTATCTTGTGCAAACAGCAGGAAAGGCACTTCTACAAATCCTACGGGATATCAACCACCGGTGAGTGATGAAGAATTTACAAATCCTACAGGATATCAACCACCGGTGAGTGGCAAAGAATCTACAAATCCTATGGGATATCAACCACCGATAAGTGGCGAAGAATCTATAAATCCTACGGGATCTCGACCACCGATGAGTGGCGAAGACTCTACAAATCATACGGGATCTTGACCACCGATGAGCGGTCAAAACTCTACGAATCCTATGGGATATCGACCACCGATGAGTGGAAAAAAAACTACAAATCTTACGGGATTATAGCTCCTTTATCCACCACGATAGGTAGGAGAATACCCGAAAGGGGCGAACGTTTACAAATCCTAAGGCATAACTCCCCCATCCACAATGATGGGAAGGAGAGCAACCAAAAGGTCTGGGTCCCACAAAGCCCTACAGTATAACTCTCATATCCCCAGCGATCGAAAGAGAGGACCCAACAAAGGTAGTAACCTAAAGTACCAAAGTATAAATCTAAGATTATGTATCGCGAATCCCTACTATCAGAAATGGGGAGGGATGCAGTATCAGAAATCATTTAAAAACACAAGACATAACGAGATAAGTCTACAAGGTTAAAGCAGCATTATTCAGCAATTATTACACAAACATATGAATAACAAGGCGATGCAATGCCAATAATCAGAGCAAGCGATTCTGCTCATGCAATGTCTGTAGCAAAAGCGCTAAAAACGAATTAGGTTGCTCCGTAGCAATGTCAGTAGACTCATGATTTTCAAGGAGTAACCCATCTGGGCCACACATGGCGTTCAATTCCATGAAGTTGAATCCCTCTTTGAACCCCTTCTTGGTGGTTACCTGCCTGATCAGGGATTGAAAGGCTTCCTCCCGCTCCATAACAGCGCGCTCAGCAAGGAGCTCTTGATAGGTCCCACTTGCCAGAAATTTCTTGGCAACACACATCAAGACCTCAGGAGACTCGTCCTATAAAGACAACACATTAATCAGAAATCTCGACATAAGAGAATATTACAAATGAAAGACATCCAGTCTTACCACTTTCTCCAGATCAGCTTGAGCTTTTGCAAGCTCAGACACCAAACGCTTATACTCCACCTTTACCTTCACAAGCTCACTCTCGGTCCGGCGACGGTCGTCCTGCTCTTTGAGAGCATACTCCTTATACTGATCAGCTATGATTGTTGTCTTCTCGTGCTGCGCACAAGCATCATTATATGCTTCCTTCATAAGCCGACCTTTGTGAACGGCCTCCTTCTTCTCAGTCTGGAGTTTCTCTAAGTCCACATGGTCAAAAGCGGCCATCTTCATAATGTCAGCCTCAAGTTGAGTAATAATAGCATCCTTATCGCCCTCAGACTGATTAAAAGTCTTCACGGAGTTCACGAGCATTTTACCGAGCTGCAGAAATACCAACCATAAATACAAAACACTTGCAAAAAATATAAGACACACCGTAAAATCTCAACAACTCACACTTTAGTAAACGTGCATATTTTGGCGCACGTTCTGAGCCTGCTCCATCTCGGTCAAAACATGGACCCTAGCCGGCTGAGGGAAGGCCCGTGCCATGTTGCGGACCGCGTCATCCTCCCGGAGTTCCACCCTGTTACCTTGGACACTAGGTCCATGCCGCGTTTGCCCTTGCCCGATAGTTGGATGTGGCGCTGAGGAGCCCTCCTCTCGAGTCCTCTTTCGGCCAGATTGAGATGATTGCAAGGCAGTCGGGGCAGATGGTTTTTGAAAAAGGCTACCCCCCAAAACCTTGAAAAGAAGGCCTCTGCGAACCAACTCTTATAGCATGACCTTTTCCTTTAACTGCTCTACCAACCCGGTCAGGAGTATCCTCATCCAGTGATATAGGGACCTTAGACGAACGCCCCAGTTCTGCCTCAACAGTTGCTGCGACGGGCATAGTTCCGGTTGTGACCCTTTTAAATGCAGGATTACCCTCCACATGATGATCAATTGCAGCCGCGGGTAGAACATTTTCCCCTACTGCAGGGGGACGGGTTTCCGTTTGCTCCATTGATGAATGTCGAACCTCGGAGGACCCGGTAGCATCCTTGGCCTTAGACACTACCTTGAGCAACACATTCACTCCGGCAAACCCTCCGATTATGTCAAGGACCCTCTCACCAGCTCCAGCAGTCATAGAGGCGACTCCCTCCCCGACGCTAACACTCCCTATAGGAGATTGAACATCACCGGGCACGGATGTCCCAACGTTTGAAACGATTTGTTTCACACTCGCCTGAGAAGCGACTATGCCCTCTGCATACGGGTGCGAATTCCAGCCATTTCTTTCAAAGAATGAAAATGAGCAAGCAAGGAGATACGAAATCTGCAAAATAATAACTAGTTTAAAAACCCAAAATCGAAAGGAACGCCGGAAGACATATTGAATGTCACCACGAAATACCTATTGAAAAACACATCGAACAGACTATTGAATAATCATATCGAAGATCACATCGAGGATCCATATCGAAATCTATATCGGGAATCTCCGACATACCTGTCTGTAGAGAAGATGAACTCACTAAAAGACAAGATGAACTTTTCTCTCTCCAAAGTAGTTACTATTTATAGGCGCAAACCCTATAGACGGGCATTAAATACCCAACATGTCGAAATTTAAATTCGACATAGATATCGAAGGAAATTCGATATAGAAACCAACAAAAGTACAAGAATTCAAATGAGAACCTCTAAAGATCTGCAAAACTGCATTGGAGGGTCCACCAATATTTCTTTAGAACTCAATAAATTTTTGCATCTGAGTTTCGTCATTTGAACTAGCGGGACGGGAGGCACTGGTAAGCCAAAAAATTCGATCTAATTTGCAAATTATTATCCTCGGATAATAACTCCCGAATTGGGGGACTACATGATATGAATATTTCCCATATTGGTCCGACCATGGGCCAGGCCCATGTTTTTACCTATGTCGGGAATCATCCCCGACATACATATCAAATATTACCTTCGATATAGTACAGCTCAAGTGTTTATCACGTGAGTAGTCCCCGCATCCCAAGGTCTACAAATACACGCTTTTCGGTAATCACGGTAAACTTCAATTATCCGCAATTACTGTACATCTATATCGAACCTACCCGATATAAAGCTCGACATAATACCAAATATATATCTCCGATAAATATTACCGACATTACCCTCGACGGCAGCAGGAGATCCCTTTCGACATAGAAGGTTCCCAATGTCATCCCCGACATAACCTTCGACGTCATCTCTGATATATTTTCGACATCCGCCCTTGCATCTAACATGAGTTCGAGGTGTTCCGGATCAAGCCTACTCGACGCTAGCATAGTTCAAGTAAATCTAGTTTAGGGGTAAATTCGTTGTACCACACTTGTAACCGATAATCGAACCTATTCTCTCTATACTGTCTATTGTTAAACTAATGAGCCTGATATAAACAACTTATTTTTTTATACAATATGCACAAACAAATTCAAACCATACTCACTATAGTTTATAAATCTAACCGCACTTTGTTCTCTTGATGCATCACTTTATGAAGATCACGTTCTCATCACAAATCCAAAATGATTGAATTACGTACGCCTCTATAACTTTAGCTCAGTGTTTATGTTAATTGGTCAATCCAATTTTAAGTCATAATCAAAATATATACGTACTAGAACTTCAGGAAATAATTATGAAATATAAAAGTTTACCATAATCAAATAATTCTAACGGCTGCTCGGTGTGCTCCAGCTCTTGTTTTATTTTCCTATCCAGAATACTTATAAACTAGATATATTTATGTGTGTTTGTGTATACCTACGTATAAATGAGAGGTGGAGTTCTTGTTTCCTGTCCTATTCAGAAAACTTATAACTAAATGGTGGAGGCTAAGCTTAATTTGGAAAAGACAAATATAATAAGGCTTCTTAGATAAATGCCAGGTGCCTTCAACTGCACGCAGAAGTCAAAGAAAAGGAATGGGATAAGTTTTAAACTAATTCACTTATCCTAACATCCCTTTTGCAGTTAAACCCCTTCATTCCTCCTTTGAGTTCATTCAAGTACCGTTAATTCTCTTGGAGAAGATTATAGCCGTTCTTGGTTCAACATAAATATTTATCCACCATATACTGAAACTAGTGAAGTACTTAATGGGTTCTCTTATGAAACATGAAATTGAAAAAATTATTCGGTAATAAGTATATCTAATTAAATATGATGGGAAAATGAAATGGTGAAAGACATATTAATTTTTTTTGCACTAGACTTAAGTTCCAGTTAATTACATGACAAGAATCTAGTAGATGTCTCTCGATTTATTTATTTTTCATCAAAATAAGCAAACCATAATTTAGTATAAATGTGTTATTATGTGGGGCGTCACAAGCCATCTCCAGAAGACAACAACGCAACAGAAAACCAGCCAACATCCCATATTAATGGGGGTGCAACTGATTCAGGCAAGCACCAATGTAGTCAAATACTTCCACATACCACTGCGGGAAGAAGTGGCGAAGACAGTACATGATTTGTGTCTCATAGACGGTCAAGAAAGTGGTAGGAGTATTGGCCGCATTATCCTCTGAGGAAGGGATCCTCACTTCCAGAGTTCCCACATCCATATGATACTGGAGCAAAATGGCCAACACTTTCTCTAAAGTAATGGTGCAAGCCACCGAAGAAACTAGTCGACGCATAACCTCCCTCGACAAAGACATTTCCGTCCTTTTGGGCATAGCACCCTGCACAAAAAATTTCCCCGCACCACCATAAAGATGGAAGTAGCACCGGGAGGAGAGATTGTCGCAGTTGCGGAATGTAAATTACCCCCCGCAGAGGTATTTTCCTGGAACCCTCCATTAAAATATCAGAAGGAAACAAGCGATTCGTTAAAGAAAAAGAGTAAGAAATGGATGGTGTTCTCTGATAAGGCAAGAAAGTAGTGGGGAGAAAAGAAGAAGATCACCTACTTATACTACACGGTTAGTCGAATCTCAAAGGATCACAACCACCTTTCTGGTCGAATAGCACTACTTAGATAAAGACATGTGCCCTGCGTGGAACCAACTAGCTCATATCTGAGTCTAGACGTTGTCAAACCACTCACGCATAGACATGGCCTTCTAGAAGAAAGAGACATAAACACGTCCCCCGCTACCGTCATCATGGCATAACAATCGATTTTAGAAAAGAGGCGAAAATTCATTGTTACAGGATAACAGCCAAATAGGCGAGCTTCTCTCTCTCTCTCTCTCTATCTCCTCTAAAGACTAACCAACCTTCAAAGGAATACGACATGCAAGTCCCATGCTTAGAGTTTCACGAACCAGCAGACTTGGGGGATATCTGATAATGCATAAATATACCATACTAGGAAAACACCATGATGCCATGCGGAAGAGTATACTAAAGTCGCAAACACCCTGGCCATTTGAAGTACCAAAGAAGGATCGTATAATCACTCGTGCAGTACGAAGGGCTTCTCTAGTACAATAAGTCATCTTAATGACTCACTTGGAAGTGACCCCTGTGTAGTAAAGGAATGACAGTCATTATTAGCACAAAATCCCCTGAAATCCTGGGCAACCTACATTAAGCTTTGTTAACTTTTTAGATCCCATGAGGCTTTATTAATGAATGCCCATACCTATCACTGAAGACGGTCAAGTTACAATGCTCATAATACGCCCAAAATCCTATAAATACAGAAGGAATTCCTCATTTCTAACCAACTCGGATTCACATAACACGCTTGTACTCTCATCTAACAGAGTAATATATCTCTTTTCAGCATTTTCATAATTCTCTCTCTTATACCTTAAAAGTCCTTCGTATTTTGAAATCCCCATCGTTTAAATACTATCACACAAATACCTACTCTCTACGAAACACGAGAATCGCATTTCGATCTACATATCTCACGATAATCTAAGGAATTACCCAACTCTGAGAATTTTGTGTTATCAATTAGGGTAGAGTTTTTGGTAGGTTTAATCCTTTATGTATGCCACTTTGCAAGGTTAGTCTTTTATGTATACCATGCTCAATTTTAGTCTTTTATGTATACCACCTACTCAATTTTAGTCCTTCACCCAAATCAATTTTTATTTCGGCCGGAACACCTCACGTACGCGGCACGTGTCATTTGAGTTACGTTGACCCGTCTTCACACGTGGGAATTCACTCGCGTGAAGTCAGCTGACCATTTTTTTCTAACAATAATGTTTTTTAAACCTAGTAATTAATTTGTTAAATCACCCCTCCCCCACCCCCCCACCCCCCCCAACCCCACCCACATGACAATTCAGCCCTCAAATCAAAAAACATGGCATAACCCATAGAGAAATTAAGGTTCCTGCATTTTCCCCAAATTCGACATTGAATCTGCCAAATTGCACCAAGATTTTTCAACCAACTCGATAATCTTCCCCGAATTCTTCTCCCTTCCCCAAATTCTTCTCCCCTTCGAAGCTTTTCGAGTTGGCTAAAAAATTTGTGCTCGATCTTGGGTGGATTCGAAGTCGAATTTTGGAAAATGAAAGAACCTTAATTCCTTTATGAAAGTTTTTTTGATTTGGGGCTTGAATTGTGATGTGGGGTGGGGAGCGGGGGGTGGTTTAACGGATTAATTACTAGGTTTAAAAAAATCGTAAAAAAAGGTTGACGGACTTCCCAAGAGTGAATTCCCACATGTGAAGACAAGTCAACGTAACTCAGACGACACATACCGCGCACGTGATGCGTTCCTAGCCAAAATTAAAATTAATTTGGCTGGAGGACTAAAATCGAGCATGTTGTATATATAAAGGACAAAAACTGCCAAAAACCCATCTAGGTGTAATGTATATGAAAGAAAGGTTTAGGATGATACAAGTACAAAATTTCACTTTGCCACCAATTAAGTGGATGTACATTTTTTCCCTTCCAAAGCACGCGCACATCCTTTCTGTCTGTACCTTCTCCTAGGCAGCATGGTTAAAGTGCTTCAAATGGAATTGTATTTTTACTACTTTATCTAATTGCCCAAGAACAAATTTTCAGTAATTTCTCAACATTCAACCTAAGAAAATAAGTGGAGATTGGAAGGGTTGTGTGTGGTTTTTTATAATTTGGTCGATTTGGTTGCCTCGTAATAAAAATATTTGTAACAACGTTATGGTGGATATCGAAAGATTAGTTGATGTTATCAAAGCTCGTTGTAGACACATTAATTTTGTGTCGAATTAAATTAAACGATGGTAACTCTTAAGATGCAAGAAATAAAATATATACATATATATGATTTAATCCTAATATTTTGAGGGATTAAAATAGATATATTAATTAAATCACTGTTCAATTCGAGATCAAGTCCAAGTACCCTCAAATTAACGTTTCTCCAAATCCAAACCATTTTAGTGAAGATCAAATTGAAGATTTCTACCACAAGTCTTTAATCATTCATGATCTTTGTTCTTGTAGAAAAGAATCGGAGGATTATATTAGAGATTGTAACTCATATTTGTTTAAATTTATATGAAATTCATTTGTATTGATTTTCTTGTTTCTTATTTTAAGGACTTGAAGTTCCATCGCTACAAATTTGGCACGCCCAGTGGGACAATCTCTACATCTCATCTATTTTCCAACAAGTCTAAAATTTGAAGTCACAAGAAATCAGTGTTGTTGAAGAATGGACAAGTCAATGGGGGCAACAATTGGAGGATCTTCGCAACCGATGATGAAAGATATACTCGCAAAGCGGGAAAGATATGAAGCTAAAGAAGATGATCAAGCATCCTCACTAGAAGAGCAAGTCGCGGCGCTTGCAAGAGCCATTGAGAATCTTACAAATCAAACTCATAAACATGATGAACAATTGAATCGCCTTTTCCAAAAGGTAGAGGGCCAAGAAGAAGTTGAAAATTCCAAAGAAGTCACCAACAACATTGGAATTCAAGGATGCATCAAGACTACAATCAACAAAATTGAAGTCTCTCCTCATCTCCAAAAGCAAGAGCTCAGGAAAAGCGACGATCAAAGCATGACGCATGAAAACGCTACTCAAGGAGTTGAAGCTCAAGAGTTTGATGAAGTCCTAAGTGAACGAATCCAAGTCACTTCTCTTTTCCACAAGTCAAATTTCTCAAGGAAGGAAGAGCAAGGCGCCATGATGCACAAAATTTTGTCGAGAAAAACATTCGAGATGTTAAGTTGGACAATATTTTAAGTCCTCAAGCAAACAAATCCAAATTTCCCCGCAAGGCCTTGTCTCCGCCAATCAATTGAAAAGTTCATCAAAGAAGTTGCAAATGAACATATAGCTGAACGCAAGACTTCCAAAGCTTACACGAAGCCTTATACTCAAAGAATAGAGCAATCGCAAATGCTGTAAAGCTATCAACCTCCGAAGTTTCAAAGATTTGATGGAAAATAAGTCCCAAGACAACATGTTGCTCACTTAGTTGAAACATGCAATGGTGTCGGCATCCATGGAGATCTTCTAGTCAAGTAGTTCGTTCAATCCTTAGAAGACTTTGCTTTTGATTTGTACATTAATCTCGAGCCAAACTCCATCGACAATTAAAAAGATATACAAAGTGCGTTCCTCAATCGCTTTTATCCTTAAGTTGCAAAGAGAAATTATCTAAAACTTCAGCCATGGAGATTTGCATTCAAGGGATGAATTTGAGCCTTTCTAACAAACTCCAATGAATCAAACCAAATTTTTTTGAAGAATTGGCAAATCGAACACATGTTATGGAAATGGGTGTAAACGCAAATGAAGAAGAATACTCGTCAAACGCTAATGAAATTGAAGAAGGAGATGAAGATGAATATAAAAATGATGAAGGTGAAGAATCATATTAAAATGCTCCTTGATACGAGCTTAAACTATCTCAAATCCTCAAATCAAGTGCCAAAAATATATATACTCATTGATAAGAGTATAAACTATCAACATTCTACTTAATACGATTATAAACTATTTGCGTATTTGAACTCAAAGAAAATTCTTGAAGTCCAAGTTTTCAAATCAAAAAATCTAAGTCTCCAAGTCTCCTAGACACAATCCAAAATGTCTACAAATACTTCAAGTCTCCTAGACACGAGCCAAAAGGTCTACAAATCCTTCAAATTTCCAAGTCTTCTAGACACGATCCAAAAGGTATACAAATCCTTCAAATTTCCAAGTCTCCTAGACACGAGATAAAAGGTCTACAAATTCTTCAAGTGTCCAAGTCTCATAGACACAAGTAAAAATGTCTACAAATCCTCTAAGTCAAAGCCTCCTTGATATGAGACAAAACTTTCTGCAAATGTTCATATCAAATGCTCGATGACGAACGAGCTTAAACTGTAAGTTATTCCTAGCCCACATGATTATAAACTGTGATTTGCAAAATAACAAATTGTGATCTACGTTTTGACTTGATTCCTCCATTGGATACGTAGGCAACTGAAAGTTCATTCTAAGCCCAAGCATATCTAAAACAAATGGCCACTCAACATTCTAATTTAAGTTGATGCATCAAGATGAAGCTCACAAATGTTCTAAGATCAGGATTTATAGTGGTTGAATTGAAGCACGAGAACAAGAAGAAGAAAGATGTCGAGACATACTCCACTCACTGATGCGTTTAACCACAAGTCGTGAACAAGTCTTGATGGGGCAATTTGTAGACACATTAATTTTGTGTCTAATTAAATTAAATGATGGTAACTCTTAAGATGCAAAATATACAAAATATATATTATTTAATCCTAATATTTTGAGGGATTAAAATAAATATATTTATTAAATCTTAAGACAAGGAAATAATTCCTCATCAAATCTCAAGCCATGGAAAGCCTTCTCCTCTAATTCTCAATCTTTAAGGGATAGAAAGAATTCTCCACCAAATCTCAACACAAAGAAAGAATTTCCCACCAAGTCTCATTCTTCAAGAGATCACAGGGAGATTCACTTAGATCCAGTCTTCCAAATTAAGAAATCGTAGACGCGATCACAACCATTCATCTGTTTAGGAGATTCTGATTGAGATTCACTCTGCAACTATAAATAGAGGTGCTATTGAAGAAGAAAAACATAATTCAACATTTAAGCATTCAGAGCAAGGAGGTTCAACAAATCCTCTCCAACAAGCTCAACAATCTTCAAGGCATTCTTCAACAATTTTCAAGGTGTTCTTCGTAATGAACTCCTTTCAATCCTCCGTCAAGTCTCAATTCCATCCAAAAATAGTTTTTGAATATAGCAGTTCTGGCAAGAAAAATCAAACTCCAATAAATTCAACAAACCCATAAGCAAGTTCATACCACTCTTCATCCATCTCCAGGCAAAAAATCCGTTTAATCCGATATCAAGTCACAAGACCCTCGAAAAACAATTTTTGAAGATTGAAATCCATTCATAAAATATCAAATCCAACATATTCAAAGAACTGAGGACGAAGATCATATCATCTTTCATCAATCCTCAAATTAAGTCACCGTTTAATTCAAGATCAAGTCCAAGTACCCTCGAATTAACGTTTCTCCAAATCAAACCATTTCGGTGAAGATCAAATTGAAGATTTCCACCACGAGCCTTTAATCATTCATGATCTTTGTTCTTGTAGAAAAGAATCGGAGGATTATATTAGAGATTGTAACTCGTACTTGTTTAAATTTACATGAACTTCATTTGTATTGATTTTTCTTGTTTCTTATTTTAAGGACTTGAAATTCCATCGCTACACTCGTACTTGGAAGTGGATCAAGGCATCAAAGAAAGGTGTTTTTTTTTACTTTCGGATTGGATTAGTAGTCCGTTGAATGTATTGGGGGTTAATGTCTTCTTGAGTTCCATTGTGTTCTATTGTATTTTTGAAGGAAGTATGTCTTAACTTCCTTTATTTGGTAAAATTTTGCTTATCAAAACAAAAAAAAAATACATGGAAATTTTGACGGAATAGTTGCTTTTTGACGGCCTCGGGAATGTCGAGGGGGCACCATATTTTGAAAATAATGGTGAAGCGAAATTGCAACTTTTAAAGGTTGAAAAAACAAAGTGCAAATCGACAAATAGATCATAATGTACATACTACATATATATGAATATTATATATGTATGACACCCCACCCCCACTATGGATCAACATCATCCCCCACCTAACTCGCCTACCTAGTCCGACAACTATCCTCATAGGGCATTGGGTTATGTGGCGAGGAAGGAATTAACTCTTCTTTCCATGGCAACCCATCTTCGTTTCCCAGATCGTCGCGCTCATTTGACCTTAGAAGATCTACCACCTGCTCCACACCCAAAGGTCCCAAAGATACACTACCTTCATGTATGATGGACCCCCCTCCACCCGGGGGTCATCATACTTAACTGTGACGGATCGGCCCTGGGTAACCCATGTTGTGCATCGTATAATAAAAAACGACAACAATAACATAGAAATATACACAATCGAAAGCGATAAAATAATAATCAACACACAAGATACAATTTATTTACCCAGATCATCTATGATTACCTCTAAGGATGATCCAAACTAGGATTTCTGCTATGATGGTGATGCACAATATACGATTATAAATATGATATAATTGTGTCTCACAGATTAAGAACAATCTCTCATAATGTCTCTCTATCAGACAAGTGTTTTTTTCTCGCCTTTTTTCTACCGCACTCATACAAACCTACGAAATAACATATATATATATATATATATGGTTGCTAGGGCATCATAATCGAGATGGACAAAAACAGGGCCAAAATGGGAGACGCGTGTTGCGCAACATGCCACAACATGCACGGCCCATCCAGGAATGTGGACGCGCCACCACTTGTGCATCCCGTACAGGTCTTTGGACTACCAACGTGACATGCAGGAACCTACACGACTCACGAGGCTCTCTATCAGGGTAGCACGACAGCGCTAGAGTGTGAGTTGTCTTGTGTTTGTCTGTTTGTCTTCTCTTTCGTTTCCACGTTCAATTTTGTTGTTAGAACCCCGGTCTTCAACTTTAGTACACCATCTTTACATTTCAGGCTCCACAATCCTAACAACCTAGGATCTACAGGTATTGGCAGTGTGCTGCGAGATTTTGCAGGTTTTGTAGTTGGTGTGTTTCCCAAAGCGACGAGATGCACCACCAACAATGTAGCTGAACTCTGGCTATTCGCCAAGGAGATGCATCACCAACAATGTAGCAGGACGACATGCACGACGCGCCATGACTTGTGTGGCATCCGTAGGTCTCTGGACTACCCCCAACGCGACATGAAAGAACCTACACGACTCAAGCAGCTCCCTATTAGGGCAGCATGACGGTGCTAGGGGCCGGGCTGTCTTGCATTTTCCCTTTTGTCTTCTCTTCCGTTTCCAAATTCAGTTTTGTTGTTAGAATCCAGATCTTCAACTTCAGTACAGCATCTTTACATTTCAGGCTCCAAAATCCTAACAACCTAGGACCAACAGGTATTGTTGGTGTGCTGCAAGATTTTGTAGGTTTTGTACTTGGTGCGTTTCCTAAGCGACGAGATGTAGCACCAAGAATGTAGTTGAACTCCAGTTATTTATCAGGGAGATGCAGCATTAATAATGTAGTTGGATAACCCGCACGATGCACCCCCACTTGTGCGGCCCGCGCGCGTCTTTGGATGACCAACGCGATATTCAGGAACCTTCTCGATTCACGCAACTCCTTGTCAGGGCTGCACGACAACGCTAGGGGTCGGGCTATCTTGCAATTTCCCATTTGTCTTCTCTTTCGTTTCCACGTTCTATTTTGCTATTAGATCCTCGATCTTCAACTTCAGTACACCATCTTCACATTTCAAGCTCCAAAATCTAACAACCTAAGACCTATCGGTATCGGCGGCGTGCTGCGAGATTTTGCAAGTTTTGTAGTTGGTGTGTTTCCCGAAGCGGCTAGAGGCAGCACCAAAAATGTAGCTAAACTCCGGCTATTCACCAGAGAGTACTATTTACCTTACAACTTTCGATTAGTACGCTCATTACTGAGGCTGATTCAAAACTTGTTTTTTGGGAGACTGACCTAGTTGTGGGGCCCTTAGGCCTTGGCAAAGATGCAAGCCTGCTCCGTGTTATATGGAGTTTTGGAGAGTGTGTTGACAGCTTGTTCACCTCGTGCACATATAGAGAGGCAAATAAGTTCGCGGATGTGCTGGCTCGCATTGGATTCAGTCTAGCCCATGTGGACTGCCCACTCCAGTGATCCTTTTGCGCAACTTGGACGAGCTCCACACGACTAGGCACATTTTGGCGTGTGTGATTTGTCTTGTGTGATTGTCTCGCCATCCCCAAGCCCGCACCCTTATAACTTTCAATTTTCTTATATGATGTTAGGGAGCAAAAGATTTTGCGTGTTTAAAAAGATATGTATTATTTTATTTTCACTAGTCCAATATATTCGTAGCATAATATTTATTATAATAATTTTATTTTCCCTAAGTATATATTGTATGTGTTTTCTAGCTTTTCTTGTTAAAAACAATTCTCAATGTTATAGTTGGAGTGTTAAAATAATAATTAAAGTGAAAAGTATTTATCTATTTATTGATTTATTTATTTATATAAGTACTAACATAAACTAAAGTGGGGGGTGCTAATTGTAGAAAAAGAAAATTCAGTTACAAACTTAATTTTATATAATTTCTCTATGATATACAAGTACTGTTGTTACAAAGTTAATTTTTAAGTGAATTTGTTTAATTTATTTACGCTATACACTTTCTAACATGATCTAAACTATGGGGATTAAATTGTAAGAAACATTAGGTGCTTTAATTGTTGGGAAAAGGTGTCCTGATTGCACCACATGTAAATGCAGCGAAGACACTCCCTACAATTTCTTACAAGAAGGAGAGAGAGTCTCGTGCGCATTTGTGATGTAATAAGTGCTTCTGTAACTGTACATGTGTATGTGTGTGTGTTCGTGTGGAAATACTATGGGGAAGAAGGTGCTAAAACAATTATATTAGTGACTAGTGCAATGAAAATATTTATACATATAGTCCTCATCCCAAAACGGGAATACCCTCACCTCTCTCACCATTTCTGACCAATTAGCCTTTGTAGTGTCAATTACAAAATTATTTCCAAGATGTTGGTCGCTCGTCTCAGGCCAGCTATGAACTCCCTCATTTCCCCTTACCAAAACTCCTTTGTCCCCAAGCGCTCTATCACGGACAATGTCATGATCGCCCAGGAGTTGATTCACAAAATCAACAATCGGCGCAGCATACGGAAGAGCCTTTTGGCAATCAAGATTGATCTAGCCAAGGCCTACGACACTGTCAAGTGGGCTTTCATTGAATTCACACTCCAACAATTCCACTTTCCCCTCACCCTTATTAGTTGGCTCATAGAATGTGTTCAATATGTGGAATTCAATGTTGTTGTAACTGGGGCCTGCTCTGCTGGATGGCACCCCAATAGAGGACTCCGCCAAGGCGGCCCCTTCTCCTCGTACATATATATTCTCTTCATGGAAATCCTTATCACTGACTTTGTTGCGGCAACTGAATCTGGTGGATTTCATGCAGCCCGCGCGAGCTGATGGGGCCCACCCATTTCGAAGACCACCTGGTACCCTCTAACACGTGATGCAATATTTGCATTCATTTCATGCCATGACTGGACCAGAGGTGAGTTAAGAAAAGTCGCGAGTCCTTATGAGATCTTACCAACGCCATGGCATGCTCAATTATTTTTTTACTAGCCATGTTAGGCTATTTAACCATTGGTATAGCTCACCATATGTATTCCATGCGAGATATTGCCGCTAACTAGAAGGGATCAAGTATTGGTAAAGCTGTTGTAATGGTTTATCCGACCTACTCAAGAATCAAAAAGAAACTAGCTTGCATGGGCAATCTCTGACCGAGAAGATTAATTACCCATACGAGCCTATCATAGAAAGTTAGACTTCTTGTATATGTCAAGAAATCGAAAAACGAAACCACCAAGAGATTGAATTCTTCCTTGTAAGGGATGATTCTCCCCTAATATCCCAAAAGGGCAGTGACGATTCATCCTCCGCCTCTTCGGCATGCAAACCATGACCACCCTGACAAGTACCTCGGCATTCCAATTTGGCAGGGTCATTTTCGCCTCAGCTTCTTCGACCCCGTCATTGACCGTTTCACTCGACGCATTGGGGCCTAACACACTCGCTACTTGTCGTACATCGGTCATCAAAATCTTATTGAATCTACACTTCAAACGATGCCAATCTGCGTCATGAGCATGCCCCGTCTCCCTAGCTCTGTACTCACCACCTTCACAAAGCTATCAAAATCTTTTCTTTGGAATGCCGACGAACTAGGACGAAGAAAAGGGCTAGTGTCGTGACACACAGTTTGCTCTCCCATATACTTGGGCGGCCTCAGTTTTCACCATCTCGAGCAACTAAACAAGGTATTTATGCTTAAACTTGGTTGGCATCTCATGTGGAATCCTGACACCCTATTGGCTAAGCATCTGCAAGCTAAGTACTACCCAGACCAAAGTCTGATCACGGCCACGATCCCCTCCAACTCCATTCATAGGTGGAAGTCTGTTGCTCGCCTCTTCCTGAGCCTCCTCTTCTCGATGAGGTGGGCAGTGGGGAGCGGGTAATGGGACATCCATCAGTTTATGGCACTTCCGCTGGTTGAGCTCTTTTATAGTAGCCGAGTAAGTCCCCTCTATTCCCCCGCACCTTCTCACACTCAAGGTTCAAGACGTCATCCAGCCGCCACTCTCATGGGATCTTTCAACTGTTGGCACATACCTTCAGTGTGATATTATGGACCGCATTAGGGGCATCTCGCTCCCCAAGGATGGACATCCCATATAACACGTGTCAGGTGTGGGATCCCAACGGGGGATTCACGACACAATCTATGCCTGGCTAGCCCGTTCGACCTTCTAGTCACAACTACCCAGCCTATCATGGGCTACGTTGTGGCAGTCCAGAGTTCTCCCGCGTATTAAATTTTTTGGCTGGCTATGGGGACATGAGGCTTTCGCCACCCTCTTTGGCACCGACATGTCCCGATCTCTAATATGCGCCCCCTCTGCCACTCGATTATTGAAACGACGGCCACCTATTTGCAGACTGCCCCCTTTTTTTGGATGTCCGTCGGGCATTTCCCTTTTAAATCCCTACCACCGGGGAAGAACGTCATCTCGCATCTTTAACGCATCCCCCAACCAACCACCACTCTCATTAAAGGCTGGACTCTATGGTGTGCGCGGAATGAACTTCTTTTCTAAGGAAGGCCAATATCAGCCTCCTTCATCATCTCCATCATCTTGTGGACGATATTGGAACTCCCATCTACCCCTCCCCCGAAACCTCCCAAAATTCACATTTCCCTTATCCGATGGGACCCCCGTGGAAACTCAATACTGATTGTTTGGCCTTAGGCAAATCTGGTCCCACATGTATCGGCAGCGTGTTACGTAATTTGGCAGGCACGACAGTTGGTGCTTTTTCTGAAGTGACATGATGCAGCACTAATAACGTAACCGAACTTTGGGCTATCCACTAGGGAGTGGTGCTTGCTTCACACCTTCCAATTACGACCATTATCATTGAAACTTATTCGGAAGTTGTGTTTAGCAGACTGACCAAAAGGCAGGGCCTTCTAACCTCCGTATAGACGAATAGCCTACTCCATGATATATGGAGTTTATGAGGGCGGATTCCCAACTTGTTCATCTCGTGTACATACAGGGAGGCGAACAACTTTGCGGACACACTGGCTCGTATGGGATATGGTCGGGCCCGCGTAGACTGCCCACTAAATCCACCATTTTGTGCGATTTGGACAAGCTGCCCGCCCGATCTGTCGCATATATCCACGTCTGATGCATTGCAAATATAAGCGCGTATCCCGCTGGCTCCAACCCCGTACCTCTATGTACATTACAAGGTTTCTGCCATAGTTTTTAATATAAAGTTGTTTGATGTTAAAAAAAAAATTATATATATATATATATATATATATATATATATATATATATATACTCCAAGAAAGTTATAACATATGTACCAAGTTATATGGAAAGTTGCGTAAGATATGTTTGTGTGTGTATATATATATATATATATATATATATATATTATATGGAAAATTACAGAATCATAGCCAAACTTTGGACTTTTTTGCACTTCAATTGCTGAACTTTGAGCTTTCGCACTTGGGTATTCAAACTTTCATTGGGGCAGCACCGATGTATCCCAACTTTCATAACTGGAATTCGGGCAACAAAACATCACTCTTCAACCAAGTGACGTAATTTTGCAAGGGCAAAATTACAGAATCTCATAGCCAAACTTTTGACTTTTTTGCACTTTCATTGCTGACATTTGAACTTTTGCCCTTGGAAAATTAAGTCACCTAGTCGAAGAGTGACGTTTGTTGCCTAAAATTGCCCGAATTTTAGTTTTTGAAAGTTGGGATATAGTTTGGATACCCAAGTGTGAAAACTCGAAGTTCAGCAATACAATTGCAAAAAAGTACAAAGTTTAGCTATGATTTTATAATTTTCCTAAATTATATTTGACCCATTCTCATAACATGTGACGATGAACACGAATTAATTATTTTTTGCTCCATTTCTAACTAATGGTCACATGAAGTAAATCATATGTAAAGTTCTGTAGTTTTTATTGTAGATTTTGATAACATAATATGTAATCTAAGTATATAATACAATATGTGAAGTTCTGTAGTTTTTATTGTAGAATTTGTACAAAATATGTAATCTAAGTATAACATAAAATTCTAGATATTTGTGTACTATATGTAATTATATATAACGAGTTCTCCAGAGATTACTTTTTTACTTTGGTTTTTCCCCAACCTTTTTCACTAACTGTATCAATATTTTGGTTTTTCCCCAACTTTTTTCACTAACTGTATCAATATTTAATTAAATCGTTCACACTTTATATTAGTAGCAATAATCAAGTGATACACCACCTCATCATGCAATGATTAGACCTAATAAGTTTTCCAAATGTAGCGTGGCGTCATATCCGTTTTTTTCTTTTCTTTCCCTGTGTTACTAATTCATCGCATGAATGTGTACCAGTTATCGAAACAAAATATTTTAGTAATTTACGATAAGAAAATAGAGAGACAAAAATGAGCATTCAAGACGTGTAATAAATTAAAATCCAACAAAACTACCATTGAAATATGTAAAAACTTCACTAGGAAAATCTTTTACTTATTGAAAATATATATTCATAATCATTTATAACATGTATTTAATTGACTTTTAATGATAAAACACGCAAAAGTTTAGCTAGATAAGAACGAGCATTTTTCTTTTATTAATATTTGCATGTGCAGCTCAATTTGCTACGTGCTTATCCTCTAGATATTAAACTTCAACACATATGACATAGAGAGAGTTCACACATATTAAAGGAGATAGACTATCAACAACAACATTTGAAAACCCTACGAATTATATAAGTCTAACAATCCCTTAAAATGACCTAAGTATTTAACATTACAACCCGGCAATCCAGTGGTCAAATCACCTAAGTACATATACGACTAATTAAAAAAAGAGAGAGCGGCAATCACTTGATCTAAGTAGTCTTGTCATCGATCTATCTCACAATTTTTGTAGGACTTAAGATATGGTAAAATTTCTTTTTCATCATTAAAAAAGAAATCTAAAACAAAGTACAGGATGCTTCAACCTCCTACATGATTATTCATACATCGATTATACCAACTTTAAAAAGAATAAGTGAACTCTTTAGACTTTTCTCCAATCTACGCCCATTATTTTAGGTTAATCATCACCACCGTTTCCTCAATGAAGGTTGTTTGTTATGAAAAAACGTATGATTTCTCGTGATCCATATAACTCAGATCACCACACACCAAATGCAATATTTTTTACTTCTAACCTCTCGCAAAACGACGAATGAAGCTCAAAATGAATTTACGTAACTTTTGGTAACATCTTACAAAAAACCCACCATTCACAAACATACATCCAATCCCTACAATACAATGGTACATTCGAAAACTAAAAATGTAATGAACTTTGACTTGGTAAGATATATGATCAATGATAGTACCGGATCTAGATGTCACAAAATCATATCAATGAATCACATAAATAAAAAATTTATCTCGTTGTATTGTTCTACGAACTACCTAAATTAAAATATTTTTCTTAAAAATATGAAAAAATGGTCACACCAATTCCATTTATCGTCAACAATACAACCATAGACGAAATAATCTCTCCTAAACTAGCCCCTACATAATTTACTCATAACATATCTTTCTAGTAAAAAAGAAAACATATCTTGTAGTACATAAGTAGATTGGATTTAGAGTAGAGTTAGCTTTATAACTACGTGGGGTCTCAATAGTCGCTTTCAGTCATAAAGAGAGCTATGAGCTGAAAATGGGGATTGACACCAAAACATGCACACTCCTATCACTTTTCTAGCGGGAAATTAAAAGAACACATTAACCATTAAACAATTCTTCTCTTTCTCTCTCTCTCTCTCCACAACTTTTTTTTCCTCTCTCCCTAAAAAAAGAAGAATCCTAAACTTTTTGTATAGGCTCCCTTTTAATTATCATTAATTCCTTCTGATCACTTTCTGTCGTTTGAATTATTTCAGTTGTGTGGGTCTGAAGTTCCTATGTTGTTTTGTTGTTGTTGTTGATAATTGTTAGCTTTTAACTCTCTTAATTTGTCTCTTCCTCTCTCTAGGTGAATTAAGCACTTAATTGGCCAAGAAAAATGGAGGGTTTTTCCATAAGGTGAGTACTCATGTCTAAAGTTGAGGTCTTTTTTAATTTTTGTAAGATTCCATGACATGGGTTTTCTCTATAAACATAGTGGGATTGTTGTGAGTTTGTCCTTTTTATTTTTTGTTCATTTAATTTAAAGTTGTTAGTTTGTGTTTGATTTTTGTAGAGAATATGCATCGAGGATGAGGAGCATAGACGTGTTGAAATGCTGGCCGTTCGATGAAAAACCCACCAAACAATCCGAAATTGTTCTACCTCCAATGACAATCACGAAATTCAGATGGTGGGTAGATGAGCTTGATGATCATTTGCATAAAGAATCATCATCAGCTAAGAAGGTGAAATCATTGAAGGGCAAGGCTCCTAAGAAGAAAAGGTCAATTGTCGAGATTTTCGCGGTGTCGCCCCAAGTAGTTGGGAGGGTTAGTAGTGATGAGGAAGATTACTATTATCATGATCAGGATGAAAATGGGGGTTTGGATTCCAAGTGGGGTGTCAAAGGGAAAAGAAGAAAGAAGAAGAATAAAGATTTGATCTTGAGCAAGGGTAAACAAGTGATGATTAAGACAATCAAGAAAAAGAAAACATTTAGTAGGGTGGGTTTATCACCATCATCATCTATTCCCAATAATAAGGTATGTGATTGCTTAATTAATTGAACAATAGTACTTACTATATTATTGTTTATCAAATGTATGTATTGCTAAAATTGACTTGATATAGTATATGTAATTTAGACAAAATCTTGATCAATCTAGAGCATAAAATATAGGGTGGAAACTATTAGTAAATTAATAACAATTATCAATTGGTCTACAGGAATAATCCGCAATTTAACATGGTATGACTTATGAGAGCTAGTAAGTAGTAATACCTATATGTCATGATGTTGTAGCTAATTGATTGTGTGGCAATGATGAGTAATTTCTTTCTTTCTTTGGGTTATACAAAAGATTGAATATTATAAAACAAAAAAAAAAAAAATTGAACAATTACATATGAAATTAGGGAAGTGCTCCAGCTGTAATGTACGGGTTGCACAAGAAAATATACTATGAGATTGAATGCGTTGCAAAACTTTATTATGCTGTTTTTTTTTTCCTTTTACTGTTTGCATATGATTTTTCTCTTGAGCAATCATTGTCACTGCATTAAACATTTGACCGTCAGCTCTCTCTTTTGGGCAAGTGAAATAGATGTAACATTGTATTGCCGGCTCTTTTGTTGAACTAGGTTTACTAGCTCTAATTTTAATTTGGTTGTAAAAAAATAAATTTTAACTTGTTGGAACTGAGATGCTGGTGATTCATAGGTAGATAATGTTCCAAATTCTTCAATAGAATACTCTTGCAAGTACCGTTCAAGTTTATGATGCATCGACTTATATGGAAAAGCACGAGAAACTATTGAGCTCTTGGAAGACTTATTATTATATATGGTTTTTGTCTAAATTATGGGCTGGCCATTACGTAGAGATTTTTAGTTGAATTTTATGATGAAATATTATGCTAGTTCAATGATGATTTGTCGAAACCTACAATGAGATGTGGGTACGTATAGATTCCACGAACGTGTAATTGGATTTTACGGTTTCTAAGAACTACGTTCTAGGGAATGTACAACTGCATTTTCATGTTTGCAAGTATGTTGGCACTTTCTCTTGATGGTAACTAGTTAAAGTGTAGACCATATTTGATGGGAGTTGTGACCAAAAGCACACATAAAATAATAGATTTGAAAACAGTAATTAACCATCTCTATGTATTATGACAAAATCATACAAAACATACAAACAGCTTGGTGGTGATTATTAGTTTTGAAATAGTGACTTTGTATCGTTAGATCAACTTCGAAGCTCCGTCTTTGAGGATAGATGTTCACTTTCTCTCATAGGTATATCTATGGCATGTTCTACTGCTTTTCCTTTCATTTGCATCAGCTACTAATTACTGATTCTTTTCTTTCCTAATGAAGCAAGATTTCCTTTTCTTCTTTTGTCACCACACCGCTCTTTCAAGTTATGTAAGCGAAAATAACGTATTCTAAGTTATCAACATACAGCAGTAATCGTAAAAACTGAAAGTGATACTTAAAGAAGGCTGTATCTTTCAGTGTGAGGGATGTTGGATTTGCTTCATCACGTGATATAGATTTTCTCACTACGCGTATGTTTCTTCTGGCTTCATCAGGGAAAACATTATAGGTTAAAAGCGCATAGTCAAGGCAAAGCTACTGAAAGGCTAAATTGTTCGTGTCATGAGGATATCCATCATTGTCCGTCTCGCCAAATGAGAAGTTGGAATTCAGACAGGAGAACCACAAATAAAGTTTTAAACTTGACCAAAGAAAATGCAAATCCAACACTTCCTAAGAGTGGTATCTTTGAAAATCATGCCAATGAGCAGTCGATAGAATGTGTTTTGCAAGAGACGATCACGGTTAATGACCGCAGCAAGCAAGAGGCAGCAAAACATTTCACCTTCTCGAAGAATGATGACACTCTCAACATAATAAGACAACAATCCTATTTGAATTCTTTCCGTTTGAGTAAGGAAGCTGTCGACCATGAAAGGGTTGTAGGGCAAGATTCAACAGATGTGGAAACCAGTGGAATTGAGCACATGTCTACCAGAGTAGAAAATGAAACTGATAAAGACATTGGAACTTTTGGACGATCCGGAATATTAGACAGAGGTAGAACACAAAGCAGAAGCGAAGAAACGTTTGATAGTAGGCCCAGAGAAGCAGCACTCGATCCGATGTATTCTTGTCCTCCTAGACTTTTGCCTCCAGAAGAGTTCTACAACAGCCCTGGTATCAGATTCATAATGAATTCGGCAAGCTCTATCTACGGTACTCCTGTGAGTTTCAAGGATTATTTAGAGAGTAATAATGGACCTTTATCGTGTTACATGGAAAATGTTGCTAGTACAATGCTTCAAGTTTCATCACAAAGCACTGCCATGACAGATTTCCATCCTTCGCAGTCTCGAACATTCTCTTATCTTTCTTCCAAGGAAGTAACACAAACTTTCTCATCCGAGCATGCAGTGCAACAAAAGGTCGTTTCTGGCATAGATAAAGGTTTCATAGGGTTAGCTATCAACTCACAAGGAGAGTTGATTACTTTGAAATCAAGTGCTAAAAGGAACTTTGATCAGTTGATGAATTCAAGTATGCCTAGAATTCCTTTCTCAAGTGGCTTCGGTAGTCCTTCAGAGAGCGAAATTTTGGATGGTAGAGCATTCTCGAAGAGCCGGTTAAATTCTTTCCCTGCTGAGGACTATGCGAAAGAGAATCCCTTCTTTGTTTCCTCGTCAACATTTGATGTTACCGAATCTCAAAGTAGTGGCGTTACAAATCTAGACTTGGATTTGACTAAAAACGATGATCATTCCTTCCATTCGCAGAAGTCCACTGGAAGAGAAGATAAAAGTGTTCAGACGAGTCCCGGGATTGAGAAGACTCAGTCAACGATGCGCTTGATGGGGAAGGAGTTTATAGTCGGTGGAAGGAGTTTTCAAGGATTTGAGAATGTAAAGGATAAGGAGATGTTAGATGAGCTTCAGTGTCGCTATAAGTCTGACAGCAATAGGCTGGTGCATGATTGGAACGGACCATCGTTAGAACTGGGAGAAACTTCGATTCATCCGTCAGAATTAGCAACTAATCCAATGAATCCGGTTCAGAAAGTATATCCTGGGGTTTCTCCAGGAGCTTTATCTGCATTTTGTCATAGCAGTTCTCTTTTCCGAGAGCCCTCCAGACGTGATTATGAGTCTCAGGTGTTGAGTTCAAGTGCCATTCAACTGAACAATTTGCCTCAGGCTCAAAAACCGGCATTCAGATTTCCTTTTATGCATCCAGATCTCAAAGGGCACGTCCAATCTTCTTTTAATAGTGTTTCGTCTATGAATCAGTCACCATTGTTTTTAGCTGCTTCTGAAAAGGGAATACCGATGACTGGTCAGTCATTTCGTAATATAGGTAGTGAGTCTACTGACCATTGGACTAAATCTCCGTTGTCTTATTTGCACGATTGTTTCTCCTCCAATTCTAGATTACAGAGTCCTGCAGCTCCTGCGTCCGTGGCACAAATCCCATTGCCTCAACATGCTCCCATGCCTGTCTGTCCCAGGTTTGTACCAATTGAAGGTCCTGATAAAGCCAAGATAGCAGAACCGGGACTTTCAGTTGTATCAAATGTTCCGTTTAAGCCCTTTAAAGTGTCTAACTTAGGATCACTAGATGGCTCACTATGTGCCAATACGAAGCCAATGACTCTTGAAGGTGGTATTCTTAGTAACCAAAGAGCACTTGAAGCTGAGATGGTTGATCATAAAGCTGGTCCATGGACAATTCCTTACAACGATGTTGCAAGATCAGGTCCCCCCAAGCTGGCCCCTGGAGCTAAGCATATACTCAAGGCATGTCAGCAAATCGATCAGAGTAGCTTTTTGTCTACTTTTCCAGGCACCCCTCTAGGCGCTACAAGTACAGGTTTCAGGTGTTTAGAGTCTGATGATTCGAAAAAAATCTACAGATTTTGAGAGTAAGTCTCTGCACATACTCATAAATGAACATTCAAATTAATTGATCATTGTCCGATTCTGACTGCAATGGGTCGTTGTCATGCAACAGGAAGAGGATCCTACTTCCAAGTCGCGATGCATGTGGCTCCTTTTGCCGTCCCCTAAAGCTAAACTCTTAGGATGTATGAATTTGATTATCCTCTTCTTATGCAAGTCATATATTATAGTCTTTTGGATCAGCTTTTCGTGGAATTACACGAGTGAATATGACAAAGCATCAGTTATCAAGCTTATGGAGCTAGCTACCGTATACATTATGGTATGAGCTTCTGTTGGATATTATCTCTTGCTGAAGGTGTACTGTGGACCTCTGCCTTCTTCCAAGAATCCATATTAGTATCTTGTTTTAAGCACGGTTAGTTTTTTGAATTATGTGTGTGTAGAAAAGGAGAAGTGTTTGAATGGTTGTTGGGTTGAATTAGCTTTTGAATATCTTCACTTCAACAAATGTTTTGACTTTTACTTTCATATATCTAATCCATGTTTCGAGTTTGGCAAGTTGTTGTATGAACTTGTCTATCTATATACAATAGAGTCACAAATATGCACGTATGATTATTCTAGGATTCGTCAATCCGCAGTGTGCGTTTGATTTAGCCCGCGTACGAAAAGCTCATTGACTCATGCTTGCAGAATATCACAGCCAAACATTCATCCATCTCCATGCAACTGATAATGTAAACCAATTTATTTTTAATCGAAAAAAAACAAGAGGAACTAGTCAACAGAAGATTAATCATTACAGACAAACAACAATGAAAGAAAGAAATCAGTACAAGAACAAATGCTGGAAAGCCATTACAGAACTGAAGTCCATTCAGAAACTAACATACTTGCTTTAGTATACAATCATTAGTCGGTATAAAGTACAGTTTGCATAAGATTCTGTTTTTTTTTACATGAGAACTGCTTAAATGTTCCTTGTCATCAGTGTCTCCTTGCTTCTCTCTCAGCCTGAAAAATTGAAAAAAAAGGAAGAAGAACGAAATTCAGTTCATCTTTTCGTGCATGCTTCTCTGTTGAGAATTTTAGCGTTAGCGTGTGTGTGAGGTATAGTAGGATGGGGGTCGGGTCGCTTACTGCTGTAACTACTCGATCGAAGGCTTCAGGACCATATTGCTCGATGTATCGCTCGACGGACTTTCTTGCATCGAGGCTCATCATCTGGAGTACTCTCCTCTGTCCCTCTGGACGATCCGAGCCCACAATGTTTCGCCCAACTTTCACATACTTCCTCACAAAATTCTCATAAATGTAAGCTGCTCCATTGAATAGAGGCAGCACCAGCCACACACAAAATAGAAGCTTCATGTATGGCCAGAAAGGAAGCCTGTGCAAGTATAACAAAAAATTCACTCTTTTAAAAAAACTTGCAACCATGATTATGTGATAAGAGTAGGAACTATGTGCATAAACATGTTAAGTTTGCTTCTCAAGATCATAAGACTCAAAGGGTCTTTTTCTGAAAGAGATAATTGCGCTAACACCCCCGAGATTTATCGTGATTATAGACTCCCTTCAAAACTCAAAATAATATTATGGTTAGGCCCCTACTTTGACATACATGTTTACGAAGCTTCAAGGGGTGTCACCGTAATTAGAGCGAACTTTTCAAAAATATGCATGCATGAGACATGCTATATATAAATTTACCATTGAAGGACTCTCCAGCATGAAAGCTCGAAAAGCGTTATAAACGAGTAAAGAACCCAGTACGTTAGCCATTGCTGATCGTCTAACGTTGAAGGGCTCTCGATTGCCCTCATGGACGCATACCTGTTTATCGTTTACGAAGGAATTTTCAGGTTATGTATATAAATGATATATAGAATATCACGAATTTGTGAAGAATTGGGAGATATTTTGAGCTTACAATGGATATAGTAGCATGACTCCAGGCCTGTTGAATGAGAAAAAAATATTGTAGTGATCAGATTTTAAATTCTCAATATCTCATTATTGATGATCTTATATAATATAAATTAAATAAGGAGGAAAAAAAACAAGTACCCGACAAGTGTATCCAAATGTCTAGCGATGGCTCCAAGAATGCCCATGCTTACAAGCTAGATCTTCTGTTCAATTTATCTTGCCTCAACTTTCTCGAAGTATTGATGTAATAATAAAATGCGACTGAAATTGCAAAATATGCCGAATGTGTTTTTATAGCATGTGTGTTTATGACTTTGAATCCTAAGAAAGCAAAGTATTTATCTTTTTGCAAGAGCATAAAGGGTTCTTTTCCTCCAACTACACGAAATGAGAACGTGGCACTAGAATGTGACGGCAAGGAAGAATGAATAGTAACGTCGATGATTAAAATACACAAAAGTTATATACGTTTGATAATTGGAGAAAATTTAGTTATTATTTGATATTTACTTTTCTTTCAAGTATCAAGATAAAAAATTTATGTCGTCTGGATTTCGTTGAAGCACGAGGATATTATTTATTGACACTTCGGAGAGAGATATAATTTAAATGCGAGCAGGCATATGTATTCATGTATAATGAATTTAACGAACCATTTTATTTGATGACGATGTGGTGTAATAAAATCCATTAAATCGTTTGCTTGATAAATAAATAGAGAAGATTCCCTAATAGATCTGATGGGTGTGACTTAGGATTGACCCAATAAAACGTTATTGGGCCGGCCTATAAGCGCATCGAATACAGAGAATTCGATGCGCGCATCGAATCAACAGTATAATCTTTCTTTATTGGGTCAGCCCATTAGCGCATCGAATACACCTGATTCGATGCGCGCATCGAACAATGATAATTCGATGCCCCTTTCTATATTGGAGTGTGGGCTCCACGGAACGGGTTCTATAAATAGCCTGTCCCCTTGTATTCTGAAGGGACTTTTCGAGATCCGAACCAGCTCAGTACAGTCAGCATCGAACATACCTCCATTCGACACGAGTCGTATCGAATCAACTCCAATTCGACACGCACAAAATACCTTATCTCTATTCGATACGTAGGTACGCATCGAATTCGACATCTACAGCACGTATCGAATTCGATACCTTCCAGATTGATTTTCACCCAGTGATAACTATTCCGCATCGAACAGACCCTCGTTCGACACGTCAGCATCGAATACTTGAAATTCGATACGTTTTATTAACATTGTAATTTAGTTATTCTATCTAGAAAGCTTGTATTAAGTGTTCCGGACCAATCTAGTCCGTTAATAATATTGGATAGCATTGTTTGATCTCATTTTGTATTATTTATTGTGTTGTATTACCGTGACGAAATAAGACCAAAACATTGGCGCCGTCTGTGGGAACACAAATTATATTAGCTTGATAGGCAGTATGACTAGAATGACCAGATCCCAGAGTAAAGCTCTAGAAGGAAATACGGGAGAAGAACGACCGGATACACCTAAACGGAACATGCAAGATATCGCTGGACCGTCTACAGTACCCCCAGCAGTACCAACTCCGGCCAGGAAAGAGAACCAAGGACCTCAAGCTGAGGAGATACCCAATAATGAAGCCGATGTAACTGGAGCTTCAACGACGAGTGCCGCAATTCCAGATAAATTGAAAAATGAATTATTGGCAATGATAAAAGCCGTAGTGACTGAAGTACTCACTCCAGCACCTCCCGCTATGATACCATCTCCTGTTGAATATCCTGAGAGCTTGAGAGAACAAGGTTCAGCTATCCGAAAGCAAAAGGGAAAAGAAAAGGAAAAATTTCAGCAAGACGACCGAAGAAGTAGACATATTTCGGAGGGAACAAAGAGTAAATGAAGATCCGTTCGCGAAGGACGGGGAAAGAAGCTAGTATCTGTTGAGATACAATCAAAAAGACATCATGAGAAGAGACAGAAGGAAAAAGAGTCTGAATGTGTTGCTGAGCAAACAAGAAGAGAAGACAGAAGACGTTCAGAGAGCTGTGATTCCAGAAAGGAACGGGATGAGGAAGAGAATCAAAGAGAGGAATCGCGAAGAAGAAAATATAGAAATGACAGAAGACAGTCAGGAGGTCATGATTTGTGTGGCAAGCATAACATAGTGAGCAGAAACGTTGGAAGATTGGAAAAGGGGAAAGCAACAGCCGAGACTCAAACAGCAAGGGAGGACAATTTTGTAAATCACAGTCCTTTTTGCCGAGAGATAGAGTCGGAGATTCTGGGGCAAGGGGATAAAATCCCGGAACTAAAAACATACGATGGGAAATTTGACCCCCGAGATCAACTATTCCAATTAGATAGAAAATTGTCCCTTTACGGTTTCAGGGACAATATGCAAGCTAGGATATTTGCAACGACTCTATCAGGATTGGCTGTTGATTGGTTTAATCGAATTCCTCCTGGACAGATCAAAAGTTACGCCCAGTTGAGAAAAATGTTTGAGGATCAATTTTCTAGTCAGTCTAGACTGGTTTTGGATCACTCCCATCTATACACGATGAACAGGAAGTTAATGAAAGTCTAAAGGACTTCATGAAACGTTTCAATACAGAGCTATTAAGGATTGATAGCTCGACGGGAGAGATGATTGCAAGTATACTCTTTCGAGCAACTACCAACACCATGTTTGGTGGGGACTTACTAAAACGAAAACCCACCACAGTTGAAGAAATCAACAAAATAGCGCAAGATGTGGTTCATTTCGAGGAGATGATGGCGACCAAAGTTCCTATTAATGTGGCTGTGAAAGATAGAGAGAGATGCAGAGAAGATCATAATCGCAATAACAGCAACAACAGGAACAAAAATTACAGAAGGGATAGTTCTCCTAGAAGGTACACACCGTTGAATGCTAACATCATGGCGGTCTTTGGGGCAGCTAAGAGGAAAGGATGGTTGAAGGATCCCAAACCAATGAGGGAATCCAAAGCAACGATGTTTTCAAGTCAATTCTGCAAATACCATAATCAGAAAGGCCATGAAACAGAGGATTGTATAAATTTGAAGGATGAAATTGAACGGCTAATAAAGGATGGCAAACTCGTGGAGTTTGTTAAAAAGGTACAAGAACAGGAGAACCATTTCAACCGGAAGAGAACTCCAAGGATAAGCAGAGGGTGATTGATGAACCGCAACTTTTCCAATACCCCTAAATCGAAGATGGGAACGCCAGGAAAGGGATGATAAATGTGATATCAGGAGGTCCAGGGGGTGCGGATTCTACCAATGGCCGAAGGAAGATCACAAGAATGGTTGAATCAGATAATTTTGTGAACATGGCCAATATACTGAGGATCGAGCAGATGCCGCACGAAGAAATCACTTTTTCTACAACAGATTTGAGAAAGCTGAGTCCACAAGCTATACAGATGTCAAATTTGAATTGCCCTTTGGTGATCACAGTGGATATAGCTAACTATGGAGTCACTAAGATGTTAGTTGACCATGGGAGTTCAGTAAATGTGCTGTTCAATTCTACGTTGACCAAGATGGGCCTGAATAATCAGACGCTAGAACCAGTGAGGACATCTCTTCATGGTTTTGGGGGTCCAGAAATAATACCGCTCGGAATGCTTAAGCTAACAACTTCATTGGGAACAGCACCACAGAGAAAGACGCTCATGGAAGATTACGTGATTGTTGACATGCATTTTGCATACAACAGTATCATAGGAAGACCTGCACTCAATGATTTCCGAGCGTTACCATCAACTTATCATCAGATGGTGAAATTTCCAACTTCTAGCGGTACAGGAGAGGTCATAGCAGACCACATTGAAGGATGGAAATGCTATGTAACTTCACTCAGGACTGGGCCACAACAAAAAGAAACAGCGGCAAGGGTATTGTCTCTGAGGCATATGGAGCATATCGATTAAAGATTCTATTTCAGTTTACCAATGTTTTTAGCATTTTGAAAATTTTGAACAAGTTTTATTCGTTCCCTCTGCTATAACATGCATGAGGGACAAATATGTATGAACTTAAAACAGGCACCTCAAAACATGAATACGGAGGACAGCGCTGGAAGTCAGGCGAATGAGCAATGTCCCAAGTTCTGGTCTATTCACATAATCCGATTGGGGTTTATTCAAGAAATCTATGTTTAATTAATGAAATTACATGAATTCTATATAATCTGCATAATACGAATGAATGCAGGACAACAAATCTCTTCAAAGCAAAATAAAAGAACGGAAACTCTGCCCCAAAGTGGCACGAGACACCGAAAGAAGTCAAAGGCGACAAAGGAACGGAAACTCTGTCCCAAAGTGACACGAGATACCGAAAATCCCTAAAGAAATCAGAAGAACGGAAACTCTGTCCCAAAGTGACACGAGATACCGAAAATCCCTAAAGGAATCAGAAGAACGGAGACTCTGCCCCAAAGTGGCACGAGATACCGATAAAAGCTCAAGACAAGAAGGATGGGAACTCTGCCCCAAAGTGGCATGAGGTACCGTAAACCCCTAAAACAAAAAGAAGGGAGGGACATTCTATACTGCAAGACACTCAGAAGGTCACGAACAACGAATTGAAGCAAATAATTTGGTCCAGAATGGCTAAGATCACCGAGGTAGGAGATAGATACTACGAATAACATTGATAAACAATTTTCATTGAACAACAATGAACCAGCAGGTTGTCAAAATAAAGTAAAGAATATAAGTAAGAAATTGAAATAAAAGGCAACGTATATGAATATAATAAATAATTAAACAACTTAAGACAAACAGTCGAAAATATGATTGTACTAGGCAAAAAGGGTTTTGAAATTGTTGGATCGGGACTTGATACTTGTTGCACAGTGTTAACCCTTTGGTGTTAGTCTAACACTGATCAGCTCTTCCAATGTTAAGCTGATGTTGGACTCTCGATGTTACCTTAACATCCGTTTAACAACTGACAGCCGTTAACGTTAGCACAAATCTACTTGACAGAGAATATTACGCAGCAGATAAATCAAGAACACAAGTAGATGTAATTTTAAGAAGATAATATATTAATATGATCTTCCGAGCCATAGGAAAAATAACCCGTTAAGGTTTTAACAAAAGTCGTTCTCTCAATTTTCAAGCTCCTCACTCTCAAATTTATCGAACTAAGCAAAGCACACAAGAATTGCTTCGACTATCTCTAAAAGCTCCTCACTCTTAGATCTATTCTAACAACTCACAAACTTTGCTAAAGCAAGACAAAGACACATGACTATAAAGATTTCCTCACGGGATATTTTCGCTCTTGTCTTCGTGTCTTTTTCTTGATGCCCAACATGCCTATTTATAGTGTAGTCTTCCTTGATAGCCAAGACATGTTGTGCACGTTTTTGGTTGCTATTAGATCTCCTTGTATGACTTTAATTTCGTTCATGGCAAGTCTCCTTCAATAGGGAAAAGTTTCCTTGTCCAACTTGAAGTCTTCAATGGAAAGGTTTCCTTCTTTGACTAGAAGTCTTCAATGGAAAGATTTCCTTCTTTAACTTGAAGTCTTCTAAGGAAAGTATCCTTCACCATCTTGTAGTCTTCAATGGAAAGAATCCTACAGCAAGTAATCTTCATTCCTTCTTGCAATTCACACGCCATGATCTTTCCATTGCACCGCACACATCTTTCCTTATTTAATTATGGAAAGTTCTTCTTTGGAAACTTCTCTTTGAATGGCAACTTCTCTTTAAGAAAATAGATCCTTCCTTGAAGTCTCTTGACCTGGAGCACATACAAATAACAACTACAACTCGTGGAACTAAGTTAGTAAGTGAATAAAGGCAAAACACAATTATAGCAATAAATCCCGAATGTGCAGTTTTTCTGTGTTCAATGTTATCCTAACATTGTTGATCTAACATTGACAAAATACTCGCACTTTCAATCTCCCCATTTTTGCCTTTCTTCACAAAACCAAACATGTTCACAATTCATATTATGCACAGTGCTCCAGCAACACAACATCATTAATATCTTAAGCTACTCCCCCTTAATATGATATTATTAACCAAGTAGCTTTAAGATACTAATAAGAATACACAACGAGTTAAACATCACAATTATAAGCATAACTAAGAAGACATTAACTATATAAGAATTGTAGAACCAGTAGAATAAACATGAAGATCAAATGGCTTACTTCTCCCCCTTTTTGTGAGGAAAGCAAAATCTTGACGAATCACTTCATAAGATAAAGTTCTATAGCTCTTTCTTTAGCAGCTATTTCCATTTCTCTCTCTAAGAACTTTATCATCCATTGTTTCTTAAAATCCTCCATAGCCACAGTCTTATCTCCCAACAGGAAATTAAAGTTAGCCTCAATTGTAGATATTACCTCAAGTGTTACCTCTGATGTTGAGTCAACATTGTTCTCCAGCGATGTTGTCGTAACAACTAGCTCAGACTCAGCATCATCAGACTTCTCAGAACCTTCTTCCTTATCCTCTTGATCTCAACAATTTCATCGTCACCATTCTCAGTTTCCAAATCCTTTTCCTCAGAACCATCTTTTTCTTCTTCACCATTTCATCTTCATTCTCTACCTATCTGTCCTCCTTCTCTTTCTCATTCTCCTTATCACCTTGCAATCACCTGGCATCATCAACATCTATTTTTCTTTACAAGTACCAGCGGTATAACACTGCTCCCCCTTAATGCAAGCTATCAAACACAATGTTGGCATAACATTGACATCTATCAATGTTGTCATAACATCAGACTTTCACAATGTTAACTTAACATTGAATCCAGAAAGTTGTTCTAACATTGACATTTATCGCTGTGGTCATAACATTGAACCAGAATGTACCTGCACAAGAGTTTACAAAAACCAGCAATAAAACCACCATTATCACCCACATTAGTCTCTACAGCAACTAACATGTTCTCCCCCTCAATCAAATCAGCTTTCTCTGCAAAATGTTCCTCAAGCACTGTCTCCTCAACTGTGTTTGAAGTACCAACAAAAACAACACCTTGTTCCTTAATTTTAACTTGTTTTGTCTCAGCAACAATGTCCAGAACGAGTGTTGTACCTACGAGAAAGAACTACAGGAGTAGGGGTGGGGTTATATCCTTGATTCACCATACCACGGGCCACAATCAAGATTATTTTGAAATGCATGCCAAGGATATCAAAAACAATTGCAAGTGTCATAGTATTTCAGAGAATTATGTACAAAGAGATTAGAGATTCAGAATCACAAGTGAAAAAAGTAATGAGCGGTTTCTTAAAATAAATCATGCATAATTACCGCCTGTTGAGACAACAAATGACACCGAGTTACTTCACACGTGACCAGAGCAGTTCATAAAAAACTTATAAGTCATAATGTTAAACCTGGATGTTGAGACAACATGCTTACAGACTGATGTTGGCACAACATTGACACCTGTTCTGAATCAACATTGGTTCTTGTGAATGTGGAGGTATTGAGCTTACCCTCAAGATATTTTCAATTAAAAGCATGAGCTAGATCTGAAAACACATATCTGAAACTTAAGACATATTAGCAAATTAGTACCACAGATATATCTCAGACCTGTACATGGAAAGGAGAGTTAGTTAACAGAAAATCCAACATTTTGGGTATGAAGTTAATTAAAGGAATTAATCTACTTCCAAGTCATAACAAGAGACAACGTAGTGTGTCACCGCAGCTGAATCACACAAAATATATGCCTTCATAACTATTTCTCCCCCTTAAGCTCAAACCGACACAAACACATCAAGGAAAGAATGAATGAATGAATGCAAGCCTAAGTGAAATGCAGAATACAGAATGCAGAATACAGAATGTTAAGTTAACATTAGTAGATGGTAACCATGGAGTATCAGCTTTATAGACTAGGAACAGATCATATCAATTCAAATCTTTATCAATTATCATGAACTCTTTTGAACAAAAACTAGTGAATGTTAAAGGATAGTTTCCTCACTGAATGTGGGCAGCACAAGACCCCACACACCCCAGCAACTTAACCATCAGCTACAGATTAGGCAAGTACAAAGGAACTGAATGAAGACATTACATTTATCATATACTTCTTCACCCCAACTCCTCATGCATACTTGTTTACCAACCTGTTTACAAGAGAAATACCAAGTGAACAATGCTACTGAATGCAAGCAGTCGAAACTTCAAAGCACCCCAGTAGTAAGGATCACAATCATGCATAACCTTGGTCATAGACAAAAACACAAAAATAAGCACAACTGAATGACAATGAAGCTCTCAACATCATGTACCCCAGCTTCTCTTCATGCTTTGTCTAACCTAACATGGATAAGTCACAACTGAATAACACCAAAGTAGTGAACTCTGTGCATCCCAGCTTCTCCTGATGTTAGGTTAACATTCTCAGACTAACATCAGAGTTTTTACTTTACAAAACTTTTGATATGAACTTGTCCACCAGTAAACTTAGCTAACAATCCTGGTCAACCACACAAACTAATAATAACAAACATTCATGAAGACAAACAAGAACAAAATATAAATCAAATAGAAAAATCTAATGCAATCCTACACACCACAAACAGACTACGGTGTTAGCCAGTGGTGTTATGGCAACACCGGAATGCAACACTAAATCACAGAGCATTCAAGCCAAGAGTCTTCCTCAAATTGAAGAACCTCTCGCTATCTAATGATATTTTAAACAAATCAACTAAATGATTGTTGGTCTCTAAGTGGTCAATGTTTATAACCTTGTCATCTACGAGTTTTCTCAAGAAATAATGCATAGAAAATGTATGCTTTGCTCTAGAATGATGCACCAGATTTCTTGATATGCTAATAGCACTAAGATTATCCCAAAACATTAACAATGTGTCACTCTTTATCCCATAATCATGCAACATGTGTTTAAGCCATATAAATCGGGTAACACAGCTGCAAGCTGTAAATTCAACAGTTGACAATGACACACGGTTATGTTTCTTGCTATAACATGAAGAAAGATCATTTCCCAAAGAAAAACAATCCCCACATGTAGATATTCTATCTCCTAAATCTCCAGCCCAGTCAGAATCAAAATCGGCAAGGTTTGTATTTGCATCATGTGTATACCAAACGCCTAAGTCTACAGTACCAGATATATAATTCAGTGTTCGCTTCACAACAATTAAGTGAAAAGCTTTAGGTTCAACGTAATACCTGGCACAAACACAGACACAAACCGATTTCAAAATAAATGGGCTAGTGACGGATAGATATAGCAAGCTTGTGTCTCCTTTTTGAATTACCAAAGTAGAAGACATTGGAGTCTTGCTCACTTTTGACTCCTCCAACCCAATCATGCTCATCCCACCCTCCTTTTGCTTCACTTTCAAACCCAAGAAGAAATCCAGTTCACCAATCACGCTCATCACTAATGTACTTGTCAAAGCCTCAACAAACTTGTCTAGAGTAGACTTGTTAGTATAAACAAAGACAATTTCATCAGCAAATCTTTGATCTAAGCAATTATCAGACATACAAACACTCAACATTATCATATTTCTACAATTTACCCTTTTCATGTTGTGTGTTTTGATGTCATTAATGATTTGAACCATAACCTGAGATGTAGGATGATTACTCTGAATCCTATCAGTTGTATCCCTCCAAACATCTTGAACTTGGACCTTTTCATGTAAGTTTGACTGCTCGAATGCTGTGTCAACATCAGGACTGGTCGATGTTGGCATAACATCAGCTTCTGGTTCATGTTCCAGTTCAGGTTCTGGATCTGCAGGTGATGTTGGAATAACATTGTTTGGAGTCAATGTTAGAGTAACATCAGAATCCAGTAGAGTTGGCACACCAGCCTCTAACTCACCTGCAACACTCAGCAAATCATCAATAACCACATTAACCGATTCTTGAACAATAATTAATCTTGGATCAAACATTCTAGTATTGTTCAAAGAATAGCCATCAAAGATATGTTCTTCACTTTTTGGATCATATTTGCTCACAAAATCTTTGTCATTTAAAGTATAGCAAACATATCCAAATTCATGAAAATGAGCAAGATCATGTTTCTTCTTTTTCATCATCTTATAAGGAGTCATGGGAATAGAGAATTTATGAATATTTTCATTAAACACACATAAGTCAGAGAATGACCTATTTTCACATTCTCTATCATGATTTGACCAAATATTACCAAAAGAAGCATCATGTAAGTTATCAATACTAGCATGCAATGTTCTAAAGGTATTAAGAGCTTCTGATTTTTCTTTGAAAGATTTAATCAAAGTATATCCAGAAAAATCATTCATAATCACACAATCATATTGCTTACCCCCAACTCTATTTACTTCAATAAGACCTAAGAGATCCATATGAAGTAGATGAAAATAATTAGAGGTACTAGTAACCTGTTCATCCACTTGGATTGGATTATGAGAAGCTTTGGTCACCTTACCTTTCGAGCAATCATAACATACCATCTTACCAGAACTCATGAGATTGGGAATGCTTTTCACGGTTTCAAGTTTCAACACTTTGCCCAGATTCTTGTTGTGCATGTGTCCAAGTCTCTTGTTCTTGGCAACCGAATAGTCCACCTTTATTTGAAAGCAAGTCACTTGATCCCGCACCAAGTAGTTGTCTTCAAACCTCTTACCTGTCAAAACACACACATTTGCACAATCAGATACATCACAAGAATCTTTAACATACCTTACCAATAAGTCATCATCACACAGTTGACTGGTGCTTATATGGTTTTCATAGAATCCATCCAACAACATCTCATCCTTCAAGGGTGGGGATCCATCAACATTCAACACTTCTTTGCCAATGATTCTTCCTTTACTTCCATCTTCATAGGTGAAAGTTCCTGTGGTTAGTGGTGCACACTTCTTCAAATTGGATTTGCTTTCTTTCCAATCATGTGTCTTAAGCAGTGTTAAAGCAATACAATCTGTTCTCAATGTTAAGGTAACATTGGTTATCCAGTGTTGTCTTAACATCGTGTATAACCGTATCAAATCAGATTTGTATCCAGCCATATGCCTCAAACATCCACTATCAGAGTACCACTTACCTGCAAAGTTAGTACGCATAGTAGGAAAGATAATATTGCACACAATATAAGTTCCAGGCACCCAAGGTCTAATGTTTCTCATCCCACTATTATGTTCAGCAATGTTGGAACCGAATGTTAAGGTAACACTGGAATAACTAGTATTAACATTGGAATGTTCAAATTCCAGTGTTGGCTTAACACCAGCATCAGCATTGCATAAATCCCTATTCCTTTCAACTATTTTCTTTTTAAGAGACTTTCTGTATTTATAGCAATATGGTTTAAGATGTCCAAATTGAAAACAATATTGACAAATATAAGCTATTTTCTTATATTCTCTAGAAAGTACCTTTGCCTTTTCAAAACCATGAATAGTGGATTTAACAGAAGTAGTTGAGTGAGTAACTTGACTTTGATATCCTAAACCAGAATTACCATCATTGCCTAAACATAAAACTTCATCAAGTTTATAAGTACCTGTTTTCCTCTTGGAAATGGTATGTTCAGCAATTTCTAGCTTAGAAGTTACCTTTTCTATTTCATCATCTTTTCTGTCCAAACTAACCTCAAGTTGAGCGATTGTAGCCTTCAAGCTTTCATTATCTTCCATAGCCTTCTCAATTCTACTCAACTTGTCCTTCTCCTTGAGCAGGTCTTGGTAGATGATCTTCAGTTCACCAAGAAACTCTTCTTGAATCAATTTACCTTCAAGGACACTATCATCTTCCAAACCTATAGAATCATGCAAATACTCAAAGTCAGAATCATCATCACACTCATCATTAACAGAAATCAAACATTCAGTGTTGTCTAAACAAATGGTTTCATCCCAATTGTCAACAAAAATCTCTTGGACTGGTGTTGTCATCTGGATATTAACATAACATCGAGCTGTCTGGATGTTGGCAGAACACCAAGCCTTGACACCAGCAGGTATGTCCACCTTTGCACACACTGTTGTTTGAGTTTCTTCAATCGTTGGCACCTGTCCATCACCATATTCTTCAAAACCTGTCTCATCATTATCATCTACACAAACCAAGTCAGATTTCCCTTTTGTTCTAAGGTTGTTACCACATTCATACGAAAAATGGCCCCAACCTTTACATTCATAACATTGAATCTTTTTGAGATGTGTATCATTATGAAGAGTAGGTTTACAAGAATATTTGGTCATCTCTTTAGAGAAATCTTTCTTTAAATCAGCAAGAATATTTTTATCACATAGACTAAGCTTATTCAACTTTTCAATCATAGTTTCATTATAAGCTTGAATTTCTTCTTCATCATCTATTTTTTCAAGATTCCTCTCAAATTCTTTCAGAGTGCAAAATAGAGTATGAGAGTCTAAGGTGTCCATATTCCTAGCTTCTTGCATAGTAATCACCTCAAATTTCTTAGAAAGAGTTCTCAGAGCTTTATACGCCAGTTGCTTATTAGACAGGGAATCACCTAAGTTTTGAATTTCATTAGCAAGATCCATCAGTTTCTCAAAATAAGCAGTAATACTTTCTTCTTCCCCCATTGTTAAATTATCAAATTTGTTCAAAAACATGCGTAACTTAGTCTTTTTAGTGTACACATCACCTTCACAATGATTTTCTAAAATATCCCAAGCATGCTTTGCAGTTGAACAATTTTTAATTAACTTAAACATGTGACAATCAACCAAACTAAATATGGTATTTAGGACTTTGTCATTGAAGAAAGCGTTACTTAGCTCAGTTTGAGTCCACTCTGATTTTGGCTTAGGAACAGCGTCATGATCTTCATCTGGATCTACAGTGCCAAGAAAGTAATCAAAGTTAGATTCATCAATAATAGACAAGGAATCAGAATTAATACAAGAATTATATTTATTCCAAATTCTAAAGAAAAACTCATGTTCTGTTGTTGGATCCTCGATGTCAGAGTATAATTGAGATCCGTGGCAGTTCTGGGAGTCTTCTTTTGTCCAGTAAGTATGAGCGAGTAGCGCAACTGTATGAATATCATCTGATTGTCCTTCGGTCACAGTACGTGATCCATAATTGAAATCCTCACCATCGTTATTTTGAGAATTTGAGGCTAATAATGAAAGATCTTCATCTGGAGCATACATAGGGACTGCATACCCTTCGATCACCGTCTTCCACGCTCGCCAACCGAATGATTTAATGAGTGCACGAATTCTAACCTTCCAATAAGAATAGTTGGATCCATCCAAGACAAGCAATTTGTTGTTGTTCGGATTCCGGTTGTCCATCCTTTAATATCAAATCCAAACACCAGTGAAGTCGGTGCTTGGCTCTGATACCAATTGAAATTGTTGGATCGGGACTTGATACTTGTTGCACAGTGTTAACCCTTTGGTGTTAGTCTAACACTGATCAGCTCTTCCAATGTTAAGCTGATGTTGGACTCTCGATGTTACCTTAACATCCGTTTAACAACTGACAGCAGTTAACGTTAGCACAAATCTACTTGACAGAGAATATTACGCAGCGGATAAATCAAGAACACAAGTAGATGTAATTTTAAGAAGATAATATATTAATATGATCTTCCGAGCCATAGGAAAAATAACCCGTTAAGGTTTTAACAAAAGTCGTTCTCTCAATTTTCAAGCTCCTCACTCTCAAGTTAATCGAACTAAGCAAAGCACACAAGAATTGCTTCGACTATCTCTAAAAGCTCCTCACTCTTAGATCTATTCTAACAACTCACAAACTTTGCTAAAGCAAGACAAAGACACTTGACTATAAAGATTTCCTCACGGGATATTTTCGCTCTTGTCTTCGTGTCTTTTTCTTGATGCCCAACATGCCTATTTATAGTGTAGTCTTCCTTGATAGCCAAGACATGTTGTGCACGTTTTTGGTTGCTATTAGATCTCCTTGTATGACTTTAATTTCGTTCATGGCAAGTCTCCTTCAATAGGGAAAGGTTTCCTTGTCCAACTTGAAGTCTTCAATGGAAAGGTTTCCTTCTTTGACTAGAAGTCTTCAATGGAAAGATTTCCTTCTTTAACTTGAAGTCTTCTAAGGAAAGTATCCTTCACCATCTTGTAGTCTTCAATGGAAAGAATCCTACAGCAAGTAATCTTCATTCCTTCTTGCAATTCACACGCCATGATCTTTCCATTGCACCGCACACATCTTTCCTTATTTAATTATGGAAAGTTCTTCTTTGGAAACTTCTCTTTGAATGGCAACTTCTCTTTAAGGAAATAGATCCTTCCTTGAAGTCTCTTGACTTGGAGCACATACAAATACCAACTACAACTCGTGGAACTAAGTTAGTAAGTGAATAAAGGCAAAACACAATTATAGCAATAAATCCCGAATGTGCAGTTTTTCTGTGTTCAATGTTATGCTAACATTGTTGATCTAACATTGACAAAATACTCGCACTTTCAGGTTTGAACTGATAAAGCGACGCAGCGCCATGCACAAATTGAATTAAGAATGAAAATTGTTCATAAGCAGGAAAATAGTAAACAGCCTTAACAGCATTCAGTCTTCTTCCTCGTCCTCAGATGAGGGATATGGTTCAGGCATTTCTAGCGGCGGTGATAATCCTCCGAGAATGAGATCCTCCTTCTCCAGCAGTGAGGCAAACTCATCAGGTTCTGTAGCTTCAGAAGATTGACGAGGTGGCCGTTTCTCCAGATTTGGCCCCAGGGACAGGTCTAACCATTCTGGTTTGAAATTGCCACGAACATACGTTGTAGCATAGAACTGATGCACCGTCAAAGCTTGAGCATTTCGAGCCACGTGATCATCTCGACGAGTGCGCATTTCTCGAAACGTGTTGCCTTGGAGAAACTTTTCAGCAATTTCCAATGTTCGCTGAGGAGAAACCTTCAAAAAGGGAAAAGATATTAATAAAAGTAATAATAAGAGAATGGGTGCAAGGTTATAAAAATAATATTTTTTCCCTCTTTAAGGCCTCGAATGTAACCATTCAAGTCAGCATTGTGGGCTTCCTCTTTGGCTGCACCAACCTCTAACCTCAGCTCACTAATTTGCTGATTCAAATCTTCTTTGAGTTTTTCAGCCTTCTCTCGTGCCTCCTTGGCTGCTTGCAAAGCTTTTTCCTTGGCATCAAGAGCAGCTTGAAGAGCAGAGTTATCAGCACCACTAGCAGTTTCCTTAAAATCCATTAAGGATGAGACCATAACATCCACGAAACCTCCCGCCTGACAATAAACGAGCGGTGAGAACAAAATTTGTAAGATCAATTTAAAGGAAATATAAGTCAGGTAAGGAGATCGTTACCGCTGACAGCAGATGCAGCGTATTTCGTTCCATCCTTTTCCTTTCTTCAGCAGAGATTGGAAGAGGGACGGACAGACCAGGCAACAATGCCCTTAAATGCTCGATGGCTTCGGCCTCCGTAAGCTGATACCCAGCGGCTCGAGTCCGAGGGCCTTGGCTAGGTCCAGCCATGTTAGATGGCCCAGTTGCACCGACAGGAGGATTGGAGGCACTCGACCTGCTTGTCTGGCCAATCGAAGGAGCAATCCCTTCGGTTTGCGACTGATTTTGAGGCATCATTCGTCTCTTACGTTGGACGAGATTGCCGACATCCTCGCCTATTCCAGTAGCCCTATCTTCAGACATTTCAGTATCGTCTGGAACTCCCTTAGATTTATCCCCCAGTAATTCCTCGAAAGGATCAACTGGTGGATCAGCGGCCGTGGCAGTAGACGGACCAGCAACTTTCTTTTTGCCCTTGTTCTTTCTCTTTCTAGGGGGAGAAATTACGGGCACGGTGTCAGTTTGGGAGCTAGCTAAGTCAGCAGCAACTACCCAATTCATTCTGGCGTGGCGACTCATGAAATATTTGGCTGCAAGAAGAATAAATAATTAGAATTCATAATAAGCATAACTCAAAACAATTAAGAGTTGCGCAGTTATACCAAGGGTCATTTTCCCTTCATATTTCACCGGAGACAATCCAGCTAGTGAAAGAACTCGACTTTCAACAAGTTTTTTGACATCAAGTTGATGTTCTCTAACTAAATTGGGGACAGATTCGCAATCCCATAGGGTTATGTTAACTCCGCTGGGAATCATTACTCTTGCCCTGGTGTACCATTCCTGGCGAAATTGCTCGAACTCGCCGTCGTAGCTCTCCTTTATGTAGAAGTATCTTCTTTTCCAATCCTTTCCATACCCGGTCGCCCCGCCGTTCAAGAATTTTCGATTCGTTTGAGCTTTGATATGGTAAAATCCTTATTCGCGCCTCGCAATCTCGAATAACGCGTAAAACTCATTGGGACTTTGTGGTTGGCGCAAATCCTTCATAACTATGATAAAACCAATAATATTCCCGTAAGAGTTTGGCGTGAGTTGTGCAGGTACGACACTTATTTTCCGTAAAATCCATCTTAGCTCGTAAGACATCGGGAAACGCAAACCGTTTAAGAGTTGTCCCACAAACACAGTCATATGACCAGGTGACGGGGTATGCATCCGATCATTTGGGCCCGGGAGCACGATTTTGTACTTATCAGGTATATCAAACTTCTTACGAAGTCCCTTACGACTATGTTGAAGACGAGAGATATATTGATCATATGTCATTCCTGGGACCTCGACATGATCGTCAAATTCCCTATTGATATAATCTACGTCTTCTTCACCCCCGCTTGGAGCGCGGTTATCTTTATAAGATGACGTATCCGAGTCATCACTGTCTTCTTCGGCCATTGTTGGTTCAGTGTTTGTCGAAGGGGCATCACCCGCGGGTAACTCAACTGTTGTTATATCGATTAAATCGAATAAATCTACGTCGCCTGTATTCGAGGCCGTGGGTGCAACCGGAGGGTTCTCTTTATTAATGGAACTGGAGCTAGAACCAGTGCTCGACTCACTCCCATGAGTGGATCCACCGCTCACCATCTTTGATGATAATAAACTGAAATAAATTAAAAATGGAGACTAACTAAGGACGCATACGTCACTCCACACTCTCGTATGTCACTCAAATATACGTAACATTGAACATGTTAAAAAGTAGATAACACAACTAAATAAAAATCAAATTTTTTTTTACCTTAATTAAATTTTCGGTAAGAAAAGTTCTTGCTTGGTTGTTTATATCCTACAAAAAATAACAAAAAATTAGAAATACGCAGGGGAACGCTTGAAACGAGGAGAAACAAAAATTTTTAACGCATCGAATTCAGAAAATTCGATGCTGATCGCATCGAATCCCTGAACGTTCGATGCGATTCGCATCGAATGACGCAAATTCGATGCGCCTCACCTGAAGCGCAAAATCTGTTGGCAGAAGAAAGAGCTCCTCGTCGCAGCGCCCCCCTTATATAGGGGACGCGAGGCCCATCAGGCCCATCTACGGTGCCGCATCGAATAACCGCATCGAACATCTATAATTCGATGCGTACTATTTCACGCATAGAATAATGCACAATTCGATGCGTCAAAAATTATCTTTCTAATGCGCGTACTATGAACCGTTCCGATTTTAATATGAATAGGAATATCCCAAATCAGTACAAATATATTTTAAAGTTTGGAATACAATCTCTAAATCGATATCGTCTCCCAAACTGGGGGGACTATATGATGTGTGTGATTTAGGATTGGCTCAATACAACGTTATTGGGTCGGCCCATAAGCGCATCGAATACAGAGAATTCGATGCGTGCATCGAATCAACAGTATAATCTTTCTTTATTGGGCCAGCCCATTAGCGCATCGAATACACCTGATTCGATGCGCCTTTCTATATTGGAATGTGGGCTCCGCGGGACGGGTTCTATAAATAGCCCGTCCCCTTGTATTCTGAAGGGACTTTTCGAGATCCGAACCAGCTCAGTACAGTCAGCATCGAACATACCTCCATTCGACACGAGTCGTATCGAATCAACTCCAATTCGACACGCACAAAATACCTTATCTCTATTCGATACGTAGGTACGCATCGAATTCGACATCTACAGCACGTATCGAATTCGATACCTTCCAGATTGATTTTCACCCAGTGATAACTATTTCGCATCGAACAGACCCTCGTTCGACACGTCAGCATCAAATATTTGAAATTCGATACGTTTTATTAACATTGTAATTTAGTTATTCTATCTAGAAAGCTTGTATTAAGTGTTCCGGACCAAGCTAGTCCGTTAATAATATTGGATAGCATTGTTTGATCTCATTTTGTATTATTTTATTGTATTCTATTACCGTGACGAAATAAGACCAAAACAAGATCTTTTGAGTAGTTTTTTGGGGAATATGTGGGAAACCCATATGAATCAGCATTACAGCTTGTTCCTTAGTAGATTTTTTTCATCGTTTAAAGTAATTTTACTACTGTTGAAGACACACAAACACAACTAGCTTCGTTGGGTTTTTTCCTCTTTTTTCGTGTCACTATATATCTATACACTACAACAAAAAGTGCTTGTAGGGACACTTAATTTTAAGCCATATTATACAAGTGCCTCCTCAACAACTTATTAGGACACTTAAATATAGTATCCCAATATAATTAATATTTTATATTGAAGAATTATTAATTAAAAAAACATTTTACTCTCATTATTTAGAAATCAAATGACCACTCCTCTCTTCCTCACACTAAAAACCCTAGCCCCCAAATCAATGGCGTCGCCGGAGCTCCGCCGTCGCTTCTCCGGCGCGAAGCTCCGCCTTCGCTTCTTCATCCGTCTCTTCCTCCGACGCGAAGCTCCGCTATTGCTCCTTAATCGATCTCCTTCTCCGATTCGAAGCACCGCCGTCGCGATCTCCTTCTCCGATTCGAAGCTCTTCCATCGCGATCTCCTTCTCCGATTCGAAGCTCCGCCGTCGCGATCTCCTCTTCCGACTCGAAGCTCCGCCGTCGTGATCTCCTCTTCCGACTCGAAGCTCCACCGTCGCGATCTCCTCTTCCGACTCGAAGCTCCGCCGTCGCTCATTAATCGATCTCCTCCTACGACGCGAAGCTCTGCCAACGTTCCTTAATCAGTCTCCTCCTCCAACGCGAAGCTCCGCCATCGCTCATTAATCGGTCTCCTTCGACGCGAAGCTCCGCCACCGCTCCTCAACCGATCTCCTCGTCGAACGCCGCTGTTGATTTTACTATGTGTAGAGAAGTAAGTGAAGATCATCTGTACGAATTTGATCTTTGCGATGAGACGCCAGTTAATCTAACGATTTCTCATTGGTATCATTGATTTTGTTGCTTAGTTAATGTCTGATTTAGTTACCTATGGTTTCTCGTTTGAGTAGCTAATGAGCAGGTGCAAGTACTTATGAATGTTCATATTTTTCTGTACAGGTTCTGGTATGGAGGCTTCTTCAAAGTAATGAGTTGTTCTTGTTACCTATCCAACCTTTTTTTTGAAATATTTTTTTGGCAAAACGATTATTTCATTGTACTATAGACCTAGTCTGTTTTGCTGTAATTAACATAGTAGTTGCTTAGAGATACTTGAGATTAAAAAACTTCAACATGAAAAGTTCACTGATATTGCATATGAAGAGTAGTCCCTTTCATGTCGTAATTTTACACTCTCTCATGTCGTGCTGTTGGTGGTCTTGTTAAAACCTCTACTTTCTCTATCTTGATCTCAACATTCACTCTTCGATCGGATCTCTAGTTGCAGCACTGTATTGGAAAAATGGTGAGCTGATTCCGCATTTCACTTAGATCTTGTATTTCTAATGGAATTCGCCTTGATTTCGATTTGTTTCGACTAGTAATTCGATTGCATTGAGTTAGGGTTGTAGATTTATATTTGATGCGTATATATGTTTTGAGATCTGGAGCTGCTGTTATTGTTTTAACTAACTCTTGTTTTCTGGTTCTTTGTTTCAAATCTGCTCGTGATGTGGTGTAGCCGCTCAGACTTGAAATCAAGGTACCGAATCTTTTCTCGATGTGTGATTTATTGTTTGATGCTGAGTGTTTGATTTGTTACGTCAGAGGAAACTTGCACAAAGATCAGAAAGAGTGAAATATGTGGATCTGCATCCAACAGGGCCATGGTATGTTTCTTTCTGCAGTCAGGAGTTCATGTTAGCAGTCGATTAATGACTCTAATTCCTGTGGTTTCGGCATTAATTTATTGTGGACAGAAGACAAAACATTTCGCCTTCACTTTATCTTCAACGTTTCATCATCTTCTAGTGGTTAAAAGCTGCAAACCCCATCAAGTTTTTGAGTCAAGATCTGTTTTCTTATTTTGTTTTGTCTGTGTTCCTTTCCTTTGTTTCACATGATCAATTTGCTTGCCTTGCTCATATGTTTGAGCTACTTTGGATTTTCTCTTCTTATTACGCGGGCTTATTTCTGAAATTGTATTCACAATGTATCTTTCTTTACAGGATATTGGCAAGTTTATACTCAGGGACTGTGTGCATCTGGAATTATCAAACCCAGGTATGAGAAACCCCGTCAGCTTTTGCATTTATTCTTGTCAAGGAAAGTTAGTAAAATGAATGATATTCTTGGACATTTTAGTGCATTTTTTTAATTGCTGATCAATGTGGACATGTTGGAAGGACTAGCCAGTCATGGAAATCTAATGAGGTGCAGTGAAGATGACATGCTAATTTAGTGGAACTTGCAATACATGTCTATTAGAATTTAAGTTGACTGATATTGCATAAAAAGGATTGCTGCCACCTTTTTGTGTAGCTTGAGTTGAATGAAGGAAGATGGCTGCCATGATCGTGCAAAGTAATTCTATAATTCTCCTCCAGGTACCCTTATTTTCGCATCTCTTGTCATTCTCTGTGTGTTGTTTTGAAGCTCCAACTGTAAATCTTCAATCTGATTTTTGTTTGAATTGTTGCTTTTTAGCTTGGATCTAATGTTTGTGATTGAATACGTGCTGAGTTGATCGAGGTTGAGATTTTGTCAGTTACTGGATTGCAATGGACTGTATTTGATTGATTTACAGTTTTGTTCACTGATATTATGCGGAGTATTCGCTTTGTTATGAGTTGATTGTAACCGTTGATTGCTTATCCGACTGTTCGATAAATCTATTGAGCTAGCTAGATGAAAACGGAAAGTGAAATTTGAGTTTGGATTGCTGAATGTTGTCGAGTTTGGAATTGTAATCAGTAGGTAGCTGAAACCGTAGTTTTAATATAGTATGTTTGTTGTTGTCAGGTTAAACCATAGAATATGTAGGTTGTGGTGGGTTAATTGTAACTGTTCTAATTTGATTGGACTAGGGTTGGAGTCTTGTCCTGAAACACGATAAGTTGAACCTCAGTTAATTTAACTCACTACCAGACTACTTGTTTTGCATTGTGTATGTTATGAACTTTATAAATTTCCTTTTCTTCGAAAGATTATGGATAGATTTACGATCACTCTTATCCTATTTTAGTATAAACTAACTGTATAGATTGCTGGTGGTCTTTAAGATGGTTTTGATCTTAACCGAGACATTTTATGTTGCACAGATGCGTTGGATGAGGATTGAGACTAGGATCAAGACAAGGATGATGTTGTAGTAGGAGATTATGTGCTAGTATATTTGTAATAATAGCTTTGTGACTTGTTAATTGGTGGTTATATGTTATTTCTTTGATTTTAAAAATGTTGAGTTGGTCCGTTGACGTTATAGTTTGGTACCTATTATTGTTATCTGTAATGATTGAATAAATTTTTAATAAAGTTATTTTTTTTATTTTAATATTGTTATTATCTTTAGGTATTATCTTTATCTTGTACACTTGAAAGAGATGTGAAATGGAGGAAAAATATATTATTGTGTGCGGTACATTAAAAAATAAAACTCAAATGAGAGGAGATATGTTACTTAATAGAGGACCATCTTGGGACACATATAAGAGTTGTTGAGGCTCATATATCTGTCTCTAATTTGCTGTCATGGGGCAAATATAAGCATTATTGAGGCATTTGTATTTGTCTCTAAAATAACTTTATGAGGCATATGTAAGGGCTGTTGGGGCATAATTAATTGTCTCTAAAAAGATCTGAAAGGGCACATAAAAAGTGTCCTTAAAGCTACTAACTCTATCGCGACATAGGTTTTATCCGACAAATGATTTAAGTGCCTCAAAGACCTTAAGTGCCTCAACAAACACCTATAAAGACACATTTTTGTGCCTCTAAACACCTTTTTTGTTGTAGTGATAAGATCATCAGAAAATGGTGAGTACTTTTTTTTTCTGCACGTACTCGTGTGGAACGTTTTCTCTTGGGGGCCTTAATATTTCTCATATAAATTATCATTTTTTATATATAAATAATCATAGACATGAAGAAAAAGTAGAAAAAACATATCACGATAGGAAAGAGCAAGCACAACATCCATTCGAATCTTGATGCTAAAATTGCAACTAAAATATTTGTTGACGCGACATACATGACACTTAACCTTTCGACAAAAAAAAAATGTCACATGGCTTAAAGATTGTAACACATATATCAATGTCTCCTTGACGATGCCAAGTCAACTGAAAACCCACTACAATGTGGAGTTTGAATAAATTATACAATTTTCAATACTTCGGCAGTTCCGCTACTTGCAATATGGTACGTAACATAGTTTATTCATTGCACTAAGTTCCACGATGATACGTGTAAATGGTTGGATAGGTATCCATTTTTATTAGCTTAAGCTCATAGAATACTTAAATATTATAATTTATATAAACACGCACATATATATACAACCAAAAAATTAACAGGCTCACTAACATGCATGACATAGATAAATGGGTAATGGTGTGTAATTCGACCATAAAACCTTTTCTTTTGCGTCGATTCTTATATAAATTAATGTCATTTGTCGTTTTCTTTGAAAAGGCCTCTCATTAGGAGAAGGAACCACTCTCGTCGACACAATGCTGAGATTCTTTCTAAATGACTAAAACACCTTTTATTTAGCTTCGCGAGGAACCACTCTCGTCGACACAATGCTGAGATTCTTTCTAAATGACTAAAACACCTTTTATTTAGCTTCGCGTTAGCTGGTATTAACTTTAATTTTATCACACCGGTAAACCATAAAACTCTTTATACGTAAATAATGCAAATATTTAAAAGATTTCGAATTTATTGCTTAATGAGATTACAAAGACTACAATGATTTATACAAGAGTCTTGCCACAAGATAAAGAAAGACAATTCTATCTAAAAGATTTACAAAATATAATACAATCCCTTAAACTATGAAGGAGAATCCGTAGGAACGGATTTCCTAATACGTCTCCTTAAAATTTTTGTTCCATCGACTATGAGAATTTTGGAACGAAACAAATGAAAGCGCGAATGATGGAGCGCTTTAGTGCGAATCTCCGCGAGTTGGTCGTGAGTGCTGATGCGCGACACATGTAGAAACCTTTTGGACACAACGTCACGATAAAATGAATATCAATCGCATTGTGTTTCATGCAGGAGTGCATGACCGGATGTAATGACAAATGAGTGGCACCAATGTTGTCACAAAAAGATGGTTGGAGGAGTGCAAAGAGAAACGTGAAGCTCCGTGAGCAGACTTTGAATCCAACGCATCTCAGATGTGGTCGTGGCTAAGGCACGGTACTCGACCTTGGTAGAAGAGCGGGCCACGGCTCATTGCTTTCGAGAACTCCATGATATAGGATTATTTCCAAGAAAGATCACGAATGCGGTGGTAGAGGAGCGGTCCTTGGGATTCTCAGCCCAATCAGCATCGGAATACCAGCGAAGTGTGGGTGGAGAGTCGCGACGAAGCAAGAGATCGTGGGTGAGAGTACCCTTAAGGAATCGTAGTACACGTTTAACTCCAGCCCAACGAAGTTCTGTGGGCGAGGAGACAAATCGAGTTAACCGATTGACGACAAAAGCAATGTCGGGCCGAGTGAGGGAAAGGTATTGGAGTTCACCAGTAGCTTGTCGATAAAGGTGAGGATCAAAATCTAAGGATGAGGCAAGGAATGTGGCGGCGACATCAGCGGCCATAGGGGTGGAGATGGTCTTGGCACCGTCCATGTGATGGCGCTCAAAAAGATCGTGAACATACTTGTGTTCTGATAGAAGAAGTCCTTCTTTGCAAGGAAAAGCTTCAATGCCGAGGAAATAGGAGGGAGATCCAGGGTCCTTAACCGCAAAGGACGACTGAAGGCGGGTGATAAACATGGAGATAAGGGTCGCATAAAAAGAGCACCATGGCACCTCGCCTATAGATAAAGAGCAAACAATCTGAATGGGATTGAGTGAAGCCGAGGGTAAGGAGCGCATCACAAAGAGCTTGAAGCCAAAGAATGGCCGAAGAATTCGTGACCACAAAGGAGAGGACAATGTGAATCGTAACTAGTTTAACCATCGGGCTACACATCTCAACATAGTCTAGGTCGAGACGTTGATGAAAACTTTTTACCCCAAGTCGTGCCATCAGGATTCCTTTTTACACGAAACACCCATTTGCATCTGACAACGTTGGACACGAGTTGAGATGGGACCAATTCCTATGTACCATTAGGAAGAAGAGCATTGATCTCGGCTGGCATAGTATGCCTCAAATTCAGGTCCTTGAGGGCAACAAGAACGCTTGAAGGTTCAAAGATTGGCATAATTGGATGCTTGGTGGCCACATTAAGGAGTTTGGGCGTGTAGATATTATTCTTAGAGCGTGTTGTCATGGGATGGGTGTTGGCTGGTGGAAGGGCCGCAGGTGGATCTGCGAAAGAGGTAGGCAAAGCTAGCGGGGTCGCGGGTTGGGTCGCTAGAGTTGTGGGATGGACTGCTGGAGTCGCGGGTTGGGCCACTAGAGCCGCGGGCAGGGGCCGCAGGTTGGTTCGCGGGTAGGGTTGCACGTGGGATGGCCCGAGATGCGGGTGGACCAGAATAAGTCGACGTAGGTGGAACGGCTAGCGGTGATGATGTCGTGAATGAGAGAATATTCTCACGGAACTGAACGTGACGCGAGATAAATAGTTACTTGGTAGATGGGCCCCAACATTTGTAAGCACTTTGGGACGTAGAGTATCCAATGAATATACACGGCCAAGAAGGGAATGACAACTTTTTGGGCTCATAGGGACGAAGCCACATATAGCATATACACCCAAATACACGGAGCTTGAGATAATTAAGAGTGGTGCCAAAAAGCTTTTGAAATGGCATTATATGAGCAATAGTAGAGCTAGGCATCTTGTTGATAAGATAAACCGCTGCTCTGGAGTGTAAAAGACCAAATAGAGTTAGGTAATTTAGCATGATGTAATAGAGCACGTTTAGTTTCAACAATATAACGATGTCGACGTTTAGAATTCCATTTTGTTGAGGTGTGTGAGGTGCCATAGTTAGCCAACTAATACCCGACTTAGTAAGGAAATTTTTAAGAACCACGAATTCCCCTCCATTATCACTGTAAAAGAATTTTATTTGTTAAGAATTTTTTTTTTCACCAATGGTTTAAAGTGAGTGAACACATCAACAACTTGCGATTGCACCTTTGCAACCAAAGAAAAAACCAGCAATATCGACTAAACAAATCCACAAAAATAACATAGTAGCGAAAACTATCAAGAGAGGTTTCAGTGGGGTCCCCAAACATCCGCATAAATGTAATTTAGTGGATGTAAAGCAGTAAACGATGAAGTCTCAAATAGTAAATGGTGAGACTTGCTAGAGTGGCAAGAATAACAAAACATTTCCTTCGCATAGGATTTATTGTCCACATGTAAATGAAAAGCAGAAATTAAAGATAAACTAGTCTTGGTAGCAGGATGACCAAAACGTGAGTTCCACATATGGGACGACGTCCGAACTCCAAGAGTAGCAAGGCGAGCGACCGATTCGCCAGAAGTTCCCCCGTAGGTTGACCGTTAACAATAAATAGTCAAGAAAGAACTCTGTAGATACATTATTATCCCGTGTGAATTGGTATACAACTAATAAGTTTTGTTGTGATGCAGGAACACGTAAAACATGGGATAAATAGAACGTGCGAGAAGGAAAGAAAATCTTAGACGAACTAACATGTGTAATTTCTATACCATGACCATCGACAATTTGAACCTCATTGGTTCCATCATACTCAGAGTGGAAAGTCAATTTGTTGATATCATTGGTGATATTATGTGAGGCACATGAATCAACAAGCCATGAGCCTTGTCTGGGGCACGACTAAGATGGAAAAGTACACACGGTGTTGGCGATAGGCATGATGGAACTCAAATTATAGCATCTCGGAGCGGTATCCATAGCGACCACATATCTGACATTGGACATTAGTAAAAGATGAGTTCAAATTATTGTTAGATGACATGTGAGGTTTACCTCGTCCGCGATTGTAGAATTGACGACCATGATTTTGGTGATGACCGCGGCCGCGGGTGCCATTGTTCCTAGAGTTTGAGTACGGGGCGCCGCCACGGTTGGTGGACTAATGGGACACAGTGTTGCGGTGACAACAAGAAATGATGTGTCATTGTCAAGGCGGCGCATGTAGGTTTCGTGGGACACAAGAGCACTGTGGAGTTCTAAAAAGGAAAGCGGGTGCTCACGGAGGCGAATCGAGGTACCGAAATCATGGTATGCTGCTCCAAGTCCACTGAGGACATATATCATTACGCCATCTTCATGATGTGGGCGATCAATCAAGGCTATTTCGTCAACCTTTGCCTTGATGTCAGTGACAAAAGCCGTGACGGATCTCGTGCCTAGAGAGGCAGAGTTAAGGGCATCCTTAAGCGCCACAACTCTGGTGCGATCGGGATGTGCAAAGTTGTGTATGAGGTTGACCCATGCGGCGACGAAAGTTTTCGCAGAATTGATGAGCGAAAGGAGATCATCCGATATTGCACCGACAAGAACTCTAAGAAGTAGCGAGTCTTGTTGAAACCAGAGGATGTACGCCTCGTGGTCGGACGGATGGGTAGCGGTACGTGCCTTGAAGGTAGCCAATGAAATTCAACCCGTTGAGTTGGGACACGACTTGTAAACGCCATTACAAGTAATTTGACGTGGGGAGCTTGAGAGGAAAGTGATGATGGGCAGTTACATGGATGAGGGACGTAGGTGCCGTGAGGGCAGTGGGATTGAGGCCGTGAGGTTCATGACTATTAATGGCGGCGTAATCACCATTTTTGGTACCGGAGTGAGTAGAAGAGTCAGCAGACATGGCGGCAGAGCATGAAAGATTAGGTCGGCTCGATGGAGGATCGCGTGATCTTATTTAGGCAAATCGTGATACCGTGTTTATATTTAAAAGGCTTCGTATTTTATTGCTTAATGAGATTACAAAGAGTACAATGATTCATACAAGAGTCTTGCCACAATATAAGGAAAGACAAGTCTATTTAAAAGATTACAAGATATAAAAGATATAATACAATCCTTAAACTAGACAGGTTAATCCGTAGGAGCGGATTCCCTAATAAATAATATGTCTTGATACCATATCAAATATATCTCATCTAAGATTTCAAATTTATAAAAAGGGATAAAAGCATTAAACCCCCTAACCTATAGGCCGTTTTGCGCTTTGGTCCTTAAACTATGTTTATCAGCGCTTTGGTCCCTAATCTTTAGGGTGTCTGTGCGATTTAGTCCTACGGTGGTTCTCAGCCAATTTTCACCGAAAAACACCGGTCGCGTGCGGCCCACGCGCTTGTTAGAAGGACATTTTCGTCCAGAGATACGGGAGATTATTTTCTAGCGTTGCACCCCTTAACCTATCGGAATTTGAGCACTTTGCCCCCTAAAGCTATTCAAATGTAGCGTTTGCCCCCCAACCTATTCAAATGTAGCATTGTGCTGATTCAGGCTCTACATGTCAAATACATGTCAAGATTGTTAAGGGAATAGCTGTTTTAAGTTTTAACGCTAGTTACATCATTTTCAAAGCAAAGATGAATAATTTGTAGGCTCTCCCAAGTTAGTATATGGGTGGTGCAAATGTAGTCATAAAAGAAAATCTTGACTTTGATTAATTTCGAGAGAGTTATGTCAGAACAAAATTCGTATGTTGTTAGGAGTTAGGCGGTAGAGGTTATGATCGAATCGAATATCAACTTCTAAGTATAGGTTATAGGTTCAGCAAAACGCGTTATTTGAATAGGTTGGGGGGCAAAACGCTACATTTGAATAGCTTCAGGGGGCAAAGTGCTCAAATTCCGATAGGTTAAGGGGTGCAACGCTAGAAAATAATCTCCCGTATCTCTGGACAAAAGTGCCCTTCTAACAAGCGCGTGGGCCACACGCGACCGGTGTTTTCCGGCAAAAATTGGCTGAGAACCACCGTAGGACTAAATCGCACAGACACCCTAAAGGTTAGGGACCAAAGCGCTAATAAACATAGTTTAAGGACCAAAGCGCAAAACAGCCCATAGGTTAGGGGGTTTGATGCTTTTATCCCTTATAAAAAAGTAAAAGTTAAGTGTGATTTATAAAATACAACTATATAAAACGACATCTTTAAATTCGTGTGACGAGAGAGACGCTTACTATACTTAAAACTCTACTAATTCGACTTTTGTATACTACATTTGAAAAATTATTTCATGCAGCTGTTGCATTGCTTCTGCGGTGCAATTGATGACCTGAACTTAATAGTAGTTTATTTTTTCATAAAATATAAAAAAATAACTACCTCATTATCCCATATATTCTATTCTGGTCGTTGTTGCACCGCGCCAACAATACAACGATTACATAAAATAACTCATGGGCCTATCGAACGGTTTGTTAGTATAGTATATAATCCATTGTCATTGAGAATTGGCCAAAAATCAAAAGCCCAACCGGCCCAATAAAGAAAGCCCAAATTTCGCCCGAGCCGGTGTTCTTCTATAGCGGGTTGGCGCCTTCAGCTGAAATTCAGGCTCCATTTGTTCCTCAAAATCTTCACATAATTTTTCACGCATTCACACACTTCACAGTACACAATGATGAGCTATTTCACAAACAAACCCTAATCGGCGGCGAAATTTCATTCCTAACGTTTTTCCTGTGAGTCTCTCTCTCTCTCTCTCTCTCTTTGAAATTTGGCAAAATTTGATTTTGAGTGATGATTATTACCTGTTTAAGGAATCAGTCGTGGTTCGAATGATGTTTTTTTTTATATATATATAAAATACAGTGAAATAAGAGGTTGTGCGTATCGGGTCAGGTCCCGATCCGAAATTAGGGTTTTATTTATTTTACTACTTTATATTATGATTTGACCCGACTTGTCTTAAATTCTCACCCGTTCGGTTTTTTAGTTATTACTTAATAGTGAACGAACGAGCTCGTTTTTGCCTCCAAAAAGTTTAAATCTTGATGTATTTTGTATCTATAATTTGGTTTTTTGTTTGATATATTTAAGTGGAAGGAGTTGGATTGTTTGAGGTGATGGAGGTGTCTGAAGAAGCAGTGATTATGAATACCAGTAGATTGAAATCCGTCGTGTGGAACGATTTCGATCGAGTCAAGAAAGGCGACACTTTCGTGGCTATATGCCGCCACTGTCAGAGAGTGCTCAGCGGGTCGAGTACGAGTGGAACGTCTCACTTGAGGAATCACTTGATCAGGTGTCGTAGGAGATCGAACCACGATATAACTCAGTTGTTAACTAGGGGGAAAAGGAAGCAGAGCACCCTTGCCATTACGAATTTTAGTTATAATCAGGTCCCGCCTGCGAGGAACGAAATAGTCACGGTTGCTGCGAGTATCGATTCGGAGAAGCGGCTGAAAGCGGGAAGTAATGGTACTGGAAGCTTCGGTTTTGATCACAGGGGGAGTCAGTTTGACCTTGCACGCATGATTATAATGCATGGGTATTCTCTGGGTATGGTGGAGGATATTGGGTTTAAGATGTTTGTCCGAAATCTTCAGCCTTTGTTCGATATTGGGACGGTTAGTGGAGTTGAGGCCAACTGTGTGGAGATATATAACAGAGAGAAACAAAGGGTGTATGAGGAGTTGGATAAGTTGCCTGGGAAGGTCAGCCTTAGCGCGGAGAGATGGGTTACTACTGGAAACGGAGAGTACTTGTGTTTGGTTGCGCACTACATTGATGATTCTTGGGAACTAAAGAAGAAGATTTTGAATATTTTGGCAATTGACCCTTCCCAAGCAGAAGAGCTGCTTGCGGAAGTAACTATGACAAGTCTTAGGAACTGGGATATTGACCGAAAGTTGTTCTCATTGACGATTGATAATCATTTTACCAATGACAAAATTGTCTGTAAAATCAGAGATCAACTCAGCCAGCACAGGTTTCTAATGTGTGAAGGTCAACTATTTGATGTGCGTTGTGCAGCAAGTACCGTCAAGCTGTTGGTTCAGGTTGTCCTGGAAACGTCACGTGAGCTAACCAATAAAGTCCGGGAAACAATACAGCATGTAAAGAGTTCTCGAGAAACGCAGGAGAAATTTGATGAGATAGTTCAGTTGGTTGGCATTAAGTATCAGAAAAGGTTAGCACTTGACAATTCACTTCAGTGGAACTCAACATATATTATGCTTGAAGCTGCTTTGGAGTACAAAGAAGCCTTTTGTCAGCTGCAAGAACACGATCCTGCCATCTCAATGTGTCCGTCTGGTTTAGATTGGGACAGATTGCGAGCCATTACAAGCATCTTGAAGTTCTTTCATGAAGTTTCTTATGTCTTTGTTGGAGACAAACATTTTACTGCAAATTCTTTTTTTGCTGATATTTGTGATATCCATTTACAGTTGATTGAATGGTGCCAGAAGTCGGATGATTTCATTAGCTCTTTGGCATTGAAACTGAAATCTAGATTTGATGAATATTGGAAGAAATGCAGCTTGATTATGGCAATTGCAGCCATCTTAGATCCACGATACAAGATGAAACTGGTGGAGTACTACTATCCACAAATTTATGGGGACAGTGCTCCAAGTTGCATTGACATTGTTTCAAACTGTATGAAAGCTCTTTACAACGGTCATACTATCTACTCACCGTTAGCTGCCCATGGCCAAACTTCAGAAAGTAATGGTAGGGACAGACTTAGTGGTTTTGACAGATTTCTAAATGAAACATCAGTTAGCCATAATGCAAAATCGGACTTGGATAAGTATTTGGAGGAGACTCTCTTCCCTAGAAGTGCTGATTTTAGCATATTGAACTGGTGGAAAGTTCATGAACCAAGATATCCTGTCCTATCCATGATGGCACGCAACATACTTGGGATCCCGATATCAAAAGTTTCACTAGAATCCTTGTTTGATACCGGTGTTAGATCCTTTAACCATTGTTGGAGCTCTCTGAATTCAGATACGTTGCAAGCTTTGATGTGTTCTCAGGATTGGATGCGCTGTGAATTAGAAGGTAAATGTTAGCTGCCATACTCCAAATTTGCCGATATTCTGTTATTGATGCTAACATATACTTTGCATACTGCAGCGTCGGATGCCAAAAGTTCTGCAACTCCCATTCTTGCCTTGCGCTATGATGGAGATCAGTGAACTTTGGTATACTTTCTGGTTCGATCTCTATCTATGACTTTGATCAGCTTTTGCTCCTATTTTTCAGAAGATGCTGTTAATACGCTCTCACGCTCTAATCCTTATGAATTAAGTTCCATAACATGAAATATATTCGATTGAAAAAATTAAACGTAGGTTTTGGATCGTGATATATTTATTGAAAATGGCATTAACATAGACTTATTGTTAATTATTGTATTGAAGTGCATCCGTTTTGAGGACTGAAGCTGGGATTGAGGGCCTTAAGTCTCATTCATTGAGCTCTCAAAATCTGACCATGTGACGAAGGCTAAGAGATGCTTCGGTAAATAAAGTGCATCTTCTTTGCAGTTTTGGTGGCAACAGTGGTGGATGGCGAGTGTCAGTTAGGCTGTGAGACACATAATAAGAAATCTTCTGTTTAGTGTCTGCCTATTGATGGGAGAGAAGAAATAGATAAGAAATAACCAAAAGGTAAGTTTCGTTTATGAGTTTTGAAGTCTGGTTAGAATTTCAGCTATCTCGTTCCGTTGCAAAAGATGAAATCTGCTAGTTTTCTAGCTTCTTTGTAAGGAATAGTAGATCATAAGTTAGTTGACATGAGCCTTATATTCTTGGACAAGGAAAAAATTGGTTGAGATATGTTATTAGTTGGGTGGGAGTAGTTGAAGTGAGGTTGAAAGTAAACCTCTCTATTTTGAATGCCCTGAACTAAGGCAATATACAGGATTTGTCTAATGTGCTTTTCGGAGCACAACTCTCCCCACTCACACCCACTCACATAGAGGTGGGTCATGGGACCCACCTCTATGTGAGTGGGGAGAGTTGTGCTCCGAAGAGCACACCAGAAACTCCCGAAATATACATCAGTTAAGTGTATGTTAACTGCAATATTGATCTTTGTGATCTGCAACCAGGTTTTTTTTTTATTATTTTTATTGGAAACTATGTATTAACTATGTAATTGTAAGAGAGGATGATGGACCATTGTAGGCAGAAGATTTGTTAGAAACCATAATTGCACTTTATGTCAGAAGAAGGGACCTAATCTCTGACCACTTGTAATTGAGTTAAAAAACAGAACAAAACTTGCCTTTGAAGTTTATGTTTTGAAATTCAGTAATTTGTTAATTCTTCATAAGGTTTTAATTTTACAAAACCTCTTCTACAATTTGAATAAATATACACTTTAGTTTTCTATAAAATATATACGTGCTTCCATCCCTAAAGATGGAAATATTGTAGATTGTAAATATACCTTTTATTTTCTCATAGGCCCTTTGTTGTTTTCTTTGTAAAGTTTGTGTAAATGCCATTTTATCGTCCTTTATGATATGTTAAATCGGCACATTACTTGCGCGAAAAATGAATAGAGGATTACCTCATATGTTAAATATATAAGTTACTCCTTGTAATAAAAAGAACAAGTATTTGAAAACTTGGCTACTTATTTTCTGATGGGATAAATTGCTATTTAATCGGAACACATGGGATAAGGGTAACGTGCCTACATAACTCCGGCATCTTGTGACATAGACTCGTAAAACTTTTAACGAGTTTAGTTGTGGTCGTTCAATCAATGTGATGTTTTTGTAATAAAGCCCAATTTGAGGGTGTTGATGTGATTTTTTTTAATTTCTAATTTTATTTTTCTAGAATTGTCTGTCTATGCATTTGTCCTCTGCTGACTGCAAAGTACAAAACACCCGCCCCGCCCCGCCCCACCCCACCCCTAAATTAGTAAGGCAATAAAGGTACAAAATAGTGATGGGAACGTTCCAACCCCATTCCCCTTCATTCATCATGTTCTGTACTGAGTAAAATTGCAATTTGCTTACAGATCTGTTTTTGTACTATTCTTGTATCTAATTTTATGGCCCCACCTCAATTTGATAGCTCTTGCCTACCATGGTTAAATTTTGGTGCTGTTATTTTACTCTCTTAATTGTTTGCATTTTAATCCTTACAAGAGTTAAAAGGTTATCACTGCTGTTTTTTTCTTACCTTTTTATGCGTGTTCTAATCTTTGTCCAGTGACATTTATAACATATGGGAGATTGTCCTTTTTTTCCTCAACTGATTGCCTTGTTTGTTTGCCCATAACATTTTACGTACTACAACCGATTCTGAAAAACATGGTCATGTGTTCAACTACCTTTTAAAATGGGTACATTGGTCATCGCGAATATCATCTGTATATTATTACTGTTCAATTTTGTTACCTTTTTATGAAAAAAAGAAGAAGAAAGGAATCGTGATTATTCTTAACAATCCAATTCACATATGACGGAGTGGCCAAATACACTTTGGAGGTGTTTGGTTCAGTGTGTATTTGGAAGTGTGTATTTGGAGGTGTTTGGTTCAGTGGATAAGCACTTAATCCAAATCGGAGAAGAGCGTATCCGCATTCCGGTTGGAATGATAATTTTGTGGGCTTTTTACCAAACTTTGTATAGTCCGGTAAAGCCCGGCATGGAAAGAGCCTAATCCACGGATAATATAATAGTTTCACCCCTGAGATTAACTTATACGGAGATTAGCTATTTTGCGAAAAGACAAAAATACCTCTAATGACCCACAAAAGCACTTGTTTTTAGGGCATTTCGATCTATTCACATCAATACATGAATTAATTTAGCAAATCAAACTCGTTTTATAAAATTTATGAATAATAATACGAAATGTTAACACACTTATATTATCTATTACGGAAATTATGGAAATTATGACGACTTTTTACAAATTTTCATATTAAACTATATGCGAACCTTTCGTGGTAAGTGTTAACTCGCATAACGACTTTCGTGGTAAGTGTTAACTCGCATAACGACGAAGTTATCCAATATCATCAGTAAATATCAGTCGGTAATTATATGATTTTTTAAGAGCTAATTAACTTTTTTTCCCCCAACAAATAATGGGATTCCTTGTTCCATAAAAAGGGCTGGGGACCACACCCCGAGTGCAATATTCTATGTTCATTCCAATTGGAACATTAACACGATCGTGAAGGTGCATTAAATTCGATGTTGTACAAAGTACATTAAAGATACATTACAATTTGCAAGTAGAATCTTGCATTTCATCATGACTTAAATGCTTAGATCAAATATTTAACCTCATTTTTGTTAGAATTTTAGAAGTTCTTAAAGTGATCACTAAGTTTTTTAGTATTATACGAATATGAATGTGTATATTGTGCATGATATCAACTTATAATTCCAAATAGGTCCATATAAATGAGCATATGTGATCAATTTTTACTTGCCATCTTCGTCTTATTTAAAAATCCAAGCTTGTAAAACAAATGACAATTAATTATTCTATGTAGAGTGTTGGATTTAAAGCTCACGCCTTTTCATAATTGAATACTTCTTCAATTCAACATTAAGTCTATTTTAATTCTTGCACGTAGTTAGTAGAACAACTCTATTAACAAGTCTGTCTTAACTATTCATGATAGATTAGACACTCTTCTTGGAATAAGTATTGAAAGAACGTAATTTATATATCATTTTAATATTTGATTTATGCGCTAGAGTCTTAACGATTATTAAATCCGCAGTCGTGTGCATCAATTTTTTAACCCTATTGTTGGAGAGAGATGATTAACCTTAGTGTTTTAGTAGTAGATTGTTTTACACCCTAGATTTCAAACTGATAACATATCGTTTTTTTCTACCTCATCGATAAAATTGCACAGACATAACCATCTCGTAAGTACTCCAAACTTTGAACATGGACATCTCTACGACAGAATTACCAATTCAAACCAATTCTTACGAGGACTACGATTGGAGAAATATACGAGACAATTAGATTTCGACAAGGTTCAAACGACAATGCTAACAAAGCACTTCTTGAACAACCTTATCCTATAAGAACAACTTAGCATAATCGAATTTACCACCTAAAAAAAACGACACGCACATCCTGAAGAGTATGCATGCACCAAGTAAGCAAAGGGACTAACACAAATTACGCCCCATTGTCAGCTCCCCATTCAGCAAAGCCCGTGAGAACGAGCAATTTCGCTCTACCTATAAAAGGAAGACCTTGTACTCCCAAAATGTTGGGGCAAATAAGAGTCCCACATCAGAAAGATTAGTGAGTTGAAATGAGTTTATAGGATTGAAGACATCTCAATTGTCATGAGGCCTTTTGGGGAGTTGGACCCCAAAAATAAAACCACGAGGGCTTGGGCCCAAAGTAGACAATATCATACCAATGTGAAAGATTCTAATTCCTAACAACTGGTATCAGAGCGAGTACTCCTGATTCGTGTGGATGTCTCAGAGTGAACGAGAAATGAGGTGAGCTATGGCCTAAAGAGACAATCACATGTGGTGAGTTGTCGGGTTAATGGGAAGCTCAGAGATCCTTAAAGTTTATTCGGCAAATAACAATATCCCGGGTTGAAACTGAAGAAGGAGGCGAAGTTCCAGTTACGTGAGGCACACGTAGGGATAGTTCAGTGGTCATTTGTTTGAGGGGAGGATTGTGGGGGCAAACAAGAGTCCCACATCGGAAAGATTAGTTAGTTGAACTAGGTTTATAGGATTGGAGACATCTCAATATGTATTAGGCCGTTTGAGGAGTTGGGCCCCAATTATAAAACCATGAGTGTTTGGGCCCAAAGTGGACAATATCATACCAATGTGGAGATTCAAATGCCTAACAACGGGTATCAGAGCCAGTACTCCCGATCCGTGTGAGTGTCCCAAGAGTGAACGAGATAGGAGGTGGGCTCCGACTTAAGGAGATGATCACAGGTGGTGAGGCGTCGGGTTAAGGGGAGGCTCGAAGATCCTTTGTTTAAGGGAAGAAAAAAAAATTGTTGGGTAAAGAATAATATCCCGATTCAACTTCCTTATATGTCCGATGTGGGACTCTTGTTTGCCCCCAACATAAAAAAGGAGATTATAATTGGAACACTCTCGTAATAAGACTTTCATATCAGTCCTTGTAGTTTGTTTGTAGCCATTTTTCTCTCCATTCTCTTTAGAATCGAGATTCGCTTTCTGAATTCATTTTCCTCTTTCCTACTAAGGACACATGAGATGCAGTAATTCACAAACACTTTTCATTTCTTTTTAAGTTGAACACAATGTGGTCGGATTGCCATTTACCTAACCATGATTTGGTAACTTAAACCATAGTTCATTTCGCCTAGAAAGATCTGATTTGGGATATAAGTTGATCCTATTCATGAATGTTTAAAATGATTACTAACCATTATTAGATGGGCAGACTTTACCAAAAATAATAGAACAAAGCATATGTATGAAGGCTATAGATCCAGCGTGTTGCTTTCGTAGTGGTGGAGATCTGATCCACTTACTAATGATTTAGCCTTGGGCTAATATAATAATTCGCTACATTAATTATTTGACTAGGATAATTATGGTTTTAGTTAACTAGTACTTGTGAGTTGTGAATGGTCAGATTAATTAGAGCTGGATTAGATTTAATGAAGAGATGGTGTTTTTAATCTCACAGAAGATTTGAATTTAGGAGGTATATATATAATATAGAATATACTATGTATGAATATATATAAAATAGATTAGTATAATAAGTGTTAGTTTATTAATGTAAGTATATTAAGTTTTCATTTATAATTTGTTTTGTGAGTCTTGTAATTTTTTTTTTAAACTAGGGTTTATCTTTATAACTTAGTCTTAGATGCTGGACTCCATAATACTGATTAAAATAGACTTGAGAATTCTTTCATATTTCATCAATTTTTTCGGTATTCTCGTGAATTAACGGGTTCTGTTGATATTGAATAATCGATATTCAGCAAAATTAACGTGATTGATTTTATTGGAGTTAACTGTATTTCTGTAGCTTCTGCTCGTTATATCAGTAAGTGTTCTTAGTTATTAGAGAAAGCTCCATCATTCTTAAATACGAAGTATATATAGACTATAGAGGTGAGTCGGATGATTATTTTTCGATTTAGCACAGCACACCCATGACTTTTCTATGACCAAGATTAATAGACTGTAGGCTTTTTTTTAAAGAATAGACTGGTAGTTTGAAAATCTTATGTAGTAATAATCATTAGATAGTTAATTAAAATTAGAGCATTCGAAAGCTAATAAACTAATTAATGAACTAACTAATAAGAGATAAGATTGGGTTTTAATTACCCAATTTGCGACACATCCCTTTTTAGTAAGATATTATATCAAATCCAATTTTAGCCAAAAGTTTCACGGGCTTCCTCTTTCAATTTTTCATACTACAATTCAGCTAAAAAACAGGATTCGCTTTATGAAATATCACATGAAATTTTTGTATTTTAATTACTAAAAAGAGTAAAAATTTTATAACGACAAAACAATAAGCTAAAGCTCAAAGAATTGTTTTTTCCATATTAACTTGGCCATTAAATAAAAAAGCCCTAAGTGGAGACGACGCAACCACGTCGACGCCACCGCTCTCCGATCTTGAATTCGAACACACCAAAATTCTCGTAATCTCGTCACAATTTACCCTCAGGGTATGTTGGAGGACCCTGACAGCTAAAAACGGCCACGACAAGCGTATGAATTTAACGCACAAGATATGACGACGATTCACCAGGACACGCCAATGCTGAACGTGGCGGCGCCCCCGAACTCTCTGACCAAGAACGCTGCGAAACAATCCTACGCGAACACTCTCAAACGCATGGATATTCGTATCGATGACGATATTGACAGTGACGATTACCTCGACATTAGGGTTACTCCCGCATATAAGGAGTCACCTTTTGCATCCATCAAAACTCAAGGAAAAACTGCACGACCAATGGAAAGACACAATTATCATAAAAGTTCTTGGCAAGCAATGGTACTATTTGAACCTCGTCAATAAACTAAGTGCGATGTGGAAACTTACCGAGGGAAGCGAATTGGTCGACCTAGGCTATGGGAGCTATTGTTTGAAAGGCATCACAACCTCCCAACGGGAATTGATCTTGACACAAAGACCGTGACAAATTGTCGGAAGCTTCCTCTCCATTCGTAAGTGGAAACCGAAGTTGCGGGCGGATAATGATCACATTGATTCGGTTATCACGTGGGTAAGGGTCATGAATCTCCAGGTTGAATTCTTTCACAAACCTGTGATCCAATCCATTGCAAAAAGCATAGGTGATCTAATAAAAATCGACACGAATACCTTTACGACGTCGAGGGGAAAATTTGAGCGATTTTGTGTGGAAGTGTCTACAACTAAACCGTTAGAGAGGGGTGTGGAGGTTGATGATGTGATCTGTCAAGTTATGTACGAAAACTTGTTGTCTTTGTGCTATACGTGTGGGAAAGTCGGACACAACGTCATCACGTGCACTAAGAAAATGGAGCAGCAAACCGCCCCCGACAACACTCTTAACATGAGCATGGACGAGATGACGACTCAGTCTCGACATTCTCCAAGTGAGTGACTGAAAAAAAAGGTAGTGGATGAGGAATATGGCGCATGGATGGAAGTGTAGCAAAGGAAAAAATCGAGACCCGTAACAGCTACGGGGGCGACGACCTCTAACCCCAAGAGTCGGCAATTAGAATCGCATAAGGATCCTCACAGTGGGGGGGGGGGGGGGGTGAATAAGGACTCTACCCCAAGTGCAAATCCTTTCCATCTAGGAAAGGAATTCCTTTCAAATAAGGAAACTGGAATCAATAAATTACCCACAAAAAAGGTAAATCTCCTTAAGTGTCCGACCCCGAAAAACGCAAAAGGAAACCAGTCCAAGGCTGCTCCAAGCACGTCAAATTCATCAAACCCTTTTGCAATTCTAGCTGAAAACGAATTACATCCACGAGAGGAAATTTGGGAAAAGTTCGATATTATTGCCGCGATTAGTAACGAGTTAACTCACTCGAATGGAACCGAATGATAGATTGATGATTCATTGGGAGAACGAGCAATTAATGGGGGAAGTATTGCCACAGTTTTGGGAAATCCAAATGCTCTATCACCATCTCCACGGCCCTTCACGTACATTACAAATAGAACCGAGGAGAATTCATGTTATGTGCGTACCACCGACGATTTGGGAGGTCGAGATAGACACACATATATTAGAACGGGAGGAGAACCTACAGATATGTTGGCAGACGATTGCGCACAACAATTGGGAAACGAAAAGACAAATATATCTAGCCAGAGAATTGAGGCGTCATCTGACACTCACATGAAGGGGGCGAGATATTGATGCACCGGTCCATCCATGCCATCTTATTAATTCAACTATGAAGGTTGTATCTTGGAATTGCCGGGGGGCAAAAGACGATGAATTTAGAAAAAATTTTTGTGAATAGCCCAGATATTGTGTATCTAATCAAAACGAGAGTTGCAGCTGATCATGCGTACGAAATTGCGCCTCATCTCGAATTTACTGATTTTTGTATTGCACCAACGTATGGCATGGATGGTGGAGTGTGGATGTTGTGGAACTCGAAAAATATTGATGTCGAGATTATGCTCATCGAGAACCAAGCAATCCACGCTCGGGTGGGACGTCGACATCAGGAGAAGTGACGCGTTTCGAGAGTTTATGCGAAGCCACATGATGCCGACAAAGCAAGATTTTTTGATAGTTTGGAAAACATAGCGCGAACGACCACGTGGTCGTGGCTCGTGCAAGGGGATTTTAATGAGATGGCGTTCTATCATGAGAAGAAAGGGGGAAGAGTTGTGCCCGCAGCTAAGTGCATAGCGTTTCAAAATAGGCTTCGAAATTGCGAGCTTCAAGACCTCGGATTTCAGGGTCCAAAATACACGTGGACAAATAAAAGAGATGATGATCTTATACAAGAACGGATTGATAGGGCGATGGCGAATAGAGAGTGGATTGACAAATTTCCCGAGAATGAAGTCTTCCACCTTACGCGCACTCATGGAGACCACCATCCAATTTTAACAAACTGTTTTGGATCGACTGTGGCTGCCGCAAAATGTCCGTTTCAATTTGACGTGATGTGGTTTACACATCCCGAATGCGAGGGACTTGTGAGGGATATTTGGCAGCGAAATAATTGTATCTTGGATGCTATTAAATCTGTCCCGGAGGTGCTAAACCCGTGGAACAAGCTGCGTTTCAGAAATCTTTTTTGAAAAAAAGGGAACTCTTGAAGCGAATTGAAGGGGCACAAAGAGCGATGGCTCGCAACACAAATGAGTTCCTAATTACCCTCGAGAAAAATCCATTGATTGAATATAATACCATCCTAAAAAGAGAGAAATATTTTTGGCACCAAAAGTCGCGAGTTAAATGGCTCGAGGAAGGTGAAAGAAATACTTCTTTCTTTCATAAATCAACGATGATCCGTCGGAAGCTTAATTGCATACTTACGCTGAAAATTGAGGACGTTTGGTGCAAGGAGGAGGGAACTCTAAGGGCACATGCACTCAGCTATTTCCATGGACTGTTTACGGGGTCGAGAGGCCACAACCCGAGATTTAGCACCTCTCGGTTTCAGCAATGCTTGACAGGAGATGAGGCCGAATAAGTGGGGATTCAAATTACCATGGAAGAATTGAAAGTGGTAGTATGGGCGACACATCCGTTAAAGGCACCAGGCCCCGACGGTATTCAAGCAAAATTTTCTCAAATATATTGGGAGCATGTGTCAAACTCGTTGCTGGATGTCGTACAATGTGCACTTCGTGAGGGTAAATTTGAAGCGGACGTATGCGCAACACACCTATGCTTAATTCCGACGATACCAAATCCTCTTTGATTTCACAATTCCGCCCTATTTCGCTTTGTAATGTGGCATATAAATTTATCATCAAGGGCCTTACCTTGCGTTTGTGTTGAAGATAAAAAAATATGAGTATCTCTTGATCGAAAATAACCAACCCGAGGTTCAAACGAGTTGAGGTTTGACCAGAAAGTCAACGGAGCCCATTTTTGACAAAAGATACCACTTTTCCAAGTTGAAACGACCTCTCGAGCAAAACGTAAAGACTATGGTCTTTATGCCCACGTGATTTTAGGCAAATTCGAAGGTTTAGAGGGTCAAAATTGCAGTTTATTATTTTAAGCGGGATTTTTATGTTTTATTTAGTTATTTAAAGAGTCTTTTGTAATTTTGGCATTTTTCTTAATTAGGGTTTTCACTTTATAAGTTAGTCGTCTTTGAGTCATTGTAATAAGTTGATTATTGAATAAAGTCTTTGAGAGTTTCTCTCTTTTTGCATCAATTTCTTGGTATTCTGCGGAATCAACGAAACTTTGATTCTTGTGTTATTTCATCTTTCCTTATGTCTTCACCTTGCTACATCAGTTGGCATGAGAGACAGGTTCGTTCCTTCACCATGGCGGCAAGGAGAAACCCTGAAGTCCATGATGTTCCGGTAGAAGAAGACAGATGTGATGAATACACCAAGTTACGCCAACAAATTCACTTGTTGACGCAAGAAATAGCGTTTATGGTTGCTCAACAGCCTGGACCCACTGTTTGTGAATTTCATGGAGAATCCGTTTGTACCACTAGAACAACCATTGAATCCGCCTATTCACCGAAGACAAGATGATCTAGAGGAAAAACATTGAAAATCACAGTTTTAAGGTGATATTCTAAATTTACATGGCGATTATGAAGAGGATTGTGAACCTTCATATGATGTTGTTTGTGATAACGATGGTGATGATATTGTGGATGAGTTTGAGATTTTTAGATTAAAAGCTTTCATAGAGGGCGTGGACGAGAAGATCACGGTGGAGAATCCAATAAAAGAGACGAAGATGTTGGAAAAGTACGAGGTTGACAAGAAAAGCACGAGGTTGACAAGAAAAGCAAAAGATTTGAAAGTTTTGTAATAGAAACGAAGAATCTAGGTGTGGAAGTGGTCGATGACGAGAAGAAGCACGCTCCTATTGTTGTTGCCACAATTGAAGATGTTCATCCTTTAGGGTTTTGATATTTTTTATGTAATTAGTCATATTTTGTCTTATGGTGATAAGTTCTTAGTTACTAAACACGATTCAGATTCGAGGTCGAATCTTTTTCAACCAAGGGAGAATGATGAAGATCGAAAATAACCAACCTGAGGTTCAAACGAGTCGAGGTTTGACCAGAAAGTCAACGGAGCCCATTTTTAACAAAAGATACCACTTTTCCAATTGGAAACGACCTCTTGAGCAAAACATAAAGACAAAAGTCTTTACGCCCACGTGATTTTAGGCAAATTCGAAGGTTTAGAGGGTCAAAAGTACAGTTTATTATTTTTAGCGAAATTTTTATGTTTTATTTTGTTATTTAAAGAGTCTTTTGTATTTTTGACATTTTTCTTAATTTGGGTTTTCACTTTATAAGTTAGTCGTCTTTGAGTCATTGTAATCAGTTGATTATTGAATAAAGTTTTTAAGAGTTTCTCTCTTTTTGCATCAATTTCTTGGTATTCTTCGTGAATCAACAAGCTTTTGATTATCGTGTGTTGTTCCAATCTTTCCTATAAGCTTCCGCTACGTCAGTTTGAAAAATATTATGCCAAATCTCATCGGGCCGACGCAATCAAGTTTCATAAAGAGGCGATGTACTCAAGACAATATTTTTGCAGTTCAAGAAATTTTGTATTCCCTCCGTTCTAAAAAGAAAAATATGACATGATGCATGATCCTTAAGCTTGATCTCGAGAAAGCTTACGACAAAATTAGTTGGGATTATCTTGAAGATACTCTTGTGGCGTTTAATTTTCCAACTAATGTTGTTGAGCTTATTATGTTTTTTGTAAGGAATGCGACCACAAAAATTCTTTGGAATGGAGAACTGCTTGAGGAATTTAAACATGGGTGTGGTTTGCGACAAGGAGATCCGTCTTCTCCTTATCTCTTTGTTTTTTGTGTAGAACGCCAATCATATATGATTCATGAGGCGGTGGAAAGGAAGCGTTGGGACTCAATTATCCCGTGTCGTGGTGGACCTAGTATCTCACATATATTTTTTGCGATGATCTTATATTTATGAGAAAGGCGACGGAGAAATCCATGAGGGAAATAAAAAGAATTCTTGATACCTTTTGCGCCGCATCGAGGCTTAAATTAAATGCAAACAAGTCAAGAATATTTTTCTCAACTGCTAGTGGTGCGCGGCTTAAAAGAAATATTTGTGCAACTTTGGGATTCGCTCAAATTAATAATTTGGGTAAGCATTTAGGGGCGTACTTGGTACATGGTCGCGTGAGTCGAGAATAGTTTAATGAAATTTTTGATAAATTGCTTGCGAGGTTGGCTTCATGGAAGAGTAAAACTTTATCACTAGCGGGGCGCACCGTCCTCATCCAATCAGTCTCCGCCGCCATCCCAATCCATCTTATACAATCGAGTTGGCTTCCGGAAAGTGTGTGCAGTAAATTGGATCGAATTAACCGCGACTAGCTATGGTCGAATGACATTAGCGTGAGAAAGTTGCACTTTGTAGGCTGGAATCGGGTAACACGCACTAAAAACGAAGGAGGTTTGAACTTGCACACGGCTCGATTGAATAACATTGCGCTTTTGTCAAAATTTTGTTGGAGTATCTTACGAAAAAAGTGTCTTTGGATGGATATTATCGGTGCAAAGTATCTCAAAGGGGCGAGCTTGTTTGATTATGAAATCAAACAAAACGATAGTGCGACGTGGAAAGGTATAATAAGATGTATGAAGCGAATAAAGGAGTATTTTCGTTGGAAAATTGGTGATGGCAAAACAATCTCATTTTGTTCGATAGGTGGCTGGGCGACACAAGATTATGTGATGAAATTGATGAGATAGCGGAAGGGGAAATTGATTTGAAATTGGCGGATGCGGTCGACAACCTCAGAAATTGGAAAATGGAGGCACTTTATACGCAACTCCCTATTAGTTTGATTGTGCACATTAAAGAACTCACCATATTCTTATCTACGGAGGAGGATAGTTTGATTTGGAGTGAGACGGGGAACGACATGTTTATGTGTCAAAGTGCGTATAAAGCGCTCCACCATGACTACTCCGAGAAGCCAAGACATTGCAAGAGTTTGAACTGTGTTTGGGGGCTGCCTTTAAGCAATAAACTGAAACATTTTTTTTGGCTAGCGTGTCAAGATCGTTTGGCAACAAATCATATGTGCAAGGAATATAAATTGACAGAAAATTTAGAGTGTGCGCGCTGTGACGAGAAAGACGAAATTGTGCTTCATATCTTGAGATATTGCCCGCACGCTACAAAAGTTTGGAAGCGTTTAGTTCCACGAAACCTTTGGAACAACTTTCAATGGCTGGAGGACGCGACGTGGCTGCGGAAAAATTTAGAAGCCAAAACACCAGTACTTGTCGAGGCCATTGCAGCGTCGTGGAGAATTATTTTTGCGGTTGGTTTATGGTTCATATGGAAAGCGAGGAACAACCGTGTTTTCAAAGGCACGAACGAAAGCACATTTGTGAGCTGTTGACAAATTAAACAAATGGTGGTGGACCTTAACTTGACCCAAGGTCGAAAGGCAAAACAACAAAAGAAGAGATGGGAGAAACCAAAACCGAGTTGGTGCAAGTTAAACGTCGACGACAGTGTCATTGCGAGATTGAATTATGGGAAAGCCGGAGGGATCTTGAGGGATGAGGAAGGTAGATGGTTATGGGGATTCATGAGGAAAATCCCTTGTCCAACGGTGTTAGAGACTGAGATCGAAGCGTTACGCATTGGACTCACGCTTGCTTGGGAAACGAGTCCATAACGAAGAGGTTGAGACGGACTGCCGAGAGGTATATGATTTAATTTTGGATACAACTCTTGAAGGCCACATACTTCAACACCAAATTGAAGAATGTCGTAAACTTTTGCATATGCCGTGGTCACACCAATTCCGATGGATTCCAAGACCACAAAACGCCCTCGCCGATGCTCTTGTGAAGGCCCCAATTGAGCTAGATTGTGGAACGAGTTTCATACTTAATCCCCCTCTAGCGTAGGTTTTATTTTACGAAACGATGTAGCTTAACGCTTTTGATTTTCTATTGTTCACAAAAAAAAAAAAAAGCTAAAGCTCGGCCCAAGACTTTACAGCTAGCGGTGAAATGTTTTGGCCAACTTATCGGATAATCATGGAAGCTTGTTTACTAATTAAATAATACTACATCTTGATTTTTAAATTTTATTTTGCTTTTGATTTTGGGTTAAAAATAAATATTTTCAACAATTTATTTTCTATAAAAGTGTATTTTGTAACAATGGCCAGTGTATTAAAATGTTTTCAGTTTACCAGCGCGCGCTCGCGCACACACACACACACGCACACGCACACATATATAAACTAAAGAAATGAGAAAAACTTGGTCACACACACACGCACACACACACACACGCACACATATTAAAAATGTGTTTAGCTGTTTCGTCGCTGTACCAACTCCATCCTCGATCACACCTTGCCGCTGCAATTTTCTTTTTTGTCTAGAATACGGTTCATCAGTACTCTCTATCCAAACAACTGGATCTTGAGAGGCAAGTTTAACAGATGAACTTTAGAAGGGCTGAAGGTACTAGATTTCTCTCATCATCTCTAACAACGCCATATGCAGATTTAACTGAATAAATCCCAATTTTATTGGCTTTCCACCACCATATGCCGTCTTCATTAGTCATGGTCACCTCATCTAACAAGTTCTTCAAATCCTCAAAAAGGTCGGCTTCCCACACAAAGAATGTCCTTCTCCATCTCCATTCCCATCTCCACACGTTCTCCTTACATTCACCCATATTTTGCACAAGACTTTCTTTGTCGAGTGACAGCTCATATAGCCTTCTAAATCGCGCTTTAAGAGTCACATTTCCGATCCACACGTCAAGCCGAAATATTATATTATTTTCTTTTCCAATTTTTACTCCTAAACCATCATTAAACCACTCCGAGGAATTTTTCTCTCGATCGACGGGGGCTATGTTTCTCCACCAGTGTTTTCAGAACCGGACCGGACATCGAACCGGTACATCACTGGTTACTGGTTTTACTGGTTCGAACCGTTTGAACCACTGGTTCGACTGGTCACTGTAGTCAAGTAGTCAAACCTCCGTCACAGCGACATATACGATGCAGAACAACATATTCATTATCATAATTTCAAACATTACCTTCAAAATTGATTTTTCTACTCCTAATTCATAATAAATAAACACAACTCTACTCCCACAATCACATCAAAAATTCAAAATGTCACAATAATCCAACCAACAATATCATCACAATAATGTCATAACTCATAACTCAAAATATGTAAAAAGTAAAAACATCTCAGAATTCAAAAGGTACATCCTCAATAAGCTTAATCGAACAATATTCATTAAAAGTTAAAATTGAAATCACTCAATCATCATCATCATCATCATGAATGTATGTCCTCATATCCATATTTGCATCTTCAGTGCCTAAACAAAGTAGCATACAAATATATAAGTGAATTATTTAAAGTATTGAAACTTAAAAGAATAAAAATATGTACTATAAAAAAAATTACCTATTGATGGTTGAGAACTAGATTCACCTTCAATAATTTACTATTTATTTAGGGTTTAATTCTCACTTTATTAAAATGTCTTTATGTTTCCAACTTTACCTAATGTACGTGAGAAAGAGAAACTGAGAATATGGAGAATGGTTTTGGCTGAAATTGCAATTAAGGCCTCAGGTTTTCTATTATTCATTTGCTGTTTTTTTTTATTTTTTTAAACTTTGAATTGGGCCGGTCTGATTCAGCGGCCCACCGGGTCGCGGTTCTGGGCCGATTTTTTCCGGCCCAGAACGGTTCCAAACAGGGACCGGTCCGCATGGTCAACCGGCCCGGATCAATGGCCGGTTCCCGGTCGAACCGGTTCGACCGGCCGGTCCGGGCCGGTTTTAATAACACTGTTCTCCACCATATAGAGCTACATTTTTTGACTTTCTCTCTTCTATCCAGCTATGTTTCTCCACTTCATATTCGCAAGCCCTAACTAGCTACCGTGAAATACACAATTTATCTTCATGAGTCGTAATTTAGTATTGAAGTGATCAATTATCTATGTTCCATAAAAGTTACGCCGCTTCAAAATCTAAAACAAGTATGGTAAACATTATTGATACATATCTAAAAGCAATCATATCTCATGATCTCTTTCAAACTCTATTGTAAAAAGAGTAATTTATTGCACGAAAATCATGCACAATACTTTCAACCCACCTGCAAGCACATCATAACCATCATAAATGGAAAACAAAATTATGCACTAAAGTTCAAAGAGAAAAAATAGCTTCGTTTCCAAAAGAAATATAAATGGAAGCAAGTGGAGGACTTTATGATGTGTCTATCCACAAAGGGGAATAGGACTGGTGAAATTTTCAGCTATGGGTTAGAGATTTTTAATTTTCCCCCTTTTTCTTTTGTTCTTTCAAAAAATAAATAATAATAAATAATCAGTTTTTCATAAAACACACCACATGAAATGTTTATTAGTTTTGTTTTTTTGTTGACTTCAATATTATTTAGGGCTTGAGTGCAACTTCACCAAAGTCTCATTCACTACCATTGATAGTCACTTTCAATAAGAACCTCTTATGACATCCTCTTTCCTCCTTTTCCCATACTTGAGAAAATGAATGGTTAATGGACTTTGAAAGTGAACATCAATACCTTCTCTTTTGTTCCCCCAACATAGCTTATTCTTACCCACACGTATTCCCGTTTTCTACTAAATATTCCTAGTTACTTTTTACTATAACTGTTAAATTTATCAATAATATTTAATATATACTTTATAAACATATGGACATTAAAACTAATTATTGAACGCTAATAGAATGGTGAACAATCTCATTGAAAAATTACCTTGAATAAGCTTGTTGAGAGAGCAAGCTAAGAATTGTTATTTTAAAAAGGGTAATAAATGTTAAAACCCCCATTCTGTGGAGTGTTGCCCCTATAGCTATTGAAAAATGTGCGATTTGCTCATTGAGCCGTTGATCAATCAATCAACTTGGACTCATTTTGAACACATGTCTATGTTATCGTTCATTAAATTTGGCTGAAGGATTTTTAATTAGGCGAGAGCAAGATGCAAAAAAATAATAGATTGCAAAAAAACATGTAAAACACCCCGGCTTAAACACCTATTCACAGAACACACCAAGTACAATTTTCTAACAAATTATGAAGTTTAGATTCAAATATAAATTTTATTTACCGTTGTGACTTTGATATCATATTAAATGCATGAATCAGAATTTCTAAAGGTCTTCTCAATGTGTACCTACTACCTAGAAGTTTCAAGTAAGTGCATCGACCATTTTTTTGGCATAACATATCAAAATGGTCTCGAATTATTACGAATATTCTTAATATTTAGTTGATCGAAACATATAATAAACCTATATACTTCGATGCATGCTTAAATGTTGACAAATTGGTTATAAAATGGAACATAATTATACAACTTGTAACAAAACAAAAATGGAAATACCATATGTATTATAGCAAAAGTAAAGGGCATACATCCAAAAAATTCACAGAAGTGTAGTTGGAAGGTCTATTTTTTAGCTATAAATACCTGCCTGCTGAAACAACTCCCTTCCATTTTCTGCAATACTCTCCTGTTCACAAGTATAGTATAGCATAGTCTCAATTTGACAAGGAGAAAAAGAGTTGTTGTTTCACTACTCTCTTTTTCTTTTAACCTCTCTCTTCATTTCCACAGTTTTCTTACCAGGTTAAGGTCTACTAAACTAACTGCAAACATACTCAACCCTTTGACAAAGAAAATTCTTGTTTAGCTTATTTTGGTTGATAACTAAAAGGAAATTCCTTTGTTTACCAAAATTCCCCAAATCAGGATATAATCTTCATTAACTTTCAAGATAATCACTCAATTTTGTTTTGCTTGTTTCAGCTTTTGTCAAAAAATGGAATTTATTCCTAATCAAGAATCTCATGAGGAGGAGTCATTGAGGAAAAATGGAAGAGGCAAAATTGAGATCAAGAGGATCGAAAACACTACAAATCGACAGGTCACCTTCTGCAAACGTCGAAATGGACTACTGAAGAAGGCGTACGAGCTATCGGTGTTGTGCGATGCCGAAGTTGCCCTTGTGGTCTTCTCTAGCCGTGGTAGGCTCTATGAATATGCAAACAACAGGTGATCATTTTTTCTTTTTCTCATAAAATACATTCTTTTTCCATTTTAATTTGTGTCATAATAAATCTTATGCTTAATTGATCTTTGGTTTCTCAAGCTCAATATCACATGAACCCATCTTTTCTTAGCTTGTTTGTGGAAAAGATTTGATTTTAATGCAGTTTTTTGCCTAAAGATTGGATTTTTATGTAGGTTTTTTGAGTAAAAAGTGGATTTTTATGTAGATTTTGGAGTAAAGAGACAGGATTTTTATTTCTTGGATTTGTGGAGAGTAGGTCTTAAAATTCTCTTTTTCTTTAATTTGCTTCTTTTTCTTCCATGTTTTTTTTGTTTTTTGCCCTTACTTACTGATGTGGGAAAGATGTCATGACTGGAATTTTTGTTAGCTAGATTTGATGATCACATGAATAATATTTCATAAATTGAGTAGTTCAGTTTCTCACCAATTTGGATTCACTTGTCTTTCTTGATTCTTTCTTGTTGTGTTTCCTTTATGAGCTTTGTGGTGTTTTTAATTTTCTCTTTCTTTTATGTGATTTTCTCCAAGATCTGTTTGTAATAGATGGAAATAGAAGTGATATATGTAGTTACAGTAGCAGTTCACAAGAACTAGTTTGAGTTAAGTAAAATTTTATGCAATTCTTGAATATCACCCCCAAATCTTTTCTTGTGTATTTATTCAATTTTTCTTCTCTCTCTAGCTTCCATCTTCTCTCACATGTCATCTGTCAGCTCATGAAACTCTAAACTGCAAGCTGTCAAGTTCCCATTTGCCCATTACCCTTCTTCTTTCATGACTTAATGTCAGTTCAACACATCAAAGAGTCAAATTAACCTAAAACAGAGCTAATTAGGGTTTTCAAAGCTCTGAAAGTACATGACTAAAAAAAATCTAATCAAGATTCCATTTTGAGGTGGTCAGAAGCCAAATCACCTGATTTTACCATTTTGCCCTTCTGGTAGACTCTAGTGATGTATGTAGCATTATTAGGGCATGGGGGGGACTATGGTTAGGGTTTGAAACAAAAGTGAAGTGTTTTTTAACCATAGAATCTTTTGTCATGTCAGACATGATTTTTCAGTTCCAACACTTAAAGACAAGAGAGAAGAGAAGAGGGTGTTGTCATATTTTTCTCTTTCTCTCTCATCACCTTAAATTTTTTCTATCTAAAAAGTGAAAATGTTACCCTTTTCTCTAGTCCAGTAGATTTGTTGTACTAAATTTCATTTCTTCACCCCCTCTCTCAAATTGTAACTTCTTTCAGTCTTTAAAATGGAAGCATGGAAGTGACGCAGCTTGCTGTTTGTGTTATTGAATATATCAATCTATTTTATGTAAATTATGTAGTTTACTTATTTCAAATAATTAGATTTCTAACAAAAATAAATTGAAGAACACTATCTCACAGTACAATGCAAGAAAAACAAAAAACAAAATTAAAGGTATGGAGTATTTGCTATCAATTTTTATTTTCTTTTCCAATAAGATAGAAAAGTGATTTTTGTTTTTACTTTAATTAATCTTATATTTTTTAAAAAGATGGGTAATTCTGTCTTTTGCACATGAAAACAATAATTATTGTTTTATACATATGATATTAATTATATATGGAATGGAGGGGGTGTATTTTAATTTATTATTATTATTATTAACGAATTGTGTGTTTGCTAATTAATAAAAATAACACACATTCTTTTTCGTCAATTAGGCATTCGACGTACACATGTGGTTTTTGCACTACCTCATACTTTCTCCAAATTAAAAGCCCTCTTCATATTCCAGTTTTTAGCTAGAGAAAAAGAAGGGGAAAAGAGGTTTTTTTTTTTTTTTTTTGCTTTACAAGATAAATGATGGGGTTTTAAACTATTTCCTTGTTCTATTTTTACAAAACGTATTGAGGTCTTTTACTACATGGAAAAAAGGGACAAATTGCGAAAATGGCTGCTGTGAACTGACAGCCCTTCACTGATTTTTCACTCAACAGTAAGTAGAGAAAGCTCCTCAAAGACAAACAAGACTTACTATAAACACGTACTAATAAATTCCTCCAAAATATACACGTCTTTAAAAAGTGCGTTTTTATGTGTTTAAAACCTTAAATATTAAAAGAGCAGAGCAATATCGGGATTTTGAATAAATCGATGTTGGGTAAAAGAGTGGAGCTGTGGGGTATTAACTTGTGGGTAAAAGGTAAAAAATTATACGAGCCAATCATATTGTGGGATCTCGTGCCGACGTGGCAGGGGGCAACCAATCAGTGGGTCGACGAAATTAAGGTTATCCTGACTGAAAGTGGATGTATGTGTTTTCACTGTGGAACTGATTTAACATTTTATGTGTATGCAGTATTTTCATATATATATATTTATTGATGTTTGAACAAACCCTAGCTAATCAATCTATGAGTGACAGGCCAGTATCTTTATGAAGTGAGAAAAATTAACAAATATAAATATTGAGAATGAAATGAGTTGTGTTTAGTTATGGTAACAGTAGCTGTCTAAAGTATTACATGAGAAGAGTTAAGTGATACCATTTAGTGCCGAATATTCACTTGACATTTACCACATCTTAAATTTCTCAGAATATTAATTTTTTCTTTTAAAACATATATCTGTCTATTTGGAACAAATTATTATTAAAGTAAGAAATCTTGTTATATCAAATGTCAAGTAAATTAGAAATATCTAAAAATAACAGGAGAATATATGAACCTCTAATTAACCATCATGCGTTTGAACCAATTTTTTTTTTTTTTTTTTGTAACTAATGGTTACGGTTTTTTTTACTAACACCTATATCCGTAAAATATAATATTTCTTTTGATTAACAGTCTTATACTTTTTAATTATAATAAAATAATTGAATTGTGGAATAATGAGGACATTATTGGGGTTAAGCAGCTAGTAAAAGAACCTAATTAAGTGGCATTTAATTGGATTCTCATGTGATTAATCGGTTTTTTTTCTCCAGCACACATTTGAATTTCCAAGTTTTGTTTTTTTCTTTTTTGAATTTCCAAGGTATTATAAGCTATTGTAAAAAGTCAAAAGCTTCATTTTTTTTCCTGATTAGTTAATTTTCTAGAGCATTCCATAAAATTGTTAAATCAGAAGGATTTAGAGATAAAATAAAATATTCAAGTCATATTGCCACCCATATATCAAATTAAAGAGACATTAACTGGATTGCGTCGATGAAAGGACTATTTCTGCTATGTTTTCTCCTTTACTTTACTTATATATTTATATTATCAAATAAATAACAAAGTGTAATGAATTTAAGATAAACTTCATTGAAAAGAAATGAAACAAATTAGATTTAATATCAATCTTTTTTATTTTCCTATCATGTTTCATTATCAGCAATATATATCTCTTTGTATGTTAGTTGTTACGATTATAGGTTTAAAAATGCAATATATTTGTTGTAAAACATAATCTTGTATGTAGTTTAGCAGATCACTCTTGTCAGGTTGCTGACATATGCATTAGTTCTAAATTCTAAGTGATATTTATTACTTCTGTTTTCTTTCTCTTTCTTTTCGACACCAGTTTGTGTGTGCATATATATAATATTGACCATAATATATAATATATAGCAACTCCTTGGCTCAGTTAGGTAGCAAGAAAGGTCAATTACCTTTATATTGTCACAGTTGGTTCATAAATTGTACAGAATCATTAGACCTTTGATTGATTTTGACTTGAAAATTTGTCAGAAGAATATATCTATATGCAGACACATGTATATCTATATTATTATATGTGCGTATATGTGTATGTGTATGTGTATGTGTATGTGTATCAATTTAATGGTACTTGATGATCAATTTGGTTTAGCTACATACAAAACATAAAGCTCAACATTTCACAAGGAAAACTTGAAGCATTATTCTTACCAATTGTAAAGGCTTAGTGTATAATTCGACACTAAAGCAATCTTGAGCTGTCTTTGTTACAAGATCCTTCAAGTCCTTCAATTTTATTATATTTATGTTCAAAAGTTGTTGGTAGTCAAATTTGATAGAAATTTCATTTTCTCTATACAAGTCCGTGCATATGCAAAACGTTCACTGTTTAAAAAATTATATTTAAAGTTGTGTCCTACACACACATATAGATGGTATAGTATATACCAACAGGTGTTGGTATTTGTGAACATATATTTTACAAGTAGAATACCATATATAGTACAGTTGAGTCCCCTGACATACTAAAAATAGTTACATTTTCCCATTCTAATTTGGGAAAAGAAAAGTAGGTAGTTTACATGTATTGTGTACAAATTTAGTAGAATTTTATATTGTTCAAGTTACATTTGTACAGTGTTAGGGCAACTATTGATCGGTACAAGAAAGCAAGTTCTGATTCCTCAAATTCTGTGTCCACTTCTGAAGCCAACACTCAAGTAAGTAATTCAAGCTTCTTTTTTATTTCCAGCTCACAAAATATCTTCTACTTAGTATTACATTAATGCACATTTAATTACTTTGCCAATAATATTCTAGAATTTAGGTAAATAATTATGCATATTCAATATGGACAGATATATTATGAACATGTGTTAAATATTTTGTTTCTTGTAAGTGAAAATAGCTAGTTTATATGTTCAATCCGACGTGATTCATGTTTGTAGCATATACTGTATATACCACAATTAGTCAATATTAAATATTTTGTTTTTTTATATGTTTCTTATTTATATCAAACAGAAAACAACTGGAAAAGTAGGAAAAACATGAAATACGTGTTTCCTAATTATTAGATAATGTTACTAACAGATTTGTTTCCTAATGATTAGGGTGCATAAATTAAAAACGGATTTTTTTACTCCTTCTTTGACTGGGGTAGGTTGCCTTCGTTTTGTTTGGAGTTCCAAGTCTTTTGAGTACTTTTTGTACTTAAGCTCCTTCTTGTATTTCGTTATCTTTAATGAAATTCTTGCCTATCAAAAACAAAAAGAAAAGATAATGTTACTAACTCTTGGTGAAAAACCTTGTAGTTTAGAGATATTTTTTACAGGTCTACTTAAAAAAATTCAGAAGTTTCATACTTTTAAAGAATATAATTTTTTCTAGTAACACAGATGGTCCTACATATCGTCCATGAGTTAGATTCTAAATGTATTATCATAATTAAGATTATGTTTCTACTTATAAAAAGAGGCTGTATGTGTTATAAGGCTTCTTCAATGGAAGTAATTTAGAAATCTTATATGCAATTGGTGTGGCTGGTGTATTGAGTATAGTAGAATACGTGAGAGGTATTTTTACCTACTTTATTCACTTTTTGACTGGATATGTAATCCCTTGTGATGCTAGTAACTTCTCTGAGAGTGATTACTTCTTTGTATCCCTTTTTTTAAATAAAATTTAGGGTGCTATGTTGTTAAAAATAAGTAGTAGAATGTGGGATTATAGGCTTGGTTGTTGTACGGTGAGAATCATATAGCGGAATATATATCAACTTTACTTAGAACTTTTTGTGATAGATATTCTATCAGAAGTGATGGCTATATATACAAATGAGGAAATTAGTCTATCCATTCACCTTATTGCAACTTGAACTAACTCTTAATTCCTAGATCTTTATTGGAATATGAACGTGAAATAAATACATTTAGGTAGCTTTATTTTACAAAGTCTTTAGAGATCTTTATTGGAATCAGAAGTTAAGATACATTTAGGTGGTGTTTGCTACTTAAATTTTTTGAGATGTTTGCAAATCCACACCTTTTTGACTTTTTCTTTGAAAAATATTTTTGTAGCTAAAACTCACACTGTCCAATGTTGGAATGAATCTGGTTTTGTTGGTGTCGCCATTCTATTTTAAATTAATAAGTTTAATATGTCCAACATTTCAAAAGTTGCTAAGTACCTAACTTATGATTTAAAGCTGATTTTGAAACTCTTACTTCAATTATATATGTGGAGGAGTTTGAATACCTTAACATAAGTTTCTTAATGCTATCATATTTCTAATCTTTTAGGTTCATCGCTTGGTTACAGTTTATTATGGAACTCTGATCTCATTAAAATGCATCTAAAATGAGTGACAAAAAGCATTACCTCTTTAGTAGCGGTTACTCAGATACATATGGCTGATAAATTACATTGTAATTGCCTGTTCACTTATCAGTTCTACCAGCAAGAAGCCAACAAACTGCGTCGACAAATACGAGAGATACAGACTTCAAACAGGTTAGTTAGTTTCATCATATGCTACAATGATCAATTAGTTCTTTGTAGCTAGTAGCAGAACTAGAATTTGAAATGCAGGGACAATATTATATATGTCTATGACATTTTATGGAGTGTAGAAGTATTTTTCTTCAACTTGATATGCATTACATTGAACTTGTAGGCAAATTCTTGGTGAGGGTGTTGGAAATATGGGCTTGAAAGATCTGAAGAGCATGGAAGGGAAAGTTGAAAAAGCCATAAGCAGAATCCGTTCGAAGAAGGTACGAAAGAACTGTTGTTTTACCAGCTTATTGAGCAGATAGTTCTTCTTCTTCTTCTTTTTTTTCTTTTCCTTCAGTATTGACTAACATTCCTTTAAATTTTCCAGAATGAGTTACTGTTTGCTGAGATAGAGCTCATGCAGAAGAGGGTAACCATTATTAATCCCATATGCTTATTTGTTCCTTCTCTTTTCTTAAGTACTTTTTTCTATGTTTGCAATTATTCATCAAATAATGTTATAGGACAATAACATTGTTCATCCATTGATAATGCTATCTGATTGTGTCGTCTTTCTTTCTTTCTTTGATTGCATCAGTGTCCAAAGACGAGGTTGAATTTTTTCCCACTTGATATGTAAAGATAACATTTTTCTGTTAAGATTTTTCCTAATATACTAATTCTGCTGATCTTATAGTTGGTAGTAGAAAGCAATTTTTGTGTCCAATTTGCGCTGTGGCAAAATATTTAGAATGATGTATTTTGATGTATCAGGAGCTTGAGCTGCACAATGCAAACATGTTCCTACGCGCAAAGGTAATACATTTATCCTCTTCCTCTGTAACAAACTTCCATACATATTACATAGGCTGACACAAACATGAATAGTTTGTTCATATATACACATGGTGCATGCAGATAGCCGAGGGTGAGAGAGCACATCAACAAATGAATGTGATGCCTAGCTCCTCCGAATACCAGCCAATGACTTCACAGGCGTATGATGTTCGGAACTTCCTCCCAATGAACCTCATGGAACCCAACCAGCAATACTCCTCTCGCCACGATCAGACGGCTCTCCAGCTTGTGTATGATTGTCTAATCTACGTAGTTTTCTTTAGAATTTTGTATGAAGTCCTGTTTGTGGAGTTCTGATGTATTATATAATCTTGTTTCTGCAGTTGAGCAGCAGGGGAAGCACTTGGCTGTCGAGTGATTTGGTCGTAACGTGAACCGGATGTGGAAGATGAATCTGTTGTTTGTTGAAGCTTTTATAAACTTTTTATAAGCTAGTTGTCTGATCAGTGAATGATGATCTCTGAAACTTTTTAATGTAAAAACTAATTAACTGCTTTGGTTTGGTTGCTGCAAACTCTTATTGACCCTTTAATTTTGCAGATCAATTATTGTCCAATTATCCTAAGATAAGTACCTTGTTATGATGGCTGTGGATGCTCCACCATTCTGGCTTAGACCAAAACTCATAAATTTGAGTCTTATGGTCAAAGTTTTGTCATTATGCTAAAAGATTATGACAATAAATATTATTGAAGATTTAACAGGAAAGGCCTTCCCTCATATCACCAGAAGGTACAATCTACCATTCGAGAAAAGAGTAGCAAAAATAGGGCAATGTTCCATTTAAGCAATCCCCATGCACGCGCCTTACTAAGGTCGCTTGCCTCCCTTTGTGAGGTAATCTGTTCGTTCTTGAAGGTCACATTAATCTTTGGTGGGATGCTGATCCATCCATACGGCCAACCAAGTCTGCCATATGTGCATTGTTGTCAAAAAAAATGGTGTTGAGTGAATTTGAAATTTCACCTTCAGCTTTTTGGTCCCAACTCCCAAGCCTTTCTTGTGCCAGAATCCGATGATTCTTTAGCTGCCAACTTAGAATTTTGGAACCAATTGGAGGCTGCGTCGTTCATATTAGCTCTCCCCGCCAAATGGGATGAGTTCCGATATTCCGTGAAGTTTCTTATTCGATCACATTATTTACAGTCATATATATCAAGATCATAATTCATATCCACTCTTTAGCGAGACTGTGTCACTTCCACTTGTTAAGTAAGACGAGGTTAGAGCACTCCATGTGTTGTTGAAATTAAAGACTCCATGTGTTGTTAAGTAAGACGAGGTTAGAGCACTCTACTGTGTAAATGCTAAATAGTAAACACTGTACCTTGATTCTTAGTCTTAAGTACGTGGAAATTTCAGCTCGCATACGCTCATGTTCATGATTGTAGCTAGGACTGTCCACGGACCGGTTAACCGAAAAAAGGGTCCGGTTCTTTTTAAAAACCGGAAACCAAAAAAACCGAATTACAGAAACCGAAATGGTTCGGTTTTTTGGTTGGTCGGTTTATTTCGGTTTTAACTGTTTTGGTCCGAAAAAAACGAAGTTTGTTTTTCTTTTTTTTTTTTTGAAGAAAAGAAAACCCCCAACTGTGTGATTTTTTTTTTTTTGATTGGTAAACAATTATATTAGATCAAAAAAGAGTTACAGACAGTTGCAGACATGATTAAAGGTCCTAGGAAAAAGAACAAACTCAAGAAGAAACACAATTAAAAGAGATGCAACAAAATTAGCCCCAGTCCTTTGGCCACAAATGGGGAGGCAGGGGGCCATTCCAGTTCTTATCTTTTCCCCAATGAGCAATGTTGTATATTTTGCACTTGTTAAGTTATTTAGTATTATTTAGTATTAAATAAGAGCAGATAGTTTCGTGTGACTTACTTGTGTCTAATGAGTAATGAGTCATTATAAAAATATTTTGTATTATTATTAAAGTATTGGACGAATTATCAAAAATGCCCGATAAGTTTGGCTTTTAACTTGAAATGCCTGATTTTCCCAGACCTACTGAAAATGCCCGTTAAGTTCTAACTTTTCTAACAAAAATGTCCGATTTGAAAAAATCGGACATTTTATCCGACGTGGCATCCGAATCAAAGAGGCGCGCTGCTGAATCAAAGAAACGCGCCCGACACCTAGGAGTTTTTGGTCCGAAAAAACGTTTTCTAAAAATTGTAAAAAACAAATAAAAATAAAATAAAAAGTACCCCACCCCGTACCCCCCCAACCCTGTAGACGCACTGTTCATCGGAGTTACTGTTCACCACCACTACTGTTCACCGCCGTCACTATTCACCATCACCACCGTTACTGTTCACCGTCCGATTCGAGTTGTGAACAGTAAATCAACGCCGTTGCAGTGAACAATTAATCGAGCAGCACGCAGTGAACAGTAAATCGAGAAGTGAACCGATTTCCGATCTCCGATCTCCGATTTTCAGCGAGTGTGGTGGGTGGGGGGTGGGGGGGGGTTGCGGGTAGGGCTGCAACTCGCCGTTGCAGTGGTGACGGCGTCAATCGACTATATAGTATTTAGTATTTGTATTAAAAAAAAAGGTATCTACTATATAGTATTTGTATTAAAAAAGTATTTTGTATTTTGTATTTACTTAACAGTAAAAATAGAGTTTTGTTACAGTGTTTACTATTTAGCCTTTACATTATTACATTTAAATACAAAACTTTTGATGAAATTAAAATTTTGCCACAATCTTTAAAATATTCGGTTTTTCGGTTTACCGGTTCAGTGTGAAGAAAAACCGAAAATTCTTGGTTCGACCGAGAACCGAACCGTATACATTATTTGGTTTAGGTTTGGACCGAAGTCCATTTTTCGGTTTGTTTTTTCCGGTTCGGACGGTTTGAACCGGACCGTGAACAATCCTAATTGTAGCATCGAACATTATGAAGATTAAATTTCTTATTTTGCATGATATCATTAATTAGCTTAAGTTCAGGCGAATTGGTGAACATAAACGAAAACGAAAACTGAAATTGGTTGTTTAATCGTATTATGATAGGAAACCATCGGTAAACCCCCTATACTTTTTTCCAAAATTTTAAATATTATCACTTAACTCCCCAAACTTTGTTAATCATATCACGTTACTCTAATTAGCATAATTAAACACAAAAGTTTTGCTAATTATATCACTCAACCCCCAAACTTTGTTAATCATATCACTTAACCCCAAACTTTTCAAATTTTATCGCTTAATCCCCAAATTTTGTTAACCATATTCCTTTTAGCAAAACTTTTGTGCTTGATTATGCTGATTAGAGTAAAGTAATATAATTAGCAATGTATAGGGGGTTAAGTGAAAGAAATAGAAGTTCAGGGGTAAAGTAAAAATCGGGCAAAAAGTACACAAGGTTTACTATTTTTTTGCTATTATGATTACTATCCCATACACGAAATATGGACCAAGGTCACTGTATACTACCGTGAACAAATAAAAGTACAACTACAACCACCATACTGGTGTAGATATAATAAGCTAAATTTACATGGCCATAATATCCTGCATTCTAGCAATAAACTTAACAGGCTAAATATCTGGACCGCATAAAATGCGTCTCGCCTAACTTTAGAAGCATAACTCAAGAAGAGACTGAAGGCCGCACCTTCTTCCCTCTTCTCAAACGATACCTCCAGCTTACCACTGAAACAAATGCCTCAATAATGATACAGAGACTCATTTACATGTACGTATGTATTGTCTCAGACCGTTATTCCACATTTCCTAATATATTCATTTGACAGGTTTAGATGTCTATTCCAAAGGCCTCTAACCTCAGGGGATGCAATTTCCAGCCACGGTTTTGCGGGGCCACTGAAATGTATACTGACTGCAGCTTTTACCTCACGTTTGTTAATCAGTGGATGCCGTTGCCCCAGGCCAGCTACGTGCCATGAATGATCAAGCTGGTGTACGTGACTTTCAAATGCGATCAAGGCAGGCGCAAGTGCTCCAGGATGCCACAGGGTGAAACCACAATCCAAACTCTGCATGGTGTAAGAAAATATGTTAGCATAATGCTTCATTATCTCATATAGTTATCTCTAAAGATAATAATGTAGAACTGAGAAAAGTGAACGACGCAAAATCTCTTGCAAAGAATGTACTCACATGTTTAAGCCATTGATGATATACTGCAGTGATGTTGGTCTTCCTCCATTGTTTGAGGTCAAAAACATTCATCCCATAAAGAAATCCACACCGCTCTTGATCCAAGTTCAATGATATGATTGGATACGAGAAATTGAAGTAGTCCTTGTATTTTCTTCCGGGACAACAATTTTGTCCGCACCATGAGTCGACAACCGCACCCATGACTTTCTGATTGAGATTCAAGTTCCATAGCGATGACAGATCACGTTGTACTACAATATCATCGTCCAAGAACACTACTTTGTCCAAATCTGGAAACAGCTGAGAAATTTACATATGTCAGATAATGAATCCACCTTCACCCTAGATGCCTGAAGGGTCATCCTGACAAAGTTCAAGAGATTATTACCTCAGGGAGATAAACGCGAATGTGATTCAAAAGGGAGATAGAGCTTGAACTTAGGAAATCGAGTTTGTGAATATGATTTCCGTTCTTCAAATTTCGGTAATTGTGATCCCAAATCTGGCGATGAATGTCTAGCATCTTCTGAATGCCAATGTTTACTTCACGAGACCAATCGTATTGATGCAAGCCCTTGACTTCAACAACTGCATAATCAACTTTGTTTACTGCAAAATACGCATGCATGGAAGTATACGTCTTCTTATCAGTGACCACATGGAACACCAAATTTTGGGGATTGATTGATGCTTTGATGGTGGACGAGATTACAACAGAGGCAGCAAGAACATTGTCAGTTAAAAGAACAACGTGGTGAAACGAGGGGTCCGTGAAGCGGTAAACATATTGAGGTAGAGGTAAACGAGCTCGAGCAATGGAATTTACGGCATATTCTTCAGCCAAATTAAGTGACAGGCAATTTAGGCTCTTTGGTGCACCATGAGCAGCTAAATGCCAGTAAATGGACTCTTGCCATTTAGCTTTCCTAACATTGTTCTCCATCTTCATTATCTGCATATTGAAAACCAAAGATCTTTAAAGATCAAGGAAGCAAGTCATACAATTACTACTACACATTATCGATCCAAAGTAATTAGGTTACTAGATGCTTAATCCATGGAATGTTTCAGTCAAAGAAGATCCAATGTCTATACGACATATAATTGACACTGTAATGTTTTAAAGATAATATTTGAAAAAATGTGGAAGTGATAATGGAAGTTTGGCTATATTGAGAAAAAAACAGCAAGCCACCGGGTCCAAAGACATCATTTATTACATCACTTTGTATGGTGCATGTCTGTCCAAAGTCTCCATTAGATGTGAATCACACAAAGGGCTGGAAGTATCTTTAAAGTTTCAAAAGATTTCACTTTAGAAAATGGTTCTTTTTAGCGGAACTACATACATAACATAAAGTAGCTATAGATTGTTAAGAAGCTTTCAATTTGTATACTACAAAGTAGAAGAAAAAAAACGGGCAGAAAACGATAGACATGTAATCCCAAAGAATCATCCTTGGCCAAGCAAGATGATGCTGAGGTTCACATGTTCCCTTAAATAGCAAACAACATGTGAGCCACTTTAATCTATAGTACCACAAATGAATTACGGTTCTCATTTCCTAATTCCTAGGAACTTTGGCAGCCAACCCCTATGTGGTATGGTGTTTATCTCTCAATTGAAAAAAGCCTAGCAACTTATACCAGTGGCTCTACTTTCATATGCGAAAGTATATAACCTTTTGTACGCAATTGTAGTGCACTCAGGATTGCTTGAGACAGAGTAGTTTTACATGTCTAAAAGGACAATTAAACTCTGACATCTTAAGAAATACTAGCAAACTATCTGATGCATTATGTTGATTAGAAACATTATTCCATCCAAACAATACCAACTAGACACTTCACTCCATGTGATCTTCTTCTAAAAAAAAGTAAATATTAGGGGAGCCTTGGTGCACTGGTAAAGGTGTTGCTGTGTGACTGAGAGGTCACGGGTTCAAGTTCTAGGAGCGGCCTCTTGTCAAATTTGACAGGGGAAGGCTTGCCCCCTTATACACCCTTGTGGTGGGACCCTTCTCCGGACCCTCGCATTGCGGGGATGCTTTCGTGCACCGGGTTGCCCTTTTCTTTATATGTTAGGATCTAAGATCCTAACGGGTTGTGTTCTACTTCGAGTGAGAACGAACTCCTAAGAATGGAGATGAGAAATTTAGAATTTAACTAAAACTATTTAATTTGTTTTCTTCTTGAAAATAATGTTTACAAATCCTTACATATAAATAGCAATAAAGATAACTTCTAATACCCACTAACACCACTAACCACTATCTCTAATTAACTATCTACTAACTTTAATTAACTAACCAATACCCACTAATTTGAAGACAACCACACGGTTCTCACTAAAACATAATAATAATAACAATAATGATAATTATAATAATAATAATAATAATAGTTGTTAGGATTGGGCCGTATCATTATATATCTGGTTTCTTCGTTTTACCAACTCAACACCTGGAACATTTGCTATTAACTCATTACTTCACATCCAATCTCTCCTATCTAGTATTAGCAGTGTCAATTGGTATAAGAAACTACAGAGCATCGTCAATCCCAGAGAAGTTAAACCAACATAAATTACTCAATAAAATAAAGCATAGGAGAAAAATAAAATCCATTCAAAATCTTGATATTTTTCCAAATGGCAAGTAGGAACTTAAAAATATCAGGCAAAAAGTGTGAGCCCACTTATAATCATATGACTATGACTGCTACCAATAATGTAAGAAAAAGGATACATATAGTCAACAAGATTCCAAATAGAAAAGGAAACAAGGACATGGGTTAGAGAGCAAATGGTACTGAAAGTTGCAAAACTCACCATTGCTTTTGTCATGAAAGCAAAGGCCTTCATGTCTTGTCTGTTTGATGCCATCTCCTTCACAAGATTCTCAAATGACACTTGGTCTGAATTTGAACCCTCCACTGTTCCAATTCCAACTCCAAATCCACCACCACCATCATTGCTATTGGTTGCTTCAAGCAAGGCCCTTGTCAGCTCTTCCCTAAGCTTTTAATGGTATATGCAAAACACAGTCATAATTCGTGCTTTCTATAACATGCACCAAAACTCCTCGTGTTATCAAAAAACATGCATCCAAAATCGCTCATTTCATCACCAATCTTGCACTAGACATTTAGTATTAAAACACAAGAGGGCAAAAAGTTGTTACTTAATATTTAATCAAGGACGGTGCATTTCAGCAATACGAATAACATAAAACATGGAAAGCAAAAAACACAGGAATCAGTTCGTCCATAACTACTATTGGGGTAGCCAAGCTAGGATTAGGCTCAACGACATCTATATATATTAGGCTCAACGTAAATACAAACTTTACGCGGTATGCCTACAATACTCTTAATTTACTTTTATATTTTATAACATTATTCCCTATTTGGTGTTCATCTGCATGTAATCAATCATATCATATGATCAAGGTCCTATTTTCCATCTTGAAATCGCAATTATCCTCTTAATTAAACTTTTTGCAGAGGTAATTTAATTTAGGATAAATAGGTACCAGAAAAATCAAGTGGTCGGCACAAGTTGCCAACTGGCCGGGTCAAAGCAGTGGAAGGTTATTACTACCTAGTACCTACTACCCCTACCAAAAGGTGATGTGGTAGTTTCAAGTTATCTAATTCATTTGCAGGTTTACCGGCCAGTCTGTTGTTTACATATATGTTCTTGTTTTCACCTAAAAGACAAGATTATTACAAAATTGGGATATCCACGGGAATATTATCAGGTGCTTTGTACAACCTTATACACAAAATAAACTGATTGCCTTAAATCTTCTCGTGATATAAAGATACTCTGAACAATGTCTTTTGAGTTTCATGACAAAAAGATTAAATACTTTTAGTAACTTTTTAATAAAATTTGGGCAAGTTATCCCATGTGTTATGTGTAATTTGCAAACTACTTAGTACTAATAAAGAGGCAACATACTATCCATTAAAAAAACAAAGAGGCAAGTTACCATGTGATTTCAAAATGTTATTTTCTAACGTTAAATGACAAAAATATCATTTCATTTATAGTAATTTTCTTTTCTGCAACTCCAAAGTTAATTGTACTTGAGAAAATTGAGTAAAAGTAATTAAAAAAAGAAACATATTACAAAATTGTACCTTAACATTAAATTATGTCATTGTATTGTACCTTTCAGTAAATTAAATAGAAACCAAAGTATAGAAATGATATTAATGTCTTTTTTGTTTTTGGTAAATGATATTAATGTCTTTCTTCGAGCAGAAAATCACTTCTTCTCTCGAGATTGGTCGAGTGAACTATGCCTCCCTCAATAACACATAATGTGCTGCTACTTGCTAAAAAGTCATCATGAGAAATCTCTCTATTAGTTTTCACATCCAATATAAATGCCTATTCAACATAATACATAGGTAATTTGCTAAAACCTCCTTTTTATATTTACATGAATTGATCTTACTAAACTTGTAATTTCATAATATCGAAATAGCAAGTACACGTAGCTCGTTCAAACACAACAAATTTGATTATGAGCTCAAAAAAAAAAAAAAATTTTATTTTACGATTTGGATTTCGCGTATGAGTAATTTAAAAGGGAAATATATTAACCTTTCCTTTTTTGAGAAATTTTCACTAATAACCTAACTAAACACACCATAATCACTACCAGGAATAAATATATATATATATATATATATATATATATATATATAACACTATTTGAAAGTTAACTCCAGCTCAATACACATTATACACGAGCTTCAATAAACACATAATCATAACTGTAATTCACTCCATTTCAATAACAAACTCCAAACTACACACACAAAACAATAACAAATTCCAAATAAAAAAATAAACATACCAGAGCTTCGGTCCCGCCAAAAAACCTCCACCTCACACACCCTGAAGATCAGTAACTTACAATTAATTCCACACATCAAGAAAAAAGAAAAGAAAAGAGAGTTTCCAAATTTACCAATAGTTGAAGAACAAATAGCAGCGGATTCGAGCGCCAAAAAAGCAGTTTGTACATAAACAAACGGCAAAAACAATCCCAACAACATCGCCGTCGTCAAAAGCACCGGCACCAATCGACGGCTGTGATTACTAAATGGCTTCATCTTCATTTCCGCTTCTTCTTCCTTGTAATAATAATAATAGTAAACAACATGTTAGAATCAGATTAAGATACCGATTCGCAATTTGATAACTATTTGTGGTGCAAACTGCAAATGTTTTGTGTTTGTGTGTGTACGTGTTAAAGGTGGGGGAGAGAAAAAGCCATGACCAATGCCGCGTTAAATGCAGCGGGGCATATAGATTTGTTGAGTTAGCCTTTTCTTGTACTTTGTGCTGTTGATGGAGTACATTGGGGAGTCTTTATTGGCCCTTGGTTTGATGCGTTATTTACTGTGTGTGCCCCTCTCGACAGTTTATTCACCGACACATAAATTAATAGGGGACAAGACTTTCACTATTTACTTATGGTTTAAGGTTTGTATTCCTAAATTGTTATTTTTCAACACATTGAACTCCTTAATTGTAATCAGATTATATCGCATTTTTTTTTATAAAGAAAATATACAAATAAACAGAACCCAAATGCATCAGAATCACCAATTCCATTACCCAAATGCATCAGAATCACCAATTCCATTACCCAAATTATACAATCAAAAAATCGAAAGTTGAATTTCTTGTACTACAGATACAGCCTTCTCATATTCTTTTTCGATCTTTTGAGTTTTTTGGTCTTTTTTTTCCCTACATTTTTGGCTGCACTTATTTTGCTAGTACTTTTAAAAAAAAAAAAATAGGAAATACGATTTTTAACCCTGCAAAACAGTGAAAGCACATAAAGGGGTGCAAGGTGCTCAAAAATTACAATTTAAAGGTGCACTGCGATCTAGTTATAATTTATGGTGCAATGTACCAAACAAGTGACAATTTAGGGTACAAAGTACTTTTTGTTCGTTTCATTATTTGATTATATGAAAAGTTATGATGTATAATCCGGCTCGCCTTCGAAATAAGCAAAAAAAGGTACCCCATGAAAAAAAGAGTACCCTCGGGTCACGACCAACTAACACCCCGATGAGGGTACACAGTCTGAACAAAAAGACTTGGGTACGTCTCATCTAACAGCCCAGGGTCACTCGCGTTTCGGGGTACCCCAATGAAAGCCACGAGAGCTCCTCCCTCGGGCCAATAGACGACCCACCAACGAGCTAACTCCACCACCTGGATCTAAAGGGACCCGCGATAAGGGACCCCAGGTGGTAGCATATAATACTTTAACCAAAGTATCTTTTGGGAAATGAAGACAATAAGGAAACGAGTAAATACAAGGAATGGTCGAAGGTAAAAGACCCCTCATCCACGGTCTCAAATATAACATATCGAAGACATATGTAACTCAGAAGATCTCACAGCTACTTGAACGAAACACGACTCGAAGACCCCTCCCAGAACGCACAGGGATAGACGCAACTCGGAGGGTCTTATTGCTCTCGGATCAAAGACACGCACATAGATGGCACGACTCGACTCAAGGAAGTGTCAACTACCCATGTTAAAGGCAGCTCCCAACCACCTCTCATTATGACAAAAGACCACGCCTCACTGGTCCAAGACTGCCATTGGGGCAAAAGGTGGTAAATCTTATCGGTCCAGATCAACGATTGGTGCAGGACCGACTCACCCTCATTGGCTCAGAAAATCCCACAAGACAATTTGAGCAGATATAATCATTGTGGGGTCATAAGAATTCAGTCAAACTCACGCTATTTGGCGCCTCGTATCAGACTCCTACAAGTGATGTCCACGAGCACTCACCTAAAAGGGTCAAGAAAATGTCTAAGTACGATGGCCGTGGTAACCCACGCAAAAAATAGAGAAAACTTTAAAAGACAATACGCTCGTATATATCCACCAAAAGGAAGGGGGAAGTCAGAACCACCCAAGTAGGGTAAAACTGGGTACCCATGTGGAAAGTATTTTTTTTATAAGTATGGAATCGCTATATGCCAAAAACATAGTCGTAATCCCAACCGCAAAAATACGAGTTGGTAGCCAAGAAATTCCATTAAACATAATAAAACAACCGGGAGAGGGGGGGAGACTACCCGGTACAACCCCATAATAAGTCCCAACGACCACAAAATTATCCATACGCTACCTATGACTAATGGGGAAGGGAAGGACCAGAAACATAAGAAGGGGTCGGAGAATTCTGAGAGCTTGGAGCACCCTACGACGGGTCTAATCTAGTGGTTCCCTTGACGACCAGTGTGCTTATGACCCCCCCCCCCCGATGGCCATCTGATGGTATTTGTAGAACAAGTTAGTTGTAGACTAAGATGGTTTTTTCATCCTATGTGGAGGTGGCGTTTCAGTTTCTACAGATTAGTCGAAGCTAGTTGTGCCCGACCTTGTTTAGGAACGCTATTGGCTTTATCCTCTATTGTACTCTGTTAAACATACATTTTTCTCCCCTTCAATTTTCGATAGCTTTTTCTTTGCAAGTGGTGTCGTTGTATCCTCTCCTTTTCCATCTGGTGCCCTCGGGTTTGTCGGTACTTTTGGAGTTTTTTGGAAAAAAGGTTCTTTTACGTAGCTCCTCATAACTTTTCGATCTCGTAGTGGGAGTTCACAATCGATTATTTTTGTGTAATCCCCAGCGTGACGGAGCGGGGTGCGGCAAGAATTGGTAAGGAGGGTTTTATACATTGGTCGTTACGATACAATTTCCATGTTGGATTTTCCGATTGCCCTAATCATGGCCGTATTGAAATAGAGTGCTGAGGTGTTGAAGTTTCCCGAAGGTCCCTTTATTTGAACCCATTATTCAGTAAGTTATCTAAATATGCTTACTTATGGTTCTAGTCTTCCACATGCTAGCTTTTGATCTTAATGTTTTGGGTGATATTGACTCATGAGCCAAAATGTATGTTCACGCTCAAAAGCATTCTCTGAGGAACATTTCCCCCCTTTGGTAAGTTGAGAAGATGTGATGGTAGGATGGATTTTGTCAGACGATCCAAACTCCTTAGTTACTTTCTTTCCTTCCCCAACTCATTTTGCCGAGGGGTACTTTAATTTGCCTCTGAGGCACTCCTTTGATTTTGGCCTTTATAGCCTAGCTAGCCAGCTGTCCCCGTCTGTTAGGCGATGTGTCTAGTCATGTTCACCGTCCGCCAAGGTTCTTAGATGACATGCTTGGGGTATCCCTCTTCTTCGGCCACGGTGACAGACGACCTTTCTCTCTTTACAGAGGTACAATGGGGTATGAAATATTGTCGGTCATACCATTTTCCTTCTGCACTTTGAAGGATGTTTTTAGCAAGAATGCATGCAAGGTAAGTTGTTTCTTTGGCCCACACGTGGTGGCTATATGTTTTTTATTTGCTTCTTACTTCCTCAAGCTTCCACAATTATCTCTTTTGGTGGAAGCTATGGGACATACTTACAGAGCACCATTATTTGACATGTCGGCTTTGCGGAGACAGTGCATAGAGTTGGAGGTTACATTGGTGGAGACTCGTCGTGAGCTGAGCCAGAAGGAATAATAGATAGAAGCTTTGCTGATTGCTCAAAAGGAGTGCGCTATCGGGGATAGAGAGGCTCTGGAGAGGAAGTTGAAGTTGGAACAAGAGCAATTGGCTCGTTTAGAGGAATGGTTGAGGGAGTTTGCTCCTTTGTATTGGGCAGACCAACGATCTTCTTTGCAAGACAAGGACAAAATAAGACAAGTATCGGCATCGTATAATGGATATAGGGTTCGTGTTTGGAGAGAAAATGGCAAAAGCTCGAGCGTATGCAACGTTGAGGACTCGGGGCAAAGAGTGGCATAGAGGTTCCGTTAATGAAGGGGCATGCTAGTTTCTCCTAATGAACTATAAGATCTATTAGGAAGTTATTTAGTAGAGGGTTTCCTTTTGATCTTGTTATTCAAAGGCTTGTGATAGACCTTCCATCCGGAGGACGATCGGATCGTCAAGTCCCATTTGCCACAAGGTTGAGTCGGTCAGGGATACCTACTTCTAGCACAGTTCTTGTAGATGTTCCCACTGTATCTGTGGTCAATCCCATGGACATGACCCCTAAATAATGTCGGACTGCCATTCGGGAGGGAAAGCGTCATGTTTGAGACTAAGGGCGCCTAAGTTCTTCTTTTCTCCTCCATTTTTTTAGGATAAGGGTGTATGCAATGTGTAAGTAAGAAGGTGAAGCTTTTGTGGGGGTTGTAAAGTTTTTAAACTTCTCGAAGGGTTAAGATAAGAAAGATCTTGGTCGAGTTTTACTTTGTTCTGATGAGGGTTGGACTTGTAATGAATTTTGTTTTTGTAATTATGTCGTTGGTGCTTCACCTTGGTCTTTGGACTCGCGATCTAATATGAATGATAGTTGGGCGTACCGCCTTTTTTTTATTCGAGTGTACACTATTGTGAACGGGCGGTTCTGGTCGTAATACGGTTTTTACGCTGCTTAGGCTGGATCACTTGTGAACGGGCGGTTCTGCGCGTCCTTAGAGTTTGCTAGTCATCTCAAAAGGTCGTTGAGCCTCCTTTGCTTTTGGCCCATCTTTCCTTTTTTGGCCTCGTATGCAGGGTAGACATTGGGTCGGCTAGGGGTTGTGCATCTTTTCCTTCCTTGCTTCGCATGTCTGCTTCGAGGATCGGCATTATGTCGGTCAATTGCCATGAATATTGGGCGCTTGTTTAGAATTCGATTTTTTTCGTTCTTTGCGGCCTCTTTGGCTTGACAATCTGGATTCTTCTGTGCGCGTGAACTCTCATTTGGCCCCGTTAGCCCCTTTTGTTCTCTTCATCTGTCTAAAGGTACTTGTGAGGTATTCCTTATAATGATCCATGACTCAAACGCAGTCGTTATAGGAACTGCGATACAAGACTCGAGCGTCCTTATACCATGATCTTTTGTTGCTATGTCAATACAAGGCTAGTGTGCTTTTTCATGCGGCTCTCATCGTTTCCTCCGTCTTAGCATTCATTTATTCCTCGCTTCTTTCTTCCTTGTCTCCCAACTCTATTCTTCTCGAGATGCCTGAGTTTAGTGATGATATTAGGGAGGAAAAGCAAATTTTTGATCTCCACTGAGTTTATTGGAACTTCGTCACCCTCAAGAACCGTGAGGGGACTTTCGTGCAATTGTAAGGAGCAGAGATTTAATAATTTAGCCTCGCCAATCGGCGTTACAAAAAAGCCGAAATGATGCGAATCGCTTCAACCCATGGGCTACCCATATTGCCTTCCTTTCTTTAGACTATGGCATTGGATTTTCTATCCCATGCGCTTTTGAGCATGCCTTGTAAGATAGATGAGAGTGGAGGCTGATGTGCATACTTCGAGGGAAATACTGCAACTTTCACTATTGTGAAATCTGAGCTAGGAATGACCTATATTTAGCTCACATTCTGCTCCTACGATGTAATACGGTCTTTATTTGGTAGTCTAGGTTATTTTGACTTCTAGTGAAGATTCTTAAGAATGGAGTTGGATTGTGGTTGCAGACCCCACGACGTGGGCGAGGGGCCATCGTGTCAAGGAGGTCGAGACTTATGCATGCTCTTTCACCTCTTTATTATTTAAGCAACCTATCAAGTGTCATACCTAAAAACTTAAGGGGGGGGGGGGGGGGGGGGGGGGGGGGGGGGGCTTCTGGTAGTGCAGGTAAGCGACGCGATGTCAAATGTGAGTTGTCCCCCCTAATATGCATCTCTTTCACGGGACCGCGTCGTTCTTAACAGAGCGTCGATCGCGTGTCCATACATGATCGACTAATTCCTTGTGAAGGTGACGATTATCTCAACATGTCTAACATCCTCTTTCCCTAGCTCTAGGCATGTGCTACGAACATAATTTCGTATGATCTTGGACGAGACTTGTTGAGGAGTATGTCTTTGAGAGGTGGGATCCCCGAACAATTATGGGGGATCCTACCAACTGTTCCTCTCTAAGTTCCTTTCATTGCCCCATGCTTTCTCAAGAAGTTTCAAGACATTCCCACAAACGACGTCATTTGTTGATATTAATTCTCATATTTGCTTAATTTGCGGCGGGAGGGGGGGGGGGGGGGGGGGGGGAGTTGGAGCATTTTTAAGGGGTCAGAACGCGTCTCATGTGTGAAAAGACATAATTAAGGAAATATAGCTAGAACGAGTTATGGTTGTAGCTTATTTATTTACGACGGTTTACACGACTTTTGTCTTTGTTGGATTAGGAACGTCCACCCCCGCCCCCCAATTGGGCACAAGACAGTCCCTCTATTCCTTTTACATGGCAGGGGAAGCAACTCGTTCTTCGAACTTTGTCAAATGAGAGAAGGCCAAGTAATTATGGATGTGGACCCATTTTGCTTGCTTAGTGCATGCTGGTCTTTTGTGGCCTTTTGAGTTGTGGACATGTGCGTAGTTGTTAAGAGGTGCGTGTCGTTTATTTTGAGGTGGTTAATCTGTATGTCATGTTTAATTGGTCTTTATCTCAAAATATGAATGAGTGTTTTGAAACCAGCTTTTTCAGCGTCGTTGGTATGGCCTTGTCGAAGGTGGGGGAAGGGATTGTGTGCGCCGCGTCGGAAAAAAAAAAATCAACGTTGGTACCTTAATTTGGCCTCATAGCAGAATTGGTACCTTAACTTGTCCAGCCTCGCAAATGGTACTCTACGTTTTATTTTTTTTCAAAAGTGGTACCCCAATGGCAGAGCTGCACAATTTTCTGCTCTAAATGCACATGTGGACCTTCGTTGATCTTAGAATTATGGACTTTAACCATTTTTTTTTTTGACAAATGGACTTGCTAACTTTATTAATAAATAAAAACAAATTAAACTAAAAGATGAACAAAACTACTCTATCCCTCTCATTGTCACAACTCTCCCGACTATTTCAGCTCACAATCGCTTATTCTAAGATCAACGGAGATCCACATGTGCATTTGGGGCAAAAATTATGAAGCTCCCGCCATGGGGGTACCACTTTCAAAGAGAAATGGAAACTTATGGTACTATTTGCGAAGTTGGACAAGTTATGGTACCAAGTCTATTTAGTGGACAAATTAAGGTATCAACATTGATTTTTTCCCGCGCCGCGTCTGTTAAGTGGTAGTCCTGCTCCTTTGTACGAGGGGACTAAAAATTGAGCATATATTATCAATATATAATTGTTTTTTTATACTCAATTAATGACCCGATTAGAATCATACCATCAATATGTTTTTTGGTAACACTAGCCCCCGATTCTCGTGATTTTGAGATTTAGTTTTACCCTTAGGCCTAGTTTGTTTCCCCGGAAAATAGGGGAAAAGGAAAATCTTGAAGGAAAATCTTTTTTTCCTACTGTTTGGTAATTTAAGATTTTCTTGGAAAAGAAATATGAAATCTTGATAAAGAGAGGAAAATAAGAGAAAATCTTGGAAATGAGAGAAAAACCGGCGTGTGAAATCTTATCTCTATTTTAAAATTTTATCTCACTTCCTACAAAAAAAATGGGAAAATTTCATCAAAACTTTCCAAATCTCTTCTAAAAATTTAAAAAGATTTATTTTCCCACCAATTTAAACAAAATTTTCATTTGTTAGTCTTTATATAAACTAAATTGTATCTTATTAATTATACATATCAATCTTCTTCATCTACACAATGTGAGTAAATATCTCAGTTTTATTTTTATTTTCGTTGCACAAGTTTTTCTTTTTTAATTATATTATATATAACACATATATTTAAAGATAATAATAATAGTACGTATGAAATAAAGTTATGCAAGTTATTGATATTTTACATAAAGTAGTTTCAAGGAGAACTTCAAAAATAAAAATATTAACGAAATTAATATAACTTCTTTTTTTGGTTTTAATGCATATTTCAAAGTATAAAGTATAATTATGAATTTTAAGAGGTTAGATTATAAGAAATACAAAAAAGCTTAAGAATTTTCCCTGAAAAGTCATTATGAGCCAAACACAGGAAAAGAAGGAAAATATTTTATTTTCCGTAAGGAATTTCCTGGAAAACCTTGTTTTCCCTCATTTTCCTTATTTTTTTTCCTTTTCCCCCATTTTCCGGGGAAACAAACTAGGCCTTAGTTTCGTGTGTGGTGACATGTGGAGTGCTGGAAAAGATAATGAGTTTACGGAATATATATAGAAAAGCGATATATACCATGTTAGCTCTCGACAAACAACACATGTAATAACGTAATAAAGAAACAAAAGAAATTGGATCCATTTCTGCACTTTCCCATAACAAATCAGAGCCATAAATTAGCAACCTTTTATGCTTATTCACCCAAAGTTGTTCAGGCTATTGTTGCTTCATGTCACGACCAGATGGACCGACCACAGAATAATGTAGAACGTTACACACTATATATTGAGCTATTAACAAAACTACCCCAGTGTTATGTCTAATTGGCAAATAAAGCCTTGTATTATTTTAATTGGCAAAATCTCCGTATTATTAAAAAATTAGCAAAAAACCCCTTCATGATATATTTTATAATGGCAATACCTATAACTAACGATTTATAAGTATTATGATCTTAAAATTGACATGTACTTATTACAATAAATATTATAAATCGTGTTTTAGATTTTTTAGATTTTCTTAAATTGTATAAAAATATAATAAAATTAATCGGTACCGTACTTATATTTTACAGATCGAAAAACTAATGTTTTCTTCAAAATAAATAAATAAACATATGCATACAATTTAATTTGAACATTATTAGTTCCATATGTATCAAAGAAATACAATAAAAATTATATTTTGAGATCAATCTCAGTAAGTGCGTATTAATTCGGTGTAGTAGGGTATTTTTGCTAATTCTGAAATAACACAGAGAATGTTTTGCCAATTAAAATAATACAGGAGGTTATTTTCCAATTAGAGATAACACATGATAGTTTTTGCTATTTACCCCACTATATATTACAAAGTTTTCATTTTTGGTGAACGTTATATAAATTTGTCATTTTGAAGTAAAGAAAATGTTATGCAGCATATGCTAGTTTTTGCCACTTATGCTAAGGTGAAATCGTCTCAAAAGAATCTAATCCAGTTTTTATTAAGATATATATACTATATAACGCAAATCTGAATCTAAATTTTGTCAAAATAGCAATCGATATGTAACAATGCACACCCAAAAAAAGGCGGCCTAAGTTATCATACAAAGAAGGCCTAAGTTATTAAGAAGGCCCAAGTTATCATACAAAGAAAGATACATACATATGCACGACCAGTTGAGAGGAGGAAGATCTCACGTGCTTAGGCTCCCCCCACTCCAAAAATAGTGGTCGTTGCCATTTAATAGTCTAATGTGAAAAAATAAAAGGAACACAAAGAAAATAATAATTCTATTATAAATGTTTAGAATTCAAAGGAAAATAAAAGAGAGTAATATTATTTATCAAACTCTTTTTTATTCCATAATGTAAAAGTGTATTTACAAAGCTAATGAGCTTTCTATTTATAGAAAGTCCGTGAGAAAGAATTCATAGTCTTTCTATGTGGGGACAAAGACATACACATGTATTTTCATAACACTCCCCCTTGAATGTCTGGTCCCAGGAGGAATATGCTGGGAGAAGCTGCCTCGTTAAAAACCTTGTTAAGAAAAACCCAATGGAAAAACCTTAGCGAAGGAAAAAAGAGTGCAGTGCATATTTACTCCCCCTGATCATTGCTTTCGTTGATATCTTTGAAGCGTCACATTCCAATCTTGTGCACCAATTTCTCAAATGTTGATGTAGGGAAGACCTTAGTGAATAAATCTATTAGGTTGTCACTTAAACGGATTTATTGGACATTGATTTTCCCTTTTCTCGTAAAGATCGTGGGTGAAGAAGAATTTGGGCGAAATGTGCTTTGTTCTATCCCCTTTAATAAATCCTTCCTTCAGTGGTGCTATGCATGGTGCGTTGTCTTCATAAAAGGTTGATGGAACTTCTCGCTTGGTCGGCAAATCACATGCTCTAAGAATATGTTGTGTCATAGATCGTAACCAATCACATTCGCGACTAGCTTCATGAATTGCTAATAATTATGCATGGTTAGTTGATGTAGCGGCCAAGGTTTGTTTTACTGATCTCCATGAAATAGCTGTTTCACCACAAGTGAAAACATACCCTGTCTGAGATCGTGCTTTGTGTGGATCTGATAAATATCCTACATCTGCATAACTAATCCGATTTGGATGAGGATGAATAATACAATCCTAAATCGATTGTCCCTTGAAGATATCGAAAAATGTGCTTAATGCCATTCTAATGCCTTCTGGTTGGGGAAGAACTGTACCTTGCTAATAAATTCACCGCAAATAATATATATGAGGCCTCATATTATTAGCAAGATACATTAGCGCTCTGATTGCACTAAGGTATGGTACTTCTGAACCGAGTAGTTCTTCATCATTTTGAGATGGTCGGAATGGATCCTTTTTCAAATCAAGAGATCTCACAATCATAGGTGTACTTAATGGGTGTGCTTTATCCATACAAAATCGCTTAAGTACTTTGGAGGTATAATCAGATTGATGAATAAATATTCCGTCATTTAAGTGCTCAATTTGAAGACCTAAATAAAATCTTGTTTATCCAAGGTATTTCATCTCAAACCCCTTTTCTAAAGAATTCATATTTTTTGATAACTATTCATGAGTTCCAATAATATTTAAATCATCAGCATAGACAACAATGATAGCATATTCAGATCCGCATCTTTTGATGAAAACACAATGGTATATATGATCATTTTTATAACATTCTTTCAACAAAAATGTACTCAAGCGATTGTACCACATTCTCCCAGATTGTTTTAATCCATATAAAGATTAATTTAGTTTAACTGAATAAATTTCTTTACAATTTAAAGCTTGTGCTTCAGGCAACCGTGGAGATATAATTATAATTATCCTTTAGGGATTTGTCCTTTAGGGATTTTAGGGATTTTCATATAATTGTCATTTTCCAAGGATCCGTAGAGATAGGCTATAACGACATCCATTAATCGCACTAAGTTTCTCACGTACTGCCAAACAAATCAAATACCTTAGGGTAATTGCATCAATCACTGGAGAATATGTCTCTTCATAATCAATACCGGTCTTTGGGTATATATCCTTGTGCCACAAGCCTTGCCTTGTATCACACAACTTCGTTATTTTCATTTCTCTTACGTAATACCCATTGATATCCTACTGGTAGTACGTTATTTGGTGTACGAATCACACATCCAAATACTTGACGTTTGGCAAGTGAATTTAATTCAACATTGATTGCGTCTTTTCATAAGGGCCAATCCTTTCTACGCTAACATTCTGAAATAAATGTAGGCTCAAAATCATCACATTCTTCCATAATGTTGACCGCTACAGTGTAAGCGAAAATTTTATCAATGTGAATATATTATTGCGATTCCATTTGTTGTCTGTTGTGACATAGTTAATTGATATTTCTTTATTTTCAGTAGGTTTTGGCGACTGGGGTTCTTCTGGAACCTTGTCATGTATGTCAACGGGTTCTGCGAGAATTATTGTTTCCTCTTTTTGATCATTTTCAACACGTGCTCCTTTTCTTTTTCGAGGATTTTTTATTTTGGAATCGATAGGTCTACCTCGCTTTTGTTGTATTACATACTCATTGGCAATACTTTGTTGTCCTTCAGGGACATCAGTTTTAATTGGTGCATTTACAGCTAGTATATAAGACTTAATCACTCGTTTCAGATTAGTAAATGCATCTGGCAACTGATTCGCAATATTTTCCATATGAATTATCTTTTGAACTTCAAGTTCACTATGATTTGTACGAGGATCTCGAATTGATAGCGATAATTCTCTCCAAGAGATAGTCTTTTTCAACTGTTTATTCTCTCCCCCTAATGTTGGATAAATAGATTCGTCAAAATGACAATCATCAAATCTTGTTGTAAATAAATCTCTAGTCAATGGTTCTAAATACTTTATCATAGATGTAGATTCATATCCAAAATATATTACAAGTCTTCTTTGTGGACCCATCTTTGTGCGTTGTGGTGGAGATTCGGAACATATACCGCACAACCAAGAAATTTCAGATGGGAAATACTTGGTTCTAGACTGGAAACCATTTGTAAATGAGAATTAGTATTATAACTTGTTGGTCTGATGCGTACAAGTGTTGTTGCATGTAAAATAGCATGTCCCCAAGCAGAAATGGGAAGCTTAGATTCATAATTAATGGTCATGCAATTAACTGAAGACATTTAATAAATGATTCAACTAAATCATTTTGTGTATTAACATGAGCAACAAAATATTCAATATCTATTCCAATTGACATGCCATAGTCATTGAAGGCTTGGGATGAAAACTCACCAGCATTATCAAGACGAATTTCCTTTAAGTATAATCAGGAAATTGTGCACGTAAACGAATTATTTGTGCAAGCAATCTCGCAAATGCTACACTGAGAGTGGATAACAAACACACATGTTACCATCTAGTTGATGCGCCAATCCATATCATAAAGTATCTAAATGGTCCGCACGGTGGATGGATAGGTCCACATATATCACCCTGAATACGTTCAAGAAATTTAGGATTTTCATGTTTGATTTTGGCTGGTGATGGCCTTGTGAATAATTTTCCTTGAGAGCAAGCAACACATGAAAGTTCATTAGATTGAAAAATCTTCTGGTTTTTCAATGGGTGACCAACATAATTCTCAATAATGCTTTATCATTATTGAACCAGATTGGCCCAACCGATCAATGCCAAATTTGAAAGTCATTAGTAAACTTCTGGTTTACTGTGGCATAAACTTTAATAACTTTGATTTTGGTAAAATACTATCCAGGCACCAAAGTTGGCAATTTTTCTAAGACACGTTTCCTTCTAGAAATAGTATAAGTAATATATAGATATTCATTATTTCCTTCCTCTTGTGTTTCAATATGATATCCATTCAAACGAATATCTTTAACACTCAATAAATTTCTTCGAGCCTTTCGAGAAAATAATGCATATTCCATTACCAACTTTCTCCCTTTTGGTAGTAAAATAGTTGCTCTTTCAGAGCCTTCAATTAATTTTGTAGTACTAGCTATGGTACTGACATTTGCATTTTCCATATTTAAGTGAGAAAAATATTTTCTATCATTAAATATGGAGTGAGTAGTAGGGCAATTTGCTAGACATATTTCTCCTTCGTTGTTTGAAGATGTTACCAAAACAATTTCCATGTTTCTAAAAATAAAAGTTAAGAAGATATATATTATAAACTTTTACTGAACTTAAGAACGGTCACAAGGAAATTCAAAAAAACACACATGACAACAAATAAAGGTACATATAAGATAATACTAAATTTAAAACAAAACAACATGCTGAAATGGAAAAACTAGACTTCAAGACCATTTAGTTATTCTCAGAAAACACCATGTGTCCTATTCCACCTTCAGGGCGGTCAAGATAGTCGGCAACATCAAGTTGTGCCATGTCAATCTGTCTTTGTTCATTTGCATCTTGAACATAATTCGTTTCGATATTTTCACCCATTGCCTTTGATGCTTGGTAAAGGTCAACAAGATGTTTTGCTACTTTGCAAATTCTTGACCAATGACCTTTCATACCACATCGGTAACAAGTGCTTTCACGAACCCTTTTCGTTGAGCCATCATCACCATTTTTATCGGTCTCATTGTATGCTCTTTTGTTATATCCATTTTTAAAATAGTTAGGACGACCTCTTCCTCGGCCTTGACCACGACCATGCCCACGACCATTTCCACGACCACGGTAAGAACAATGGCCAAAATTATTGTGTGATGTTGCATTCACTTCAGGGAATGGGGCAGAACCAGTAGGACGAGATTCATGGTTCTTCATTAGCAGATCGTTATTTTGTTCAGCCACCAAAAGAAATGAAACAAGTTCAGAATATTTTTTAAAACCTTTCTCGCGATATTGCTGTTGAATAATAATATTTGTGGCGTGAAAAGTAGAGAATGTTTTTTCGAGCATATCAACATCAGTAATAGTTTTGCCACACAATTTTAGTCGCTGAATAATTTTAAATCTTGTAACCGAAGGTGTATCCAATCATATCGAGCTTTATGAAGGATAACAACCTTCTAATGCTCATACCTATCTTTAAGACAAGTCCAGAGTTCTGCATGATCTCTGAGTGATACATATTCATCTTGTAATTTTGGAGAAAAATGGTGAAATATGAAAATCATAGGCCTTGACCTTTCATTTTTCGGTAATTTGTTACCAGTTTTAGTAGCATCGTCAAGGCCTTTAGCATCCAAGTGCAATTCTACATACAGTATCCACTGTAAATAATTTTAACCAAATGCATCCAATGGAGTAAAGTCTACGTTTGTAATGTTTGACATGATGACTGTTAACGGGTTTTGAATTATTTCCTATTAACTGAATTATTTATTTGGGTTGGAACGCCTTTGCCCGTGGTTCAAAAACTAAATGCTATGCTAACAAGAGAGAAAAATTGACAAGAACCTTCCTTCCTTTTATTAACTATATTCCACTCTCTTTTTCGAGTCTTTCCTCGTATTCTCCGAGTCTATAGGTGTATTTTTTCCCAATTGTCCGACCTCTCTTTCTTTCCCTTCTTCTTTTGTTTATATAGAGTTTTTAGGGACATGTGTTGCTATGCATGTGTTTACAGGTGTCGTTATGCATGTGGTGGTGCTTTACACGCGTTACAATGGTCTTTTAACCAATAAGATAACGTTTATCTTGCTGACTGTATCATTTTATCTTCTTCCGAGAGCTTTTGTCTTCTTTATGATAAGGGGTAGATTGTCTTCTTTGCTTCCGAGAGCTCATTGCTTCAGATGGTGACTCGAGGGCCGAGTCTGAGTGTTCTCTTAGTGATAGTGCTTCTCCGAGAGGTGTGTATTCTGGAGTGTTTGCTTCAGGGTATTCTCCGAGGGGGTGTTCGTTCATGGGTTGATCTCCGAGAGGTTTTTAGCTATCGTGGGTAGGTGCCTTCTTTTTCCGAGTGCCCGGAGAGTGTCGTTCTATAGTTGTTGCGTCATTTTGAAGTTCCGACCTCTGGTTGGTCGACAGGAGTAATGTTCCGAGAGAGTTTGTGCTAGGAGTGTATAGTAAGTAAGGGAGGGTTTTTGTCAAGGTTCTGGGACTCTGTTGGTTTCCGATGGCTCCAGTGGGCTTTGATAGATTGGTCCTTTAGCTCATTCTTTCCGAGAGTTCATATTTCTTGGAAAAGCAGTATGAGTGGAGCGGAGTATTTGCCCAATGTTGAAGTAGTTCCGATAGCAGTTAGTCTGTGAGACTCTGCCTTGGTCTCGTATTCCTTCTGTTGCCTTTGCTCCAATATTTGATGTGTTGGAGATGTGCTCCGAGGGATATTTGAGGCGTGATACCTGAATTGCGAAGGCAGGTCGCATAATCATATAATATATTTGGTAATTCCAGTAATTGATTCATGGTTTATTTCAAGCAGGTGAATTATCATCCTGTTAACAAACCCCCCAAGTTTGTAGTGCAGTTAGTTATCACTACTGCACTAGAAACTTAATAGTTTAAAGGGTACGAGAGTTCTAGTATCGTGCATTTTGTCAAGTATACGGGGAAGGTTTCACAAGGCCTCGTAAACTCTTCAGGGATGTCGTAAACACTCGTCAGTGACATTTATGTTTTCTTCGACGTTTCCCTCGTTCTTGGCATTACCTTTAAAAAGGCGAGGAGTATAGTGATTACTCTCTCCGAGTGATCCCGTCGTATTTCCCAAATGTGCCCTCGTAGGTCATTTTTGGGGCATTAATTATAATTTAAAGTTATGGCATTTAATTAACTGTAATTTAAAATGCAGTTAGTGGTGAATTTAATGCCACGTTTAAGTTGGGTGCGGGAATCGAAGTGTCTTGACCGTTATACTTTCGTTAACCGAGGAGACGTGTCATTAAACACGACTTTTAATCGTGGGGCGTGGGCATGCTTAGTGGTATTTTAAGACACTTAGTGGGTGTAGGGTTTTAAAACCCTCTTCTCTTCCCATCATTATCGCTTGCAAAATTTTGAGCACACACTTTTTTTCTCTGCAAAAGATTTCTGCTAAAGTATTCTCTTCCTTCTCAAAAATTCTTCCTAATGGCGTCGCAATCTAACACCAATCTGGTTTCGGCCGCTTCGGGTACCGGAGGAACGACGGGGGTAGGGTTTCAAGTTTCGCGAAAGAGGAGTGCTGCGGCGGTGGGGGCGAGCGGCAGTGGCGGTGCTGGAAAATCAAAGAAGATGAAGAAAAAGGCTGACAAAGGTGGCGCTCCGCGAGCCACCCAGAAGGTGGGTGACATGGCTAGCACCGCCACCGAGAAGGAAATTAAGAATTTGTTCAAGGATCATGGCGCTTCCGGCCGTAATATTGAAATAACGGTGCCGGAGGCCCACCACCGGGGTGATGCTCCTCCGCCAGGATACTTGACGGTGTATTACCCGCAGCTAAAGGCGGGACTGCGCACTTTTTTCCTGCCCTTTTACTGCGATATCTTCAATTATTGCAACCTTTGTCTGAGTCAGCTTGCCCCGCATTCGTTTACGGCACTGGCTTTGTTCGTATTTTGGTGCCTGGTGAGAGGCATCGAGTGCACGAGGGACAGATTCTTTGCTATTTTCCAGTTGAAGCAGTCTCCCGGGGGAGGTCCTTTCTACTGCTTTACTCACCGAGATAAGGACGACAGGATTTCCGAGGGTATGGTCACCTCCCACAGCTCGTGGAAGAACAAGTTCTTCTTTATTAATCCGGTTGTAGGGTCGTGGGACATACCCATGACTTGGAGGGTGCCTACATTCCCCGACAGAGTGATGCACGACACACTGGTGTTTTCACCGGTGTTCTCCGCAAAGCCTCTCGTGGAGTCAAAGGACTTTATTCGTCTCTATCGGACCGCAGGATTGAAGTACATCTCCCCGATAGACAGAATTGCGACTCATTTGGCTGTCCCCGAGAAGTTGTTTGATACATTTGGTGAGTCTTTTACCCTTATATCTCTTATCTTAAGGGTTTTTCTTTTATTTTTTCTAACTTGTGATTGTCTTGGTAGTGAATGTCCTACGACCGTTTATGGTGGAGAGTGAGGTCGTGGTGAGCAAGAAGGGGAAGTCTACCCTAGGAGAGGGTAGAACTGTTGAGGCTGCGGAAGGAGAGCAAGGAGGAACTCCTTCAAAGGTTGCTGCAGTTACATCACGGTCGTCTATCGGGACTTCCGATACCCCTGAGGAAGCAGAGCTAGCCGTGACCTCTGCCGATGCAGGTCCTATGGGGGTATTCACCATATGGGATGGGGAAGACGAGGTTGGGATAGAGGGGATGGCTCTACCAGCCCCCGGTGTCATCCGCATACCCTCATCATCGGAGTTATCGGGGGATTCTTACGCCCTGCTGGCGACCCCTCCGAAAGGCACGTGTTTCTAGTCTTTAAACAGTAGAGAGAGTGTTTCTTTTATTAGTATAGGAGTATGCTTTATATAGCCAAAAGGATATTTTTACTTAGATAACTTTCTGATTTTGTAGGAGATGAAGATTTTTTTGGTTTGGAAGGGAGATCACTTCCTGCCGACCCTGCTCTCCCTCCATCATTCGATACCATGAGTTTGCTGGACGAGATTTTGGCCGCGGGTCCCCCGCTTACGAGTGCTCCTTCCCCGAGACCTTTCGTGGCTATCCAGTCCAATAGCCCTATAGTCACCCAGGTTCCACTGCCGGGGGTGGTACCTCCTGAAAGGCCTTCCTCTTCTAAAGCTCATGTTTCAGAGGGGGAGCCCAGTTCAGAAGATGCCTAGGCGGCACTTGAGACGGTCACCCGATACTTGTCGGCCGTCAATTCTCTACCAGCGGACGGGTGGGAATTCGTCCGAGCTTGTACCAACAACGTGGCTATGTTGGTAAGTTTTTATTTATCTAATTCGTTTAAGATCTTACGTCGGGATCTTTATTCTTTTGTTTTGCTTTCTTAGGCACCTAAAATGCTTCCTCTTCTGTTACTTGAGGTCGAGAAGCTGCAAAAACTGACGAGTGTGGCGGAAGAGAAGTCTAGGAAGCTAGAGGAGGAGAACAAGGATATGAGGGAGAGAATGGGGAACTATAACGAGGCGTGGGTCAGTATTTCGAAACAAAACTACGATTTGAGGGAGGAGAATAAGCAGCTTCTCTCTTCTGTAAAGGAGATGGAGGCTTCCGGGGTCGTGCTGAAGGACAAGGTGAATTCCCTCGAAGGAGAGAAGGTTGCTTGGGAGGCCAGGCAAAAGACATTGGAGAGGGATCTATACCAAGCACTGGGCCAAGTGGATGTTCTTAACGAGGAGTTGGCACGAGCCAAGGCTCCGGGAGGTATTCTCCCCGAGGAAGTGCAGCAAATGGTGGATGCTGCTGTTAAGCAGGCTCGAGAGGATGCCACCGCTTATGTGAAGGAGCTGTATATTAGTAAGCACCAAGGATATTTAGCAGGATCTGCTATGTGGGGATTCCTTCAGTGCTTCGGGCAGGTACGATAGAAGGTGGATCGTAACTTAGACCCGCGGGTGATTAATATCGCGGAGATGAAGAGGCCAACTTTGGAGGAAGCCTACGACCTCTTCCAAAAGAGCAGCTCCCGACTTCCTCCCTCATCCTCTTCCCCGAATCGGGTGCCTTTTACTGCTATCCTTTCGCGGTCCTCAGCGCACTCCCCTCTCCAAGTTGGGGTCCATGCTACCTCCTCTGGTGCTCCTCCTCCTACGGGTGCTCCTACTCCTCCTACTACCGAGCCAACCCCTGATTCTTCAAGTGCTCAACCCCCCCAGCCTTAGGGGTTTTTAATTTGTTTTTCTATCATTGTACTTTTTATATTTTTATGTACTGGTACTTAGTTTTATTTGGAATGAAACATTTCTCATTTGGAACAAAGCTTTTTTCCCGTGTTCATAGTCACACAATTTTTCAGCATATTATGGATACTTGGTTCCTTTCCTTTAATCGTAGAACTTTGAGATTGAGTTTACAGAAATGAGAGAGCATCCCATTCTTACTGGCCAAGCAACTTTCTTAGCATAGCGTGTCTATTTGCAGTGCAAGTTTGGGGGAATATACTTTCCTAAATAGGAGTATCCCCTGGCACGCCCTCGTAGCCTATTACAGTATGCTTTAGGCAGCTCAATCTTAATTCAATCGTTCGAGGAAATGGTCGTAAGTATGCATAGATGCTTAGAGTTTAGTGAGTATTTTCACGTTCTTTGAAAGAGTCATTCCTAGTAGAATTGTTCATATCCCTGTCTCTTTTACTTATTTAGACTTTCGAAAAGTCTTTGGCTAGAGAGTACGAGTGAGGCTTCCTAGAGTAACTGCTCTCGGAAATATTCTCCTAGGTTTCTGGGCTCTGTCTTCCTTCCTTCCCCCAAGTATTTACATAGCAAATTATAGAATCTTATGGTTTCTTTACGAAGATACCATAATCTAACTCGTACTACAACAAGTGAAAGAAGGATACTTATCTTTGGTGCATATCGAGCTTTATGAAGGATAACAACCTTCTAATGCTCATACCTATCTTTAAGACAAGTCCAGAGTTCTGCAGGATCTCTGAGTGATACATATTCATCTTGTAGTTTTGGAGAAAAATGGTGAAATATGAAAATCATAGGCCTTGACCTTTCATTTTTCGGTAATTTGTTACCAGTTTTAGTAGCATCGCCAAGGCCTTTAGCATCCAAGTGCAATTCTACATACAGTATCCACTGTAAATAATTTTAACCAAATGCATCCAATGGAGTAAAGTCTACGTTTGTAATGTTTGACATGATGACTGTTAACGGGTTTTGAATTATTTCCTATTAACTGAATTATTTATTTGGGTTGGAACGCCTTTGCCCGTGGTTCAAAAACTAAATGCTATGCTAACAAGAGAGAAAAATTGACAAGAACCTTCCTTCCTTTTATTAACTATATTCCACTCTCTTTTCCGAGTCTTTCCTCGTATTCTCCGAGTCTATAGGTGTATTTTTTCCCAATTGTCCGACCTCTCTTTCTTTCCCTTCTTCTTTTGTTTATATAGAGTTTTTAGGGACAGGTGTCGCTATGCATGTGTTTACAGGTGTCGTTATGCATGTGGTGGTGCTTTACACGCGTTACAATGGTCTTTTAACCAATAAGATAACGTTTATCTTGCTGACTGTATCATTTTATCTTCTTCCGAGAGCTTTTGTCTTCTTTATGATAAGGGGTAGATCGTCTTCTTTGCTTCCGAGAGCTCATTGCTTCAGATGGTGACTCGAGGGCCGAGTCTGAGTGTTCTCTTAGTGATAGTGCTTCTCCGAGAGGTGTGTATTCTGGAGTGTTTGCTTCAGGGTATTCTCCGAGGGGGTGTTCGTTCATGGGTTGATCTCCGAGAGGTTTTTAGCTATCGTGGGTAGGTGCCTTCTTTTTCCGAGTGCCCGGAGAGTGTCGTTCTGTAGTTGTTGCGTCATTGTGAAGTTCCGACCTCTGGGTTGGTCGACAGGAGTAATGTTCCGAGAGAGTTTGTGCTAGGAGTGTATAGTAAGTAAGGGAGGGTTTTTGTCAAGGTTCTGGGACTCTGTTGGTTTCCGATGGCTCCAGCGGGCTTTGATAGATTGGTCCTTTAGCTCATTCTTTCCGAGAGTTCATATTTCTTGGAAAAGCAGTATGAGTGGAGCGGATAATTTGCCCAATGTTGAAGTAGTTCCGATAGCAATTAGTCTGTGAGACTCTGCCTTGGTCTCGTATTCCTTCTGTTGCCTTTGCTCCAATATTTGATGTGTTGGGGATGTGCTCCGAGGGATATTTGAGGCGTGATACCTGAATTGCGAAGGCAGGTCGCATAATCATATAATATATTTGGTAATTCCAGTAATTGATTCATGGTTTATTTCAAGCAGGTGAATTATCAGCCTGTTAACAATGACTATAATGCAAACAAAATAACATTAGAATCATAATTTTATTATTTCAAGAAATAATACAAACATTATTACATGAATAAAGATAACAATATTAGTTGAATGTCATTGCTACAAGCCAAAGAGGTAAAATTATCCCAACATAGAGAGTAACAAGGATTGGGTATTATGTTCGAAAGTATTCACCAATGAAAAGCATGATTAGTGGAACGATGGTGAAGAAGTGAAGAATATCCTAGTCATCATGTTTTTTCTTTGGTAATAAAGACTTTAGATCATAAAAGTGAATGAAGAATACGATCAAAACTTTGCAATTATATACTGAAAAAGTGCAGTTGTTTGTTGGGCGTTAATGAGCCACTAGCGATGTCTATAATGATATAATTTTATAATAATTAATTTAATAATTTTGAAAATTATTTGCTCGCGTATAAAATATATATACATATTTTTCAAATAAGCCAAATAAGCCGGTAGTTAAGCTATTCATATAATATGATATAGAGGCGAGAAAGTCGTCCATGTAATTAATAACATAATAAAGAGGAGGCAAAGCCTGCCATATGAATATGAGGCTTTAGCCTTCCATAATAATATAGTAATACACGCAATATTATAAATGGACGCATAACTATCCTTATTTATAACAAGGGTAATAATTAATAAAAAAACAAATTGTGTATCTTTTTCTTTTTGGAACTCAAACAAGAATGTCGACAAAATTTCGAGCCACTCGTGATGATAACGTGTTATAAATGTTTAGAACTCTAAGGAAAATAAAAGAGATTAATATTATTTATCAAACTCTTTTTTATTCCATAATGTAAAAGTGTATTTACAAAGCTAATGATCTTTCTATTTATAGAAAATCCTCGAGAAAGTTTTCATAGTCTTTCGATGTGGGACAAGGACATACACATATATTTTCATAACAAATTCCATGAAATGTGGACTGTTTACTATGTGTGGCATTTCTTAACATTCTTTCTTCTCGTCTCGAATCAGTTTTAGAGGATGACAAAGACGAGTTTTTTAGGACCAAAACATTGTTCTACTTTTAACATGCCTTTAACACATTGTATATTCAACTAATTAAATTAAATAAAACAGTAAAATGCAAAGGTCTACTACGTGTTATCTGAAATTGACAAAAAAATATTAATTTAATTAGCAAAAACCCAAGTGTTTGCACAGGATATTTTCGCTAGTCTTGAAATTACCTTCCCACCAAACACTCTATGCCCTTATAGGCAATACAAGAAGAGCATTTTTGTTCGAAAAAAACCTGCACTAAAACCATTATGGTTAGAAGCTGTGATGCACCGATACCGATACTATGTCGACTGTGCAATACCCGATACATATCGATACCGATACCCGTACTAATGTATCTGATACGCCACGTGGCGTATCCTTTAATTTTAAAAATAAAAGATCTCGATACGTATCCGATACTTTTTTTGGGCGTATTGAAACTACTATGGGTCTTTTTTACAAATTTTTAATATTGATGGGTTACAACAAGCTTGTTAACTTGTTGTTTAACTTGTTAGTCATAATTCACATTAGTATGCTTTCTTTTAGTTTTGATGCATGAGTTTTTTTAATTTTGAACCTTCTTTTTGCATATTTTCAGTTTTTCTTGTTTAAGTTTTACATTCCATCGTTTGTTAAAAATAAAAAACATATATAAATAATAATAATAATTTATTATATATAAACGTATCCTTGCCGTACTAGTATCGGCTGTTTTTAAAAAATGTCGTATCGATTTATCCGTACCATACCGTACGCGTACCTCTGTATGCAAACTCGTGCAACATAGGTTTGATCGGTTGAAACGGTCGAATCACTGGGTGAACCGGTAAACAATTTAATATATTAAATATAATCATAGGTTTGTACCATTTTTATACTTTTCATTGTTCTGCATATATTATACCTAAAATTTTCAAACAATGACGAGAAATCATAACATTTAAAACTCTAGATGATTTCATTGTAATATATTAGTACCAAAGCACAATTAACATATTCAATTTCATCATCTAAAATTTCAGTATAGATATATCTTAAATAGAATAAATATCTATATATGCATATGTACATTTATTGATTATTATTATATATAATTATTTAATAATCCCTTTTAATTTATGATGATGATCTAAGCGGACATGTAAAATTTGTAAAAGCCCAATAACTTTCATGCATCAAGTCCATATGAGTCTATCACTAAAACAAAAAAAAAGGTCCAATTAGAGTGGTGAAAACCCTAAGTTTATGTTGTCAACTGGCAAAGTATATGATTAATTGAAAATGAAATGCCTCTCCTTTCACATTCTTCTTCCATTTTCTATTTTCTTCACCTGCATATTTCTTCTTCTTTCTCGTTCTTTCTTTTGATTTCATTTTTTACTTCATATTCATAACTTTATTTTTTGTACACTACTTGCCAAACCTCAAAAGAGTTGTCCATTAAGTATTGTTCCTTCTTCTTTCTGATTTCAATATTTTTGCATTCATCATCAAATACTTAGTTCTCTCCCAAGAAAAATAGTTGAAAAAAATATCAGATCTGAAGAATCGCAAGTTAACTAAAGTAGTCCAGTTCACCGGGTTTACCGGTTTTGATCGGTTTTCACCGGTTTGACTCGTTTTACTGAGTGAATTTTTAGGGTGTTTCGAACCGGACAAGGCATCGATTGTCGGGTGAACCGGTCGGATCGAACGGTCCGGTCTTCAAAACAATGGTAATATGGATGACTTTTGGTTTCAATTTGTATGAACTTTAAGCAAAAGGGTGGTGCCATGCTTTTATTACTTGTCGGCTAGGATAAATTATGCGTGCCTAGATGGTGGAAGAGACAACTATGGTCGGGATTGAAAACTTAAGTTCCTCTACATTAAGGAGTACTAGCAGAGAGTTTGATTGCTTCAGTCGGGACTGGACTGACATTAATGTTTGGCTAGAAAGGCTTAGTGACAGAGAGGGTTGGAGGGAAAGGTCGGTGGCGCTACAGGCCGATTCCCTTATATTATCCGGCCATCAGTCATCCAGACGCACTGAGAGCTAGTCGTGTTTCACCCGTTGAGTACACGGGATTGAGACTTTGGGCATAACTTTTGATGTTTGCATGTATATGATTTACAATCACCGTTTCATGCATACATACATGTATTTAGCATTTTTGGTATTGTATTCTCATTCGATCTCTCTTTGTCTTTTGCAGTCGATATGGTGAGAGATTGATCCGAGGTGATGCACATGACTTTTGCACGGAAAACATTGGCGGCATGCTTTGCGTCCTCTCGTGGTAGAGGTAGAGGGATCCGCGGTGGACGCAACACCCCTATGACCTCTGACGATGAGTTGAGGAATGTTTACGTGGAGGGTAGGAGTTCACCTATTATGAAGCAAGGTTTCATGGTAGTCGTAAATGTATAGACCATAATTGGTACCCTTTTGTTTGATTCACACACTGTGTGTACACTGAATGTTGTGCCAACACCGATCGTCTTCGGTGTCGTCCCAACACTCGTTTTAGAGTAATAATGCAGCGGAGTAAAGAACACGATGAGATGAATTTTAAGTAGGTTATATGAATATAACATGTCGAGCCCTACGACCAAATAGTCACTAAACGTTAATTCAATGATTTTACCAAATACAACTGAGCAAGGAACCCAATCCTAACACTAACTAATCTATGAGCTATAGTTTATCTAGTTAACTCAGTAAAACAATACCAATACAATACAAGAATTACTTCTACTCTTTCCGAATTTAATTCTAGTCTTGTTGTCGTTCTTGATGTTGAGCACGCCTCTTTATAGGATTTGATCGTCCTTGAAACTTGGCGTGATAGACACGAGTTGGTGATTGCTCTCTTTTCACTTGGATAATTCCTAAATCTTGTTTGGTTTTATCTTCATAAGATCTTCAACTCTTATCTTCAAGATCCTTTGAATATCTTCGGCTTATCCCTTTGTTCCAAGCAATGATCTGCACGATCCGTAATCCCTTGAAATAATCACAGATAACTACAACTCGGGGAACTAGGTGAGTTTGAGAATAAAGGCAAAATAATATATTTAACTTAATTAAATCTAACAGAATAGTGTTGAGTTCAGTGTTGTGCCAACATCTCTTTCCAGAGTGTTGGACCAACACTTCTTGTCAACACTTGCACTTTCAATCTCTCCCTTTTTGCCTTTCTTCACAAAAATTCCACCAACAACTAATTTCCTTTAAGTACATGTATTTTTGAATATAAGAAAAACTATTTATTCTAATTTGCCTCCCCCCACCCCCCCCCCGCGCCCCTTAATCAAAGAATAAAATACTTGTGTGTTGCCCCAACATTTTCATATGTCATTTGAACACCTGTAGTTAGTTTCGCAGTACAAATCCAAGCAAACTAGAATAATAAAAATGTTCAGAATATTGTTTAGATTACAACCCAGAAACAAAAGAGAGAACATGCTCTCTGTGCCAAAATATGCATTGTTCAAAAATAACTTAAAGTACCTGAAACAAAAAAATCGATGGCTAATCTCTCCCTTTTTGTGAGGAAAGCTCCACCAATAGTTGCTTCTTGATGGTGTCCAACTCCATGATCTCTTCTTCACTGTCTGCAATCTCCCTTCTCCTGTCAGCAACCATCCTGTCACACCACTCCACCTTCTCTTCAATGAAAGCAGAGTTGATAGCCACAGATGGGGTAGAATCATCCTCAGCAACTGAGGCAGTGATGAAGTTGTGCGCCTTCTTCTTCCCCTGCTGGGCACCACTACTTTCTGGAGTGTGTGGATCCTTTCACGAAAGATCAATGATTATGTTTCCTCCAAAGTAGTTCTTGGTGATGAGCAGCTGACCTGTCTTTTACACAAGGGTCTTATTTTCTCTCTTTTTGCAGCCCTGGCCTGTCTTTTACACAAGGGTCTCATTTTCTCTCTTTTTGAAGCCTTGATCAGTGAGTATCTTGTAGATCAGATAAGGGAAGGGTAAGATCGCATCCTTTTTGTGCGCAGCCTCATCAATCATCTTGAAATTTTTTTCCCCCATGATCATTGGAAGCCCCTTATGTAGTTTTTATATCAACACACCCGTCTCATAAGTGAGGACTGTGGAGTTTGTTGAGGATATCCAGTTGAATGAGGTAGCCTTGCACATAACAGCAGTGAAGGACGTGAGTCTATTCACTTTCTGCTTGTTCATGCACTTCTTCTCAAGTCCCCCAGTCATATCCTTCATCATGTTGCCATCATCAATCTCTACCTCAGTCTCTTGTCCTCTAGGCATCCTCCATGCTTTTTTAATGATTAAGGGATTGAACTTGTAGAACTTATCCCTCACATATACTTTCCCATACTTGGGGGACCCCTTAGCGTGCACGCACTTGGACAAATTACAGTAGAATTCCCTAAACACAATAGGAACATAAGGGACAATCTCTATAAAAGAGTAAACCAAGCTCCTAGGCTCAAGAAATTCAAACACCTTGTACTTTTTAAAGTCTTCAACAATAATGTTCCTCTCTGCCCAAATTTTCTTAGCAGTTATAATATCATAGTTACCACTCACAGTTTTGGTCAAGAAGTACCTATTATAATGCTTAGTAGGAAAATTGACCTCAAATGTTTCTGGAGGTTCAGGCTCAGACTCCTCCTCGGACTCTAGTGTTGTGTCCACATCGCCCTCAGCTGGTGTTGGATCAACATTCTGATCAGTGGTCCAACATTACCTCCAGCTGATGTTGGAAAAACATCAAGCTAAGTCTGGTCCTCAACATCCACCTCTATTTCTTCATCGTCCTCTTCCTCTTCTTCCTCAGAACTCTCCTCTGCATCCTCATCTACAGAGTCATCTTCTTCAAAAGATGAGAATTCCTCTTCTTCTGTAGCATCATCATCTTCCTCTGTTGTTTTGTCCTCAACAACTTCCTTCTCAGCAACTTCCTCTCAATCTTGTACATGTTCATCTTCCTTCTCCCACTCAATTTCAAAAGGAGGAGCATGTGGTTGACTCTCCGCAGGCTGCTCAGCCTCTGGAATCACCTGTTCATTGGTCAGGGAACATCCTCAGAGATGGCGGGCTTGCAATATCATGTGTGGTGTCAACATCCTTAGGAAGTGATGTTGTGACCACATCTGTGGGTTCATGTGCTAGCGCAACATCTTCAAGAACTGAAGTTGGCTCAGCACTAGTAGAGGCGCCCTTCTTTGACTTGATGTTCATTCTGGTATAAACATGAGACTTCCTTTTTGGTGGTTTAGTGGTTGCCTCCGTGTTGCGAGTGCGGGTGCTTCCACGAGGTTGAACTCCACCTGCCTCAGATGTCATGGCAACAACAACGTTAGTAAGATCTGTGATTGTGGATTTCTTTCCCATTGTAGTATGCATTAGTAAATAAGGTATGAAGAGAGAAGTTAGGGTTTAATTGAATTTGCAGAAAGTAAGCTCAAGTAAGAAGATGAATAAGGAAAGTGGGAATTTATAAGGAGTGATAGGCTGGTAATTAATAAGAACGTGTGCCATTCCCGCCATGTTGGGTCAACACATGATGAATGCGAACGTGTTGGCATTACACGTGAACAGAGCAGTTATTGTGTATAACTTATGAATCACTGTGTTGTGGTGAGTGTTGAGACAACATTCGCAGATCTGGTGTTGGCCCAACATTCAAATTCCACCTTCTCAACATTTAGCACAAAACCAAATGTTTGTGTGGTCAGGGTCTTACCAAGGTTTTCTTCACATACTGGCATAAGCAGAATCTAAGCAAGATGACTAGAACTTAAATAGTTAGAATGAACAATTCAAAATAGTAGCTTGCCTTAGATCTGACACAGAAGTGGGAGTTAGATAACAGAAAAACACACAAGAAAAAGTACGGGGATTAACATCACAGAGATAATTAAGCTCCTATAGTTCAGTGAGAAACAGACTTGTGTGTTACTGGCAGCTAATAACCAAGGAGATATGCCTTGTATATGACATTCATGAATTGAAGGAAACCAAGAGATACTCCGCCTTAAGATCATGACAACACAGTAGGATAAGCAAGTATAGAAGAAACAAACAAAGATGAATGTTAGTCCAACATTTATGAGCCCAATGTTGTCCTAACACCACATATCAGCAGTCACAGAGAGAAACTCTTTTACTTATTTAATTTCCAGACCTGATTAACAAAAATAACTTTGAAGCTTAGCACAATGAGGCAGGAAGGATTATGTCTTCACTAAATGTAGGTAATAACAAGACCCCTAACACCCCAACATAATCAATGCAGATGCACAGGCAAGTACACAGGGCTGAATGCAGGCAGCTCAGGACCCCTACACCATGTTACCTAGCACATACTTGTTTACTGAGCATCAATAAGAAGGGTTTAGCACAAATGAGCAAATACACTGCATTAAAGGCATACAGGACCCCATTCACCCCATCATACAAGTTCACCATAATATGCCCCTTCTGCGAGCAAAATAACATAAATAAGTCACAACTGAAAACAACATAACTATCAACTCTGTGCACCCCATCTTCTCTATATTGTTTTCTGTGTCTATCACTTGAATAGGACACAACTGAATACACCATAGCAGTCAGCTCTGTGTACCCTAGCTTTTCCCAGTGTAGACACTACCTCAAAGCTAAGAAAGTTTTAACAAAGAAATCAATAAGCATTTGTAAAGAGTAAGTTGTCTAATCATGATGACATGCAAGTGAGACTCCACATGGGTAAAAAATGTAGACGAACAAGCATGAGATAACAAGAAAATCACAAGAACTAACCAAACAAACAAGAGAACAATCTGGTTACATCACAACTAGTCATTGGTATTAGCCTGTAATGTTAAGGAAACACCTGTATTTTTAGTGTGTTCACAACATGCTCATGCCGAGAGCCTTCCTCAAACTGAAGAATCTCTCAGTGTCCAATGGTTTAGTAAACATGTCAGCCAGTTGGCTATTGGTTTCAATATGTTCAATTGTGATTGTTTTATCTTCAACCAAATCTCTTAAGAAGTGATGTCTAATATCAATGTTTTTGGTTCTAGAATGCTGCACATGATTTTTGGAAATACTAATAGCACTCAAGTTATCATAGAACATCAGCAGAGTATTACTAGTTAACCCATAATCACAAAGCATATGTTTCAACCATATCAGTTGCAATATACTCTAACTCAGCAGTAGATAAAGAGACACAATTTTATTTTTTACTGTACTAGGAAACCAAATTATTTCCTAGACAAAAACACCCCCCACTAGTGGATTTTCTATCATCTAAGTCCCCTGCCCATTCATTATCACTAAAGCCAACTAATTTTGAATTTTTATCATGAGAGTACCAAATTCCTAACTCAGCAGTTCCAGAGATGTATCTTAAGATTCTTTTTGCTGCAATTAAGTGAGATACCTTTGGTGCTGCCTGATACCTAGCACAGACACACATTGAGTACATTATGTCTGGTCTAGTGGCTGATAAGTACATGAGACTTCCAATCATTGACATGTGCAGTGTTCAGTCAACATCTTCACTACCTACATCCCTCTCAATCTTCACTGTAGTGGACATTGGTGTCTTGCATGGCTTAGATTCCACCAACTCAAATCTGTTCACCAAATTATTGGCATGCTTCTCTTGATATAGAAACATCCCCGTTTACTTTTGCTTCACTTGCAGTCTTTGGAAGAAGGTGAGCTCCCCTATCATACTCATTTCAAATGTACATGTCATAGTGCTCACAAACTTGTCCAAGGTGGACTGGTTAGAGGAGCCAAATACTATATCATCAACATAGATTTGAGCTATACAGACTTCTTTATTATTTTTCATGATAAACACTGTCCTATCACCCTCACCCCTTGAATAACCAAAACATAGTAAGAATTCAGTCAACCTCATACCAAGTTCTGGGAGCTTGTTTCAGTCCATATAAGGCCTTTTCAAGTTTGTAGACATAGTCAGGGTGATGAGGGTCTGTGAATCCCTTAGGTTGCTCAAAAAAAGCTTATTTGTCTATATAACCATTGAAAAATGCTCCCTTAACATCCATTTGGTATAATTTGATTTTTAAGAAACATGCAATTCTTTCCCTTTGGTATAATTATTCTGGCCACGTGAGCAAATGTTTCATCAAAATCAATTCTTTCCACTTGAGTATACCCTTGGGCTACTAATCTGGCCTTATTCCTTACTATCACTCCATTCTCATCACTTTTATTTTTAAATATCCACTTTGTTCCAATTACATTAGCATGAGCAGGCCTAAGAACTAGTTTCCACACTTTATTTTTAGTGAATTGCACGAGTTCTTCCTGCATAGTATTTATCTAGTGAGAGTCTTTAAGAGATTTATCAACATTCTTCGGTTTTACACCAGAAACAAAACAAGTAATAGAGTTACACAGATGACATGCAAACACTAAGTTTAGCCATATTCTTATAGTTTACTCTTTCTTTGTTTCTGGTTCTTACACCTTTAGTAAGATTTCTTATAACTTGAGAAGTAGGATGATCTCTCATTATTCTGGCAGGAGTGTCCCTTCTAACTATTTCTCCGGTAAATACTGCAGTGTCATAATCTGTGTGTTCTGGTGTTGGTCCAACATCAACGTCTTCTGATGTCAGCTCAACATCATCATTCCATTTGTCTTCTGTGTCAATCTCAGGTGTTGAGTCCACACGGTCTCCTGCTGGTGTTGCCACCACATTGCTAGTATGGGGAAATCCTAGCTGACCATCAGCGATACTTGCAGAAACACCTTGATCATCAAACACAATATTTACAGATTCCTGAATAGTATTTAATCTAGGATGAAACACTCTATAAGCACTGATATTCACAGAATATCCAACAAAAATGCACTTTGCACTTTTAGCATCAAACTTTCCCAATGGCTGTCTATCTTTCAAAACATAACATACAGAACCAAACTAATGTAAATGGCTCAAGTTAGGCTTAACTTTCTTAACAATCTCATAAGGTGTCATTGTTGTGTCTAGTCTAAGATAAACTCTATTTGAAATATAACATGTAGTACTACGCGCTTCAACCCAAAGTCTTTTAGTTATTTTTCTGGAGTTCAACATAACCCTAACCATTTCTAGTAAAGTTCTATTTTTCCTTTCAGTAACTCTATTTTGTTGGGGAGTGATAGGAGCAGAGTATTCATGAGAGATCCCTCTAGAATCACACAGATCATCAAACTTTCTATTTCCAAATTCCATGTCATGATCTGATCTAATCCTAATTACACATGCATTGTAGAGCACTTTAATACTATCAGCTAGTATCTTGAAAGTCTCCACAGTTTTAGATTTTTCCGTTAAGAATTTAACCCAAGTGTACCTAGAAAAGTCATCAACAACTACATGAGCACACTTCTTATCAGCAAGGCTACAAACCTCTATAGGACCCATCAGATCCATGTGCAACAATTCAAAGCATTTAGAGGTTCTAGAGATTTGACCTTCCACATGTATGGGTGCATGTGTAGTATTAGTTTGTTTACCTTGCAAGTAGTTACCACAGACCAGTTTACCTAGACTAGAGAGTTTAAGTATGCCCCTCACAACTTCTAACTTGATGATCTTCTCCAGATTCCTATAGTGGACATTTCCTAGCCTTCTGTGCTATACTACTGATTCATCAACCTTCACATGTAAGCATTATGCATCCTCATCCACCAAGTGTCAGTTGTCTTTTAACCTTTTTCCTGACATAACACAATTGTTAGATTCATCAAACACATCACATGAATACTTGTTAAATTTCACAATCAAATCAATATCACAAAGCTGAATAATGCTGATGAGATTAGCCTTCAGACCATCCACCAACAGAGCCTCAGTAAGATGAGAGAATCCATCCACATTGAGAAGCCTTTTCCCTATAATATTTCATTTACTTCCTCCACCATATGTAAAAATACCAATGAACACATGTACAAGTTCCATAAGGTTTGTCTTGTTACCTGTCATATGTCTAGAACAACTACTGTCAAAGTACCAGTCACCAGTAAGAGTATGAGTAGCTGAGAGCACAACATTACAGATATATTTTATTTTAGAAGACCAAAGTCTATTCTTTCGAAAAATGTTGTTTTGTTCCTTGGTGTTGCTTTGGGATGTTGATCCAACACTAGAGCGACCCAATGTTGTCCCAACACCTGATGTAACATTACTGCTATAATTATATTTTTTACAAAACTTTATGTACTTATGCCAATATGGTTTTAAATGACCCGACTGGAAACAATATTGGCACATATAGGTTACCTTCTTAGGTTCTTTAGAGTGGTCCTTTACAAAACTAGGAATGACATTCTCATGTCTATCTGACCTTTCATGGTATCCTAAACCTGTAGTCCCTTCATTTCCAACGCTCAGTGTTTCATCCAGCCTACTTGTGCTATAGATCCATTTAGCAATGGTTTTCTCTGCCTCTTCAAACTTTATCTCCATCTTTTCAATTTGGCACTCCTTTCTGGTGAGGTTCTTCTCTAGTTTAGTTATAGTTTCAATTAAGAACATGTTCTCCCTGATGAGCTCTTTTTCTCTTTTTATAATTTTGTTTACCTCGTCAAGCAGTTCTCTACAGACAACTTTCAACTCATCAACCACTTGGTCTTGATCCATTTCCTCTTCAAGAAAGTATTCTTCATTTAAATCTACAGATCCACCAGAATAGACAAAGTTAGAATGTTCCTCAGATGCATTTATATCAGAAATAAGACATTGAGGGTTAGGAATATAGTCATCATCCTCCCAGCTGTTGAAGTAGTGTTTTTGTCTGAGTGTTGCGCCAATTTGACCCGATGTTGTCCTGACACTCTTTCCAGTTGACTTGGGAAGACAGAGCTACTGTGTGAACTTCTTCAGACACTTGTTCTTCTGGTAGCTCATCCAAACTTGTCTCATCATCAATATGTATACCTAGTTAGAGCTACCTTTGGTTCTCAAGGTATAAGGTATTAGCACACTTATATGAAATATGTCCAAAGCCTTTACACTCAAAGCATTGAAGTTCTTTCATTTTATTAGTGTCACTCTCAGTAGGCTTTTTGAAGAAATACTTAACCATTTTACCAGGAAAACTCCTTCTTAGATTAGGAGGCACATTCTTCTCTTTTCTAACTTTATCATTTAAAGCAATTTTATTGAACTTCTTTACTAATGAACCTATATAAGCACTTATTTCAGTTTCACCGTCTACTTCTTCCTCAGTGTCTTTTAGAGCAAGGTGTAACGGTCAAAGCCACTCCTAGTCGAAAAGCTATCATGGCAAAAACATAGTCGTTCGAATGGAGCAACGATGACAGACGACACCCCCACTCACCCTCAAAGTTCCGTGGTCATCATGCCAATTTTGGGAACTCAAGGGCCGACGAGCAAATGGAGAGAAGCCTAGATACTAATAGATTTTTCTAGAATAATCTAGAGTAGAATACCGTAGATTAACGTAGAAGAATCTAGAGTTCTCTCGACTATGAACTGTTCACACCGCCTTACTAGGCTTGTAAAGGTTTCGTTAATTCTTTCAGCAGTAGAGATAGAAATCTTGCTAACTGCTTAGGCGGGCCCCACCTTAAGTCGGTGGAACACGCCTATAAATATGTAACTTTGGTTCTCATTCGAATAAACGGAAATTTTCCAACACTTTCGAAGCTTTCTATACTTAGCGCCAACTTTGCTCACTTTCTTTCGCATTCATTCGCACTTAGTCGCACACTCTCGCACGATCGGCTTAACGACAGGCTGACTTGTCGAGCTGAGCAAGCTGACAAGGCCGCACGTGATGCTAACCTACGGTGCAAAGAGGTTAAGTACGTGACAAAGGCCTCTGCATTTAGTAGTTAGTTCTGAGTTCATTTCAAGTTCTTGTAGTACATTGAGAAGAGTGTGAAAATTAAGTGATGTAATGTGTCTGGCTTCTTGCATAGCAATATTCTTGACCTCAAACCTATGAGACAGAGTTTTCATAGCTTTGTAAACAAGTTATTTATTAGTAAGAGGATCACCTAGAGTTTGACAATCATTAGATAATTCCGATAGTTTTGCAAAGTATGAAGTAACAGACTCATCATCACCCATCCTAATGCTTTCAAATTTATGTAAAGCAATTTGAAGTCCAGCTTCTTTAACACTGACATCTCCCTCACAATGGGTTTGTAGGAGCAACCAGGCTTGCTTAGCAGTTGTACACAATTGTACTAACCTGAACATATGTGGATCAATCGAGCTGAAGATGACATTCAATGCTTTCTCATTGTTGACTGCTTCAATGACTTCTGCTTGAGTATAGTCATCTTCAATGTTCAGGTGTACATCATCTTCGTCGTCTCTGGCCGTCATTGGTGGAGTGTAACCATCAATGATTGATTTTCATGCCCTGAGATCTAAGGATTTGATGTTTTCTCTGAGCATGATATTGCAATAAGCATAGTTTGTCCCATCCAGCACTGGTAACTTGTTGTTAGTATTCAGGTTTGCATTATCCATGGAATAGTACCAAATCCAAACACCAATGAATTAGGTGCTTGGCTCTGACGCCAATTGTAAATGTATGGACTGGGATTGATACCATTTTGTTTGATTCACACACTGTGTGTACACTGAATGTTGTGCCAACATCGATCTTAATGCAGCAGAGTAAAGAACACGGTGAGATGAACTTTAAGCAAGTTATATGAATATAACATGTCGAGCCTTACGACTAAATAATCACTAAAAGTTAATTCAATGATTTTACCAAATACAACTGAGCAAGGAACCCAATCCTAACACTAACTAATCTATGAGCTATAGTTTAGCTAGATAAAACTCAGAAAACAAGACCAATACAATACAAGAATTACTTATACTATTTCAGAACTTAATTCTAGTCTTGTTCTTGTTCTTGATGTCGAGCACGCCTCTTTATAGGATTTGATCGTCCTTGAACCTTGGTGTGATAGACACGAGTTGGTGATTACTCTCTTTTCACTTGAATAATTCCGAAATCTTCTTTGGTGTTATCTTCATAAGATCTTCAACTCTTATCTTCAAGATCCTTTGAATATCTTCGGCTTATCCCTTTGTTCCAAGCAATGACCTGCACGATCTATAATCCTCTGAAATAATCACAGATAACTACAACTCGTGGAACTAGGTGAATTTGAGAATAAAGGCAAAATAATATATTTAACTTAATTAAGTCGGACAGAACAATGTCGAGTTCAGTGTTGTGCCAACATCTCTTTCCAGAGTGTTGGACCAACACTTCTTGTCAACACTTGCACTTTCAGTAGTTCACCTTTGAGAGACGAGGAGATGGTTCCTCCTTCTATTGGGGATCCACCTACAATGATTACAGTTGATGATGAGGCTCTAGAGCCGGGATAGATAGAGGGGTGCCATCTAAACATGAGCCTAAGGCAGGTAGTCGAGCTAGTGCTTCACGTGAGGCTCGTTGTGATATTGAGTCGTACTCTACTTGGTACATACCCGCTTTGTTGGTTGAGTGCACGGCGGAGGATGTGCCCAGGCTTGCGAGTTTACATTCGGGCGGTCTAACGCCCGAGGTTCCCAAGAGGAGAAAGAGAAACCCCTTTTAATGTCGCCCTACCTATAGCCAGACTGATCTTTCTATCAGTCCTAGTGACATGGTGTTTATGAGCACTGATATGAGTTTTGACGAGTCAATTGAGGACTCCTACTCTTTGCTGAGGGTGAAGGGGATGCTCTCCTTGCACAGTGATGCAGAGTTCCTATCCGCAGTCAGTGGTCATGAGGGATTACGACAGTCACTAAGCCACTCGGATGTAGCTGTAAGTATTTTATCCCATTTTTAGTATCTTGTAGGCGTTATTGCCATACCGTATACTTATTTGGATCTTTGTCTTGAACAGACGGCCTTGGGACAATGCGCCCTTCTGAACAAGATCGACAAGCTGGAACTCAAAGGTTTGAGTCATGATAGCCTACTCCAAACAAACGGTCTTGCGTTGCTAGCCTTCAGGTGATCAGCCGTGACAGATTTGGGGCAAGTTCAGCCAAGGCGAACCATCTAAATGAGGTGTTAGTGAATCGCCAAAAACTTAAGGAGGCTCTTGATGAGACCTTGGAGCAGTGAGAGAGTTCCAAGAGGCGTTTTTTTGAGGTAGATGCGTGCAATGAAGTCATTGGGAAGTCCATTGAAGACCGTGATGCTAACATCAGAAGGCTAGAATGTGAGCTAGAGGCAGCCACGAAGGCTCAAGCCGAAGCTTTTCGGGAATAACAGTCTGCGGTAAGTGTTTCCCTTTAAGATAACTCTTATTAGACTGTTTATCCTTTACCATTCTTATCTTTTACGAAGATATTGATTTTCTTTCGGCTTTATGTGAATAACAACCTTTGGATAGTGATTGAAAGGTCGAAGTGGCATGTGAGTTCATGGCATCTGAGACCTAGAAGCATATTGCATGTGAACGAGGAGATATTGATAATGGCAACGGATACAAGGAATGTATGAGCGATATCGTGTATTACAAGGAGATGTCTCAACTTTCAATTCTGCTAGATACTTCCTTGGATACAGATTATTTGACAAGGACTATGTGGCACCCTATCCTGAAGATGAGGCCAACAATGATCCTGTCACAGAGGGTACATGCGCTTTTAGCAGTCTGAAGAGTCGACACAACCTTTGGCTTTGTGACATTGATCCGAATGCTCAAGATGAGGTGATAGAGGATGCTGCAGTGGAAGAGATCACACCTGTAATTTCTGAGAATGTAGTAGCACCACGCGAGGCAGATGTTGCCATTGCTATTTATTTGAGCTATCAGAGTGCACGGAGCTTTCCATGGCTCAGATTGATGCGATCACCGCTGTACTTGGTAAACTATAGGTATTTTTTGCACGAATGAAATGTTTTACCGCACATGCTTTGATTATGACTATTGATGTCTCGTTTGATTTGCATTCTGTCAAAATGAACTCATGTGGGTTGTAGATTTCAAGCAAGTTGGCTGTAGACAGAGCTCGTGCCATGGATCATTTTAATAGTATTGTGGATACTCCTACATTTCTGAAAAAGGCAGAGGCGTTGTTTGGAGAAGCTAGACTTGGGACCGGTTTCAGTGTAGCCGACGAGGACTTGACCAAGCCTGCAGTTTGAGCTTTCGCTCGGGTTCATTTGTTCAGCCATGTAGGCTTTGCGTTGGCATATGTGTCATATTATTCGTACTTTTCCTATTCCAGTACTTTCCAAATATCGGGTGTTGGTATCCTTTGCTATTTTGGGCCGACGTGTGGCATTGTGTTTGTTTGCACTTTGTATTATGCTTTCGTAGTTGTGGTTGGTGGCAATAGGATTTGAGACTTAGGTATGCTCGTATTGACTTATTTATGGATGTTATGCGCGTAGCATGTTTTTCCATGTTAGTCTTGCTTGTTAGATAAGTATTACATGCATATGTGTTGCTTATCGTTGAGTGTTTTGATATCGACTTATCGTTCATGATTAAGTGACCTTTTGCTTTATCGATCCTTTCTTATTAAAGGAGATGTTTGATTTGTTAACCGAAATATAATCCCGGTAACATGTCATAGCATTGGCATATTTGGCCATAATGTATGCGCATAGATTGTTTAAGGGGAGATGGTTTGTCATTATGATTGATGAGTTGTACGCGATCAGTTTATGTACTTATAGAACAGGCATAAAGGCTATGAAGCCATTTTGATATGTTATCTCGTCACCAAGGTAGGATAGATGAGTACTGAGCTCAATCTAGAATCAACACCATATGGGTGTGTTAGGCATGTAAGCCACAATTCACGACATTCTTTTGGAACATGTGGTTTAGATGAGAATTGAGCTCGATCTAGTAAATGACACCATGTAGGTGCGTTAGGCATGAGAGATGTAGTGCGCAACATCTTTTGGAATGCGGGCTTTAGATGGTAACTGAGCTTGATCTAATAAATGATACCATGTGGCTATGTTAGGCGTAAGAACCATAGTGCGCGACATTCTTTTAGAATGTGGACTTTAGATGAGAACTAGGCTCGATCTATTAAATGACACCATGCGGGTGTCTATTGTGAGATTTGATCTTTTTAAGGCATAGAGCATGTAAATAACTCGTGGTGTGTCGTTTATAGAACTATGTGGGTCTTCGTGAGTTGTCGTCCGTACTAATTAGCTCCTTCCAGATGTAAGTAATTCTCTTAGGTTTTATGCAACTTGTGCTACCTTTCATATTTTAGCGTGGCTTTACGCAATCTCGAGTATAACCTATTTGAAGGATGTTACATATTCGGATGCAACCATAACTCTTGTCGATTTATGGCTTTACGCATCAAAGGCAACCATTTCGTACATGGTTTTATGCCTTAAAGGTGACAAAGTCTTGCATGGTTTTACGCATCTAAGGCAACCAACCTTCTGTGGATTTACGCATTTAAGCAACCAAATCATACATGGTTTTACACCTTAAAGGCTACCAAGTCTTGCATGGCTTTATGCATCTAAGGCAACCAAATCTTGTGTTGTTGAATCGTTTCCATCTAATGAACCCAAATCCATGTATGACATGTCACCAACTAAGAACAGTGCTAGGTTGTTAACATGAGCGTAAATAAGTTTTGCAACAACGGTTTTGACAACCATGTGCAATGTAAGTGCAAATTTCACAACAAATATTTTGCATTTTTTGCTTCAAAATTTGAAGTACTAGTGGTAGGGTGGTAGCCCAGCTATGAGGTGCTACTCCTTTATTTTTTTTTCCTTGAAAGACGGCTTGGGGGCTTGCATCTAGTTGAATGTGGAGGTGACCTGGCTACGGGGTGCCACTCTTTCCTTTTTTTCTTGAAAAATTGCTTGGTCTTTGCATCAAGTTGAATGCGGAGATGACCCAGCTATGGGGTGCTACTCCTTCCTATTTTGCTTAGAAAATGGCTTGGGCGTTGAATCAAGTTGAATGTGGAGGTGACCGGCTACAGAGTGCTACTCCTTCTTTTTTCCTTGAAAAATGGAATTTGGGCTCTTGGGCCGTGTTGTGCTACTTCTTCTTATCTTGTCGAAGGGTAAGTTCAAGCGTGAACACGAAACCTGTTCATGGCAAAGACAAACAGGAAACGATTTTAATTTATTTTTAGACTGCACTTGGCTTTTGACCAAGTGGCCTACGTATCCCAAGTAAACTTGGGAATCAAGTCTATGAAGTTCATTTAGATTCTTACAACATTTTATTCACGAAAATGGTAAAAACTGCATTGAGCTACGGAGAGTTCTAGATGCCGTTGTTAGGCATAGAATTTCCAAAGGTTCTGGACATTCCAAGCACGTGCTAGATTGCGACCGTCCATTTCCTACAGATAGTAATTGATTTTAGAGCTAGCTCAAGTGACCTTGTAAGGCCATTCCCAATGTGGTTGTAGTTTGCCAACACCCTTGTGAGTCTCGATTTTTTTCAAGACTAAGTCCCCCACTTGGAACTGTCTGAAAAGGACCTTTTTGTCATAAGACTTATCCATCATTGTCTTGTAGGCTTGATTACGCTAGTATGCCTCATCACGGGTAGAGCCAATGAATTCCAAGTCCTCGAAGCACATTCTTGCGGGCTTCTTCTAGGTTGTAAGTGAGTATGCGCTGTGTTGGAATAACAATTTATGGGGGTATCACTACTATCGTGAACTAGTAAGAATGGTGTTTGACTGGTAGAAGTTCTTGGGGTTGTGCGGTAAGCCCACAATATCCGAGGCAAACCGTCCACCCAAGATTCTGTGAGTTGATGTACTCCCTTCTCAAGGTATTCCACAAGGGTATTGTTTGTATTTTCTACTTGACCGTTCTCCGGTGGATGATGGACTGCTGTGAAGTGTTGAGTGATACTCAAATCTCTGCACCATGCTCATATGTTTTGTTCCACAAATTATGTGACATTTTCTGATACGAGTACTCGTGGTAATCCGAACCGGCAGATGATCTATTTCTTGATGACTTCAATAATGTTTCACTCCGTAATGGAGGAAAATGCTTGAGCTTCAACCCATTTAGCGAAGTACTCTACTACAACAACTAGAAATCTCTTTTGTCCATTTGCAGGTCGAAAGGGTCCGACTATGTCGAGGCCCCATTGATCAAATGGACATGATGCTTGCATCAGAGTGAGAGGTTGAGCAGGAACATGCGTAAGATGGGAAAATAACTTACAACTTTTGCATCTTCTCACAAGATTCATTGCATCTTTAGACAAGGTTGGCCAATAGTAACGTTGGCATAACACGTTTTGAGCCAATGAGCGCCCCACTGAGTGATTTACGCATGCTCCACTGTGTATTTCATTTACCAAAATTCCCGCTTGATGAGGTAATAGACACCATAGTAGTGGTATTTCAAAGGATCTTCTATAAAGCTCATCATTGAAGATGGAGAAATGATGTATATTGTATTTCAGTCTTCGCGTCAAAACAGAGTTACTTGAAAGCTTTCCTTATTTGAGGCACGTGTAGATTTTATCCTTCCAAGAAGGTTCATATATGATTGGCATGGTCTAGTTGACTATTTTGAGAGTTTTTAGATATCGAGTCTGGCCTATGGCGGATCCGTCTGCCGCTATTAAGACGATTCTTCTTTCTGTGTAGACCTCTGTTAAAGTGCCAATCTTGGATAACGCACCGTCCTTGATATTCTCTCTTCTTGGGACCTGACACAATGTAAAAATAGTAAAAGATTTCAAAATATCTTTGAGCTTGTTCAAGTAGAGGATCATAGTGTCCTCTTTGGCCTTGTATGAGCCCTTGAAGTGATTTACCACAAGTTGCGGTTCTATGAAGACTGCAAGGCATTTGACTCCTAATGAGCTTGCCATTGAGATTCTGGCAAGGATAGCTTTATATTCTGCCTCATTGTTAGTTACGACAAATTTTAGTCTTATCGCGTATTCAGATTCTTTAGCATCGAGAGATCTCAGGTATACACCTACTCCTCCGCCTTGAATTTTTGTAGCTGAACCATCAACATGTAATATCCATGGAGCTTTTTCTGTTTGACGGTAGCAACATGTGCTTCCTGAACTTGCACCCTTCCAAGGGTTTCTGCAACAAAGTTGGCTAGGACTTGTGCTTTTAGAGCTGTTCTGGGGTGGTACTCACAATCGTATTCGCCAAGCTCTATCACCCATTTGACTAACCTTCTGGATGTCTCGCGCTTCAACAACACTTGCTCGAGTGGTTTGTCTTAACACCACAATAGGGTGTGATTGGAAGTAAGGACGCAGTTTTTATGCCGCGACAACGACAGCTAATGCAAATTTTCCGATCTCTATGTATTTTTTAAGAGCCTGAAATACTTTGGAGACGTAGTAGACTGGTTGATGGAATATGCTGTCCATGCATACCAAAACAGTGCTAAAAGTATTCTTGGATACCGCTAGGTAGAGATATAAAGTTTCTCCCTCCCCAGTTTTGCCAACAGCGGTGGGGAGGCAAGATAATGCTTGAGTTGCATGAAAGCTTTTTCGCATTCGTTGGTCCATTCAAAGTTCTGATTCTTCTTGAGGACTTTGAAGAATGACAAGCTTTTCCCTGTTGCAGTTGAGATGAACCTTCTTAAAGCTATCATACAACCTACGAGGCATTGTACATCTCGCACGCTTTTTGGATAAGGTAGCTCTTCTATGGCTTTTATCCTGTCGAGATTTGCTTCGACCCCTCTTTGGTTGACCATATAGCCAAGGAATTTTCCTCCATTGACTCTGAAGGTGCATTTCTTCGGATTTAGTTTTATGTTATTTTGTCTCATAATTGAGAAGACGGTTGCAAGATGATCAACATGATCTTCAACTTTGATACTGTTGACAAGCATGTCGTCGATGTAGACTTCCATGGTTTTGCCGATGTGGTCGTTGAACATCTTGGCTTCCAACTGTTGAAAGGTGGCACCAACATTTTTTAGGCTGAAAGGCATGACTCTGTATTAGAATACTCCTCTGTTTGTGACAAACGCAGTTTTGCTCATGTCATAGACTGCCATCAGTATTTGATGAAATCCACTTTGAGCATCCATCATGCTTAGGAGTGCACATCTTGTTGTTGAGTCGACTAGAAAATTGATATGTGGTAGAGGGAATTGATCCCTAGGACAATGCTTGTTGAGATTTGTATAGTCTATGCACATACACCAATCTTGGTTAGGCTTTGGTACGGGAACAATGTTGCTCAGCCATTCTGATAAGCATACTTCGTAGATGTGGTGAGCGACCAATTTTACGGTTACTTCCCTGTCGGCAACAATGTTCTTTTCTTTACTAACGATTTGTGTCTTTTGTCTAATAGGTTTTGCCTCTGGATCAACATTTAACCTATGTACGACAATACGAGGATCAATACCTTTAAGGTCGCTATCGGTCCATGCAAAAATGTCCATGTTGTTGAAGAGACATTGGATAAGCTTGCGTTCCAAATCTTCAAACATGCTGGTGTCGATGCAAGTTATCTTTGTTGAATCGATCAAAGACAACATATCTCTTTCGATTTGCCCAGAGGTACGATTCTGGCCATGCTGGCCAATTGTTGTCTGATTTTACGCACTTTGCCCGCACCACACTTGGTGGGAAATTTCATCTCCTGATGATATGTCGATACGAATGCCTTGAAATTATTAAGACCTATCCGACCAATGATTTTTTGTAAGCAAATGGATGTCGACGACAAGTACTCTAAGTTACGAGTCCTTCTTTTCAGAGCAATCCCAAAGGATGTAGGAAGCACAATTGTCCCAACTGCTGTCACTCTTGATCCTCCATTGCCGTATAACGTAGTTGTAATTTTTCTTGATGATGTAATTTTCAATGTCTAGGCTTACACCAGCGGGCGGTTCAAACTCGCGGCTTCCATAGCTTGTGTATCAAGCTTATCTTCATCATCTTTGTAGAATGTTAATGCATCCTCAATTATTTCTATCATACATATCGTATGAGATACACGTTGATAGTTGTCTTAGACCAGATCACGAGTAATCCTCTTGCATGCTTTATTTGAGTCTCCGCCCGTTGGGCCTCTAGAGATCATATTGACGTTGTTCGGTATTTTCACTCTGGCAGTCATGTAGCTTTGTTTCTTAGGGAACCATACGGTAGCTTGTGCAACATGTTCGACAACTCCTAACTTTGTGAAGAATATTGAACTTACAATTCATACTTCTCTTGCTTAAGCTCGTCGACGCGTAACCTCACTTTGAAAATGAACTCATGGAGGTGACTTGGTCTCTTTTCCTTGTAGAATTCAAAGTCTGGGATTTTCAATGTCGTATTGCGCAGAACTCATTAAGTTTGGCGCGTGCTGTAGTAGCATCTGACTATAGTGTAGCCATTTCTTTGTGCATATTATGTCTCGCCCATTTTTGATGGTGATACCTGCAATCATATTAATAACTCCCTTAACGGGCATATTGTCAGTATCATCCCTTATGACTGGGACGATTTTTTTTGTCCTCCGCTGTTGGAGAGGGTGTCTCGGAATTGGAATTTGGTCGTTTGTTCTGGATGTCGGGCTATTTGTATCATTTGACATACTCTGCCAAGTAGCCCACTATCTCAGAATATACTGCACGACATTTTGAAGTGTCATGGCCGTATTGCTAATGATACTTACAATAAAACTTTGATTTGGTGTTTCCTCCATTTCTCGAACCTTTCTTGGAGTATTGAGGATATTCTGTTGTTTGGCAACATTGTAGATATTGCTCATGGTGGTGGTAATCGGGAGTTTTCTCTCGAATGAGATCTTTTGCACTTTGTACCACTCTTGTTATTTCTGTCGTTACGACGTGAGTCATTTTTCTTGGATTGAGCGTTGTCACTTTGAACATTTCTCATTTTGTTGCGCTCCTCAATTTCCATATTACATTGAGCAATCACGTCAATTTGTTCGATAGTCTACGATTTCTGCCTCCAAAGCTCGTTGGCTAACAATCTGTTTCTCAAGGTATGGAATAAGATGTTTGCAACGCTCTGAGTGGAGGGCATTTCAACTCTCATCATCTCAGTATTGAATCGTCAGATTTAGTCTCTAGTTGATTCATTGTTGCCTTGTATGATGGTCTTCAAGTATTCATGTGTCAACTGTGTCTGCTTCTGCATAGAAAACTGTGACTTGAATATTATTCTGAGCTAATCATATGTATGTATCGAAAGTGGTGGAATCCTCAAAAACTAGTCTTAAGCTACATCCACAAGACTGATAGCGAAAAAACGTGCTTGTATGCCTTTTGAGTAGCCTCTCAAATTGAGCATTCCAACTAGGAGATGCAAGTGAGCACTTCGGTCCCCTTTACCATCATATGTTGGCAACTTCAGGATTTCACGGCCTCAGTCTAGCACTACTCGCTGTATATCTGGTGAGAATGGAGAAGCCTCATCAACGAATTCATCGACTGCCCGGAGAGTCCTTCTAATGACATCGGGAGGAGTGATTTTGGTGGGATCTCCTTCTATTCTATCTTAGAGCAAAGGTTTTGGCCTTTCGGTGTGCGTTTGCCATTGTCTCTCGTATCCACGGTCATCGCGCAACTTAGTCTGCATAGTTGATGCATCAGAACGATATGGTGACGACAAGAGTTGAGCTCCCCTACCACGAGTATGTCTGCGATCCTCATAATGTATTGCAGTAGTAACCATTCTACTTTCACATGTGTGTCCCCTTGGAGTTGAACCTTGAGAGTGGTTGTTAATCTGATGCAGTCGAGAATGCATTGGAGTTTATGTTGAAACAGGATCATCCCAAGATTAGAGACTGATTTTGACTTGGTTCGTTTTTGACACGCAATTAGTCCAATTGCATCTGAAACGGGCCAACGAATAGTAGTAATCATCTAAAGATCATTAAGGGATCGAATTTTAGCCAAATTCTATCATTTAGACCTCGAAAATGCCGTTTTTGCCGTTTTTAGTAATTTTCGTTTCAGTTATATCTTTATTTCTAGAACTCGGAATTTCATTCCGCTTGTTGGAGCGTGTTCCATATGAGTAGCATTTTTAGTTTATGCTTTTATTTCGATTTTTTCCATTTAAAAAAAACATTTTTTACCATTTTAATTATGCTTTTAGGGTATATATTCTATGTAAGCCCTAAGAAGACAGTTAGTTAATTATTGAATAAAGTTTTTGAGAGTATCTCTCTTTTTGCATCATTTTTTTGGCATTCTTTAAGGAATCAACAAGTCTTTGATTATCGTGTGTTGTTCTAATCTTTCCTGTAAGCTTACGCTACGTTAAAATGTTACTCAAGTCCATACTTCATTGTTATTTGTAACAAGGGCACAAATCCAACAGATCTCTAACAAAATATAAGCACTCACAACTGACCATTCAACCCGAGCTTAGTTCAACACAGAATTTTGCAACCAGTACATTTGCCTACAAGAAAAAACACAAATGCAATTTGACATTATATTCCAACTAATAGAACCCTTCTTGGATAAATTCAGATACATGTAAATATGGAAAATATTTACATCTCAAACAGATACATCCAACGATACTGGACGGGACTACCAACCTTGGTTGCGTAGGGGAGATTTATCGCCAAATGCTCTATAGAATCAAAAAAGCTTGGTGGAAATATCTTCTCCAATTTGCAGATAGTTATCACGATCGGTTTTTCCAATAATTTCATGTCTAATTTTTTAATCTTTGTAGCACACAATGTTCAGAAGAAAATGTTGACCTCTGTGGAGTGTCCCCCATATTGTACCAGGTAGAAAATCACAAAATACAATAGTTACTAGCCTTTGCATGAAGATGTGACAATTCTAACTCTTTATCCCAAACAACTTCAATTGTTTCACTTGCACGTAACGTGGAATATTTGGAGCATAGCCGTTAGGAAAACATAAATCAAGCAACCACTTAAATATTAGTTTCTTTGGATCCCTCCCAAGGCAGTACACCCACTTACAACGTTGGAATCCCACTTTAAGTGCCACATCATGTGTTCAGCTGCTGATTGTGTCAAGAAGAGTCGTTGAGGAGGCAAAGGAGAGTACCATAAATTCTTCTTTGAAACAAGCTTCTTTCTACCTGTTTCATAACTCTCCGTCCCGCATTCAGGACATGTAGTGTTTTCAATAACTTTGAAATCTCCGTAGAATAAGAAATAATTATTTTTCTTACAGATAAATTGTTTATTCGCCAAGCCTTAAACCCTTCATAATCTTCTCCATATTGTAATACGATCTGGCAGTAAAAGTTCCCCTTTTGAACCTAAATAATCGCGTAATAATTTTGAAAACTTTTTACATGCGGTTTTACTAACATTATGCTCGTTCAATGACTTGTCTTTATCTTTTTGCAACTTAACCTCTGACCAACGTAATAATAAAGTGTTTTGCAACATGATTGAACACCTCGTTATAATCGGCCTCTGACAATTGTCTTTGAAAGTATCATCAAATAGTGCCCTAAACTAAATTACATCCTGAACATCAACGGGGTCGTTTCTAACTCCATGCATTGATGATTCCTATGTGTAGCTATTATGCATATTGTAGCATGTAGTTCTCACCATGAGCCACCCATATATAGTACTCATCTACAAAATCCCGCCGATATAGGTGAGCGACCACATCGCAAAGGCTTAAATATTTTCTATTGCTGCATTCTCTACACGGACACCTAAGATGCGCATTAGGTCTAGGTAATTCGTGTTCTTTAATGCAAAAACTATAAATTGGCAAACACCCCAAAAAATATTTCAGTCAATGAACCGTTCTCGGACAATCGATCGTACATCCAACTTCTATCTTCATGTGAATACATTACTTATCTATAAAATCAATAATTATAACTATTTATGACAACGTAATATCTAAATCTATTGCATTGTATTATACATACTACTGAAACTAAAATAATGACGTTTATATAAGTACGCACCTCATGAGGAATCAATCTTCGATAGCGTATTCATAACACATGCCTCAAATGCTCGCATTCACGAAGTTAATGTTGAGTTGTTGCTACGCATCTACATAACGTAAGTCATATTGGAAAATAATAACAACTAAAATTAGTAAGATCAATGGATTGTAAATTTCGAAAAGATTAAATTAAATTACAAAAAAATGAATAAAAATTAGACGCACCTCGAATGCGAACTGAAATCAAATTGTGATTTGAACTTAGCTGCAACTCTTGAATTTATAGAGAAGGCTTATTTTGGGGAAAACTTGAAAGGCCAATGGCGACGGTACGAAACTGTCGTCAATAACCTATGTCGACGGTTAAGCCCGTCAGCAATAACTTAATTTTTTTTCTTTTAAAAAAAGATTATTGGCGATGACTTTGTGCCGCCGACAATGACCTCTACCGAAGGTTTCAAAGCTTCTGCAATGTCGTGATCGCACGAATCATTGGTTTGTTTCACGCGGACCGATGACGTGGCAAAATGTCACACCTTTTCGATAAATACCCCCAAATCTACATCCAAAATCATTTTTCATCCACAATAATTTTCTACCTATACCTCATACATCTCCAAAATTATTCTCTTATCTTCTATTTCTCTAAACTTCAAATTCTTTTTCATTATATTTAATAATTGTTTACTTCATTTTAAAGATAATCTATTTTCATTACACTTTTATTATTATCCTTTTTGTGCTTATTATTAATTTTATAATCTTAATTGTTAATATCTACATTTTTGCATTATATTCGATCAAATATCACATTGTTAATATATTTTTAGTTTTTTTTTCAGTATATTCGATCAAATATAATTTGGCCCTTTTTTGTTTTAATTTCTATGAATATTACTGCCGACAGTTTAAAATCATCAAAATGTTCACTTTAACCTTTTAAAAAAAATTATAATCATAGACAGTTCAAAATCGTCGTGAAAGACTTTTTTTCGACGATTTTGTACTGCCGGCAATAGTTCTTTGCCAATAGTTTTACACTGTCGGTAATAATAATAACTCTTTACAATTTTTACCAACGGTCTTGGCCCATTGATAAAGGTCTTTGCTGACGGTATTTTATGTCGATAAAACCCTTTTTTGACGAGCTTTGTTGCCGGTTTGATCTCGTCGGTAAAGAGCGACATTGTTGTAGTGCCATATGCCTCTCTATAACATTTTTCCAGTTTCAACCCTATGCAAATAGGTTGACTTAAACTAGGCTTATTGTTGTGAGTGTGGTCCACAAGGCAACCCTAATCACTCTGCTTTCTTACCAGATCTTAGCCTTTAAAGAATTCTTATAGTTATTCTATAAAATAAAAAAAAAAATAGAATTCTTATTGTTAAGCTTCAAAATTATTATAAATTCATGGGAATGTCGAGCTTTGTTTCATAAGATTATACACAATACTCACAAGTTGTATCCAAAATATCAGATGCAGCGTAGTTTCTCAATGATCTGAACAACTATTTAAATTTTGAATTTCCTATTTTTTCGTAAAGATAGATTACTTCCGATCTCTTTCTTGTTTGGCTTGATTTTTAAACCAATTTTTGACTAGCAGTTATGAATTCTTCTTTTGGGGTAAATTATTATTTCTTAAATCACTAATAATTAATCATAATGGTAAGACTAGATTTATCTTCAAAAAAAAAAAAAGCAAACTAGATGAAACATCTATTTTTTTATAATCCGGCAGAATGGCTTACTTTTTCTAAGATACATCTTGAAAGAATCATTGGCATGTGATATGGCATGTGTTAATCCTGTCAAATTAAAAGTCAAATTAAAAGTTAGATAGGGTTGAAGGAGTTTTTATTGTCATAAGTTATGAGTGTTATACACTACAAGAAAACTCTACATTGGAGACCAAAATATGGGAACGAAATTGCGTTGCTAGCTAATTGGAACGACATTTCCGTTCCCATTGCTTGTTATCCGTGTTAAAGGAAAAAGCACAGTATACACATAGTAATGGGGACCAATATCATGGTTCCCATTGATTAAAAAAATTAACAAAAACAAAATAATACTAAGTAATATATCGTGTGTAAGGAAAACACTTATGTCACAGTCTGTATAACTATACAGACACTTTTGTAATTCAGAAAAGAAAATACCCCTTCATTTAGGGCTTCTCCTCTCTTCTCTCTCCAAAAAAAAAAAACCCACCATCCCTCTCTTTCTGCTGCTGCCCGCCACGGTGCCACCAGCCCCGATTCCCCGACCACCGCCACCGCCACGACGAACGACTCCACCACGCCACGAACAACATCACTGCCGCACGCCGCTCCTCGACCGACTCACTACGACCGCTCCACGACTCCACCACGCCACCACGCCACCACCTTCCCCGTCTGTATCAGTAATTCTACAACTTTCCCCAAATGTCCGATTGAGTTCGATTGAGTTTCGATTGAGTACAATTGAGTCTGAATCAGTATGTTCTTCAGCTTTTGGTTTTGATTGAGTCCAATTGAGTCCTAATCATGGTTCAAATTTTTCGAAATGTGTTATTTTCATTGTTACCGAAACGTACCGAGATTGCATTTTCGAAATGTGTTATTTTCTTTGTTTCGTCCTAATTGAAACGGCAATACATTTCTCAGTGCAATTAAGGCCCTTAATTAAGTATAATGTATGAATTTGTATAGTGGTCATGTAATGCTCTAGTTATGTAACTTTTCTGATTTTGTTTCTTTATTGATTTAACTTTCTTTCTGCCACTTTATTTGTGAAAAAATAGTTTGTTGCTTTTTTAATACTACAACGTTTCTTAAGGCTGCATGAGTACTTATTTAATTAAAATTCACTTTATTCTATATGAATCTGTATTCCATTTTGATTGTTTGATTAAATTATATAAGTAGATACTTTATGTTTATATATAGTACTTATTGAAATTTGTTTCTATCTTTAGATGGTACGAAGGAAGGGCAAGGAGCTAATGCAGGAAACGGAGGAACCGCTTGATAAATCACGTCCGAAATCACGTCCTAAAACACGTGTTCAATCACATCCTGCAGCACGTCCTCGTCCTGCTACCCGTCTTTCATACCGAGGCATCCCTCAAGATACAACGCCTCCTCCTGCGACTAATCCGACAAGAGCGCCAACTCCGGTGACAGAGCCGACTCCAATAGTAGAGACGACAGTATAACCTACTCCCAGAACCGAGCCAAGTGTCGAGCCTACTCCCATGGTGACTGATCCTCCGACCGAGCCTACTCCAATGGTTACTGATCCTGCAAATCAGCCTACTCCCGTCACTGATCCGCTAAGAGAGTCGAGTCCCGTGACTGATGCGAGAAGAGAGTCAACTCCAGTGACGCCTATGGGATCTTCGGGAGCCACCAACATCCCTGGACAGAATATATTAGATAATCTGTGGGATTTGGTCGGCCAAATTCCTTTCGGACCTCTGCCACGGCCTACTGATCATTCACAGCGGGGTTCGACGACAAATGCATCACCATCTCAGGCTCACACTAACGTCCCTTCTCCAGGCTCACACTCGGCTTCAGCTCCTTTCTTTGGGATGGGTGCTTCCTCGAGCAATGCTGGACCTTCCACATCCGAATCATTTCAGTTATCCGATACATCCGAGAGCTCGAGCCGTGATGAGGATGACAGTGATAGCTCAGGGAAGGAGATCGATAGTGATGGTGAGAAAAGTGGTCGCGGTCCCTCTAAAAGAGTTTTGCCGCCTAAGAAAAGTGAGGATCGGAGGTGGATCCGTATTGATCCAAATACTGGATCGTGGGAAGAAAGTCTTATGATAACGACGACTATCGGGGCAATTCTTAAGAGGTGCTTGAGGAAGCCGTACAAAACCTACAAGGAGTGGAAGCCGAAGCATCAGCAGCTTGCACGGGATGAGTTTAAGGTAATACAAAAGTATATTTTTAAGATTATTTATTTAGTTACATACTTCTGTCTTAATTTATCAGAATCTATACTTATAACAATTTCTTTTTTTCACTTGTCGCAGAGAACTTTTCAGTGGCATCCGCTTGACGAAGGCCGCATTTGGGAACTGTATGAAGCAACAACACCAGATCGTTTTAAGAGTGCTTTGAGCAAGATCAAGTCAATCTGCCTTGAAGTTGAATCTGATCTGTCGCAGAAGAAGAGCCATTGTATTTGGATCCCTAAGGCGATGCGTCGGAAGTACATGAAGTACTGGAAAAGCGATAAGCACGTGGATGAAAGTTGGTGCAATTTTTTTGATAGATTGTGCAATTTTTTTGATTTAAGTTGGAATATTTTGATGAATGTTGGATATTTTGGATGAAAGTTCGTATATTTGATAGAATGTGCAATTTTCAAGGGTTTAGTTGGAATATTTTGGATGAAAGTTGGTATAGTTGATAGATTGTGCAATTTTTTTGATTTAAGTTGGAATATTTTGATGAATGTTGGATATTTTGGATGAAAGTTCGTATATTTGATAGAGTGTGCAATTTTCAAGGCTTACGTTGGAATATTTTGATGAATGTTGGATATTTTGGATGAAAATTGGTATATTTGATAGATTGTGCAATTTCGATACATGTCGTGTTGGTATTATTGTCGGTTTGGATATTTTTTGTAGTGTTTATTTTTACACTCTTTGAGCTCATTTTTAGGTGAATTGTTTATTCTTAAGAATGACTTTTGGAACAACTCATTTCTAGTTTAGTTGGACTCATATTTAATAAATACCTTATGTTTTTTTTTTATCTCGAAAATATTAATTATTACAATTGAAACTCTTGTATATTCTATTTCACAAACCAATCACTTATTTAAAATACGCAATGTTTAACGAAAAGCGATAAACAAATAAACGGGGGGTTTATGTAATTATAAAAAAGTTAAAGAAATATCCGAATTAAGATTTTTCTTTTTCCAATCCTTTAAAAACACTAATTAAGGGTGTCATTCTAAATCTCGTCCAAAACGAAGAACGAAATACGATAAACAAATAAACGGTGGGTTTATGTAATTATAGAATAGTTAAAGAAATATCCAAATTAAGTTTTTTCTTTTTCCATTCCTTTAAAAACACTAATTAAGGGTGTCATTCTAAATCTCGTCCAAAACGAAGTAACGAAATACGATAAACAAATAAATGGGGAGTTTATGTAATTATAGAATAGTTAAAGAAATATCCGAATTAAGTTTTTTCTTTTACCAATCCTTTAAAAACACTAATTAAGTGTGTCATTTCAAATCTCGTCCGAAATGAAGTAACGAAATACGATAAACAAATAAACGGGGGGTTTATGTAATTATAGAATAGTTAAAGAAATATCCGAATTAAGTTTTTTCTTTTACCAATCCTTTAAAAACACTAATTAAGCGTGTCATTCCAAATCTCGTCCAAATTGAAGTAACGAAATACGATAAACAAATAAACGGGTGGTTTATGTAATTATAGAAAAGTTAAAGAAATATCCAAATTAAGTTTTTTCTTTTTCCAATCCTTTAAAAACACTAATTAAGCGTGTCATTCCAAATCTCGTCCAAAACGAAGTAACGAAATACGATAAACAAACATTATAATATAAAATACTATACCTCTCTTCAAACCTAAACCCTAAACCCTATCCTTAAAACCTATACAACATAGTTCTAACTTGTATTTTCATACATAAAGGTTGTAAAACACCTTTAATCACTAATGTTTTTTAACCATACACTAACATATGTAAAATATGAGTGTTCCTCCAAATTTCGTACAAAACGGAATGTCGGAAGATCTTTAAAAAATAATTTGGGGAAGAAAGCGCAATTATACAAAAGATGCAAAACAACTTCAAATTCAGTTTTTTCTTGAACAACTATATTCACAACACTAATGAGGGATGTAAATTCAAATTTTATCGACAAATGGAGAAGCGAAACACGTTAAAAATATATTTGTGGTCAAAAATGTAATTTTATTTTTATAAGTCTGGGTTCTAATGGAGACCAATTAATGGGAACCACATATCTGGTTCCCATTGGCACCAATAATTGAGTAAGGCGTACAAAGACAGCTGGCCAGTAATAGGAACCAAAATAGCAAGTAATGGGAACCGATATTTCGTTAACATTGTGCATATTTTTCTATATATACCCACCCACCTCTCCCACACATTTCAAACCAATATTAATCTCCATTAATAAAGCAGTCGCGCAGCAGAGAAGCTCTGCTTTCAATTTTTTTTAATTTTTTTTGCTTCTTCTTTGTTTCTCGTTAAGAAGATGATGAAGAAGAAGAAATCCGAAGAAGAAGAGAAGCAGAATAAGAAGAAGAAACAAAATACACTTTTTTTTTTACCTTATTTGTTACTCGTTAAGAAGAAATTCGAAGAAAAATTCCGAAGAAGAAGAAGAAGAAGAAGAAGAAGAAGAAGAAGTAGAAGATACAAAATAATTAATTTTAATTATGTTGCTTAAATCCATTTATTTTGTTAATTTTTATTAAAATTTGTGTTGTATAGTTGTATAGTTGTATAGTTGTATCCTAAATTTTCTTAACAACAAATCTGTGGTATTGTTTAATTTATAATATGTAATATTACATATTTTACCCATTACAATATAAGTGATATTCTAAAATTACAATAATTTTAATATTATTCAACAATGTTAATATGAGAATTAACTAAATTAAGATTATTAATATGATAATGATAATTTCAGATTAAACAACGACAACATTCAAAAATACAATTTCTGGAAATTTTTAAAAATCAAAACAACGCTAATATGAAAATTTCGAAAATATTAGGGTTTTGAAAAGTATTCAGATTTTCCCCGTGTTTTTTTAACAAAATTCAAATTGTCGCCATTTTTTTTTTTTAATTTTCAAATAAGCAGCAGGAACGAATATTTCGTTCCCATTCTTTGGCTCAGTTAGTTCCCGTTACTATGAACGGGTGTGTATCGTATGACCGTATTGGGGGTCCCAGTCCTAAGCAATGGGAACCAGATATTCGTTCCTATAAAGCAATAAAAACGAAATATTGGTTTTCTACATGGGAACAGAAGCTTTGGTACCCAGGCGTAACGGAAACCAAACACGTTCGTTCCTATTAGCAATGGGAACCATTTATTTCGTTCCCAAGGCAATCGCCACGGGGGTAACGGAGACAGAGCCTTTGGTGCCCATAAGTGGTTCCCATATGGTCTACGAGAACCAAAAAATGGGCAATTGGAACCTAATTAATGGTTCCAATTGTGCAGTTTTCTTGTAGTGATAAAACAACATCATGCATAAAACGTGAGTTTTAAGTGAGTCGACTATGTTACGCTGGATACATGATGGGTAAATAAATTTAGATATTTGCAATAAAGTAGGCGTGACACTCATTAAAAAAAAAAACTTAAAACATTTTTTCTTATAATAGTCCAGTCATGCAAAACAAAAGTCTTGAATGTAGACAACACATTTCAATTTTCGATCGAGAACTACGATAGGAGGACAATTAATTTATGTATGGATGAAGATCTACGATACTACACATAGTTTATATACTTCAACTAAGACGTTTGCTTTACAAGAACAAGTGAAAAAATAGAATATATGTTTTCGACTAGACGTGGCTTTAATTTCACTCATTATATTTATTTTAATCAACGAAAATCACTAAACTTGAGTGATTGTTGTTAGTGCTAGCGTACCAAGCATGTATATAGGTCAATGATTGTCTAATAAAAAAATATTTTTATCAGCATACAAAACATTTAATTCTTTATTAGAAGTCATGTCAAATATCAGACCAAAGCCTATATATTTAGAAGGAGACGCCCATCTAAATCTTAAATGACTTGATAAAAGTCAAATAAATTTATTTAGACGAGGAACGTGGCTTATAAAGTGTGATAAGCTGACATGATGATTGGGGTCCCATTTTCAGAAATCAGCATTGGTAGGGCCATAAATGCTATTTCAAAAATTAATTACTTGGTGGCTAACTATGATGCAGGGATACGTTAAAAAAATCACTCGTTATCTGTGTTTTCACAATCAGACCATTTACTGAATCGGACAATCGGTGATGCTATTAGTTAGTGGTTCAACAGGTCGAACTGGTCAAATCATTGATTGATCCGATTTAGTCAACGGTGAACTAAATATAATTTTAAATTTTAAATGTAATTTTTAAAAAGTAGTGGAATCTATTGAGTTAAATAAGAATTTATTAAATAATCCAACAAACCATGTATGTAACAAATTTAAAGATTATTTTAGATAATTAAATGTTGGCCAATCATATCACGAAATTTAATACAAGAACAATAACATGTAACACTAAAATTTAGAAAATGAACTCCACATCGAAAGAATTACTAGGCATGAAATTCTAAGGTGCATGTTCATTTGGCTTCAAAATCAAATTAAATATAAAAAAAAGGGTATTTTTAAAAATTCCGTGATACAAACTGTCGTTGGCTGTTTGCGGTGGATAGATCTCGTCGAAATACCTCAAATAAAAAAAGGTCCAAAACGGACGATTTTACGCAAAGTTATGGCCTTTCAAGTTTTTGTATGTTTTGTTCTTTCTTTTTTCAATTTTCAAGGCAAAATTGTAGATGGCAAAAAAGTTAGGGGTAGTTAAAAAAAATTAAAAATAATGGTTGATCGGTTTGTTAGCCGATTCGCCGGTTCTAGTGAATAGGTTTGACCGAAAAAAATTCTGATCAGCTCGCTAGATCATAACAGCCCGTTTTTGGGTAGATCTAGATTGGACAAGCCACTGGTTCACGGTCGATGTCTGACCGGCCAATCCAGTCCAGTTCTAAAAACAAGGCCCGTTATGATATTGGAATATGAATACGTACATGATACACCTCAGATACTTGTAAGCGCATGCTCAATACGTATCAACAATTATTAGGGGTTTTGTGTAGATTTCTTAAACTACAATAGGCCTAACACAATATACTTAGAGTTGAAACACAATATAACTGTGCTTGGGATGTTAATGTAGTCCTATTGTTATGTTGTAAACTCCTCAATTTTTTCGCTGACTATGTTTAATGCATTAATGGTTAAGTACTTTGAGTTTTTGAGTTTATACGCTATTGGGAATATTTTTATATAAACATAGTTAGCAAGTATGGGCAAAGATAATTTATTGATGAAGAAGTTAATACAAAACAAAAGGGAGTAAGAGGGATACCCCATATACATTTAAGAAGTGCCATCAAGAAACCTGAATAAAAGGATCCAAAGAAAAAAAACATATGGTTACCAACAAATATAACCAAGACAAGGAGCCAATGAGCCAACTAGAACCCACACTAAATATGATACAGATAAGAGTCAACAAAAGAGTAGTTAAACTCAGGACTTGTCACCTTAATCCAGCTCCAAGATCGACTTTTATGAGATTAACAGCTTTGTAAATGTTTGCTTGTTCGTTTCTAAAGAGAACTGAATTTCTGAGGTTCCAAATTTCTCAAATAGTTAAAAACCAAATATGCATCCACACTTCAACCCCGTTCTTCCTCGGCCACAACACTGCAAACTGATCAAAACTATCTCTCCCACATTTCTCTATAACAGCAAAAATACCAAACCCCTTATACACATTCATTTAGATTTTATAAGCCCCTTCGCACGCAAAGAACATATGTCATGTATTTTCATCTTCGCTACCGCATAGAAAACATCGCAGACTTTCAACATTTGCAAGAGCTCCTCGTCGTTGGAGATTGCTTCTTGTAGGAATTCGGTTCATCAGTACTCTCCATGCAAAGACATGAATCTTTTGAGGTACTTTATAAGACCAGAATATCTAAGAAATTGGAATCTCTATTATAGCTTTTATCTATCTAAGGTTCTATGTTTTTACACAAAACTATGACTTAATTATTTTTTACAATCCAAGATTAACATAAGGCATTAATTAAGAATGGGAGCGGATATAACCAGAGCAAAATCCCTAAATCCAAAGTAATTTTGTGTTGATTATTACTATTTGACCATTTCTAAGTCTACTAACTAATGAATCTTCTTTTTTATTCCTTAATGATCTCCCACTCTAATAACAGAAATCTTCAAGTAGATTAATGATGAGGAATATTTCCTTTCATATGTGATCGGGGTATTTTAGGTACGACCCAATACACAAGAAGAAAGTTCAACTGTAATAGTACATCGAACAGGCGAAATACGACATTAAATGAGAATCGAACGAACATAGTTCGATCTAACGACTGGATCAAACCATCCCAGTTTCATGCACTTTTCCCAACAGCCACTGAGACCCGCGGGACGGGGGTTATAAATACCCCGTCCCCTAACATTCTCAAGACACATTCCAACTATCATCAATTCACTCAGCATCGAACCATCAACATTCGATCGAAGTCCCCGAGCTCGATCGAAAACCCTGCATTCGATACACTACGTTCGATTGAAGCAGACTGACTCGATACATAGAAAACCAGCTTAGTCTTATATCGGAAGACCCTAGTTCGATACTCTTATAGATCGAAGGCCCTCAGTTCAATATTGGACCATCAAGCATACACTGTATCAAATGTACCCGATTCGATACAGCTTAGATCGGATTCTTGCCGTTCGATACACTTTTAATACTTTGTAATTTTACTTATTAAGCCTAGTCAACTTGTAATAGGTGTTCCGGACCAAGCTAGTCCGAATTCTATTTGATTAGCATTATTTTGGTAATTGATTAGCCCATTGTAACCTTTACGGTGTTTTGTTACTCTGACGAAATAAGACCAAAATATTGGCACCATCTGTGGGAACACCACATTTCCAAGTTTATTAAGCATGATGTCTAGAATTACTAGATCGCATAGTAGAGCAGTTGAAAGCACAAATGCAGAGGTTAACCGAGCAACAACAAGTGAGACTGTCCCAGAAGCCGGGGACCAACAACATTACCCGCTGGGGTGCCAACGCCCGCGAGGCCAAAAATTCCAGGAACGCAAGCATAAGGTGTACCTACGACGAATGCAGGCCCAACTGGAACGACATAATCCATAGCTTTGTTCCCGAAGAATATATAATAATGGCCATGGTCAAATCCATACTGGCATGAGTGCCTGGCCCCCGCGCCACCGATCCAAGCATCATTGTCGATGAGATGCCTTGAGGCAATAAGGGAACAGGCTTCTGCGGTCGTACGCCTAAGAAAAGCAAACAAGGAAAAATCTCATTGGGATGGCATAAGAGATAAACTGAACTCGGTGGAGGTCCAAAATAAGAAAAAATCACATAGGGAATACCGCATAAGCAAACCAAAGTCGGTGGAGGTGCAGTGTAGGAGGCACCAGACGAGACAAGAAGAGAAAGAGAGGAAAGTCGGAACGATGAACCAAGAAGACAAGAGGAGAATAATAAGAGGAGACGCGCAGAAAGCCGCAACTCTAGAAAAGAGAACGATGAGGCGGTAAGAAAGTTAAAATGACTTGAAAGGGAGAAAGCAATGGTCGAAGGCCGAATGGAGCGAATAGGAAGTGCTCTACGGAGTTCTCCATTTTCTGAAGAAATAGAGGCAGAAATCCTAGGGCACGGGGAAAAGATCCCAGATTTGAAACCTTACGATGGAAAATCTGATCCCTGCGATCATCTCTTCCATCTAGACAGTAAGTTGACCTTGTACGGGTTCAAGGAGAACGTACATGCCAAAATATTTGCCACTACCTTGGCTGGGGTAGCGATGGACTGGTTCACTCGAATTGCTCTGGGACAATCAAAACCAACAAATAGTTAAGGGACATGTTCGAGGACCAATTCTCAAGTCAGACGAGACTCATTTTGGACCATTCCACCTGCACTCAATGAAGCAGGAGACCAATGAGAGTCTAAAGGACTTTGTGAGGCGTTTCAACGCAGAGCTGCTAAGAATAGACAGTCTGAGAGGAGAGATGGTGATGAGTATACTCTTTCGAGAAACTACCAATACAGTCTTCAACGACGACTTGCTCAGGTGGAACCTCATAAGTATCGAGGAGATAAACAAGATAGCTCAGGGGGTGGTCCACCATGAAGAGATGATGGCAACCAAGTTAGTCGTTATTGCGCCCCCGAAAGATAAGGAAAGAGGGAAAGAGGAGCAGAACCGCAACAACAACAACAACAACAACAACAGATACATGAGTAATAAGTACCAAGACACGTCGCCAAGGCAATACTCGCCCCTAAATGCTAGCATCATGACAGTATTCGGAATGGCGAAACGGAAAGGGTGGCAGAAAGAGCCAAGACAGATGAAGGATTCAAAGGCAACAAGGTTTTCGAACCTTCTGTAAATACCACAATCAGAAGGGCCATGAAATCGAGGATTGCAAGGATCTCAAGGACGAGATCGAACGACTAGTGAAGGATGGAAAACTAGTGGAGTTTGTAAAAAATATGAAAGAGCAAGAGGATGACGATGAGAGGGATAGATCACTATCGCCCAGAAAGGACAAGTAGAAGGTAGTCGATTATCCACATTTGTTGGACTATCATCAAACTGGAAACAGCAACGTCAGAAGGGGGATTATAAATATGATATCAGGTGGTCTAGTGGGGGCGGATTCCATGAACGGCAGAAAGAAAATTTCAGGGCTCGTTGAATTAGACAGGTTCGTCGGTTTCACTGACATTTTAAGGATCCAGGAAATGCCGCAGGAAGAGATCACCTTTTCAACAGCGGATCTGCACAAGCTGAGTCCCCAGGCCATTCAAACAGCAAATCTGGATTCCCCGTTGTTGATAACTGTGGATATAGCCAACTTCAGTGTGACCAAATTGCTGGTAGACCATGGCAGCTTAGTTAATGTGTTATTCAACTCTACATTGGACAAAATGGGGTTGAATGGAATGATATTGGAGCCGGTAAGAACCTCGCTTCATGGATTCAGAGACCCAAAGATAGTGCCTCGTGGATTGATTACGCTCCCCACCTCATTTGGAACCGCGCCTCAGAGGAAAAAACTACTAGCGAATTATGTGATTGTTGACATGCCTTTCTCTTACAACGGTATTATAGCAAGGCCAACGCTATACGCGTTCCGAGCTTTGCCGTCAACTTATCACTAGATGGTAAAATTCCCCACTCCAATCAGAACTAGTGAAGTGGTTGCAGACCACATCGAAGGCTGGAAATGCTATATGGCATTTCTTCGAGCGCAACCGCAGGCAAAGCAAGATGCAGCGGGAGCACTGGCCCACATGGAGATGGAACACATTAACTGAAGTGCCTAATTTAATTTTTGCAAGTCTTCAATTTCCCGAATATTTTGAACAACTTTAATTTGTCCCATCTGTCCTAACAAGCATGAGGGGCAGGCATGTACTAACTTAAAACAGCGACACCGAAGACTTGAGCCACGAAGGCCGCCTCGTAGGACATATGAGAGTGGATTTTGCAATCAAACCCTTCTCCTATTCTCTTTATATGAATTCGTTTCCAAAAGAAACGCTTTGATTAATCAATTATATTATCATCTAACTATGCGGAGGCATGCATAATCTCAGTTTTATGCAGGACCTAAAATCGGTTCACTATAAAGATGAAGAGGACGGAGACTCTGTCCAAAGTGGCACAAGATACCGTAAATCCAAAAGAAATTAAAGAAAGGACGAAGACTCTGCCCAAAGTGGCACGAGATACCGTAAATCCAAAAGAAATGAAAGAATGGACGGAGACTCTACCCAAAGCGGCACGAGATACTGTAAATCCAGAAGAAATGAAAGAAGGGATGGAGACTCTGTCCAAAGTGGTAAGAGATACCGCAAATCCTAAAAATGAAAATGGGACGGAGACTCTGTCCAAAGTGGCACAAGATACCGTTAATCCCGAAAATGAAAAGGGACGGAGACTCTGTCCAAAGTGGCACGAGATACCGCAAATCTTGCCAAATTAAAAATGACGGAGACACTGTCAAAAGCGGCACAAGATAGCACAAATCCCGAAAAATGAAAAGGGACAAAGACTCTGTCCAAAGTGGCACGAGATACTGCTAATCCCAAAAATGAAAAACAAGGTTGTCGCTCTCGAGAAGCACAGCGAACTCATCCGGAGAAGCTGGGTGATCATTCGCGGCAGGCGGTAGAATCTCTCTATTGGGCCCCAATGAAAGATCAAGCCAAGAAGGGTCGAAGTGCCCACGAACATATTTAGTGCTGTAGAGCTGTTGCACCGTGAGCACCTGAGCTTTTCGGGTTTTCTGGGCACCCCTCCGAGCACTTATCTCTCAAAAGGTATTGCTCCGGAGGAACTCCTCGGTAATTTCTACCCGTTGCTGCGCGGAAGGAACCTGTACAATGTTAAAGAGATCACCAAGGAAGAATAAAAGAATAAAAACTTCTACTCAAGTAAGATTACTTTAGCTCAGTGAAGCCGTGAGCATATCCTATCTCTTGGGCCCGCTAGAGTTTTTTTTCTCGGTCGCCAGTTCTTTCTCGAGTACGGTAACTCGTTTTGCCCGCTAACCTTTGCTGGACAAAAGATTGCTGACTTGCATTTGAAGTTGATCGACGGCCTCCTGTGCAAGCCTCGTCGCTTCTCTGTCACCGGCAGCTCGAGCAGCATACTTCTTCACCTTTTGCAACGCCCTCTCCTTGTCCTCAAGAGCATCCCTCAAAGCATCAGGGTGAGTGCCACGAAAGTTAGCTTTGGCCTGCTGCTGTCCATGAGCCTGGACTAACCCAACAAACATGGCGTCAACTATCCCGCCACCCTAAAGAGAAAACATCACGGGGTTAAAGGATGTTATGCAATAAAATACATATGTAATACAATGCAGCCATAATATAAAGTATTATCTCTCTTAAAAGATAAAGATTGTTCCGCTCAACCATCTTCCTCTCCTCGGCCGAAACGGGATGATGAATTACAAGATTTGGAAGGAGGAGTTTCAAGGCATTAATCGGCACTTCCTCTGAAATCTCAAACTCCCCCACGCGGGCCCACGGGCCATGGATTGGCCCCGCTCTGATGCTTGTTTCATCCGCAGCAGCACAACCACCAGCAGTCGTCGGACTTGTGGTACACAGCGCTGGGGGATAATACCCCCGATTTGGGAGCAAGTCTGATGGACCCTCCTCCTCTTAGCCTGAGCAACAGCTTCAGCATTGACGCCTTGTTTGGCTGCAGCTTCATCAAAACCCCATGTATGATCGAGATATTCAGGAGGGGGAGTAGTCACGTGACTTTGCCCCAGAATATCCTCAAAAGGATCTCTTGGAGCCTCAACGGGGGCCGACGTCGATCCCTTTGCTTCTGTGTTTTTACCTTTGTTCTTCCTCTTCCTTGGAGGTGGAATCGGGGGAACAATGGTTGTTTGAGAACCTTCGTTCTGAGCAGCAAGAGCTCGATTGATCTTGGCATGGCGATCCATAATAAATTCGCCTGAAAATAAAAACACACATTAGTATCATCATAACAGTGACAACGAAACACGAGATCGAATAAAAAATGTAGAATCTATACCAAGCGTAAACCTCCCATTATAGGGAACTGGAGATAACCCAGCTAAAGACAACACACGGTTCTAGACCAGTCTCTTAACGTTAAACTGGTGATCGCGAACTAGATTAGGGACGAAATTATAGTACCATGAAGGTGGGCGTACACCAGACGGTATTGCAACCCTAGCACCCCCAAACCAATCATGGCGATACACCGTAAATTCTCCCTCATAGCTCTCTTGAACGTATAAATAACCCTTTTTTCCAATTCTTTCCATAGCTAGCGGCCCCGCCACTCCTAAACTTGCGATGCCTCAGAGCCTTCTCATGGTAGAAACCTATTTCCCTCTTACAAACTTCGAAGAGGGCTCAAAACTGATCGGGACCCTGAGGTTCGCCTAAAGCCTTCATCAGGATGATAAACCCGATGATTTGCCCGAACGAGCTCGGTGTCAGTTGACTCGGCACAATCCCAATGGACCTCAAAATAAATTTGATCTCGACAGGTATGGGAAATCGCAACTCGTTGGCAAGCTGACCCACGAAAACTGTGAGGTAACCAGGCGGAGGTGAATCCATGCGCTCGTCCGGGCGAGGAATAACTAACGTATACCTATTGGCTATATTGAACATTTCGGGCAATGAAGAGCGACTATGCTGCAACTGAGACACGTAAGTATTATACTCCATCCCTGGGACCCGCGCATAGTCATCAATCTCCCTATTGATGGCTTCTATATCTTCACCTGCTTCACTAGAGGCACGGTTATCCTCGGGTGAAGATGATTGTAGATTATCGTCCCCACCTTGCGAGGATGCATGATCATTGTTACCACCTAGATGATCCGCCCTAGGCGAGTCGACATAATTAATGTCGATAAGGTCATTCTCATCCCCTCGAGGTATACTCAAACCCGCGAGAGCACTTGCAGGGCCCACCACAGAGTTGACTGAACCGGAGCTTGAGTCACTACTAGACTCACTCCACGAGGTCGATTCAGATCTCAACATCTTGATTGACACAAACTGAAATAAAATAAAAAGAAGAAGTGGCTGACTACGCGCAAATACGTCATTCTCGGCACTTACGACATCTACTCGACAGTTTCAAATAAACATTCCAAAACCAAAAATAACATGACCCACAAAGTAAGTGCTAATCGTTTACCTTGGTTACAGCTGGAAATTCAGCAACAATTGAGAAGCAAATTGCCTGAAAAAAGTAAAAAAAAAAAAATGTTAAATGAAACTAGAGGCGAAACCTAGTCATTTAGAAAAAAAAGCAAATTTGTTTTTTCTAAGGCATTAGATTGAACGATAATTGTTCGATACATTTAACATCGAACAAGAAGCATTCGATGCAGCCTGTATCGAACCACGCTCATTCGATACTACTTACAATTGAGCGTGAGTTCAAAAGAAGGCAGAATGAGCTTCTCCAACACCTTCACCCTTTATATAGCCGCTGTAAAGGCCCGTTAGGCCCATTAAGGCAAGTATCGAATCGTCCTGATTCCATGTACATTTCAGCATGAAATGCCATCGGCTCGATCGAACATCAGAAATACGCGATATTTACATCGAACCATCAGCATTCGATGTAGACAGCAAGATCGAACGAATATCGTTCCATCATCGAAACCAACATTAATAAAAAAGGTTCAGGAACAATATACTGAGATGCGCGTCTTTCAGACCACCTCCCAATCGGAGGCATAATTTTCGACGACAGCCGTTCGGGTCTCCATAATTAGAACTCGGTCTCTGTTCAAGACCGCCTCCCAATCGGGGGTATGATTTTCAACATTATCCAAATAATAATCATAAAGATACAAATCAAAAATATAGTTTATAAGTTTGGAACTGGCCATCTGATCGATACCGTCTCCAAAACTGTGGGGACTATATGATGGAGGTATTTTAGGAACGACCCAATACTAATATTGGGATGGCCCAAGAAGAAAGCTCAACTGTAATAGTACATCGAATAAGCAAAATTCGAGACTCATCGAGCATCGAAAGGAAAGGTTCGATCTAACGACTGGATCGAACCATCCCAGTTCGATGCACTTTCCCCAACGACTACTAGGGCCCGCGGGACGGGGTTATAAATACTCCATCCCCATACATTCTCAGGACGCATTCCAATTATCATCAATTTACTCAGCATCGAACCATCAGCATTCGATCGAAGTCCCTGCATTATATACACTACGTTCGATCAAAGCATTCGATCGAAGTCCCAGCTTATTCTTACATCGAAGTATCCTAGTTCGATACTCTTATAGATCGAAGGCCCTTAATTCGATATTGGACCATCAAGCATACATTGTATCGAACGTACCCGATTCGATACAACTTAGATTGGATTCCTGTCGTTCGATACATTTTCTATATTTTGTAATTTTATTTATTAAGCCTAGTCAACTTGTAATAGTGTTTCGGACCAAGCTAGTCCGAATTTTATTTGATTATCATTATTTTGGCAATTGATTAGCCAATTGTAACATTTTACGATGTTTTGTTACTCGGGCGAAATAAGACCAAAATAATATGCACGAACGTTAAAAACAAAAGCATAAACTAGTCTTTTCAACAACTATTCTGGCGAGGAATTTATTGTTCTTCAATACATGGAATTGTTAATTTTTTTTTCTTTTCTTAATCTGGTGCTTTTTTATTTTTCGTTTTTGTATCATTGCTACAAACTATGTCTACAAATTCATCAATTTGTTGCTGCCCAATAATCTCAAAGTGATTTGTTTTTTTTTATTATTATTTTTGCAAGTGGAATACAGTTCAGCGACGGTTTTACTTTAACTTTTTTATTTTATTTTTTCCAATTTGCTCTCTAATGAACATTTTTGTTTTAACATAATCAAAATCAAGTAATCAACCGATGACTATTATTTATAAAACAAATGTGATGGAAATGGAATAATTAATAGATTTATGGGCATACGGTTCAACATATTGATATGATGCATTCCGATTACTCGCACGGAGGGGTCAAGTGGAAGAGACAAAACTGATTCTGGTTCAAAGCAGGATGGATTAAGTATGGAGAGTGTGGTAAGCTTGTGAAGGATAATTGGGGCTATTGTGATGGGGAGAGTTTACAAGGAAAATTATGTCGTTGTCGAGACAATCTGGTAGCGTCGAATAAGGTCACCGGTGCGAGCATTAAATAAAAAAGTGAGAACTTAAGAAAATGAATCAAGGAGCTGCGAAGTGGGCATCTTACACTCGAGTCTAAGCAGAGAAAGGAGACGGCCATGCTTGAACTTGAACATGAACATGCTGGATCAAGAAGAATTGTATTGGAAACAAAGAGGGAAAGTGTAGTGAGTAAAGAAGGGTGACCGAAACCGAGGTTTTTTCATAAAAGGGAAAGTGAACGGAAAAGCGTCAATAAAACACGGGGTATGCGAAATTCTGATGGGGCGTGGACGGAGAGACCGAACGAAGTGGAGGGAATTATTACTAGGTTCTCCTCTGACTTATTCCGATCCACGCAACCTAATGAAGGGGATATTGAAGCAGCTCTTGGTGGGGTACAAACTCGTGTCACTGAACATATGAACCAACACTTACTTCAAGATGATATTGCCGAGGAGGTAAAACATGCCCTTTTCCATATGTTTTCATTTATGTCCCCATGTTTGATCAAACGTATTGGTCTATTGTGGGTCCTCGTGTTACTAAGTTTTGTTTTGAGTTGTTAAATAATCACATTCTTCCACCTAATGTGAATTTTAAAAATATTGTGTTAATTCCCAAATGCTCAAATTCTAAATTCACACATCAATTTTGACCAATAAGTCTTAGCAATGTTTGCTTCAAAATTGCATCTAAGGCAATTGCTAATAGAATCAAGATTCTTCTATCAGACATTATTTCTGAACCTCAAGCTGCTTTTGTTCCAGGGCCCCTAATTCGTGATAATATTCTTGTTGTTGCTGAGGGTAATCACTCTATTAATTCTAAGAGAGCAGGCAAGAGAGGGCAGATGTCGTTGAAGTTGGATATGAGTAAGGCCTATGACCGAGTCGAGTGGTCCTTCGTGAATCAGGTAATGCTTAAGTTAAGATTTTCTAATGTATTTGTTTCACTCATTATGACTTGTGTACGTACTATTTTGTATTCTTTTCTTGTGAATGGTCATAAATTCGGATCTCTTGTTTCGGAAAGAGGAATTAGGCAAGAGGATCCGTTATCCCCCTACCTGTTTCTTTTTGTATCAAAGGTGTTGTCCGCTCTCATTAGGGACGCCGAGGACAAAAATATTATTATATGTATCCGAGTTGCAAGGAGTGTGACCTTTAGTGTCTCGTCTTCTCTTCGCATATGATTCTCTCCTTTGTTGTGAGGTGACAGAGGAGGTAGCACATGGTTTGAGGAATATTTTACAGTTTTATGAGAGAGCATTAGGGCTACAAATTAATCTGGAGAAATCGGTGATAGTCTTTAGTCCTAATACAAGAGAGACGGATGTGCGGGAGATTGCGAATATTTTAGGGGTTGTTGTGGCGGAGAAGCATGAAAAATATTTGGGGTTACCGACGTTGGTGGGAAAGTCAAAGAGGGAAATTTTCACTTACATTCGGGATCATATCTGGGATAGAATAAAAGGGTATAAAGAAAAAAAATTATCTTGTGCGGGAAGAAGTTCTTATCAAATATGTATTACAATTGATCCCAATGTTTGCGATGAGTTGCTTCAGACTTCCAGATACTCTTATTGCTAAAATTTCAGCTATGATTAGTCGGTTTTGACGGAGATAGATATTGTCGATTCATTTAGGAAGTAACTTGAATGATGATAGATTATTTTGGCACTTCTTTACTTCAGGGGTATTCACGGTGAAGAGCACATATTTCCTCATTATGTCTCGGGGTTTCCATGGGAAGGGAGAAGGAGAAGAGCTTCATGTGAAAGAATCAATATTTGTCAAAGATTAATATCTTTAGTTGGCCAATATGTCATAATATCATCCCAACTCGTGCAAACTTGCTACGACGTCACATTATTTCTGATTCGTGTTGTCGAGTTTGCAATTGTGGTGAGAATGATGTTTGGCATTGTTTTGTGGGGTGACATGTGGCACGACAAGTGTGGGCATTATTGCTAATTAACGAGGTGGATTTAAACAAGGTGCATGAGTCGTGTTTTGACTGGTTCACACGCATTATGAAAAACAAAGGTGAACAGGTATTACGAACAATTGTAACGGGGTGTTGGGCACTTTGGAGCAATAGAAATCGTATCGCGGTAGGAGAAAAAGTGGACAATCCGGGTGACATTGTGCGCTTTATCAATAACATGCTGGAATTTCGGACCTAAGGTGGAGTGTCAAAGGAGCTGAGCGCAGAGGCACAAGGGTCAATACACAGCTACTTGCTGAAATACTCATGGTACCAAGTTCAGATTGACGCAACGACCTTTGAGGAACAAAACCAGACGGGGTTTGGTGTTTACATTGAGAACCATGATGGAGATCCTGTGGGTAGTTTACAAAGGAGAATGCTAGGCAATCTGGGGGCAAGAAATGCGGAAACTCGACTGGTGTTATGGACAGTCAAGCACGCCAATAATGAGGAGCGGGAGAGAGTGATTTTTAAAGGCTATAGTTTGAATGTAATTCAAGATATTTGTTTTCAGTCGGGGGTGGAAGGGGATCATGCGAATCTTGTCTACGACATTCGTTGTTTAGTTGATTAGTTGATCGACACTGGGATTGGAGATTCCAATGGATTTGTCAAGAGATTAATTTGCGTGCGCATGAGTTAGCTAGACATGCTCCTATGTTATCGATTTAGTTTGTTGAGGTTTTTTGCAGTTCTGTTTCAGCTCATGCAACAACTTTTGATTACTCCAAGTTTCTGGAGATTGCTTAATGAAATCATTTTATTCTCAAAAAAAGATAATCCATTACCAAAGGTAAATTAGACAACAATAAATTCTTGATATAGACATGAATCAAAATTTTCATGCATTACCTCGAAAAGTATCGATATTTTCGTTTTTGACTCTATCGAAACGAAAAATACATGTGGTTTTCATGTTAGCTGTAACCATAATTTTTACAAATTCTTCGAAACATTATGAAAATTTGTCGAAATATTACGAAACATTTTTATTTTTTAGCTGACCGAAACCTACTCCGAAATCGAAACTTTAATCCATGGCTCTGGATTTGGGTTTACTCTGTCTATATTATTAGACATTAAGAATATAGAAAGAATTTGTAACACTGTTCTCGTAGTTTAGAGAAATATACTTTATAAGAGGAGGGTCGAAGGCTATACTTCGTGGGGGAGTAAACCCTTTTTATATAACAGTGGGCGAAATATCTCTTAGGAGTAGATGCTTACTTTTGAATATGAGTTGAGTTAAGTGAAGATGATTACAAACTCTTGGGATCTCTTTTTTATAGGCTTAGACAAAGTCTTTTTTTATGACGGACAACTTGTCTTCCTTAATAGACACGTGATCTACATTTATGGTCTGTCAAAAGTGAGTGGATCTTATGACATGCTAAATGTTAGGTCAGCTCTTAGTGCTCATAAAGGCGTACGAGTACCTTCAAGTGGTGGTGTTTATTGCACATAATTCGGTTAGTCTTTATAATACAACATTCATTCATCTGAGATTGCCTCGTTGAGCCCCTTACATTGGAGATGGCAGTGGAAAGTCTTACGAGGGTTTTTCTTCTAACTTCTATTTTTGGAGATTTTATCCTCTTACAAGGCCTTATACCTCGTAGGTACTTCTGGTGTTTCTCTTTAACTTCAGAAAATGGGCTCTTTTGGGGTCCTTTCTTCCTGGGTTTTTATGCCTACATGGCCATTGCCTTGTAGCCTTATAGTTTCAGCAGGGAGTTTGTCTTTGTAGGACTCGCGAGAATCAAAGTTATTCATGGTATTTTTATATTTTTAATATTTGCCTAATGAAGTTTCTGATACATGGCGTGTAGAGTTATAAGTATTCTTGCGAATCAGAATTAGATTAAGGATAAATCTCGCTAAGCTACATAACATATACGGTGTTTCTCGCTTTGCTCCTAAAGGTTTCAAAAGTAGCAATGTGCTCCCTAAGATATAATGAATACCCCGTAGTGAACTCTGTGACAAAAGTGGACGAAATATTCCTCCGTAGATTCTTCCACGTGCAACTCACGTGATGGTACACATATACGTCAAGGAGCATCGATGTAGAAACAATCAAAGTTTGGGGGACATTCATACAAAATAATCAAACTTTATAGGAGCATGTAGGACACCTATGCATTTAGATGCCCTTCCAACCATCACATGAGTTACATATGTGTGATCTTTCAATCCATTTTTGTCAAACAATGAGGGACACATTGCTACTTTTGAAACCTTAGTGAAAAAAGTGATAAACACAATATACTTCCAAAGGTTTTAAGGGATTTACCCTTAAATTAAGTATTTCATGAAATGCAAAAGAAACATAATCAGGAATTAGCTCATTGAGAAATAAATAAAATTCATGACATGAAAAAGAGTTAAGTTGTAATAAATTAATTTTAGTTCATGGATAATATTGACCTAAATACAAGACATGGATGGATCAAAGTTATGTTTCGGCTATAAGTCTTGTTATGTGAAAGATCTAAGTTCGTTTTTACTTAAACTTATTTACTTGTTAAAATAGACAATTGTCGAAAATGTAAGTGAAACATGAACAACGAGATTTTTATAGTGGTTCGTGTCTTAACAAACTTACACCCACTTTGACTTTCACTTATAATCATCTTAAGTTTTTTTTTTTCAGTATTACAGGACCGAGTCACTAAGATTTTACTTTTTACTTATAATCTGGACACTCTCTAATTACTTTCTTAATACGTGACACAACACCTTACTAGTGTACTTCAATTGAATCTAGAAATCCTCAAGTTAACACGGAGTTCCTTCGCCTTGAAATTTCTCAAATCATTTATTACAAAAGGATTTTGACTTTTAAACAAATAAAACAATAATAGACTAAATCTCTAATCTCTTGTTCTTTTTTGTCTTCAGGTCTCCTAAAAGGTAGTTGTCGCGTCGCAAACAAACATTCCATAAATAATAGATTTTTCCTGCAATCAAAAGATAAAGAATATTCCAAGCACATATACTACAATCACGTCCAAATCAATTAGAATATACTCGGTTCATACAAGACAAAAGAAATAAAATAAAATAAAATCAATCTTCCTTCCTATATTATCCCGATTTCACTACAAGAATTTGGGCTCATTCCCAACCGAAAAATCCCGACCGGATTTTGGTCGGGAGCATTCCCAACCGATATGCCCGACCGAATATCGGTCGGGAATGCTCCCGACCGAAATCTAGTCGGGACAACTTTTCTCGACCGATATTCGGTCAGGAAATTTTAAAAACCATTCCCGACAGAAATTCGGTCGGGACTATTATTCTCGACCGAAATTCGGTTGGGAATATTATAGTTTAGGGTTTAGGGTTTAGGGGTATTGGCGACCGATTTTCGGTAGGGAATAATATTCATATTCTTAATTTCACAATTTCGCTCTCCATTTTAGATAATTGTTGATTTAATGATCAAGTACATCAATATTAGTTATATATTACTGAAAACCTCAAACAAAATTAAATTTAGTTGCATGTTGATGAATCGTTTGAAGCGTAGATTCATATTGTCACTTATAAATAGATTGGTATATGTAGCTGCTAATAACGTAACTACTTACGATTATGTTAAACATATGTTAATAGATATATCACAATTAGCCTCTCTATAGTAACGTTTGTAACAAGTGTTAATTGCCAATTGTGAATACTCTATACTACGTATGATTAATATATGTAAAACTCCAAACTAACTTAACTTATATTCCGGTAATCTATACTAATTTCATAATTTAAAGTACACTAAACTAACTAACTATTAGTGCAATTCATGTATTTAGTGGGATTCTATAGTTATACTTAACAAACACATCATGTTTTTCCAAAGATCGGAAAAAAGTAAAATTTACTATTTTTCCCGACCGAAAATCGGTCGGAAAAAATATTCAAACTTGTTGCCGACCGAAAATCGGTCGGCATTGACATTTATTCCCGACCAAATTTCGGTCGGGAAAAATATTCATTATCATTCCCGACCGATTTTCGGTTGGGAATAATATTCAAGCAAATTTCCGACCGATAATCGATCGGGAAAAATATTCAAACAATGCCGACCGAAATGCGGTCGGCATTGATCGCGTATCTGGGCATGAAAGAATTGCCGACCGGAATTCGGTCGACAAATTTTGAAAATTTGGCGGGTAGACCAAATTTCCAACTTTTCCGACCGAATTATACTCGAAAAAATTGGCGGGACTCAGTGGAAAATTCAAATTTGCAAAAAATTCAAAAATATTCAACTTTTTCTATAAATACACTTCATTATTCTTCTCATTTTTTCATCCACTTTACATTTTTTCTTCAACTTTCTCTTCATTTCAAAACTTTTTTTCTACAAACACCATTTATTCTTGCATCTTCAAACACTTTTTTCTTTCATCTTCAAAAACTTTTTTCTTTCATCTTCAAAGCTAAAATTTTCACTTATTTCTTCAACTTTTAACAAGCATTTTTTTTTTTACTTTTAAATAAACACTTATTTAACTTTTTGTGTTTTAGATTGGGCAATGAATCTAAAATTTAATTGCCCATCTAAAACACAAAAAAGCTAAAGAATATTTTAGATTGGGTAATAAATCAAAAATATTTTCAATATTAAAAATAATAATATTCCGGTAATTATTACCGATTTTTTTTTATTCTGACGAATTTTATTCCCGACCAATTGATATAAATATTATTCCTGACCGATTTTCGGTCGAGAAAGTAATTCCCGACCGGACTGCAGTCGAAAAACTCCGAACCAATTTTTGGTCGGGATTGTCGGTCGGAAAATAGTCGAGCCGACCGAACTTCGGACGAGAAAAAATTTCCGACCGAAGTAATGCCGACCGGCCCGTCCCGACCGAAAACGGTCATTCCCGACCGACTTTGCGGTCGGAAATGACCCGAAAATCCTGTAGTGTTTGACAGGATCCTGCTAAACATGAAAATCCATCTTTCCATATATATCGTGACGGGACAAGATAAAATAAACTAGAAAAAACTTATGAGATAAGTTAAGAATCAAAACAAAATTCTAGGATCAGTTAAACTTGAAAAGTCTTAAGGTTTAATTTTTAGAATCACAACATTTTTTTCCTTAAACCTCCAGTTGGGAGAATCATGTAAAGTGTGGAAAGTATGGAAAGTTAAAAATATATAATAGAATCTCACCGACTATCTTTCCCTAGCTTAAATATCTTGTTACCACAAGGAAAGACTTAGAAAATAATTAATTTAAAACATAATTAATTAAATAATAATTATTTTCATGAAATGAAATAAACCAAAAACTGGTCCTAACAGTATGTTAAGTATTAAAACATATTCGCGATATTTTGAGATCTTCTTGTTACCCGATGATTTAATTATACGGGATGTGTGATTCAAGTTTTTTCTAGCTTTTAAGCCCTTCAAGGACACACTGGGCTAGGAAAATGATATTGAAGCAGTACATGGTTTCAACGTACATTAATGATCTTCAAATTGGACTTCTTGTTATTACTTGGAGGAATGCAGAAGGATCCAGCACAATCGTTGGGCTTGTGACTATGCCTGCTCTAAAACTTTACCCTTATTATTTTGCAATGTATAACGGAGTGTACATGCACTTATAGTACTTACAATTAATAGTATAAATTCAATTAATTTTACAACATAGTTTGTCTTATAGAGAAATCAAAATTATCCTAGTGGTATGGGCTTGGCCTAAGATATAACAATTGAGCCGGCCCACTCATATTAAAGTCAAGCGAGAAATGTATCAAAATAATCATTTCGGTACTAACGAAGAATCGAAAGTCACTTTCGATTCAGTGATACTAACTCGTGAAATCCGAAGAATTGGGCCTGCAGCCTGAGGCTTATATATACTCCAGTTCTCGATATTCACGTCACGTTATTTATTACTATAGCACCTAACCCGCACTATATTGAAAATAATTTTTCGATAATAAGCTGAATCGAGAGCCCTAAGTTCGTGCCATTACATTCGACACATCCACGTTCAATTCAACGGTCAATTCGAAATTTGGTCCCTTTCTCGATATAGAGTTTCGAGTCGAGAGGATTCTTTTCGACGGAGAGCCCATAGTCGAGAAGTTTAGTTTCGATACTCAATTCAGAATCGAGAAGAGCAGTTTCAATATTACTAGTCTAGTTTGGCTTAGTCTAGTTCATTGTACTTCGTGCTAGGGTGTTCCGGACAAAGTCTGTAATATGCTAGCATAGTTTGGTGTGTTCAGACCCAGTTTGTATTTCAATTGTAACCCGTGTAACCCAGACGAGATTACATCAGATTACCTAGGATGCGTCATAGAACGACTTGTATAGTTATGTTGTAATGTGCGTAACTTGTTTTTTAGCATCTGGAATAGTCTGAAACAATGTTTTAAAAAATGCGCCCCAGGGCTCGCCCTAGATACGCCGTGGGGCAAAATACACTGAAAACGCCCCAGGGCACATGTTTGGGGCTTAAACTTTGTAGAGCTTACGCCCCAAAGATCAAAGCTTACGCCCAGGGCGCTAAAAGTGCATTTTTTATACCCGAAAGAAAGACATACGCCTTTATTAACTTGCGAGGAAAAAGAAACTTTTGTGAATTCTAAAATATACTTCAGTGATGAGGACGATCAACCTTTAATGATATTTTGGTTGGAGATGATGCAGATAGTGAAAGAGATGATTCAGATGTCGCCGACTATAATGAGCTTGGTGATCTAAACGAGAATATTCTTGAATGTGATTAAGAATTGATATTGAAGAATTTTCCCATGCTAAATTGGTTGTGGAAACACTTAGTTGGTTATAAGTTTCGACAAGCTAGTTAGAATCTAGCTACATATTTGTGCAAACAATATATTTTAACAAAGGAAAACATGCCCGCATTTCTGATTATTGACTCCTCATTATCAAATTTAAGTAAATTTCATATATCTATGGATTATTGGATAATTTGATGTGATTGTTGAAGTGTTGATATTACTTTTTGAGCTTTGTAAAATTCATGGGACATAAAATTATTTTATGAGCTATTATCATTATTTATATGATTTTAAATATTATGTTTCGAAATTCACGGGGCTTACGCCCTTGTCTCTAGGAACATAAAACGCCCCGCCCTACGCCAACACCTTTTAAAACACTGGTCTAAAATTGAAAGGTCATTGCAAGAAGCTTGTTAGTTATTAATTTTTTTGCAGATATTATAACTGTATCTGGCAATATATGATTGCCATATAAATTATATTCCACATCGAAAAATTGGATGTTGCAAATAGTTGGCCAAATCATATTGCGATGAAAATTAATTTAGAAAAGAACCAGGAAATAAACTTGCTTTTATATATATATATATATATATATATATATATATATAGATTAGAAATTTATTAATGTATCAAGATTTTATTTCATTTGATGAACTTCGGCTCGTTTGGTTATGGGTTATAGGCCTTAATCCTTCAATTTACATGACTTAAACAGTGACACTCCAACAGTGACACAGTGTAGCATAGATAAAGTCCTTCAATTTACATGACTTAAACAGTACACTCTGCCTGCCAGGCATATTGACACATATGCCCTTCAAATTCAATGTAAGCTTTTAGAAATACCCTCCAAAAATGTTTACTATTAAGAAAAACATTTATTTGAACTTAATTTCAGCTTAAGGAGAAATATCATTTTCACCTTAATTTCAGCTGAAATATTGTTTGCAAAAAGCTCAACGCCAATTGCAAGCTACAACGAGTTTGATCCACATAATCCGATACCACATAATCCTCAAAGAATCAAACTCCTCCGCCTCCTCTGATCCACGATCAATCTTTGACGATTTCGACGAATCCGACGTCGTTTGATCCTTCTTCCCCTCCCTTGGCTCCACGCTTGTATATTTATATGTATATACTTACATACATACATTAACTCAGAATATGCGGTCAGAAGATAAAGCTGAAATCTGATAATTTCAAAGTTTTTTTCCTTTTTGAATTGCAGAGAAGAAGTATGTAGTGTACAAGTTAACATCGAGGAAGAAATAGAAAGGGTTGACACGGGTATGTCTTAGGACGCGTTTGCTTTGCCCAATAACTCCAAATTAAATTAAAAGTTGTGGATATAAATTTATTTGGTTTGCAATATTATTAATCGAATTTCGCCTAAGTGTTGGGTTAATTTTATGATTAATAGTTGGACCCCCCTCCCCCAACTAATAATATCACAATAAGCCTCAATAATGATTAATTCGCAAAATCTGTTATACCCCTCCTTTTCTATGCATTTTAACAAGATTAGCCTTGGATCACTAGTTATTTACATTGTTTTTTCTTGATTAGCCTTTAATAGATTGCTTTTTCTTGATCACTAGATTATCCTTCAATAATATTGCTTATGAATTGTTGATATAAATTATTCTTTCAAGAAATTTAATTTTCTTCCTCCATCACCTACTGTTTATGTAGAACATGAATATTATAAAGTACAATTAACATTCATGTTCTTTAGAAATGCAAATAATGTTCCACATATTTGAATGAAGTTTCATTCTTTGTCTTAATCTTAAGTTTCGTATAAATATTTTGAATACCTAACTATATTCTCAAAGGGGTTGCTGCGAAAAACATTTTATTGGGTTCTCACATTTACCATTCTTAGAATACACCATAAAAGTTAATTATTTAGGTTTTATATATTACACGTTTCATCATTAACTAGCTATTCCAAAATTGAATAGTTGTACATAATTTGATTTTTAAAATTAATACTGATACATTCTTTAACTTCACCTTATCTATATTTTCTCCAAGTTAGATACATTTAATAAAAGGTATGCTTGAATGTTTTGCTTATTAAGACTATAACTACAACACAAATATGTTTTACTAAATTTTATGATCAAATTCGAGACTAAATTTTATAATCAAATTTTATTAAGCTTATTAAGTCCAATATAGTTTATGATTGTTGAAGCTTTGTGATTTTTAGGGGTTCTTTTTGCTAAAGGATGGATGGAGAGAAATGAGTAATGGTAGGATTAAAAGATTAAAGGAGGTGTGGTGAAAAATATACAATAAGGCTAAGAATATAATTTTGCACATATAAGTTGGAAGATTAAAAAACTAGGCTCGTTTAATCTAAACAAGTACACTCTTATTTTTTTTAAAAAACTAGGCTCATTTAGTCAATGCAACATACTAATTATATACCTAAATTGGATGCTGGTGGTACCACCACTGGTGGTACCACACTCATACCCAATATACATACACATGTGTAAGTATATGTATGAGTGTGGTACCAATGTACCCAATATGGAAGTATATTAATAAAGGTTAATTAGTAGTCATGTGACTAATAATATTATCAGCAAATGAGCCCTTACACTTTACTTCTAGTTACACTTGGAGGAAGTATTAGTTAACGAGATTCTTATTAGTTGGAGTTGAACATTTTGGTGCAACTATATATTTGGCTTAATTAATCTTTATTAAATCTAATTTAACACTCAAATAATATTACCTATGTATAAGTATTGGTTGTCGGGAGTTTTTTATTTCTCATAGCATATATATATATATATATATATATATAAATCTAATATAATATAATCTATCATTTATTGATAACCATGGATCTGATACATAATTTGGAACTTAATGTCACGATTTGGTAAAATTCCAAACTTAAATATGATATAGCAAAAAGTATTTGGGGCCAACCCACCAAAAGACCCAACAGGACTCAAAAACAGAACTATCGAACGTGGCCCGTTCGACTGATATCTAGACAGTCGAACCGAACCCGTTCGACAGTTAATTTTCGAAGCTTATTGGGTCTCACGAGACGGGGTCTATAAATACCCTATCACCCGACATTAATGGACAGATTGATGACTCGCAACAAACTGCTATCTATCGAATTCATTGATTCTACAATTATTCGTGTTCGACAGATCTCCTTGTTCGACAGTCGTTGTGTTTGATCGACCCTTCCGTTCGATCGTTCATTCTTCAGTTATTAAATATCAAATCGACCTGCTAGACCGTTATCAGCATCAAGCGTAGGTCGTTCGACTGTTCGCCAGAATCTAGATAGAAGAGAATCGAACCACTCAGGTTCAAAAATTTCTCTAGTATCGAACCTGGCTCATTCGAGAGTTATATATCGAACGCCCATCGTTCGACTGTTTTGTTAACTTAGCCATATTAGGTTATTTTCCTTAGTTATATACCTGTAACGTGATAGGTATTGCGGACCAAGCTGGTATTTTGTAATAGATTAACATTATTTGGCATAGTCAGACCCATTGTAACGATATTCCAGGTGTATTGTAACCCAAACGAAATAAGACCAAAATATTGGCGCCGTCTGTGGGAAAACCGTTTGAATTACGTTTAGAGTTAAGTAACTGAGATGGCAAAAAGAGGAAACGACCCGTCAGACGGGGAAGTAAAAGTTGGTAAGAAGCCCAGAGCGGGTAAAGATGAGAAGGTAAGAAACCCGAACCTTAGGAGCAAGGCAAAGAAAAAGTCGAGATTCAAATAATAAAGCAATGAGAAGAGTTCCAAATGGAGCCACTCGGGGAATTCAAAACGGTACAACTGTTTAAAGAGGATGTACACAAAATCATAAAAATCGGAGCAGCTTTGAGCTCTGAGATAGAGGCTGCATTGGTAGATTGTCTTAGGCGAAATGTGGATATATTCGCTTGGACAGATTCAGACTTGCATGGGATAAACCCCAGAATAATAGTGCACCGATTAAACGTGGACAATAATGCAAAGGCCGTTTGACAAAAAAAATATGCAATTTTAGTAAAGAGAAGAATGAAGCGGCTGAGAAGGAAGTTCATGAGCTATTAGTGGCCCGTCATATCTATGCGCTAAGATTTTCGGTGTGGTTGAGCAATGCCGTATTGGTTCTCAAGAAGAAGGCGACATGGAGGATGTGTGTGGACTACACTGATCTGAACAAGCATTGCCCTCGAGATCCATTTCCATTTCCCATGGTAGATTTGTTAGTAGATTCAACAACAGGATGCGCTTTGTTGAGTATGATAGATGCCAAGATCGATTTTCATCAGATCTTTATGGTTGTCTGCGACTAGAGCAGAACAACTTTTGTGACTAATGCGGGAGTCTATTGTTATAGGGTGATGCCCTTTAGCCTAAAAAACGCTTGAGCAACTTTCCAGAGATTGGTAGCGAAGATGCTCTACCACCAGATTGGGAAATTCATGGAAGTGTATATTGATGATATGTTAGTCAAAAGCCTGAAGGCGGATGAGCATGTCCGTCACTTGGATGAAGCCTTTGCCATCTTGAGGACATACGGGATCAAGCTAAACCCGAAGAAATGCACGTTTGGAGTCCCACCAGACAAGTTCCTAGGTTACGTGGTTAACGAAAGGGGAATTGAGGCGAATCCATATAAAATCAAGGTAGTACTGGATTTGCCTTCACAAAGAACAATGAAGGATGTGCAATGTTTGGTAGGTCGTCTAACAGCTTTGGGCAGATTTATATCGACTTCGGCAGAAAAGAACCTACCTTTCTTTAAGGTAATGAGAAAAAGTAAATATTTCATATGAACAACACATTCTGAAGCAGCTTTCCAGCACATGAAGAGATATTTGGTTAGTCCCCCGCTCCTTGGAAAGCTAGATGAAAGTGAGATGTTGTACTTATACTTGGTCTTGTCTTCACACGCCACAAGTACAGTTTTAGTTAAGGAAAAAGGAGTTCAACAACTCCCAATACACTATGTGAGCGGAATCCTGCAAGGCGCAGAGAGAAACTATTTGGAAATAGAGTTGTTTGCTCTGGCCATCATAGCTACTGCATGAAAGTTAAGGCATTATTTTCAATCTCACCCGATTACGATCATTAGAGAAAAGCCTCTAAAGAAAGTATTGGCAAGACAGGAAACCTCTGGGAGATTGGTTAAATGGGCGGTCAAACTTAGTGAGTTTGGACTCGAGTTCCGACTACGTACCTCCATAAAAGCTTAGGCACGAGGAGATTTTATGGCCGAGACGTTAGGCAACAATGTGGCAGGATCCACGAACTACATCTTGGTAATCTCGGATCAGGCCAGAACTAGTAGAGCTACCACCACATGTATATTGCATACGAATGGTTCGGCTACCAGCCACAGTGGAGGAGTCGGGGTCCACCTGCTATTTCCTGATTGCCGAGAGTTTGAATTTGCCATTAGTTTAAATTATCAGGTGACTAACAACGAAGAGAAATACGAAGCTGTGATAGCAGGGATCAATTTGGCGCTGACACTCATCATAAAGAATTTGGACGTGTTCACAGATTCCCAGCTAGTAGCGAACCAGTTTTCTGGTAAATACGAGATAAAGGAGGAGACGATGAAACTATACGCTGCGAAAGTTAAGATGTTAGTAGGGCGGTTCAATTTTTTTTGACATATCCCAGATTTCGCGCGATGAAAATTCCAAGGCCGATGCGTATTCAAAATTCGCCAGCTCATCAGAAGTCCTAGTCAAGAAACGAGTCACTCTGTTGGCGACTGACAGACCATCCATTGGAATATCGAAGAACAACAGTACATGTGCAAGACTCGAGTATATACTGCCAACTGGCGAGGCCATGTAGTGGAAGGACGAAATCATGAGCTACCTAGCTGACGGGATTTCCCAGGAATATCCTAACGCCCACCACAGAATGTGCTACAAGGTCCACAGGTTCACCATTCACAATGGAGAACTGTACAAACAATCTTTCGAGGGCCCCTTAATGCATTGTTTGACTCCGCCGTAAGCTAATTATGTAATGCAAGAAATACATGTAGGGAGTTGTGGGAATCATTCGGGGGGTCGAGCGTTGGCCCAACGAATCTTGCGCCAGGGATATTATTGGCCAACCATACTGAAAGACGCCACAACATTCTCACGGCTTTGTGAAAGCTATCAATATCACGCCCGACTTATCCACAGGCCAGCAACGCCGCGATAACTGCTCAACGTAGCGTGCCCATTTGATTAATGGGGGATAGATATTGTGGGTCCATTAGCAGTGACCAAAGGCCAAAAAAGATTCCTAGTAGTGGTAGTTGAGTATTACACTCAGTGGGTGGAGGCTGAGGCCATGGCTGCGATTACGGAAAAGAACATGATTGAATTCATATGGAAAAATTTCATTTGTCGTTTCGGTATTTCTAGGCACATGGTGTGTAACAATGGACGATAATTCATCAGCAAGGAGATCAAATCCTGGTTTCTAGAGCTACGGATCTCCCACAACATGACCTCCGTCTACCACCCTCAGGTGAACGGGCAAGTGGAATCGACCAACAAGACATTAACATATTATCTCTAGAGGAGATTAAGAGACACTGCAAAAAGTTGGACGGAGGAGCTTAAAGGAATATTGTGGGCCAATAGGACTACACCCCAAACTTTGACAGGGGAAACCCCCTTTGTGTTAGTATACGGAACCGAAGTCGTTCGTCCGACCGAAATAGGCATGCCGACGCGCATGATGCATGATTACGACCCGGGACAATCAGCCAGATTGCGTTAGATGGATCTTGATATGATAGGCTCCACTAGGGAAGATGCCTACCAACGCACTGTAGCGTTTAAGGAAGCCATAGCCAAGGGTTATGACAAGAAGGTCCTATTCAGAAATTTCGAAGTGGGAGACCTGGTACTGAAATGTATCGCGGCTAGTAAGCACGTGGGGGAGCTGGAGCTGAAATGGGAGGTTCGTATAAGGTTTTCCAGGCTAGTTCATGAGGATATTATTACCTTGAGTATATGCAAGGTCGCAAGTTACCTCGCCCATGGAATGTGCAACATATGAGACGCTACTACGCATGAGCGATAGATTACTCAACAAATCCTAAGTGAACTAAAATGACATGAACTACGAAGGCTTGAGTTTCGACGCAACAATCGAGAAACATAGGCAACTTAGTATGAAACTGAGCTCAGCCCTAGCCTAATAATAAAATAAAAATCTCTACTTTTTTTCATCTCTAACCTTGCATGGAGAGTCGTGATTAACCAATGTTTCTGCGACTATAAGAAGAGCAGTGACCGCGAGTAGCGTCATACTAAGATGGAAATTTGCTCCGAAAAGGACAAATACAAACCTAATATCTCGAGTCAGCAAAGATATCGGGATGGACATTTACTCCAAAAAGGACAAATGCAAACCTAATATCTCGAGTCAGCAAAAATACATAGATGGACATTTGCTCCGAAAAGGATAAATGCAAACCTAATGTCTCAATTCAACAAAAATACCGAGATGGACATTTGCTCCCTCAAGGACAAATGCAAACCTAATATCTTGTATAGTGAAATACCGAATACAACGCTTGGCCCAAAAAGGATAAAAGAGACTCTATTGAGAAAATGCCGACTATCGTTCTGATCAGCTCTTACGATAAATCAAATATATGACCAAGAAAGGCTCAACAATAAAAAATAAATTCAAGTATGCTCAAACAAAGGCATTTTATTAGCCACAAAATCGGTTTCTCAAATAATATCGTTACAACAATGACGCCAGCATAAATGAAAGACAAAATAAAGCCCGATGTCAAGACATCAAAATTATATGCAAAGTCAAATAATATTGCTCCGATGACTGGGAGGACTCTGAACGCAAAACAAAACCATGGGACCGTGCGTAGTTGGTACATGTTTTCTCAATCTGCTACTCTAACAATACAAGCTCGTCCACTTTGTCCCATTTGTCAGGTAACCTGAGTTCCTCCTCCTCTTTAACACAGTCAAATGCCCCTCCGAGCCGATAAATGCTAAGAAAGATCAGATTATACTCATTAAGAACTTCCTCGATAACCTCAACATGTGACGAAATCGCCTTTACACCAGAAACTAGGTTCACTTCAGCTGGCGGATGGTATTGAATGTAGCATTCTTCGCCGAGAAATTAGGAACGGGCTCTACTTGCGGCAAAGCACTTGCAGAATCACGAGAAGGTAGAATGCCACTAGGTTTTATAACGGGTTCTGAAGGATTTTCTGTCAAAGGCTCATGCTTTGTCACAGGCGAAGGATTCACATTGTCATCGCTGTCGCCAAAAGCAGCACGAATACCGTCCTCCACTCCAACTGGATCAACATGAGATCCGCCCATACCAGCATATTCCACAGTTTCTCGCCTCTCTGGCAGAGCAAGACTCGGTCTATCCAAATCAGGCACAGAATTAGAGCGTCGATCCTTCCATATACTAAAGAAGGGGTCACCAGATTTAGGAACTGTCAATTCCTCCTCCTCATCATGGTCAACTTTGGGAGTCTCCATTCGGGGACGTCAACTAACGTCAAGCATATCTTTCCAGAAACCTTCTTTTACGAACCCAAGATAATCTGCTTGATCTACTCCAAGTTCCATGCCAAATTTTACATCGTCGACGCCTTGACACAGTTCAAGCCAGCGATAAACACCACTCTTCATGAAATATTTAGCTACTTTGCATCTATAGCTCTCCGACTCAAGATATCGAACCTTATTTCCTAGTCCAACAATTGCGGCTTCAGCTTCTGCATTCACTTCTTTCAGCGATTCTCTCTCTCTATTCAAGGAATCATTTTCCCTCTTTAAAGCGGCAATTTCGGCACGAAGAGACTTCACACTGTCCTTTGCTTTCTTCGCATTTGCGCCTGCGACAAGGGCATCCTTAACAGCTTTGTCGCGTGCCTTGGCTGAATTTCGAGCACGTCTGAGTGCGACAAGCCGACTAATATCGTTACTACGGGAACTCGCAACTAATTTGTCAACCACATCATTATGCTTACCCTAAACCTCAATCAAACCACTATAATCTCGATACAGTCTAAAAATCATAATGCTCGTAGCAGTATAGAATAAGCATCCAAAGTGCGCCAAATTGCGATAACCGGGTCTCTCAAGCACAACACGAGGATCAAGTTGGGGCCACATCCCTTTCATGATCTCGACAGATTGCTCCTCCTGCAGTTGGTACCCTAGCTGCTTAATGTTTAGAGACTCAGCGGTAGCCTGTGTTTCCAGAATACGCCTTTTAGTTAACGCATACCAATTCTTGCCACCAAACCCAGAAGCACGCGCAACAGCAAACCCTGGAACACGGTTAACGTATGGATTTTCAACGTTGAATCGTGCTTGATTTGCATCAATCCTATCATCAACAACATTGGATTCCTCCATCATTCTTATTTGGGCGTTGATCCCGGTCTTAATTCTTCCCCCAGAGGAAGTTGGAGTCATAACAACCCTACGGGGAATGACATTCTCATGTCTCTCAAAATTGCAGACGAGGGGAATCCGAGTGCCTGCCGATACACTACCGAGCCTTATAGTAGAATGCTCTACGGGCTTCGGTGCAATATGTCGAGCACCCCAATTAGCAGATAAACTACATAATAGGTATTCTCCGTAGGGGTCTCACAACAGGTCGTATCTGTGGGGCAGCTCCCTCAGGACCTTCCGTTGGAACTACATTATATGCGGGTGGGCCTACATTCAAAATACCAAGTCTATCTACGTTCCGTCGGGGAGCATAAATATTCTCGAGAGACATGGCTGGATTACTACGACTCCTCGATTTCTTTTGAGCCATTGGTATTCAAAGAAAATCACGGATTATTATTCGATAATTTCTCGAAAAATTGTCGTATTGCCAATATTCGACTCTTAGCGAACGATCGAATCCCGGTCGTTCGACTGTTATCGAGAACATTCAATCTTGGGGATTCGACAGTTACTTTCAAAGGACAACAACTCTCCGCAAGGATATAATGAGCTGGGAAGAGTAGGCCTCTATATATAGGCCCACCGCTGCCTTACTATCCAGTCGACAGATAACTGTCGAACCAAGATGGTTTGACAATTCCTATAAAAATAGTCGAACTTAGTGGATTCAACAATCCATCACAGCCCAGCAAACAATCGAATTCACTGAATTCGACTCTTATGTTACGGCAAATGTTAGCAGACAATCGAACGCACCAAATTCGATTATTACAACCACTCTACGGATTACAGCTCCTGATTGAAGAAAGTCTCTCTCAACAGATGATTCCTATTTGGCACCCAACCCTTGAGGCCCGACTCCCAAATGGGGGGCATACGTCGATATCAAATGTAATACAGTGCCAAAAGAACCAAAAAAGACAGTGCATACCTATCAAAGGGCAAAAGCTTTGCGAATTAAGAAATTTTAGAGTTTCGAACCCGCTCTTTAATCAACACCAAAAAGGGATATTTTAGGAAGGACCAAAAAGTATTTGGGCCAACCCACTAGAGAAAGGCCTAACAGGACCCAAAAACAGAACTATCGAATGGGGCCCATTCGAGTGTTATCCAGACATTCGAACCGAACCCGTTCGACTGTTAATTTTCAAAGGCTTATTAGGTCACACGTAACGAGGTCTATAAATACCCCGTCCACCGACATTAATGGACAAATTGAAGACTCGCAACAAACCGGTATCGTTCGAATTCAGTGATTCGACATTGTAATCAGGCCCTTTGTAACAAGATTGCATGTGTATTGTAGTCTAGACGAAATAAGACCAAAATAAATCATAAATGTCCTGAAATATCTATGATCTGTATCTATAATTCAATATAAGATGCTACAATGCCTATATGAAATTATTTGAAAAGTAGTACGACATAATTAAGACGGTTGGTGGAGAAACTTAAATGATTTTGATCAGGAGTTGGTCTACAACGTTACTGCCAACTAGATATATCTTTCTCTCAATCTTTTTTTTTTTCATGTCTTTTGAAAATGACAAACAAATTTATTTAAATAGTTTTGAGATGATCCTTTTCCTAGAATATATGAGATATATACTTAATTTTTGTGGACCTTCAAAAAATTTATAGGAACCCGACCATCAGATAAAGTTCTCAAAAATTAAGCGTCGTACTTTCTATTACAATAAATATCAGCTTGATTCAACTAATAAGTTAATTAAAATCAAATTAGGTTTGAAATTTGATTGATGACGAATATATCCTTACTATATGGCCTGGAGTCACTTAGGTATCTCAACACTTGGCTGCACCAAGTTATCGATATAGCAGTTGTATATAATAATTTTTCTTTACGTAGGGAATGGTTGGACAAAATTTAGAGGGTTTTATTTGGAAAATTAACACCTGTAAATATAAATAATAAATAAAAAGGCGCACAATATTTTCACTTTAGTTTTTAATTTGCAATTCGTTAAATAATATTCAATCAAATGGACATTAAAATCATTGGGGGGGGGGGGGGGGTAGTTTATCGTCTTTTCTTTTTCTTTTAACAAAGATGGTAATTTACCAATTTTGTAGTACATAGCATGTATAGCGGAAAAAATGTTATTTTTTGAAATTACATTGGAAATGCCTTTATAACTCAGGTCGTATTATATTCTGATAAAAGAAGACATAAATAATTACCTTCGGTTTTTTTTTTTTTTCTGGTTGTTAATTTGCTCAAATTTAGGGGTTCTTTGTAAGTTGAGAATCTTTTTGTACCCGGCCATCATGCATTGTAAATTTTGAGTCTCTAGGGTCAAACTCTATGACACGAAGAAGTAAAGAGGGTTAAAGGCGCCCATACACCACTGCCAATTTCTGATTATTATGCTTTGGGTGGTTGATATGGGTATGTTACTGAAATTATGTCACAGAAGTGAGTCTCCGGCATGTAAAGGCGTGGAGCTTTACTCGTGGTTGATATAATTGAGGTAATATTGACAATGTACTATAAGGTAGGTAGCTCAGTTACTTCTTGTACAAACCGGACAATAGTGGCGAAGTTGATGGTCTTAATTACTCAAATTTATGCCAATAGTTCTTGTAACTGGCATATTTTGAGTGTAAGAAGACTATAATATTTTTTTTTTAAAACAAGGATAAACATGATTTATTGCAGCAAAACTACAGTTTTAGTACATAGAGAAGAAGACAAGAAACTCAAGTTAAAACACAATTATAATAATAAAATAAAGTAAATATTGTATATATAAGGTTATGCAGATATTCCAATTATCTTATGCTGAAAACATATAAGGGCCTAGGTCACGTAAGACGGATACGCATGCTTGGGCGCATGCCGATGCGCATGCGTTAATGCGCCTCTTTTGAAAAAATAGATTGTTAATGCGGTCTTAGTGCGTCTATTGAAAATATATAAAATCAATGCAAATATAGAGTGAAATCATCTAATATAGAGTGTCAAATTGTTTTTATAGTAAGAAACAAGAAAAAACCAATACCATACATTTAAATTATTTATAACTTATAACAAATTGAAGTAACACTACTTTACCACTAACCAAATAAAAATTTAGTGAAAATATTACATTTGCAAATAAAGAAATTAGCCAAAAAAAACAACATTAATATTGCCAAGATTAACTAAGATGGAACAAACTTGGATGATATCTATCTAAGACTGACTAAGGTGAATCACTATAGAAAGAAGGCAAGTTTTACTTTCTCTAAAAGAATTCAAAATTTTCTCATCCATTTCACTTCACAAATCTGATTTCTGCATCTACTTGTGCTCAAAATTCAACTTTGAAATTTCCCATCAATTACCGCACAATCTAATTCAGCTCAAAATTCATCTCTCAAACTAAATAAATAAAACCTCGTGTATTATTGATGCACAACAAACATGCAAATATTCTACACGCACAAAAATTAACTCAGAAAATATATTGATTATCGACTACAAGGAGTGAATCACGTTTGGCCGCTTTCGAAGTTAATTTTTAATTAACATTGAGAAAGAGAGAAGGAACCCTCATAGGATTTAGGATTTTGAGCTATAGGGATTGAGAAAAGAAAAAGATAGGGTTTCTTTCTTCACTCTTTTGATTAGGGCAAGTGTAAAAGTTGGAAGAGTGTTTTCTTTTCTTTATATTTTTATGATTACTAAGTTATATGAGGAAAAAATGCGTTGACAACTTTAAAATGGTAGAATTTTCCTTTAAAATCATATTATCCATATAATTCGAGATTTAGTATATCTTTATACGCATCCTAACAAATGTAAATTCGAGACCTAATGAATTTAAAGTCGAGAACATACAAAACTTAAGGCGAGAACTAAAAATATTGAACTCGCGAATTAGAAAAACTCTGGGTGTTCATTAGAAAATCTTAATGCGCCTTGAAGCGGTTCACGCACATCCAAATCGCCAGGTCGCGTGTCGTGCCCCAGTGCGTGGAGATAGGTGCGCTAATTATGTGACCTAGATAATGGTAACGGCGTAGTCCGCGTCAAACGATTTAGATGTATTTGATCTTATTTCGTCTGGGTTACAATACACCAGAAAACTTGTTACAGTGGGCCTGACTTATACCAAAACAATTCTATTCTATTACAATGAATGAATTAGCTTGGTCCGTAACACCTTACACAAGTAAACTAAGTAATATGAGTAGAATAGCCTTAATCTGCATACAGTCGAACCAGGGTGGTTCGATGGTTAAGACTCTTGAATCCAAGGAACACTCAAACCACGTTGGTTCGACGGTAATAACTCTCGAACTGGCGGATCGTTCGAACGGGAAGGGTTCGATAATAATAACCATAGAATCGGCAGATCAATCGAACGAGAAGGACTTGACGGTTGGAACTCTCGAACTCGCGTGTCTCGATGGTTAACAGTCGACTGAAGAATAGTCGAACGACGTGGTTCGATAGTAATTAGTTGCTCGATAGTAATGAATGCGTGCATTTATGTCGGAGACGGTGTATTTATAGACCCTGTCCCGTAGGACCCGGTAGAATGCGATGAATAACAGTCGAAATAGGCTCGGTTCGACTGCCTGAATAACAGTCGAACGACCCCCGTTCGATAGTTTAATTTTTGGGCCTTTATTTGGTGGGCCAGTCCAAACACTTTTTTGGGCCTTTCTAAAATACCCTCATCATATAGTCCCCCCAGTTTGGGAATCGGTCTTGTGTCAAAAACGGGTGCCAAACTCTAAAACCTATGTTGCTTCATCCGGTTGTTCATTTCGTATTTCGGATTGTGCCCTTACATCCGTGGGCCATGTCTCTGTCAGGTGAATTTGTAGTGAGATTTAGCTTGTTTTGAAAATACTCCTCCCATTTGGGAACCGTGACTCGGAAGCCCGGGATCCAAATGAAGCTTATTGCCATGAAAATATGTGCCCCCGAATTTTAATCGTGATACGTAATGTCAAAATCGTAAAAAATTGGATTCCATGAACAATCAAATTGGGACGAGTTTGATTGTAATCTTATTATCGAATTATATAAGATTAGATAGTTTTACTACGTCGATTCTTAGAGTTTGACTGTTGGAAACTATCGAACTCACTTAAGTTCGAGTGTTATGAACTGTCGAACTGACTGGAGTTCGAGTGTTATGAACCGTCGAACTGGCTGGAGTTCGATTGTTATGTTTATGTCGAATTGTATTATTATTCGATAGTTATTGTCGAATTGCACCTGATTCGATGGTATTTGAAGGTGTCGAGTGTGTAGCATTCGATCGTTGGATTCAATCGAACTGACATGAATTCGATTGTTATATTTCTATCGAATCAATCATTATGTAATAGTTGTACCCTCATTGTGGAATTCGACTGTTAAATTCTATCGAATCGTAATGAATTCGATTGTTTTTGGCAGTATCAAATCGTGCCAAATTTGATTGTTTGATTTTAATGTCGAATTACCGAAATTTAATTGTAAAATACAATCGAACTGGAGAGAGTTCGATTGTTATTTTCGTAAGCCTGGTGGGCCTGCCTCCTTTTATATAAGGGTGAGAGGAGGACGTGGAGCTTATTCTCAACCTTGACGACTTACGCTAAAATGTAAGAAGAATCGAACCGGCCCCGTTCGATACTCTTTTTGTATTGAACGACAGGTCGTTCAACTGTTTTCCTTAGAATTATTTTTGCTATATTTTTGTTTTCTTTTATATGACTTGCTTAACGTTTCTTCGTTATATGCAGTGCAATTTCGTTGCTGGTTTGGTGCATTTTGTGACTTTAATCAAGGTAGTGCACTTGTCCACTATTTTTTCTTTCGTTAATTATATGCTAGTTTCTGCGTGTTTCGCGTGTTATGAACAACATAGTTATTTTGAGTGTCGAGGATGTCATATATTCGTAGCCAGTCTTTCTTTTTTATTTTTATTTTAGTCTGTGTCAGACAAGATGTCGAACGAGGTAGTGAGTGATGACTCTATGTCTGTGAGTGAGTCGAGTAGTACCTCTAGCACCGATTCTAGTAGTTCGGTGAGGGATCCTGACGCAGGGTACGCGAGTGATGAGTTGGGCGAAGAGAGTGCCCATAATCCGATTGAAATAGAGGAAATTAATAGCGGATCCGGGGATGAGCAGGAGTCCGCTCCTCAACCAGGGTTTGGCGGGGAGCCTCTACTTGAAGTTGTAGATAATCGTGCCGATAATGAGGCAAACGAGGCTACTGAGGTTATCGATAGGCATCCCAATGATTCTGATGATGAAGTCGTGGATCTGGCATATATAGACTATGTTTCTCGTTTGCAGCATAGCCCAGCTGTCCTTCGAGAGACATATGACATAGGGATTAACTGTAAGATAGTTATCCACGCTGCGGAGCAGCATGTCCATACTGCACTGCCTAGGTTCCTTACTGTTTTTGTCGGGCAATTGGCCAACGACTTACAATTTCCCATTAGTTTTGAAGTGACTACCATTATTAGGTCTATAGGACTGGTGCCTAGCCAGTTAACGTCGAATTCGATCAGTCACATAGTCAGTTTTATCATAGCCATGAAGGGCTTGGGTGCGCCTTGCAGGACTAATGAGTTTTGCGCCTTATTCGAAGTTTCGCGCAAGGGACCAGGGTTTTATAATGTTAAAGCCTTTAAGTTTAATAAGTTTTTGAATGGGGAGCCATCCGGGTATGGTAAAAATTGGAAGAAAATGTATTTTTATATCCAAGAGAGTTGGCCGAAAGAGTTTTACCCGTACCGGCGAGATTGGGTGTGTGTCCCAAAGATCACAATACCACGCTGGGTGGGTGGTCCTAGATAGGGAGATACCTTTAGGGCTAATCTCATAATGAACCACCAACTTAATATTAAAGCATTAGTTAAGAGTGCGGTTTGTCGTTAGCGGAGTTATCCCCTGTTCCTTAAATATGAAGACATACTCTTGGTACTTTGTTCCTTATTATGAGTTTCTACCTTGAGATTTAACCTTGATGGGTGCGAATGTTTGTTGTTTTTTTTTCTCAGAATCTTTCATAATGAGTCGACATGCGCGCATGAGCCAAGTTCATGCCACGGATGTCGAGGCATCTCCGACGACGGTTCCTATTCTAGTTCCTGCACCTAGGAAGAGGAAAGCTAAAGGGAAGAAACCAGGTCTCGAAGGTGGGGGTGTCTACACGTTCCCGTGCGCCGCTCGACCTATTCGAGGAAATGCTTAGTTCAGGTCACAAAGATTCCCCTCCTCTGGTTGATGACAATTAGATGGGATGATTCGAGGTACCTGTTGCCGATGATGATGGGGTAATGGAGAGAGCAGATAGGGCCGCTCCTGCAAAGTGGAGGAAGGTTCCTCAAATTCGGTCTAGAACTAGAGGTGTTGTGCCCCCTGCACCTCGACCAACTGGTCCCGCCCCCTCCGGTGGCTCAGTCCCTCCTGCAGGGGCGAATATTGGGGCTGAGTCTAGCCAGTGCCCTCGTGTTCGCGTTGGGAATATGAGCAATCCTAAGAAGAGTCTATCAATGCTCTTAGAGTGATCTTTCCACACCTCGCAATTACTTTTCCCACCTTTGCTGAGAAGAAAATGCAGCTGGAGCGGCTCGCGCTTCATTTAACTAACTCGACAATTAATCTCGTATTTGGTACTTTGTTGTGATGTTCGACTTTTTTATACATTTTGCTGTTGTATTTCGAAATGGTGGTGTTGTGGATGCGATGATCGAAGGATTAATGCAGGCCCATGAGGAAAGGACAGCCGCGCTCACACGTTTATGGGCGAAATTTCAGGGAAGTGACCCGGAGGCTCTGAGAGCTACAGTGGCTGAGAAAGACAGGGCCTTGCAGCTTGCTAAGGATTTTGCTAGCCGGGTCAGCAGCGATCGAGAAGCCGTCAGACTCGCGAAAATGAGAATTCAACAACTCGAGGCGCAAGTCAACATACTGAGGGATGGAAAGACTCCGTCGGAGTCGCGGGTTGCAGAACTCAAAAAGAATTGTCCGCTGAAAAGGAAAAGGTCACGCGTGCTGAAGAGCTTGGATATGCTCGTGGTTTGAGCGAGGCATGCCTCTTTTTGTGGATATTTATAGGGATGTTACTTTCCCTAGAGATAATTTTTGTTGTGCTATTTGAACAGCATCCCACTGTGCGCAGTAGCGAGTGGAGATCGCAGAGGAGTCTTACAGAGCAATACCTTCCGGGAGATTGGTCTCCGATGTGGGATTCAAGATGCCAAAAAAGCTCTAGCGCTCACGGTGCAATAAACTCATAGCATCGATATTTATATGGGCGATTTGATCCACGATGGTTGGATTTGTCGCTGGGTCCCAACCGCTAGCCTCTGCCCCTAGCTCTCGACAGCACGCCTGCTGCTGTTGACGAATTTGCCAGCTTGCTTGAGGACTTGATCAATCACGGAATGTCTCCACCTCCTCTTTTGGTAGCTGCCTATCCTTCTTCAGAGGATGATGCCTGGGCGTTTTGGCAGGAATTTCTCTTTCTCTTTCTTTTTTTTATGAACAATTTGTATGGTTTGTTCTGGTGCTTTGTTGCCCTATTGTTTTGGAAATTTAATCGTTTCTATTTCCCTTTCACTGTCGAATATTCTGCTACTACTTATCTCACGTTTGTGAAAATCGTTTATTTTCGCTGACAGCTTAATCTGCGCATCTATTTGCCATGCACATGGTTTTTGACAAAAGCATACATACTTTTCGTATTCTTGGGATTGTTTTGATTGTCATTTTCCGTATTCTGGTCGAAGTTTTGGCACTTGTGGAGGCTTGTTGGTTTGCACTTGTCTCATTTTCGACTAAGTGTCCGTCTTCTTATTTTATGGGACTCTTTGGTTTACATTTGCCATGTTCCGGTCGAAGTGTCCATCCCTTTTTGTGAGACTTATTGGTTTGCACTTGCCGTATTCCTGGCGAAGTGTCCGTCTCTTTTCTTTCTTTTTTGGGACTTTTTGGTTTGCACTTGCCGTATTATTGGAGAAGTGTCAATCCATTTCTTTTGTGGAAACTTATTGGTTTGCACTTGTCTTATATGAACCAAGTGCCCGCCTCTCTTTTGAGGAACTTTTTGATTATTGCCATTTTTTTAGCGAAGTGTTCATTCCTTTCTTTTGTGGAGACTTGTTGGTTTTCACTTGTCTTATTTTGACCAAGTGTCTATCTCTGTTTTGTTGGACTTTTTGGTTTGTACTTGCCATGTTTTTAGCGAAGTGTCCATCCCTTTCTTTTGTAGAGACTTATTGGTTTGCACTTGTCTTATTTTGACCAAGTGTCCATCTCTCTTTTGTGGAACTTTTTGGTCTGCACTTGCCATATTTTTTGCGAAGCGTCCATCCCTTTGAATTTTGAGGCCATTGCTTCGAATTTTTTAAGAACACCATACGACCTTTGTGGCTGTCGTTTTAGGCCTTATATGGCTTTGCCCTTTATGTCCTATAGCGATCCTTCAATGCAACTTGTCATAAAATGTCACGCATATCTCTGCGTGGAGATTGAAATTATATAATAGATAGCGCTGACCCTAGCATAAGGCCAGGTCGCCTACATTTCCCGAGGAGGTTCCCCGGGATTCAAGACAAAGTGGTTCCTATTTTAAGTTATAACATAACAGCCCCTAATGCTCGAGGCGATTTAGGGGACGAATAGAAATTGTTCAAGCGGTGCGAACATTTAAATAAGTATCAAAATTAAAAAGGGAGGTTCAGTCGATCTATTGTATTTCCATGGAATCAAGTGCTGCCAGTGCCTCTTGCTCCTCTCGCGGCGGCAGCTTGAGTGATGCCTTGTAACAAAGCCATCCTTGTATATGATCGGCGATGATCTCACCCATCCCTACTGGAGTTGGGAACTTTACCATCTGAGGGTATGTCGATGACAATGCTTGAAAAGCGTTGAGCGTCGGTCTTCCCAAGATTGTGTTGTAAGAGAAAGGCAAGTCGACCACCGCATAGTCTACGAGCATTGTCTTTCTCTTAGGTGAGGTTTTTAGCGAGCTGGGAAGAGATACCATTCTAGAGGGCACCACCTCCATTCCGCCAAATCCACGTAACAAAGTCCTGACTGCCTCCAGTTTTCCATCTCGCAGCGCCATTTTATCCCATGTCGAAGACATTAGCACATTGATCAAGCTCCCGTTGTCTATCAAAACTTTCATCACTTCGAAGTTAGCTCTATCAACCGTTACTACCAACGGACATCTAACTGTCCAGCCTGAACTGCTTGTGGGATTAGCTTTAACAGACCGGCCCTTGAGAAGATGATTGACCGTCTGCGTCATTCTCTCTAGTGACCCTCTTTCATCCTTTGACAGAATCAGCACCCACTGGACCTCCCGATATCATGTGTATAATGCTCTTCCTGGGCCCCTTGTCCATTATCTGGGAATAATCCAATACGTGCGGCCTATCTGTCATCTTTTGCTTATCCTTTCTGGGAGCGAGATCTATCCAGATTTGCCTTGTCTTTCTCATCCTTTAAGCCCCTGACATACTCAACGAGCTTTCCATCCTTTATCAACCGCTCTATTTCATCTTTAAGGTCTTTACAATCCTTAGTTTCATGACCATTCTGCCTGTGGAACATGCAGTAAAAGGGTTGACAACCTGATCGCTGGAGAGTCTCTCATCTTTCTTAGCTCTTTTAGTCAACCTTTCCTCTTTGCGACCCCATATACTGTCATGATATCAGCGTTTAGGGGAGTGTATCACCTAGGCGAAGAGTTCCTATACCTATTGCTTCTTTTTCTGTTTTGACCCTGTTCCTCTCTTCCCCTCTCTCTGACTCTGGGGGCAAGAATAACAGCTTTGGCCACCATCATCTCCTCGCGATGCACTACATGGTGCGCAAGCTTGTTGATCTCTCGATCGTCCTTTGCTTCAATCTAAGCAGATCATTGCCAAAAGCTTCATTCTTGTCGCATGGAAAATGATGTTCGCGACCATCTCTCCCCTCAGATCGTCTATCTTCAATAGTTCCGCATTGAGTCGTCTCATAAAGTCCTTCAGAGTCTCTATGTCCCCTTGCTTAACAGAATACAGGTGGGAATGGTCTAACAGTGTCCTCGACTAGCTTGAGAACTGGTTTTTGAACTTTTTCCTCAGCTTTGTGTAGCTTCTGATAGACCTCGTGGTGCTTCTGGTGAACCAGTCCAATGCCACTCCGACTAGAGTGGTGGGAAAAATACAAGCCTGCACGTTTTCATTGAATTCGTCCTAGTTAAGCATACTATCCAGGTGGAACAGATGCTCATTTGGCTCTGTCTTTCCATTGTAGGACTTCAACACTAGAATTTTTTCTCCATGTTCCAAGATCTCCCCCTCTATTTCGTCACAGAATGGTGTGCTTCTTCGAGCTCTTCCCAACACTACCAAATTATTTTCCACTTCAGTCTTCTCCTTTTCTAGCCTTTCCAATTTCTTTGCGACTTCTGCCCGCTCCATCCTTGAGTCGTTCTCTCGACTATCCTCGAGCCTTCTGACGTCGTGGTGCCTTTTTGACTGTACTTCGAACGAGTTAGATCCAGCCTTCTGATCATCCACACGTACTTTATTCTTGTTCTATTCGGTTGGGCCCCTAGCGAGGGATCCCTACTCCCGCGCACCTTCTCTCTGGACCTCAGGTGGCGGCGTTTGCAATTGCGGTGCAAGTAAAGCTGCGGCCATGGCAATGCAGACCATCGCCATGATTTCATCTCTAAACGCGCTTGGTAGCGAGGCTGTAGCAACTGTCTCCCCCGTTGTCCCCATATGTGGTGCGTGTCAATCCTTTTCCACTCACCCTGGATGATATCGTCGGGCTGGCGTGGGGACCCCATCGGCTAGTACTGATGTTGCCCTTGCTCTTGGAGCAGGCGGGGCTGCGGCCGTACGATCCAATCTAGGACTGTTATTCTTTACTGCTCTACTCTGCGATCTAGTCATTCCAAACATCCTGCCTAATTTACTGGGGGAAAATGGTGTTCCCATAGACGACGCCAATATTTTGGTCTTATTTCGTCTTGGTTACAATACACCCGAAAACTCGTTACAGTGGGCCTGACTTATACCAAAATTATGATATTCTATTACAATGAATGAATTAGCTTGGTCTCGAACACCTTACACAAGTAATCTAAGTAATATGAGTAGAATACCTTTAATCTCTAGACAATCGAACAAGGTCGGTTCGATGGTTAAGACTCTCGAATCCAAGGAATAGTCGAACCACGTTGGTTCGACGGTAATAACTCTCAAACTGGCGGATCCGTCGAATGGGAGGGGTTCGATGATAATAACCCTCGAATCGGCTGATCGATCGAACGAGAATGATTAGACGGTTGGAACTATTGAGCTCGCTAGTCTCGATGGTTAACAGTCGAACGACTCGGTTCGATAGTATGTAGTTGCTCGATAGTAATGAATGCGTGCATTTATGTCGGAGGACAGGGTATTTATAGACTCCATCCCGTGGGACCTTGTAGAATGCGGTGAATAACAGTCGAACGGGGCTCGGTTCGACTATAGGAATAACAGTCGAACGGCCCCCGTTCAATAGTTTTATTTCTGGGCGTTTCTTTGGCGGGCCGGCGTAAATAATTTTTTGAGCCTTCCTAAAATACCCCATGAAGATGGTCCTCATCAAACGATTTAGATGGTCCGCATCAAACGATTTAGATGGTCAGTATCAAATGCACTTAATTTGGCAAGCATATCAACTATCTGACCAATTTGAAAATTGGTCAAAACTAGTGTGGACATCTCTAATTGTCACTTATTGTTCAAATAGAAAAACTTTCAACAATAACCTAGCCAAAAAATTAGCTGTGCTGGACTATATATGCTCCTCATTTTATTTAAAAAATTGCAAATTTCCTGTCGTTCTATTGTTTTATTATCCTTAGAAACGGGAATAACATGGGAAGATTAGCAAATTTGCCGGGTTTTGCCATTTGAAATTACTGACTAATGGGCTTATATATAAGCATAAACTTCTATTATTAAAAATATAAATCACAAATTGAATATAATCATTTAAACAAAATAGATCGATAAAGATGTCATGACATGCAACAACCCTTATGATCTGCAAATTGATTAGATACACTAGTTGAACGAAAGAAAGCATGAACATGAATATCCAAATCAATTTTGTAACAATACACTGAATAAAAACATAAACCCTCACAACATCCTACATAGCATCACACAAAGTAACTATAGAAAGCACACCAACCAAACTGAATTTAACATAAACCAATCTATATCATAAACCAAAATACTGAAATTACACTCCAAACTAATCAAGCCCTGGTTCTACCCTCATTAGCTTGCTTGAACAGCCTCGCCTGATTAGTGGCCGCCTTGTCTGACCCGAGCGCAGCCACAAAACTGTCACGAACCTGGCTGGTCGAGTAAGGGAACCCCCTATGCACCATTGAGTTGAGCAAAGCCGCAGTACCCTCACGATAAAGGTCGCCTAGGCCATCAGTACGTGTGTTTGACAGGGCCTGTAGTAAGTTGGTGCTTGGGCTGATTGATCCGGGCAGGGTACTGATTCCAGGCAAGCCGAATGCACTTCCAATGGTTGTGCCCCAGAAGCCAAACAAGCCCCATATCAGTGTAGGGTGGTTCCTCCAGTAACTGAAAGTTTACAAGACAATAAGTATACCCTTAACCATGCATAAAGTCACTTAGTGTTATTTCTAATTGGCAAAACTTAAAAATAAGTAAAAGGAGCCCCTGGAATTTTATTTCCAATTAAATGTACAGGTTCTAGTGATGTCACTGCAACTTTATATTAAATATATGTATATTATATTTATTCAATACTATTAAAAGCTTTTTTGGAATAATTTAAAATTTTAATAAATCCACAAGTATATGTATAAGACAAATGCTTTCTTCAAATAAATTACACAAATAAAAGATATAACTCAATTCAAACAATATTAATGTATCAAATAAATATAGTACTTATAAATATCTATGTTTTGAAAATATGCGACATAATTTTTGTACAATTTTTTTTCCAAGCTTTTCAACATCTTACATAACAAAGGAAGTCTAAAAATGTTATGAGCATAATTACAATCAATATTTTTATTTTATTATCAAGGACAACGTCAAAAACATAGCAAAGCTAACTTACGTGATAAGATGAGATGACAATTCCATAATAAAACAGTATAATATATTGTTATTGTTAGATGAGACGACAATTTAACATAGCAACACTATTCTCAAGTCTCACCTGCAAGGAAAAGGTGGGGAGTTGGGATCAAACGGGAGCGGAGGTGGGAACGCGATCCCTGGAGCACTAGGCGTTCCAGGATCAATGGGAGTAGTCGGCGGCGTGACATACGTAGGCGGAGTGTCGATAGTCGGCGGCGTATCCGTAGTCGGCGGGGTGACATACGTAGGCGGAGTGTCGATAGTCGGCGGCGTATCGGTAGTTGGCGGAGTTACAACAATTGGTGTTGGAGTGGAGGGTGTAGTTGGGGTAGTAGTCGGAGGGGGGTTGTAATATCCGCCGCCACTTGGGGTGGTGGGTGTTGGTGTTGAGGGTGTTGGTGTTGAGGGTGTTGGAGTTGAGGGTGTTGGAGTTGAGGGTGTTGGAGTTGGGGTTGTGGGGGGGTCGTAGTGTCCACTAGGAGGGGAAGGGGTGTGGTGGTGGTGGTGGCCTCCACTTGATGGTGGGGTACCGCAGTTTGCCGGTGGTGAGCCGCCGTGGCTGCCGCTACCCCCGCCGTGGGAAGGTGGTTGGTGAGAGGGTGTTGTTGGGGTTGAGTGGCCGCCGCCGCCGCCTGAGGGAGGGGTGTGAGTCACTGTTTACAATACAAATATACTGTCCAATTAGTTATAATTTGGAGCCAATTCAAAGGCAAAATAAGTAAATATGATTTTGCAAAAAAATAAAATTAAAATTTAAATAAAGACAAAGCATTTGAAAGATATGTAGTGATATAAATATTTTTGCGTAAAAATAAAGTGAATGTAACTGTTGTGTGTAATATTGTTTTTTAAAAAGTAGAAAGCTTTTTGGCATTTTGTTTTTCAAAGAGTTTTTTCAATGCAAGTCAAAAAACATATAATTTTTTTCCCTATATTGTGTGTTTTTCTCTTATGCATATCACACATGAGATGTTCAGCCAAAACAAATAATAATTTGTGAAACATTTGCATTTCCTCATGCCATTTTCCTCTACTTTTCCCTTTTTAGGTGTGAGTCAAACTGATTACTTTCAAGTATATATTAAAATAAGAAACGAACGACAAAAATTAATTAAAAAATGCTAGAAAGCTAAGAAAGATTTCATATCTCATTTCAATCCAACATGCAGTATAAGAAAAATACTCTAAAAGCAGGTACATAACATTTATGTTAATGTATTTACAAGTAGTGTGTGAGCTGAGAGTGTGAAATTGACAAAAATAACCTGGTGATGGAGGAGTTCCAGCATTCGGGTCAGTGGGAGGGTTATAATAGGTTTTCTGCTCCTCAAAGTTCGCTGATGACACAACACAAACAACCAAATTTTGTGAAATTAGTGCAACCACAATACTCCACAACGCTAGCGATGCTTGCTTACTTCTTTTCCTATCCATTTCTTACAAAGTCTTAACGAAAAAAATAAAGAAAGAAAACAGTGTTTTAGAACGATGAGGTTGATCGAATGGTGAAGTGTTGTATATAAAGGAGTTATTGTAAGAGTGTGTGTAGTAAATTTAAGCAGGTGAACGAGTATGTGGGTTAGTTGTATTTGTTGCAGGTGCATTTAAACTCTCATTTATATCTCATATTACAAAGAGAAGAATCATGATTTTTTGTTTAATTTTATTTTATATCTTTTTCAACATTGGGAATGATTGAATTGAGATTTCTTCATGTTTGTGTCTCACCTAGTAAATTGAATTTTTTTGAGGAATCTTATAAAAAATGAGACTACATATTGTGATATTTGTGAGTTGTTTAAACATTTTTAGCCATAAATCAAACGTTCCGTGTGGGGTTTTGGCAATATGATCATATGTGTTTTACGATGTTGTTTTCTATACAAATTTGGGGGTGGCAAACGTTCTACTTTAGGTGATGCACGAACGGAGAAAAGAAGGCCTAGTGGAATAGACCAATATAAAATTAAGTGCTTCTTGATCAATTAAGGTCTTCATTCCCCAGTAGTCGAACTAAAGTTTGGAGGTGTGCTATGAATTTGTCGAACGTTTCCTTTTATTTGCCACAAATTATCCGTGCATTGAGCTTTTGAATATTTGGTTTGTTGTTCATTCATTCATGTCTTTTAGTCATGACTCCAAGAATATGTAGACTGGCCACCAAGTGGGCTTTTTGTAACATCTTTTGTCAAGTCAATGGGCTTGGCCCTTTCCCAAGTTTGTTTCAAACATAAAATTAAGGGTAATCGAGAGTTAAACATTTTGTCATGTCAATTTAGTGTGAAGTAAATGGCGTACTTTTAATTGTTAGATAAGTTTCAGACATGTGGAACTTCTTCAAAAAACCTTATAAAGTGTAGATGAGGGTTGTAATAGTTGTTCTTTCCGGATTTAGTCGATTAAAAGAAAATATATTGTGTAGCACTTCACTCAAAACTAAGTTATTAGTCGATTATTGACATCAAGATTTGATGCAACATAGACAGAGCAATTAATTTGATTAATCACTTTCTTGTTTTAACTTAATTTAGTAAATAGTTTTACTACAAATATCAAACCGTTTCCAAATGCAGCTTCTGATATTTTATCCACTTTAAGATAACACATACATATTGCTGTCCTTATTAACTTTGTAAAAATAACACCTTGCCCTCGAAAGTATGCGTGCCCTCTACATTAAAAAGTAATATTTTGTCCCTAGAAGTGCAGAAATTATAAAAATTTACCGCTGATGAATGTTTGATGACCAAGAGTCTAAGAAGAAACATGGTCTGGGTTTTATATGCAAAAGATTCCGAATAAATTGTTAATTTTAAAGTGTATGCTACAAACTGCTGGGCACTATTTTCGATTTTAGGGTTGACTATTGAATAAGCTATTTCTTTCGAGTTAAGCATGCACATTATAATATTATTGAATCCTGCAAAAGTAGAATATATAATGAATTTGGTAAACACACAAACTTACAAAGATTTTCCTTTAATTTGGACATAGTATAGAAATGAATCTCATTTATGGGCATGGCAGATAAGTAGGTGATGAAGCACAAAACTGAGATGGATGAAACAATAAATATTGGTAGTAAATGAGAGAGAGTGCCAGCAAAAATATTTATCAACACAGATCTCTGAATTTCTGAGCTTTCATCTCTGCCAGTAGGCCTTCTTTTGACTAACATTTGTTACTGTGCGTAACTATTTTGGTTAGGAGACAGCTCAGTCACAACATTGTGCATCAAAGTTGTTGTAGATTAAAGTGAAATTTGGAGATTATTATGATTATTCAATATTTTCTGACACCATTTTGGTTGAAATGAGCTGTCCAATTCAAATCAACTTACAAATAATAGAGAGCGTTGGTTGTATGGGCTTTTACTTTGCTGCCATTGGTTCCCACTTAAGTTTTATGATTGTTGCAGAATCAATAAGTTAGAAAGAAAGCTTAAAAAAAAAGTTAGAGTGAAATATGATCGTTTTATAACTTACTATACTTAACGTAATATTTCTTTTTTTACAACTTGCATCTCCTATTAACCGTCACAAATTCCTCATTTTTGCGTCTTTTTCATCGAATTGACTCATCTGAATCTAGAACTTGAAAATAAATAAACTTATCTGAAATAGACAATGATGATGCAATATAAACCGCAAAAACTAAAAGTAAAGTACAAAAAAATGCTGAATGCAGGTATTTTTTTTAGCTACTAAAAGATAGCGAAAAGTGTTGTTGTGGGAATGCTGAACAAGTTCCCATTTTATAAGAGTTTCAGGAGAGCTTGTGGCGAATTAGAGGGCGTCTTCTGTTGGTAATGATTGCATGGGTAAGGATAGCCAATTGGAGGGCATTCTTTTTTAACCAATGAGTGTTTTTGACAATGGTAACAAATAGCGGAGGGTTCTCTGCACCAATAGCTATCTTCTGTGAATAGAGCCAATCGAGGGCGATCTTTCTGATCCAATAATTTTCTTCTGCGAACTGGGCCAATTAGGGTCGTTTCTTCAGGTCAAATGGTCTTCCTTCTGCAGGGGTGACCAATCAATTTTGTTCATCTCCTCATTTATAGCGGTGGTTGAGGGTTAGCTCCCTCAAGTGTTGTACATGCATTACTCTCTTCTTGTAGTCCTTCTTTACTAATACTGCTTCCCTACTCATAACTATTTTGTAGACAAATAGATGTACTTATATGTATATATGAGTTAGTGATTTAGTTTTTCTTATAGCAGTGTAATGCGTGTCGGGGTGGATCGTGGACTCTCAAAGTCTTATCCAAGCAGGCATTTTGAAAGAGAGTTATGCCTGGTGGCGCGGGGTGTTTTCACTAGTCTCGAGTTTATTCCGTCTCCAGACTCTCTTGCCCCTTATAAGCAATACAAGAAGAGCTTTTGGATCGATGTAAACCTGCACTAAAGACATAATGGTTAGAAGCAAAAGTTTATATAAGTAAGTAACCTATTCTAGGGGAGGATAAGGGTGTTGAATTCTTGCGATTAGGCTTAACTCGGGGTCGAGCAGCCTGCGTATCTCTCTAAGAAGAAAAAATCAAGTTGGACGTAGTTCATTGTCAAATTATTCCCGTTGGAGGGACTTATTTGATGTAATACGAGCTCGGGAGTTGCATGTATTATATTGGCCTTAAACTCAGTTTGGACTATCCTGGAGAATGTATGTCTCGTTGTCGAGGCCTGGGTCGCTGAAGTGTCGACCCTTTTTGGGTGTTATTAGGATCGATATAACATTTGTGAAGCCTAACGATGTCGCACTTCATCGAGCTGCAAAGGCGCGAGATCGAAACCTCAATCAATTTGCACCACGAAGTGGTCAAATTTCGGGTTAAAGCTTTGTCATACTTAAGTCTAATTGTTGACATTCGAATGTCAATGGAAAGGTAGAGGAGAAAATACTCGAAGTATTTTGGTTGACGTACTTTTGGTTTACGTGAAATTATTGACGTGCCAAAAGTGTTGACGAGGAAACAGTTGATGTGCCACGATTAACGTGCAAAACATGTTGACGTGCCTCAGGTCGACGACCCACGTGTTGACATGAAATGCTTGATGTGCCAAAAGGTGTTGACGTGGAATGGTTGACGTGCTTTCTCTCAATAGAATACTATAGAGAAGTTAGAGCATCCAAGCTTCAACCTCCAAAGTGAGCTACCCCTCAAGTGTGCAACCTTTCAAATGAAGAAGTGAGGGGATAATTATGGAAAATGGATAAGGGTAAGGCGTGAGAGTATGCCTACACACACTAAAGGTGTAGTAGAGAAAGAAGTGCACCATTGGGCCAGTGCACCCGCACCACACCGGATTAGATCGGACCCCAAAGTAGTCGTGGCTCGTCGGTGTTGATCGACGTGGTCAACTGTCTGGTGTGCCACGTCAATTCGACTAACGTGTCCTGGACCGAACGATGTGCCACGTTGATTTGGTCGATGTGGCACGTTTGACCGACGTGCTACATCGATTTGACCAACGTGCCACATCGATTTGACCAATGTGCCACTAGTTTTGGTGCCATTTCACGACTTGCGTTGCCCGAACTCTGTGTCCAGTATTTTCCCATAATAGACCATTTTCTCGAGGTCAACGATATTGTCTTGAGGGGCACATTTATTTGACATCTCGCGTGGTTTCATCGGATTGGGAGGAAATTACGTTTCAATCCCTCTACTCTGAGTTATTTTGAAAGAGGATCGTATATTTTGGAAGTGACGTAATTATGGCACCCCGGTTTGAGATGGGCTATACTTGTTGAGCGTATTTCAAACTAGAAAAAAGAAGACTAGGCATAATTACCTTGCAAATTTATCGGTATCTTGCAAAATTTAGTTTCTTAGCTGCTCTTGTTAATTAGCAAGAATTTGGGCCATTTTGTAATTTTTTAAAATATTTGAAGCCGAGACGTGAGTATTCCTTCAAGAAATATTTTTGGGTCATATAATATCAACACATTAACTGTTTATTGAGTTAGACCGCTAGCACATGGGCTAGAAAACCTTTTTTTAACTTATGGGCTTTAAGGCATGTTAGGCCCATTAGGGCTACCCTTTAACAACATTTCTCCTTCATCTTGCCCTATTTTCCATATATTTTCCCTCTTTGTAGAGAGAGAAAGTTAAAGAGATGAGGGAGATTAAGGTAGAGAGAAAGGTGCATTCCAAAGAGACAATTTCTTCTTCAAATTGGAAGGTAAAGAATCCCATCCTATTCCCATCACGTTTTTTCATGTTTTAATGTTTGTTGAGGGAAATGGGGTTTGTGCCATGTGGCACGTCGTACGAAATAACTTGGCCACGTGGCACGTCGTTCCAATCAATGTGGCCACATCGATTCGGCTCGACATGGTGTACGTCAATAGTGTCAGACTGTCGGTCGGAACCGACATGGTGACATCACCACGTCGACGTGGTGATGTCCCTTTGGTCAACGTGCCATGTTGCTTTGACCGATGTGGCATGTTTTATGCGACTTGTCACTTATATTTCGGTGACTTTATGCGCTTGTATGTGGGTTTTTTGAATATCTCGAAGTCACCTGACTTTTTTGAATAGTGTAAACTTGTTCACATTTGTAGAATTCTTGAATTCCTTACTTGCATAGTTTTGTGTGAACTTTCAACTTGTATTTGACCATGTTTGCAATTTTGGATTGCAGGTGATAGTCAAAATTGAGTTTCCACACGACTATCGTCAATATTATTCCCCGTGAACTAGATACCGCGAGGAGAGGCGCTACCATTCACCGTGTAGGGTAGATAGGCATTGCTGATCGAGTTACTCGCCGATTAGGAGGTCGAGATACTCGGCTAATCGGGAGACGGCATATAGACCACCTTTCCACGGTAATTTTCTTATTCTCAACTTGCTTTTTTGAGATTATGGGGTTAGGGAAACGGTTTCCTAGAGAGTACTTAGATGTGCATGTTGGCTCACTTTCCCAACTTGGGTCGTATTATGAGGATGATTGTGATGTGGCGAGCCCCTCTAGTTTTGAGAGAGGGGATGACTTGATTGATGATTCGGCTTCATCTCACGATTTATATGTTGATGGCGGTGCATCGTATGAGATGTCCTTAGATGGGAGGAGATGAGGATTGACAGTGATTACGAGGTTACTTTTCGTGCTAGACGTCGGGATGGCGATGAAGTTGAAAAGGCTATAACCATGTAGATCCCGGTAGGAGTAGCGATGAGGGAGATGTGGTATACAATAAGGAAGGTGAAAGACCTTCGTGTATATTTCAAACCCCTATCAATAGAGAAGTCATTGTTCTCAAGCATACAAAGAAGTAGACGGTGGAGAACATGAGAGCAAAGTTTGACATACCGATTGGGTATGAGGTGATCATTACCATTTTTGTCGCTTATCTAGCCACAAGGCTTAGATTTCCCGTAGTTGTCGAAATTCGGGACATCATAGTGAGGATGGGCTTGAATCCAGCTTAGTTTACACCAAACAAATATGCAGCCATTTGAGTTTTGTGGTGGCTATGAAAGACAATGGATTTTAATGCAACATTGATGACTTTTGGTATCAATTGTGCATGAATTTTAAACAAATGGCTGGTGTCAATTCAAGCTTTTATCATTTATCAATTAGGACAAACCGTGCGTACCTTGAAGGTGCTAAAGACAACTTTGGTAAGCATTGGAAACAAAAGTTCATCTATATCAGAGAAAGCACTCACGATGAGTTTGATTTCTTCAATCGGGATTGGACCGACATTGATGTTTGGCCTAAGAGGCCTAATTATGTGAGTGGTAGAAAAGGAAGATTAACCGCTTCTCAGGTCGATCCCTTGTTTTATCCGGTCACGAGTCCGCATGAGGTACTGAAAGTGAGTCGTGAATCGTCTGTCTAGTACACATGGACTGAGAATTTGGGTATAGATTTTATTTTAGCATATATGTGCTTTATAACTACATTTACATGCATATATGACTTGTATTTAGCATTTTGGTATTGTGTTCTCCTTTCGTCTCTTTTGTCATTTGTAGTTGACATGGTGAGAGACATATTGGAGGAGATGTGCAGACTTGCTACACGGAATAGGCTAGTCATTGGCTATGCATCCACATGTGGTAGAGGTAGAGGGAACAGTGGAGGTCGTGGTGCCTTGGTTACCTTTGATGAGGAGACTAAGGATGCTCCTGTTGTGAAGTAGGGTTCTAGTGGTAGTTTTCCAATGAGAGACGTGATTGAGAAGAGGATTCCTCATGTTGTTGCGGACCCACCCACGGTGGTTGTTGTTGATGACGAGGCTCTTGAGCCATGTGAGATAGGGAGATTACCGCATAGACCAGGTCAGGTCAAGTAGTGTAGCTAGTGCTTCACGTCAAACTCGTCGTGATATAAAGTTGTACTTTGCTTGGTATATAACCCGAGTGTTGGCTAAACGGATTACAGAGGATACTTGCGCCAAACTTGCAAGTTTACATCCAAATGGAATTCCATCTGAGATTCTTATAAGGAGAAAGAGAGACATTTATCAGTGTTGCACTACCTACAGCCCGGCTGAACTTTCCTACAGTCCCAGCGATATGGTGTTCATGAGTACATATGTGAGCTTTGATGAGTCGATAGAAGACTTCTACTCTTTAAAGAGAGTGAAAGGGATGCTCCACTTGCATAGTGATGCAAAATTTCTATACATTGTTGATGGTCATGCGCTTGAGACGTTCACTAAGCCATTCAACTGTAGTGGTAAGTCTATCATCCATATTTTAGTAGCTTATAGGCATTATGGTCATACTATGTGCTTATTTTGATCTTTGTATTGAGCAGACGACCCTGGGTCAGCGCGTACTTTTGAACAAGATCGATAAGTTGAAGCTCAAAAAATTGAGTCATGAAAAGCTATTGCGAGACAAAAGGATTTGTGTTGCTATCCCTCTGGCCATCAACTGTGATCTAGTCGGGTTAAGTTCAGCCAAAGTGAACTACATAAAGGAGATGTCAATGAATCGCCAGAAGCTGAAGAAAGCTCTTGATGAGACATTGGAGCATTCTGGGAGTTCCAAGAATCAGTTATCCGGGATCCAGTTGACCAATGAGACCATTAAGAGTTCCATTGGGGACCAAGATGCTACCATTAAAAGGTTGGAACGTGAGCTAGAGGCGGCCAAGAAGGCTCAAACCGAAGCTATCAAGAAACTACAGTCTGCGGTAAAATTTCCCCTTTATGAGGACTCTTAATAGGCTAATTCCTTTTAGTGTTATTACCTTTCATGAAGACAATTATTTGTACTTGACGTTGTTGAATAACAACCTTTGGATGATGACCGTAAGGTCGAAGTATTAAATAAGTTCCTGGTATCTGATACCTGGAAGCATATTGCATGCGCGCATTGAATCATTGATAATGGAATGGGATACAAGGATTATTTCATTGATATCGTCTATTACGACGAGATTAGCTCGGATTGTGATCTTGTCCGATACTTCTTTGGATGTACATTGTTGGATGAGGATTATGTGGAACCTATTCCTGAAGAGGAGGCTAATTTTGATCATATCGCAAAGATTACATATGATTTTAGTAGTTTGAAGAGTTGACGTAGGTTTTGGCTTTATGACATTGATCCACTCGCGCAAGGCGAGGTGGTTGAGATCCAGTAGTGGAGGATGTTCCGCCTGCAACTGTGAAGGATGTAGAAATTCTGCCAAAGGCAGATACCACCTCTTCTGTTGCTTTGGAGATTTTGGAGCGCACATATCATGTCATGACCCACACTGGGCCACTTGATGCCGCACTTAGTACACTAGAGGTATTTTTCTCACGACTAAATTATTCTACCTCAAATGCACATAACATGCATGTATACATTTCATCTGATTTAAGTATTATCGGACTGAACTCATGTGAGCTGCAAATTTCGAGCGCGTTGGTTTTAGATGGTGCACATGTCAAGGATAATTTTAATGGCATAGTGAACACTCTTACCTTTTTTAAGGAGGTAGATGCGGCGTTTGGAGCGGCAGACCCATGGACTTATTCCAGTGTAGCCAATAAGGTCGTGAATGAGCCTGCAGTTTGAGCATTCACTCAGATTCACTTATTCAGCCACGTTGGCTTAGTGTTGGTGTTTCTGCCATTTTATTCAAACTTTTCCTATTTCAGTACTTTTCGGACGTTGGATGTTGGTATCCTTTGATATATTGCGTCGATGTATGGTGTTATGTTTTGTTTGCACTTATTATTGTTCTTTTTGTAGTTGCCGTTGGTGGGCAATAGAATTTGAGACTTAGTTATGCTCACAATAACTTGTTAATGGATGTTATGCGCGTAACATGTTTTTCCTTGTTCGTCTTATTTGTTCGATAAGTCTTACATGCGTGTATGCATTGCTTATCCTTAAATGTTTTGATGTCAACTTAAGGTTGATGATTAAGTGACTTTTTTCTTTTATCCATTCTTTGATGTTAAAGGAGATGTTTAATTTGTCGACCGGGCTTTAATCTCGGTAACATGTCATAGCTTTTGCATCATTGTTCATGGTGTATGCGCATAGTTATTTGAGGAATCATGATTCCTTATTATAATTGATTAATTGTACTCGATCAGTTTGTGTACCTTTTGTATAGGCATATGCGCTACGAAGCCTTTTATGAGATGTTATCTTGCCAAGAGCATGTGATAGATGAGTACTAAGTTCGATATAGAATTGCCACCATGTAGGTGTCTTAGGTACGTGAACCATAATGACGACATTCTTTTGGAATGTTTGCTTTAGATGAGAATTGTGCTCGATCTAGTTTGAGACACCAAATAGGTGTGTAAAGCGTGTGAGCCGTAATCCACAACATTCTGTTGGAATGTGTGCTTTATATGAGAACTGAGCTCGATCTAGTTTGTGAATCCATGTTGGTGTGTATTTTGAGATTTGATCTCATTAAGGCATAAAGCCCATAAGTAACTTGTGGTGTGTCGTTTATGGCGTTGTGTGTGTCTTCATGAGTTATTGTATTTACTTCTTAGCTCCTTCCATATGTAAGCAATTCTATTAGGTTTTACGCAACTTCTGCTACCCCTCAATTTTTAGCATGGATTTACGGAATCTCAAGTATAACCTATTTAAAGGATGTTACATACTTGGATGTAACTGCTCTTGTTGATCAGTTATGGTTTTATGCATCTAAGGTAACCAAATCACACATGACTTTACTCCTTAAAGGGTCTTGCATGGCTTTATGCGTCTAAGGTAACCAAATATTGTATTATTGAAGCGCTCCCATCTGATGAATCCACAACCATGTATGACATGTCAGTAACGAGAAATATTGCTAGGTTATTAGCATGAGCACGACTAGGTTTTGAAACAAAGTCTTTTACACCAATGCACAGTATAAGTGAAAATTTGCAACAAAAGCTCACTCTTGCACAAAATTTTGCGTTTCTTTCTTCAAAATAGGAAGTCTTAGTGGTAGGGTGGTAGCCCAGTTGTGGGGTGCTACTCTTTCATTTTTCTTCTTGAAACACGGTTGGGCTTTTGCATCAAGTTAATGTAGAGGTAACGCGGATACGGGGGGCTATTCCTTCAATTTTTTCCTTGAAAAATAGAGTTTGGACTCTTGGGCCGCGTGGTGCTACTTCTTCTTATCTCTGGGAAGAGCAAGTTGAAGTGTGTGCACGAAACCTGTTCATAGCAAATACAAACAGGAAGAGATTTTTATTTATTTATAGCCTGTACTTGACTTTTGCCAAAGTTGCATATGTATCCCGAGTAAACCTGGGAATCAAGTCCTCGTAGTTCATTTAGTTTATTACATCATTTTATTTGTAAAAATGGGTAAAAACTACAATGAGCTACGGAGAATTCTACATGTCGTTGATGGCATATAATTTATGGAGGTTCTAGATATTCCAAGGATGTGCTAGATTGCGACCTTTGCAGATAGTAGTAGCCTTTGGATTTAGCTCGGGTGACCTTGTAAGGTCCTTCCCAATGTGGTTGGAGTTTGGCAACGCGCTTGTTGGTCTCGATTATTCTCAGGTTTAAGTCCCCCACTTAGAACTGTGTGAAACGATGTAGAGCCTATGAATTTGTTCATAGTCTTGTTAGACTTAGCCATCATTGTCTTTTAGGCTTGATGCTCGTATGTCTCGTCACGGGTAGAGCCTATGAATTCCAAGTCCTCGAAGCGCATTCTTGTCCCTTTTTCATGGTTGTAAGTGAGTATGTGTTGTGTTTGGCCGGTAGAAGTTCTTGGGGTTGTGCAATAGGCCCACCGTATCACAAGTAGAGTTTCCACCGAAGATTCATTGAGTTCGTACATTCTCTTCTCAAGGTATTCCACAAGAGTCTAGTTTGTGTTTTCTATCTGACCATTTGCTTGTAGATGATAGACTGCCGTGAAGTGTTGAGTGATACTTAAGTCTTTGCACCATGCTCGAACGTTTTGTCCCACCAACTGCGTGCCATTATCTGATATGAGTTCTCGCGTGTTCCAAAACGGTAGATGATTTGTTGCTAGATAAATTCAACGATGTTATGCTTCATAAGAGGACAGTGCCTAAACTTTGGTCCATTTGGTAAAGTATTCCACTGCGATAACTTGATATCTGTTTTGTCCTTTCTCCGGTCAGAAGGGTCCGACTATGTCGATGCCTCATTGATCAAACGGGCATGATTCTTGCATTGGGTTGAGAGGTTGTGCAGGTATGTGCGTAAGATGGGCCAAGAATTGACAACGTTTGCATATTGTGACAAGATTCATCGCATCTTTAAGCAAGGTTGGCCAGTAGTGACCTAGGTGCATCAACTTTTGAGCCAATAAGAGCCCTCCTTAATGATTTATGCAGGATCCACTATATAATTTGTTTAGCACAATTTTTGCTTGACGAGGTGATAGACACCATAGGAGTGGTCCTTCAAAGGTTCATCTGTAGAGCTCATCTTTGAAGATGGTGAAACAATGTACGTAGTATTTCAGCCTTCGAGCGGCAACAAAGTTGCTTGGAAGCATTCCCTCCTTGAGGTAAGTGTAGATCTCATCCTTGCCTATGGCGGATTTCTCTGTCGCTAATAAGACGATTCTTCTTTCAATGTAGACATCTGTTGAAGTGGCGAACTTGGAAAGTGCATCGTCCTGGATGTTCCACTTCTTGGGACCTAACACAATGTAAAAATAGTAAAATATTTCACAATAACTCTAAGCTTGTTTAAGTCGAGGATTATCATGTCCCATTTTGCCTCGTATGAGTCGTTGAACTGTTTTGCGATGAGTTGTGAATTTGTGAAGATTGCAAGGCGTTTGTATTCCAATGAGCTTGCTATTGAGGTACCGACAAGAATATCTTCGTATTTTGCCTCGTTGTTAGTTACCACGAAGTTTAGACTGATCGCGTATTCGCATTCTCTGCTGCCGGGAGATCTCAGGTATACACCTACTCCTACATCTTTGTTTGTAGTTGAGCCATCAACATGTATCGTCCATGGAGATTTTTATATTTTGACAGTAGCAACTTGTGCATCCTGAACTTGTTCCCTTTCAAGGGTTTCTCCAACGAAGTCATCTAGGACTTGTGGTTTGATAGATGTTCTGGGGCGGTACTCTATGTCGTACTCACCTAGCTCTATGACCCATTTGACCAGCCTTCCGGAGGTTTTTGTCTTTAACACAACACCACAATGGGGTGTGATTGAAAGTAAAGACGTAATTTTTGTACTGTGATAACGACAACCAATGCGAATTTTTCAATCTTGATGTAGTTATTTTCAGTAGCCTGAAACACTTTGAAGACGTAGTACATTGATTGATGGATTATGCCTTCCATGAGTACCAATACTGTGCTAAGAGCATTCTCGGATACCGCGAGGTAGAGATACAAAGCTTCTCCTTAACTAGTTTTGCCAACAATACTGGGGAGGCGAGATACTACTTGAGTTGCATGAAAGCTTCTTCGCATTCGTCGGTCCATTTGAAGTTTTGATTCTTCTTCACGACTTTGAAGAATGGTAAGCTATTCTCTATCGCCATTGAGATGAATCTTCCTAAAGCTGTCATTCAATCGACGAGGCATTGTACATCTCGCACGCTTTTTTGAGAAGGTAGTTTTCGTGGGATATTTCATCTTCTGATTATAGGTCAATACCACTACCTTGAAATCGTTGAGACCTAGGCGGCCGATGATTATATTGTAGGTGAATGGCGTATTGACGACGAGGTACTCTTAGTTACGAGTTCTTCTTTTTCAAGAAGTCCTAAAAGAAGTAGGAAGTACGACCGTTCTAACTATTGTAACTCTTGATCCTCCAAACCGTATAGTGGAGTTATCACCATTTTCATGTGTGTGTCGCCTAGTCCTCTTTGCTCTAGTGCATCTAAAGAGATAATGTTGATCGAGCTTTTGTTGTCAATCAAGATTTTCTTGATGTTGCAGTTTGCAGTGTATGAGCTTACGAATAACAGACTAATCAAACTCACGACTTCCATAGCTTGTGGATCGGGCTTATCTTTATTATCCTTATCAAATGTCAAATCATCCTCGATTGTTTCTATCGTGGCTATCATATGTGATACCCGTTGATAGTTGTCTTGTACCAGATCATGTGTGACCCTTTTTCATGCTTTATTTAAGTCTCTACCCATTGGGCCTCTAGAGATCATAGCAGCGTCATTGGGATATGCATTTTGGCAGTCATGTAACCTTCTTGCTTAAGGAACCATACGACAGCTTGTGCGACATGTTCAACGGCTTCTTTCTTTGTGAAGAATATTGAAATGTAGAATTCATACTCCTCTAGTTTGAGTTCGTTCATGCATAGTCTCGCTTTGAAAGTGAAATTGCAGAGGTGACTTGGTCCCTCATCCCTATAGTATTCAAAGACTGGAGATTTCCAATGTCGTATTGCGCATAACTCGTAGAGTTTAGCTCGTGTTGTAGTAGCATCCGATTTTAGTGTGTCCATTTATTTGTGAAGATTCTGTCTCGCCCATTCTTTGATAGTGGTACCTGCAATCATATTAATGACTCACTTAACGAGCACATTATCAGTATGGTTTGGCAAATTCGCGAGAGTTTTAGGGGTATGGGCATGGACAACAAATAACTAAACAATACTCTCTCAAGCTATCTCAGGGATTCTACAGTGTTCCAACACACAACGCCATTTGTTGATGTAATATTAACTGGTACTTACGGAAGGGTAACTTTAGATAAAGATCAAGTGAGTTTTTATGGATGTTGATACCGAACATGGGAGACGAAGCGGAATTTTATCATATTTATGAGAGGAAAGGGATACAATTGGGCGAGCTTGATTTTGGAGGGATATCTTGCCAAAAGATGAAATTAATGTACAAGAAAATGCTAAATGCAAGTATGATTTTTAGCTAATAAAAGATAGTGAAAAGTGATGTTGTGGGAGTGCTGAACAAGTCCCATGTTTATAGGAGTTTTAGAAGAGCTTATGGCCAATCAAAGGACATCTTCTGTTTGTAATAACTTCCTTGGTAAGAGTAGCTAATTGGAGGGGATTCATTATGGGCCAATGAGTGCTTCTAATGGAGGTAACCAATAGAGGAGGGTTCCTAAGGTTAGGACTGCATGAAGGGTTTTCTATTGTTATTGAGTTGTTTTATTGTGATCCTCAGAATGGGATTCAGAGGGGTGAATGGTGCTCCTTTAAGTAAGGACTCAGAGAGGCGTATTGGTTCGATATCAGGGGTTGTGACCAAACCTGAACGAATGAAACATCTGTTATCTGCGAGGGGGAAGATGGTCTTCTGAGTGGGCTTCTGTGATTTACCCAGATATAACACGAGGGGGTGTAAGCGAGTGTCACCGAGAGGGATAACCGCTTCGACACTGCATTTTAGGAATTGATCATAGGTGGCCCTAAGGGCGCGACCTAATACGTCCCTGTTATGCGTGGTCAGTTGGCGTATCCAAGAGACTATCCTCTATCCCTGGCAATCCTCATGTTATCACTCAGATTCCCCTTTTGGGAGGAATTTAATCTCAAAGATTTGATAATATATCTTCTATTATTAAGGATAAAATATAAGTGCTTTAGAAACTTATCAACAACCCATATCGGAAGTTTTTATTTAGTCTCTGTTTTTGGTTTAATTTTATTATAGTTTGATACTTTTGTTCGATTCATGCGTATTAAAGATGTACTTTGTGAAACAATCTGAGCTTGAATTGAGGAGGCAAGAGTAGAAGAACAAGGGAAAAGAGAAGGAGAATTGTAGAAGATCAGGCGAAAGCACCAGTAAACACACCACACTACAGACAACAAACATCGTGAGTCGCACTAGTTCAGGTCAAGTTGCACCACTGTTCCAGAAGATAGCGTGACATGCGCCTCGTAGTGCACGTCTCACCGCTTGTCTAGAGAGCAACACGCCTCGCGCCACACCTGTGCAACATAGGTGCGCGACTTCCAAGTAGTGCCACCTCCATTACCCAAAAAAAACCCAAAAAATGTGTTTTGTCGCACAAGGAAAGAGGGTACCTGCATAATCCACAATGTCTTTGGAAATTGGCTAGCAATCTCTATCTCTTACCTTTACTACATGACGTATGTCTTTTTTATGCATTAAAATTCCATAACATGATAATAAGTCTTATGAATTATTCATTGTGTGATTAAAATCGGGGAAATTATAGAATCACATCCAAGCTTTGGCGGGTTTTGCACATGTAGGGCTGAACTTTGAATTTTTGCACTTGGATATCCCAACTTTCTTTCGGGCAGTACCGTTGTATACCAACTATTAAAAATTGTAATTCAGGCAGAAACGCGTCACTCTTCGACCAAGTGACGTAATGGAGGGAAAGTTGGGATACCCAAGTGTAAAAATTCCAAGTTCAGCAATACATGTGTAAAAAGCCACCAGAGTTTGGCTATGATTATGTCATGGAATTTCAGTTTGAGTTAGATACAAGCTTTTTCTCAATGGATTTTTTGTCAAAAATAGTTTTCTCTTTTCATTAATAAAATCAAAAGTTAATCTAGTCAAGTTAAAAAAAATTCAAATACGAAAATCTTTAGGAAATATCGAACACGCCGTAGTTTCTATACTATGCGATATATGATAGTTGATAAACAAGAAGATACAAGTGTACTCCTGATTTGGTTGAATCGACTTTGTTAATGACTCAAGTAAATTTGATAGAGTCGTCAGAAATGATTATGTCCAGATGTTAAAGCACTAAATTAATATTTTCAACAACCCTATGGTTTCTAACCACATGAACCTCCTTTTGTATAGTGAGTAACAAGATATGTATTAATTATCAGTTTCTCATTTTATCACACGTCATTTGCCCATATCGTGAACTTCATATGGAGTAATAAGTTTTATTGGATATAGTATTTAATAGAGGAATACGGTTTACTAGTTTTTTTCCTCAATTATGAGATAAGTTGTAGGAAGAAACAAAAGTCGTTTTAAAATAAATGAAAACATTAGCGTTTAACATTGTTGAATATCGCTCTGAAACAAGGTCAATTAGCCTAAACAATATACAACCAATAAGTCGGGTCATATCCAATTTTAGAGCAGCCTTACATCAGCTTTGAATTGAGAGTTAACTTACAGGTCCAACTCAATGATATTAGATTGACAAGAGTTAATGAAAGAATCAGATACTTGTAATATTTGTGACAGACTTTCTAATCACGAAGTGAAAATAAAATTTTGGCTTAAAAAGCAAGTGGTTGAAAGCTAACATGCATAGGATTCTGACTGCACAATACCATACTTATCAATGCATTAAGGTGTCTATATTTATTATGATTGAATTTTTGGTCTAGTTATTCGTTAATTAACTTAGTTTAACTAATTGATTTTTGATTATGTTTGACAATAATATTTAGGGAAAATTACAGAACCATAGCCAAACTTTGGTGGTTTTTGAACATGTATGGCTGCACTTTGAATTTTTGCACTTGGGTATCCCAACTTTACCTCCAATACGTCACTTGGGTGAAGAGTGGCGTTTTTCTGCCCGAATTTTAGTTTTTACTAGATGTGATATGACGGTGCTACCCAAAAGAAAGCTAGGATACCCATGTGCAAAAATTCAAAATTTAGTCGTGCATGTGCGAAAAATGCCAAAGTTTGCCTATGATTCTGTAATTTGCCCTTGAAATTGCTTAAGAAGTAGAACTTGTTAAAAAACTCCATACTTTTATTTAAGAGAATTAGTTTTATATATTGAAGAACATTCACATAAATTCTTCATTGCTTTCCTAAAATCAATGATTTTTCTTTCTTTCTCTTAGTCTTCATTTATTTTCTTTGAGAGATCAGTTGATACAATCTTACTCTTGTCAGGGGAGCATGGCATCTGGAAGGAACTAGTCCCTGGGAGCACCAAGAAAAGCATCCAGATTATCCACAACTCGACCAACTTATGGTAGAAACCGATTTGTCTATGACGCATCCTTCAACTGGTAAACGGCGTTAATCGAGAACCATTTAGTTGATGAACAAGAAGTCCTACGGTTAGAAAACATGTTAGTCAAAGCGGGAGTGAACGTATGATGAAGGGGTCTGGTGTTGTGAACGAAACCCTTAATCGTGAATATTACAGAGATCAGCCAGAAGGTGATGGTACAATTGGATACATGGCCTATTAGTTTACATATTCGAGAGGGTTGTCAACAAATTCTACAACTTGCATGACGATCAGATGGTGTTGTGGGACCATGGTATTTGATGAGCATTTATTTAACGTGATTTAAGTAATTACTTTCTTATACTTTTGAATAGTCTTTAGTGCATATTCTTTGGTTTTCTTTGTTTTGTCATTTTGTAGGTTTCAGTCAAGTCAAGACAAAATGATGAAAAAAGAGCATAAAATGGACGCATTTGGACCACATCAAGTGCCACGATAAATAGGAAATGCAACCCTATCTTAAGCACAAGAAGCCCAGTAGCCGGTTCAACAGAAGATAGAGTTCCGTGACGCAGAGAGAGCCGCACGAGCTGCATGACCCAATCCGAGACCTGCACGACACGTGCCATTACCGGCGTTGCCCTCACAACATTGGCCGAGATTGGTGTTGCCAACCCGATCACTAGCACGACGTGCCCAACACCCACGCGACCTCACTCGATTTGTATTATCGTTTTTACCAGTTTAAGTGATGGCTGAAGATTTAAACCAGCGCAACACGACTTGCCTCTAAATAGCAGAGGACGACTAACACTTAAACAACGCTTCCGATACTCGCTAATATTTTCAGTTACGCTCTATAGTTTAAAGAGTAGATGTGAGGAATATCTGTGAAAAAAACTTCAAAAGAAAAAAGATAAAACACCATTGAAACTATGCTATAGTTCTGTTCTCATATTCAAGAATGAATATAAACCTAATTCTAAGTACTACAAGCACCACATCATACACTATGTTAGCACGAGTGGATGAGTGAATTGAATTGCAGACTTAATCTCTCTTCTAAAACCATTGACAATCAGACTTATTATGCTAGCATGATAGGTCATTAGAGAGTTAATGATTTATAGATTTCGGATAACTTCGGCTATAGATCACGAATCTATTAGATACAAAAGATCTCAAACAAAGCTCAGTAGATATATGAAGCATATGTAATTTATCTATGAAGTACTAAAGTAAATCAAATAGTAAAACCCAAACTCAGAACATATCTTTAATCATTTGTTTTACAATCAAAGTCATAAACCAATCTTCTTAAATTTTGACGTTAATGGTGTTGGCTTGTTTATTAATTTTCATTTGCAAAATGCAATTGTACTTGGTAGCATAGTTAGTTGTTCATGTGTTACTTCGAATAAAGCATGCTATAAGAAAATGGATCACATAAAACTTAAAATGATATATTTATAGTATTTATTCATCAAAAGTTAAATTTCTTATGTGATTTTGACATTATTATGGTGTAATATTCAATTGACTATCTAGGATGTTAATGGAAGTGTTAAAATAGATTTAGTATTCTTTTCCTTAGATGACATCAAGATCACAATTTTAGAAGATTTGCAAACTGCAGGAAATTCTATAAACTACTCTCCTAATGTGGCATTATCCCAATTGTAGTCCCATATTGATTTGTTTCCAATTTCAGTCTCATATATTAAAAATGTTTGGTTTTGGTCCTTCAACAATGGAAAGGTGTGTTTTTGGTCGAAATTGGTGACGTTCCTTACACCAATTGTAGTACGTTATTTTCAAATTCCGCACGTGTGTCAATTTGTTTTTATAGAAATAACATTTTTTTGTCATAGGTGACATGACATATGTGCAAAACATCTTACACGAGCGGATTGAAATTAACATACTCCGATTGGTCACATGCCAATTCTGGCGATGGTTCGCACGTTTTTGAAAAACAAAAAAGGACCAAAATCAAATATTTTTAACATTAAGGGACTAAACTTGGAGAATCAAGTTGAGACCAAAATGGGAACAAGTCCACATTAGGGGATTGGGTTAAATAAATTCTCTGAAAATCACAAAGACAAGTGAGCGCAACTGTCTCAAGTAGAGGACTATTAAATGGAAGCACGCCACTACTTTCAGTGCCAACCATGGTTCATGTTGCGAATGAGTTAGGAGAAAAATAGAAGCTATGAGGAAAGGCTTGAGTCGGTGCTAAAGAAAATGGAAAAAGATGATTACGTCCATGTTGGGAATGCGTTAGCACGGTACAAACACTTTTTTGTTGGTGCACTTTAGAACTTTTTGTTTTTCTTTTTTTATTGAAGAAAATGATGTTGTCCTTTTCATTTTTTTTAGATAAATCATAGCATATTAAACTGGCCAAAAGAGCCAAGAGTTACTGCATGAAAAATCCTCATGCAAACACACCAACATAAAGATGCCCAAAACAACAAAAATTAAACAAAAACCAAAACAAAACTACGACAATAATCAATCAGGGGCATATCGATCGACAAAACCCACGTAGTATCATCTACTGTAAAATGTGCAAGAGAATGGGCAGCTCTGTTGCCTTCTCGCCTGATCCATCGAAAGGAAGAAGCTGGATTCTAACCTAAACCCTTTAATGTTCGTGATCAAGGAACCCCCATTGTTCGCGAGCTCGACTTTACCCGTAATGGAATTTGTAACTTCTAAGTTGTCCCCCTAAAAAATCACTTGCCTCCACCCCTCTCAACCGTAAATGAAACGCGCAAAACGCCTCCGTAATTTCAAACTAAAAGGCCCCAAATTACTAGAAAATCTCATTTGAATACTCGCTAAACAAGTACCCTCAAAGTCGCGGAAAATAATACTGAATCCTGACTTGTCGTCATCATCAAACACGACTCCATAAAAACAACACTTCATATACGACTTTGATGGCGGTTCCCACTCAGCTCACATGTTGATCACTTTCATACTAAAACTTAATTGAATTCCACATAAACCTATGATTCGCGAAGAAATCAACAATTTCCAGCAGTTGTAAGTTCCTTTCTCCATCCAAAACTTTGTTATGGTTCGTCCACATCCCCCACCACAAAGTTACTGCCTTCGCCACAAGCTCCATCTCTTTTGTTGTCAAAATGCGGAAAAACCACTCCAATAAACCCTCCCAATCACTAATGAAGAAAGCATTCAGCAAGTGCAAGAGTACCCAAGACTGTCGTACTGCGTGACAGAATAAAGGGCGTGACGCACGTCCTCACATTCCCCACCACAAATACCACAATCCGTCTCCAAACTCATATGGCGATGCGCTAATAGGCAGCGCGTCGGAAGAATATTTAAACAAGCTCACCAGACAAAATGTTTAATTTTATTTCCACAAGGTAAGTTCCAAATTTTTCTCCAATCCCACTCTGTACTACTTAATGTCGTCGCCAACCCTTGCTCCATAATCAAGTGATATGAACTCTTAAAAGAGAAATATCCGGATTTAGAATAATGCCATATTTGTTCGTCCCCTCCATCCAAAGAACCCAACAGTTGGAGAGAATTAACACCACGTCAACCTCCCAAAACAGCCGACGAACCTGAACCTGATCCCATCAACCCGTGTCCTCGTCAATACAATCCTCACTATCCCCAACCCGCAGCGTGATGGGCTCAAACAAAATAGTTCATGGCAGCCACGCGTCAAACCAATGGTCGATTGAACTTCCATTTCTGACCCTCCAACGAAAACCCCTATTCAAGATATGAATCGACTCCCTAATGCTGTGCTAAGAGAAAGAATATTCGCTACCCTTTTTCGCCTAAAAAATAGAGCAAGACAAAAGATACTTGTCCCTAAAAATTTGTCCCACTAGGCTATTCGGGAATTTCCAAATTCTCCACACATGCTTAGCAACTAATGTCATGTTAAAAGCACAAAGGTTTCTAAAGCACATGCCACCCTTTCCTTTACTACAACACATTTTATTTCAAGCTATCTAGTGAGTTTTCCTTTGCATGCCATTACTCCACCAATAACTCCTGGCCATCCCCACTAGCTCCTTAACCAATGTATCAGGAACATAAAATAGTTTATTTCAAAATAAAGCATGGCATGAGCGACATCCTTAATAAACACCTCCTCCCCCCCCCCCCCCCCAACCGACAACGTCAAATCCTTTAATCCTTGAAACCTATTCCACGCTATATCCCGACGGTAAAGAAAACGTTCCTTCTTAGAGCGCCCACTACAGCTGGCATCCCAAATAAAAGTCATGCTTCTCTGACACTCGAACCCTTAGAACATATTCGATCTCCAGAAGTGTTCTTACTAAAAACCACCATAGATTTCATCTGATGTCCTGAGTCCCTCACATATTTATCAAGGATAGATGAAATCTCCCTTGCTTCCTTTGCCCCCGCCTCGCAGAATAGTAAGGTGTCATCAGCAAAGAGCAAGTGAGACACACGTGGTGTATGTCAACTCACTGCAACCCCATTCAGTGCATGTCTTCTCTCCGCATCACGAATCAAACCTGAGAACACTTCGGGAACATTTTTTATACACATAAGGGAAACAAAATGACACTTAAACCTAGTCTAACAAGTACATTTTCAAGAAAGGACCACTCGACCCGATCATATGCTTTGCTCATGTCAAGCTTGAGTGACATATGTGCCACCTTACCGGTTCTCCTATTATTCAAATTGTTTAATCTCAAAAGCTACAAGGATGTTATCGGTAATAAGCCGACCTGAAATAAAAGCAGATTGCGCATATGATATAAGATTAGGAAGGTACGGCTTAATCCTATTTGTGATTGCTTTAGAGGCTATCTTATAATTGAAATTGCACATAGAGATAGGCCAGAACTGAGACATGTTCTGAATCTTCACATTTAGGAATGAGAATTATAAGCGTGTAATACAAAGTAGAGGAAAAACTCAGAATACTCCAGAACTTTTGATAGAAAACAGGGGAAAAGTCATTAAGCCCGGGAGATTTAAGGGGATAAATATCAAAGAGAGCATTGATTACCTCTTCTGGTGTAAAGAGTTGAGCCAACTCCTAATTCACGTCCACAATCACTCGCCCATTTCATTAATTGGGAAATTTATTCACCCAACTTTCATTGGCCAACGCTCGATCTAGTCGTTCCCTAATTATTTCCTCACCGTTTACTTGACCACATAAAATCTGGTCCCTTAAATCCAAGATCGTGCACCCCCTGGAAGACATGCGTTGCTGAAATGCAAAACAACGACTGGCGACATCCGTGTTTCCCCCCCCCCCCCCTCCCCCCCCCCCCCCCCCCGATTTTTCATGTGATGCGCCTATTTCATTGAAACCACATTGGAGCAGCCATGGAAGGTCGTTATCCCTCAAAGTGTTTTCTAAATTATAAAAAACCTGAATCTTATACGCCATATTCGATTTTGTATATACCCCAGAGACCTTCCACTTCTCTTTGTTTTTCGGGCCAACAAGCGCATGACTAACTTGTTCATCCACCTCTTGGACTACCACACCAATCGATTTCGAGTTATATAGTAACCATATATTCCCTGACATATCGTTTGTTCGGGAAATATCGCAATACAGAGATCCGTATAATCCAAAGTTGGAGCAATCTCGTAGGCTCGCTCCTCGTTGACGCGAGTGTCAAGTAAGTAAAACACGTCCAACTTGTGGCTATGGACAATATCTTTGAAATTAATTCTAAAGTATTCAGCACCAACACCTTGGCAGTTCCAAGAGACGATCTTCATCTTATCCCGTAGTAGATGATATGGTTGGATAGGGTCAGAAATTTCCCGCCCCAGCCATGATAGTATCATCTGTCTCAATAGCATTTGTGCTAAGTATTCTTGTCGGCTCTTCTTCGAGTTGCTCAGTTTGAAGTTCTGCCAATAGTTCTAGATGTGCTCCACCCTCTCTATCCATGATGTGTTGATTTTCAGTTCCCATACTGCCCCGACTGTCATCGCCCTGTTCACCCAATTGATTTGTAAGTCTTTTTCCTGCTCCATTGCAATCACGGATATTCTCAATATTCTTGATTTTACTGCTCTCTTCGGTATTATCCTGAGCCAAAATCGCGAAGGGATTTTTGTATCTTTCTTTGCTACTCACGGCTTTAGGCCCAACTTTTTTCTTGCCTTTATTAACCGATTTGCCATGACTATAAGACTTGGCAATTCCATTCCCAGTAGATATATAATTCCCTATATGCTCGTCATATGTTACCTTTCCCATATGAAATTCCTTATCTCGTAATGTAACATTGGGCATGCCCTGGTTTGCCATTTCTGTAGCATTCCTTTTTAAGATACTTTTGATATTTAGTTCTTTCGTCCCCCCCCCCCCCCCCCGACTTCATTAATTGGAGTTTTTTTGTTCTAATTTTTCACGTCGTTCCACTTGCATCCAATTCCCGAATTCATTCGCCTTAGCTTTCTTGTGTAGCCCTTTGTTTGATGACTCGGGTTCATGTCCATCAGATTCGTCCGTGTGCTTGTTATTTTGTTAGATAGTTTGTTCTTGCAAACGTTTGCCGCATGTCTCACTCTGCCACAGGTATGGTATAGCTTATCAAAATTTTCATGTTGATTTTGGAACAACTTGTCCCCAATGTAGATTGCTCTATCACGGGGTTGTTCAGTCGATATTTGAACACAAAACTTCGCATATTTTCCTCTCGACGCCGTGTACGTATTACTGTCAATTCTGATAACATCTCCAATTCCCCGAGCCAAGGGGAGTATCACGACTTCATGCATCATCTCTATTGGGATGTCGAGAACCCGAACCCATGTTATCACATGATCCATCTTGTCCTTGCTTGCAACGAATTCTGGCGTCCACTTTTGGATCGTGAGAAAGATACCGGCGAGTTACCACGGCCCTTCAGTAAGAATCTTCTCACATTGTTGCGGTGTTGCTCCTTTGAGGACATAGATACCCGTACCAAGGTCTACAAGTTCACTATCGCCGGTAAGGTTCCACATTATACTTAGTTTATTGACTAAGTTTGGGTAGAACCATGTTCGCCCTCCCACTTTTATGTATATTGATTCCTTCCAGAGGTCATTCATCGAGTTCTTCAGTTCCTACGACAATTCTAACATTTTGTAGGGTTTATTCCCCGATGGTGGTAGAACCCTAGCTTTGCCTTGGACTTCCTCGATTTTTTCTTTGTTAATCCTTACATCTTGCGGCTTGACTTTGTTCGGGTAGGTCATTCTCGGGTTCCCAGCGGCCGTCTGGGACGTGCGCATGTGCTCGTTACCGGTGCAGATTGCCTTGAACTCGTAAGTTTGTCGTGCCCGTTTGAGAGAACCAAACGATCCCATGTCCTCTGATTCGTTCAGTTGCATTGGGTCCGGAGCAGGTTCTGGTGGAGGTATCGGAGATGAAATCGCCGATGCCTTGAATGGCTTTTCAATGGTAAGATCGATTGTAGAATTTTTGCCCTAATTTCGCTCCTGATCCCCAATGGAGTTAAAACTAATATTATGCAGAATTTAGCGGATGGCTTGGTTATTAATTACGGTAAATTAACAACGGCAATTTATTTTATGTTTTGGTGATTTTTCAACCACATCAAAGGTTTTCTCTCAAAAAAAAAAAAACATCAAAGGTTTATTTAATTAAAATTCTCAACTTATTGAGGCCGAAGTAAATAAATTTATCCCTATATATCTTTAAATTAAGATACAACAATATTGCAAAAAGTAACACAGCTATTAGCCTATTACACCCAAATGATCGAGGAATTAACGTCATTATAACTGGAATACCGAGTATCATATTAACTGATATAATTTTTACGATCTGAAACCAGCTGCAGCCAGTGGAAAGAAAAGGTTGGGAAATTGACTTCTTATTAAGGTTGTATTAATGTGAGATTCAAACTTTCTTACGTGAAGGATTTGGGCGGTGCAGACAATCTCTTTATGCATAATAAGCAATAGAGTACTTATTTCTTGGTAGTTTCATACAAAAGAGGAGATAAACAGTTTAGCTACACATGAGAGCTTTAATATTCTTTAATTTGAAACTTGTGGTCGTATTTTAAATACATATGCAGTTATCAAAAATATTCCTCAAGATGGGATGTATTAGAATTTCTTTCAACTTGATCAATGTTCTGTTATGGCACTGTTATACTATACGGTCCAACCCATTTTGGGATTTATTAACTATGATTGTTTGGTCAAACTTGTTTTTAAATATTCAAGAATTACTTTAGGAATCCAAGATTTTATAATGCTGGAAAGTGGGAGGTAATTACATGGTAAAACGAAGCATCGGTTGCTTTGTTATGCAGCAAATAGTTCTTCCAACATAAAATCTACAATGACTAATAGACAGCGGACGTTCAAATTAACATAGCTAGTAACAGCTAAAATTCATTTGTGTTTGTGAAATAATATAATAAAATAGTATGAAAAATATCATAGCGTCTTAATTCACAAAGCGCCCTGTATCTTCTGCAAAAGAGACACAAGCCACAAATCTACTAAAATGTGCGGTTTGTCTGAGACTTTCGTCGCGTGTTGTGCGAGGATCCGGGGAAGGATCCCACCGCAATGGTGTATAAGGGGCAAGCCTTCCCCTATCAAATTTGACAAGAGGTCGCTCACAGGACTCGAACCCGTGACTTCTCAGTCACACAACAACACCTTTACCGGTGCGCCAAGGTTCCCCTCCCATGGGTCTTCTAAATAAGTTAAATAAAAATTAGGATTTGCAAGAAATTTGATTGCATTTATTTTGTAAGCAAAAACAAGATCAGCATCACTCATATGATTAGTTCGAAAATAGATGGGAAATGGGAACCGAAAATTTAAATGGCTAGGTAAACGAGATTTTGGAAATATAAACTAAATACGAAGAAAGAAAATCAGAAATTTGCTAGAAAGAGGGAAAGTGAAATAATTTTAAAATAAATTTGATTGGAAGAATTCCAGCAAAATCGAGAACATAATAAGTTTTTTGCTTTTCCCTTTTCGTCACCAATTTTTTCTGTCTAATATATGCAAAATACATAGCTATGATTTTTTAGCCAAAATCAGTAGCTCTTGTTATAACAAGTGTGTTTGGAACACGCATAACAGTGAAATACATAGTTTTTGGATCATTTATTATTGCAAGTATTATTGATAATAATCAATAAACTGTAGGTGAAGATTGTCAGTATTTGACTTCCCATGCACCAGATAGTATATTTTACAACTAAATTAAGCAATTAATAGCAGATATCTAGGGATCCTCTGATGATAAAGGATTTCAGTTATTAATATTTTAGTTTGACTAATAAACCGCCCAAGGACTGCTTAATTGTTAATCCTATAATTTTCCACTCTTCAGATACGTTATTGTGATGTTATATGTTGCTTTTGTTACGTAAATGACCGCAACATTAGAATTCATTATATCACATGCCATGCATTATTCATTGGCTGAAACTGACTTTTACAACGGCCGTAATGTAAATAAATTGGGACTATATGAAAGCATAAGATAAGTACGTCTCCTCAAATCTTCGTCTCAATTCATTACGGCTGGAAAGTACGTCTCCATTTAGGTCTTAAGTATATGTCGTTGCATTTGATCTCCATCCATGTTTTCTTGAATTTTTCTCGTGGTTTATCAATATGTTCTAAGTCGAGAATTTCAACACACGGTATCGGTGCATATACAAATCTACGAATAACATGCACAAATTATCTTAAGCAGGGGCGGACCCAAGTGTAGGCTCACCTGGGCTCCAGCCCATGTCCGCTTTTTACAAACATAGTACCTATACTATAGTTGCTATAATTTGTATTGCCTTATATAGGATAGTTAATTGTTTTTAGCAACTTTAACTAATTTTTATACAACTAAACCCAAAATATCTACTAATTTTCGACCTAAATAAATAAATTTCTCTCACATTTTTTATTAGAACATACAGATCCAACATTTAACATTTTAGATTGAATTAATTTCAGCCTATTTGTAAAATAAATTAACTTGTTGTATAAACTTTGTAACATTGCTCTAACATATCTTATAATTATAAAGTACATATATTTATTTAAGAGGCATGGTAATTATTATATGTATCTTTTTTATTAGAATAAATTATTATATGTATATTTGTATAGTGTTTATGGATCTTAAGAAAATGCATATAAGTTTTTAGAGTAAAATTAAGAGGGAAAAAAATTAAATCGAGATGGCTCTAACATGTCATGTCTATTATTTCTTAGCCATGAGTCTAAATATTTTTCTGATTGTGCCCCTGATCTTAAGCCTATGGAAAACATACAAAATGCTACATAGTAAACTTTTCGGCCAATTTGCACGAAACATTAGGTAGTTCGTATATTCTGAAATGTTTTGGAGTAGCAGTGATCTACGCATGTCAAAAACATTATAGGGACGGTGTTGCCTCTACAACACAAATCATCAGACGGAATATATACTGGGATTGGTTCCGTTAAATTAGAACAAAAAATTGTTCGAGAAGCATCTCGCATATTTTTAAATTGGTTAGGGAGCGAGTTTCTTTTTCTTAAAAGTTTGGGAAGAGTTTCCACAGAGAGAGTATAACAAAAAAGTCTAATGCTTTTTACCATCCATATATTTATTCCAAATTCCAAATGAAGCATATTAACTCGTGGTATCATACTTAATCTTTAGTTTTACTTCAAAGCATCGAATATTTATGATTACATGATTGGTCGGCCTGAAAGAATTATGGAATCAGGTTGACTTTATCACTCACTAATATAGTAATAATAAATTTTTTCATGCATATCATGTATATATTTGTAAGACCTTTGCAGATAATTTCATCATAATTACAACACTGAACCAAGTGTTAAGAAAAAATATGCCTTCATTTATTTCCCCTGTCATCAATCCCATTTTCATGTCATTATCAATGGATCTTAACATGAATTTTCTTATAACATCCTCCTTCACTATCCTTCTTTTAATCAGTTTAATCCTTTTTATGACACATTATGGGAATACTAAGCACAAAAAACAGAAGAAACTCCCACCAGGCCAAATGGGATTGCCCTGGATTGGTGAAACCATAGATTTCTATAAAGCTCAAAAGAACAACAAACTTTACGATGAATTCGTCCGACCCAGGATTCAAAAACACGGCCAGACGTTCAAGACGAGGCTTATGGGATCCCCCACGGTGGTCGTGAACGGAGCCGATGCCAATAAGTTCTTCCTATCGAACGAGTTCAAGTTAGTCATAAGCTCGTGGCCATCCTCGTCGGTTCAATTGATGGGCGAGCATTCTATCATGGAGAAACAGGGCGAGGCGCACCGTTGCCTACGTGGGATCGTTGCCACGAGCTTTAGTCCTTCAGGGATGGAGAGTCTGGTGCCGAAAATATGTAAGACAATTGAAAATCACGTGAAAAACAATTGGAACAATGGGAATGAAAATGAAACTATTAGTCTTTACAGTCAAACAAGAGTACTGACATTCACCATTGTACTAGAATGTTTGTTTGGAATTGAGGTGAAACCTGGGATGTTGGAAACTTTTGAGAAGGTTCTGGAAGGCGTATTCGCTACCCCGGTTAAATTTCCAGGGTCAAAGTTTTCGAGGGCAAAGAGTGCACGTAAGGAGATCGAAAGTATGTTGGTGGATATTATAAGAGAGAAGAGGAAGGAGATGGAGAATACGAATCAAGCGAGAGAAGAGGACGAAGAGGGAATTCTTTTGACTCGATTAGTTTCAGCACTGATTCGTGGTGAGATCAGCGAGATCGAGGCCGTGGATAACGTGGTTCTTCTTGTTTTTGCAGCGCACGACACTACTTCTTTCGCAATTGCTATGACATTTAGGATGTTGGCTCATCATCCTAACTGCTATTCAACTCTACTCAAAGGTATGTATCACCTTTATTTTCTAATTTCTTAGCTTACACAATTCCAACATCAACATGTGATGATTAATGTAAAAAATACTAATATAGTATGTACTTTTTTTGTCATGCTGATTATTTACCAGAACATAATGATATAATGATTAGCAAAGGGCCAGATGAAACTCTAACATATGAAGATACAAAAAATATGACATATACCTGGCAAGTTGCCAGAGAGAGCCTGAGGATCTTCCCTCCAATTTTCGGATCATTTAGAAAAGCAGTTGACGATATCGAATACGATGGATTCACTATTCCAAAAGGATGGAAGGTAAAGTCTTGTCACTTTCTGCTAAAATTCTAAATGTAACAGTACATTGATCGATCATATTAACATTCAAAAAACGACGTATAATTTGACAACAGGGTTAAAAAAAATTGGTACTATGGTGCAGGTGTTGTGGACTGCATATGGTACACACTACAATGAAGATTATTTTGAGGATCCATTGAATTTCAATCCAAGTAGATTTGAAGAGCCAATTCAACCGTATGTTTATGTACCATTTGGAGGAGGACCAAGGCTTTGTGCAGGCTATCAGTTAGCTAAGCTTAACATTCTCATATTTGTGCACTATGTAGTAACTAAATATGACTGGTCTTTAGTGTCACCTGATGAGCCAATTACTGTGGATCCTCTCCCATTCCCTTCACAAGGGATGCCCATTAGAATTTCTCCTAAAATGTCATGAGACTAAAGGTTTGGGAAATATTTGTAAAATTCAAGTCCAATTCATTATTATATATCCAACTTTCATACACAAGAAAAATGATATAAATGTGGAAGAGCTGAAAAATGTATGAGATTTATTTACTTTAGAGTCACATAGATTAATGTGGAATTTTTGGATAGGGATAAAAACATCAAACTCCCAACCTATTGGCACTTTTGCGCGTTACCCCTTAAACTAATTTAATCACCACTTTGGTCCTTAACTTATAGGGTGTCTGTTCGTTTTGCCCCAGTTATGCATTTCCAACCATTTTTGACCGGAATATTCCCCTCTACCCGACTCATATGTGTTGTACTAGATGTATAATAGTAGTTGGTGAAAAAAAAAACACCTCTAAGTGATGAATATTCCGGCCACAAAAAGACCGAGAAGGCACCTAGGAATTTGCCTATTTCCGGCCATTTCCGGCCATTTTTGGCCCGAATATTCCTCCCTACCCGACTCATATGTGTTGTACTAGATGTATAATTGTAGTTGGTGACAAAAAAAAAGACAAAAAAGCACCTCAAAATGAGGAATATTTCGGCCACAAAAAAACCGAAAATGCACAACTGGGGCAAATCGAACAGACAACCTATAGGTTAAGGACCAAAGTCGTGATTAAATTAGTTTAAGGGGCAACGTGCAAAAGTGCCAATAGGTTGGGGGGCTTGATGTTTTTATCCCTTTTAATAATACTAACATTTACGAAGTTACAACATGAAATACATGAAATAAATATAGCCACAAGTTTTAATATATAAACCAATCGTGAACATCAATGGTGTCTGATATGTGAGTGTTTGCAAGAGTTTTTGGAACTATGCATGACATGTGGAAAGACCAGATTCAAAAACACATAATAGTGACGTAATTTCTTATTCTGGTCTCTGAAAAAAGAATAATTACTCTGTAGCATATAAATTATTTAGAATTATAACATGCCACCCCAGTTTAACTAGAAAATGAATTCTTTTAGAGGGAACAAACTGTTTTCATTGTCTGAGTCAATGTTTATTTTGAATAATACCTCAATTTGGATCTAACAAGTTAAATAATACCTCATGTTCAACTGACAAAAAAATGCAAGATCTTACTTTTATTGGGATATAATAACTTAAAGTCTGCTATGGAGAAAGTTAAAAGAATATATGCGTAGGAATCGTTGCATGTTCATTAGCATTGAAATTTGCCGCAACCAAATACAATTTTACGATATTACCTCATACCCAGAATAGCAATCTTAATGGTCATATATGGAATCAAAGGAGATCCAAGAATATACAATTCACGTGAGAATGCTAATCAGATGATTGTATTATAAGAAATTGTTTGTAAGTTGGCACAGGATTTGCCTAATCAAAAAGAATAAAAAAATGATGGATTGATATATTTTCTCCAGCATCAAGATGAGTGAGGAACATCTTTCACACACGATGCAGGATCTGGAAGAAGCTCGTGACCAATTGGCCTTAAGCCTTTCCTTGACCAGTGTCTAACAATGGCCACTTCTAGCCGCCTCACCTGAAAGATTGTATATTTTGTAGAAAAGGGGGTGTAAGGTAATGGGAAGCAAAGTAAAACATATATCTATATATAAAGGAACAGACCAAAGTATAACTACTGTACAAATTCATCGAAGGCAACAGTTTAGAAGCATGTCGTGATCAGAGAAGTTCAATGTGTAGCATCTATAAGACTGCAATCTCCGCATGAAACTACCACCACCAAACGGCCGAACCACGAGGCTAACAGCTGATATTTCCTTATGATTGAGAATTTGAGAGAAACGTTTTTTGAAATGTCCACATATGATTGATAGATATGACTCAGGAAATTTAATTATAGCCCCAACGATGACAATAGGATGCCGTGAAGTGAAAACGTATTAACTTGGAGAGCCACAATTCCAAGTCTTAAATCATATGTCTCCTATTTCTCCTTTAATAATTAGTTTTGCAAAAACTTAGGCCAACTCCGACACAGTGAAGCATAACAAACAGGCAAATTTCACCTTGGTAAAATAATATTTCAAATGGAAAAAGTATCGCCACGTACTAACATAAAAACTATCACTTCAATTTGTCACTTTATAGTATTCTCTCCTCCCATGCACCATCATGTCTGCCACATGCCGCAATGTCCACTATCATCTGTAACTCTACTGCCTAATATTTATCAAACCACTACCCCTACAACTCTCCCAAACTCAACAACCTCTAGACTGTCACTTTTTGATATCTCATCTACATCACTTGAAAACTATTCTGGAACATACTATATAGAAAAGCTACTCCACTTCCTTTAGAAAGACTGACTTAAGAAGCACCCAATGATCTTCTAATTCCAACATATCAACGCTCCTGCTTATGATCGATGATGGGTTTGCAACCTACCCACGTAATGGTTCCAAAGAAGCTAATGTGGTACAAACATTAAGCGCCATGCTGAGATTTGTCCTACGTAGCTTGGGAACTAGTTTGGACTATATTATAAGAACAAAACTCTCATCTTCTTTAAGAATTTTTTTAGGGAACTTAGAGGGGCTTCTAATTTCTACATCACTCTAGTTTCAGCTTACACACTTTACCCCTTGAAAGCTTCGCTCATTTTGCACATAATTTTAGTCTGAAGCCGCATTCAGTAATAGGGGGTAAAAGAGGGTTAAGATCCTATGGATTTGCATTACAAATTGTATTGCCGAGAAACTATCGCTTCCATGAAACTATCACTATCGCTTCCATGAAACTGTCATTGGCCTGTAAGGGAGACAACTGTATTGCAGACTTAGCTTCCAAGGAAGCAGGACCTTTGGTTATGGCCCTGTCAAGTTGATGTAAGAATGAGGCAGAGAAGTGAAGGGTGCAGATGTGAGGTGGGTGGAGAATCATGTAAGAAGGTGACGTACATGTAGGTAACGTAACCAACCTCTTTTGTGATTATAAGAGTAAAGGTAGATAAGAAGTACTATCATTCATCAAACTTGCTATAGACTCTCAGGGTAAGCAAAATGAAGTGAATTACTACAAAAAAGAAGCTTTCCACTTAAAACTAATTTGTAGTTCATGACTTTGCAATTCTCTCCATTTTTTGTGGGTAGGTCTCTCTGTTTACAAGACCTAATTATTTTAAGGAAACAAAATAAATATTGACTCCAGACCTATATATACACTCTATAATTATAAGCGCAATCCCTTAACACAGACTGATAGGCTTCTAAAAGACTGCAATTACCATCAGTCTCAGATATATTTCACCTTGCCAAACTGAAAAACAATGTCAACATACACCAATCACCTTAACCTGTTGGTACATTCATGTCCTCTTATTCAAATGCGGAAAGCAATTATTATAGCAAAAATTGTAAAATAATTTCAAGTGACCAACCTGTCTCACAATGAAAGGGTCCTCTGCAACGCTGAGTGGTTCAGTAAGTATCGTGAAAAAGCCATTTTTGTTTCCATAAACAATGTCCGTGAAAGGCCGATCACCTACCTGTCATTTGCACAAACCATTATACTCCAATGCCATGTCCTAAGTGAAGAAATAAGAACAAAGAAAAGAACAAAAGGATAAATTGTTTAGGATCCAACCATTATAAGTCTTGAAGATTCACAACCAAAGTGTTTTTCAATTTCTTCAGCTGTGCCGGCAGGCTTCTTCACCCCTAAATTTTTATAAAACAAAGTATACAATCCAAACAAAACGAATAAGAACTACATCTACATCTACATCTAGCATCTCCAATAATCCACCAAAACAAGAATTTAGCATATTTCAGATCTATGTAACCAAACTTACGATGGCGTATCACTTTGATTCCAATTGTATGCTCCAGAGCTCTAGCTTTTCTACCATCTGGGTCATACTCGTGCAATCCTATAAATGTCGCAAAATTGAACACGTTAAGCATTTCACCGAAACAAGAAAAGACAACTCAACAACAAAAGAAACACAGATAAAACAAAATCAAATATTTTCATCAAAAACCACCTGCAGAGTTACTGAATACAGCCATATTATTGCCAAACAAAGATTTACACTGCTCAATAGACGATCGAAGAGGCGGCCACGACCTCAAAGAGTAAGGAACCGTAATTGTATTGTCCTTATCAAACACCACACCTTTAAACCCCCTACTCTTCAGCTCAGCCCAATCAACATGCCTGATATCCGTCACCGTAACATGCGGGAGCACCAATTGCCTATCTTTAGTTACAATCCCAACGGAGCAAACAATGCCTTCCAAATTAATCCTCTGCCCTACCGCAGCTTTCAAATCTGTCCACCACATGTTCGACGAAATGTCCGACTTAAGATTTTTCTCGGAACCCGACACCTTTTCACTTTCCCCCAATTGGGATTCTGGGGTTTCGATTGAGGAATAGAAATCTTGGAAAAACTTGCGGTTTTTTTCTTGATCTGAGTATTGGTGGTGGTTGTGCTTCTTTTCTTGTTCTTTGCTGCAACTGTGTGTGGCGTGGAGTATGAGGGTGTTGTACTTTGTGCAGTGGTGTTTGGACTTGTGTGTGATTTGAGGGGGAAAACGGAGATGGTGGTGGAGGAGGAGGTGTTTAGGAACAGGGTAGTAGTAGGAGCAAGTGTGCCATGGAGTAATCGAAGTAGACTGCATAATCAATTGAACATATGGGGTTCCTTTTTGTTCTTTTTTTTTAATAATATTATTAATAATTGTGTTTGATGGAAAAGTGAAAAATAAAGTCGTGAAGATTGATGAAAGTGGGTGGATTCAAGGCTTGAAGTTGATATGGAGGCAACCCAATTTTATTGGACAACTAGATTTTTCAGTTTCAATTGGGCCCTATACAGTTTTGTTTGCTTGTATGATGGGCAAAAATCCATGCCTTTTGTATGGATTTAAACGATGTGGTTTTAGCCGATCTAGCTGGCTATTAGTATTAGGACTCCCAACACATAAATTAATTTTTTTCAGGCTGAGAGAACTCATTGAGCACAATTGTCGTTGTTCTTTCTTAATCAAATCAACACGAGAAATACGATGGTGTTTGGAAATATATATGTCACACTATATTTGGCGTCAGCGTCAGTTTCATTACACTCTAATACATATCTTGTGAAACGTGAGGCTCACACTAACATGTAATACTCCAATTGCAACGAGGATACTGTATAATAATGAACTTTTATCTTATTTTACTACCTTTTGTGGGCTCAAGCCACACGATTACATGCCTTGCACAAAAAGAATTGAGTGTGGACGGGTTCCTCCCAAATCCTAACAACACACCGCTCACAGTGTGTCAAGCTGAGCTAGAGAGTCTTTAACCACATTAGCTTTTCTTCGGATGTGATCTTATTTTGTAATTCACAACGTTTTGGAAGACTCCTACAATCATCAACAATGAAAGCCAAAGGGTGATCAACATTCGTGTCTCCCTTAATGAATTTAACCACCATATATGCAAATATTTTGATAGTGACAGCGCTCCCAAGCAAATTGAGTTTTCTAGTAGGCCCATCAAGTTTGGCAGTAGCGATAGAACACCTTATTAAATTACAAGAAAACCCGAACAACCAAGTGCCATTTTGGTTCTTAATTGATGGTATATATAAATGTCTTGAAAATAACTTACTCACTAATTGTATACATTTTGAGTTTGATGATTCAAAATTAGCACGATGGCTTAATTAAGAAAGTAGAGAGAGAATTTTACACACATCTTGTAGTATTCAAGAAATATCCCACTCAAGATTTAAGTTGAATTCTTCTTACGAGGGGAAAAACCTTGGTTTACTATATGTGATTGGATTATTACAAAGGAGAGAGATTTTGCTCTATTATGTGCATATGGAATTCAGAGAATGTGTCCTTTAAAGTTATCGTTGGAACTTTATTCATAGGCTTACCCTTTCTCTATTACGTGTCACTTGCTAGCTATGTAATGTACGCGTGAAAAACAATTAATATTGCTTCTCAAGGTATGTAGATTTGCTGATAGTTTTAATGTGGACTCGACCGAGGCTTCAACTTCTTCATACTTGCTTTATAATGGAGTATGAGTGGCTGCTAGTGGCCGTGTTAATTACACCGCATATGGGTCAGCCTTCTATCTTATAATATTCGTTCTCCAAGGCGACCTTGTGGTGATCTTCCCTTTTTAGATCGCACTAGGGGAAGTTTACGAGGACCATATCTTCCCACTCCTTCTTTATACGAGGGTTTCGACTTGGGGTTTTGTTTCTTTTTGAAGACCAGGGCTAGCCTTTGTACGATTCTATTATCCTCTAGTTGCTCACCGCATTTTCTTATGTTATTAGATGTCCCCTAAGTTTTCGGGCTCATGGATACAAAGCAGGAAACTTTTACGAGGTTGCCACCAAGATCTTTAAGGTTTTGGGGGATAGGGTGCCATAAATTATTATAGCCATTACTCCTTAGGTATACGCTTAGAAACGTGGACCGCCCATTCATGTCCCCTCACATTTAAAGTAATATCTATTGTATGTGCGAGTGGTTGGGGTGATGATTATATGCGTACGCAACACGGGCGAGACGTGTTGGCCCATTAATAATTGATCATGTACGAGAATTTAAAGGTGGCAAGATCGTGTAATTTCCCTTCCCTTTTACAGATCTCTTCTACCATGAGAGATCCACATTGTCTCTCCATTTTCTTTGGATAATCCCTGTAAATCATGTTCTTTCTTTTATGCAAAAATGGCATCCAATTCTCGATCTTCCAATATAGGCGCTTCAACGACGGTGGGTTCCATTCGGGGGAAGAGGCATTCCGTCTCGATCGCTTTCCCGTCAAATCTTGTTTTGCTCCTTCGATCACCGCGACATTGTGGTTTCTCATGTTGCCATGAAGCATCATAAAGTCTTCCAAGGCTTCTCAGAACCGATGCCAAGGAAAGCCCACCCAGTCCAGGACATAGTTAGCAGGATGGATCACGACAACGTCGATCAACTCTTTTGTTGACCCCCCCCCCCCCCAAGGTCACCTAACGGTGTATGAAATCCAAACGGAGATTGGTCTTTATCATTTTTTCATCCTTTCTTTCGAGATGTTTTAACCTCATGAAGATGTCCATAGTCATCTGAATCCAATATAGTATCAGATTCTTGCGGGGTTTTGGTTATGCTGCCAACTTCAGATATGTCATGCACCGTTAAATATTTTCTGACCTGTTATCGGGTTATGACAAGCGTGACCGCGAAGCCCTTGTATCATTTCAACCCTCGAATTGGTTTGAAGTTCCTTCTTAGGGCTCCCACCTCCTCGGGGGCTTAGAAAATGAATTGCTGATTCTCGGTGGTCACCAGCCCGATGGACCAATTTGTTCCCTTACCAAAATGCTCTGCCATGATGCCTACTTATATAAGTCTTTCGATTTGTTCTTGTAGGCTCGTGCTTTCTTTCCCTATGTTATAATGTATCTTAATTTGCAGGTTCTATGATGAAGGGCTTGTTGTGGACCATTACAACTTGCTTGAGGTGATACCGAGTCAAGCTTGCTATTTAGAGGGCATGTTTTACACCCCTCAATCTGGCAGTTTGCCGCTGTTCCTGCGCATTTGATAGTCCCTCATTCGAAGGGCAAGAGGAAGGTCACCAGTGACGATCTTCCCCCGGAAGTCAAGGAAACTTGTGAAGACGAGGGCGTGGAGGATAAGCATTTCTTATACGCCCTTCTTTCGATCAAAGAGGAGTTCACTAGGGCCATTATTTTTGCATGATGAAAAAGCTAGCCTTCGTTCTGCCCTTACACTTGTTGCTATAGAGGATAAGGATTGGGCCTTTCGAAGCCCTCGATGTTACATCCCTAAATATATTAACTCTCTATATAAAAATAAAATAAAACAAACGACGAGATAATTGCTATTCAGTTCTTTAACTTTTAAAAGAATTCCTTTTTGACTCTAAAAATTTTAAAAATATCATTTTAGTCTTCCTAATGTAATAATTAAGCAAATAATTACAAGTTATCGCATCAAATCCGATAATAAAATATAATAGCTATTAGGACTCAAATATCAATTGGTAATCTACAATAGGTCCCATGTAGTTAAACTAGCTTTGAAAAAAAATGTGGTTTTGTTAAACATGTTGCGCCAAAATGTGATACACATCACCTAATTAGAAAGTATTGAAATTGTACAACTATATTGTCACTATAGGTTGGTGATATATTTTAATCATCCCAATTTTCGTATAAATATTAGGCCTTCTCTTGGAGATTTTTTACACCTCAATCCATTTTGAATTTGGCCATACACTACAACAGAATTGGCCTTTTCCGTCGGGCCCGGCGTTTTGGGCCGACGGAAAAGGCCCGATCTATACCGTCGGGCCCAATCCCGACGGTATAGATCTATACCGTCGGCTTTGGGCCGACGGTACAAATGGGCCGGCTTTACCGTCGGCCCAAATCCGACGGTAAAGCCAATTCCCGTCGGGTTTGAGCCGACGGGAATGGCCCATTTAAAAAAAAAAAAAAAAAGGGTTGGCTTTACCGTCGGCCCAAACCCGACGGTAAAGCCCATTCCCGTCGGGTTTGGGCCGACGGGAATGGCCCATTTAATATAAAAAAAAAAAAATTTGATGTCAGCCTTTTCTTTTTAAAAAAAAAATAATAAAATTAAAAAAGGATTTCAACCAGATTTTTTTACTAAAACAAATACAAAAATGATGTCGGCAGGTTTTTTTTAATACGTGTTTAATATCATACTTTATTTTTTTAATTTAAAATAACATTGATTTAAAATAAATTCTTGATAATATATATTTTTATAGTTATTATTAGTTAGATAATGAATAAAACATAAGTAGAAATAAATTAATAAAACAAATAATAAACTCTAATTATAAGTTAGTGAATATGGATAAATTAAATCAATGTTATTTTAAATTAAAAAGACAAACTCGGATATTAAACACGCAAAATCGTAATTCAATCACTCATACTCGAAAATTAAACACACATACTAGAAATTTAAACACTCATACTCGAAAATTAAGCACACATACTAGAAATTTAAACACTCTTACTCGAAAAGTAAACACACATACTAGAAATTTAAACACTCATACTCGAAAAGTAAACACACATACTCAAAATTTAAACACTCATACTCGAAAATTACACATTAAGGCGACCCCGGCTATCATGTCCAAGATGGACCACCGTATTCTCTATTCACGTCACTGTTTCAAGCTTGATTAGTGTAGTCTTCAATCGGTAACTCCAAATTGTTTAGATCAATTACGGGTTCGACTTGATAACCCCTTGCAAAACTCGGCGAAGTGTCGCTAACTCTAGCAAGTCGTGGGTCATTTGGGCGAGCCCCACTATAACTAGCATGTCCAGGAGCACTTTGAGTATAACATTGATTGTGCCACGAACTTGGTGGTTGATATTCATCTGACCATAACGGGAAAGTTTCCGGCTGCGGCTTGGGTTGACGCTGTTTCTGGCCCCACGAACCAGCAGGTGGAATGACTTGTTCCCACGATGAAGGTACACCCTGATCGTGTTGTTGGTTCCACGACATAGGTGTACCCTGATTGTAAGTTTTTTCTTTTCCCAATCCTTTAAAAACACTAATTAAGCGTGTCATTCCAAATCTCGTCCGAAACGAAGTAACGAAATACGATAAACAAATAAACGTGGGGTTTATGTAATTATAGAAAAGTTAAAGAAATATTCGAATTAAGTTTTTTCTTTTACCAATCCTTTAAAAATACTAATTAAGCGTGTCATTCCAAATCTCGTCCAAAACAAAGTAACGAAATACGATAAACAAATAAACGGGGGGTTTATGTAATTATAGAAAAGTTAAAGAAATATCCGAATTAAGTTTTTTCTTTTACCAATCCTTTAAAAACACTAATTAAGCGTGTCATTCCAAATCTCGTCCAAAACGAAGTAACGAAATACGATAAACAAGTAAATGGGAGGTTTATGTAATTATAGAAAAGTTAAAGAAATATTCGAATCAAGTTTTTTCTTTTACCAATCCTTTAAAAATACTAATTAAGCGTGTCATTCCAAATCTCGTCCAAAACAAAGTAACGAAATACGATAAACAAATAAACGGGGGGTTTATGTAATTATAGAAAAGTTAAAGAAATATCCGAATTAAGTTTTTTCTTTTACCAATCCTTTAAAAACACTAATTAAGCGTGTCATTCCAAATCTCGTCCAAAACGAAGTAACGAAATACGATAAACAAATAAACGGGGGGTTTATGTAATTATAGAAAAGTTACAGAAATATCCGAATTAAGTTTTTTCTTTTACCAATCCTTTAAAAACACTAATTAAGCGTGTCATTCCAAATCTCTTCCAAAACAAAGTAACGAAATACGATAAATAAACATTATAATATAAAATATTATACCTCTCTTCAACCCTAAACCCTAAACCCTAAACCCTAAACCCTATAAACCCTAAACCCTATCCTTAAAACCTATAGACAACATAGTTCTAACTTGTATTTTCATACATAAAGGTTGTGAAATGCCTTCAATCCTTAATTTTTGTTAACCATACACTAAGATATGTAAAATAGGAGTGTTCCTCCAAATTTCGTACAAAACGGAATGTCGGAAGATGTTTAAAAACAATTTGGGGAAGAAACCGCAATTATACAAAAGATGCAAAACAACTTCCAATTCAGTTTTTTCTTGAACAATTATTTTTCCAACACTAATGAGACATGTAAATTCAAATTTTATCGACAAACGAAGTAACGAAATAAGATAAACAAATAAACGGGGGGTTTATGTAATTATAGAAAAGTTAAAGAAATATCCGAATTAAGTTTTTTCTTTTACCAATCCTTTAAAAACACTAATTAAGCGTGTCATTCCAAATCTCGTCCAAAACAAAGTAACGAAATACGATAAACAAATAAACGGGGGGTTTATGTAATTATAGAAAAGTTAAAGAAATATTCGAATCAAGTTTTTTCTTTTACCAATCCTTTAAAAATACTAATTAAGCGTGTCATTCCAAATCTCGTCCAAAACAAAGTAACGAAATACGATAAACAAATAAACGGGGGGTTTATGTAATTATAGAAAAGTTAAAGAAACATCCGAATTAAGTTTTTTCTTTTACCAATCCTTTAAAAACACTAATTAAGCGTGTCATTCCAAATCTCGTCCAAAACAAAGTAACGAAATACGATAAATAAACATTATAATATAAAATATTATACCTCTCTTCAACCCTAAACCCTAAACCCTAAACCCTAAACCCTATAAACCCTAAACCCTATCCTTAAAACCTATAGACAACATAGTTCTAACTTGTATTTTCATACATAAAGGTTGTGAAATGCCTTCAATCCTTAATTTTTGTTAACCATACACTAAGATATGTAAAATAGGAGTGTTCCTCCAAATTTCGTACAAAACGGAATGTCGGAAGATGTTTAAAAACAATTTGGGGAAGAAACCGCAATTATACAAAAGATGCAAAACAACTTCCAATTCAGTTTTTTCTTGAACAACTATTTTTCCAACACTAATGAGGCATGTAAATTCAAATTTTATCGACAAACGAAGTAACGAAATAAGATAAACAAATAAACGGGGGGTTTATGTAATTATAGAAAAGTTAAAGAAATATCCGAATTAAGTTTTTTCTTTTACCAATCCTTTAAAAACACTAATTAAGCGTGTCATTCCAAATCTCGTCCAAAACAAAGTAACGAAATACGATAAACAAATAAACGGGGGGTTTATGTAATTATAGAAAAGTTAAAGAAATATCCGAATTAAGTTTTTTCTTTTACCAATCCTTTAAAAACACTAATTAAGCGTGTCAATTCTTTTACATAATTAACGTACACTAACTTATAATTAGAGTTTATTATTTGTTTTATTATTTTATTTCTAAATAAGTTTTATTCATTATCTAACTAATAATAACTATAAAAAACTTATATTATCAAGATTTTATTTTAAATACGAAATTTTATTTATTATAATTAATAATTTAAAAAATTGCTCGAAAATGTGAATGTTATTATTTAAATCGATTTTTTTTAAATTAAATCGCCAAATAAACATAAAAAATTTATTTAAAATCGTTTCTTTACAAAAAATCGCCAAAAAATTATAAAATAATTATTTAAAATCGATTTCTTTTAAATAAATCGGAAAAAAAAATCATAAATCAATTATTTTAAAACGGTTTCTTTTAAGTCAATTGTTTTAAATCGTTTTTTTAAATCATTTTTTAAATTGTTTTTTTTTTTTTAATATTTTTAATCTATACCGACGGCTCTAAGCCGTCGGTAAAGATCTTTACCGACGGCTTAGAGCCGTCGGTATTGATCTATACCGTCGACTTAGAGCCGACGGTATAGATCCGATCCGTGTGATTTGATCACACGGATCAGATTTCGCCACGTCAGCGATCCGTGTGATAATTCACACGGATCGCTGACGTGGCACCCCCCCACCCCATTTTATTTGATTTTTTTAATTTAACCCTACTCCTCCTAAATATCTATAAATACCCCTTATTCTACCCACTTAATTCATTCATTCTTTCCATTCTCCAAAAACTATCTACTTTCTCTCCCAAAAATTCTAAATAACTAACAAAAATTTATCCATATAGATCCACTAACTTATAATTAGAGTTTATTATTTGTTTTATTATTTTATTTCTACTTATGTTTTATTCATTATCTAACTAATAATAACTATAAAAAACTTATATTATCAAGATTTTATTTTAAATACGAAATTTTATTTATTATAATTAATAATTTAAAAAAATTGCTCGAAAATGTGAATGTTATTATTTAAATCGATTTCTTTTAAATTAAATCGCCAAATAAACATAAAAAAATTATTTAAAATCGTTTCTTTACAAAAAATCGCCAAAAAAATTATAAAATAATTATTTAAAATCGATTTCTTTTAAATAAATCGGAAAAAAAAATCATAAATCAATTATTAAAACGATTTCTTTTAAGTCAATTGTTTTAAATCATTTTTTAAATTGATTTTTTTTAATTTTTTTTTAATATTTTTAAACCCTTTTCCGTCGGCTTTAAGCCGACGGAAAAGCCCTATACCGTCGGATTTAAATCATTTTAAATTGTTTTTTTAAATCATTTTTTTAAATTTTTTTAATTTTTTTTTTATTTTTTTTTAATATTTTAAAACCCTTTTCCGTCGGCTTAAAGCCGACGGAATAGGGCTTTTCCGTCGGCTTAAAGCCGACGGAAAAGGGAAGCTATACCGTCGGCTTTAAGCCGACGGAAAAAAACCCCTTTTCCGTCGGCTTTAAGCCGACGGTATAGGAAAAAGGCTTTTCCGTCGGCTTAAAGCCGACGGAAAAGCCCTATTCCGTCGGTAAAAGTCCGACGGAAAAGCTCTTTACTTACAAGCTTTTTCCGTCGGCCTTTTCCGACGGCTTTTGCCGACGGAAAAGGGTATTTCCGTCGGAAAATGGCCCTTTACCGACGGATTTTCAGCCGTCGGTAAAGCCCTTTTCTCTTGTAGTGATAGTTCCTTTAGCAAAATACTTTATTCATGTCCTTTTTATTACAAAGTTATGCCAGTGATTGCCCAGCTCAAATGTTTTGAGATTTATCAAACATCATGAAAGTGCCAGAAAAAATAGCTTTTACATAAAGTTTGTAAAATCGGGAAAGAACTTATTATTTTGGTTGAAAATTTTATCCACACACTCTTGGACGTGTCTATAATAAAAAATCTCACAACCAATTTTTTAGTTCGGATAAAGTAAAAAGTTCAATTTGAGTGAACTTGAGACTGCCATGGTTTTTAAATTTAATCTACATACCTTCTTTGTTATTTAAAATCAACATATATATAATAATGCAAACACTAAAATTGATCGTCTATGTACCTTATTAACACCATGAAGATAGTTGAACCCTTTCGCTTTATAATTCTTATTTGTGAATTTTGTTTGTTACATAATGAGAAAAAATGTCCATGCTTAGTTTCTCTTTTTTGTCAATTTCTTTCAAGGTGTTGCAACTATATTATAGTCTAACCGCGTACCTTGATCAACCAGCTTAATAATATATTTGTGCTTAAATTAATCATAAGAGTTATATATATATATATATAATTGTGAGTTTATGAATTTTATAAGTTGTACATGTAATATAATATTATCTATACATAGTTAACAACAAAAAGTTCTATAAGTTATGAAATGTGTATTTCATGTTAATAGAGACCACCGGGCGGTCCCTATTGCCAACGGCTACTATCAACAGGGACCGTCTGACGGTCCCCGTTGGAAACGGCTAGTAATAGTAGCGACTGATATCAGGTCGCTAATGGCACTTGCCGTTGTCAACAGGGACCGCGTGGCGGTCCCTGTTGATACTAGCTATTGTCAATAAGGACGGCCCGACGGTCCCTATTGCCCATATTGTGACCGATTCGCGGTTTCTACTAATATTCATACTTAAAAATCAGGCCTTCCCGATGACTTCAGGTGCCGCGTTGTTCGTGTAGTTGATAAGTAGCCTATTCGTTTTTAAACCAATAATAATTACACATCTTTAATTGCAAATCAAAACATTATATAGGGGATGCCCCGTTTTGAAAATTCTTAATATATACAACGACAACGATCATATATATATATATATATAGAATACCTACATACATATATTTATACTTTAATTGAACCGTGTAATGATGTATATACTTTAATTAGTGATGTTAAAGCATGATAACCAATAACAACAAGGGTGTATATGATGATTAGTTATAGATAATAAAATAGCTTCAAAATTAATAACTCGCTCGATCACATTCAATATCCAGTATTGAATAACTCAATCACTTGTTTTGTAACCATTTATTACTCCATTTCACATTTAGTATTGGGATTTTTGCTAAAAATCACAAACACATCGAAATCCTTCCATAAAATCAAGATTTTAAAGTATGAATATTAGTAGGGACCGCTAGGCGGTCACAACTAACCCAATGGTGACCACCCGGCAGTCACAATTGACCCAATTGTGATCGCCTTGCGGTCCCTATTGACCCAATGGTGACCGCCGGGCGGTCCATACTAATATTATAATTTAAATTCGTGATTTTATGATGATTTGAGGTGCCGCGTTGTTTGTTTAGTTCATAAATTACCATAGTAATAGTTAAAATAGCAATAATTACAATGTTGCATTGTAAATCTAAACATTATATAAAGGTAATGGCCCGGTTTGAAGATTCTTGTACTATTTTGAACAACAAATGTCTTAATGCTTACAACTTATATATACACGTAAGCATAATAATTAGTTGATCTAATGATTGAACCTCATAATCATATTTGTGCTAACATTAGTGAAGTAAAACATAAAAACGAATAACAACTAGAACTAACAAGTGAGGATTAGTTGTAGAACATGAAATATATGTTGAACGTTAATAACTCGATCAATCCCATTCAATCTATTATTTCACAACTAAACTACTAGTTTTGTAGTCATGTATTACTTTAATTCACATGTTATAATGAGGTTGGTTGCTAAGAATCACAAACACATTAACATCATTCAAAAAAAGGCAAATTTGAAGGATGAATATTATTAGGGACCGCCAAGCGGTCCCTAATAACATAATAGTGACTATAGGCCGATCACTATTAAATATTCGTAACAATATTGGGGTCGCTATTGCATATTTGTGACTGCCCAGCGGTCACAGAAATCCGAAAATTTAAAAATTTGGCAAAACTTTTAGGCGGGATTGGGGGGGGGGGGGGGGGGGGGGGGGGGGGGGGAGGATTTGAATTTTGCAAAAAATAAAAAAATTCACCCTTTCTACTATATATACTCACCACTTTTACATCTAATTTTAGTAATCTCCAACAAACACCCAACAAAAAAACTTTTCTTCTAATGTTTTTCTCCAACAAACACCCAACAAAAAAACTCTTCTTCTTCTCTTTTTCCAAATCCAAAATATAAATCACCAACACAAGTCAGTTCGAATCTGACGGGTCATTCATGTTGATTTGCAAAACCTTACTCAGGATTTCATCTATTTTCTTCTTCTCTTTTGCCAAATCCAAAATATAAATCACCAACACAAACTTTGTTTTGTTTTTTTTTTAACCACACAATTTTTCTTTTCTATTATTTTGGATCTACACATTTTATTTTTTATCTTTCACTTGTTTTTTATTCATGTATATTTTGTTTTCCTTCAATTTTCGTTCATCTATTTTAACTTTTTATCTATTATTAGTCATTTTTCTTCATATTTTTACATTTATTAATACTTTCATTTCACTATATTAAATTTTTATTCATTATTTTATTGTTTTGATCTTCTTATAATAATATTTGTACAAACAATAATATTTCGAAAAATCTTCATAATATTTTTTTTTTATTTTCTGCTCAGACTATTAGGGACCGCTCGGCGGTCCCTATTGCTCCATCAATAGCGACCTCAAAGAGGTTCCTATTGCTGTTAAGGCAGTAGGGACTCCCTAGCGGTCCCTATTGCTTATAAGGCAATAGGGACTGCATGTCGGTCTTTATTGTCTTTCAGGCAATAGGTTTGCGGTCCCTGTTGAATTTAGTGACTGCCAAGCGGTCACTAATTTTCGGTCCCCTTTGATCCTTAGTAGCGACCTAAAATCGGTTGCTGATGAGAAGTGACTACTTTCATCAGCGACCGGTCAATCACTACAAGAGATTGGGCCTTTTCCGTCGGGCCCGTCAATTTGGGTCGACGGTAAAGGCCCAATTATTACCGTCTGGCCCAATCCCGACGGTAAAGGGTTTTACCTTCGGCTTTGGGCCGACGGTAAAAATAGCCTGCCATTACCGTCGGCCCAAACCCGACGGTAAAGCCCATTACCGACGGTAATGGCCCATTTTATTTAAAAATAAATAAAAAAAATTAAAAAATGATGTCGGCAGCTTTTTCCTTAAAAAAAATAATAAAATAATAAAATTAAAAAATCATGTCGACCGATAATTTTAATAAAAAAATAAAAAATGATGCCGGCAGCTTCTTGGATTAAAAAAAAATAAAAAAAAAATTTATCATTACCGTCGGCTTTGGGCCGACGGTAAAGCCCATGGGGCCCGATTAACAGTACTGTTGACCGGGTGAAAAAAATTAAAGTTTTTTTTTTTTAAAACTCTATAAATATCGAGATTCTCTTCTCATTTTCACTATCGAACTCTTCGACTCTCACTCTCGATAACAATCCTTTCCTCTCTCATATTCGATAATTTTTTTTTTCCGTCGGCAAAATTCGTTTATTTCCGTTATGAATAACGAAAATAATCGTAACGTTGCCGATAAAGGTAAAGGAAAACTCGTCAAATCCAAATCCAAAAAACTTCCAAAATATATTTCGAATACAACCTTGTTCAAAAACATTAAGGCCCTCACAAATATTTTGGGCCAAAAATCTAATCAAGATGTAGCAACCTCAGATCCTAAAGAGGTTATACAGCTGATAGAGGATACTATGCAACCAACAAGGGGGACTGGGGTTGTCCACGCTGCACAGCAACAGGGGCCTACCCGTAATCGGCCCCCTTTGCCGACGGAACTACCACAGGGGCCCACTTCAACCCGAAACCGGGCCCCGCCTCCAGGCTGAGTTCGTGACCAAGTCTCGGTCCCGTCGCCGTCAATGACTCCTGCAGCTCCGACATTTCTGCTCGCCCTGATGGACGAAGGTCCAGATGACAACGACGTGGCAGGTTCGACGTCGCAAGGATCCCCGGGGTCTGGTGGCTCAGCAAGTGGTTCTACTACGCCGGTCGCTGTTAGGGGACGGGGAAAGGGCCGAGCTACGAGTGATGACGAGGCTAAGATGCCCCTAATTGGCGTTACCGAAGACTATGTTTTCGATCCATCTTTATCCTACGGTAAAAGATATCATACTAATGCGGAAGAGATTACTCGTACAATCGGCTTCATAATAAGGCATCATGTGGAAGAACCTGCTATCTATTACTCCGGTTTATCCAACGATCTGAAACAAAAATTTCTGAACCATTTTGGGGTAAAATTTTTGAACCATTTAGCTTATGTTAATATTTGTGTATATTATTGTTTTTTCCCTTACACTTATATGATATTATAATTTGAAGAGGGTATTCCAATACTCAGATGAAATAAAGCCAATATTCCGTGAGGCATTCGACCGGGTGGCACAAGGCATCTATAGAAACTCCATCTATGATGTAAAAAAGACGTACAAGCAACGTGACAAGAAGCCAGCCTGGTACAAGAAGTCTTGGCTACCTATAGGTAAAGAACAATTTTTCGTTAATCACTGGCAACAGGATAAGACGATAGAACTCGCGAAAAAGGCAAAAGAAAATCGAGAGGCCCTGAAAACAAAGAGTGCAGACGGCAAGGGTTCGTTAGCCACACACCGCGGTGGATCTGTCAGCACATCCAGACTGTGACGTATCAGGTTCGTACTCCAATAGGGTAATTCCCAAAAGATACTTTTGTGGGTCCAATTGTGCTCTGTTCCTTTTCCTGGCATTATCGGTGCATCTGGTGCTGTAGACCTTCCTGGTAGTTGTGCAACAATTGTTGCCATTTCTGCGCCTGTCCTACGCGGTGGAGGCCCATCAAATTCTGTATGTTCATTGAATCCCATCACGTCGTGCCGAAATTCATGTCCCACTGGTAAGAAACAACGATGACATCCCCACCACGTTGCTTTCCTACCATGCTGCAAAGGGAACGCCTTCGTGTTCTCCATGCAATAAGGGCACAATAACTTTCCATATGTGCTCCAATGAGACAACATCCCGTAGGCGGGGAAATCACTAATAGTCCACATCAATGTAGCCCTCAACTGAAAATTATGCTCCCTGAATCTGTCGTAAGTACGAACGCCGTCATGCCACAAAACCTTCAACTCGTCAATCATAGGGCGTAGCAAAACGTTAACGTTTTGTCCTGGACTACTCGGCCCTGATATGATAAGACTCAAGAAAATAAACTCCTCTCGCATGCAAAGATCTGGAGGAAGGTTATAGGGAGTCATGAACACAGGCCAACAAGAATATTGTTTCCCGCAGTTTCCGAACGGAGTGAAACCGTCTGTGCATAGACCAAGGCGGATGTTCCGTGGCTCTGCTGCGAATTGCGGATGTTTCTTGTCAAAATCTTGCCACGCTTCGCCTGCTGCAGGGTGGATCATTACATCGTCCGACGACTTACAATTTAAATGCCACGTCATGTGTTCAGCAGTTGATTTAGTCATGAAGAGTCGTTTAAGACGTGGGGCCAAAGGGAAGTACCATAACTTTTTCCTTGGCACTGGATTCTTTCTACCCACATTCAGGACAAACCAAGTAATCGGAAGATGCGAATTCTCCGTAGAACAAGAAAAAATTATTAAAACACACGTCGATTCTTTCATATCCCAACCCCAAGCACCTCATCATCTTCTCGGCAACGTGCATATCCTCTGGCAGTAAGAGTTGATCCTCTGGATACAAAAGATCGCGGTGCAAGTTGTACATCTGATTGCACCCGGATTGATTGTAGTTATTCTCAATCTTGGCTGTAAAAAACTCGGACACCCACTGCAAAACAGATTTCTTGCTTGGTCCCTTCAGCTTAAGTTCCGACATTTGGAGCAAATTTAAAAAATCTTTTGCATCGGCGTTAGGATCCTCACCGTTAACGTCGAGTTGTGCCCGAAAAGTGTCGTCAACTAGATTTTCAAATAGAATCTCGTCCTGAACAACTTCGGGGTCATTTCTAACTTCGTGCCTCGACGATGACGCCCCTTGGCTATTATGCGCGACAAAATTTTCCCCATGGAATATCCATAAACGGTACCCTTCTACAAACCCCATCGATAAAGGTGAGCTGCCACTTTGCCAGGGTCCAAGTATTTCCTATTGCTGCATTTTCTACATGGACATCTAGGATTTCGATCACCGTCTAGATAACGCTCTTGATCTAACGCAAATGCCAAAAACTGGTATACACCATCCCCGAACGTTTCATTCACTCGACCCGTCTCACTCAAACGATCATACATCCAATCTCTATCTCCGTTTGGATTCATTATATATTGTCTATATTTTTTTTAAATTATAACGATTAGCACAACGACGTCTCTACATTTAGGGGTTACGAACAATATTTATAATCGTACGACTAGAACAAAAAATAAGAGCTCGAAACTATAGATGTACCTCTTGTAGCACGTAAAAACTTTCTGAAACTGCTCCTTCGATCTATGGCACTGGTCTCCAAGCTGACTCGTACATTTTCCCTAAGTCGCAAATAAAAAGAAAGATAAATTAGATAAACATAATTAACGTACGCTTATAAAAAATAATTATTACGTAAAAATTAAAATGAGTACGTTTACGAACCTTATTTTGAAACCGAATGAATTGTGAATTGAGAGACTAACTCGTTCGAATTATATATAGGCCTTAGGGAAGGGGGGGGGGGGGGGTAGGGCGTGTCGCCACGTCAGCGATCCGTGTGATAATTCACACGGATCGCTGACATGGCGTGATCAGATCCGTGTGATAAAATCACACGGATCAGATCATTACCGTTGGCTCTAAGCTGATCCGTGTGATTTTATCACACATATCAGATCACGCCATGTCAGCGATCCGTGTGAATTATCACACGGATCGCTGACGTGGCAACACGCCCCACCCCTTTTTTTTTGTTTTTTTGAATTTAACCCCTACTCCTCCTAAATATCTATAAATACCCCTTATTCTACCCACTTAATTCATTCATTCTTCCCATTCTCCAAAAACTATCTACTTTTTCTCCCAAAAATTCTTAATAACTAACAAAAATTTATCCATATTCACTAACTTATAGTTAGAGTTTATTATTTGTTTTATTATTTCATTTCTAAGTATGTTTTATTTATTATCTAACTAATAATAACTATAAAAAACTTATATTATCAAGAATTAATTTTAAATACGAAATTTTATTTATTATATCGACAAATAAACATAAAATTAAATCGAAAAATAAACATAAAATTAATTATTTTAAATTGTTTTTTTTTAAAAATCGCCAAAATATTATATAATAATGATTTTTAATCGTTTCTTTTTTAAAAATCGCCAAAATATTATATAATAATGATTTTAAATCGATTTCTCTTAAATAAATCGGCAAAAAACTATAAATTTATTAATTTAAATCAATTTTTAATCAATTAATTTTTTTTAAAAAATATTTTTAAATGCATTCCCGTCGGCTTAAAACCGACGGGAAAGCCGACGGGGATGACTATTTCCGTCGGCTAAAAGCCGACGGGAAAACCCCATCATTCCCGTCGGCTTTTAGCCGACAGTAAAAACGGTAATACCGTCGGCTTAAAGCTGAACGTATAGTGAAATCCCTTTCAAAAGCCGACGGGAAAACCCATTTTCGTCGGTAAAAATCAGACGGAAAAGCTCTTTACCAACGAGCTTTTTTCCGTCGTGTTTTACCGACGGCTTTTGCCGACGAAAATGGGTATTTCCGTGGCAAAAGAGCCTTTACCGACGGTTTTTGAGCCGTCGGTAAAGACTATTTTCCTTGTAATGAATAGCAACCAAATTGGGGTCGTTATTGACCTTGAGCGACCGAAAGAGGGTCAATAGGGACCGCTCGAGCGTTTCCTATTAACTTGTTTTTCTTGGAGTGAATTAAAGAAAATTGTCCTGTATGTTGATTGACTTGTCACATTTTTAGCTTTTCTATTGACAGAGTAGGACGACACTGATACCATGTGGCTGCTGTATATTGGTAAACACAAAATAACTTCTTGTTTCAATAAGATTAATTAACTCACCACTATTCATTCATTAGACGGAATGTAATTATCATAACTCTTTTATAAATTGAATATTATAAAATGTGTTTGTAGCATTGCATACTCACCTAATTAGTCTTCTATTTATTAGATCAAAAGAAATGCTAAACCTTCCCATAATTATAAAACAAATGCTATGGGTGATAGTTTCTAGCTAGGGTATTTAATTACCTTTTTAATTTATTCGCCTCTCGCACTTATAATTTCTGTTGGCCAACCTAAATGTTTGACAAGAAGACAAAAGAAAGGAAATTAAATTATGTGTGTAGTTGCTCCAAGGGAATGGCCTAATGGGTAGCAAGGTTCCATCGTTACTTTTTTTTGAACAGCCAAAACAAGCTATTGCATTACGCAAATCAAACACCTAATGTTAGATACATCATAAACTGAAGCAAAAAACCGACAACAAACTCAAAGAAGTTGAAGCGTGCCTCAAATACAATTCATAGGAAATTCTAGGCTGGAAGTCGCGTTTCGAGCAGTCATATGTACGTCAACATTCGCCTCTCTGAACACCCATAGGAAAAGAAACTCTCTTTTATCCCCCACAAAGCTCATGGTCATCTCTAGCAATATTTAAATATTCAGCGCCTCCATCGGATTTGTGAGAGAGATCGTTTATCACACCCATACAATGCAACCCCCTTCAAACATTACATCACTCCAATTTTGAACCGCAAGATGATCCGCCAACATTTCAACCACTCTCGGCTCGAACAACAACTACAAGAAAAGAGTAAATTTGGTAGAACATATTTCCTACCATTAGTTACAAAGCAGTACCAAAAGAGTTTTTGGTACTAAAATTGAGTACTAATCTTCATCCCTATAGAGCACATCCCTTGTAGTACTTGGTACAGAAGAGTTGTACCAATATTTTTTGGTAGAAAATAACTCTACCAAATCTGTTGGTACGGAATATTTGTCCTAAACGATTAGGACGCGACGTTTGTACCAAGAACTCTGTACCTATTATTCGGTACATATAATCCGTCCGCATAAGCAAAGCTTTCCGTAGAGAAATATTGTACCAAGAAAGGTGTACTTATTATTCGGTACAAATAATCCCTACCTAAAATTGAAGATTTCAACATAAAATAATTCTGTTCCATTTAGTTTTCGGTAGGCAGATTCTGTACCAAATATTTGGTACAACAAGTTGAACCAAAAACATTGCACGGAATTCGATATATATTTAGTTGGTACAAAATAATGTGTACCAAATAACCAATTTAAAATTCAAATTTATATCATTTAGTTCTTATATATCTGTACCAATTGATCAAAAATTTGAAAACTAAAATAGGCAGCGACAGAAAGACCTGCACACTGCCTTGAATTATAAAAATTTAGTGCTAAAATATTATGTATATTATATTAAATTGCTAGATTTACTTAGTGAGAAGTAATATAACTATGTAATGGTTTACTAAGTTTTAACTTTAGAAAATAACTACAACTCCTTTTTATAGCAAGAAATATCATGGTATCACAAAAATAACTAACTAAACTGAAACACAATATTAAACATACACTCACTTTATACACCCCAAATAGGTTAAATAAATATGTATATAATAGTCTTTTGAAAAAAATTAAATACATGTTACGAAATTATTATATTATATTAAATTGCTAGAGTTTACTTAGTGAAAAGTAATATAACTATGTAATGGTTTACTAAGTTTTAACTTTAAAAAATAACTACAACCCCTTTTTATATATTATAGCAAGAAATATCAAAAGTATCACAAAAATAACTAATTAAACTGAAACACAATATTAAACATACACCCACTTTATACACCACAAATAGGTTAACTAAACATGTATATAATAGTCTTTTGAAAAAATTAAATACATGTTACGAAATTATTATAAAAGATAGAAAGAGGACAAAGAGAGACATGGATGAGAAGAAGTATATATATGCACAACTAATGAAATATTTAAACCTATGTAAATATTGAAAAATCTACATGTTACGAAAGTTAGTAAAGGAAGCTTGAAGATGATGAGAAGAATTCCTATATTAAAAAGAGAGATCTTGAGAAGAAAGAAAATATTTAGTTTGTAAAGTTGTGAAGAAAGGGAGTTGTATTTATAGGGGAAAATAGACTTTACTTGGTACAAGAAATTTTATGCTGAAAACTTTCGAAATTTTCATTTTCCGCCAAAATACATTGAAGTACAAATCTTTCTGTATAACATTTTAGTTTGCCGCCAAAATACATTTAGGTACGATTCTTTATGTACCAATTATTTAGTACAACTATTTCTCTACCAAAAGCATTTGCTTGGTACAAAGATCCTCTACCAATTACTCAGTATAAGAATTTTGTACCTAAAGCTTCGAGAATCTTTGTGTACTTTTTGTCAGAAAGTTGTTGATAAATTAGCTTCAAGCTCTTGGACCGTGTAGCTGCTCGAATCTTTGTACTTTTGTCAGAAAGCTTTTGGTACGAGCTCTCTGTACCTATTGTTCGGTTTTCCTACCAAAAACTTTAGTACAATTATTTGGTATAGATATTTGTACATTATAATACTCTAGAATCTTCTTTTGCTCATTTGTTTATAATAAATAACCATATCCTTTCTCACAAATTGTGTTCAACTTCAACCATTTTATATCAGACTTGAAACTCGTTTTCTCTTTAAGAAATGGCTCTTAAATTCGTTATCAATTGACAAATTAATTATTGTTCCACTATATATTTCGCATTTTCAGTTAAAGAGGTATGGATACTATCTCTTTTGTCCCTAGTTTGTTACTGCTTGCATATATATTTTGATTACTAATTACAACATATATTAGTATAATTCATATATAATATTTACACTTTCATTTATAATAAGCTAAGTGAGCAATTCTGCATAAATGCAGGTGTACTGCCATAACATTAATCACAGTCTACACCATAAGGTATGATTCATTTCGGATATTGCTATTAATGTTGGTGTTTATTTTGCTGATCCTATTTTGTTTTATAATAAAATAGATATAGAATGTCATTCGATGAAGATCGAAGTTGGATGTATAATATAAAGAACGAGAATTGTGACTTCACTGAGAGTTTCCTTTTTGGTGTCCATAAGTTCTTAGAATTTCCATTTTCTCAGACCCACTTAGTACCCGATGGAAAAATCAAGTGTCCCTGTAGAAAATGTTGTAATGCAAAATACTTAAATTGGGATCAGGTCTATATGCATCTTTGTAAGTGGGGCTTCGTTCCTAGATATTATGTATGGATACTACACGGTGAGACGCGTAATTGGAACTTTCCAGATTATTCGGACATGGGGCAATCGTCTCGTCACTCTGTTACTGATGAATATAGAAATATGGTGCATCATGCGTTCGGTGGTCAGTATGAAATGGAGAATCGTGATAATTTAGAGGACGAGGTGCCGAATAAGGAGGCGAGTGCCTTTTTGCAATGTTACAAAAATGTGAAGAAAGGATAACTCATAAAATGGAGACTACTGTTTTACAATGGGTTACACAATTTCTAAAAAATAATATACTTTTTAAGCAAAGCTGGAATGGTTGCAACGAATTTCTTAAGCAAGTACACCAGGTGCTTAGTCCGGAAGATAAAAAGAAACTTCCTAGTAGTGTGTACAAGATGAGGAGAATGATAGATGGATTGGGCCTTGCCCATAGACGTATGATGTGTGTGTCAATAAATGTTTTTTGTTCTACGGTGATTTTGAGACTAGTACTTGTACCGTATGTCCTCAGTGCAAAGCAGAAAGGTACGACACTAGCCAAAATATTGTTTCAATAAAAAACTTATCTCACGTAAGAAGTTATGGTACTTTCCACTAGGTCCACGACTACAAAGACTATACATGTCACGTCATACTTCTGAGCACATGACCTGGCATTTGAAATGTCAGACGGACGATGATTGAATGATTCATCCGGCATCTAGAGAAGCATGGCAGTATTTTGATCGAAAATTTCTGGATTTTGCGCGTGAGACACGAAATGTTAGGCTCGGTATTTGCACGGATGGTTTTAATCCGTTTGGAAACTCTTCTGTATCTTACTCATGTTGGTCGATCTTTGTGACACCGTATAACCTTCCCCCCAATTTGTGTATGCGACAAGAGTATATCTTTCTCAGTTTAATGATATCTGGTCCAAGAGGTCTTGGGAAAAATATCGACATTCTATTGAGGCCCTTAGTTGATGAATTGTGCCAATTATGTCGTGATGGTGTTCAAACTTACGACTCATTTAGGAAACAAAATTTACAAATGCGGGCGTGTGTGTTATGGACAATAAGTGATTTCCCCGCATATGGCATGTTATCTCAGTGGAGTACGCATGGAAAATTGTCTTGTCCGTATTGTATGGAGAACACGAAATCATTTCAGTTGCCGCATGGTCGGAAAACAACTTTCTTCGACTGTCGTCGTCGATTTCTACCTCTTCGTCACCCGTGGAGAGAAAACATAACGAATTTCCAGAAAGGCATAGTAGAGCATGATGCGCCTCTACTTAGAAGATTGGGTAATGAAATGGAAGATCACGTTATCGATCTACCTAATATGCCATTTGGTGATCATAAAAAATTTATTAAGGGAATTGGCACAAAGAATAACTGGTGTCGTAGGAGCATATTTTGGGAACTCACGTATTGGTCTGCCAACATGATCCGTCACAACTTAGATGTGATGCAATGTGAAAAGAACTTTTTTGATAATATCAAGAATACAGTGATGGACGACTCCCAAAAAACCAAGGACAACTTAAATGCTAGAAAAGATTTGCAGTTGCTTACTAACCGAAGTGGATTCTTTTTAGAGCCACAAGTGGAAGGTACTAAGCAAAACAAACGCAAAGCAGTCTATTGTCTAAGTAAAGAGCAAAAAGGACTTGTATGTGAATGGCTATGTGGTCTTAATTAAAGAGTCAAATGGAGTTGTTGCATCTAACATATCTCGTTGTGTTTAAATGCAACAACTCCATTTGACTATAATGAAAAGTCACGATTGCCATGTGTTCATGCAAAGATTGGTGCCGATTGCGTTTCGTGACTTATTACCAAATCATGTTTGGGAGCCACTCGTTGAGGTAAGTAATTTCTTTAGAGCATTATGTGGTACTGAAATTCAGAAATCTGACATGAAATCACTCGAGAGCTCAATTATAATAACTATGTGCAAGCTTGAGAAGATATTTCCACCATCTTTCTTTGATTCAATTGAGCATTTGGCAATTCATCTTCCATGGGAAGCAAAAGTAGGTGGACATGTCCAATATCGATGGATGTATCCTTTTGATAGGTAACTAACTCTTAATCACACACACATATTATTTTGAGTTATGTTGTTGATATATAATAGAATATCCATATTTTATAGGCGTATGTTCGAGCTAAAAGGATCAGTGGGTAATAAAGCTCGAGTTGAAGGTTCAATCTGTGAGATATACTTGATATCTGAGATCACGAACTTTTATTCTCATTTTTTTGAGATGGGGGTCGAAACAATATTAAACTGCTTAAACAGAAATAAAACAGGGACGAATCCTGATAATGTTGGGCATTTGTGTGTATTTCAAAATAACGGTCGACCTATTAGTTCAGTAGAAAAATACAGACATCTTACTGTTGAAGAGTACAATGATGCTCAATTGTACGGGCTTTCAAACTGTCCTGAAGTTGATTGTTGGGCAAGGTACAAATGTTCAATAAAAACTGTACTATAATTACTATATGTGCAGTTAAATAATCTAATACTACTTTCAGGTTGTTTGAAGACGAATTATGTCAAAATTCCAATGAGCAACAACTTGAAAGAACACGCTACTCAAAATTTGTTCAATGGCTCAAACGACGTGTTAAGTCTGGTGAATATCAAGTAGACCCACGAGTATATGCTTTGCCGAAGGGACCATTCTCTAAAGCCCGTATACACAAAGGCTACATTATCAGCGGGTTTCGATTCAAAACAGAGTCCCATACCACAGGCAAAACAACAAGGAATAGTGGTGTGTGCGTCAAAGAAAGTATTGGGGCTATAGAAGAAACCAATTTCTACGGTACGTTGTAGGAAGTGCTAGAGGTGCATTATCGAGGCGGTGAACCGAAGCCAAGCATTGTTCTATTTAAATGTGATTGGTATGGCATCACTACGGGAATGACTGTACATCCCACGCATCGTTTAATTGACATTACTCCTACAATGCTTCTGTCTACGGGGGTGTCTGAACCTTTTATACTGGCGAATCAGGCACAACAGTTGTATTACACGCCTTATCCCTCTCCACACAAAAGAAATGTATGGGCGGTCTGTACAGTTAAAGCAAGACATATCGTTGATACGTCCTCAGTAAGAGAAGAAAATGTCGACAATGTTCGTACTTTTGAAGAAGATACTGTGTACCAGGAGAATGAAACACCAATAATTAACTTGTTCATTGATAAGTTCTTTTAATTTAATTAATCTCGCCGACGAAGAACTTGTGCTAATTAAAGAGGAAGATCAACATGAAGCTGTGACTAGTGGATCTGACGATGACGATGAGGAGGACAATGTTAATGAAGTCGAGGATGTAGCCGACGACGAAGATGATGACGACTACGTGCCTTCTTAGCCTTTTGTTTTGCTAATTAATTACCTTGTCTTTGGATTCTGTAATGTATTTTGGAGTTGCTTAATGGATCATCACTATTTTCAGAATATTTATCTTCATTGTCTCTAATTTACCTTCTTCCCTTATAAGTTATGAAAAATAGCACATTTAAGATTTGAATTTTAAATTGCCAATGCCATTTCGCTTCTTTGGTTTATGCATTATAGACATATTTCAATAACCAAACCTTTTAAATAAGCAAAGCTCATAAATTCTTCTGGAAGACCTGGAATTTGATTCCTAACCTTCTTCAGTTACAACTTGCCAAGTGATCCATCCATATAAGGGCAAAAAAAGTATAAGGGCATGCGAGGCATAAAAGTATAAGAGACTCACACACGCAAGACAACATAATGCGTGTTCAGTTTCATAGAAAGCTACTGAACCACGTTTTCATCCATCAACCAATCGGTTACTTCCAGGTGCCCGAGATTGGTCGCTCCATCTACACCGCATTGCCCTTCATTGGCATCTAGACCATGTTGCCCCTCATGGTTCACCGGTTGGGGCCTATATCCGTAAGGTTGTTGTGTTGCATATGCGGGATCAACTCGCGCCTGGCGAAGGACCTGCAATTCACTACGCATCTCCATCACTTTCCTTAACAACTCAGCCTGAGTGTTCTCGAACGTACTTACTTTCACGTTCAACATATCAACCAACCCTTGGTACATCTCCACCTTCTCTTAAAGTTGCTGGTTTTGAGCAATGATCTGAGATAAAGGTTGTAGACGCATCCGCTGCCTAGCAACGACTATGCCATAGAACTCTGGTCGGGAATGTACAGGAACCCCTGGAACATATTTAAGAGGCTCTGCCGCCTTGAGCCACAATTGGGGATCCCACTTGATTAATCCGTGTTCATCAAGTTCATCAGCATTTGGTAGTAGATTCTTGTAAGCCATCTATGATTTACAGATAACAAATCGTTAGAAAAATCAAAGGGAATCGAGCAATGATAAACATATTACACAAACTGAGGTATAAGTATATCGATTCAGAGAATCTAAAATTTACCATGTTAAGCAATGATAAATCAAAATCGACCAATTAGCCAACTAAGTCAACCACTTATCAAAATCATTTGCTATCATAATAAGCCATTAAAATGGCACTTGAACTGAAACTTACATATTGATGGAAGGCCATTTCGTTACACCACACGAATTCGCCATCATCATTAACATATCCTCGGGTATCCTTGAACCAGTGTTTTCAGAACCGGACCGGACATCGAACCGGTACATCACTGGTTACTGGTTTTACTGGTTCGAACCGGTTGAACCACTGGTCCGACCGGTCACTGTAGTCAAGTAGTCAAACCTCCGTCACAGCGACATATACGATGCAGAACAACATATGTAAAAAAATCAAATCATCAAAAATTCCCACAATCACATCAAAAATTCAAAAATGTCACAATAATCCAACCAACAATATCATCACAATAATGTCATAACTCATAACTCAAAATATGTAAAAAGTAAAAACATCTCAGAATTCAAAAGGTACACCCTCAATAAGCTTAATCTAACAATATTCATTAAAAGTTAAAATTGAAATCACTCAATCATCATCATCATGAATGTATGTACTCATATCCATATTTGCATCTTCAGTGCCTAAACAAAGTAGCATACAAATATATAAGTGAATTATTTAAAGTATTGAAACTTAAAAGAATAAAAATATGTACTATAAAAAAAATTACCTATTGATGGTTGAGAACTAGATTCACCTTCAACATTTAGTTGTCCTCCAAGCATTTCTTCTAACTGAATATGGAGAATGGTTTTGTTTGAAATTGCAATTAAGGCCTCAATTTTTCTATTATTCATTTGCTGTTTTTTTTTTTTTTTTAAACTTTGAATTGGGCCGGTCCGGTTCAGTGGCCCACCAGGTCGCGGTTCTGGGCCGATTTTTTCCGGCCCAGAACGGTTCTAAACAGGGACCGGTCCGCATGGTCAACCGGCCCGGATTAATGGCCGGTTCCCGGTCGAACCGGTTCGACCGGCCGGTCCGGGCCGATTTTAATAACACTGCCTTGAACACGCTAAAGAGAGAAATTTTATCCGGTGTCGTGTCACCAACAACTTTGCCTATCAAAATTATATCGAGCAGAATATAAATATCCAAGTTTTTAATTAACATAGTTTAATCAAAAAATTAAAAGCATCAGTACCTTCTTGGCATGGTGGTCCTCGAGGCTAACAGACCCGCCCCTATGTGTACAATTACCCGTGCCACGATTTTTTTTTGCTTGGTCAAATTTGGCCTTTACTTCAGGGGTTTCCCACAAGATCTTGTAGTCAGGTATCAAGAAAGGCAGAATCCATGTTTGATGTTTCAATCTATGAATTGGATCGACAAGCCCCTTGTAGTAGTTCTTTTTTCCCGAGCATGCTCATGTGTGAACTTCTGACGACAATGAATTTCATAGAGAGTGAGGACCTGGTCCTCATCCTCTTTGCGCCACTGATATACATCCTACAAGAAAAAATGATTTATTAGTAATTTAGAAAAAAGATCTTATTGAACTATTTCATAATCTTAATACATGAAGATCTTAATACCATAAAAGCCTCCAACAAGTCGGCCTTGTGCTTAGACGACCAAGTTTTGTATGTTAAGTACGCCTCCTAAAAATGTAGTTCTTTCAAAGAAAAATGTATAACAATGAATATACAACATACACAAGATACAGAGTTGAACAGTAAGTTGTGCTATTAAAACTATTTACCATATACTACCATTTTTTAGCATGTTAATTTATAAAAGCAACAAGCAAACTACCCATTCCCCCCAACATCACCCTGGTATAACAACATAACACCATTGATACCTAAATCCTAAAGAAGCACTGGAATCAAAAAATAATTCAGTTATTAAGCAAAACAATAACTTTTCCAAAACTATACATGTATAATCTACATCTGTTTTGAAAGTGCAGGGTTTTCTGGAATCAATGCTAGACGATGCAATGTTAGACGATGTTGGGTCAACATTGAGGATAACATTGAAACCCGAGAGTCTGTGCGAAAACTGTTCTTCAGTTGCCAAATTTAAGTTTTGCCTTTATTTACCTATTAATCAAGTTCCACAGTTTTAGTTGTTTATGTTTATGTCCAGGAAGGTATCTTAATCATAAGGAAGAGCTATGGAAGATTCCTTACTTGAAGTTTCCATAATTCAAGCTAAGTTGAATAGTCAACTCACACGCTTTCAAAAGAAGGAAACAAATTGGATTCTCTACAACTGTGATTCTTTCCAGGATTCTGCGATTTGAAGAAGATGTGTTACCTTGCTAAGATCGGTAATAAAGGAAACACATATTCAGGAAAAATATGAAGTTCACAAAGATGGCAAATGTCAACAAGGAAACAACAAGAGTTACCAAAGCTGTGAAAAACACATCTTGGCGTGCAAGATTCAAGAAATCTATAAAAGATGTGAAGTTCATCAAGATGATGACAAGACAATCGTGCTAAGCAATGTGAGAGATTAATCATTCTTTATATTGTCTTCGTCTTGCTTTTGCGAAGTTTTTATATCAACTATTTACATCTAGTTCATAGAAGTTAAGTAGTTATTACTTGTCTGTTTCGTTGAGTTCGATCAACAAAGAGCGAGAGTGAACTGTTGTGAGGAACATTTCTTTGTTAAAACCTTTATGGTTATTTGGCCTAAGGCTCGGAAGTTTTTAATAATATTGAAAACTTCTTAAAATTATATCTTCTTGTGTTTAAATTCTGGTGAACATTATTTTAGTCAAGAAGATCATAGTAGAGTTAAGGCAATTCCAACTTAACTCTCAAAGTTGTTGTGTCAATCCACGATCCGACAATCTCATGTTTCACATCAATTGAAGAAACAAAACGATATTACATGACTAAAATTTCACAAACAAGCTCTCACGAAAAACCCATGAATAATTAGGAAATAATGAAAGAAGATTAACACTAACCTTTCAGTGGTTGATTTTGGACGAATTACAGAAGGTCTGAAGATTTAGAAGAAAGATTTCATACTCAAGCTTGAAACCCTTTGAGAATGGTGGAGAGAGAAGAAAAAAAATGTTGTTACCCTTTTACTAGAGTGAAGAATAAATGATTTATTTAATACCCAATATTAGTTGGTATAAAATATCTGTACCAACTAAATAGGAGGGACTATTCTGTACCAATTGTTTATTTATCGGTACAGAATGTTCGACCCAATTACTCGGTAGAAAAAATCCGTACCTAAACACGCGCGCTAATTTGCTGCGAGTTTTTTCCACTATTTTGGTTTGATGTTTTATAACTTGTTAGTAGGGAATTGTTGTTCCCAATTTTAGGTAGGAAATTCTCGTTCCAACTTGTATACTGTAATTTTTTTGGTATTATATGTTTTTAGTACAATAATTCCATCCCCAATACTTAATATTTGGTAGGCATCTGTGTTCTCTACTAATTAGTTGTCCCTAATTTACTCTTTTCTTGTAGTGAACACTAGTAATCTTCGTCTCGCCCACGCTATCATTTTCCCAGAACTATCCCTTGCCAACATCCCAAGTTAGAACTGATCGTGATCGTTCCGCTTCCATAACTTTCCCGTGCGCAACCGTCCAAGCATTACCAATATTTGGCGCAAACGGCACAATTGTTGCTGTCCTTTTCGCCTCTTCCCCCCACTACCATCCCCGTGCTTTTCCCAGTCATTCGCTGCAGCCATGTTAGTATATTCTGGGCGTCCCGAATCCTCCCATTAATAGGAAAATTGGCAAGGGCCCAGACTTGGCGCGCAACATCACACATGAAAAGACAATGGCGTATATCCTCGCTCCCTCCGTGACACATTGGGCAAATATACTCCGTATATACTCTTCTTCTAACCAAATTTGTCCTCGTTGGTAGACTATCCAGACATGCTCGCCAAAGAAAAATATTGATTTTTCTCAGACATTTTAAATTCCATATTATCCTCCATGGCCGAGACCCCACATGGCTGGTAGTGGCACGAGTTTCCCTATTGTGCATTTTGTTCTCAAGTATTAGATGATATGCGCTTCTAATGGTAAATAAGTAGCTCTTATCATAATGCCACACCAATTTATCCTCAAGATTCCCGCTGCCTCTCGGGATCGATAAAATATGCTTTGCATCATCCTCCCAAAACAGTTCCCTTACAAGTGCGGCGGTCCACTCACCTCTTTCCCCTTCAACCAAATCGCAAACCCGTTCAATCTTTGTATCAACCAGTTTTGGTGAAAAAACCCGAAAAGAGATGGTGGCGACGCCCACTTATCATTCCATATGGAAATATGTTCCCCGTTCCCCATTCTCCATCTAAGTCCTCGATCAAGAATGCTAATAGATTCTTGAATGCAACGCCAAGAGAATGACGGCTTATTTCCCGCCTTTTCTTTAAATAGAGAACACCTCGAAAAATATTTCTCTTTATAGATATGCCCCACCAAGCTATCCGAATTTCCGAAAATACACCAAGCTTGTTTCGATAATAAAGCCATATCAAACGCCTTCAAGCTTCTAAAGCCTATACCTCCCTCTTTTTTCCCGTACAAAGTTTATTCGATGTCACCCAATGTATCTTATTAGAAGTCCCGTTTCCCCACCAAAAGTTGCAAATAATCGACTCAAGTTCAGTGATGAATGTGTAGGCAATCGAAAGCAACTCATAGAAAATGATTGGAACACGGACTTAATATGAATTTCCTTTCCCGCACTAGATAAATTCTAGCTTTTTAATCCTTGCACCCTTTTCCATATCCTTTGTCTTAAATAATCAAAGAGCTCCTTCTTTGACTTTCCCACCACGACGGGAGGCCAATATATTTCTCATGCTTGATGGCCCCTCTCATCCCAAGAATCTCTGTCACATCTCACTCAACTGCATCCCCCGTGTTATGACTGAACACAACGACTGATATATCCAAATTAATTTTTTGTCCTGACACCTTTTCATATTTCTGAAGAATTAATACAATCTTGCGAGCTGAATTTGGCGTTTCATCACAATAGAGGAGGGTATCATCGGCAAATAGGAGTTGGGAGACAACTGGCACGTGTCGACTCACTAAGATTCCTTTAATCACTAGGCTGCATTCGGCTTCTCTGATAAGCACTAAAAATACGTCACAAACAATTAGAAACAAACAAGGGGATAAAGGACTCCCTTGACAAAGTCCCCTCTTGGGATTAAATCTTGGTGTGTCATGATCATTAGCAATTACATAATAAGAAACAGTGCAGACCCCAATCATAATTAAACTCAAAAAGACTGATCAAAGTCTAATCTAAGCATTACCTGCTCCAGGAAGGACCACCCAACTCTGTCATAAACTTTGCTCATGTCCTGCTTTAGCGTCATAAAACTCCGTTTCCCTGTTTTTTTATTCTTCAAGAAGTGATTAATTTCAAAGGCGACCAAGATATATGAGTGATTAACTGGCCATGAATAAAAGCAGATTGAGAATAAGAAATAATATCGTTGAGTAATGGTTTAAGCCTATTTGTGATAGCTTTTGAAGCAATTTTAAAACTAAAGTTACTCAAACTTATCGGTCTAAACTGTTGCATATTCTTAGGAGTTTTACATTTAGGAATAAGCACTATGTAAGTGAAATTAACAGAGGTATTAATGGACTGTTTGTTAAAAAAATCAAGCACAAAGAAGATAACATCGTAACTAATAATGTTCCAGAATTTTTGATAGAAACAACAAAAAAACCATTGGGACCTGGGGATTTGTAAGGATACATCTCGCTCAAGTAATGTGTTACCTCATCCAGGGTATAGGATTGGAGAAGACGCTCGTTCATTTCGGCGCTCATCTTCATTCGTTTGACGCAAAAATCAAATGACAGAACTTTTTTCTAGCTTCATATGTAGAAGCGCTGGACATGACGGAGAAATTAAAATATGGAGCAATAAATCATAATTACATGTATCATATATATATATATATAAAATACTTGAATCAATTTCAATATATGTATGTAACAGGATAAAGTTACAAAACGTGTAAGCATATTTACTATGGTACACACAAAATAATCTTGTAATGGTCAATATTACATTCTTTATTATTAATCATATTAGCTGCACGAATATACGGGATTTTTTTGTTTTTATTATAGCAAGGAAACGCGGTGAAGGGGAGATCATGTATGTCAACTAATTTGTTCGTTAGATATATAATTAGCAATACTTGTACATAGAGATATTAACTAAACCCATTGAAAGACAACATGCTACCACGCAGTTAAACACTACCTAAAATCAAATTAAATGTACAAAGAAAATGGGGTTCAATATCTACGCTAGCTGTATGCAGTTGTTGCTCCACACTCCCTAACCAATAAAATACGTACACAACCTTTGGAAAATGTCAATCTAACCACATGATCTTTCTATATAAACCTAAGCTTTGAACAAATTAAAGCATCAAATCAAATCAGAATTTGATTTGATCATCAAGTAATACGAGAAAGAAAAAGACATACCAAAAATAGTTTGGTTCAACATGGGTTCTACAGTTAGGGCTGAAGAAATGCTAAGGCTTGTGGTTGTGATGGCTTTTCTTTTGGTGGTCTCGAAAGCTGGGAACTTCAATACAGATACAAATATAACGTGGGGTAATGGGCGAGGTAAGATATTGAACGGTGGGCGCATGCTCTCGCTGTCTCTAGACAATACGTCGGGGTCCGGATTTGAGTCAAGGAATAGATATTTGTTCGCAAGGATTGACTTGCAGATCAAGCTTGTTCCAGGAAACTCAGCCGGAACTGTTACCACATTTTTCGTAAGCTATTTTTGCTTTAATTCTGTTAATGCAAGTTTTTGTACCAAGTCACTTGGTAAAATAAATGCAAAAATATTAAATTTTGACTTCTTTATAAGTTTGAACTTTTAGATAAGAAAACACTTCAATATTGCATTAATGAAAACAAAACTTGTTATTAGATGTGTAAATTAATTAATCATCTTAATTTAATTGTAGTTATCATCATCTCAAGGACCAGCACACGATGAGATTGATTTCGAGTTTTTAGGTAATTCTTCTGGGTTGCCATACACTGTGCACACTAACGTCTTCGCGAAAGGAGTCGGCAATAGGGAACAACAATTCCGTCTTTGGTTTGATCCGACCGTAACATTTCATACTTACACTATTCTTTGGAACCCACGACGGATTATGTAAGCAACAAGCAACGTTTCAACATTATATCCAGCTACTTTTTAGGCACCTAGGCTTTTCAATTCAATAGTATTCAATATTACGTAGGCTTACAAACTATCAAATACGATAAATAATATTTTATATTTTTTCCTAAATTAGGAAAAAAATATTTTTATCGAAACTGAACATTGTCATATTATTTTACTAATTTCATGAATCCATTTTCCTTGTTATAGTTTCTTGGTGGATAACATCCCAATTAGGGTTTTCAATAACAACGAAGCAAAGGGAATTGCATTTCCAACTAGTCAGCCTATGAAGGTATACGCCAGCTTGTGGAATGCCGATGACTGGGCAACCCAAGGTGGGCGAGTGAAAACAGATTGGAAGATGGCTCCATTCACAGCTTACTATGCAAACTACAATGCCAATGCATGTAGTGTTAATGGGCTTAAGAATACTTGCAACAATGCAGCAAGTCAACCGTGGCAATCTTTTGGATTGGATGCGAATGGTAGAAACAGAATTCGTTGGGTGCAGAAGAACTTCATGATCTACAATTACTGCACGGATTTCAGAAGGTTTCCTCAGGGGCTTCCCAAGGAATGCAGTTTCCCTCAGTTCTAGGAACAAAATCGAATCAAGCGAGCGTAACTTTTCAACAAATAATTACAATTTCTAATTCTTTCACTAAATTGGTCTCGGCCAGTTACTTATTTTTTTAAAAATGTTGCCTTTTATTTTATTTTCAAGGTAAGAGAAGAGAAATGCAGTTGTATTTTCATTTTGTTTCCAAATTTGTAAGTTCGGAGATGAGAATTTCCTTATGCATGTTGCATGTGACTTTGAAGTTTTGATACTATTATGTTGTAAGGAATTTGTGCAATGTCTATATAAGAAAATTATGGTAATCCGCAATGATATACACAACACGTACTCATGTCAAAAGATTGTTTAACATGAGATAATGAAACTTCGAATTACTAAATTGATTAGTGTGTTAGCTACATTACATGTATTTTCGTTTCAATTGGCCATAATCAATATTGAGGTACGGGAAAATGTCACTCATGTGAAGCTCGGGCTCTGACTTAGACCAATTGTCCCCTTGAAGGGACTACTAATTACTCTAACTGTTTCTTCGATGGAAAAGTTGAAACAATTGAGTGTGGTTAAGATTGAAAGGATGGGGAACGGGGGGGGGGGGGGGGGGGGGGTGGTGTGTTTAGAAGGTCAGATGACGGTGATAGAATTTGGATAGATACCTAGAGTGCCTTCTTTATCCTAAGTCATTGAGAGCGATACTATGTAAGAAGACAGAGGTTTCATGTTTTATTTTATTTTTTTATCCGCCTAATTATGCATTGAGCCTGTCCCTCAACCCATGGTTTAGGGGTGTAGCCTGAGCCATCATGCAATCGACCATTATGTGACCCATTTCCCCGCACTAATAACAGTGGTTGCCAAGACAGCTTGTATTTTATCACCAATTTTATAGGGTCAGAACTTCATCAATTAGACACAATCAACTCGAGGTTCTCGCAAGTCAATCTCCATTTGTAAGTTATCTCAGGGTCTTCATCAATGATTTAGTAAAGAAACAAATAGGTATTCTTGATGCTTGAATCTTGGATTTTGAATGATATGTTGAGTTTTTGAACTACCTCAAATACCGCCCCCAAAATGTTCCCTACGAAGCGACACGAATAAAATATTAACGATAGTAACAAAACACAGATTTAATGCGGAAACTACAAAATCGCTGAAAATTATTGAGATCCGAGCAAAATTCACTATGTAAAAAAATTATAGGGTAAAAATTAACTTTGGTACCCTATGGTGGTAGCTTGTCAATTTTCCTACCATAACTTGCCACTCTTCAATTTTGGTACCACAATTTGTCTCCGCCCCTCAGTTTTGGTACCCTCGTGGCGACATTTCCAAATTGTCGCCCAAATTGCTTACGTAGCTCGTGGCTCGTTGTTGACCTAAATTTGGATATTTTTTACTCGATTTTCTCACATGACTGCTGACATGTAATATGCAATAAATACAAAATTCCCTAAAAAATTAATTAATTTGAAAAGTTTATTAGATTTTAGATATATTTATTAAGTATATCAAATTCATCTTTGCTAAATCCTTTTACTAATTTCAGGATTGAAACTTTTTTGGTGCAGTTAAATGATGGATAACATCCCCATTAAGGTATTCAATAACAACGTGGCAAAAGGAATCGTGTTTCCCACTAGTCAGCCTATGAAAGTGTTTGCTAGCCAGCCTATGCAATGCCAAAGATTGGGCAATACAAGACGGGCATGCGAAAACTATAGGACTCGTGCACAGCTTACTATGCAAATGCGTGTATCGTTACCGGGCTCTTGAATTCAACAATACAACAAGTCATCCATGGCAGACTTTGGGATAGGATGCCCATAGTAGAAACAGATTCTGATGGGTGCAACAAAACTATGGCCCCGTTTGGTTTAGTTTTGTTTCGATGTTTAGAAAAGTATTTTGAAAAACGTGTGAGAAAATTGAAAATCAGTTTGGATGCAGTTTCAATATTGGAGTGTTTGGAGAAAAAGTAGGTGTAAATGTCAAATCAATGTCATATATAAATAAGATATTGATTAATAAGGATGTGTCGAATGCTTAGAGTTCGAAGTTGGTTAGGCTCAAATGAGTCTTAAATGCGTGCCGAGAATGTGAGGGGACGGGGTATTAATAACACCCGTCCCACGGGCCCCGTTGGCAGTTGCGAAAAGTGCATCGAACCGTAGTGGTTCGATGCTCATTCTGCATCGAATGGGTGTTGTTCGATGTACTATTTAACAGGCTAGTTTTGCTAGGCCGGCCCAATATATGATATTGGGCCAATCCTAGAATATCCCCATCACATCAGAGAGCGGCTTCCAAACTTATGAAATATGTCCGTGATCTGTTGGCCGTTGTTTTTGTATTTTGAAAATCATGACCCCGATCGGGAGGCGGTCTCGAAGAGAGATCGGGTTCCAAGCTCTGAAATTCTTTTCGTTTTTTCGTTTATAATCATGCCCCCGATTGGAGGCGGTGAGATGTGTGCAACCTTGGTAGGTTTTTTGTACTGGTTTGAGATATTCTTAATCATAGGTTTATTCTGAGCGAATCCCATTATATTAGTTCGTAAAGTTTCTTGTCAATGTTAAAGTTGCTAATGGAACGTGATGTGTTCGATGTTCAACCGCATCAAATGGTGATAGTTCGATGCGGATCTTCCCCGAATTAATTGTGGATCGAACTAGTGGTGTTCGATGCTTGAACCGCGTGTCAAATCATGGCGATTTGATGCTCTTTTTAATGGGCCTGATGGGCCTTTTAGTTGCCTTTATAAGGGGGAAGGGTTGCTAAGAGCTTCATTTCTCTTCTGGCAAACTTACTCACAAATGTAAGTAACATCGAACGGGCACGGTTCGATGCGAGATGTATCAAACATCTTCTGTTCGATGCTTGATGCATCGAACGGGGATCGTTGGATCTAATGCCTTAGAAAAAATACTGTTATTTTTAGCGTAATATATAGGTTTTGCCCCCGATTTTTAACATTGCTTTTTTTGTTTTCTTTTTCAGGCAAATCGTTCGAACAACCGTTGCTGCTCTTGCATATTCAATCAAGGTAATCTATTATGTTCTTGATTGTGAGGTGTTTACTTATAATCGCGTAGTAAGTAGTCATTTTAGATATGTCGCGATAGCATTGCGAAAGCTGAGAGTGATGTATTTGAGCATAGTCAGCTTTTTTCTTTTTTTATTTTATTTCAGTTCTTTCTCGACCGCGATGGTGAGTTCTGAGTTAGCTTATGGGAGTGAGTCGAGTAGCGGCTCGAGCTATGAGGAACTCTGTAATGGGCCCTTCCAGTGCTCCCCCGGGTTCAAACATAGCCTAGGAGAGGATTACGAGCCAATTGAAATAGATTATGCCGGTTCACCTGCGTGTAATAATCACGGTGTTAACGTCAAAATGGTGGCATCTCAAAGTGAGGATGATGATTCACAATCGTCGTCATCTGAGGATTACCGTGCCTCTAGTGAGGTCGACGAGGATGCAGAAATCCTCAATAGGGAGTTCGATGATTATGCCAAGGTGCTAGGGATGGCATATGATATGTATGTCTCACGTCTGCAGCAGAGGCACAAACAGCTTCGCGAGAAATTCAGTATACCGAAAAGTTATAAGATAGTTCTTCCGGTCCAAATAACCGCATGCATACTCCGCCGCCCGGGCATTTGACAGTTTTTGTAGGTCATCTTCTGAATGGGATGCGGTTCCCTATTCCGATGGAGCTGAAGATGCTCCTGAGGTCTATTGACCTTGTACCAGGACAACTTACGCCGAATTATTATGGCCACCTGATGGGTTTCATAATCGTGTTGAAGGCACTACGCGAGTCTTAGAGTCCCAATGAGTTTTGGGCTCTTTTCGAGGTCGCTAGATGGGAGAAGGGGTTTTATCACATGAAGACGCAAAGGCGTGGTAAATATTTGAATGGCCACGCTACTGGTTATGGAAAGAACTGAAAGAAGCGCTATTATATCAAAGAGAGTTATGAGGATGAGTCGCTATTGGTTTACCGGCAGTAGGATTGCAATACCTACTGGCATTGCCACGACCTCATGAGGTTGTAATTTTGTTCCAAATTTTGTGCGCGAGCACCAGTTTGACGTTAAAAAATAGATAGAGAATCACATTTTGTCTTTAGCTGGTTTGTGCCCGATTCCGTATAACGGGAGAATGACACTTGGTATAACTTTGAGTCTTGAGCTGACCTTGTATTTCATGTTTATATTATGACAATTCTAATTAGTATGATATTATTGCAGTTAATTATATCATGGGTCGACATGCCCGTATAAATCAAGCCCTTGCTGCTGAGCAAGCGAGCTCCCACACAACTACCGCTCGTGAGATTCTGCCTCCGAGAAAGAAGAAAAGAAAGAGAAAGAGATTCGTTGCCGAGCCTTCGGCTTCTGTCCAAGTTGATTACCAAGATGACCTCTTTGAGGACGTTCTTGGAGGGATCTTGATACCCTGCCTGCCGCTAATTTTAGCCAAGCGGGAGGTTCAGAGAGTATAACGGGTGGCCCAGGTGATAATATCTATGCTGCTGCCCAGGTGAAAAGGAGAAGGGTCCATCAGACTCATTCTCGGACTGGGGGCGTTATCCCCCCTGTTGCGCGGATGTCGAGTCCTACTGCTGGGAGTGGCTCTTGCCTTGTGGAGGGGCTGAATGCTGGAATGGTCCCTGGTTAAGGTCCACGTGCCCACATCGGTGGTTACAATATTTCTGAGAGTGCGGTCATTGAGGCCCTCAAGGTCCTATTTCCTAACCTTGTTGTTCCGCATCTAGTGTCTCCGGCGGAGCGGAGAATTGTGGAGCGGAATACGCTTCACATGTTGATTGCGGTATAATATATTCACTCCTAATTGTAGTGTTGTAGTATTAGTTTTGCAATTGTTAACTGCTCATTATTATTTTTTAGGGTGGCGGAATAGTGGATGCCATGTTTGTGGCCCCGATCCGCACTCATAAGGCATCTGCGAGTGGGCAGCCCCAGGGCGCAACGATGTTCCAAGGCAGAGACTCGCAGGCCTTAAGGTCTGCCCTTGAGGCGAAGGATAAGGCCTTACAAAAGGTCAGGGATTACACCGCTAGGACCAATGCCGATAATGATGCGGCGAAAGAGGCGAGGGAGGCTGCTGATCAGCTACAATTACAAGTTTATAACCTTTCTGCTAGCAAATGAGAGCTGGCAAAGCGGATTTCCGAGCTTGAAAAGGAGGTGGCGGCTGAAAAAGAGAAAGCCGAACGTGCTGAGGGAATTGGCTATTCCCGTGGCCTTAGCGAGGTAAAGAATTTGACTTCTTTTGTTTTTCTGTTTTCTTTATTTTCCTTGTTAAGTTTCCTTTCTATTTGTATAGGTGTCCGCTTAGCAAAAAGGAGGAAATGGCTGAGGCGTTTCTCCGGAGCAGAACCTTTAGGGAGATTAGCACTCAAAGGTGTGCCCATGAGGCCCGTAAGGCTCAGGTCTTGACTGTCCATCAATTTTACAAGACTAAGTACGTTCGAGGGGGATTCAGAAACCCGACTGAATGGATCTTACCTTGGGGCCTGATCTAAAAGTTCTTCTGCCCCCAGCGAATGATCAGTCTGCTTCTCCAGGTGAGTTTGTTGTGCTTCTCGAGGATGAAAATATTGTGGGCTCTCGCCACCGCCTTCTATGCCTGCCAATTATCCTTCCTCCGAGGATGACGATGAAGGTGACGCCTTAAGGCGTTCAAATTTATTTTGCTATGTAATGAACAATTTCTAATTTGCTTTTTTGTGGCGCTGCTTCGCCGTTAAATGTGTTTGAACAATTTTTATTATTCGCATGGTTGTCATTTATGACTATTTCATTTGTTTGTTTGATTGAAGGCTCGTATTCGTTGCCTTTTTTTTCAATTGCTATCGTTACTTTTTACTTTATTTTGACAACTCGAGCATCCTTCCACAATCACGGAAAGTTTTCGTTGCTTTTAGGTGTTTAGGGATTTGAGGTATCCCGTATCCTTTTAGTGAGAGTCTCCGTCCCTTTTTAGTTATTTAGGGAGTTACGGTATCTTGTGCCATTTTAGAAAGAGTCTCCGTCCCTTTTTAGTTATTTAGGAGTTGCGGTATCTCATGCCGTTTTAGACAGAGTCTCCGTCTCTTTTTAGTTATTCCTTTTTAGTTATTTAGGGAGTTTCCGTATCTCGTGCCGTTTTAGACAGAGTCTCCGTCCCTTTTTAGTTAATTAGGGAGTTGCGATATCTCGTGCCGCTTTAGACAGAGTCTCCGCCCCTTTGTAAGTTGTATTCGTCAATGTTATATCTTAGATACGATTAATTATGCATTTTTAAGTGGCTGAAGGTAGTTTGACCAAATGTCTCTCTTTTGGAGACGAATTCAAATAACGGGAGTAGGGCGGAGCTTAATTTAATAGCTCGACTTACTATGTTTCCCAATGTAGCCCTCGGGCTCAAGTCTTCACTGTCCCTGTATTAAGTTATTACACGTTTGCCTCTCAAGCTCGTCATGGCTGAGGGGACGAATAATTGTTGTTCAAAATATTCAGGGTACCAACAACTTGCAAAAAATTAAATCGGAGCTTCTTAGTCAATGTGCTCCATCTACATGGGGGCCAATGCCTCTATCCCCTCTTGTTCCTGATGTGGTCGTGACTGAAGCGAGTTCACATATTATTTTCATACTTCAATATGATCTCCGATCAATTCCCCTGTACCTGCAGGAGTAGGAAATTTCACCATTTGATGGTAGGTTGACGGTAGTGCTCGGAATGCATTGAGAGCAGGCCTTCCTAGGATTCCGTTGTACGCGAAGCGCAAGTCGACATCTACATACTTGGCCAGTAGCGTTCTCCTATGCGGCACGATAACTAAAGAGGTAGGAAACATAAGCATTCCACGAGGCACAATCTCCGAGCCTCCGAAATCACTAAGTTCTCACCGGTTCCAATGTCTCGCCATTCAGTCCCATCTAATCCAAAGTATAGCTGAATAACACGTTAACTGAGCGGCCTTTCTCCACCAGCATTTTTGTGACACCCTAGTTGGTTGTATCCACCATTATCATCAACGGGGAATCCAAGTTTGCTGTTTGAACGGCCCCGACGCTTAGTTTTCACAGGTCTACGGTGGAGAAGATGATCTCTTGATGTGGCATTTCCTCGATCCTTAGGATACTTGCCACGTGGGTTTTTGGCAGTTTTAGTCCTTTATATATACTATTCTTAATTTTAGTCATTTATGCATATATTGCGCACAATTTTGGTCCTCCAGCCAAATTAATTTTAAATTTTATCAAAATACGTCGCATGAAAGTCACGAGACACCTGAAACCGAACCCATTTTTATTTTTATTCATGTTTTTAACTTACAATTTAAGAAAAAAAGATATTTCGCTAACAAAAACGAGAGTGGTGACACAGTCAGATGAGACGTATGAGCCAATTTTTACCACTAAATAGAAGGGAGAATGTTAACCCTTAAAATTATTTATATATAACGTAGAAACATCCCGGTAGACCACGAATGGTGCACCCATCCCCACGATAGATATCTCACATAGTACTTATATCGCGCGAGATGTCGGGAACGTTAAATAGCTTCGCGGAACATCCCTCAGGTATACGATACTCTCGCACTTATCATGTCACTCGGATAACACTTCCCTAAAGAAACACCCCGGAAAGAACTCTCGGAAACTCCCCCACCTCCCAATAGGTGCCCTCGGAGCAACATACTTCCCGTCCTTATCGAAAAATAAAGGACCCCTCGGAGCAATGTACTTCCCGTCCTTATCTCCAAACAAAGGACCCATTGAAGCAACATACTTTATGTCCTTATCTCAAACTAAAGGACCCCTCGGAGAAACGTACTTCCCGTCGTTATCCCAAATTAAAGGAGCCATCGGAGCCTACGTATCACCCTTATCCCAATAAACGAATAAAGATCCCGCTAAGAAGCTACATCAGCTCCTTCGAAACACATGTCACTTATCCAACCGCCTGCAGACCACGGGAAAGCCACGCCAGCTAGTTGTCCCTATCAAAATGAAGATAAAGTTCACGCAAAATACGACACCTGTAAGCGTCCCACTTATGTCAAGTGGAAACTACTTCCTATAAAAGATGAAGGAAGATCTAGAATTTAGGATATACTTTTTCCCAAGAATAAAAATCATAGTAGCAATAAATCTTTCCAGACTCAGGCAAAAGCGATCATTCCTGCCCCATAAATTCCTTTAAAATTACAACATTGTTAACAAAATGGCGCCGTTTGTGGAAAACGCCTTAGAACTTTGCCTTTGAGAACGTTTGAAGAGATCCCTTTATGAAAAAGAAAGAAGTTATCATGAATAATTCCCCTAACTCTTGACCTTCAGGGAGCCAACGAAATTCCGAGGAATCCACACCAAGTGAACACTCAGAAATTGACTCATCACCAACCACAGAAAGAGGGGATTTCATAAACATCCCCCGATATGTGTTCGAACGCCTTGTGGAAAGAGCAACCCAGAAGGATAGACCGGAAACGGCTGACCCCCGGGGCGATTTTCCTCCCCAAACCCACAGGGAACGAACCTACTCGGAAGAATACGAGTCCCGCCCAAGATACCATTTCCAATTGGCCCCTCCCCGTCGGGATACCTTTCTTCTGACTAGAGAACGACGAACCCCTTCGGAGACGCTATGGGCAGGGCACCCCGTGGCGTGGACGGAACAGACGTCCCCTACCCTTGAGAACATCAACTACCCACTATTTCCCCCAGCGGTGACCATTGTCTGCGGAGCATGGTCACCAACCTAATAAGGGAAATGAGGAGCCTACAAAGAAATCGCCCCTGGCAAAGAAGTTGTGTACCACGGATCTCCCTTCGTCCCTGATATAGCTCACGCGCTGGTTCCGCCCGGGATGCGCCCCAGCAAACTCCCCTATATATGAGAGAAAAGGACGGAAGAGATCCCTAAGATCACATCCATCAGTATATCGCTACCATGGACCTAACCTCCGCGCCAGATTTTGTCCTATGCCAAGTATTTCGCACCACCCTGGCAGGTAAAGCCCAAGCTTGGTTCTCCCAGCTAGTGTCCGGCACGATCTCCTATTTTGATCAACTGGCATGCTTGTTTGTATGCCACTTTGCTTGTAACCGGAGATACCCCAAGTCGGCTAGCCACCTGTTCACGATAAAACAAGGAAAGGATGAGCCTCTTAGAGAATATATGAAACGCTTCTCGGATGAGGATTTGGACGTACCAAACACTAATACGTCCATCATAGCAGACATCTTGCCCCAAGGACTCAGAGCCGGGGACTTTTTCCGATACCCTATGGGTAACCAAGTTAAAGATATGAATAAGCTTATGCACAAAGCAAAAACTTATGTCATCATGGAGGAGCCGAAAAACTCCAAAATTCGGGTAGAGAGCCATGATCTAGAGCATGAAAAGGGGGTCACAGACAAAGCTAAGGAATGAAAGATACCTTCGAAGAAGAGGGAAGATGGAAGGACAGTAAAGCGGCATCTCCAGCCCGCACCGCTACCCCCCTTAACCATCACCCCCGCCGAAGTGCTCAACGTTATGAGAGGAAGTACTTACCTCCAAAGGCCCCGCCCCATTAGGAGACCCCACGACAAAAAAGATTCCAGCATATTTTGTAAGTACAATAAAGCATGGGGGCATGACACTGATGCTTATACCACCTTGAAAACCAAAATACACCAACTCCTCAGCGCTGCATACTTGGGAAATTATCTACAAAAAAATAATCAAGAAGCCCCCAAATCCAATGTTTGGAAGAGAATCCGATCCGAGGGAACTACGAAAGAGAGAGGGTTCGACACCCAGAATCGAGAGGACACCTCTCGTCAAAGGCTCCCCCCTCTAGAATCCTATGAGGATAACCTCCCCTCGGGCAGAACTATCAATATGATAGAGGGAGGGGACATCTCCGTATCCCCACCGAGAAAAAAAAAGAAAAATTTAAAGGAGGCGAGGCAAGTACAACAAGGACTGCCAGTGTGTTCCGTACAACGAGCCCAATTCTCTACTATTGCCTTTGGTCTAGAAGACTTGAAAGGTATCGTGTACCCCTATGAGGACCCTCTGGTCATAAAAGCCACATAATTTAGTATTGAGACCCAACATATCCTAATTGACACGGGAAGTTCTGTTAATGTTCTCTTCCTCCCAACCTACCTAGACATGGAATTAAAGAAAGACCGTCTCGAAGAGGCCGAAGTTCCCCTTGACGGGTTCGTCGGGGATGCATGCCGCACCTTAGGAAACATCACCACGTCCTAGGAAGAGGGCGCCATAAGACGCACTGAACCGACCAAGTTTTGGGTAGTAGAAGCTTCCTCTAGGACATACAACGCGATATGTGGACACCGTCAATACGAACTTTTGAGGCCATCCCCTCTACATTACACCTAAAGGTCAAATTCCCCACCCCTTCGGGCATCGGGGAAGTCCATGGCAGCCAAGTCAAGGCCCTGGAATACCGCATGAACGCTATCCCATCTGAAAATGAAGAAGGGATCACCCTACCAGCCAAGAAACTAAGATTAGAGGAAGAATTGAAAGTACAGCCCGTGGAGGAGCTGAAAATGATTGAAATGGTAGAAGGATCACCCACCAAGACTGTCAAGATAGGAACGGGCATGAATCCGGAGGTAGAACATGGAGTAACCCTTATGCTTAAAGAGTTCAACCACCTCTTCGCCTGGGAAGGCGAGCCCCCATGAAGGATAGGTAACCAGGTATGCCAACACTTCCTCAATGTGAAGTCCGAAGCCAAGCCCATACAACGGAAGAAAAGGAATATAGGACCAGACAGAAATAAAAATATCCGGTCCGAGATCCAACGACTACTCAACTTGCATCAGATACGGGAGGTACGTTACCCCGAGTGGTTAGCCCCTCCCCAACATAGATCAACTAGTAGACTCTATGGCTAGGTGCGCCTTACTCTCCACGATGGACGGGGATAAGGGATATAACTAGATACCAATGGCCACCATAGATCAAGACAAAACCAGCTTCATCACTGAGGCGGGCACCTTTTGTTACCTAGTAATGCCATTTGGATTGAAAAACGCAGGCGCTACCTACCAGCGCCTTGTGAACTTAATGTTCGCTGGCCTGATTGGGAAGTCAATGGAGGTGTATGTAGATGATATGATTGTCAAAAGCCCTCGGGCTGAAGATCATCCCGAGGATCTCCGTAAGGCGCTAGCAATTATAGACCAATTCGGAATGAAAATCATCCCTCGGAAGTGTTCCTTCGGAATAAAATGGGGGTAAGTTCTCAGGGTTCATGGTCACAAAAAAGGGAATAGAAATGAATCCAGAAAAAGCCCAGACACTCCTAGATATACCTACTCCTAAGACGATCAAAGATGTCCAAAAGCTCACAGGGAGAATGGCGTCCCTAAGTAGAGTCATCTCCAAATCAGCCGATAAGGGGCCACCCTTCTTCAAAATCTTAAGAAATATTAAGGACTTCAAGTGGACTGAACGATGCGAAGTGGCTCTCGGGGTGTTAAAAGACTATTTAGCTCACCCCCCATTGCTAATGAAGCCCACACCCTGAGAAGATATGTTTGTATACCTAGCAATAGGAGAGGAAGCCGTAAGCGCGGTGCTAATCAAGAAGCATAATCGGGAACATCACCCGATATACTATGTCAGTAAAACACTACAAGGGGCAGAAGGCTGATACACCCAAACCGAGAAATTAGTGCTAGCCCTCGTCACTACTGCACGAAAGTTACGGCCCTACATCCTTTGCCACCCCGTAACGGTGTTAACGAAATATTCTTTGCGAACTATCCTCAATAAACCCGAAACCTCGGGTCGACTCATAAAATGGGCCATCGAGCTTACCAAGTATGACATCACCTACGCCCCCCGTCCTGCCATTATACCCTAGGTTTTGGCGGATTTCGTGGTAGAAATGACAGGCATGGAAGTTACCCAAAACCCCCTTGTGGCATGTATTTGTCGATGGATCCGCCACGGCTACTCACGGCGGAGCGGGAGTCGTCCTACCAACACTGACGTAGAAGATGAAACTCTATACTTCACCATTAGACTTGACTATCCCTTATCCAACAATGAAGCCAAATACGAGGCCCTACGAATAGGACTAAGACTGGCCAATGGTGGAGGGGTTAGAATATTAGTGATACATAGCGACTCCCAACTTATCGTACAACAAACGAAGGGCACCTATGAGGCCCGAGTGTAAAGAATGCGCGAGTATGTACAGGCTGTACAACACAGAAGTGCGTGGTTCGAGAGCTGCGAGATCGCACAAATCCCGCGCTCCGATAACTAAGAACGGGATGCCTTATCTAAAATAGCCTCCCAGACCGCTATCATTCACACCCGTCGTATTACACTCCTCCAAGCAACAACCTCAGAAAAATATGAAACCGGGGAGGTGGTTGCCACACAACAGCTCACGAGTGACGAGTGGATGGAGCCCATCCTAGCTTACGTCAAGCACCCAGAGGAGTATGCGGCCAACAAAACAGAACGACAATTGATGGCATGTAAAACCTGCCAGGTACTTCCTCCATGAAGGGACCTTCTTCCGATGATCTTACTCCCACCCCCATGCCAGATTCCTAGGCCACAAAGAGGCCGAGCAAGTCATCCGAGAAACGCATGAAGGAAACTGCGGTAGCCACACGGGAGGAGAAAGTATGATGGGACGTATACTCCGCCAAGGCTACAACTAGCCCACAATGAAGAAAGACTGCCAGGAGCATGCCAAACATTGCAAACCGTGTCAAACCTTCGCTCACCGGGTGCACCAGCCCGCAGTACCATGGGTGTCTGGACCACCTCCATGCCCATTCGCCAAATGGGGGATTGACATCGTCGGACCACTAATCCCCACCGTGGGCAAAAAGAAGTTTTTGTTAGTAGTTGTAGACTACTTCACCAAATGGGTGGAGGCGGAACCCCTAGCCAAGATTACTTCGGGAGCGGTTATCAACTTTATATGGAGGTACATTATATGTTGTTTCGGCATCCCCGGACACTTGGTTAGCGATAATGGGCTCCAATTCACGAGCCAAGATTTAGAAAATTGGTGCAACCACTGGGAAATAAAACACCATTTTACCTCTGTGGGATATCCCCAAGCCAATGGCCAAGTACAAAGAACCAACCAAACCTTACAGAAAAACCTAAAAGGCCCACTGGGAAATAAAGATTGGGTTGGCACAAGGCCCGCTGGGTCGAGGAGATTCTCGGGATTCTATGGGCGTATCAGACTACCCAAAGGACCGCCACGGGAGAAACCCCCTACAGCCTGACCTATGGAAGTGAAGCGGTTATACCCCCGGAGATAGTGGTGGAAAGCTGGCGTATGAGAGAGTATGAGGAAGTGAGAAACAACTCTAATCTAGCCTTAACTTAGGATCTTCTTGGAGAAAAAAGGGCCTGCGCCGCCATTCGCATGGAGCAGTACAAGGGGCGTATGGCGCGACACTATAACGCCCGAGTCTGATCCCCACTCAGAGATCTCGTACTAAAGAGAGTAGAAGCTTCCAAAAACATAGGGAAACTTCAGCCTAAATGGGAAGGGCCTTTTAAAATAGCGAAAATCGTCGGAGGTGCTACATACCTCCTGGAAAATTATGAAGGGGAAATACTTCATAACACCTGGAATGCGTACAACTTAAGAAAAACTACGCTTGACAACACACTTGTCTGGTGCAAAACCAGCCGCCCTTTGTATATAAATATGATATGCGTGAATAAAATGATGTTTACAATAGATGGCTCTCGATTTATTATTCGAACAAGGGGATAGCCTTGCCATTACAAAAACAACAGTCCCCTAAGAACTACCGACAGATCTATCTTATTGGGCCATCCATTACAAACAAAAAAAAACACAACAAAGAAAACTAAATATGCCTATCGTCGAAACGCCAATACAACACTTTATACACTATCAGGTACATCCTAGTGCACACCGCGATATTTAAGGATGGTCGCAAGGTCGCTTTCCCTCTCTAATTAGCCAAAGACGATGTTCCTCCGAAAGATCCATTGATTCCACTATATCCACAGAAGGAACAGCCAAGTCCTCCGACATCGGCACTGATTCCGAAACCATTGCCAATGAAGTAGCACGAGATTCAGACACTATGTTCAAACGTGGGATCACTAAAGTGACAGGAAACCCCGACAGTGATCACCCAAGCTCCTGACATTGCTTATATCCGATGCGCACCATGTCCGGGAATTGCTCTCGAAGTACATCCCTAGAGGCAAGAGCATTAGATATATCCTTAAGTGCCTCGGTTCGTGCCAACATCAGAGCTACCTCCTTCTTTCGCATCACTTCTAGCAGTTTTCGAGCAGCATACCACTCGCGCCCGCTCCTCCAAGAGTCGCTCCTCCAAGACACGCAGCTGCCCTCGTAGATCCTCCACCCTCTCTTCCAAACATACCACTCGCGCCTGCTCCAGCGACAGACGCCTCTCCATATCCCAAGACTTTTCGGTCAAATCCTTCGCCACCCCACGGTGATTTTCCTGCACCGCCTCCTTATCCACCCGGAGCTGTTCTACCTTTTGCCTAGCCAATAAAAGTTCCCTCTCGAGGTCATCCCGATGACAATAGATCAATTCCGCCTCGGAAGCAATTTTGTCCCTCCGGGAGCCCACGGCTATGATCACCATAAAAAGCTTAAATACCCCATCAAAAGAGAATTCAAGGCAATACTGGATCAAAATTTATACCCAAAAATAAGAAGGGAGATATTACCTCGCAAAGGTCCTTGCAAGCCAAGTCTTGTAGAGACGACACTGGAAGAGCATTCAACTGGGTGCCATCCAAATCATTCAATAGCCCGCTCAAGAAAGTTCGGCAAAAAAGCACACCAGGGTTAATCCTGAGAAACCTTGAGCTTATTTTATCGTCTACCATGATAAGGATGTTAGAACGTTACTTTTGGTCTTATTATTCCTTAACTAAGTTAGTTTAATTAATTGGTTATTGATTATATTTTGGCAATAATATTTACATATCTTTCCATGTTATTTAAGATCTTGTCGTATCAAGTTATTTAAGAAAAGTATGTTGGTGAGATTCTGGAACCGAGTCTTAAAGTTTCCATGTTTAAATAGGATCCTACTGCGTCATGATAAATAACGAAAGAAAATTCAACAGATTTTATTTGTCTTTATGTGATTCGTTTTATTCCCAATGGATCTAGACATGATTATATGCATATACATTAAGATATTTTTTTTACATGTATGCAATATCAAATCGGATGAATTAAGGAAAGTTTACAAGCTGTCTCAAAGGATCAAAGATCTGGTACAACAATTATCCTTCAGCGTGGAGTTCTTGCACTCTATAAAAGAAGAAGTCTCGAAGACATTTAAAGATAAGATATTAGAGTTTAAGTCTTTGTCATTTTATTTCCTTATAAGCCAAAGTATTTGTATACAACTATTTATGTAAGAGATATCAAGGCGAAGGTACTTCGTGTATACTTGAGTATTTCCAGATTCAAGTAGAGTTCTATAGTAAGGTGTCGCTGTCGGTATTAAGAAAGTAATTTGAGGGACTCTAGACTACGAGTATAAAGTAGTAGTATGAGTGTATGTTGCACATACATGGATACGGGGATACGTATCCGACACAATACGGACAAGAGGACACATATTTTAAAAAAGTACATTATCTGTCACGACATGGACACGTCGAACATTATATTTATTATCAATATAAATATAACAATATGGGAACAATACATGTGTGTATTTTACTTATATGTGTGAAGTGATGAATATAAGTACACACAAAGAACAAATTGCCAAACCACAATTCATCTATCTCAAATTTAAATACAATTTCACCACAAATTTAGTCTTAAGTTTAGATGCAAACCACAAATATTAGAAAGTTATACAACCCGTCAAATTCCAAAAACTAGAAGAGTTATATAATGATTTAATCAAACCTTGATTGGAGAATAAAAGAAAATAGTTAAAGAAATTGAATTATAGAAAATTGCAAGAAAACAGAATAAAACCTTATTTGGATGTCATTTGGAGTTGCAAAGGTAGGCCACATACAAGTGAAGAGAATGAAGAGATTTGATTAGATGATTTTCAGCTTTCCTTTAATTTCTTTGTGGTTTAAAATGCAGTAAATTAAGTTTTTAAGATTTGATTTGATAATTATTATGTTATAAATCACAGTACTTTAGATAGTATGCAATAGAAACTCAAATGTGTTCTTGAAGTGTCCGACACGCGTGTCTCAATATCTTTTTTAAATAAACATTAAGGACACGCCACGTGGCGTATGCGTGTCCGAGGGGTATCCGTGTACACGCGCGTGTCTGACACAATATTTTTTAAAATTTTGAAGTATCTGTGCAACATAGGTATGAGTGAGTCAAGTCATGTACCATAAGAAAGAAACTTGAGTTGTCAAAACAGGCGAAACCCGATGGGACTAGGTCTATTTTGACTGAACCACTGTTAAATTCCAGCGTCTCTGTTTTACTTACTTACCTATAATAACACGTACTAACTATTACGAATAATAAGTAATTAGTAAAACACTTAAGATCTACAGGCGGCATCAAGAGCTACACATTAACGATTGTTTTTAGTGAGTTTCTAGTTTAAAAGATCTTATTTTTTAGGGATGATAAAAGAAAGTCCGTCAACAAATAAACCACCAATGTTTACCATTAGCAACTATTCGTACTGGAAGAACCGTAAAAAAACCTTCATCAAACAACAGGATCAAAAGGCTTGGAAAAGCGTTTGAAGAAGTTGGTCACCCTCTGTTGATGTAGACGGTAAGGTCAATGAACTTACCTAATCGAATGAAGAATACCTTCTTGTTGAACAAAACCTAGTGCTCTTAATACTATTTTAAGCGTTGTTGACATGAAACAATATAATATTATATATAGTCGTCAATCTGCTAAAGAAGAATTGAATATTATAAGTTTTGCCCATGAAGGTACTTCACGTGTTTGCAGATCGAAGTTACAACTGCTAACCACTCAATTTGGGAACATGTAGATGCATGAATCTAAAATTATAGCCCAATACAAGATTATAGAGTAGCAAAGCTGGTCCACAAAACGATCAGATCTCTTCTAAAAAGGTTTGCGATCAAAGTTGAAAAAATTGAAGAAGCACAAGACACCGACAACATGCCCCTAGAAATTCTTATGGGATCTCTCACGACATATGAAATGAAGTTGAAACAAGAAGTGGACAATGTTTCCAAAAGTCATACACTAAAGTCCACAGCTCCATCTCTCTCACATAATGAAAATGGGAATGGTCTCATGAAATCAATGGCTCTTCTAACAAAGAACTTCAAGAAGATGAACATATCCAAATTCAGTGGTAAATTTTCATCACCTAGTTAACTCTGATTTTAATAAAACTCCACCCGTTGATAATGATCTTGAAATCAAAAGAAAAGGAAACCTGCTTGAAAAGAACAAAAATCTTGCTCTTGTCACAACGTGGAGTGATGATGATTCGGATGAAACAGATGAGGAAGAAGACTCACCACCTGACGTTGCACTTACTATCATAATTGCCTATGTGCCAAACACCTCTGTTATAACTAGGGAAACCATTCATGCAACATAAGTTCTCACAGTTCTCACATAATATGAAGGAGAGTCAGACATTGAAGAAAATACAATTGACATCAGTTGAGGTTCTCACGAAAAGCAACAATACCTTAACCGTATAATTGAAACAGGCAAGAACTACCACTAAAGAGGCCCAACAGAAGCTGGCCGATACACTAAATGATGTGGAATCAATCAAGAACAATGTCCAACTCCTTAGTTCCAAAAATAATAAACTTAATAAAGTTATGGAATTACAATGACATGTTACTGATATGCTAGGAATTGGATTCAACAATGTATCGCAATAGGAAATGAGCAGGAATAACTCACCACAATCATCCCGGAAGATATCAAACCAAAGAGAACCCAAGACACACAAAAGGGAAATGAGTTTCATTATGTTTATCCAAAAGAAGACTTTGGAAAACTAAATGGAAATCAACAACCTTCTGTGTCTTGGAGACACTCTGGTATGAAGCAAAACTTTTAAAATATACTCTTCTTTACTAACGTACAAAAATTTGTGTCAGTATGCCCTCACTGTAGAATCAAAGGACATATCCGAGCCTATTGCTTCCAACTATGTGAAAATCATGTACCTTAGAGAAGGAACAATGGACTTGTTCAAACACGAAGAAAAGCTACAATGCAAACTGTTACAACATCTTTGACACCACCTCCTGTTCCAATACAAAAACCCATCGCACAGAAACAAATTTGGGTTCAACAGTCCAATGTTAATCATTTTGTTAGTAACCAAACTTTTTTTTTAGAATTCTACTAATTCATAGTTCTTTGACAGTGGTTGCTCGTGACATATAACAAGAAACAAATATATCATCACTAAATTCGTGGATGAAATAAGGGGAGATGTTGTTTTTGGAGATGGAAACAAATGGGAGATTGTCGGAAGAGGAACCCTAAATGCAAAAGAATTTCTCGACCAAAGGATGCCTTCTATATTGAAGGATTTCATGATAATCACATTATCATAAGTCAACCGTGCAATCAGGACCTATTCGTATGTTTCACCAAGGATGAATGTGAAGTGGTCGACAAAGAAGATAAGTGTGTTCTGTAGGGACTAAGAAATGTTGATAACTGCTACTTATTAAACAGACACAAAAGCACTGCAAACATACTAATTTGTCACTTTAGTGTCAACTCACAGACTGAATTATGGCATAAAAGGATGGGACACATCAGTTACAGGACCTTGTCCAAACTCTCTAAAATAAAAGCTGTAATAGGAGTTCCTCCTAAGGGAACCAAAAAAGAAAGCAAGTGCAAAGCATGCATACAAGGGAAACAAAAGAAAATTAGTCATATCCTATTGCAAAATTCACCTTCTGCACGAATACTATAACCCCTTCGTATGGATCTAGTTGGACCAATTCAGAAGGAAAGCCTAAATGGTAAAATGTACTTTTTTGTTTGTGTTGATGATTTTCTAGATTTACATGGGTTAAATTCTTAAGAGAAAAGAGTGAGGATTTTGACGCTTTCAAAATTTTGTGTAATTCTGTTGCAACAGATAAACAATTAAACACTAAATGAATTAAAAGTGATCACTGAAAATAATTTGAAAATGCTCTGGTTAATTTCTTTTGCAATGAGAAATGTATCTTTCATGAATTTTCAGCACCCATAACACCACAACAAAATGGATTGGCTAAACGAAAGAACATGTCACTACTGGAAATGACTAGGGTCATGCTAAACTTGAAAAGGTTAGCCATTCGATTTTGGGCTAAAGCGGTCAATACTGCATGTTACATTACCAACCATTCTTATTTTACACCAGGTACATACAAAACATCCTATGAAGTCTAGAAATGTAAAAAACCTAGCGTTCAACATTTTCAAAATTTTTGTTGTACCTGCTATGTCTTGAACCATAGAGAACATAAAGGAAAATTTTATTCACAATGTTTATATGGGACTCTTTGTTGGTTACCCTTGTAATAGTTATGCCTATCGTGTTTACAACATGAGAACCAAACTGTTATCGAGTCATATAATGTTGAGTTTGATGATTCTAGAGACTTTGCTGCAGCCTCGAGAGAAATAGAAACCTTAGATCTAATAGAACGGGCGTCTTATACCTCTCCAAATTATTATCAACCACTCAAGATGCCTGTCACATCAGCTGTTGCCGAAACTTCAACTATTACACCAGCTGCTGCTGAAGAGACTCCTGACGGGCCTAACGTAATTGATGATTAATTTGTCATAGATATCCAAGACTCATCACAAAGAAAACCATCGTCAAGAATAAAGAAGAATCATACAGTCACAACAATCATAGGTGGCATCAAGTGATGTATAAGAACAGAAACGCACCAAGGAGAAAATAAAATGAAATGATCTACCATGTATGTTATGCCTCTAAAATTGAACCTAAAACTATAAAAGAAGCTATTGTTGAGGAAGCCTAGATTGGTGCCATGCAAGAAGAACTGAATCCATTTGAGCAAAATCAAGTGTGTGAACTGGGGCCTAGACCCCCCAAACTACAATATAATTGGAACCATGTGGATATACAAGAATAAAATAGATGAACTTGGTAATGTTGTTGGAAATAACTCTAGACTAGTTGCACAAAGGTATACTGAGATTGAAGGAATTGACTTTGATGAAACTTTTACACTTGTTCCATGTTGAGAATCAATTCGATTACCGCTATATGTTGCTTTTCTGTTGCACTTGAAATTTTTCAGTTGGACGTCAAAAGTGCTTTCCTAAATGGCTACCTAATTGAGGAATAGCCCAAAGGACATCTTAACCTCTCACAACATGTACTTAGACTTAAAAAGGCTTTGTATTGTCTTAAGCAGGCACCTTAGGCATAGCATGAATGTTGGGCTCAACGTTTGACTCAACACTTGTTATAAGGGATACTCACGAGGTAGTGTTAGCAAAACTCTCTTTATTAAAAGGTTGAACAATAACTTCATCATTGCACAAATCTATGTAGATGACATAGTTTTTCGTTCTACCCCTGACTAAGAGTTGTGATAGTTCATTTCTATTATGAAAATTGAGTTTTGAATGAGTATGGTTGGAGAACTAACTTATTTCTTTGTTCTATATGTTAAGCAAGGACCTGATGGAATATTTATCTCACATGCCAAATATGCCAAGAATATCATAAAGAGATTTGGGCTCGAAGAAGGAAAATCCATGTTAACTCATATGGGAACAACAAATGAAAGTTGTAACTCTATAGATCCAAGTCTATATAGAAGCATGATAGGAAGTCTCCTATATCTTAAAACAAGTGGACCAAATATTTGTTTCAGTGTAGGATTGTGTGGTAAATATCATGCCAATCCTAAAGAATCACATCTTAAAGCTGTTAAGCGTATTATTAGATATATCTCAGAAACAACTGATTTTGGTTTGTTTTATAACTTTGACGCTAAGGGGGCGTTTGGTTCTGTATATTAAATGAAATAAGAGGCCTAATTTGACTTAGTATACGATTTGGTTTGAGAGAATAATTTGTTGAGCTTTGACCAAAAAGTGCGGCAGGCGTCCACTATAGCACCTAATAACACACAATCGCTACCCCCCCCATCCCTCCAAAGATTTTATAATTTCACTTTCGTTACTAAATTGCTTGATGCAAAATGACTCATTTATCCTTGCTTTTGAATTATAGCTATGTACATTGTAATTATATATGCAGATACATTATAATTATACACATTAAATAATTATAGGCACATACATTATAATTATTTACATTAATTGTACATTATAATTATACACATAACAAATTATATGCATTTGCATTATAATTATGTTATTATATGTACAATATAATTATATACAACTATATATATATATTTTAATTATATACAGAGATAAATTATAATTATATATTATATTTGGTAAATATATACTTAAATTATATGTATTATAATTATAAGTTATAATTATATATATTACAAATGATAGGCATGCATCTTGTAATTATATACCAAGATACATTATAATTATAATTATATTATACTTTATAAATATATTATATATTATAATTACACGTTATCATCATATATATTACAAATGTGGGGCATGACATTATAATTCTATGTGGAGATACATTATAATTATATATTACACTTTATAAATATATACGCTTAAATTATATATATATATATATATAGATATTATAATTATACGTATATTGTATATATTACAATTGATGGGCATGCACATTGTAATTATGTACAGAGATACATTATAATTATGTATTATACTTTAAAAATATATACTTAATTATATATATTATAATCATACATTATAATTATATATATTACAAATGATGGACATTTGCATTGTAATTATACACGGAGGTACATTATAATTATATGTTATACTTTCTAAATATATACTGAAATTCTATATATATATATTATAAGTATATGTTATCATTATATATATACCAAATTTGATGGGCAAGCATTTTGTAATTATATACAAAGATACATTATAATTGTATATTATACTTTATAAATATATACTTGAATTATATATATACTATAATTATACGTTATAATATATATATTCAAAAAGATGGGCATGCACATTGTAATTATATACAAAGATACTTTATAATTATATACATTACAAATTGTAGGCACATACCTCATAACATATACATTATAATTATATACATAACAAATTATAGGCATGAACGTTACAATTGTATCTGTTACAAACTATAGACACATCCATTACAATTATATACATTACAAATAATAGGCATGTACATTATAATACATACATTATACTTTATAATTATATACATTATACATTATAGTAATATACAATAATTGCGTACATTATAAAACTTTGTGGAAAATGAAGTGTCATGATCTGTCCATTTTTGGCATCAATATAAGGGATATTTTAGTCAAATTGCTAAGCTTAATATCAGCAATAAGCATCAAACCAAAGCCGGTATTAGGTGCAGATGCAAAATATTAACAATCATTTTCTCATCAACCAAAACGGATATTAAAAAGCAATTATTAAATAATCACACATATAAGATGACTTTTATTGACTTTTAGTAACAACTGAGATAAAGTGGTATTAAGCAGTATCGAAACCAAACGCCCCCTAACTCTCATCTTGCAGGACTTAGTGACTTAGTGATGTTCTATTTTGGAACTAACCTTGTCTCTTGGTTCAGTAAGAAACAACATTCAATCACCTTGTCCATTGTAGAGGCGAAATATGTTGCAGCAGAAAGTTGTTGCACCCAATTACTCTAGATCAAATTGATGGTAAAAGATTATGGTATAGATAAAAACATTTTAACTGTTTATTGTAACAACACAAGTGCCATAAACATTGCCAAGAACCCATTCCAACACTCACAAACAAAACACATAGAAATAAGGTGTCCTTTAATTCATGATCTTGTGTAGGAAAAGGTTGTTGAATTGAAACATGTAGGAACTGACTATCAATTGGCTGACATATTTACTAAGGCATTAGATGAACTACACTTTGAAACCTTTAGAAATATCTTGTCATTCGCCAAAGGTGAGTCGCAACAGTGGATGAACGTCCATAATGCCTTATCTTCAAATGTTCATTCCACGATGCTCATTTAAGATGCTTTTTCTAGTGAATTTAAAAGCATCATTTGATTTTAATCGCTATGTGAAAAAAAGTATTGAATCTTGATTATTATTTATGTGATATGCTTTTTCAAAAGCAAGCTAATTATACAGAAAAGGCTACCTGGCCTAAAAGATGTGACCTAAAAGGTGTGAGTGTGAAAGCTTTTAATTTGTATTTCACGCGTCATGATGTTTAAAAGAGCCACCTCACCCAAAAATTAGTTAGATTAAAAGCTATTAGTGTTGCATCAGGTGTGATAACTAGTTCAATGAAGTTGTTATTTAAGCACAACTTAAAACTTAGATGTTTAATTCATGAGTGTATTATGAAACTATCTTGCAAAATTTGGCATTATTTTTGTAATTTCACTTTAATATAACTAAGTGTTGCATTCGTGTTTAGTTCTCGTTTCAACTACTTTTCTAAAGGAATTAAAGGCTCGTGCATCTGTCGTGTAAGCCGTAATATGAAAAGTCAGATGATACTTGTGACCACACATCTTTCTTGGAAACTGCTGAAAATCCCACAATCATTCGTGACCATATCTTTTCATAAAGTGTTTTGATTTTATGATTTTGGGCGAGATTTTTCATTTAACAAGACAATAACTACCTACATTCTCTTACCCTCCATGTTGATACGGTTTCCATATACGTGTCACCCCACGTTCCTATTTAAGAGGAACATAGCAATCTATTAACTTTATAGCATTCCTGATTTTTTTTTGTAATTGAAAACCCTAATTTCTCCCTGCAAATTATTAAGATATCTTCCTCAGGAAAAATAAACATTGGCGATTACTCTTAATCTGACAAGGAAGATAATGTCAAAATTAATTTCGGTGCACCTTCTAAGATAGAACAACCTCTTGCTATTGTTCCCCTTTCGGCAAAACCGTCATCACAATCTCCCTCGCCTGCTGCACGCCATAAATTGGACAAACAGAAAGAAGATGCTGCAAATAAGAATAAGCCTCTTTTAACACCCATCCTTTTGAGGTTGCTAAGTCTGATGACTCGAAATCATGCTCTGACGCACTCAAATACACGCCGGCTCTGAAGCGTAGCGCCACCATGCACTTAATGTCTGTCCGAAAAACGGCTCTGACTAAAAAGAAGAAATATGCTCCACCACCTTTTTCCGGGATCATTATTGACATTGATGACGACACGCCCTCTCGACCTCTGACCAAGAATTGTAAGGCATCCCTTCCCTCTCTTTCTACTCCTGTTCCTTCTCTTGTCAAAACTGGTGGAGATGATGAGAGTGGTTTTGCCCCACCCCCAAAAATGACACCGGCAACCTCTTCTTATGATCACAATAACAAATTCTCTGCAAAAGTTTACACTCTTGACGCTCCTCATAAGTATGAAGGGATGACTGGTACAAACATGGCACTTATTGCCGAAAGAAGGCTAATCCCAAAGACCTATGGCATGACTGATGTCATAGATCTATTAAAGGATAGGGGTTTTACCATGATAAAGGCTGAGCCATTTATTCCTGACGTGAGCCATGAATTCCATGCCAACATGTCAAAGCAACTGTCTGTCCGAAAAACGGCTCTGACTAAAAAGAAGAAATATGCTCCACCACCTTTTTCCGGGATCATTATTGACATTGATGACAACACGCCCTCTCGACCTCTGACCAAGAATTGTAAGGCATCCCTTCCCTCTCTTTCTACTCCTGTTCCTTCTCTTGTCAAAACTGGTGGAGATGATGAGAGTGGTTTTTCCCCACCCCCAAAAATGACACCGGCAACCTCTTCTTATGATCACAATAACAAATTCTCTGCAAAAGTTTACATTCTTGACGCTCCTCATAAGTATGAAGAGATGACTGGTACGAACATGGCACTTATTGCCGAAAGAAGGCTAATCCGAAAGACCTATGGCATGACTGATGTCATAGATCTATTAAAGGATAGGGGTTTCACCATGATAAAGGCTGAGCCATTTATTCCTGACGTGAGCTATGAATTCCATGCCAACATGTCAAAGCAACTGTCTGTCGTTGGGTCTCTTCAACGATACAAGGTGTATGTGCGTAGTCATGTTTATGAATTCTCCCCTGAGCTTCTCAATATTGACATGGAAACTCCTCATGTGACTCACAAAATCAAGTGGGAGTTGCGATAGGAAGCAGACATGGATGTTGTTGCTATAGAACTCACAGACCTCCACATGACATGGCCGCTTAACAATTCTCTCCTCAACAGTGCGCTTTCGGTGAAGTATAGACTATTTTTCAAAATTCTCTCATCTCACTGGATGCCGACTACTCACATCTCCTCGGTAAGTGCCACCGTTGCGTCTATTTTCTTTTGACTAGGGAAGAACATTCCCATCAACTTGGGAAAGCTTGTCTTTGACCGCATCTGTCTGGAGGCCTTTCTGCGTAAGGTAAAGTTATTTCTCCGATTTTCTCCTTGATTTATCGTGTCTTGTCTGAACAACTGGTCCTAACGCATTAGGTGAGAAAAAGCACATAAGCCTACCCTTGCCAAAGTCAAGGAGAGACCACTGGCTCACAAGCCCATCCAACAAAATAGTGCGACTTCCTCAACCACTGGTCTTGAGGGTATTCAACTGGAGCTCGTGCCTAAAACTACCAATCAGGAGAAGATGCAGACCATGGTGGATGCAATTGTTGCGACTCTTGCAAATCTCGACAGTCGTGAGACTGACACAGAAGCCACTATTGCCAGCATTGAGAGTCATCTTCCTTTCCCATGATTCTATTACGACAACAACGGGGAGATGACAACAAAGTTAAGGGGAACTGTGGAGTTGATGTCGCTGCTTTTCATTTTTTATTTTACTTTTATGAAAATTGAACATCTTTACTTTATGCACTTTTATTTATGTTGGTTTATAATGTTGCAATGCTGATGCAATTAGATACTATGTTTCATGTTTTTATGTTAAGGCAACTTAGTTGGTAATATCTATTTATGCTTAACTGTGTTTTGCATGAAATATTATTAATGTCAAAATAAAATCAAAGGGGGAGAATGTTAGGACCGAATTTTTGGTCTAATTATTCGAGAATTAAGTAAGTTTAATTAATTGATTATTGATAATATTTTGAGAATAGTATTATATATCTTTCCATGTTATTCAAGATCTTGTAGTATCAGCTATTCAAGGAAAGCATGTTGGTGAGATTCTGGAACTAAATCTTTGAGTTTTATGCTTAAATAGGATCCTACAGCATCCTGATAAATAAAGAAAGATGCATCAATAGGTTTTATTTGTCTTTATATGATCCGATTTATTCCCAATGGATCTTGCCGTGATTATATATATATATACATTGGGATATTCAGTCTATTTGTATGTAGATCAATTGGATCGAATAAGAAAGGTTGCAAGTTGTCTCAAAGGATCAAAGATCTGGTACAACAGTTGTCCTTCTGCGTGGGGTTTCTGCATTCTATAAAAGCAGAAGACTCGAAGACATTTGAAGACAAGAGATTAGAATTTAAGTCTTTGTCATTTTTTTTTTGTTTACGAGTCAAAATATTTTCATTCAATTATCTATGCAAGAAATATCAAGGCGGAGGTACTTCATGCGCACTTGAGTATTTTCATATTCAAGTAAAGCTCTATAGTAAGGTGTTGTGTCAGGTATTAAGAAAGTAATTAGGTGGAGTCCAGATTACGAGTATAAAGTAATAGCCTGAGTGAGTGAAGTCTTGTACTATAAGAAAAAAACTTGAGTTATCATAACAGGCGAAAGCCGAGTGGACTAGATCTGTTATGACCAAAGGACTATAAGATCTTCGCTTCTCTTCCTTACCTGTCATAACACGTGATAACTATTATAAATAATAAGTAATAAGTAAAATACATAAGATATTAGAAAGAAAAATCATCCAAAACATTAAATGCATTGTAGTGACATTATAGTTCACAATAAGTTAACCTTTTTGTGCATTTCCCCCAAGTCATGGAGATCTTTCAATGAAGAATGACTATATTAAAATTGAGCTTAAACCTAGACAAAGTCGCATGTTTACGGGTTAAATTTTGGCAAAATGGAAAATCCTTATCTATCGTCATAAACTTGGTTGGGGAGTATACACGTTATTTTCAATAGGTTGGGGGAAAAATGTAAAAAGAAGGTGGAAGGCAACATCGACTCACTTCTTGGGTGTAATGTTTTCTACCCTTTCATTTTTGGTGTTAACAGTTGATTATTCTTCCTTTAGTAAGGAATTGTTTTCATCTTGCCTTTAGTAAGCCACAGCCCAGTCGAAAGCTGCAATTTTTGAGGAATTTTGAGGGTGGATTCGAACGCCTTGCCCATGCTCGAAGAGAGTCTAACTGCTTTTTTTGGTATTCTCCCACAAAAAGTATCTCCCTCTATTCTCAATTTTTACCCCATCTTATAGAGACTAATTTTCGTGGGCCCTCCCATTTTGACTGATGTCCGATATATGTAAATAGGAGTGGGGTGTTTGTTTCTAACTGAGACAATTGTCTACCAGGAGGCTGACATGGTAGAAGTCTAAGGCTCATGCTGCTTCTTTGGCTCACTCATCTAGTGGTACCTCTGAGACTCCCGAGGTAGATGATGAGAAGGTTAGCACACCTGAAGACAGTGACGAGCCTCCAGTAGAAGAGGAAGAGTATCATTCGCAGTTCGTCATCGGAGAGGATGGTGTGATACACGGAGTCATCCATTTGGGCATCATAGACCCACGATAAGCTTTGGTTTCGATATCGGGTTCCATTTTTACCACTGAGGGCTCTCCGAGGACTTCAGAAGGGGAGTTTGCTTCAGAGGGAGGCTTCCCTTCGAAAAGAAGTCCGACTGCGGAGGGACATTCTTCAGCAGTTCCGTCAGAGTATGTGACCATTTCTTCTAAAGATCCTTCATCTTCTTCTCGGAAGGAAATGAAAGATTCTTCCTTGGTGCCTTTGGTGGGGCTAATATACCGAGGCATCTGCCGCCAGTGAGTTTTTGCGATTCTTTTTTCAAGTGCTTTTGATATTCTCGTTTCTTCATGAAAGTGCAGGGTTTTCTGGAGTCAATCTTAGACGATGCAATGTTCGACGATGTTGGGTTAACATTGAGGATAACAGTGAAAGCCGAGAGCTTGTGCGAAAACTGCTTTATAGCCAAGTTTTGCCTTTATTCACATTAAGTTTTGCCTTTATTCACATATTAACCAAGTTCCACGGTTTTAGTTGTTTATGTTTATGTCCAGAAAGGTATCTTTATCATAAGGAAGAGCTATGGAAGATTCCTTACTTGAAGTTTCCATAATTCAAGCTAAGTTGAATAGTCAACTCACATGGTTTCAAAAGAAGGAAACAAGCTAGCTGTTCTATGCGACGCAAATCTTTTCAGGATTCTGCGAATTGAAGAAGATGTGTTACCTTGTTAAATCGGTAACAATGGGAACACATTCTCAGGAAAGATTTGAAGTTCACAAAGAAGGCAAATTTCAACAAGGAAACAAGAAGAGTTACCAAAACTGCGAAGAACACATCTTGGCGTTCAAGACTCAAGAAATCTATAAAAGATGCGAAGTTCATCAAGATGAAGACAAGACAATCGTGCTAAACAATCCAAGAGATTACTCATTCTTTGTATTGTCTTCGTCTTGTTTTGCGATGTTTTTGTATCAACTGCTTAAGTCTAGTTCACAGAAGTTAAGTAGTTCTTACTTGTCTGCTTCGTTGAGTCCAATCAACAAAGAGCGTGAGTGAATTGTTGTGAGGAACGTTTTTGATAAAACCTTTATGGTTACTTGGCCTAAGGCTCGGAAGTTCTTAATAATATTGAAAACTTCTTAAAATTATATCTTCTTGTGTTCTTACTTCCGCTGCACATATTATTATCAAGAAGATCAAAATAGAGTTAAGGCAATTCTAGCTTAACTCTCAAAAGTGTTGTGTTAATCCACGGTCCAAAATTTTCAATTGGCGTCAGAGCCAAACACCGACTACACTGGTGGTTTGGAGGTGATACAACACCATGGACAGTGTCAATCCTAATACCAACAGGATTCCAGTTTTGGATGGCTCTAATTATGCATATTGGAAGATCAGGATGAGGTCTCACATCAAAGCTATTGATATTCGAGCCTGGCAATCCATGATCAATGGATACTCTCTTCCAACATTACCAAGAGATGGTGAAGGTGATCTTGTTCCAAAACCAGAAGCAGACTGGACAGCAGCAGAGGTAAGTCTCTATAACTCTAATGAAAAAGCTCTTTATGCTATCTTTAGTTGGGTTAATCATCACATGTTCAAGTTAATCCAGAATTGTACAAAAGGAAAAAATGCTTGGGATATACTTGAACTACATTGTGAAGGAGATTCTGCTGTAAAAGATTCTAAATATAGACAACTGCTTTTGCAATTTGAAAAACTTGAGATGGATGAAGATGAAAGTGTTGACAGTTATTTTGAGAAAATTCTTGATATTGCTAACCAATGTGAAAACCTAGGTTTTGCTATCACTAATCAAGAAATGGTTTATAAAGCTATGAGAACACTGTCATCTAAATTTGCTCTCAAGAAAATTGCAATGAGTGAGTCTAGAAACCTTGATAATCTACAGTTTCAAGTCTTGATGAATACTCTTAGAGAATTTGAGATGGAGCTTGCCTCACAACCTAGCAAACATAGGGTTGTTGCTTTAAGAGGTTCAAATCTTGACAATGAAAGTGATGATGATTTTGAAATAATTTCTTCAAATTATGGGAAAATTACTAAGAAGTTCAATAAGTTGAATCTTAAAGGAAAAGGTAAAGAAAAAAGCCTTAATAATAGTTCCCCAGGTTATAAGAAATTACCTCCTAAGTTTGTGAAGTACATGGCATCAAAACCTAGTCCTTTAGAAGCTGATAAGTTAAAAGATGTTCAATGTTTTGAATGTAAAGGATATGGTAATATGGCTAATGAATGTGCTAACACTCTTAGAAAAAGAGGAAATTCTCATTGGGTTTGTGTAGATGATTTCAATGAAGATGACTTTAGTTCTGGAGAAGCTGAAGAACAATCAGAATAGGACCAAACTGCTGCGCTACTTACTCAGATTGACTGGACGCCAGAAGACTCCCTGAACTTCTTCGGATCTCAATGTTATCCCAATATTTAGGATCCAACATCAGAACATGAGACCTTCTTTGCAGATTGGGATGAATATGATACTGATTCTGAACCTTATCTTGCGTCCTAGTTTGATGAATCTAACTTTGATTATTTTCATGGCACAGTGGATCTAGATGAAGAATATTTCTTTGAAGGTGAAATGTCCCAGGAGGAAATCATTGAAGACCTGAAGTCTATCTACCACAAACTGTGCTTGAGAATCACAAACTCATCAAGAGCAACAAAAGCTTGAAGGAAGAGATTGGATGCATGAAGAAGATGTTGAAAGTGTATGAGAAAGACCTTGACAAAACTGAGGCTGAGCTGAAAGAGGTGAAGGTAAAATTAGATAAAGCTGAACAAACCATAGACAAATGGAACTCTTCTACATCTCTGCTTGATGAAGTGCTGAGTACGGGAAATCAAGGTAAAAATGGTTTGGGCTATGTTGAGAAAACCTCCATCTGAAGATGTTAACTCTGCCTATTTGAAAGCTGGTTTTATCAAGGAAAGAAATAACTTGAGTTGTGAAATCCCTTCCAACACTGTGAAAAAGCCTACTTTTATCTGCCAATATTGTTTTTATCCTGGTCACATTAAGCCTTATTGTAAAAAATATAAAATTGTGATTGAGAAGAAAACAGTAATTAATTGTAATACCAATGTTAGGAGAACCTCTGATCTGAATGTTATCCCAACATTAGGTAACAACGTTGAAGGACATAAAAGTAGAACTTGGATAGAAAAGTTAAACTCCTAAGGTTAAAATTGTTTGCAATGTTGTCTTTTCTGCTGTTTACTCTAACCTTGCAGGTAAGTGGTATTTTGACAGTGCGTGTTCAAGGCACATGACTGGAAACATTGACAACCTGAAAGAGGTTATCCCTCTGACTGTTGGAACAGTTACCTATGGAGGAGGCACAAAAGGGAAAATCATTGGAAAATGAGTACTGGATGTTGAAGGATTTCCACCACTCAAGGATGTGTTGTTGGTTGAAGGATTGAAAGCAAATTTAATTATCATAAGTCCACTTTGTGATGATAACTTGCTAGTTACTTTTGATAAAAGTTCATGTGATGTGTTTAATAGTGACAATGTCCGTGTCATGACAGGTACAAGATCAAAGGATAACTGCTATCTTGCTCAAGATGAAGCTGAATGCTACCATGCTAAGGTAGATGAATCTGTCACGTGGCACAAGAAGTTCGGACATGTGCACTATAGAAATCTGGAGAAACTACATAAGTTATAGGATGTAAGAGGACTGCCGAAGTTGACTAGCCCAGGTAAAATTGTTTGTGAAGACTGCCTGAAAGGTAAACAAACAAAAGATGTCCATCCACCACTTCAGGTACATAGTACTAACCCTAGAACTAATAAGTGCTTTGATTTGCTACACATGGATCTCATGGGTCCTATTGAGGTTAGTAGCCTGAATGGTAAGAAGTATGCATTTGTTATTGTTGATGATTTTTCAAGATATACATGGATTAAGTTTTTGAAAGAAATATCAGAGGCATTCAACACATTCAAGATTTTGCATGCTAGTATTAAGAATCTCTATGTTACTTATGTAGGAAGAATTAGGCCTGACCATGGAAAGGAGTTTGAGAATGTAAGCTTTGCTAATTTCTGTGAATCTAAAGGCATTTTCCATGAGTTTTCAGCACCTAAGATACCTCATCAAAATGGGATTGTTGAGAGGAAGAATAGAACACTTCAAGAGATGGCTAGGGTTATGTTGAACTCTAAAAACCTATCTAAGAAACTCAGGGCTGAAGCTTTGAATACTGCATGTCATATTAGTAATAGAGTTTATCTTAGACCTGGTACTACTATGACACCTTATGAAATCTTGAAGGGTTCAAAACCAACAGTAGCACATTTTCATGAATTTGGTATTAACTGCAATTTGCTAAAAGATAGAGATTATTTGAGCAAATTTGATCCCAAAAGTGAAAAGTGTATATTTGTTGGATATTCTCCTAATAGTGCTGCTTTCAGTGTCTACAATCCAAGATTGCATACTGTTCAAGAATCAGTGAATGTCATTTTTGATGATTTAACTGTTTCTACAGGTACTGAAGAAGTCACTGGTTCAGATGTTACTCCAACATTGGACTCAACATTGAACACAGACGCTGGAGATGCTGAACTGAAAACTAGAACAAATGTTGACTTAACACCAGAAACCCCCAATGTTAGGCCAACATCGGTGCTGTCAAATAGTTAGAACACACAACAAAGAAAGGGTCAATTACAAGGATATGGCTAAGTTGTGTGTTTGCATGTCTTCTTCATGTACTGTTGACAATGCATCTTGTTTTGTGTCCTCCATTGAACCTAAGAATGTAACTGAAGCCCTTAAGGATAGTTAATGGATTAATGCCATGCAAGAGGAACTCTTACAATTCACAAAAAAACAGAGTTTGGAATCTAGTACCTAGGCCATCACATGTGAATGTAATAGGTACAAAATGGATTTTCAAATATAAAACTGATGAGAATGGTGTAATTATGAGGAACAAAGCTAGGTTCATTGCACAAGGTTATACTCATGTATAAGGTATAGATTTTGATGAGAATTTTGCTCCAGTAGCTAGGATAGAATCAGTTAGATTACTCCTTGCTATTGCTTGTTGTCTTAGGATTAAACTATACCAAACATATGTTAAAGGTGCCTTTCTAAATGGTTTAATTGACAAAGAGGTTTATGTAGAACAACCTAAAGGCTTTGCTGACCCTAAACATCTTGACCATGTGTCCAAACTTGAAAAGGCTTTGTATAGCTTAAAACAGGTCCCTAGAGCTTGGTATGAGAGGCTAACTGATTTTCTCTTAGGCCTAGGTTTCAATAGAGGAGATGGAGATAGAACATTGTTTGTCCTTAGAAAAGGCTCTGATATATGCATTGCTCAAATTTATGCGGATGATATTGTATTTTGGCTCTACTAACAAGTCTACATTAGACAAATTTGTTGAGTCTATGACGGGAACATTTGAGATGAGCATGATTGGTGAGCTCAACTACTTGCTGGGACTAGAAGTTAAGCAGCTGGAGAATGGTATCTTCTTGAACCAGGAAAAGTATGCAAGGAATCTGGTGAAGAGATTTGAGCTACAAGAGTCCAAGCCTTGCAAAACTCCTATGTCATCTTCAGTGAAGATAACAAAAGATGGCACTGGCAGCAATGTTGACCCAACATTGTACAGATCCATGATTGGTAGTTTGCTATATCTGTCTACCTCTAGACCTGACATCATGTTTTCAGTATGTGTTTGTGCTAGGTACCGAGCTGAGCCAAGGCAATATCACTTGATAGTTGTGAAGAGGATTCTTAGATATATCTATGGAACTTCAGCTTTAGGCATTTGGTATTCTTATGACACTAACGCTAACTTGGTTGGTTTGAGTGACTCTGACTGGGTAGGTGATGTGGATGACAGGAAATCCACAAGTGGGGGCTGTTTTTATTTGGGGAATAATTTGGTCTCCTGGTATAGCAAGAAGCAGAACTGTGTTTCATTATCAACTGCTGAATCAGAATATGTAGCAGCTGGCAGCTGTGTTACCCAACTTGTGTGGTTCAAACACATGCCTTCAGATTATGGGCTAGATAGTGATACACTTCTCATGTTCTGTGACAATCTAAGTGCCATAAGTATCTCTAGGAATCCTGTCCAACATTCTAGAACTAAGCATATAAACATAAGACATCATTTCCTAAGAGATATGGTAGAGGACAAAGTGATCAACATTGAACATATTCAGACAACTAATCAGCTTGCTGATATGTTTACAAAACCTTTAGATAGTGAGAGATTCTTTAGTTTGAGGAAATCTCTTGGCATGTGCAATATGTGAAAATGTTGAGGAAACCAGTGTTGACATAACACCACTGTCTAGCACTGGTATATTGGTTGTGGTGTAGTAGGTACTCTGTTGTTTTCCTTTGTTCAATTCATTTCCTTGCGAGTCTCATTTCATCTGTGTTTTGTCATATTTGGTTTGTGTGGTTGAACTCTCTGATTAACAACTCTTTCTAGCTATTAGTTTCACATCTTTGTTTTGAAAAAGTAATAAAACTCTTCTGTTGTCTGAGGTTGTGATTACCTAACATATGAAGAAGATGGGGTGCATGATGTTGACAGCTTCACTGTTACTCAATTGTGCTTATTTACATATTCCTGTTTGTTTGGCCAAAGAACATATGAGGGTGATATTTTCTACTAGGGTGTTTGAGGTTTAGATTTCTTACATTTAGTAGCACTGATCACTTGGTGATTCTCTTGAATGCAGGTTGGTAAACAAGTATGCATAAGGAATTTGGGTGTTGGGGTGCATGATAAATGAATTGCCAACATTAAAGGCCTTTGTACTTGCCTAACTTGCTGCTGTTAATGTTGTTACTGGGGTGGGTGGAGTTCAGACTGCCCTCATTCAGTAGTGATATTAGCTTTGTGTTTAGCAACCTTCAGTTTTTGGTTCAGATGAGTTATGAAATAATAAAGATTATTAAGAGATGTGTGTTGTGCTGGTTTGAGGAGTTTTTCATAAAGTGTTTACCATCTGCCTATTTGACATTACATTGTTGCATTCATGTAGGACTGCATTGTTATCTTTCTTGTTGTTGAGTTGTGTCAGTCTATGCTTAGGGGGAGTATAATTCATGTGTTGAGGCATACAATTAGGTGACATACTGCAGGTGACACACTTTTCTGTGACTTTCTATGCTGTGGAAGTGATTTTTTCCTTGAATTCATAACTGCTTAACATTGTGTGTTTCTTGTTATCTATGTTGCTTACTCATGATTTTGATCTGAACAATATGTCTGAGTTACTCACTTGTTATATTGGTTAAGTTTTAGATGTATTTTTGTATGTATCTCAAGCTCTCACATGAATTTGCCTTGGTGAAGCCTGTACCTTCATCTTCGATTTTGAATGTTATTGAATGTTATCCCAACATTGTGCACAGTCGCAGGTCAACATTGAAAACAGGAAATTATAAGTTTTTAGTTTTTCGAAAACCGTTGTGGTTAACTGTTAATTAAACATCAAAGCATGTGCGCGGGAAAACATAGTGGGAAAGTTTTACTTGGTTCAAATTTGGTAACTGCCCATTAACATTCATTCTCTTTCCTTATTCACGGTTATTTAAAAAATCAAAACCCTATTTTCCTTAATTGTGCTAGCAATTTTCATATTTGTGCTTACTTTGCAAAATTTCTCTCGCAACTCTAAAATTCTCTCAATTTTCTCTGCGATTTCTTTCAAAACTTCTCTACTAACAATGGCAAGCAAGTCTCCCATGCAAACTCTTGCAGATGTTGCCCTGGGAAGTGAACCCACTGCCGCACACACTCGGTCACACACTGGAGGTGCTGCTGCAAAGACAGTTGATGCTCCTATTGCTGCCAAAAGAAAGGTGATCCCCTACGTGTGACGAGGGAAAAAGTGCAAACAGGGAGAATCGACCTCCAATGTTGAGCCAACTGCTGATTCAACCACTCCCATCACCAATGAACCTGAAATTGAGGTAAACGCTGACCCAACCCTGAACTTGATGTTGACTTAACTGTTGAGGGGGAGGGTAGTGATTCGGTTGAGAAAAATGTGGAAAAATCCATGGACAAGTCTGTGGACAAATTGGTGAGGAAGTGGATTAGGGATGAAAAGAAAAAGAGCAAGGGTGCTGGAGAAAAACTGAAACATATGTCTGAGCCTGCTAAGGAACGCGTTGAGGCTAGAAAAAGACAGGTGGAGAGGTTAGCCAAGAAAAAGGCTGAGAAGAAAGCTGAGGAAGGGAAGAAGGCTGCTGCTGCTGCTGAGAGAAAGAGGAAAGGAAAGCAAGTAGTGGATGAGGAAACTGAGGTAGTAGATGTTGAGGATGAAGAGGAGACTGAATAAGAGCAGGATGTTGCTGCTGATGTTGGGGCAACATCAGGAACAGAGGAGTACACAGATGGGCAATATGTGGTCTATCCTGATGATGAGGGGAGCTACTTTTCTCCTTACTATCTCTCTCAAGAGTTGGAGAAGAAGAGGAATTCCTTCAAAAGAAGGGAGATTCACACCGAAAGAGCTATATAGATGGCCAGTTTTAAAGAGAACAAGGTGATGGACTTGCTTGAGGCAAGAGGGTTGCAACAATCAGTGATGGAGCTGAGTGACTATGCTCTTGAGATTGTCATGGAGTTCCTCCTAAATCTCTCAAAATGGATCAGGGACTACAGATCTCCAAAATTTGGAAAGGCTTGGGTGAGGGGGAGAGTCTTCAACATTGACCCGTACACCATCAACATGATCTGTGGATTCCCTACTACTGATGAATCTGAGGACTCCTACTATGATGATGTGATGGAAGACTTGACTGGAGGGTTGGTTAAAACCTGGAGAGATGCTCTGCCAACCACAAAACTCACCTCCCTGAGTGCTGTCTTGCACAAGATAGCTTGCTTCGACTGGCTGCCAAGCAAAAATGTCACTGTTTTGACAAAGGAATCAACAATCTTAGTCTACAAAATAAAAAATGGGCTAGCTGTGAACATGGGGGAGAGGATTGTGAAGTCTATGTCTGAAGTTGCTGGAAGGAAGAATGGCATGCTGCCTTTTCCCTCACTCATCTACAAAATCCTTAGCAATCAAGGATTGAAGACAAGTGTCACTGTGGGCTGGAGGAAGAATGACACTGAACTGACAATTCTCCCAAGCTACTTGTCTAGATCAGGAGTGAGAGACCTTCCATGGAACCCAAAAGGAGTGGTGAGACCAAGGGCTGAAAAGAAGAAGGCTCAGGAGTTTGCTGGAACTTCAGTGCCTATGTCCAAAGAAGAAGACTGCATGGTCATAACCTCTGCTTTTGTGGATCATTTGTTGAACTAGTATAGGGGGCAAATTGCTGATTGTCAGACGGAGATTGAGGAAAGAAAGAAACACCTCAAAGAGCTCGAGGACATGGTGAAAAATTTGGAGAAACTCCCTTCTTGATAAAAAGGGGGATAGTAGTTCCAATTCTAAATTTTAAATTTGGAGAAACTCCCCTCAAAGAGTTTATGTTTTGTTTCTATGAACTGCTAATTTCTTTGAACTGCTGGTACATTAATCTCTAATTGGTTTTATTTGATCAAGGGGCTTGTCCTTGATTTTTTGCTTTGGCCTGTAACTCTAAGTACTACTGTTGAACTGCTTTAACTGCTATTACTTATGAAAGTACATTTTGAACTGCTTGTCTAGTTAACCTTCTGTGCAGGAAACTCATTGGTTTCAATGTTGAGGCAACATTGATGAATGTTGAAGTCTGAACATATGTACATATCTGGATGTAGTGATGACCTTAATGCTTGTCTTTGTTAATTTAACTTTGAATTTGTTTGCTTGTATGAGGTGGAGCAGTTTAGTAGTTCAATTTGTTTCTTGTTGATTATAACTTTCTGGATATAAGACTTGATTGGAACAGGTGTTGGTTTTGTGAAGAAAGGGAAAAGGGGGGAGATTGAAAGTGCAGGGTTTTCTGGAGTCAATGTTAGACGATGCAATGTTAGACGATATTGGGTTAACATTGAGGATAACATTGAAAGCCGAGAGCTTGTGCGAAAACTGCTCTTTAGTTGCCAAAATTAAGTTTTGCCTTTATTCACATATTAACAAAGTTCCACGGTTTTAGTTGTTTATGTTTATGTCCAGGAAGGTATCTTTATCATAAGGAAGAGCTATGGAAGATTCCTTACTTGAAGTTTCCATAATTCAAGCTAAGTTGAATAGTCAACTCACACGGTTTCAAAAGAAGGAAACAAGCTAGCTGTTCTCTGCGATGCGATTCTTTCCAGGATTCTGCGAATTGAAGAAGATGTGTTACCTTGTTAAATCGGTAACAATGGAAACACATTCTCAGGAAAGATTTGAAGTTCACAAAGATGGCAAATTTCAACAAGGAAACAACAAGAGTTACCAAAACTGTGAACAACGCATCTTGGCGTTCAAGACTCAAGAAATCTATAAAAGATGTGAAGTTCATCAAGATGAAGACAAGACAATCGTGCTAAACAATTCAAGAGATTAATCATTCTTTGTATTGTCTTCATCTTGTTTTGCGAAGTTTTTGTATCAACTGCTTAAGTCTAGTTCATAGAAGTTAAGTAGTTCTTACTTGTCTGCTTTGTTGAGTCCGATCAACAAAGAGCGTGAGTGAATTGTTGTGAGGAACGTTTTTGATAAAACCTTTATGGTTATTTGGCCTAAGGCTCGGATGTTTTTAATAATATTGAAAACTTCTTAAAATTATATCTTCTTGTGTTCTTACTTTCGCTGCACATTATTATTATAAAGAAGATCAAAATAGAGTTAAGGAAATTCCAGCTTACCTCTCAAAAGTGTTGTGTCAATCCACGGTCCAAAATTTTCACTTCATAGGCTAAGTTATCTCTTCTTTTTTTCTATAGGCTACATAGATAAGGGAAAGGCTCTGATGACTCAGGAAGGGGGGTCTTTTCTCTCAGGTAGTTATTCGGTTCTCTTTTCTGATTTATATTTATTAATTGTTTGCCCTGTACTTTTCTAACTTACAATTTTTCTTGTAGGGGAGGATTTGTTGGCGCAGCTCCTCAAGTCCCACTCGGAAATGTCATTAGGTGATTATGAGGATGTTCCAGAGATTTCTGAAGTGCAACTCGGCGATTCATCGCAATTGGACGTCAAGGACTAGCTTCTGGATTATCTCTTGGGGTTGACACATCCTTCAATTATTATGGGTGTTCATCGGGCCTTGTTTCCTGACTCTGCTACCATCGCCTCGGTTCCAGTGACTATTTCCCTATGGGCCATCTCGTTTGGGATACCTGTTCCAGGGGGTCCTCCCCGTTTAGAAGACATACCGTCCTTGCGGACTTTGGAGGATGCCTTCGGAGAAGTCCTTCGCTTCTTCGTTTATTCTCATGCCACGCCTTCCGATGGCTTCCACTTTATGCAGACATGCCTTAACTGGATGGGGCTCATGGTAAGTTTTCCCATTCCTTTCTATTTGTCATTTTTTGTAACTTTATCCTTGTATGAATTCCTTTTTGGGTAGAAGAATTTATGTCTGATATCTCTTTGTTTTTTAGGTCGGAAAGGCTAGGGAGGCGGCTACTATGGCCGAGCAGGGGTATAACCAAGGTGGGGAGGAGATGAATATCCTCCGAGGGCAGGTGGCGTCTCTTGTTGCTAAGAGGGAGTAGACTCTGATGGAGATGGATGTCCTCCGCACAAAGATATCTTTATTTGACTTCCGATATCAGAAAGATCAGAAGGAGTTAGTGAGGAAGGGTGAGCTGATGAAGAACCTGCATGCTTTGGCTGATGAATCGAAGAAGGATTTGAAGGCCAAAATAGCACTCCTTAAAAAGGAGAAGGAAAAGGCTCAAGAAAGGGAAAGGGCTCTCGAGGTGCAACTGGGTCAAGCCTTGGATCGGGTCGAGTCGGCCACGGAGAAGCTAGCAGCGGCCATCTCTCCCGAGGAATTGCAGGAAAAGGTTGAAGCAGCGGTGAAGTACGCCTAGTCGAAAACTGTTAGGCACTGCTCGGATCTATCCAAGAAGAGGCACCACGGTTTTCTGACAGGTCATACGATATGGGGTTACCTAGAGTGTGCCAAGTTGGCAATGGGGTTACTGCGGCCGGGTGTATACTTTTCGAAAGCCTTCGACATCCGCAAGTTGAAGAACCCGGCTAGCCCCGAGGAGGCCTACGCCCTTTTCGAGAGGTTTGTCTCCTCAAGCCTCTCCCTTTACTTCTCCCACCAGGTTGGGGAGTGCGAGTCCGAGGCCTAGCAGCTACAGATGGGTGTTTATATTGCTTAGATTGCTTAGGTTTTATTTTTCGAACTCTTGGTTTCGTACTTTTAGCATTCATAGGTATTATTTATTTTTCCCGATTGTAAGAGTTTTCCGAGGGCTTCTCGGGTTTATGAATGAACAATCCTTTAACCTTTATCAATTTCTTTCTTCTCTGTTAATTTCTTTCTTTTCGTACTTGTAGTCGACTAAAAAATGAATTCTTTATTATATATAATTACTGGGATCCCCTCATTAATCTTGAGTTAATATTCTTATTCTTGCCGGCCAAGTAATTTGTTCAGCAAGACGTGCCCGTTTGCATGGCAAACTTTGGAGTTATTTTTCTCTAAATAGAGATATCCACTGACACGTGTCCTTGCCTATATTTTTACTTTGACAGATCAAGCTTTTAACTCGGTTTTCAAAAGGAATGTCCGGGTATATATATATATATATATATATATATATTTGGAGTTTAGTGAATATTCTCATACATTCTTCAAAAAAAATCGAGTTATTGTACTGAGCTGTTTACCCCTTTTTTTGAAAAGCTAGATTTTCTCTTTTTGCTCTTGCTTTCCTCTGGGTTACTTTTTAACTAAGCATTAAAAAGCAATAAGGAACATACTTGGCCAGATGATGCCTCCTCGTTATAAGCATGGCGGCTCTGTTTCCTGAAGGAATTCCTCTCGCAATTCATCACAAAATCTTTCATTGCGGCTGGGCGTAGGTCATGCCTCCTCCGAAGGTTTGTCCCATGGGCTGAGTGATAGGACCAATGAAGGTTCGGTTGCCCTTGTGGGGAGTTCTTCAACGAGGGCTATGCTAGGGCCTTCGTACGAGGACTCCCTTAGGATGAATCATATTAGGGAGGTGTTTATGGATAGAGAGCCTTATTCATCCGCTGATCGTTCATCGGTGTTCAATATGCTTCCCTTGAGTCTTTCAAGGATGATGGGCCGAGGGCGCGTCGGATCCGCAGCGAGTACCAAATACGGGGAGTCTATTATGACCCTCTTTACTCAGTATGCTTTAGATTTTGGTAAGTACGACGTAGTTATACCCCACCCCGATCAGAGTGTATTTGATCCCCCTTCGAGTTGTTTGACCGTTTACTGTGAGCAAGAGCAAGTGCGGTATGTGATGCACATGTTTTTTCACCCTTTTCTTCAGGTCCATTTCTGATACTGGCAGATATGCCCAGCCAACTAACGCCTAACTCTTATCGTCATTTGGTGGGGTATGATATGTTTTGCAAACTTTTAAACCTCCCGATGTCTCTATATCGGGTAGGGGCGATATTTATCATACGCCCTTGTTTTGGTAGCCCTTCTTTTTTAGCAGAGCCTTCACGCATGTTTCCAATCATCATTCTCATCGAGGGGATTGGAGGCTTAGATTCTTCTTTGTCCGTTCGAAGGGCCTATCGACTAGTGTGTGGGGAGTGCCTCTACGACTGGGCTTAGGATATATCGTCCCTAATTCTGAGACATCGGTACGTGAATGGTAGGTTTTGTCTAGTTTGGCGATGCTCTCGGGCACCTATGATATTAACGGTTTGTTAGAGCTCCCCGAGTCTTTGATCTTAGCTGGTCTTCAGGAGGGTGTAAAGATATTTAATCTCTCTCATCAACCCCTTCATAGTAACTTATTGTTTCGTAAGTTCTTCTCTTTTATCTTCTATTTGAGATACTCTTTAATAATATGCTTATAATACACTTGTAATCTATATAGGTGCGGAGATGGAAATGTTTGCCATTAAGCCTTTTGATAAGCCTTTTTTAGGGCAAACACCAAATTGCGAATATGCCCTTTCTGAGGACGAAGGCTCTTATCATTCGAATTTTGAGGTAGTGGAAAGTTTTTCTTCAGAGGAGCCGGATCCGAGGGCTTTGGCCATAGCAACCCCCAATTAAATCCATTGGAACTTATCGTGCCCGAGGGTCCGATAGTAACTGCTTTTCGGATGGATCCTTATACACCCCTATTGATGGTGCGGTCTTCTCCCGATGGAGATGTCTTCGATATGATAAATGTGGTAGAGGAGGGTCTTCCTTCTCCTACCCCCGGGAGATCTCATCTCCTCGGGGAGGGTTCTGGTTCAGAGGGCTCCCAACCCCCCGAGGGAATTTCCCATGGGGTCCCAGCCTTTCAGGGAGGGTGATGGTTCTGTTCCTCCAGCCAATTCAGCCGCGAATTTTTGCCGAAACTATATGGGTGGTTTACTGAGTATGTTGAACTGTGAGCTGATGAAGACTCTTCCTCTATCAAGCCTTCAGGACTTAGCCTGTAAATATTTATGCGATGTATAGTATTTGTTCATTCATATAACACTAACCGTTATCCCTTCGTCGAGGTAATAGGATTGATTTGTGCAGATTTATATGGTACTGAACGACATCGGTCCCCGATGGGGCTCTTTCTTCGATACAGGCTTGGTGTATCGTCGTCGGGATGAGATGGAGAGGAGTTTGCTGGAAGCCCATGAGGAGTTATCTCGTGTTAAGACGGATCATGAGACTTCTCAGAAAGTTTCCGATGAAATGTTACAACATGAGAGGAACAAGTCATGGGAGCTGGAACGCCAATTGGTGTTAGAGAAGGCTCGGGTGTTAGGTTTGGAAGAATAGATGGGAGACCGGAGGGACTAAATCCGCTTCTTCAATGAGCAGTTACTACGTGTCACGAAAGAACGAGACGCGGCAAACCAAAGAGTACTAGACATGACCCGTAATCATGAGGTGGAGGTGGTGATGGCCAAAGTTAAGGCAGTTTTGGGCGTAGTAGGTTTACCCGTTCTTCGTGAGTCCTTTCAAGGAGAGATGCGTGACTTAGTCCGAATCGGATATCGGTTGTGCCATGATGCCGTTCGAGATTTTCCAAGGTTTTCTTCGGGACTGGCTATTCCTGAGCTCAACATTCGTCAAGTTTTTTCAGAGGTTAATCTAGAGATCTCCTAGTCTTTGGTGGTTGTACTCGTGGTGATTGACGATCCTGTGAACTTGTCCGAGGAGCAGCGTCGTCGCCTTATTAGGGAGGGAAAGCGTCCGATTGAGGAGGCTTAGGATATGTGAGGGTAGTTTTAGTGGTATAAGGACCTTTGTATAGGATATGGTCTTATATACCTATGAGAGTTTGTTGTCTTGTACTAGATGGCCCTTTGGGATTGGGTTGCTTAGATGACCATATGTAGGGTTATTATTTTTTCGTGCAACAATATCTTCCCCATTTCTATATAGGAACCATCTATATATAAACAACTCTTTTATTCATGTACAAGCTTCTACTTTACATTAAGCATAATATTTTCTAAGGTTAAGGGCCTTCCAGGTATTGTGGAGGGTTGGGCCTTCGAAGTTGGCAAGCTAGTATGTTGCTGAAGCTCCGACTCTTTTTAGTACTAGGTCTCCAACTTGGAAAACCCTAGACTTTACCTTAGTGTTGTAGTATCCTTCTATTCGGACAGGGGCTCGGGTTCTCCTTTCTTCGAGGAGGTCAAGGGCGATGGCTAAGTTGGATCTATTAGCTACTTCTTCATACTCCCTGACTCGCCAACTTTCCACTACAACTTCCGGTGGTACGACGACTTCACTGCCATATGCCAGGCTATAAGGAGTTTGCCTATAGATGCTCTTTGCGTAGTCTGATAGGCCCATATGATGCCAGGTATCTCCTCAACCCATTTGGTTTTGTGCCAATCCAGCCTAGCCTTTATGTTCTTTAGCAGGGTTTGATTAGTCCTTTCCACTCGGTCGTTAGTTTGGGGATATCCCACCAAAGAAAAACGATGTTTGATTCCCAATGGGTATACCAATCTTCTAACTCTTTGCTGGTGAACTGAAGCCCGTTGTCGCTCACAAGGTTCTATGGAATGCCAAATTGGCACATGATATTCCACCATAAAAATTTGATTATCGCACCTGTAGTGATCCGGACTAGGGGTTCTGCCTCTACCCATTTGGTGAAGTAGTCCACTTCTATCAGCTGAAATTTTTTTTGTCCAGCATCGGGGATAAGAGGTCCCACTATATTGATGCCCCACTTGGCAAAAGGGCACGGCGGTAGGTTAGGCTCCCATGGAGCCGCTAGTTGGTAGGTCCGTGGGGCATGGGCTTGGCACGGTTTGCACTTTTCGGCGTGCTCTTTGCAATCTCTAGCCATCATGGGCCAGTAGTAGCCTTGCCGAATCAAGCGCTTGGTCATGCTTTCGCCTCCAGTATGGCTCCCATAAGTTCCTTCGTGATCTTCAGATAAGACTTGTTGTGCCTCTTCCTCCCTAAGGCATCGGGCATGCGGGCAAGAGTAAGTTCTTCAAAATAGTACCCCATCTTTAAGAAAGTATCGTATGGTTTTTTTAGACACAATCCGCTGTTCAAATTTGTCCTCGGAATAACCTTCGCGATCTTGTAGGTATGCTTTGGTGGAAGTCATCCAACTCCTCGGGGAGTTTGTCGTGGCATTTACTCCCTTGCTTTCTACTTTTTTCGACTCGCCTACGTGGAGGAGGGTGATTCTTCTGGTGTGTATGGTGGTCGTTTGAGTGGCCATCTTGGACAAAGCGTCTGACTCCTGGTTTTCCTCTCGGGGAATCTGGATGACTTTGTGCTCATTGAACCATCCCTGCCTCTGGTGGACTACCCGAAGGTAATCTCGCATTTTTTCTTCTTTGGCCTCGTAAGAGCTGTTAACTTGTTGAACGATTAGCTGGGAATTGCTATGGATGAGTATCCTTTTTATCCCCCCTTCTTGTGGGAGTCTCATTTTGATGAGAAGGGCTTCATATTCGGCCTCGTTATTTGATAGAGGATAATCAATCCTGGCAGCGAAGTGGAGCATTTCCTCTTCAACTTCTTTGTTTACTAGGACTATTCCCGCTCCACCGTGTGTACTTATAGAGGAGCCATCTACGTAAGCGTGCCATAGGGGCGCCTTCTCTTTGTCTCTGATGCTTGCTAGTTCTGTCACAAAGTTCGCCAGGACTTGCGCTTTGATGGAAGGCCTCGAGGCGTAAGAAATATCGTACTCTGTAAGCTGTATTGCCCATTTTATCAATCTCCCCCGATGTCTCGGGTTTATTAAGGATTGCACGCAACGGGTGTTTGGTCAGAACAATAATCGGATTGGAAAGAAAATATGGGCACAACTTTGGTGCCATAGTAATCAAGGTCAAGACAAGTTCCTCAGTTAAGGTGTACCTGGTTTCGGCTCCGAGGAGAGGCTTACTAACATAGTACACATGGTGGTGCTCTCTGTCCTGTTCTTTGTCCAATACGGCACCGATGGCCTGCTCTCCGACGGATAAGTAGAAGAATAGCTCTTCTTGGGGCGACGACTTTACTAGCAAGGGCGGTTTCACCATGTAGTTTTATAGTACTTTTAAAGCTTCTTCGCACTGTGTCGTCCTTTGGAACATGGTGTACCTTAAAAAATGGGAGTCCATTTTTCGCTGATTTAGAAACAACCCAACTCAAGGAGCCCATTGGGCCGGTCAGCTTTTGGACATCTTTTATCGTCATCGGAGTGGGTAACCCTACGATGGATTTTGCCTTTTCGGGGTTAACTTCTATAGCCTTTTCTAAAACCATGAAACCCAGGAATTTCTATCGGATGACAAAAGTGCACTTATGTGGGTTTTATTTCGAAATTGTCCATAATGGCTAGCGCCTTTCGCACATAGGCCTTTTGCACATCCTCGGGGTGGTCTTCCGCTGCATGGCTTTTGACGACCGTGTCATCCACATAGACCACTACTGATTTTTCGATGAGCCCGACAAACATGAGGCTTACCAATCTTTGGTAAGTAGCCCCAACATTCTTGAGTCCGAAGGGCATCAATAAATAGAAAAAGGGACATGCGTCGGTGATAAAAATAGTTTTGTCCGGATCGACCGCGACCATCAAGGTTTGGTTGTATCCCTAGCCTCTCTCTAGGGTGGACAAGAGCGCGCAACCGGCGGTGGAGTCGACCAGTTGATATCGGCTCAGCGGGGGATAGTAATCCTTCAGACAGGCTTCATTGAGATTTGTAAAGTCCGCGCACACCCGCCACCTTCCTCCATGTTTGGGGACTATGACAATATTTGCCAGCCATTTAGGCTATATGACTTCCGTAATTTTCTTTAGGCTAATGAGGCGTTGTATCTCCGACCGAATAATCTTATTGCGCTCAGGTTCTATTTTTCTTGTCTTTTATTGGATTGGTTAGCCCATGCTTTACATTAAGAAACTGTTGGCATACTTTGTTGCTGAATCGCCCGGGCGGTCCTCCTTCCCATGCGAAATGATGGTGAAATTGTTTGAGGACAGAAGTTAGCCGGTCTTCCAATTCAGTCTCCATTTTTGTACCAATCTTGATTACCCTCTCGGGCTCTCCTTCTACAAGTTCTACCATCTCTAGCTCCTCCACTGGCTGAACCCGTAGTTCCTCGGCCTTACACTTTTTGCCATTTCCGAGGGCTGGTTCCTCCTCTTCAGGAGGGATACCATTCATGCGGCACTCCCTGGCTCTGGCTTGGCTTCCTTGGACTTCTCTTATACATGAGCATGTAGGAAATTTCACCTTAAGGTGATGGGTAGAGGGAATCGCTTCGAAGGCCCGAATGGAAGGTCGTCCGCATATGGCGTTGTACGTCGTTGAGGAGGCCTCCACCACCCAAAATATCTCCCCCCTCTTTTATGTTAATTGTTCGTCCTGATGGGGCGTTGTCTTCGTAAGATTTTTTTGACGGGGGAGGGGGCAGGTAGACCCCAATGCCCCGTGAACTTCTCTTGCGACCGCCTACTAGGGGTCCTTTCTTCTTCTCTTTTCTCCTCACGAAGCCTTTTCCATACGTTTAGCCTGGGTTCCTCGGGGTTATTTTCCTTTAGATAATTCTTTAAGGATTTGATGATTATTCGCAGATATGCTCCGATGGAGGTTCTACTCCGATAGATGGCTGGTTCCGATAAGGGGTTGTCCGTGTGTTTTGTTCTTCATAGTATGATCTTCTCGTGGCTTTCTGTCCTCAATGCGGCTTGGTTGTGATGTATTGTTCTGAGGATTTTTTCCTTTGGTTTGTTCAGTGAGGGGTGTTCTCGCATTTTTTGGGGGACTAGGGGTCCTGTTGTGGTCCCTCTTGGCGCATTGATCGATATCAAAGTCTCTCAGGTCCATCGGGTTTACTCCTTTTCTGATGCCACATGGATATCTTATTTTTATTCATCATGACTTTCCCAGGGATGCTTAAGTGCCTCTTCGGGTATCACTTCCGACCACTTTGGGTTGGTGACACTCGGTGGGACTCCTCAATACAGTGTGGCATCAGGAGTTTATGCGACAATAATATCGTCTTTGAGTTAGTTTCTATTTTTAGCGTTAACGTTTTGTTTAATCCCCTTTTTTTTAGGGTTAACAGAATTTCATTGCCCATCTACTATGAGGCTTCCTCAATTATTTCGCACAAGTGCAGAAGAAGGTATCCCCTACTATTGATCAACGCCAGATTCACTTTCGGGAGATGCCGAGGACCAGCCTCGAGGAAGCCTACGCTCTTTTCGAGAGGCACAGCTCTCCAGACCCGCCCTCTTCTTATGTTTCCTCTCAAGACCCTCTCCATAGCGGCAATACTTTCGAGACCCGCGACTACTGGAAGTGTACCCCTACCACCTTCTTCGGTAGCGGCTCCGACTGTAGGTCAATCAGAGGCTTCTCCAGCCGCTCCTCCTACCACCGCTCCATCTTCCAATGTTTAGTCTTTATCTGTTTAGTTTTTTTTTGTTTGGATAACCTTGTAGTACTTTGTCGTTTTTAGCTCCTAGTTGTATTAGTCTTTTTCTAGTATTGTTCTTACGATAGAAGCTTGGTAACTTGTACTTTGAACTTCATTGACTTTAATGAAAGTTTGCCCTTTTGTTCGCACCACTCTTTGTTTGGATAAGTTTGGCATTAAGGAAGTAGATGCACTCTGACATCCTTGGGGACTTGAGCTTCTTCTTTTGATTTCTTGGATAACTGTTTGATTTCTAACTCTATCTTGGAGCCTTTAAGATAGTAGCTATGTGTGTCCATCCAATGAAGGCGTGAGTGAAAAGGTGGAGTATTCCTTTTGACTTTTAAAGGGTGGTGACACGTGTTCCCTCGTGCTTTCTCACCATTGGCTTGGATTGTCGCATAATCCGGATGGTCCCTTCCTTCGGGGTGGGTCCCTTCAATCTACTATATATTCTTTCCTTGCTAAACGATCATTTTCACCAAGTCTAGACAAATCTAGCCTTTTAAGAGAATGTTCTTGTACCACTGAAAAGAAACTTCCGTCCTTTTGCATTCTTGTCACTCTCCTTACTTGCCGTTGTTGTCTTAGGCAGGTCAAAGAGAATTTTTACCCTTAGTAAGTTAGGAGTGTGTTATGACTCCTCCTCATTCCTCTCGTTCCCAAGGTGATCTCTTTCCTTTTCGGAGATCTCCTTCGGTCCACACGGTGCACCGCATTCCTAATGAACCTTTTACGTTGCGTCCTAGATGAACTGAGGGTGGTTTGGCTTCCCTATTTCGGGGTCGTTCTCCTACTCCGCCCTCAACACAGATTCGTGGGGATTCTTTGTTAGCAAATAATATAAAAGAGGTGTTTATTGGCAGAGAAGCGTACCTTTCAATAGCTTTTTCTCAATATTCAATACGATCACCGTGAACCCTCGGGTTTTGATAGTGGAAGTCGGGTAGGGTCCGCTATAAGTGCAAAAATGCTGGATTCCATGGTGTCTTAGTTAGTGAAGTACAACTTAAATCTTGACGGATACGATATTGGGTTCCCCCGTGCTAACCTGAGGGCTTCTGACCATTCGGCAGGGTACATGACAACGTATTTGGATCATATTCGTTGTGGTCTTTGTTTGTTTTTTCACCCCTTCTTGCAATCTCTCTTCCGATACTAGCATATTTGCCCTAGTCATCTTACGCCTAATTCGTATCGTTACTTGGTGGGATACGGCCTCTGTATTGGGCTGTTAGACTTACCTCTCACACCTTATCGGGTGGGGAGTATTTTCATCTTGCGTCCTTATCCTAGCGGTTTGTGTTTTTTTTTTTGGTGTATTTTGACCACCGCAGATCTTTCATAACTATCATTAAGCGTGCTACCCCTCCCAATTATTGGAAGAACCGTTTCTTCTACCTAAAACCTCAGGATAGATCAACATCTTCGTGGGGAGTGCCTACTCGTTGGGGGCTAGGGTATGTGTTATTCAGCCCCGAGGCAACCGTTCATGAGTCGGGAGTTTTACAAGATACCCCGTTGTTTTCGGTAAGTTACGATATTTGCGGTCTGTTGGAGTTTTTGGACGCCATAGTTATGGCGGGTTTGCAAGAATGGGCAGCAGCATTGGAAGTCCCTCCTCGCCCACTGTATACAGGCTTCTTTCGTAACACCTCTCATTTTCATTTGTTTTGTGGCTTGCTATTGTTTATCCTTTATCTTGTGTTGGTTTTCCTTTACATGGTCCAAAGTGGAATTCTTTGTTGTGAAGGCGTTCAAAGGGGTGTCGTTGAGCAGTGACACCGAGGAGGGTCCCAGTAGTGGTAATTGGGGGGTCCGGGTGTTCGAGGTTGGAGTTAGCTTTGGGATGCCTACTTTCGGATCATTTTCCTCTGCGGTTGGTTGGGGACTCCTCCTCTCGAGTGGTTGGGGATCCTGAACTTGGAGGTTCCTCTCGTAGGATTCAAGAAATATAGGAGCATGTGGTTGCTTTAGGTCCAAATCTTTCGTTGGGGGTGGGTTCCTTATTCATTGGGGGGGCAACAATCTAGAGGCGGATCTCCCTCCTTGTTTTGGGGGGAACGTGGCGAACGTGGTCGAAGAACGGGTGTCGCCCTCTCCCCAGGGAGTCCCATACTGGGGGAGGTGCAGACTGGGAAGCGGCGATGGGGGTAGAGTGGTTCCCCAGAATTAATCCTGACGTGGCTTTTTTTTGGACCTTTCTGAGCGGCCTATTGAATAGGTTGGACCGTACCCTTCTGTGTACCCTTTCTTTATCTTCCTTGCAGGATCTGGCTTGCAAGGACCTTTGTAATGTATGGATTTTCTTTCGTAACTTTCTTAGAGTGACACTTATTGTGGCGTCTTACTCGCCCTTCTATTTTTTATTTTTTACAGTATTCATGGTGATCAACGCATTAGGCTCCCGAAGGGACCAAGTCGCATCAAATATGGAATAGATCTTTCGTCACATAGGTGATTTGGAGAGGAAACTCTTGTTAACCAGATAGAAGGTACAGGAGTTCAAGGCTGATAGTAAGCTGGCACAATATATTCATAATGGAGCTTTGAAGAGTTTGGCGGAAAAGTCATGGGACATAGAGTGGTGCTTGTCGTTAGAACAGGCACGGGTACTTTGTTTAGAAGGGAGAATGGAAGATCTTTGTGACCAACTGCGTACTTCGGAAGAGTGCTTTTACGTGGCTTCCGATAAGAGGGATTCAGCGCTCCGGAAGATAAAGGAGGTGACCCGGAGACAAGAGGTAGCTCTGGTACTGGCCCGGGCTCAAGAGGTGATGGATATATCTAACTCCCTTCCCCCTCGGGATATGCTCCGCGAGAAATTTAGGGACAAGGTGCGTATAGGATACAAGTTGTGCGAGGAGGCTATGCGATCCCTGCCTGAGTTTTCTGAGACCACCATTATCCCTCGTTTGAACATCGTGCCTAAGTTGTCAGATACCTCATTGGCTTTGCCTTTCGAGATCGTGCCAGCCTCTGAGGGTTTAATGGTACCATCCGTGGATTTGTTCGAGCTGATGGACCTTACCGAAGAACAACGACACCATTTGATCCTTGAGGGGAAGCGCCCCATGGAAGATCTTTGAACCTTAATCTGCCTTTTCTATTTTTGCTTAGTTGTGTAAAATGCTGTAGAAACGATTGTACTAGATTCTAGCAATATGAATATTTTGTGTGTTTGTTTTTTTTCTTTATTTGTAGATATATGACGTCGTAGGATAGGTTTGTCTATAGTCCGTTTGAGATTATAATTTTGTAGTGGCAAGACTATTCCCTTTTGGATAATATACGAATCATCAACTGTAAACATCGTTTTATTAATATACAAAGAGGTGTACCCTCGTATGGAGTATGTTTTCATCAGGCATAATATTTTATTAGGTTATACGCGTTCCAAGTGTTGTGGAACACTTCTCCTTCGTGGTTTGCTAGTAGGTAGGTGGCACCTCCGAGTATCTTAGCGATCTCGAAAGGTCCCTCGAATTTGGGCTGGATTTTTTTGATGTTCTTGGTGGCTTCCACTATTTTTAGTGCCAAATCTCCTACTTGGAAGATTCTAGCTCGCACCTTAGTGTTATAGTGTCGCGCCATGCGTGCCTTGTATTGTTCTATGCGAATAGCTGCATGGGCTCTCCTTTCTTCTTGGAGGTCCAATGCTAGGGCTAGATTGGGGCTATTGCTCACTTCTTCGTATTTCCATACTCGCCAGCTTTCTACTGCGACTTCAGAGGGTATGACCGTTTCGCTACCGTAGGCCAAGCTGTACGGGGTTTCTCCTATCGTGTTCCTTTGGCTGGTCCTATAGCCCATAGGATCTCCGAGATTTCTTCCACCCATCTAGCCTTGTACCAATGTAACCTTGTTTTAAGTTCTTTGGCGGGGTTTGGTTAGTTCTTTCTACTTGACCATTGGCTTGAGGATATCCGACGGAGGCGAAGCGATGCTTTATCTCCCAATGGTCGCACTATTTCTCTAGGTCTTGGCTCTTAAATTGTAGTCCATTGTCTCTAACAAAGCATCGGAGGATACCAAAGCGGCATATGATGTATCTCCAGAGGAAGTTGATAACTGCTCCGTAGGTAATTCTGGCTAGGGGTTCCGCTTCCACCCATTTGGTGAAGTAATCCGTGGCTACTAGTAAAAAAAAATTCTAGCCCGCATTGGGAGTTAGGGGTCCTACAATATCGATACACTATTTTGTGAACGGACAAGGGTTCGGCCTGAGTGCCCTAGGCGTCGCGGTTTGATGGATTCGGCGGGCATAAATTTGGTATAACTAGCATCGCTTAGCATGATCTTGATAGTCTCGGACCATCGGAGGCTATCTTGTACAAAGCATCTACTTCTTGGTTATCAAAGCGGGGAATTTGGAAGTTCTCACCGCTTTCTTGGTTAACTTGTTGCACGATTAGTTGGGAGTAACTGTGAATTACTATTTTTGTAATTACCCCGTCCTGTGCCAATCTCATCGCTATCAGTAAGGCTTCATACTCCGCTTCGTTGTTGGATAGGGGATAATCGAGCATAACGGCGAAGTATAGGGTTTCATCCTCTACTTTGGTGTTAGACAGAACCACCCCTGCTCCGTCATGTGTAGCGGTGGAGGATACATCGATGAACACGTGCCACAGGGGCTGGTTTTGAATAACCTCTATGCCTGCCATCTCCATGACGAAGTCCGCTAATACATGAGCCTTGATCGAGGGGCTGATCATATGAGATGTCATACTCGGGTGAGTTCAATGGCCCATTTTATTAACATGCCTGAAGTCTCGGGCTCGTTGAGGATGGTTTATATAGGGTATTTAGTCAATACCGTGACTCGATGTGAAAGGAAGTAGGGGCACAACTTACGCGTCGTTGTAACTAGAGCTAATACTAGTTTCTCGATTTGGGTATACCTCCCTTCTGCTACTTGTAACATTTTGCTGACGTAGTACACAGGGCGATGTTCCCTGTTATGTTCCTTGACCAGCACGACACTCACGGCCTCCTCTCCGACTACCAAAGTACACGAATAACTCCTCTTAAGGTGTCGGTTTTACTAGCAACGGTGGGTGGGTTAAGTAGCTTTTTAACTCCACGAGGGCCCCTTCGCATTGTTCAGTCCACTGGGAGTCCTTAATGTTTCTTAGGATTTTGAAGTAGGGTAATCCTTTGTCGGCCGATTTGGAAATGAACCTACTCAAAGATGCCATTCTCCCCATTAACTTTTGAATGTCTTTGACAGTTCGGGGAGTGGGCATGTCTACGAGGGCCTTGGCCTTTTCTGCATTAATTTATATCCCTTTCTCCGTTACTATAAATCCCAAGAATTTTCCTCCATTGATACCGAACGAGCACTTTCGCGGATTGATTTTCATTATAAACCGGTCCATGATCGATAGTGCTTTGTAAAGGTCCTCCGGATGATCTTCTGCACGAGGCCTATTAAAGATCTTATCATCGACGTACACCTCCTTTGATTACCCAATTAAGCCTGCGAACATGGGGTCTACTAGATGTTGGTACGTGGCCCCTGCGTTCTTTAGGCCAAGCAACATCACCAAATAGCAGAACATACCCACATCGGTGATGAAGCTAGTTTTATCTTGGTCTATAGCGGCCATCAGGATTTGGTTATACCCCTCGTCTCCGTCCATTATGGACAGTAGGGCACATTCGGCTGTAGAATCTACCAGTTGATCTATGTTGGGAAGGAGGTAGCAATCTTTGGGACATGGATCCTTTAGGTTAGTGAAATCAACGCACATCTGCCTTCTCCCTCCCGTCCTAGGGATGCGGAGCACATTGGCCAACCATTCTGGGTATCGAACTTCTCAAATTTTTTGTAGGTTAAGCAGCCGTTGTATCTCGGAGCAGATTATCTTATTTCTATTAAGCCCTATGTTTCTCTTTTTCTGTTGAACCAGTTTAGCCTCTGCTCTTACATTCAGGAAGTGTTGGCACACCCGATCACTTATTCTTCCTAGGGTCCGCCTTCTCAAACAAAGAGACGATTAAACTGTTTGAGCATGGATACTACTCCCACTTCTATCTCCGAACTCATCTATGTTCCTATTTTGACAGTCTTTGTAGGATCTCCTTCTACTAACTCGATCATTTGTAATTCCTCGACCGGTTGCACCTTTAACTCCTCCTCCACCTCCCTTTTTTTCACGGGTGTGGTGGTGTCCTCATCGTTTTCTAAGGGGATAGCGTTCATGCAGCACTCCCTAGCATTAACTTGACTGCCCCTAACTTCCCATATACCCTAGGGCATGGGGAACTTTACCTTCAGGTGGAGGGTGAAGGGGATGGCCTCGAACATTCATATCGACAGCCGTCCGCATATGGCTTTGTACGTCCGGGAGACGACCTTCTTTTTTTAAACCCGTTTTTAATAAATTACAAAAAAAAATGGAAAATTAAGAAATGATGCTTCCACTACTCAAAATGTGTTGTGCTTCGTTCTTCTCATGGGCAGGGTGATCGTTCCTAGAGTGCGACATGCTTCTCCCTAGAAATCAACCAGGGGAACTTCGGCTGTTTCCAGGCGCTTCTTCCTTAATCCCATTACTAGGTAAGTAGGTAGAAAGAGAACATCTACTGAGCTGCCCGTATCAATTATGATGCGTTGGACCTCAATACCAAAGATAGTGGCTTCGATGACTAGCGGGTCCTCGTGGGGGTACACTATACCTTTTAAATCATCTAGCCCGAAGGCGATCGTAGGAAACTTGGCTCCATGTATGGAGCATACGGACGACCCTTGTTCTATTCGTCGGGCCTCTTTCAGATATTTCTTCTTTTTTCCAGGGGAGATACAAAGATATACCCCCCTTGGATCATATTTATCGTTCTGCGTGAGAGGGGATTGTCCTCTTAGGAATCCCAGGGGGGGGGGGGAATCCTTGGTGAGAGGTATCTTTACGATACTTCATGTTGGGTCCCCTCTCTTCCGTAGGTCCCTCGGAGCAAGTCCTCTTCCAGACATTTGACTTAGGCGTCTCTTAATTGTTTTCTTTTAGGTAGTTCGCCAGATACCCAATGCTCAGAAGTCGATGTATCTCGTCCTTCAAAGTAGTACACGAATCCGCATCGTATCCACATAATTTATGATACTTACAAAACTTGCGTGTATCCTTCTTCTCGTAGGGCTTTTTGACGGGCCGTGGCCATTTTACATCAGTTCTTCCTCTCATTACATTGAATACCTCCGTTGGGGTGATAGTCAGAGGGGGTAACGGTGCGGGCTGGAGATGCCACTTTACCGTGCCTCCGTCTTCCCTCCGCCTGGGGGGTGCTTTTTCATCTTTGGCTTTGTCCTGAGATCCCTTTTCACACTCCTGGTCATTATTTGCTGCCCTGATATTAGAGCTTTCAGCTTCTTCCATGATGATTATTTTTCTGCCTTATGCATAATTTCATTCATATCCTTAACTTGGTTACCCATAAGGTATCTGAAGAAGTCCCCCATTCGTAGTCCTTGGGTTAGGATGTCTGCTATGATTGAGGGATTTGGATTTGGCACATCTAAGGCTTCATCCGAGAAGCGTTTCATATAGTCGCGGAGGGACTCATCTTTCTTTTGTTTAACCGTGAAGAGGTAACTAGCCGACTTTGAGTACCTTCTGTTATAGGCAAATTTCCGTACGAACAAGCATGCCAATTAGTCAAAGTGGGAAATCGTACCGGGGAGTACCTAGGAGAACCAAGCCTGGACCCTTCCCGCAAGTGTGGTTCGAAATACTCGGCAGAGGACGAGATCGGGCTCCAATGCCAAATGCTATATACTGATGGATTGGGTTGTAGGTCCCTTCTGTCTTTGTCTCAGGTGTACAAGGGAAGGTTACCGAGTTGCATCTCAGCAGGGGGGGGGGGGGGGGGTGACCAAGTCCTGCGTTATTTTTCTTTATATCCCTCATTTATCAGGGTAGGTTGCGATCTACGGGATAAAGATATCCCATCCCCTCATAATCTCGTGGCTCCCTTCTTCTATTATCCTCATTATAGGTTCGAGGCCCTCGGCTCAATAGAGGGGTATCATAACATTGGGGGCTCGGTGGAAGTTGGGTCTTGGGTAGGATTCGTATTCCTCTGAGTCATATCTCTCCTCGTAGGATCGTGGAGGAGGGCCTTCATGTGGGTATGCCATTTCTGGCCTATTCCTCCAGGCAGCCCCTTCTACGAGGCACTCGAATACGGATCGGGGGATATTTATGAAATCTCCTCTCCATCGTGGGTGAAGACTGGGTCTCAGAGTGCACTTCATGCATGGGTTCCGAGTGAGATCAAGGGCTGCCTTGCAGGGGAGAATTGTTCATGGCTTTGGCGGGAAGATTTTTTCAGGCGTACTCGAAGGTAAGATTTTATGGCATTCCCACAGACGGCTGATTCTAACGGTTGATTATTTTTGAGGCATTTGGGGGTGGATTCTAACGCCTTACCCACTCTTGAAGAGAGTCTAACTGCTTTTTTTGTTATTCTCCCAAGAAAGGTATCTCTCTCTATTCTATATTTTTACCCAATCTTATAGGGACTAATTATTGTACAAGTGAGGCCTCCCCTTTTGACAGATGTCCGATATATGTAAATAGGAGTGGGGTGTTTGTTTATAACTTAGACAACTGTCTCTGAGGAGGCTGACATAGCTTTCTGGAGTCACCGCCTTCCGGATTTAGATGCCATATGTCTCCATTATGCTGAGTCGGTTCATTCTGCGATCTTATCGGTTTGGGGGATAAGGTTGTGACGTGTACCGTTCTCGTTGCTGCGATGCCTTCTTCCGATAGGTTGATATTGAGAGGCGGACGCTTTTGGGAGAGTTTTTGATAGGTCCTGATGTGCCCCTTTTTAAGGGGTATCAGGCTGGTAGGGAGAGAGTCCAAGGTGATGAGGTAAGTGCGATAGTATCGTATTCATAGGGGGTACTCGTGAAGTTATTTAAATCTTTCGATACCTCGCGCGGAATTTGTACTATGTGAAGTACTCATCTTAAAGAATAATGCACCATTTATTCCGTATCGCGAGGAGCATCTAAGCCTACCGATAGGAGGGTGGTCTTCGTGACATTTCGAGGGCATCGTGAAGGAAGGGCGAGGCTTTTGAAAAAAGCCTAGGGTTAACATTTGGGCTTCCTTCTTCCGTATAAAATATATTTCTCGGGCTTCCTTCTTTCATATAAGATAGTATATATATATATATATATAAGTCTATATATGTGTGTGTGTGTGTGTATATCGAAAAATGGTCGATTTACTTTTTGTGCCTTATAACTTTTCTCAAATTCTTAAATGCCTTTTTTGGTTTCGTGCTGATAAAAACACCTCATAACTTTTATTTTTTTCAGTAAAATTGTCCAATTCTTCTTATTTGGGCTAAAATACTGACGTGGTTGTCCTGTGAAAAAAACAATGGTCCTAGTCATCAAATCGGCCCGCCACATCATAATTTTACCCCTAAAAGACATTTTTAGCCCAAACCCTTATATATTTTTAAAATTGTACTTGCACCCCATATTAAAAAATGCACTTTTACCCCAAAATTAATTAAAATAAAGGGAAAGTAACATTTCTTCCACGACAGACCCCCCCTTCGTGCGCTATCCCCTTACAATCACCAGAAAACCTTTGTATTCGCCAAAGATAAAAATTGTATTGGAAACACAACTTTCTCCTCTAGAAAATTGAAAAAGAAAACGAGAGTATGGGTTCTATATCTTCATCCGATGTTAGGTGATCGGGCAAAAAATCTCCACCTGCCGCCGTGTCACGAGGCAATTTTTATTTAATCGGTTACAGGGGCACCGTGCGGATGGAAGCTCTTACTCAAGCTACTTTCGCCTTCACTTTAATTGATCGTCACACTTACATCTCTTACAGACGTTTTAGAGGAACAACTAAAACTCAGTTCATAATTGTGGCAACCATTTATCTAACAACATAAATAGGAATTGTCGGGTAGGTTACAAGAGCTTTTACTACTTGAATAACAGTTATTTTGCTCCTCGAGGTGTTCGGCCTATATCGTACCATGGCATTCCATCATTAAGAGCTTTCCAAGGTCCCCGCGTTTAGAAACACTGAGTCGATTGCCCTTGGTCTTTAGCAGACCATTATCCAACCAAAATTGTCGAGCTTTTACTTAATCGGCTAACTCATCCAAAACCTTAGCTTTTGAATTGCTCGTAAGTTGATCCTAAATGCAGTCTTTTATTGATGTTGTCACATCGCTCACAGTCATTGCCGTTACTTTCCCCAAGTCGACTCGACGGCTAAGGGCGTCGGCCACTTGGTTACTCGATTCCTGCATATACGCGAGGTTAAAATTGAACTCTAACAAGATCTCTTGCCATCTTGTCTGTTTCCCTGTCAAGTTCGGTTGGATCAAGAAATGACTCGCCGCTTTATTATTCGTTTTCACAACAAATGTGTAGCCCAACAAGTAGTGCTGCCATGTCCGCAAAGAATGGATTACTGCTAATAGTTCCTTTTTGTGAACAGGGTAACTTGTTTCCACGTCCTTGAGCTTCTACTCTCGAAGGCTACCAGGTGGCCCTCTTGCACTAATACTCCCCCAAGTGCGATGTCGGACGCATCAGTCTGAACTTCGAAGGGCTTCTACATGTCGGGGAGGGCCAAGACAGGGTCTGTGGTAATCGCGGCCTTCAATCCTTCGAATTCGACTTGGCACAGAACCGTCCACTCGTATTTTATCGAGTTCTTCAACAGGCTAGTGAGTGGTTTTGCCGTAGCCGAATAACCATCCACAAATTTACGATAATGTTGGCCAACTTGAGAAATGATCGTAGTTCATGCGTATCCTTCGACGGTTGTCAATCTTTTATCGCTCGTATCTTTTTGGGGTCCATTCAAATCCTCCCCGTTTCAATGATGTGGCCCAGAAAGTCAATCCTCGCTTAAGCGAAGGGGCACTTCGATGATTTCACGTATAGTTCGTTCTTCCTAAAGCGCAGTAATACTTTCCTTAGAAGACCCACATGTTGCTCCAATGTTTTGATATAAACCGTTATGTTGTCTAGGTACACGACCACAAATTCATCAATGAACACTTGTTAGACTGGGTTCATTGGGTTGCTAAATGTAGCTGGGGCATTAATGAGACTGAAGGGCATAACGAAGAACTCAAAAGCTCCATATCTCGTAACGACCATAGTCTCAGACTCATCCCCCTCTTCGATCTACACTTGCCAATATCCCGACCGCAAATCCATCTTCGTAAAATATTTTGCCCGACTCAATATGTGGAAGCAATCTGCCACAAGCGGAATGGGATACCAATTCTTCATGGTCAGTTTATTGAGCGCCTGATAATCGCAACACATTCATAGAGACCCGTCGGCCCACTTTTGAAATAAGACAGGTGCAACGTAAGGCGACTTGCTGGTAGGATCAGACTGCCATCTAGCTAATCCTTTAACTGTTTTCACAGCTCCTCAAGCTTCGGCTGGGACATGTTTACCCAAATATCACGCTTTTCGCTTGAAAAATTCTTACTTAAGACGCGTGGTCCAAAGATGTTGTCAAAAGAAATGAATGACACACAAATTCGTTTTTGGACATTTAATGTCATCGAAAACCAATTAATAAGAATACATTAAGTACTACATAACTATCTTGTCCACAATGTATATTTTTTACAATGTATAATAGAATAGTTATGCATAAGAGCAAACAGGTGTTAGCTAGGAATTTCAATAATATGTGAAGTCAACTTGAATGTTAGTATAATGTCAAATAGGACGCGGTTAAGGGAGATCATTTCAACTTTTTGTTTGTTTGAAAAATGTGTTCCCTTTGCATTACCTATACAAATATATTAACTATTTAAAAAAATAAAAGACATGCTATCACGCAGATACTACCTAAAATAAAATGTGCATTGCACAAAGTAAGAAATTAGGAAAATCAGAATCAAAACTAGCTGTTTGCAGTTGTTTATGTGGAGATCGTCAACTGTGACATCTGCATGTTTTTTTTTTCCTTTTTCTATATAAACCTGTCTTTGATCAATCCTAGATACCACGAACAAATTCCTTCATTCATTAAGTCTTTCATTCAATATGGGTTCTATTAGAGCTCAAGACATGTTAAGGTTTTTTGTTGTGATGGCATTTTCTTTGGCCGTCTCAAAAGCTGGGAATTTCTATCAAGATACAGTAGTAACATGGGGTGATTGGCGTGGTCAGATACAGAATGGCGGCCACATGCTATCGTTGTCTCTCGATCATACGTCAGGCTCTGGTTTCGAGTCACTAAATAGCTATTTGTACGCAAGGATTGACATGAAGATCAAGCTTGTTCCAGGAAACTCAGCTGGAACTGTCACCACATTTTTTGTAAGCTTATTCCCCTCATATCACCTAATGAAATATGTAACTGAATTGCTATTTCATCTGACTATTCTTGACAAGCGGTTGGTTTTGAAAAGAAAACTTACAGCCTGTTCTCTGGCTTGATGACTTAGACACTTCATTGAATTGACGTCTCAATCTAAAATTTTACTTCTAAGTTTTACGAAAATCATACCAATTACTTTCATTTTGATTGTTAATATTTGTTGTTGAATAATGAGTAATTAACTTGATTTTGATCGTTCTCTTGCAGTTATCGTCTCAAGGAAACGCGCATGATGAGATTGATTTCGAATTTTTAGGAAATTCTTCTGGACAGCCATATACCGTGCATACCAACATCTTTGCACAAGGAGTCGGCAACAAAGAACAACAGTTCCGTCTCTGGTTTGATCCTACAACAGATTTTCACACGTACACAATTCTTTGGAACTCCCAACGCATTATGTAAGCAACAACCATTTCCTTTTAAGATTAACTATAATTTACCATTTTAATACATCCTTTTCACTAATTTCATGGACCATAACTTTCTTTGTGTAGTTACATGGTGGATTACATTCCGATTAGAGTTTTCAACAACTATCAAGCAAATGGGGTTGCATTTCCCACTAGCCAACCTATGAAAGTGTATGCAAGTTTATGGGACGCCGAAGACTGGGCAACCCAAGGCGGGCGGGTGAAAACTGATTGGACTATACCTTCATTCACAGCTTATTACGCAGAGTACAATGCAAACGCATGCAGTGTCAGCGGGTCCTGGAATTCATGCAACAACGCAGCAACTCAACCGTGGCAATATTTTGGATTGGATGAGAATGGCAAAGGACAACTCCAGTGGGTGCAGCAGAACTACATGATTTACAACTATTGTACTGATTACAATAGGTTTCCTCAGGGGCTCCCCAAGGAATGCAGTCTCCCACAATTCTAGGGACTACTTAATAGGATCAGGAACGACGCGACCTGAACATTTGATTACCTTTCAATGATTATTTTTGCAAAATTGTTGTTGTGATTTTAATTTTTGTCCAGTCAAATGAGAGACTCAAATAAGTTATTATACATTTTATTACTTTATTTTGCACAACCAGTTTGGAAATGTCAATTCTGCTCTATTACATTACATAGAACTCAATTGGAATTTTAAGGCCGTTGCAAAATTGTTATGTAACAGCTATCAAGACTATATATATATATATACTCCAATATATTTTTAATGCATGTTTGACTTTTGACTAATCCAAAGACTTCATAACCATCAAATTACTGATGTCTTTAATCAACAAGCAATGCGCCAGTTAACTAAAACGAGTCCATGGCTGGTCCAGCTGGCCGGGAAATCAATCAATTGTAAAAGTTGTTTGTCCGAATTAGTACTTTAGTTGATGTTAGCCTTTGCAGTCTTGAAACAACTACGATGGGTATAACAATGAATACATTCAAATAAAACAACATATGACGCAGAATTTGAAATATGATCTTGTTGGATATACGTAAATTTTAATAGAACAAATATATTATATTAACATATATATATATATATAATATTTAATATTCTATTAAAATCAATAAACCCTAATTTAATTATGTAACCTCCAACATTATCATACCTCTCAATAAGCATTATGTGGGGGTGTTGACTATTGTAAACTTGTGTGTTGCGCGGCTTGAGTGTAATGGAGAAGACAAAGAAAGAGACAGATGAGGCGGCCCTTAGGGTTTGGTGTAGAAACTGAATGAATAAAATTATTTATGAAAGTGTCCCCTTGTCCTTTATATAGTTAGGACATATGTACAATATCTGACTATTCTAAGGACTAAAATTTAGATACAGGTTTATATACATAAATTATAAATACGACTTTTGCAAGTCGTCTAACACCCCCGCAAGAGGAGCATGGATATCTTTCATGCCCATCTTGGCCATCATCTTCGTGAAAGGCTTAACAGCCAATGGCTTGGTAAAAATGTCGCCGAACTGGTGTTCAATTGCAACATGTTGAACATGGAGCAGACCTTGATGGACTTTCTCTCGGATGAAGAAGCAATCGATTTGCATATGCTACGTACGCGCGTGTTGGACTAGATTCACAGCAATGCAGGCAGCACTTTTGCTATATGTGAATAGGACATGAACTTTCTGTTGTTGGACTTGAAGATCTTTAAGCAACTGGGTTAGCCACAGAATTTCACATGTGGTGGTGGCTAAAGCCCTGTATTTAGCTTCGATTGAGGAGCGGCTAATAGTTAACTGCTTCTTGGCTTTCCATGAAACAAGTGAGACTCCTAAGTATACTGCATATTCAGTTATGCTACGCCTTGAGTCCAAGCAGCTGGCCCAATCACTATCAGAAAAAGATTTTAAGTGAGTTTAATTGTTAGAATGATAAAAAAATGCCTTTACATGGAGAGCCCTTTATGTATCTATGGACTCTATGTGCAGCAGCCAAGTGAGTTTCAGTTGGTTTTGCCATGTATTGAGTTTGGCACTGAAACATAAGCATAGATCAGGCCTGGTTATGGTCAAATATAATAATCTGCCCCCCAATCTTCTGTAAGCTGTTGGGTCAGATAAGAAAGCAGAAGAGTCAGATTCTTGTACTTTTAAAGTGGAGTCCATAGGAATCACAGAGGATTTTGATGCTAAGTATCCAGAATCTTCTAAAATGTCAAGTGCATACATTCTTTGACAAAAAGAGATCCCTATTTTAGACCTATCAACCTCAATTCCTAAGATATACTTCAAGTTACCTAGGTCCTTTAATGTGAATTTATCATGTAAATGAGCTTTCAGCTTTGAAATTTCAGTAAGGTCATTGCCAGCCACTATAACATCATCAACATAAATGCATAAAATAGTTATAGATGCAGAGGACTGTTTCACAAACAAAGAACAATCAAAGACAGACTGACTATAACCAAAATCAAGTAGGTTGGATGTAAGTTTGTTGTACCATTGTCTAGAGGCTTATTTTAGGCTATATAGACTCTTTTTAAGTAAACAAACTATGTTGTCATTATTAGAGCAATACCCAGGGGGGAGTCATGAAAATTACTTCATCAATATTCCCATGTAAAAACGCATTGTTAACATCTAATTGATGTAAATGCCAGTTATGTGATGCAGCTACTGCTAAAAGAACTCTCACTGTGGTGAGTTTAGCAACATGTGAGAATGTATCAAACTAATCTAGGCCCTCTTCCTGAGTGTAGACTTTTGCTACCAATCTACCTTTATACCTTTCAATAGTACCATTAGACTTGAGTTTAACTTTAAAACCCCATTTACAAACTATACAGTGTTGACCAGCAGGTAATTCAGTTAAAACCCACGTATTTGTAGTTTCTAAAGCTTGAAGTTCAGATTTCATAGCTTGCTCCCACTCAGGAATGTTACTAGCTTGTTTATGGGTATTGGTTCCTTGATGCATGATACAGATGCAGTAAATGCTTTATGATTAGCCCCCAAGTTAGCCACAGAGACAAAAGATACAATGGGATATCTAAAATGCCTTTGAGAAACTAGGGCATTGCTCTTATGCAGAGAACTAGGCACGTTGTAATCATAAATATTCAAGTATGCAGGGGGTTGCACATGTCTAGTAGATCTCCTAACTGGAATCTTAGGAATATGTAAAGTAGAAGGAGGAGTAATGTTACTGTCAGGACTGAAGTTCTGGGAAGTAGTTGTGCTTGAGAAATAATATAGTCCAGCTATCATGTGGATGTCAGGTGTGTCCACTTGAGAGTTTTCATCTGCTGCTAGAGGTGATTGGTGAGCAGGCTCATGGGAGTTGGAGTGAGCTGGAACATATGCTGGTACATGTTGCAAGGGAATGCTTGGTTCAACAATACCTCCAATATCCTGTAATAAAATATAAGAATTGGTGCAATTATCTTGCCCTGAAGGGTTAGTAGCAGAGCAACCCTTAAAAGGGAAATGGTGTTCATAAAATATGACACTCCTTGATATAAAGATTTACTAGTTGATTTATCTAACAGAAGATAGCCTTTAGTACCTTTTGGATAGCCTAAAAAATACATTTAGTTGCCCTAGAATCAAATTTAAGCCTGTGAGCAGTAGTGGTGGAAGCATAACAAATACATCCAAAAGTTCTTAGAAAGCTGTAACCAGGTAATTGATTAGGCAAAACCTCATAAAAACATTTATTTTGAAGAACTTTAGTAGGAAGTCTATTTATGAGATATGCAGCAGTAGAGATGCAGTTAGTGCAATATTAGAGGGGGATATTAGACTGAAATCTTAATGACTTAGCTACTTGTAGCAAATGCTGATGTTTTCTCTCAACTAAGCCAATTTGTTGAGGAGTTTCTACACAACTTCGTCGGTGTACAATACCAACGTTAGCATAGAAGGTATGCACGAGAAATTCAGTACCATTGTCAGTCCTATTGACTTTAATTGTAGAAGAAAATTGAGTTTCAACTAGTTTTGAAAAAGAAGTCAGTTTACTTTCAAAAAGAATTTGAAACCATCATGTGATAATACTAAGAATGGACCCCAGACATCACAATGCAATAAGTCAAAGGCTTTTAGAGAAACATAAGTACTTTGAGAGAAGGAAAGCTTCTTTTGTTAGAAAAATGACAAGTATCACAATTTTTGACATCACATGAAGAACTGGAAATAGAAGGAATAAGAGCCAACTTATGGGAAGAAGGGTGGCCAAGTCTGTTGTGCCAAAGACTTTTGTTCACCATAGTGGCATTACAAGTAGAAAAAAACGTAGACAATTATTCTTATTACAATCAATCATAGTACAATTATTAAAGCTGAGGAGATATAGCCTATGCAAGAGATTATCTGAACCAATCATCTTCTTCATGAAGATGTCCTGCAATAGGCAAAAATATGAGAATAAGATGATTGCTACATGGGACGAAGCTGTAAGTTGTGACACTGAGACAAGGTTAAAAGTGAATTCAGGAACATATAAAACATTTTCCAGTGTTAAAAGAGGTGAAACTTGAATGTCTCCCATATGGGTAGCTAAAGTGTGACTGTTATTGGGCAATTTTATATAAATATTCACTTTTTGAGGGTTGGTAGAGAAAAAAGCTTGAGTGCAGACCATGTGATCAATGGCACCAGTGTCCAAAACCCAACAATTTGAAGTGCAAAAATCTTTATTTGCAATAGAGTTAAAAAGAAGTTTTGAGTCATTACAAGCAATAGTGGTAGCTGTTGAGTGATGAGTTGAAGATCTGCTCTGTGAGGTGGGAAGCTGAGTCTGAGTTTTGGTGAAGGCTAAAAACTTTTCAAAAAGATTTTGAATGTTGACCTCAGAACCCAAATCACTCACAAGAGGAGGCTGCTCTTCAAATGTATAGCAATTAGCAAAATTAGAAGGCACGTGACTCTTGCCTTTTGGCCCATCCCAACTAGGAGGATATCCATTGATTTGAAAACATTTATCAATTGTATGGCCATGATACTTGTAATGAGTGCACTCTAACTTCTTTTTATCTTTATTGTTAGGTTTTGAAAATCTGTTAGAGTGAGAAACAGAGGCTGGAGCAAACTGAGACCTATTGTCAGGGGCAAAATTAAAGGTTCTTGTAAACATAGCCAGAGGATCCACTTGATGTGGAATATAGGGCACGCTCGTTCTCTTCTTGAAGAAGGAGCGCATAAACTTGGGATAAACTGGGGAGGGGTTACATCAACAGAATCTGGCTTCTAATAGAAGTAAAAGTGTCATTCATCCCAATCAAAACACCCAGAACACAATCATTTTGTTGAGTGACAAGAAGACTATGGTTAATGTTGCATGTGCAGTGACCACATGAGCATATTGTGATGGGGCGTTGAGACACATATTCATCCCAGACAAATCTAAAAGTATTGTAGTACTGAGTAACAGATAAAGCATGCTGAGAGATGTTGTACAGAGATTTCTGCAGATGAAAAACCCTAGAGCCATCAGTTCAAGAGTACCTTCTTAGAAGTTCATCCCATACATCGAGTGCAGTAGTACGGAATTGAAGAGTTTGACGGATCGGCTTGGTGACGGAATTCAGGAGCTAGGTAAGAACTATATTGTCTGCACGCACCCAACAGTTTTAGAGATCAACATCAACATGAGGAATGGGTAGTGAACCATCCATAAAGCGTCATTTGTTTTTGATGTTGAGCGCTAACTTGATCGCTTTGCTCCAAGAGACGTAATTGTCAGGCGTCAGTTGATCGCCAACATTGAAGAGCCGTGAACATCTTGCGAGCCCAGGAAGTAAACAAATAAAGGATCTTCGCCTTGTGGTGTTACGGGAAGTACCAGTTGAGTCACTGAAGGTGGATTGAGTGGTTGGCGTAGTCATTATGTGCAGAAATCAGAGATTTAGTGTTCAGAAAAAAAATTGGGGAAAAGTGATGATTCACCAAACAATCTGATTGGAAAAGAGAGGAGAAACCAGATCTGGTGACAGAATGCGGATTCAATGGTTAAAATCGTGAAGAACGGCAATAATCGTAGAGGATCGTGAGTACTAGGGTTCCAGCAGCCAATTTTCAAACCGCAAAAAAAGAAAAGAAAGAGAAGATTGCAACGAAAAAGAGGATCGAAAGACCTACATGAATGATACCATGTAAACTTGTGTGTGTTGCAAGGTTGTCTGCAATGGAGAAGACAGAGAGAGAGAGAGAGAGAGAGAGAGAGAGAGAGAGAGAGAGAGAGAGAGAGAGAGAGAAAAGAGGCGGCCCTTGTAGAAACTGAATGAATTAATTAATTATGAAAGTGTTCGCTTGTCCTTTATATAATTAGGACATATGTACAATATTTGACTAGTCTAAGGACTAAAATACAAATACAGTTTTATATACATAAATTATAAATACGACTTTTACAAGTCGTCTAACAACTATCTATATTTTTTTCGCAGCAAGTTAAATATATTAGAACCCAAGGAACGTTTTACAGAAATAGGGCGAACCCCAAATGAAAGCATACATGTATATCAACTGATCAACTCTATCCGGCTAGGGATCCCTAGAGCTCTAGACTATGTCTATGACTCTCAGCAAATCCCACAAAACCACAAACACTCTAATGTCCCTAATCAGAATGTCCAGATGGACAGCTCTACATTGGCTGAGAGAGCCTCTACCCATTGGCTTCAGTCTCGGACTGTGACCATTCCATGACTCTCCAGTGTGGTTTTGTTCAGCCTCCAATGGTAGATTGCTTTCATTGATCAGTCCTTTTCCTTTGGGTGTACTGAGGATGAAGAAGGTTTGATACCTGATTCCTGGTTGTTTCTGTCTTGTTCTCCAATTGTACCTACATCAGCAAACTTGTCATCGGCCAGGCTAAGTTAGTGTAGCTGATGTCTATCTATAATGTGATTCAGTTTTATACATATTGCTTTAAGAATTCTATTATCTTTCCTCTGTTTACCTGTGATTTTACTTACCAATGTGTGGGCTATATCTTTGCTTGCCTGTAGGATTGAAGTTTCCTTGCTTTCAAATATTTTCTTGTTCCTGGCCTTCCACACTGTTGCAATCACTTCTCCCAGTATTGCTGCTCTAATCTTGTAGGTATTTGTGCTTTTTGCTTGGGACTGATTGAACCATCTTTTCCACTCTTCCAGGTCATCAAGACTTCTTCTAATCATTGTGCTTCTCATTACTATAGATAAGACATCATAGGACCATTTGCACTTAAAGAAGAGGTGAGTATGTGATTCAGCAGGGAAGTTACACTATACACATTTAGGATCAGGAATATGCACATACCTTCCAATTTTATCCTTTGTGGCCAGTCTTTGTTGCACAGCCAGCCAATGTATGAATCTAGATTTAGGAATTGAATAAGAAGTCCATACCTGCCTCCACCAGTTCACTTCTTGCCTGTCTGGTACAAAGTGAGCATATAATTTTTCCATCATATCAGCACCCACATTCTGCCTGTCAGCTTGGAAGTGTGCTGCTATTTCATCCCTCAAGTCCAGAAGGTGTCTCCACCAGGGAGAGTCACTTGCCTTTTTTTCCACCTCCTATATACTTCTATCTTTCAGTTTGTATTCCCTGACCCAAGCTTGCAAATTTGTTATCTTTCCAGCCATATTATCCATTTTGAGCAGTTGTATAGTTTGTATGGTTTTATTCCACCCCAACACCTCCTTAATTTGAAGGCCTCCCCTTTTGTATTCTTGGCATATTTTTCCCCAGGCTACCACACTTTTCTTTCCCCCTTCTTTGCCAGACCAAAGATAGTTTCTACATGCTCTCTCAATTTTCTCAATTACTCCCATAGGGAACACAAACACATGAATCCAAAAGTTTTGTATACTGATCAGCACTGCTTTGATCAGTTGAAGTCTGCCTGCATAGCTCAGGTTCCTTGCCTGCCAGCCTTGGATTCTCTTCAGTATTTTCTGGATCATGGGCTCATAATCAGCAATCTTAAGTGTTCTTGGACAGAGTGGGATTCCCAGATATCTGATAGGAAACTCTCCCTCTCTAAATCCCCATACTTTCTTCAGTCTTTCCTTTTGCTCAACCTTTACTCCTGCCAGGAAAATATTGCTCTTTCCTTCACTCACCTTTAATCCTGCCATTCCATAGCACTCAGTGATAGTTTCTTTTAGTATGGTCATTGATACAGTGTCTGCCCTGCAGAACAATAACAGATCATCAGCAAAGGTCAGGTGACACAGTTTAATTCTCTCACACTTAGGATCGAAGTTAAAGTCTCTACTTCTATCAATTCTATTCTTAAGTAATCTAGCTAGGTAGTCCATGCAGAAGACAAACAAATAAGGAGACAAAGGGTCTCCTTGTCTAAGGCCCTGTTTCCCCTCCATGTTGCCTTCTAAGCTCCCATTAACACATAAAGAATATCTAGGGCAGGTGACACAAAGCATAATAATATCAACCAAGTAATTATCAAAACCATAGTTTCTCATCACATTTTCAAGAAATTTCCAGTTAACAGTGTCATATGCTTTCTGAATATCAATTTTCATCATGCTTCTAGGAGAGATATTCTTTCTCCCATAACCTCTAACTAACTCCTGAGCAAGAAAGATATTTTGGAAAATGTCTCTACCATGCACAAAATCTGACTAGCTAGGTAAGATGATGTCAGGAATAATACTCTTTAATCTATTAGTTATGACCTTAGTGATAATTTTGTAAATGACATTACAACAAGCAATAAGTCTATATTCAGTGATTTTAGAGGGATGAGGGGTTTTAGGAATCAAACACACAGCAGTAGTATTGATTTGTTTAAGTAACTTCCCTGTCCTTTGCACTTCCTTTATGGCTGCACACACCAGTTCCCCTGTGATGCTCCAGCTGGACTTTTAAAAAGCTGGGTTCATCCCATCAGGTCCAAGGCTCTTGTTGTCATTCATTTGGAACACTGGTTGTTTGATCTCATTGGTGCTCCACTCTTTCCTCAGTCTCTCATTCATGTCACTATTGATTCTGGGGCCTTCCTCCACCACAGTAGTATCCAGCTCAGTCACCTTTTGTTCAGTGCCTAGAAGACCAGTGTAAAACTCCAAAATATGATGCACTATGTCCCTTTTTCCATGGATATAATTTCCATTACCATCCTGAAGTGTTAGGATGTTGTTCTTTTTCCTCCTTGCCTTTACACTGTTGAAAAAAAGTTTGGTGCAGGCATCTCCATCTCTTATCCATTCCAGTTTGGCTTTCTGAGCCATTTGATCCATCAGGTTCCTCCTCTGGTTCTCATATCTGTCTTTCAGCTCTTTAACCTCCTTCTGCCCTTGTCTGTCTCTAGGGTCATTTAAGACTCTGGTTTGCTTTGCTTTTAACTATTGTAAGGATTGGTCAACATTCTTCTCAAGATTGAGATACTTCTTTCTATTGAGGGTTTGCAGTTCACCCTTCACTCTCTGGATCTTCTTTACCAGCTGGAACATGTAGCATCCATAGTCCTCTTGATCCCAAGCTCTTTTTACCAGGGGTAAGTACTCAACATCTTTAGTCTATAAATTCTTGAATTTAAAACCAATAATTCTTTTTCCAATGTTGTTGTTGTACATCCTAACACATCCCATAGCATGATCTGAGATTTGTGGAGGAAGGAAAGTAACACTAGATTCAAAATCTGCTGCCATCCATTCCTGATTGATCATAACTCTATCTAGCTTGCAATAGGTGTGGCTATTGGTCCATGTGAACATTGGGCCACAAAATTTGTGATCCTGTAGCTTAGTCTTATTGAGAAAACACTGTAACTCATCTCCCACTGGTGTGATCCCCTTTTCTTCATTCCACTTCTCCCCTTTGTTAAGAACCACATTCCAGTCCCCAATCAAAATCCATGGCTCATTAATCTGTTTACCCAATCCTTCAAGGTCTTTCCAAAACTGTTTCCTCTCCTCTGCTCCATTGTGTGCATATATAAATGTACACTGGAAATTACATTTTTTGTCTCTAGTACTGACTTTGTAATGCATCATCTGGTCAGTCTTCTTGTCCATCTTGAGATTAATCTTGTCTTCTTCCCACACCACTAAGATTCTGCAGTTTTTCCCCAGCTCCATGTTGCTCTCCATCTTCCATAAGTTGTCATATTTTTTTGTAAATTTTTCTAGTCCTTCTTTTTTTAATCTGGTCTCCAGAATAGCTCCAAACAAACACTTATTATCTCTCATGGCTTGAGTCCAAGCCCCTTGCTTGAGAGGGTCATTCATCCCTCTCAAGTTCCAGCCATATATTATAAGTGGAGGTGCTATGCTTAGAAGAAGAATACATTATAGGAACGAAGAAGATTATATATACATTAGGGGGAATTATTATTTTTGTCCATTAACTTTGCCAAAAATTATTTTTGTCGTTTTTCTTTCGGGCTTACTTTTTCTGCCCCGCAACTCTTTTTTTTTTACTAAAAAAGCCCGATTCCTCTAATTCGGGCTAAATCGCTGACATGTCTGTCCAGTCAATAAGTTCCTCGTGCCACGTCGGATTTTTCTTTGTCTGAAAAACGTTTTTACACAACATACACAACATGAATTATTACACAACTTAACCAATAATTTGATCAAATTGCACTTGGACCCCAAAAAAAAAAAACAAAAAATATGTCATCTTCTTCCCCACCCGTCACCCGTCACCCCCCACCCCCTTCCTTTCACTACCACCACCCACAGAGATGGCCGCTCGTAATATGGATTTGGAATCCATTGTTGATTTGGATTCGGAGTCGTCATTATTTACGCGCGAATCGTACTCGGTATTCGCTGGAGTTCATATCTTAACTGTCCAATTCATTTAGCCGGAGCTCAGATCTCGCCGGCATTTTCGAAGTAATCGTTGGAATCACAGAGTTCAACAAAAAACCGTTCAATCACCTTAATTTAAATTATTAATCAATATATTAAACTACTAAAAAGTTCTCCAACGATGGTGTACGGAGTGGTGCGGCGGGGCGGAGTGGTCGTTGACTTACGGTTTTTGATGAAAAAGCTCTCTAGGTTGACTTCGGCGGGCGGAGCGGTGGTTGAATTAGGGTTTTGTTCTATAATGTGTTCTCCGCCGCCGAAAAATGGTGCGGCGGAGTGGTGGTGGTGGTAACTGTGGGACAGACGATGGCGGTTTACCAGATGTTGTTGTATGCCACCGACGATGGTGAGTCGCAGTGGTTGTGGTGGTGGCCGTGCAAGGTGAAGAAGATGAGATGACTCCATATATTTTTTTTTTGGTACTTTTTTTTTGTTTTTTGTTTTTGGTATTTTTTAAAAACGTTTTTCTAAGCTCAAAAATCTGACGTGGTTGTAGCTTTTTATTGACTGGACGAGCACTTTCTTGAGTGGATCGACACATCAACGTTTTAACCCGGTTAAGAGAAATTGGGCATATTTGATCGCATTTTTTCAACTAACGCGGAAGAAAAAGTCGGCCCGAAAGAAAAAGAGCAAAAAGTAATTTTTGGCAAAGTTATTGGGCAGAAATAATAATTCGCCCTATACATTATATATGTGTTAATATTTTGGGCATCGAGAAGGTCATGTTCTTTAGTGTCCTTATGAACGTGCTCATGGTAGGAGACGACGGCATGGCTATTCGGGTTGAATCTTGGGATTGTGATCAGGGGCTAATACATGCACGAGGGGAGACAATCACTTTCTTAGGACAATGTCATTTAGAGGTGTGACTCTTTACATGCCAGCAGGTTTATTTTTATTTTTGTTGTATCATTATGTATTTCAATGTTGAATCTATGATATTTATTTATGTATTATTGTGATGTATTTAAACTGATGTTAATTATGTAATTTTGGAAATTGCCGCAACACTCTAATAAAGTGATGATTTTGGTTCGCGTCAGTGTATTTTACTCCAAGGTAATTTTGTTGCATGAATGTAATTTATCTGCTGGAGCAATTAAGGATTCTACACATGCTGGAGCGCATCTCCCAGTAATGGCGACAAATAGTGGATTGGTAAGGGGGTATTGCTGACGCTAAGAAAACACATAAAATGGGGTATTGCTGACGCTTTGGTACTGTCAGTATAATATTTAAAACTTAAAAAAAAAAAAAAAATTGGCGATCGGTTTTTTATGAAAAACTTTATAAATTGAAAGATATAAATAAAATAATTACAAAAACAATTATAATGAAGAAACATAAATATAGATGAAAAATATAAAATAGTTTCTAATATAAAAACAAAGAAATAAATATTATAATATGATAGTGAGAATACTATACATATAAAACAAACATGAGTTGAATGAATGAATGAATGGATGAATGAATGAGTTTTTTTATGTAAAATTTGGCGGTAATTATAGATGTTGGGAGGGGTTTGTGTCATGTCATCGATCCGGGTGAAAGACACTACCCGATAGGGTCAGCAACGATGGCAACATGCCGTCAAAAATGACCCATAGTGACATTTAGCGCCGTCGCTGATGACCCTAAGGTCAAATGTCCGAGAACCCTCTCTCACTACAACAAAAAGGGTTCTTGGCTAGGATAAAATTCGTAGACAAAAACCCCTTTTTTCATAGCCAATAGTCATTGCCTACGGGTATCCGTAGCCAATTCCCGTAGGGAAAGCCCTCGTAGGCAATGATGTAAAATTTGGCGGTAATTATAGATGTTGGGAGGGGTTTGTGTCATGTCATCGATCCGGGTGAAAGACACTACCCGATAGGGTCAGCAACGATGGCAACATGCCGTCAAAAATGACCCATAGTGACATTTAGCGCCGTCGCTGATGACCCTAAGGTCAAATGTCCGAGAACCCTCTCTCACTACAACAAAAAGGGTTCTTGGCTAGGATAAAATTCGTAGACAAAAACCCCTTTTTTCATAGCCAATAGTCATTGCCTACGGGTATCCGTAGCCAATTCCCGTAGGGAAAGCCCTCGTAGGCAATGACTATTGGCTACGGATTTTCCGTACCCAATAACAAAAGACCAAAATGCCCTTATATTATTGGCTACGAAAAGTTCTATAGCGAATAGCTATTGGCTACGAAAAAGTTCTGTAGCCAATAGCTATTGACTATGGAAAAGTTTTGTAGCCAATGCTTATTGGCTACGGAAGATTCCATCGCCAATACTCATTTTTCTTAAAAAGAAAAAATTATTATTGGCGACGAAAGATGCGTAGCCAATAGTCTCAACAGACAAATAATATTCATAAATATTAAAAAAATTATAAAAATGTTTTTTAAATAATTTTGAATTGTAATATATTTAAACTAATTAACTAATGATTACCTTAATTATGAAATATATTTTTTGCATAAATATTTGAATATTGAAATAATTATGGAATTATTAAGTGGTTAATATAGTAAATATAATTTTTTTAACGATGGATAAATATCTTGGAAAGTATATGGAATTAAAGATTTATTTAAAGTAATGAATGGTAGTAATTATAGGAAGAGCTTATGGTGGAAGGTGGGAATATGTTCATGAATGGAAGGATTGGGTATTTATAGAATAAGCAAAGACTACTTGCAACGAAATAATCCGTAGGCAATAGTCATTGGCAACGGAACAATCCGTAGCCAATAATCACTACCTACGGATTATTCCGTAGCCAATAGTCTTTGTTTTATCACTTTTGATTATTTCCAGTTTTAGAAGTGTTTGGTGGAAGATGAAATCGAATGGGGTTTGTTTTATCACTTTTTATTATTTTTATTTTTTCCCCTAAAATCTTTTTAACGTCTCATGTATTTTCATTTTTTTATGAATTTTAAGGAAACATACTTATTATTTAATAATAGTTTAGAAGTGTTTAGTGAAAGAATAAATGGAGTCATACTTGTTTCAAAACTTTTGTCAAATCATTGTTCGATGTTGGCCTAAACTTGTAATGTGGCATGAATAGTTGTAGGGTTTAGGTTTTAGGGTTAACGATTTGGGGTTTATGGTTGGTCAGCCAATAGTTGTTTTTCTTTTTTCTTTTATTTTTAATATTGTTTTACTATTGGCGACGGCTGCCTGTCGCCTATGCCCAAGAGCTACGGATTTTTTGTAGCGAATGGCAAAACAACCATTGCCTATGACATTTATAACCAATGGCCATAGGCAAATATGGTTTTTGTTTTAGTGTATATAAATAAGCACTACAAAAAAACAGGGCAACAACGACGCTAGATTGTGTAAAGCTTCAATTTCCGCTGGTAAAAAGAGTTAACGATAAAAAAATTCGTTGGTTACTTTGTTGCTGAAAGTTTTGTCACTAAATGTAGTGACGGCTAAATGTTTATGTTGGTACACTTTGTAGGAAAAGTTTCAGTTACCTATCCAAACTTTCGCGCGTTTGACAGTTACCTATCCAAACTTACACTTTTGACATTTTACGGTCCAAACTTTCACTTTTTGATGCTTGACAGTCTGAACTTTCATTCTGACCTATCTCGGCCAAAAAACGTCACTATTCGACTAAATGACGCATAGATGACGTCACTCTGAGGGCTAAAATCGGTACTTCACTTATTTTCAATGGCTAACTAATTTAAACCCAATTTAAACCTAAAATTAGCCCCAAATTGAATTATTCCACGAACCCAAAAACCCTAATTCCAAAAATTAACAACATATTCAACATATTAAGGCCACAACCATGATCGACCGATGTTAGAGACTACTGTAATAGAGGAATTTGTTTGCAAGTGCGAGGGTCCAGCGGTTACAAAGTTATCCTTAACCGATAAAAATTTGGGTCGTCGATTCACTCAATGTTAGAAGGGAAACAAATGATATGGGTTGTGGTTTGGTTCGACGAAACATTTTGTGAGCATGCAACAGAGGTGATACCGACGTTGAGCAGGAGAATTGAAAAGGCCTAAGTCAAATTTAAGGAATTCCAAAAGGGAAAAATTGGAGCCTGAGATGAATTAGAAGACCATGGTGTTGGGTTTGGATAATAGTAAGGTGAAGAAGAGGATCTTGAAGCTAGAAAAGCATGCCTACAATCTAGATAGTCATGCTCAGCTACATGCTTGTCACTATCATTGAGAGTGTCTGGAAATTCTGAATCATCACCAACTGAGACTTCACCATCACTATTATCACTGTCCTCTATACCAACTATAGACTCCATCAGTGGATTTGTATTGTCTCTTAAGCATGGGGGGTACATATCTCTGAATTATTGGTTCAGTTGTTGGGCCATTATGGCTCTCATCATTAGCCCTTGAAGAGGTAGGTTTATCACTTGCTCTTGCCTTTTCTACGGCCATGTCTTGTAACAAATTCACTACATCCTCACCAGGCGCTTCATTCTCACTCTCTACAACATCTTCTTCGAACCTCTTATATTCACCAACATTGGCACTATCTCCATTGTGTTCACCAATGTAATCCAACCCTTCACTCATTGGAGGAAGATTTTGCAATTCACTCAGTGATTGACTAATTTAATGTGGCCTCATCTGTAAAAACATAAACATCTATTGTTTTCGTTCTAGATGCTTCCAATTCCATCTCAAGTAATTCCTTATCATTATTTACTTCAACATACTTCCGTTGTGAAGATCACAAATGTAACATATCCTTACCACACAACCATCAGTTTTAACATCAACTTCTTGTACCATTTGCAGTAGCTCTAGCCTAGACATTTCATCCTCGATACACTAGTCTATGTAGCTAACTTGTCGCTGAAGATAAACTAATTTTCCCAAAAACATTAAATTGCCCGAATGATGCAAGATTATGCTAAAAGGGTCATCTCTATCTCCAACTGAATAAATACAATGGAAAAATTAGTAGGATATTACCATGTTGGGCTAACCTATTCATACAGAAACACACTTATCACGTGTACAGAGTTAAACTAATACCACAAATACACTGAGTGGCAGTCAAACTGTGAACAACAAAGAAAAAATTCGAATAATTTTGCACATGTGTTCAAATACAGCCTAAAGGAGGGACCACACAACGAAAATTAGCTCCAAACAAAGAAATAACGTAAAGTATTGAATTGGGTCTTCTTACCATATTTGTGTGTAACTTGTCCTTCTGGAATAACGTAAGTTGAGGTTATACCTCTCCACACTATTGTCAGATTTAGTGGCTCAAGTAGAAAAAACAAGAAATTGACGTTCGATTTGGAGGATTTGCTTTTGATTCTATGGAATTAGGGTTTCTGATTTTGGCGGGTAGTGTGACAAAAATGGGCCACTCAGCCCTTATATGTTTGTTTTTTAATCTTTTTAATTTTTAGTAAATAATAAGTGAAGTACCGATTTTACCCCTCAGGGTTGACGTCATCTATTCGTCATTTAGTCAAATAGTGACGATTTTTGGCCGAGATGGGACGAAATGAAAGTTTAGACCGTCGAGTGTCAAGAAAGTGAAAGTTTGGACCGTAAAGTGTTAAAACTGTAAGTTTAGATAGGTAACTGTCAAACGCGCGAAACTTTGGATAGTTAACTGAATTTTTCCGTACTTTGTAACAAGATTATCTGTTGCCATTGGCATAAAAATTTGTTGGACACAAAACCTTCCTCGGCAACATATTCCGCTGGAAATCCTTTGCAACATTCCAACGAATAATAACAACAAACTATTTGTGGAATCCTCCTATAAAACAACGAAGAATTTTTTGTTGGTATTAATAAAATATTAGTTGAATATTTTATCTTTGCAGCAAAATATTTTGTCGATAATTCGTCCCAATATTCCGACGGATAATAGCAACAAACTATTTGTTAGAATACTGTTACAAACCTGTGTTGTTGTTTTGGTTGGTATTAATAAAAAGTTGGTCATGTATTTGGTCACAACAACAATTATTTTGCCAATAATTCGTTACAATATTCCAGCAGATGATAGCAACGTAAATTTAGTTGGAATATTAGCTACAAAATGTTGTTGATATTTTGTAGGAGATAATTCTAAAATAATAGCGATAAAACAACATCAAATCAGATTGTTGGCATATTATAGTGAACTTATTACCCGCATACTCATAAAACATTGAAATATTTGTCTCAAATTTTATAGTAATTTTTTTAGCAATTTATAGAATTTTAAATATTTAATTAAAAATGCATAATAAATTAAATAAAAGGATGAAATCAATTTTTTTGTTAAATTAATAACTTCAAATGGATCACAAGCAACAATTGAAAAAGATTTTGTCAAATTTAAATTCTATGACCAAATGAATTTAAATAGTTTACGTATTGGTGCCTCCATCTTGCCTAGTGTTACCATTGTATATCGACCACGATTGCCGCCCTTTTCATTAGCTTTCTTTGCTTTCTTTATTATTTCAACGAAGAATCTGAATATCCTTAATATTTTGGTCTTATTTCGTCTGCGTTATAATACACCAGAAATAATTACACATGGGACTGACAATACCAAAATAATGCTAGTCCAACATAATAAATGGACTAACTTGGTCCGGATAACCTACTGTCTATTACAAGTACTGAATTGTTCCAGATATTCTAATAAGACAAAGAAATGTATGGACCGAATAGAGGTTGTTCGATGCGTGCCTTAAACGCTAGTGGTTCGATACTGTCGTAAGTTGAACACGACTGGTTCGAGAGTGTGTTGGTCGAATTTATGAAGGTTTGAACCCTCCTGGTTCGATGTTGGTGTGGCAAACTAAGTCGATTCGATGCAGTAGAATCTCGAACGGGGACCAGTTCGATGCTATAGAAACTCGAATGGAGATCGGTTCAATATTAGTCAACGAAAAATAGGTCAAGGTCGAACAAAGCTCTACGCCGAACAGAAAAGTATATCTAACTCTTGCATTCGATGTGGTGTTGTGTGTTATGTGCGTGCATTTTCCCTCTAGAAGGTGTGGTGTTGTGTGTTGTGTGCATGGGTATTTGTACACCCAGTCCCGTGGGACCCTCCAAATGCAGGGAAGTCAACATCGAACATGAGTGGTTCGTTGCGGCCTTTATTGCTGGTCCGACCCAATCTTGGATTTGGGCGTATCTTAAATCATCCCCATCATATAGTCACCGGAGTTTAGGAGACGATGTCGATTGGAGAGCGGTTTCCAAACTTAAAAACTTTTGCGTTCTGTTTTATATTGAGTGGCAAAATTTTGAGCGCGCCGAACTCTGCCGGTTCGATGTATCAGGTGACAGCATCGAATTTTGAGAATTCGTAGGGGCGCATCGAACAAGCGCAGTTCGATGTACACAGGTGTAGACATCGAATCTGGTGAATTTGATGCGGATGCATCGAACGAGATTTGTTCGATGCTGGTGTAACGGAACAGGAGAGAACGGCGGTGGGTGGGCCTATGTAAGGAGCCAAACTCCACCTCATTGTCATTTTCTTTTCCAGGGGAGTTTTTAAACCACTCTGTAAGCCGCATCGAATAGTGAGGGTTCGACACACTTAACATCGAACCGTCAGCGTTTGATCTTCCCAATCGCATCGAATTCCAGGGATTCGATGCTCATATAATTTTTTCTTGCTTCAGCGATCCAGGTATCATTCTATAATTGACCTGAAATGGCAAGTAAAAAATATGAGAATCAAAGTAAGCCTGTAATGTCACGTGAGAATATCTTTGGTGCAAAAGGAAGCCTCAGATATGGGCCTATCATTTGCCAGTGTTTCTTTTGACGGATCGCCAGGTGAGGCCGCAAGAACTGAATCTGCAATTAGGGCCCCTAGAGCTCTATCCAATAATTGGGGTGTAGGTCACTTCATTGCTCCACCCGTTGATCGTTCTACCATGAGGCTCGGTGGCGTCGGTGCTGGTACTCGGGTGCCTATTGTGAGCGACTTCGAGCATCATGAGGATTTTGTACCGCGGAGATTGGTGATGACGCCAACTGCCACTGGTGGACGCGTTAAGATTGGGATTAATTCTCAGGTCCGAATTATGGAATAAATTGATGCGGAAGATGAGAGGATTGCTGCTAATTTAGCTAGATTCAATGCAGTTAATCCCACGTTCAGGAGCGTGTGAAGTACGGATGGAGGGGGTGAGCATTGGTACACCGTCGCTAAGAGGAAATTATCTGAGGAAGAGGCTCCTCGAGAAGCTCAAGACATCTCTCCGCCACCGATTTCGCGACGTCGACCTTCAGGTAATTCGAGACCGGCCCCTCCTGTAAGTCTCGTTCAATAGGATTTCCTTAATGACGAGAATTCAGAATTTTTGAGCGCTACTTTGGGCGAATATCGATTGAGGGAAGAACAGGCGGCAAAGATTATGCGGGGCCTATGGCCTCAACTGGATCGTCATGCCGTAATTGATAGGTTAGGATACCGTGATCTAGCACGCTTTGGTCGTTTATTTTCTGCTGCTATTATTATAGGAGTGTATCGACTGTGCCGGGATTACAGTGGTTTGATTGAGGTACAGGGTCAACATAATTTCGTCGTTTACTGGCTACGTGCAAGTATACATAATGGTGATAACAGCAGACGCAATGCACTGAAACGCGCCAAAGAATCTGAGAAAGTGGCTACTAAGGCTATTGGTGATGCCCACAATGCTGGAGTAATGGCCATGAAAACCTAGGAGTGTGTTGTCGCATTGCATGCAGTAATAGCTGCATTAAAGAGAGAGAATGACTCTTTGAAGCGTGAGAATTCTTCTCTTAAAGTGTCGAACGCCGCCGCGGATAGTGTCATTGCCGATTTGGGTCGCCGAGTCCAACATTTCGAATCGGAAGATTACAAGTGCTCCAGTGCCAAATCTTTTATGCAGAGTAATGTTTATAAATTACCTGAGTTACTTCATGGTGCAGCGAACATGAAATATGGCATGGAGCATGGCGTCGATCAGGCTGGTTATCTCGGGTATCTTGGAGAGGGTTTCCAAAAAGAGTCCCTGATGCTAGCCGTGGCCCTATGATGGAGATACCGAAGCCCAGCGGCGATGACGACGATGATTTACAGGCCCCTAGACCCGGTGATCCGTTTTACGCCATACGGCGTGATCTTAAGAGCAAGAGTGTGTATGGTTCTAGCTCTTTGAATTCGTGCCAGCCTTTAATGCAGGAGGGAATAGATAAAGGTGCTCCTAGCGCTGCTTTTAGCGACTTGGAGAGTGTCAATAAAGCCCTTCATACCACTTTCGGTCAAAGTGACGATGAGGTTAAACTACCTCCATAAACATCGAGGTCTACGATTTTTTAATCAAGTCCTCCTAGGGCGACGGGTTTTCAACACATGCCTAATGTGGGTGTGGATAAGGGAAAGAAGGTTATGCCCGTATCCAACATTCCTGGTCCGACAATAATTCTGCCAACTAGAATGTATCCTACTTGTGATCCTTCTCAAGATCGTGGAACTCCTGTTACTGAAGTTGTCATGCACGAACGATCATTCAACAACCAAAAATTGATTTCTCCTAGCATATATTAGCTTGGCGAAGCCTTCGAAAGAGATGAAGTTATGCTTCCCGAAGGTTGGGCACAAGCAAAGGAATTGGTGCTCACGGAGGATCAAATTCAGGGAAATTATGCCAATTATGCACGTTCCATGGGTGTGATTCTACGTCCGGAATCACCCCAATCATCAACTGAGTAGCGATATCTAGGTGATACCATTTTGATGATATTAGACTTTTTGTTTTGTAAACAATTTTTCATATCACTTGGCGGTTCTTGAATGAGACCGATTTTGCAGCTTGATATTATAGATTTTTTTTATTTATACTCTGTTTGTGTAATTCATTTTATTTTTAACCACGTTTAGTGCACGTTTAGTTGCTCTTTGCATGTTGTCAATTTCGTAATTGTGTTGTGCCTTATAATCATCATCAATTTCGCGTTGCATCTCCGTCATGGCGCTCGTGCCGTGCATGTGGGGTTTGACCACTTTGGGTGATTTGTACCGCCGTCATGACGCTCGGGTCGTGCATAAGGGGTTTGGCCACTTTGGGCGATTTATACCGCTGTCATGACGCTCGTGTCGTGCATGAGGGGTTGGCCACTTTGGGCAATTTATACCGCCGTCATGACGCTCGTGTCCTACATGAGGGGTTTGGCCACTTTGGGCAATTTATACCACCGTCAAGACGCTCGTGTCGTGCATGATGGATTTGGCCACTTTGGGCGATTTATACCACCATCATGATGCTCGTGCCATGCATGATGGGTTTGGCCACTTTGGGAGATTTATACCGCTGTCAAGACGCTCGTGTCGTGCATGAGGGGTTTGGCCACTTTGGGCGATTTATTCTAATAAGACTCCACCTGCGTAATTCGACGGATAGAAAATATAATTAGTTGTTTGAAATGGGTCGAGCTCGATTTTTACCGAGGTGCCTATATTTTCCCAGTTTGCATGGGACTCAAGCCTTCGCAGTTCATACAATTATTAAGTTGTCAGGTAGTATTGTTTCAACTCCTATGCATAGTAGCGTCTAAGATGTTGCACATTCCACTGGCGCTTCTGCTGAACACCACGCATAGTCTCCAAGTAATAGTATCCTCATGAACTTGCTCATATGATTTTGAAAGGCCCCTCATATTTCGGTTCCAGCTTTTCGACGTGCTCTTTTGCCGCAATGCTTCTTAACGCCAAATCACCTACTTCGAAAGTTTGGAACTGAACTCTTTTATCATAGCTTTTGGCCATTGCTGCCTTAAAAGCTATTGTGCGTTGGTACGCATCCTCCCTTGTCGAGCCTATCCTATCCAGATCCATCTTTCTTAAGCGGACCGATTGTTCGGGGTCGTAATTGTTAATCTTGCGCGTCGGCATTCCTATTTCTACAGGCAAAACAGCCTCGGTGCCATAAACCAGAAGAAATGGAGTTTCTCTTGTCGATGTTTTTGGAGTTATTCTATATGCCCACAATATTCCTTGAAGCTCTTCTCGTCATGTTTTTGTTGTGCTTCTCACCCTCCTTTCAAGATAATCCTTCAATGTTTTATTGGTGGATTATGTTTGACTATTTGACTCGGGATGATAGACTGAGGTCAGATTGTGAGACATTTTTAACTCCGCGAACCAAGATTATCTCCTTTTCGTTGAATTGTGTACCATTGTCACATATAATATACCTTGGAATTCTGAAACGGCATTAGATGTATTTCTAGATAAACTCAATCATACTCTTCTCAGTGATCGGCGCCATAGCCTCTACTTCGACCCACTTGGTATAGTACTCAACTTCCACCACCAAATATCTCTTATGACATTTAGCCGGGGGAAGAGGTCCTACAATATCGATTCCCCATTGATCAAATGGACACGCCACATCGATGGGCTATAACGGTTGTGCAGGTCTATGGATGAGACGAGCGTGGTACTGACACCTACCACATTGCCTCGAAAAAGCTGTTGCATCTTTTAATAGAGTTGGCCAGTAATATCCTTAGCGTAAAATTTGTTGAGCCAAAGCTCTTCCCCCGGAATTATTTCCACAACACCCTGCATGAATTTATTTCATTACGTGTTCGGCCTGGGTTAGAGTCAAGCATCTCAGAAGTGGTCCTTCGAAAGATCGTTTGTAGAGCTCTCCATTGTGGATAGTAAACCTATAGGACTTATATCGCATTATGCATTGTGCATTCGGGTCTATCGGGAGGATACCCTCCCGAAGATAAGTCATAATTTCATCCTTCTAAGATGGGTCTTCCTGTATTGCCATTATAAATTCCACACGCGCATTCGTAGCGTTATATTTTGATATCCCAATTGAGGGCTTGTCTGCAGCCATAAATGTTACTCTCTTCTTTACCAGGATCTTCGACGAGCTCGCAAATTTAGAGAGTGCATCGACTTTCGCATTATCGTCCCTTAGGATCTGAGTAATATCAAAGAATTTGAAACTCCTTGCCAATTCTTTTACCTTTGCGGCATACAATTTCATCGTCTCCTCTCTCGTCTGGTATTTTCCCAAAAAATGATTTGCCACAAAAAGCGAGTCGGTAAATATGTCCAAATGTTCAACGTTGAGCCCGAGAGCCATTTTGATACCGGCAATAACTGCTTCTTACTAAGCTTCGTTGTTTGTCACCATGTAGTTTAGACTTATAGCAAATCCAAACTCCCTTCGCTCTGGAGACAGAAAATGAATCTCAACCTCTCTCACATGAGTGGTTGCGGACCCGTCTGTGTGTAGTATCCCAGTTGTGCTTGCTCTGCTGGTTCCGGCTTGATCTTATATAGTAAAGATACATTTGCAGTATCGGCCACACTGTTTCCCAATGTCGCAGCCATTAAATCCGCTAAGGATTGCGCTTTAATCGCAGTTTGCGACTTGAACTCCAATCTACCGGAAGTTTCGGGCCTCGCCATCACTTGTTTCAAAGGCTTATCTGTCACTACTATGATTGAGTGAGATTGAACGTATGGTCTCAATTTTCGTGTTGTGGCCACGTTTGCCAGTGCGAACAATTCTATCTCCAAATAGTTTCTCTCTTCCCCCTGCAAAACTCTACTCACATAGTGAATGGGTAACTGATGGGTTCCCTTTTACTTGACTAGTACTGTGTTGATGGCATGTGAGGATACTGCTAGGTATAGATATAACATTTCATTTTCCTATGGTTTAGCTAACAGTGGTGCTCAGCAAACAATTTTTCTTTTGTCGAAAAGCCCCCTCACACTCCAACGGCGAAACAAAATCCTTGCTTCGTCTCATGACTTTAAAGAAATAGAGGTTCTTTTCTGTAGAAATCGAAATGAACCTTCCCAAGGCTGTCAATCGACCCACAAGACACTGCACGTCCCTCTCATTGTCTTTGGTGATGATAGATCCAACACCGCTCTTATCTTATCTGGATTGGCTTCTATTCCTCTTTCATTCACCACATAGCATAGGAATTTTCTTGCTATTACCCCAAAAGTGCATTTCTTAGGGTTCAACTTCATTCCGTAGGTTCTCACGATGGTCAAGGCCTCGTCTAAATGATGCACATGTTCCTCAACCTTGAGACTTTTCACGAGCATGTCATCAATATACGCTTCCATTGACTTCCCAATTTGATGGTAAAACATTTTGGCCACCAATCTTTGAAATGTCGCTCCTGCGTTCGTCAACCCGAAGGGCATTACCCGGTAATAGTATACTCCTATATCCGTGACAAAAGTTGTTTTGCTCTGATCTTGTACCTCCATGAAGATCTGGTGGAAACCACTTCTTGCATCCATCATACTCAACAGCGTGCATCGTGCGGTCGAGTCAACCAGTAGATCTATCCTAGGCAATGGAAAAGGATCCCTAGGACAATGCGTGTTCAAGTCCGTATAATCCAAGCACATTCTCCAAGTCGCTTATTTTTTTATAACCAACACGATATTGCTCAACCATTCTGAAACCCTTAATGCATAAATGTATCGTGCCGCTAAGAGTTCCTGTTCCTCTTTTTCGGCGGCTTCATTTTTCTCCTTGCTAAAATTCTGCAAGGTTGCCTCTATCATTCGTTCCAATCCTACTCCAATCTTTAGTACCTTCTCCGTACTATCCTCGAACAGCTGTACAATCTTGAATTCACCTAACGGCTCCATCTTACATTCTTGCCACTACTTTAGTAGCTGATTTTCTGCTTTTTCCCATCCGTGATCCTTAGACTTGGTTTGGTTTCCATTCTCATCTGTCACGGCCTTGGTTTTCTTTCTTGCATTTACCGATCCATCTGATTGCATATGACGTCTCTTCGTCATCCTTATTATTTATATCTAAAAACAACTTAACGGTTTTCCCACAGACGGCGCCAATATTTTGCTCTTATTTCGTCCACATTATAATAAACCAAAAATGATTACAATGGGCCTGACAATACCAAAATAATGCTAGTCCAACATAATAATCGGACTAACTTTGTCCGGATAACCCACTGTCTATTACAAGTATTGAATTGTTCTAGATATTCTAATAACACAAAGAAATGCGTGGATCGAATAGAGGTTGTTCGATGCTCGCCTCGAACGCTACTGGTTCGATACTATCGTAAGTCGAACCCGACTAGTTGGAGTGTTTGTCGGTCGAATTTATGAAGTGCTGAACCGTCTTGGTTCGATGTTGGTGTGTCGAACTAAGTCGATTCGATGTAGCAGAATCTCGAACGGGAACCGGTTCGATTCTATAGAAACTCGAGTAGAGATCTGTTCGATCTTAGTCAACGAAAAATAGGTCAAGGTCGAACAAATCGCTACGTCGAACAGGAAAGTATATCGAACACTTGCATTCGATGTGGTGTTGTGTGTTGTGTGCGTGCGTTCTCCCTCTAGAAGGTCAAGGGGTGGGGTATTTATAGACCCTGTTCCGTGGGACCCTCCAAATGCATGGGAGTCAGCATCGAACAGGAGTGGTTCGATGCAGAATCCGCATCGAACTTCTTCCGTTCAATGCTCTAATATCAATGAGACTTTGCTGTTGGGCCGGCCCAATCTTGAATTTGAGCCTATCTTAAATCATCCCCGTTAACATTTTAAAAACTATCTTGAGTACTTTGATTTGCATCACTAGGACTCGATGTTGGGGTATGAGGAATATTTTTCGTATCATCATATTCTAGTTCAACCCCATCAACTTCATCGCCAATTAGTTAAGTAATTTGATTCACAACTTGTCGCGATGGTTTGTCTCATCGTTTTCTGGTTGATAATAAACAAATGATGATGATAAACAAGTTCCACCAATTAAGAGAAAAAATCATCAAGTATTTGCAGCAACGAAATTAGGGCCAAAATCATTAGTTTTTCCATGAGAGAGCAACTAGAAAGAATATAATCCGTATGTATATTAGTAAATATTCACTTTGTACTTCGATTTTGAGAAGTTGATAATTGATATATTCAAGAAAAGATAAAATAATCATATAAATAGTGGACCAGTAAACGGGTAAAGAAAGAAAATCACGAAAAATATATATAACAATGAAACCCAAAAACTCACCAGGATATGTATTTAAATCGGCGGGTAAATTATAATCAAATTGAAAAAGAAGCAAAATCTAGGCCGAAGATAGGTACATGCAGCTTTAAGTCCATTTCGTTTGGGTAAAAAGTAGTTCTAACAGCTTAATCTTGGGAAAAGATTTATCGCTATCAACCGCTCAAATCTTGATTTGGTTGGTAGCAACTAGCAACTAGCAATTATCATGTTATGTTGGATATTAATATGGAAGTGCCGAAAATACAACTGGACTCTATAATCTATATTTTATCACACATTTTTATGAACCATGTGTGCTTGTGATTATCATTTTCATAAAGGAAGACTTTATCAAAGGTTTCAACATAATCCCAATAATTATATTTAATGGGAATTTTGGAAACAGGGTGTATAAACTCCCTTTCAAAATTAGGGGTAGGACCCCACTCATCAATAGGTATAACTGCTTTAATGATGAGTTTTGAGAAATTAAAAATTTCCCTTCGCCCTCCTGGTGTGAAGTGCTCAATTTCACATGATTTTGTGTCATCCAGAAGTAATTCATAGAATTTTCTGGATTTATAAGTACCAATTATAAAATGGGCAGGACTTAATCTTTTTCTGATTATTGTCCAGGGATCCTTTTCCCATTTTAAATCTGCATCTTCTATAAGAAGAATTATTTTTTGGCTTGAACTATTAACAAACCCAGAAGTATAATCTTCCTTTGATGCAACTTTAGCATATGATGTGCTTTCATGACTATCAACTGAATCTTGAGTATTACTCATTTCTTTTCTTCTTTTTTCTTCCAGGAATTCCTGGAACTCCTTGTTATGCGACAAATCTTCAGCTATTAGCTTTTGTTTACCATGTTGGGCCAGGACATACCCTGAGCCTCTGCCTCTGCCTCCCTTCCTCTATAAGAGGTGGAAGCCGATCCACGACTATTCATTCCTGAAATCATGTAAACAAAAATTAAGCCAGCAATAATCTTGCTAGTTTTTCGCATTTCTTTAACTCATATTTATGAAGCTTTATAATAGCCCTGCGGACTTCTTCATCATTACAAATTGAATATAAGCTTTCAAAAGCCTACATTTGCAATAATAAAACTTGCATTCCTACAAGCTTTTTGCTAGCTAAGGATATTACGAACCAAATGGTTTTAGGGACTCTGTTCCTTACAAAATTATTTCCTTTAGGAATTACCCATGAAGGATTAACTGGTTATTATGAAGGACATAAGATTTTCTTCAAATTCAAAAACAAACCTTATACTAGGTTTTTACATGAAATGTTTGATTCTATTATTCATAAAGAAAAACAATTGAATTTCTTAAAATTTGAAATTACTTCTTTAAATATAGAAAATGATCTTCAAAATCCTAGATTACAGGATAAAATTAAACTCTTAATCAGCGAATTTTCTATTACTATATGTAATGACCATCCTAATGCATTTTGGGATAGATAGAAACATATTGTTTCTTTACCTTATGAGGAAGGTTTTGATGATTCACAAATTAAAACAAAGGCTAGACCTTGTTAAATGAATAAAGATCATCTGGAGTTATGTAAAAAAGAAATTGAGTCTCTTTTACAAAAGAAATTAATAAGTCCTTCTCAGTCACCATGGTCGTGTACTGCTTTTTATGTCAATGAACATTGAGAACAAGAAAGGGGTGTTCCTCGTCTTGTTATAAATTATAAACCGCTTAATAAAGCTCTAAAGTGGATAAGGCATCCTATTCCTAATAAAAAGGATTTATTAGATAGATTATATAATTCTATCATATTTTCAAAGTTTGATTTAAAATCAGGTTATTGGCAGATCCAAATAAGTAGAGAGGATCGTTATAAGACGGCCTTCAATGTCCCAATAGGACATTATGAATGGCATGTTATGCCTTTTGGTCTGAAGAATGCTCCTTCATAATTCCAACAAATTATGAATGACATTTTTACTCCCTATAGTGAGTTCATCATAGTCTACATTGATGATATCTTAGTCTTTTCTAAAACAATTGAAATGCATTTTAAGCATTTGCAGATTTTTAAACAAATCATTATAAAAAATGGTTTAGTTATATCTAAGCCTAAAATGTCTCTTTTCCAGACTAAAGTCAGATTTCTTGGGCATTTTATTGAAAAGGGGAGTATCATACCAATCAACAGGAGTATCGAATTTGTTGATAAATTTCCGGATGAAATTCGGGAGAAAACTCAATTACAAAGATTTTTAGGAAGTTTAAATTATATTTCTCCTTATTATAAAAATCTTACTCAAGATACGGCTATTTTATATGAAATACTTAAAAAGAAACCATGCTGTTGGACAGATCAGCATACTAATGCCGTTAGAAAAATTAAAGAAAGAGTTAAAGCTCTACCTTGTTTAATGTTGACTAATCCTAATTGGAAGAAGATAATTGATACTGATAGTTCTGAAATAGGATTTGGGGGAATCCTCAAACAAATTAATCCTGATACTAAACAGGAAATTCTTGTTAGATTCCATTCAGGAAAATGGAATAATGCTCAAAAGAATTATCCTACTGTGGCAAAACAAATTCTTGCTATTGTTAAATGTGTTTTGAAGTTTCAGCATGATTTATATAATCAGCATTTTATCATACAAACTGATTGTAAATCTGCTAAATTTATGTTTAATAAAGATTTTAAACATGACGTTTCTAAACAAATGTTTGCTAGGTGGCAATCGCATCTTGCACCCTTTGATTTTCAGATCGTTTATAAAAAATGAGAAGATAATAGTCTTCCAGATTTCTTGACAAGAGAATATCAATCATGCCTACAAGAAACGGCCTGAAACATGTTGCAAGTGATATTAAATTTTTCAAACAGGCTATTAACAGATACGAGAGTAAAACTCTTCAAGAACTTTGGATTCATGATGAAGAAGTCCGCAGGGCTATTATAAAGCTTCATAAATATGAGTTAAAGAAATGCGAAAAACTAGCAAGATTATTGCTGGCTTAATTTTTGTTTACATGATTTAAGGAATGAATAGCCATGGATCGGCTTCCACCTCTTATAGAGGAAGGGGAGGCAGAGGCAGAGGCTCAGGGTATGTCCTGGCCCAGCATGGTAAACAAAAGCTAATAGCTGAAGATTTGTCGCATAACAAGGAGTTCCAGGAATTCCTGGAAGAAAAAAGAAGAAAAGAAATGAGTAATACTCAAGATTCAGTTGATAGTCCTGAAAGCACATCATATGCTAAAGTTGCATCAAAGGAAGATTATACTTCTGGGTTTGTTAATAGTTCAAGCCAAAAAATAATTCTTCTTATAGAAGATGCAGATTTAAAATGGGAAAAGGATCTCTGGACAATAATCAGGAAAAGATTAAGTCCTGCCCATTTTATAATTGGTACTTATAAATCCAGAAAATTCTATGAATTACTTCTGGATTTTGATGGTTGTTGCGTTTTGCCCTGTCTAGGTCCTAGATAGACTCCAGTCCTAGAATATCTTCTCTTGTATCACCTTTGTAACTTATCGAATCGATATGAATCTAGATGGTGAACTAAGGTACTCTGGAATTAATTCATCACATAACTTCTCATTTCATGAATTTGATTGGGAGAACAAATACTGTTCAAAACAGTATGAATGTTGAGCACGATATTCCAGAAAATCTGGAATTACTTAATAAGTGGACGATTCCAAGAATCGAACCAAAAATTATTTATAAATTAGGAACTTTTGAAAGACTTAGTTTAAAACAAGTTGTTAAAACAACTGAAGAATCTATTTCTTTAAATAATGAAGAAATGATTGTTAAACTCTTAAGTGATAAAGATATTTCTTTATACAAACATAGTCATATGTTTATACACGTAGGTTTAATTCAAATCGCTTTTAAACCCCTAACTCTGGAAGGATTACCAAAAAGCTTTATAGCAGCTTTAAGAGATGGGAGAAATCTTGATTGGAAAAAAGCTTATATTCAATTTGTAATGGTTTTCCTCCTGCATGAGATAATGCATGAGTAGTTTTTTGAAAATAACGTGTAGGTATTAATCCTTCACGAATGACATTTAAGTCAGCACCACTATCAAGTAAAACTTCAAAATGTTTTGTAAAATAATTATCAATCATTAATGTTGGGGATTTTGATGGTTGTTGCGTTTTGCCCTGTCTAGGTCCTAGATAGACTCCAGTCCTAGAATATATTCCCTTGTATCACCTTTGTAACTTATCGAATCGATATGAATCTAGATGGTGAACTAAGGTCCTTGGGCGTGAATGGTATCAGAGCCAGTGACCAGAATAAACATACTCTGGAATTAATTCATCACATAACTTCTCATTTCATGAATTTGATTGGGAGAACAAATACTGTTCAAAACAGTATGAATGTTGAGCACGATATTCCAGAAAATCTGGAATTACTTAATAAGTGGACGATTCCAAGAATCGAACCAAAAATTATTTATAAATTAGGAACTTTTGAAAGACTTGGTTTAAAACAAGTTGTTAAAACAACTGAAGAATCTATTTCTTTAAATAATGAAGAAATGATTGTTAAACTCTTAAGTGATAAAGATATTTCTTTATACAAACATAGTCATATGTTTATACACGTAGGTTTAATTCAAATCGCTTTTAAACCCCTAACTCTGGAAGGATTACCAGAAAGCTTTATAACAGCTTTAAGAGATGGGAGAAATCTTGATTGGAAAAAATCATTAATGGGAATGATCCAATCAAGTCTGGCACATGGTCCAGTCTATTTTGATGTTTATCCTAACTTACAATTATCATTGTCTGATATCAATATTCTTGATGCATTAACATTAAATGTTAAAACTCATGGGTATAATTATTTACCAGGTACTGAAGTTATTTGTATTTGTTATAGAGTTTATTATAAACCTCTATACACTTTGAATCCACAATGTAGAAAGGTAGATAAACCTTTAAATGAAACTATCTTGATTGAAACTAATTTTAAGAAATCTAGAATAACTACTAGAAGAACCATTAAATGGGATGAAATGCAGTTTCCAGAAAATTGGATAATCAATAAAGTTGTTCCTATACAGCAACCTATTATGCATCATGATTCGTTTAATGTTTTACAATCATCTGAAGGAACTGTTCAAATACAGTTTGGACAAGGAGAAAACAGGTTATCAAAGACAGATTCTTTGAGATCCTATATCTCTCCTTTGGATTATATAGTTGAAACTCCTTCTGGAGCTTCTACTTCCAGAAGAAGGGTTAAAACCCCAGATGATATTAAAAACCTTTTCATTAATAAAGAAAATATTGTCAATGGTATGTATGGTAATGTCCGTAATATGGAAGACGCAGATCTTACTGCATCAGATATGAACTTTGATAATTAATGGATTTAAAACAAAAAATTGATTTTAGTCCTGGGTCTCCAGCCAGGAAAGAAATAAGTGGAGAATTCAAACATCCCAGATGGGAAGAATTCAGAAAATGGTTTTTCGGAAATTTCCCTAAAGAAGAAAAGGATTTTATACAAAATCAATTTTATAAATGTTGCGAAGAACAAAATACTAAATATTCTTTTGTTCCTTGGTTCATCCATACTTATGTTGAGTATTATATTTCAACTGTTGAAAGGAATTATCGTCTTTCAGATGGTCAAATGATCACTAGCACATACCCTCCTTTACAAGCGTGTTCGTTTAATAATACTAATATTCTTGCTTTTGCCAAGTTATTTGAAAGTGATAATTTACAGGTAACCTTGGAACATATTAATGATATTATAAGACAAAACAATTATACTAACCTATGTATTAACATCCTAGGTGAACAAATTAAAGTTTTGCTAAACAGACTTGATCAGATCTTAAAGGCTATAAATGATATTAAAGTCCCTAGAGAAGAAGATATTGCTTCTACTTCACAGGTGGTTAAAACCGCTACTCCCACTATTCAACCACCCCCGGAAATTGTAGATTTTAAATTGAAATCGATGGGTGAGTATGAAAGAATTTTGAATGAAAAGCTTAAAGGATTAAAATTAAGTACTTTAAGTACGGATATAAGAAAAAATCAAGACGATGAGTCTGAGATTAATGATCAAATTGATAAAATAAAATGGGCTGATAGACCTACTCAAAGAATGTATTATTACAGGAGACCTTCTCCAATGGATACCTTACATGAGGAAAATGAATTTGTTATTAATAATTCTTATAGTGGTAAAAATATCTATGAGTGGAACATAGATGGAAATACGGATAAGCACATTTATGATGTTGTCCATAGGATGCTTATGTATTCTACTATTTGTAAACAAAATAATAATACAGACAAAAAAATTGCTGAAATGATTATTGCTGGTTTCACCGGCCAACTTAAAGGTTGGTGGGATAATTATTTAACCCCAGTAGCCAAGGCTACTATTCTTAATACTGTGAAAATTGAAAATAATACTCAATATGAAAATGCAGTCTATACTTTGGTTGTTACTATTATTGAACATTTTACTGGTCGATATTCTGACAATAGTGAAATGATCCGTACTCTCTTGAAAAATCTTAGATGCAAGACATTGACTGATTTTAGATGGTATAAAGATACTTTCTTGAATCGTGTCATGGAGCTTCCTTAGTGTAATAGCTCTCATTGGAAGTCCAAATTTGTTGATGGTCTGCCCAGCCTTTTTGCTGAGAGAATTCGCAGAAATCTTAGAAAAGATCAAAGTTCTGTTCCTTATGATAGATATACTTATGGAAACCTTATAAGTACTTTTATTCAAGAAGGATTGGCTCTATGTAATGACATAAAGCTTAATCAATAAATTAAAAGGCAGAATTTAGTTGAAAGAAAACAATTAGGACAATTCTGTGATCAATTTGGTATTGATATGCCTAGAATTAATAAGCCGAGCTCTTCTAAAAGAATAGGGCACAAGAGGGATGGTACAGAACGTACCTATCGTAAAAAGAAATTCTCTGCTAAAAGAGTAGAGAGAAATATTGATAGAAAAATCCAACGTAATACTAGGAAAAGAGATAATAAAAATCATATTGTTTGCCATAGATGTGGAAAAATTGGTCATTATGCTAATAGGTGTTGGGTCAAGAAGAAATTAAATAGTCTTGATTTGGATGATAAGTTAAAAGAGTCTTTATCAAAGCTCTTATTAAATTCTGATAGTGAGAGAACTTCTGAGGAAGAAGAAAGCTCAGATAATAATAGGAATGATGAGTTAGATTTGGAAGATTATACCTCTTATGAACCAGAGGAATGTGATACATGTCCTCTAGGTCTTCCTTGTGACAAAAAATCCTTGGAAGAAAATGACGAGTATTATAAACTTTTATCTCAATTTCAAAATAATAATATTAATGTTTTGACAAATGATACTCTGTTAGATATTTTGAAAGATCTTAATAATAAGGATCTCAGATCTAAAATAATTGATCATCTTGCTCATAATGAGCCAGGAGCTTCTGGAGTCAGAAAAGACGAAGAACCAATGGTTCCTAAAGGACCATATTTAATGTCTGAAGTTCATAAACTTCTTAAAGACAGCAAAGTAAGTAAAACTCCTACTTCCATTATTGATTTACAACAAGAGGTTGATAACCTTAAAGAAGAGATTAAGAATCTCAAAAGTGATACAAGGACTCTTGATATAAGAGTTTCCAGGATTGAAGAAAATACTTCTTCACCAGTAGAAGATAATACATCTTCTCACAATGAGATAAAAGATTTTGAAATAAATAACAATGAAAATAATGGTGATTATTTATCTGTCATGGAAATTATTAAGTCTCAAAAATGGCATACTGAGACAACATTAATGATTGATAATAATTTTACAAAACATTTTGAAGTTTTACTTGACAGTGGTGCTGACTTAAATGTCATTCGTGAAGCATTAATACCTATACGTTATTTTCAAAAAACTACTCATGCATTATCTCATGCAGGAGGAAAACCATTACAAATTGAATATAAGCTTTCAAAAGCCTACATTTGCAATAATAAAACTTGCATTCCTACAAGCTTTTTGCTTGCTAAAGATATTACGAACCAAATGGTTTTAGGGACTCAGTTCCTTACAAAATTATTTCCTTTAGGAATTACCCATGAAGGATTAACTGGTTATTATGAAGGACATAAGATTTTCTTCAAATTCAAAAACAAACCTTATACTAGGTTTTTACATGAAATGTTTGATTCTATTATTCATAAAGAAAAACAATTTAATTTCTTAAAATTTGAAATTACTTCTTTAAATATAGAAAATGATCTTCAAAATCCTAGATTACAGGATAAAATTAAACTCTTAATCACCGAATTTTCTATTACTATATGTAATGACCATCCTAATGCATTTTGGGATAGAAAGAAACATATTGTTTCTTTACCTTATGAGGAAGGTTTTGATGATTCACAAATTAAAACAAAGGCTAGACCTTGTCAAATGAATAAAGATCATCTGGAGTTATGTAAAAAAGAAATTGAGTCTCTTTTACAAAAGAAATTAATAAGTCCTTCTCAGTCACCATGGTCGTGTACTGCTTTTTATGTCAATAAACATTGAGAACAAGAAAGGGGTGTTCCTCGTCTTGTTATAAATTATAAACCGCTTAATAAAGCTCTAAAGTGGATAAGGCATCCTATTCCTAATAAAAAGGATTTATTAGATAGATTATATAATTCTATCATATTTTCAAAGTTTGATTTAAAATCAGGTTATTGGCAGATCCAAATAAGTAGAGAGGATCGTTATAAGACGGCCTTCAATGTCCCAATAGGACATTATGAATGGCATGTTATGCCTTTTGGTCTGAAGAATGCTCCTTCAGAATTCCAACAAATTATGAATGACATTTTTACTCCCTATAGTGAGTTCATCATAGTCTACATTGATGATATCTTAGTCTTTTCTAAAACCATTGAAATGCATTTTAAGCATTTGCAGATTTTTAAACAAATCATTATAAAAAATGGTTTAGTTATATCTAAGCCTAAAATGTCTCTTTTCCAGACTAAAGTCAGATTTCTTGGGCATTTTATTGAAAAGGGGAGTATCATACCAATCAACAGGAGTATCGAATTTGCTGATAAATTTCCGGATGAAATTCGGGAGAAAACTCAATTACAAAGATTTTTAGGAAGTTTAAATTATATTTCTCCTTATTATAAAAATCTTACTCAAGATACGGCTATTTTATATGAAATACTTAAAAAGAAACCATGTTGTTGGACAGATCAGCATACTAATGCCGTTAGAAAAATTAAAGAAAGAGTTAAAGCTCTACCTTGTTTAATGTTGACTAATCCTAATTGGAAGAAGATAATTGATACTGATAGTTCTGAAATAGGATTTGGGGGAATCCTCAAACAAATTAATCCTGATACTAAACAGGAAATTCTTGTTAGATTCCATTCAGGAAAATGGAATAATGCTCAAAAGAATTATCCTACTGTGGCAAAACAAATTCTTGCTATTGTTAAATGTGTTTTGAAGTTTCAGCATGATTTATATAATCAGCATTTTATCATACAAACTGATTGTAAATCTGCTAAATTTATGTTTAATAAAGATTTTAAACATGACGTTTCTAAACAAATGTTTGCTAGGTGGCAATCGCATCTTGCACCCTTTGATTTTGAGATCGTTTATAAAAAAGGAGAAGATAATAGTCTTCCAGATTTCTTGACAAGAGAATATCAATCATGCCTACAAGAAACGGCCTGAAACATGTTGCAAGTGATATTAAATTTTTCAAACAGGCTATTAACAGATACGAGAGTAAAACTCTTCAAGAACTTTGGATTCATGATGAAGAAGTCCGCAGGGCTATTATAAAGCTTCATAAATATGAGTTAAAGGAATGCGAAAAACTAGCAAGATTAGTGCTGGCTTAATTTTTGTTTACATGATTTAAGGAATGAATAGCCGTGGATCGGCTTCCACCTCTTATAGAGAAAGGGGAGGCAGAGGCAGAGGCTCAGGGTATGTCCTGGCCCAACATAGTAAACAAAAGCTAATAGCTGAAGATTTGTCGCATAACAAGGAGTTCCAGGAATTCCTGGAAGAAAAAAGAAGAAAAGAAATGAGTAATACTCAAGATTCAGTTGATAGTCCTGAAAGCACATCATATGCTAAAGTTGCATCAAAGGAGGATTATACTTCTGGGTTTGTTAATAGTTCAAGCCAAAAAATAATTCTTCTTATAGAAGATGCAGATTTAAAATGGGAAAAGGATCCTGGACAATAATCAGGAAAAGATTAAGTCCTGCCCATTTTATAATTGGTACATATAAATCCAGAAAATTCTATGAATTACTTCTGGATTTTGATGGTTGTTGCGTTTTGCCCTGTCTAGGTCCTAGATAGACTCCAGTCCTAAAATATCTTCCCTTGTATCACCTTTGTAACTTATCGAATCGATATGAATCTAGATGGTGAACTAAGGTCCTTGGGCGTGAATGGTATCAGCGCCAGTGACCAGAATAAACATACTCTGGAATTAATTCATCACATAACTTCTCATTTCATGAATTTGATTGGGAGAACAAATACTGTTCAAAACAGTATGAATGTTGAGCACGATATTCCAGAAAATCTGGAATTACTTAATAAGTGGACGATTCCAAGAATCGAACCAAAAATTATTTATAAATTAGGAACTTTTGAAAGACTTGGTTTAAAACAAGTTGTTAAAACAACTGAAGAATCTATTTCTTTAAATAATGAAGAAATGATTGTTAAACTCTTAAGTGATAAAGATATTTCTTTATACAAACATAGTCATAAGTTTATACACGTAGGTTTAATTCAAATCGCTTTTAAACCCCTAACTCTGGAAGGATTACCATATTGCTTTATAGCAGCTTTAAGAGATGGGAGAAATCTTGATTGGAAAAAATCTTATATTCAATTTGTAATGGTTTTCCTCCTGCATGAGATAATGCATGAGTAGTTTTTTGAAAATAACGTGTAGGTATTAATCCTTCACGAATGACATTTAAGTCAGCACCACTATCAAGTAAAACTTCAAAATGTTTTGTAAAATAATTATCAATCATTAATGTTGGGGATTTTGATGGTTGTTGCGTTTTGCCCTGTCTAGGTCCTAGATAGACTCCAGTCCTAGAATATCTTCCCTTGTATCACCTTTGTAACTTATCGAATCGATATGAATCTAGATGGTGAACTAAGGTCCTTGGGCGTGAATGGTATCAGAGCCAGTGACCAGAATAAACATACTTTGGAATTAATTCATCACATAACTTCTCATTTCATGAATTTGATTGGGAGAACAAATACTGTTCAAAACAGTATGAATGTTGAGCACGATATTCCAGAAAATCTGGAATTACTTAATAAGTGGACGATTCCAAGAATCGAACCAAAAATTATTTATAAATTAGGAACTTTTGAAAGACTTGGTTTAAAACAAGTTGTTAAAACAACTGAAGAATCTATTTCTTTAAATAATGAAGAAATGATTGTTAAACTCTTAAGTGATAAAGATATTTCTTTATACAAACATAGTCATAAGTTTATACACATAGGTTTAACTCAAACCGCTTTTAAACCCCTAACTCTGGAAGGATTACCAGAAAGCTTTATATCAGCTTTAAGAGATGGGAGAAATCTTGATTGGAAAAAATCATTAATGGGAATGATCCAATCAAGTCTGGCACATGGTCCAGTCTATTTTGATGTTTATCCTAACTTACAATTATCATTGTCTGATATCAATATTCTTGATGCATTAACATTAAATGTTAAAACTCATGGGTATAATTATTTACCAGGTACTGGAGTTATTTGTATTTGTTATAGAGTTTATTATAAACCTCTATACACTTTGAATCCACAATGTAGAAAGGTAGATAAACCTTTAAATGAAACTATCTTGATTGAAACTAATTTTGAGAAATCTAGAATAACTACTAGAAGAACCATTAAATGGGATGAAATGCAGTTTCCAGAAAATTGGATAATCAATAAAGTTGTTCATATACAACAACCTATTATGCATCATGATTCGTTTAATGTTTTACAATCATCTGAAGGAACTGTTCAAATACAGTTTGGACAAGGAGAAAACATGTTATCAAAGACAGATTCTTTGAGATCATATATCTCTCCTTTGGATTATATAGTTGAAACTCCTTCTGGAGCTTCTACTTCCAGAAGAAGGGTTAAAACCCCAGATGATATTAAAAACCTTTTCATTAATAAAGAAAATATTGTCAATGGTATGTATGGTAATGTCCGTAATATGGAAGACGCGGATCTTACTGCATCAGATATGAACTTTGATAATTAATGGATTTAAAACAAAAAATTGATTTTAGTCCTGGGTCTCCAGCCAGGAAAGAAATAAGTGGAGAATTCAAACATCCCAGATGGGAAGAATTCAGAAAATGGTTTTTCGGAAATTTCCCTAAAGAAGAAAAGGATTTTATACAAAATCAATTTTATAAATGTTGCGAAGAACAAAATACTAAATATTCTTTTGTTCCTTGGTTCATCCATACTTATGTTGAGTATTATATTTCAACTGTTGAAAGGAATTATCGTCTTTCAGATGGTCAAATGATCACTAGCACATACCCTCCTTTACAAGCGTGTTCGTTTAATAATACTAATATTCTTGCTTTTGCCAAGTTATTTGAAAGTGATAATTTACAGGTAACCTTGGAACATATTAATGATATTATAAGACAAAACAATTATACTAACCTATGTATTAACATCCTAGGTGAACAAATTAAAGTTTTGCTAAACAGACTTGATCAGATCTTAAAGGCTATAAATGATATTAAAGTCCCTAGAGAAGAAGATATTGCTTCTACTTCACAAGTGGTTAAAACCGCTACTCCCACTATTCAACCACACCCGGAAATTGTAGATTTTAAATTGAAATCGATGGGTGAGTATGAAAGAATTTTGAATGAAAAGCTTAAAGGATTAAAATTAAGTACTTTAAGTACGGATATAAGAAAAAATCAAGACGATGAGTCTGAGATTAATGATCAAATTGATAAAATAAAATGGGCTGATAGACCAACTCAAAGAATGTATTATTACAGGGGACCTTCTCCAATGGATACCTTACATGAGGAAAATGAATTTGTTATTAATAATTCTTATAGTGGTAAAAATATCTATGAGTGGAACATAGATGGAAATACGGATAAGCACATTTATGATGTTGTCCATAGGATGCTTATGTATTCTACTATTTGTAAACAAAATAATAATACAGACAAAAAAATTGCTGAAATGATTATTGCTGGTTTCACCGGCCAACTTAAAGGTTGGTGGGATAATTATTTAACCCCAGTAGCCAAGGCTACTATTCTTAATACTGTGAAAATTGAAAATAATACTCAATATGAAAATGCAGTCTATACTTTGGTTGTTACTATTATTGAACATTTTACTGGTCGATATTCTGACAATAGTGAAATGATCCGTACTCTCTTGAAAAATCTTAGATGCAAGACATTGACTGATTTTAGATGGTATAAAGATACTTTCTTGAATCGTGTCATGGAGCTTCCTTAGTGTAATATCTCTCATTGGAAGTCCAAATTTGTTGATGGTCTGCCCAGCCTTTTTGCTGAGAGAATTCGCAGAAATCTTAGAAAAGATCAAAGTTCTGTTCCTTATGATAGATATACTTGTGGAAACCTTATAGGTACTTGTATTCAAGAAGGATTGGCTCTATGTAATGACATAAAGCTTAATCAACAAATTAAAAGGCAGAATTTAGTTGAAAGAAAACAATTAGGACAATTCTGTGATCAATTTGGTATTGATACGCCTAGAATTAATAAGCCGAGCTCTTCTAAAAGAATAGGGCACAAGAGGGATGGTACAGAACGTACCTATCGTAAAAAGAAATTCTCTGCTAAAAGAGTAGAGAGAAATATTGATAGAAAAATTCAACGTAATACTAGGAAAAGAGATAATAAAAATCACATTGTTTGCCATAGATGTGGAAAAATTGGTCATTATGCTAATAGATGTTCGGTCAAGAAGAAATTAAATAGTCTTGATTTGGATGATAAGTTAAAAGAGTCTTTATCAAAGCACTTATTAAATTCTGATAGTGAGAGAACTTCTGAGGAAGAAGAAAGCTCAGATAATAATAGGAATGATGAGTTAGATTTGGAAGATTATACCTCTTATGAACCAGAGGAATGTGATACATGTCCTCTAGGTCTTCCTTGTGACAAAAAATCCTTGGAAGAAAATGACGAGTATTATAAACTTTTATCTCAATTTCAAAATAATAATATTAATGTTTTGACAAATGATACTCTGTTAGATATTTTGAAAGATCTTAATAATAAGGATCTCAGATCTAAAATAATTGATCATCTTGCTCATAATGAGCCAGGAACTTCTGGAGTCAGAAAAGACGAAGAACCAATGGTTCCTAAAGGACCATATTTAATGTCTGAAGTTCATAAACTTCTTAAAGACAGCAAAGTAAGTAAAACTCCTACTTCCATTATTGATTTACAACAAGAGGTTGATAACCTTAAAGAAGATATTAAGAATCTCAAAAGAGATACAAGGACTCTTGATATAAGAGTTTCCAGGATTGAAGAAAATACATCTTCACCAGTAGAAGATAATACATCTTCTCACAATGAGATAAAAGATTTTGAAATAAATAACAATGAAAATAATGGTGATTATTTATCTGTCATGGAAATTATTAATTCTCAAAAATGGCATACTGAGACAACATTAATGATTGATAATAATTTTACAAAACATTTTGAAGTTTTACTTGATAGTGGTGCTGACTTAAATGTCATTCGTGAAGCATTAATACCTACACGTTATTTTCAAAAAACTACTCATGCATTATCTCATGCAAGAGGAAAACCATTACAAATTGAATATAAGCTTTCAAAAGCCTACATTTACAATAATAAAACTTGCATTCCTACAAGCTTTTTGCTTGCTAAGGATATTACGAACCAAATGATTTTAGGGACTCCGTTCCTTACAAAATTATTTCCTTTAGGAATTACCCATGAAGGATTAACTGGTTATTATGAAGGACATAAGATTTTCTTCAAATTCAAAAACAAACCTTATACTAGGTTTTTACATGAAATGTTTGATTCTATTATTCATAAAGAAAAACAATTGAATTTCTTAAAATTTGAAATTACTTCTTTAAATATAGAAAATGATCTTCAAAATCCTAGATTACAGGATAAAATTAAACTCTTAATCAACAAATTTTCTATTACTATATGTAATGACCATCCTAATGCATTTTGGGATAGAAAGAAACATATTGTTTCTTTACCTTATAAGGAAGGTTTTGATGATTCACAAATTAAAGCAAAGGCTAGACCTTGTCAAATGAATAAAGATCATCTGGAGTTATGTAAAAACGAAATTGAGTCTCTTTTACAAAAGAAATTAATAAGTCCTTCTCAGTCACCATGGTCGTGTACTGCTTTTTATGTCAATAAACATTGAGAACAAGAAAGGGGTGTTCCTCGTCTTGTTATAAATTATAAACCGCTTAATAAAGCTCTAAAGTGGATAAGGCATCCTATTCCTAATAAAAAGGATTTATTAGATAGATTATATAATTCTATCATATTTTCAAAGTTTGATTTAAAATCAGGTTATTGGCAGATCCAAATAAGTAGAGAGGATCGTTATAAGACGGCCTTCAATGTCCCTATAGGACATTATGAATGGCATGTTATGCCTTTTGGTCTGAAGAATGCTCCTTCAGAATTCCAACAAATTATGAATGACATTTTTACTCCCTATAGTGAGTTCATCATAGTCTACATTGATGATATCTTAGTCTTTTCTAAAACCATTGAAATGCATTTTAAGCATTTGCAGATTTTTAAACAAATCATTATAAAAAATGGTTTAGTTATATCTAAGCCTAAAATGTCTCTTTTCCAGACTAAAGTCAGATTTCTTGGGCATTTTATTGAAAAGGGGAGTATCATACCAATCAACAGGAGTATCGAATTTGCTGATAAATTTCCGGATGAAATTCGGGAGAAAACTCAATTACAACGATTTTTAGGAAGTTTAAATTATATTTCTCCTTATTATAAAAATCTTACTCAAGATACGGCTATTTTAAATGAAAGACTTAAAAAGAAACCATGCTCTTGGACAGATCAGCATACTAATGCCGTTAGAAAAATTAAAGAAAGAGTTAAAGCTCTACCTTGTTTAATGTTGACTAATCCTAATTGGAAGAAGATAATTGATACTGATAGTTCTGAAATAGGATTTGGGGGAATCCTCAAACAAATTAATCCTGATACTAAACAGGAAATTCTTGTTAGATTCCATTCAGGAAAATGGAATAATGCTCAAAAGAATTATCCTACTGTGGCAAAACAAATTCTTGCTATTGTTAAATGTGTTTTGAAGTTTCAGGATGATTTATATAATCAGCATTTTATCATACAAACTGATTGTAAATCTGCTAAATTTATGTTTAATAAAGATTTTAAACATGACGTTTCTAAACAAATGTTTGCTAGGTGGCAAGCGCATCTTGCACCCTTTCATTTTGAGATCGTTTATAAAAAAGGAGACGATAATAGTCGTCTAGATTTCTTGACAAGAGAATATCAATCATGCCTACAAGAAACGGCCTGAAACATGTTGCAAGTGATATTAAATTTTTCAAACAGGCTATTAACAGATACGAGAGTAAAACTCTTCAAGAACTTTGGATTCATGATGAAGAAGTCCGCAGGGCTATTATAAAGCTTCATAAATATGAGTTAAAGAAATGCGAAAAACTAGCAAGATTATTGCTGGCTTATTTTTTGTTTACACGATTTCAGGAATGAATAGCCGTGGATCGGCTTCCACCTCTTATAGAGGAAGGGGAGGCAGAGGCAGAGGCTCAGGGTATGTCCTGGCCCAGCATGGTAAACAAAAGCTAATAGCTGAAGATTTGTCGCATAACAAGGAGTTCCAGGAATTCCTGGAAGAAAAAAGAAGAAAAGAAATGAGTAATACTCAAGATTCAGTTGATAGTCCTGAAAGCACATCATATGCTAAAGTTGCATCAAAGAAAGATTATACTTCTGGGTTTGTTAATAGTTCAAGCCAAAAAATAATTCTTCTTATAGAAGATGCAGATTTAAAATGGGAAAAGGATCCCTGGACAATAATCAGGAAAAGATTAAGTCCTGCCCATTTTATAATTGGTACTTATAAATCCAGAAAATTCTATGAATTACTTCTGGATGACACAAAATCATGTGAAATTGAGCACTTCACACCAGGAGGGCGAAGGGAAATTTTTAATTTCTCAAAACTCATCATTAAAGCAGTTATACCTATTGATGAGTGGGGTCCTACCCCTAATTTTGAAAGGGAGTTTATACACCCTGTTTCCAAAATTCCCATTAAATATAATTATTGGGATTATGTTGAAGCCTTTGATAAAGTCTTCCTTTATGAAAATGATAATCACAAGCACACATGGTTCATAAAAATGTGTGATAAAATCTTTGAAAAAGATATTCCTAATTGGTTTCTGGACTGGTGGGAATTTCATGGTTCTACGGTAAGAATCTTACCAGAAATGTTAAAAGAAAAGTTTAAAACTTGGGTTGACATATCTCCCAAGATCATTGAAAGGCAGAATAATATTGCCTGCCCCGAATGACTTTCAGCCTTCTATTTTTTCTTGGAATTTTCTATTCCTTGGATCTGGAGATGGTTCCCAGAAGTGGGAAGAAAGGAGAATAATATTCCATGCATTTTTATGAAAAGTGCTACAAAATTCTGGGAAAAGATGCTTAAGAAGAACCTTGAGACGAACCAATATGAAGGACAAGACACCCTTAATCATATTGAGGAAAAAATTGTTATTTATAGGCAGCTGGCTGATAACCAAAAGAAGAAGGAGATCCATACTCCTCTTGAGATCTTCAAAAAAAAAATTCAAATGAAATATGGAACAATGGATAGAAAGAGCTTAATTGAAGCCTACATCAATGAAATGCAAAAAGAATTGGAGGATGAAGTTTCTAGCCTCAATGAGGATGATTCAATGGGGTCTAACAAGGATAAAAATAAAGAAAATTTACAAGATGCACAGGACCCAAATGATGATGTTCAATTCAATCTTAATGATGCTTTTGGAATTGTTAAATCTACAGTTTTCCAGCCAACAAGAGGAGATTCCTCAAAGACCATATCAGATAAAAGTATGGAACTCATTTAAATCTTCCGGAAGATAATGAAGTATGCCATGACATCATGGAAGGGCAGAATAGTCAAATGACATTTCTACTTTTATAAATTTGTACTGTTCATAAAACAGGTTGTATATTCCTTTCAGGTCCGGCCATCTATATAAGGCCATTGTGTGTTTTTGTTTTAGGCAGAACTTCCCTTACCACCTTCTCTCTCTTCTCTCTCTTCTTTTGTAATCTTTCAGTTTGTAATCGTCAATAAACAGTGTGAATAAAAATCCTTCGGTTTGAAGTACTTCGAAGTTCCAAGTAAGTTTAAATTTTTGTTTCTTGTTTAACTTTTGTTGTTCTTCCTTAGCCTAATGGAAGGCTAAGTTTATGTTATGTGATGGATTAAAACCTAAGTATGGATATTCTGGAAATTGGCAAAGTAATTTTTATGCTTAATGACTAAAGTAAACTATCCGTGTTTATATCAATTAGTTTGTTACAATCGTAATTACAGGGTTTGGACAAGAGACTGTCATGTCTAGATAAGAGGCATGTGTTGCAAAACCTTCACCCCTTTGTGCCGTGTGTTGGCGTTTTGTGGGGATTTTGATGGTTGTTGCGTTTTGCCCTGTCTAGGTCCTAGATAGACTCCAGTCCTGGAATATCTTCCCTTGTATCACCTTTGTAACTTATCGAATCGATATGAATCTAGATGGTGAACTAAGGTCCTTGGGCGTGAATTTTACTTTATCAAAAGAAGGTAATTGATGCGTGTATATCAAAAGAAGATTTGATAAATCAATATTATATTATACTTGGTGTATGTGTGCGTGCCTGTATTTGCGTGTGTGAGTTGTGTGGTTATTAGCTACTTGACAAATGACAAACAAAAATAAATAATGTTCTATTAATCAACCAACATTATAGAAACCATTTTATATATTATAAACATAATAAATCAATCAAATTAACCTTTTTCCCCAATTGTTTTTTTTTTTTTTGTAAAGTCTTAGTCTAACGAAAAGAATTACCTAAAATTCATTATGATTTTGACTTGAACAGCTCAAATTAATGTAACATATTTAGTTTTAAAAGAATACAACCATAATAGTTTTGAAGTTTTTAATGAAAGAAAAATGGAATGAGGGATGTATTAAAAGTTTTCTTTATTTTACTTTTTACCCCTAAAGTTTGTTTATCGTCTTTATTCGCAATCCCATTTTTGACGAACTCGGAAAAACAATCTTATTAATAGTGTTTGAATTTCACTACAAGATTTCAGCACTTTTCTCGACCGGAAACTCCCGACCGCATTGCGGTCGGGAGCAATCCCGACCGCAATGCGGTCATTATAAAGTTTACCGACCGATATGCGGTCGGGACATTTATTAAAACCATTCCCGACCGCATTGCGGTCGGTACAAGTTGTCCCGACCGCATTGCGGTCGGGAATACTCTGGGCGGGAAATTTCCCGCCCAGAGTGTCGCCCTAATCTCGGCCCAGCTGGGCCGCGCAGCTGGGCCGAGACTTCCCGACCGCATTGCGGTCGGGAATACCCTTATTCCCGACCGCAATGCGGTCGGGAAAGTTCCCGACCGCGTGGCGGTCGGGAATATTAGGGTTTAGGGTTTAGGGTTTAGGGTTTAGGGTTTAGGGTTTAGGCTTATTGGCGACCGGTACGCGGTCGGGAATAATATTCATATTCTTAATTTCACAATTTCGCTCTCAATTTTAGGTAAATTCGTTATTTAATGATCGAGTAAATCAGTATTAGTTATATATTACTAAAAATCTCAAAAAAAATTAAATTTAGTTGCACGTTGATGAATCGTTTGAAGCGTCGATTCATATTGTCACTTATAAATAGATTAGTATATGTAGTTGCTAATAATGTAACTACTTACGATTATGTTAAACAAATGTTAACATATATATATATATCACAATTAGCCTCTCTATATTAACGTTCGTAACAAATGTTAATTGACAATTGTGAACTCCTATATACTACGTATGATTATTATAGGTATAACTCCAAACTAACTTAACTTATACTCCGATAAACTATACTAATTTAATAATTAAAAGTACATTAAACAAACTAACTAATAGTGCAATTCATGAATTTAATGAGATTCTATAGTTATACTTAACAAACACATCAAGATTTTCCAAAAGATTGGAAAAAGGTAAAATTTACTATTTTTCCCGACCGCGTATCGGTCGGGAATTGCCATTATTGCCGACCGCACGGCGGTCGTAAATAAAATTTAAAGGTATTCCCGACCGCATGCCGGTCGGGACTAATATTTAAAGGCATTTCCGACCGCCTTGCGGTCGGGAATAAAATTTAAACTTATTCCCGACCGCAGTGCGGTCGGTATGTCGCGAGTTTCTGGGCTGCAAAGTATTGCCGACCGAATTTCGGTCGGTATTTTTTGAAAAATTGGCGGTTTTTTGAAATTTTTGAAAAAATTAAACATTCCCGACCGAATATCGGTCGGGAATAATCGAAAAAAATGGCGGGACTTGGTGGGAAATTCAAATTTGACGAAAATTCAAAAATTTTCAACTTTTTCTATAAATACACTTCATTATTCTCCTCATTTTTCCATCTCCACACACTTTGTTCCTCTTCAAAAAAAATTTCAAACACTTTTTTCATATTCATACACTTTTTCAAAACCTTCTTTCTTTCAACTTCAAAATTAAAATTTTTCACTTCTTTATTCAAATTTTCAATAATCAAAAACTTATTTATTTTTTTGTGTTTTAGACTAAGCAATGAATCAAAAATTTAATTATTGCAAACACAAAAACTAAATAATATTTTTCAAATATTGCAAAATATTAAAAAAATAATATTCCGGTAATTTTATTACCGGAATATTATTTTTTTTGTTCTGATGATTATTATTCCCGACCGCGAATCGGTCGGGAAATACTTGAATATTATTCCCGACCGGGCCTCGGTCGGGAATAACATGAATTTTAATCCCGACCACTTTGCGGTCGGGAATAGTCCCGACCGCTATCCGGTCGGGACAAAAATTCATATAATCCCGACCGCAGTGCGGTCGGGAATAAAATTCAAGTATTTCCCGACCGATATGCGGTCGGGAAATATTCCGACCGGTGTGCGGTCGGAATAATCGGTCGGCAAATTTCCGACCGCATGCCGGTCGGGAAAGGCGGTCGGGAAAAGTTCTTCCCGACCGAGCTGCGGTCGGGAAACTTTTTCCGACCGAAGCAACGCCGACCGCCGCTTTCCGACCGCGATGCAGTCGGGAAAGGGTCATTCCCGACCGCAGATGGGTCATTCCCGACCGGCTTTGCGGTCGGGAATGACCCGATTTTTTTGTAGTGTTTATGGTGAAAGCAAAATTGGGATCCGGTTTGTTTTGTAACTTTATTTAATCGATTTGACCTTAAATGAACACACCAATAACATGCGTAGGGTTTGGGTTTAAAGTTGAAGCTATTAAAAAAAAGTTTATCGTCTTTCGAAACTTCGTTATTGATGAACTTCAAGTGAACACACCTATTAATTATTTTGAAGTTTTTGGTGAAAGAATAAATAAAATCGGGATTGTTCTACAACTTTTAATTAATTTTATTTTTCTTCCCTAAGGTTTAATTTATCGTTTATTGCACCTCTATTTTTGATGAAATTCGAAGAAACACACTTACTAATTGCTTTAAAGTTTATAGTGATAGAAAACATAGAATGAGATTTCTTAGCTTTCAATTAATTATATTTTTCCCCCCTCAAGTTTTATTTGTCGTCTTTCCTAACTTGGTTTTTGATGAAATATGATAGAACGAACATATTAATACTTTTGAAGTTTCTGGTGTAAGAAAAAATGAAATCGGGGATGTTTTAGTTACAACTTTTTATTTATTTTATTTTTCTCCCTTGAAGTGTTGTTTATCGTCTCCTATAAGTCATTTTTTATGAAATTCGAAGCAAGACACATATTAACGATTTTAAAATTTTTAGGGAAAGAAAAATGGACTCGGGCTTAAAAAGAGGGAATATTGTAAAGGATGTTGAGGATCAGTAAAACCTTTAGGTTGTTCAACGTATACTTCTTTGTCTATCAAACCATTAAGGAAAGCACCTTTTACATCCATCTGGTAGAGCTTAATCTTAATCCAACATGCAATAGCAAGAAGTAATCTAATAGATTCTATCCTAGCTACTGAAGCAAATGTCTCATCAAAGTCAATCCCTTCTACCTGAGTATAACCTTGTGCAACAAGACTAGCTTTGTTTCTTACAATTACACCATCTTCATTAGTTTTGTTCTTGAAAATCCACTTAGTTCCTATAACATTCACATTAGAAGGTCTAGGTACTAGATTCCAAACATGATTTTTGGCGAATTGCAACAGTTCATCTTGCATAGCATTTATCCATTTACTATCCTTTAGAGCTTCAATCACATTCTTAGGTTCAATATTCGAGACAAAACAGGAAGCATTACTTATAGTGCAAGTGGAAGCCATGCAGACACACAACCTTGTCTTTGTTGCGAGTCTTCATGCGTCCAGTGATTTCACCTATCACTTGTGAAGCTGAATGATCCTTTTGAATCCTAGTAGGGGGATCTCTCCTAGGTTCATCAACAATGTCATCCTCTGAATTTGACTGTGGGGATGCTGGCCTAACAGCAGCAGGTGTCAGCTCAACATTAGAACCAGTCCCAATTTCAGTGTCTTCAACTTATGCTCCTAATGTTGGGACAGTCTCTGTTTCCAATGTTGGGGCAACATCAGAGACAGGAACTTCATCAGTACCTGTATCAAAGGTGGAATCATCAAACACTATATTTACTGATTCTTGAATAGTCTTCAATATTGGATTATAAACCCTGAAAGCATAACTATTCACAGAGTAACCAACAAATATGCACTTTTCACTTTTTGGATCAAATTTACTAAGATAGGCTCTATCATTCAACAAGCAACAATCACATCCAGATCCATGCAAATGAGCAATATTTGGTTTCAAACCCTTCAAGATTTCATATGGTGTCATATTTGTGCCAGGTCTAAGATAAGCCCTAGTACTTATATGACATGCAGTATTTAAATCTTCAGCTCATAGTCTTTTAGATAGGTTTCTAGCATTAAGCATAACTCTGGTCATCTCTTGAAGTGTCCTATTTTCCTCTCAGCTATCCCATTTTGCTGATGTGTCTTAGGTGCTGAAAACTCATGGAAAATTCCATTCTTATCACAGAAATCACTGAAACTAGCATTTTCAAATTCTTTCACATGATCATACCTAATTTTACAAATAGAGGAACCATACAGTTTTTTGATTCTAACATGTAAGATCCTAAATGTGTTGAATGCATCGGATTTTTCTTTAAGAAACTTAACCCATGTAAATCTAGAGAAATCGTCTACAATAACAAAGGCATATCTCTTACCACTTAGGCTGCTCACCTCAATAGGACCCATGAGATCCATGTGTAATAATTTAAAACACTTACCAGTCCTGGGAATTGTACTTTGTACCTGGAGGGGTGTATAAATAGCTTTGGTTTGCTTACCCTTCAGGCAGTCCTCACATACAACCTTACATGGGCTGGATATCTTTGGTAAGCCTCTTACAACATCAACTTTCTGTAACTTTTCAAGGTTCTTATAGTGAACATGTTCTAGCTTCCTATGCCACAGAACAACATCATCAACTTTAGCGTGAAAGCAATCTGCTTCTTCCTGAGCAAGGTAGCAATTATCTTTAGATCTGGTACCTGTCATAACAAGGACATTATCACTATTAAATACATCACAATAACTTTTATCAAATGTAACAAGCAAGTTATCATCACAAAGTTGACTAATGCTTATTAGATTTGTTTTCAATCCTTCAACTAGCAGGACATCTTTGAGTGGTGGAAATCCTGCCACATCTAGTACTCCCTTTCAAACGATTCTCCCCTTGGTGCCTCCTTCATAGGTGACAGTTCCAACATTGAGATGAATCAGTTGTTTAAGATTTTCCTTGTCTCCTGTCATGTGTCTTGAACATCCACTGTCAAACTACCACTTACCTGCAAGGTTAGAGTACACAGCAGAAAAAACAACATTGCATACAAATTTTAACTTTTCAATCCAAGTTATACTTTTCTGTCCTGTTCCTAATGTTGAGATAACATTTGTACCACTGACCAACTTAACATTAGAGACAGTTTCTGTTTTCTTCACATTTTCTTTCAAATATTTCTTGCAATAAGGTTTTATGTGACCTGGTTGAAAATAAAATTGACAGATATAAGTAGATTTACTTTTCTTGGGATTAGTACAGCTCAAGTCTTTTGATTCCTTAACAAAACCTTCTTTAATGAAAACAGGATTAGCAACTTTAGAGGTAGGTTTCTCAATATATCCAAGACCATTTGTTCCTTGATTACCCATACTCAGTAACTCATCAATTTTAGATGTACCTGAGTTCCATTTAGCAATGATCTGATTATCTTTTTCAAGCCTTCCTTTTACCTCTTTAAGTTCAGCTTCTTTCTTGTCAAGGTCTCTTTCATACATCCTCAACAATTTCTTCAGTCCATCAATCTCCAATCTCTGAGCTTCATTCTTCTTGGTGAGTTTCTGATTTTCTTTCAGAAGATTTTGAAAAGTAGACTTCAAGTCTTCAATGATTTCCTCCTAGGACATTTCACCTTCAAAGTAATACTCTTCATCTAGATCAACTGATCCATGGAAACATTCAAAGTTAGATTCATCATTATCAGACAAAGAATTGAGATCAATATGGGTATCATATTCAGTCCAATTCCCAAACAAAGTCTCATGTTCTGATGTTGAGTCATGGATGTTGGAGCAACATTGGGACCCGTGGCAGTTATGGAGATCTTTTTCTGTCCAGTTGACATGAGTAAATAGCGCAGTTGTATGAATCTCTACAAGGTTTGCTTCAGTATTAGCACTTGATCCATAGTTATAAGCCTCTTCATTGAAATCATCTACACAAACCCAATGAGACTTTCCCTTCTTGCGGAGAGTGTTAGCACATTCATTCAACAGCAATATGACCATAACCTTTACATTCATAACATTGAGTAGTTTTCAGCTTTTCAATTTCTTCAGGACTAGATTTTGTTGCCATATATTTAACAAATTTGGGAGGCAATTTTCTATAACTAGTGGAAGTATTGCTAGGTTATTTCTCTTTAGATTTATCTTTAAAGTTCAACCTACTGAGTTTCTTGCTCATATTTCCATAGTTAGAAGAAATAATTTCATCCTCATCTTCACTCTCATGACAATTTGTTCCTAACAAAGTAATGGCTTTTGTTTGGTAGTCCTAGCAGGAAACTCTAGCTCAAATTCTCTAAGAGTGTTTAACAAGGATTGAAATTCCATGTTGGCAATATCTCTTGTCTCTCCCATGGCAATTCTCTTAAGAGCAAATCTAGGTGACAAAGATCTAAAAGCTTTATAAACCATAGTTTGATTTGAGACAGGAAATCCTAGTTTTTCACATTGATTTGTAATGTCAAAGATTTTCTCAAAATAACTATATATACTCTCTTCATGAGCCATCTCAAGTTTTTCAAAATCTTTAAGCAATTGTCTATGCTTAGAGTTTCTAACTGCTATATCTCCTTCACATTGAAGTTCAAGGATATCCCAAGCTGAGTTAGCCGTGGTGCAGTTCTAAATTAACTTAAACACCTGATTGGTAACATAACTAAAAATAGCATTAAGAGCTTTATCATTGTTGTTGTACAGTGTTACCTCATTTGCTGTCCATTGTGACTTCGGTTTTGGTACAATATCTGCATCTTTGTCGTTCTCAATCTTTGGGACAGAATATCCATCAAGGATTGCATCCCATGCTTTCATGTCAATGGATTTGATGTGAAGTCTGAGCCTGGTCTTCCAGTAGGCATAATTGATGGATCCTTCTAAGACTGGGAGTCTGCCAGAATTGGGATTGATGTTGTCCATCGCGTTGTATCACCTCCAAACACCAGTGAAATCGGTGCTTAGCTCTGACGCCAATTGAAATTGTTGGATCGGGATTGATACAACTTTTCCAAAGTTTCAGAGCTCAAGTTAAGCTGGCGTTGCCTTAACTTGATCTCAAACAATCTTTTTGATAGAGTATAATGTGCAGCGGAATTAAAGAACACAAGAAGATAAATTTTTGATGGTTTATTATAAATAATCAACCATCTAGCCTTACGGCAAAATAACCACGCAGGTTTTATCGAACTTCCTCACCACAAAATCACTCTCGCTTATTTGTAGATTGGACTCAACAAAGCATACAAGAATTTTCTCCTTAAATCTAATCCTAGACTTAACTCGAAAACTCACAAACTTTGCAAAGCAAGAAACACAGCAACAATGCTTAAGATATAATCTCTACGGATTTATACGCTCTATTGTTTCTCGTTTATCTTGATGTACTTCACACCCTATATATAGGTTTCTTCAAACTTGATCTCCAGGGTGTGTTGTACACAGTTTTGGTAACTTATGTTGTTTCCCTGTTGAACTCTACTTTCCTTCTTGAACTCGATCTCCTTCTTGAATAATAGTTCCCTTTATTAGATTGAGTTCTAATAAGGAAATACTCCTTCTTCAATTCAGAGATGATCTTGGAAAGATTCCTAGTTGCACTTGAACTCCAAAACTTTTCATCTTTGAAACCGTATTGACTTGACCGATCTCCTCCTCTTGAAATATGGAAACTTCAACTTAGGAAACTTGTAATGCTCTTCCTTATGATTAAGAGATGTTCCTGGACATAAACAAAGACAACTAAAATCGTGGAACTTGATTAATAGGTGAATAAAGGCAAAACTAAAGTAAAGCAGTTAAAGACAGATTGACAGAATAGTTTCTGGTTTCAGTGTTGTCCTGCGAATGTTGGCTCAACATCCATCCAACATTTAATCCAGAACACTTTACTCATGTTCAGAATTTCAGAAACATGTTTTAGGTTAAGACTGTTCTCGAGTTTCAATGTTGTCCTCTGGATGTTGGCACAACATCCATCCAACATTGATAACAGAACAACTTACACTTTCAAGTTCAAAAGAATTGAACTCCTTGCAAGCATAGATTATATCAAAGAGCAATACGTGATCCATATTGTAACCCAAAAATCGTCTTGATTAATGTCGGGGCAAGTACATACCCTGATTGAGACAACCTTCTTGATGTCGTTCATATATTTCTCATAACACTGATTCTACGTTCCAATTAGGTTTGAGTATTTTTGACAAATTTGGCAACTCTGTTCCCCTTAGCTTTCTTCTCTTTAAGGCCCTGCAACAAAGCATAATATGAAAAACGGTAGTGAGTTGTTAAGCCTCAGACCCTCCCATGGGATCTACCCTGATCCGCATTATACGATATTTATGGTACTATTTTGAATATATCTTCATTCGTATTTAGCTCACTGAGTTCGCTAGTATAACAGGTCTATAATTGTTTAAATAAATTAGTTAAAAAATTAAATGCAGAAAACAATATTAAACATTAATATACATGTTTAATCCAACTTACATGATACGATTCTGCGCCCGGTGTCCACCGAAGTATATAGCCATCTCGAGTCCATTATGTATGATTAAGCGCAAAGTACGAGTCGAAGCGTATCATGACCTCCTCGCGTTGATATAACAATATTTTTTGAAATAATATTATTGAGAAATGGTTACTTAATAACACATAAGATTTTTTTAACATTAGCAAATCCCAACGTATTGTACCGTTCGACGCGCACTACGCGGGTGCCAACAGATCCACCTAAGTGCATGGCTAACGAACCCTTGTCAGTAACACTCCTCGCCTTGTTTGCCGCCTGATTTTTCTTTGCCCTTTCCTCTGTCTCTTTTAAATTTTCCTCTTTCGAGTACCTCTCATATCCCGACATGTGTTTCTTAGGTGGCCGTCAAATTTTTGCCCATTCATGATCCCTATCACGCGTTAGGAAATTGCCTTTAGCTGTGTGTGGCGAGTCTCTCCACCTTTTGTTCACCACCTGGCATAATTTAATTGAATATTGGCCGATTCGGCATCATCCCATTTGTAGATCGTCTTCAATTTATAATAACATATAAGTAGAAGGAAAAAATAATGCAAAAGGTGTTAAAATCAGTTAAAAGAAGACACCCTGAAGTAGTTAATATATTTGTTTTCTTGTCGGGTATATCAGAGAAAAGAATAGCACATTCCTCTAACAAGGCCCTTATTATGGCGTTGATTGTACGCTTCATCGTTTTATGAGGCTCGTCTAGATCTGTGCGCTAGTCTATAATGTCGTTAATCGCTATATATAGCCTTTGGTCGTCATCGCGGGAAGGCAAGAGACACGTTGCTGGTCCCATAGGCAGTCGTTGGCTTGTTGAATTAGTTGCATAACAACCAGAAGCTGGATATGGTTCTTGTGACAAAGATCCCACGTTATCGTCGTGTGACAGTTCGTCTCTCAATCCATGCATAGTGAGTGACCCAGGTAGAGTGAGTGATGGCGGTGGCACCTGAACTGAATTCCTCTACCAGACCGGGGTAGGGGTGGGGGTTGTAGAGGGTCATAGCTCGTATGTAACTGGGGTTTGTTGCGTAGTAGTTGGAATTTTCTGAATCGATTGGGTAACCTCATCAGGAGTGGTTTCTACAGTAACATTATTAGCCTAAGGGTTCTCTGTATCGCTTCACTCAAAATAAAATTTCCTGTACTTTTGGCGTTACCCTTACCCTTTTGATGGGAGGGGTATTGCGCCGATTATTTTCGTCAGCCATCGAAAGAATATGACATGTTTTTCATAAAAACTGGATATTTTTAAAGAAAATATAAATTTGTGAGAAATTCAAAAGAAATCGAATGATGAGAATGAGAGGAGTGAGGAAAAATATTTATAATGCCCCCTCACTCATTACGAAAGACTCCCAATCTTCAGTAATGACCATTACCCATGGCTTGGAGCCGACGGTAATGAAGTTGTACCTAATTTGTTTTAAAAAAGATTTATTAATTTTTTTTATTATTATGTTTATAAAAATATTAGGTCATTTTCGACGAAAAAGAGATTTTTTGTTGTAGTATTAATAATGTGGCCTATCACTAGTTTATTTGGTGGGTTTAAGTGATGATAGTTATAAAAAGAATATGGACCATGTAATCAGGTATTACTTTACACATGAATGACAACAGATCACCATCTTTGATTAATCAAGCATTCAAATCAAATTATATTATCAACTATGAAACGTGAAAAAGGGAAGACATCGTGTAGTGTGTGTCTGATCTACAAGATTTGGAAATGGTTGAATCAATAATCCAAAAGCAAATTAAAATGACAACAAATGGACTTTAATCATAACTGAAAACAACTAACTGAACTAACTGTCAAATCTGGAAAGTCGTATTTAACGGCCATAACTGGATTTCAACTACATTCCTTAAATGGAAAGTATTTGTTCCGTAAGTTAAGTTAAGACCCCACCCCCTGCAAGAGGGGTGTGGATTTCCAATAAACTCATCTTGGATGCCATAGTTTTAAAAAGGCGTATAGAAAAATGTTTGGTTAGGATATATGCAACGTGATGATCATTTGAATGTGCAAGACATGGAGCAACTCTTGTTGAACTTTCTCTCAAACAAAGTACCAAAAAACCTGAACCAACACTTGATCAAGGTATTACGTGACGAAAGTGACAACCTTTTGTTGGGTTTAGGCAAATAGGTGCGACCAACACTGCGTTGTGTGATTAAGTTGAAAAGTCATATGTTGGGGTTAGGCACTTTGATGTAAGCAACTCTTCATCAATATACTACATGACCAAAGTCACAAATTTTTATTTTCTTTAGGCACTTCGGTGCAACCAATGCTTCAACATGTGACTAAATGCACAATCATATGTTGGGCTTAAGCTCTTGGGTGCGACCAACTCTTGATCAAGGTATTACGTCACTAAAGTCACAATCTTTTGTTGGGTTTAGGCATTTGGGTGCAACCAGCTCTTGATCAAGGTATTATGTGAATGTAGTCACACCCTTATATTGGATTTAGGCACTTGGGTGAAACCAACGTATCGCCATTTGACTAAATTTACAATCATATGTTGGGTTTAGGCACTTGTGTGCGACTAACTCTTTATCAAGAGATTATGTGACTAAATTCACAACCATATGCTAAGTTTGCACACTATTGGGTGCAACCCACGCTTTGTTGTGTGACTAAAGTCACAATCATATGTGGGTTTAGGCACTTGGGTGTAACAAACTCTTCATCAAAGTATTACGTGACTAAAGTCACAACCTTTTGTTGGGTTAAGGCATTTGGTGAAACCAACGTTTCGCCATGTGACTAAAGTCACAATCATATATTAGGTTTAGGCACTTGGGTGTGACCAACTTTTGATCAAGGTATTACATGACTAAATCCACAACCTTTTGTTGGGTTAGGCATTTGTGTGCGACCAACTCTTCATCAGGGTACTACGTGACTAAAGTCACAACCTTGTGTTGGGTTTAAGCACTCTAGAGTGCAACCAACTCTTCAAGGCATTACATGACTAAAATAACAAATATATATTTGGTTTAGGCACTCTTAGGTGCAACCAAGGGTTCGCCGCGTGACCAAGGTCACAATCATATGTTGGGTTTAGGAAGTAGGGTGTGAGAAACTTGTGATCAATGTATGGCGGGACTGAAATCACGACATTGTGTTGGGATTAGGCACTTGGGTGCGACCAACTGTGCGTTGTGACATTACATAACTAAATTCACAATAATGAGTTTGTTTTAGGCACTCTTGGGTGCAACCGACTCTTCAAGGCATTACGTGAGTAAAGTTACAATCACATGTCGTGTATAGGCAATCTTTCGTGCAACCAACGTAGCTTTATGGCATTACCTGACCACAGTCACGACCATATGTTACGCACTTTTGGTTGCAACAAACACTTCGTCGTGTGACTAAAGTCACAATCATATATTGGGATTAGGCACATAGGTGCAACCAAATTCTTATCAAGGTTTTACGTGACTGAACTCACAACCTTATATTGGATTTAGAAACTTGGGTGCAACCAATGTTGCATTATGGCAGTACGTGATTACAGTCACAACTATAAGTTGGGGTTAGGAACTTTTGGGTGCAATCAACTCTTCATAGAATTACGTGACTAAAGTCACATCCACACATTGGGTTTAGGCACTCTTGGGTTCAACCAAATCTTTACCGTATTCGTAAAGTCACAATCATATGTCGGGATTAGGCCCTTGGGTGACCAACTATTGATAAAGATATTATGTGACTAAAGTCAGAACCTTTTATTGGATATAGGCACTTGGATGCAACCAACTCTGTCGCGACCAACTCTTGATAAAGGTATTACATGACTTTTGTTGAGCTTAGGCACTTGGATGCAACTAACTCTGCACTCTTGCTATACGTGACAAAACTCAGAATCTTATGTTGTGTTTAAGAAATTAGGTGAGACCAACTTTTGATCAAGGTATTACGTGACTATACTCAATTCCTTATGTTGGGTTTAGACAATTGGGTGTAACCAATGTCGCATTATGGCATTACGTGATTAAAGTCATAACCATATATTGGGATAAGGCACTATTGTGGGCAGTCAATGCTTTGCCATGTGACTAAAGTCACAATCATATGTAGGGTTTAGGCACTTGGGTGCGACCAACTCTTGATCAAGGTATTAGATAACTAAAGTCACAACCCGTTATTGGGTTTTTGCACTTGGGTGCAACAATATCTTGATGGTTTTACGCAATCTTGTGTGCAACTTGGGTCTAAAATGTTACGCACTCAAAAGCCACCATTCGTTTGATTTAGGCACTTATATGCAACCAACTCTTATCTTATTTTGCTTCAAAATATGATGCCTTAATGGTAGCCTTAACTATAGGGTGCTACTCCTTTCTTTTTTATCAAATAATGAGATGATCATTTTTGGCATTGTATGCCGTACGGGTACTACTTCATTTCATGGAAGTGTATCTATCAACATGTCAAGTCATATCAACTCTATTTAGATGCGAGTCCCCAATTTAAGCATCTTGGGGGCATTGGAACATCATGGGCTCAAGATATATAGCAAATCGATGCTCAATCTCATTGTGGGATGAGAATAGCCTAATAATTTCTTCAATGCTGGTGCGGGGTGTTTTTTGATTACCTCCGCACTAAACTCTCTTGCCCCTTATAGGCAACACAAGAAGATCTTTCGGTTCAATAGAAACCAACAATAAAAACATAATGGTTTGAAGTAAATAGTTTATGGAAGTAACTTATTATGGAAAGGATACGGGGGTTCGACTGGGCTCAACGCAGGGTTGAGCTGCCTACGTATCTCTCTAAGAAAGAAGCAAGTCAGACGTAGTTTATTAACTTTATGCGCACGCTCGGGAGCTGTATGCATTGTATCGCCCGTAGGCTTGATCTGGACTATCCCCGATGATGTATGTCTCGTACTCGACGCCTCGACGGTAGTAGCATCTTCCCATGTTGGGCTTATCATGATGGGAGATTATATGGGCAGCGTAACGACGTAGTTATTCATGTAGCCTTGTAGGCTCCTTATCGGACCTCAGGCAATTTGCACCACGAAGTGGTCAAATCTCGGGTCAAAAGTTTTTCGTACTTAAGTTCAATTTTTGACACTTGAATGTCTATAAAAAGTAGAGGAAAAAAACTCTAAGTATTTCGGTTGACAAACTTTTGGTTGACGTGGAAACTGTTGGCGTGGATTCCATGAAACGTGGATTCGAAAGACATGGAATGCAAGATGTTGAGTCCTTGATGTGAAATGTAAGACGTTGAATCCATGACGTGAAATTCGTAAGACGTGGAATACATAATATGGAATCTGTAAGACGTGGAACTTTGAGGTGGAATCTGTAAGATGTTGAATGCAAGAAGTGCTTTCTCTCACCAGAATTCTAGAGAGAAATCAGAGCATTTCAAGCTTTCAAGTAAGCTACCCCTCAAGTGTCAAACCCCTAAAACGAATAAGTGATGGGGTATTTATAAAAAATGAGGAAGGGTAAGGCATAAGAGAGTGCATACACCTACTAAAGATGTAGTAGAAGAAAAAGGTGTACCGTAGGGCCGGTGCACCCGCACCGCACCACATCAGACCCAAGTGCAGTTTAAAGGGTCGATGTGCCACGTGCCATGTCGATCAAACTTGGCACACCACGTGGCACGTCGACATTGATCGATGTGTTGGGGCACGTCGACATTGACCGACGTGCCATGTGACACATCGGGGTTGGCCGACATGGTTAACCATACCACATCAGCTTGACCGATGTGGTCAGCCATGCCGCGTCGGTTTGAACGACATGAGCAGGTTTGACCAATGCGCTACGTGGTCAACCATACCTCATCACTTTGATCGACATGGGCCAGTTTGATCAACGTGTTACGTCTGTTCGACCGACGTGGCATTTTTTATAGATTCTTGGACTCTATGCTTGGTATTTTGCCGTAACGGACCATTTTCTGGAGGTCAACGATAGTGTCCTGTGGGTCTCGTTGGTTCGATACGTAGTCTACCTAATCAGATTGAGAGATATCGTAATTATGGCATAACATGAGTACCCCAGTTTGAGATGGACTCGACTCGTTGAGCGTATTTCACACTAGAAAAAATGACTAGGCATAATTACCATTCCCATTTGTCGGTATTTTGCAAGAATTAATTTTTTAGCCATTCTTGGTAATTTGCAAGAATTTCGGCCAGTGTTATAATTTTTGATAATATTTGGGCCAAGATATAAATATTCTTCAAGAAATATTTTTAGGCCACATAATATCAATCCCTTAAATGTTTGATGGATTGGACCTCTAGCATATGAGCTAGGAGGCCCATGTTTTATTTATGGGCCTTTAAGGCACTTTGAGCCAATTAGGGCTACCGTTTAAGTGGATGAGTCGTCCAACTTGCCTCATTTTCCCACTTTTAGAGAGAGAAAGTTAGAGCGATGAGAGAGTTGGAGAAGAGAAGTAAGGAGAAGATCAAGGAACCATCTCATCTCCAAATTTAAAGGTAAGAAAACGCATTAAGGAGACGCATCAAGTGGATGAGCATATTACTAAATTATTGTATTGGTTTTGGAATTTGTATATTTTGTGGTAATTGCGTTTCGTATTGTCCAACAAATTGTTTATCAATGACTAAAGAATATGAACATTAGACTTATGATCGCTAGGAAGTGAATTACAATCAAATTGCTTTAGGTCGGTTATCGGTGTCAATAATTGACGATTATACAATTCGAACAATTTTGTCGAAGTCACGTCAAACAAGAAACGTATAAAACCCTTGATTGAAATCTAAAAATCCAAATCCCTTTTGATCTATAGATTTAAGATTTTTCCGTGTTCAATAAAAATAAGCGATTGGTTGGGGAGAATCATGGCTAAATTGGGATTGAAAATCTATTTTTATTCGAATAATGATTTCCAAATAAATAGTTTGTTCTCCGAAAAACAATGTAGCCCCATAATTTTATTTACTACAATTAATCTAACCCATATTCAAATTTTCTAATGAAATATCATAAAAATAAAAAAATAAGATAATTTCTTTTTTCCTGGTCAGGTCAACAAAGTCATGGAATAATTTTTTTTTTCTCTAAACTCAAATGGATTACCGGGACCCATACATGATTTTCATTTAGTCTTTTAGGATTTGGTCATATATTAGGAACTTAGAAGGTCGTATTATTTCCAATTCCAATTTATTCGGCCTTCTCATTAGGACTGGTTCTTTTATGTATATCATTATTATATATCCTATCGAACTTCTATTTTGTAGCTACTGCGAAGCTACTTATTTATATAAGAGCTATAAATATTTTAATCATTTTTGATATAATGTTCATGAATGGTTCAAAATATGATGATTACGAACATTTTCAGCCTTGGACTGTTGGCGATGGGGTTACTTCTGTTGGCGGTGGATTTAATATAGTTTTTGGCACATGGGTGTTCATGCAAATAATTGCCTTTGCATGTGGTGGTGCATCACTAGACACTTCAACGTAATTGAATTGCACATGCAATTCAATTATGGAACACAGTATTGGGAGAAGTTTGTCCCTAAACTTCTCCTATAACTAGCAACCTCATTTGCTATTTGTTTGGCATCCAATATAGAGTGTGTTTTTGCAGTCTAATATTTTTTGTTTTCTTCTTGTAATATTTCAATAATAGTGTGAGGTGTATTCGGGGTGTGTTACGGGCTGTGATGCACCGATACCGATACCAAGATGGCTATGCAGTACCTGATACATAGCGATACCGATTCAGATACCGATACCAGGTCTGACGTATCCGATATGCCACGTGGCGTATCCTTTAATTTTGAAATTAAAAAAAATCTTGATGCGTATCCGATACGTTGTTTTAGGCATATTGGAACCATTATGGGTCTTTTTTATAATTTTTTAATATTTGATGGTTTAAATATTTAAATATAAGTTCCACCAAATATAAAATAAAATAAAAAAAAATGAAAATCTCTTTATCAAGGCACGATTTAGGTCTCATATTTTAATAATTATACTTTTCTTTTTCTATTCATAATCACCACCACCACCATGCGCCATCTCAAGCTTGTTATGTTGTTGTTTAACTTATTAGTCATAAATAATTCACGTTTATATGATGCATTACTTTTTTTAATGTTAAAAATTTTTGTGTATTTCTAATTTTTTTTATTTAAGTTCTAAATTTTATTGCTTGTTAAAAATAAAAAATACATATAATAAATATTAATAATTATTTATATATAGACGTATCCTTGCCGTACCGGTATCGGCTGTTTTAAAAAAATGTCGTATTGGCGTATCCGTACCGTACCGTACCCGTACCACTGTACCCAAAACCGTGCAACGTAGGTTACCGGTAAAAAGGCTCTATGGGGATCGGTTGGGTTGAGTGAGAAATTGTGTAGTTGTAATAATTTTCTACATAGGGTATTTTTGTTCGGGCCCCGTGGTTTTTCTCCGATTTGGAGTTTCCACGTTAAATCCTTGTGTTATTATGATCATCATATTTTATTCGTGTTTGCTTCGTATATCCACGATGGGCAAATCCTGGGGTTGCGTATTTGTCGACTCAAATACCTAACAAGTGGTATCAGAGCCTGGGTACTGCTGGAGGTGGAGCTTTTATTGGGGTGGAGCTCTGGTGTGATAGTAATGTGAATACGCGCTGATAAAGGCGGTTCTGTCAAAGGTAATTGGTTATTAAGAGGGATTGCTGTGACCCCACCAATTACCTGGGAACCTTGAAATCCTGTCTTGAAAGACGAGTTATCTCTTAATGGCATTAATGCAAGGTGTGATATATTCATGTCGGCGGGCTGATGACTTCTGGAGGAGCCAAAAGGGGAAGTTGCACCATCCTATCATTAGGTTAATGTTCGACATGGGCCGAAAAGGGAAACTCTCGGAATTTTTTATTCTAATTGGTTATGCTTTATGGTGGAGCATAGTACTTTTAAAAGTACGACTGCTGTTGATGGGATAACAGGAGCTATGGAGATCTTTTGAGGTGTAGTGGGTATGCGATTGCCCAAGGCCGGAATGAAGATAATTTTGAAGACGTGATTAGTCACTAATAATCACATCTTCAAGGTGAACATTGTAGGCGGTGGATTTAATATAGTTTTTGGCACATGGGTGTGCATGCAAATAACTGCCTTTGCATGTGGTGGTGCATGACCAGACACTTCAAGGTAATTGAATTGCACATGCAATTCAATTATGGAACACAGTATTGGGAGAAGTTTGTCCCTAGACTTCTCCTATAAATAGAAACCTCATTTGCTATTTGTTTGGCATCCAATATAGAGTGTGTTTTTGCAGTGTAATATTTCTTGTTTTCTTCTTGTAATATTTCTATATTAGTGTGAGGTGTATTCGGGGAGTGTTACGGGTAAAAAGGCTCTATGGGGATCGGTTGGGTTGAGCGATAAATTGTGTAGTTGTAAAAATGTTCTACACAGTCTATTTTCGTTCGGGCCCCGTGGTTTTTCTCCGGTTTTGGAGTTTCCACGTTAAATCCTTGTGTTGTTATAATCATCATATTTTATTCGTGTTTGCTCCATATATCCACGATGGGCAAATTCCGAGGGTGCGTATTTGTCGACTCAAATACCTAACAACTTCAATGATTTGTACAAGTATTTTTATTTCACTACGTACTACTGTTTCAGATAAGTCGTGGTATGGGATCATTTGGACTACAAAATCAAACCAAATTCTAGAACAAGATTTGATAAATATTAGTGAACAAATTGGAATTCATTAATCAACAAATTGTTTTCTTCCATTTGAACTAATTTCAATTGTAAGACCTTAGTTGTTTACTTATTACTTGTTTCTGTTCGTAATGGTTATTTCTTGCTATGACATGTAAAAGCAAAACAATAATACATGAATTTATATTGGTTCGATCCCAACTGACCAAGTCCTCTCGACTTTCGCTGGTTCTAACAACTCTAGTGTCTTTGATTTAGTACAGTACTTTGACTCACTCAGGTTATTCCATGTACTAGTACTCTAGACCTCCTCTAATTACTTTCCTAACACCTGACGTGACGCCTTACTAAAGAACTCTACTAGAATCCAGAAACAATCAACTTCACACGAAGTTCCTTCGCCTTCATATTTCGTACAAGAATTATAAAATGCTTTTGACTTTCAAACAATTAAAATATCAATCTTAAAAATCTAAAAATCATAACATGTCTTCAAATGTCTTCAAGTCTTCTGCTTTTATAGAGTGAATGATCTCCATACAGAAGGATAGTTGTTGGAATAGATCTTCGAATCTTCAAAACATCTTGCAAACCTTCCTTAGTTCATCCGATTTTATTCTGCCAAATATGTAAACAAAATATTCCAATGTATGCATATATATAATTCAACCCAGATATACTTGGAATAAAATCGGATCATACAAAGGCAAATATAAAGCTGGATCTTGTTTCCATAAATAATCTGACGCGGTCGTATCTATTTCTATAAGGGGACTATAAGATTCACATTCAGAATCTCACCAACCATCTTTCCTTATTTCACATATCATGATAGTTGTTCTAACTATAAGGAAAGATTTTATATTCAAAATACTTACAGAAAATATTCAAAACATAATCAATAATCATATAATTAAAACACTTAATTATCTAAATAATAAATAGTTTAATTAATAATAGTTAGACGGATAATTTATGTCCTAACATTCTCCCCCTTTGATTTATTTTGACAACAATAATATTTCCTGCAAGATATAATTAGTTAAATAGATTCATAACAAGCATAAAGTGCTGCCATAATCAAAATATAACGAGTTTAAATTTCATCATCGGTGCAATATTACAAAACCAAATAAAAATATTCAAACATAATTAAAATTCAGAAATTAAAAATTACTCACATTTGATAAAAAATTCAAAGACTTAAACAACACGACCGCAGTAGCAGTAACTCCCGCAGTAGCACTCCCCCTCACTCTACTTCCCCTAACTCTTGCATTCTCTCTCGCTTATAATCACAACAAAATCAAGCGGCAGGAAGGTGGTCCTCAATGCGTTGAGGGGGGGATTCCATGGAAGAGATGCGTGTATTAATATTGGCCATAGTCATGGACATGGCCTCCATAGCGGTCAGCATCTTCTCCTAGTTTGCTGAGTGTCGCGCCAGCTCTAAGTGGATCCCATCAAATCCAACGACAGAAGGTGTTGGGCTATCAAGTTTGACATTTTAGCGAGTAGAGGGACCAACTTTGGTCTTGGCAGGTGTGGGATATTGTGCGCGTTGTGTCACTCTTGTTGTGGCTTGCTTTGTATTTTTTTCATCATCAAGAATCATCTATTCTGACATACCACGATAGGTGAGGGAGGGGTATCCAAGTGAGGGTTTTGCCTTACGCTGAAAGGCCTCCAAACATATCTGATCGAAGACCAGTACCCCATGTTGATGGGATTCTATTTTCCAATCCGGTACAGAATAAATGCAGCAATGGCATTGACATATGAGAGATTGGAGGTAGGAAACAAGTGGGAAGACAAGATTTTGAGTAGAAGATTGTATTTCACTGCCAGGTTGCTGGTGGGGAGCACGCCATCAAGAGGCCAAGTTGAGTCCAGATCCAGAAGTTCTGTTTTAACAACGTTCATGTCATCCTCTAGGGGCAACTCCCACTTACCCTCATTGGGGGTATTGGGGGTCTCCGTGTGTATGTTGAGCAGCTCAGGGGGGAAATCATAGATGTGTCCGCATATATAGACCATGCAACATTGAGGGGAATTGTCAACTGACAACTGTTGTGATAAATTTGTATAGAACTCATAGATGACCTCAGTAACAAAAGCGAGGACCTTTGTGGTGACGGCGTAGAAGCCCCGGTCCAAGAGAAGTTCAAGGACATATGCGCTCGTCGCATCATTACCTGTCTTGGTAGGTGAAGGAACAAAACTAGAAGGAACATAGGAAGATGGAGCGGTTTTCATGCGTTTCTTTGCTTGAGATGGAGGAGAGTGATCATCAATCTCAATGATATTGTCTATGGCGTGGGGAGTAGTGAGATGCTACTTCTTCTTTCTAGATAATGGGACCTTGCCATTCAATCATGCATGCGTGGTGACACGACGTGGTGGAGGAGGGGTATCCGCAGAATTCTCGTACTTTATTGATTACTTTTCTTTTTCCCTCATCGGTGGTAGGTCGGACGTTGGTAGAAGAAGACAGTGATGGTGGCTGGGAGGAGAGAGGGACAACGATGAAAGGTGCATCCATAATAGTGGGAAGAGGATTCGCCAAATTATCGACTTGCTCGTCGTCGGAATCTTCACAGTCGACGATAATGAATTTAGCAGAGGGGGACATTGTGTGAATTGAAAAATTAGGGTTTTACATTTTGCTTGAACAAAAGGTTCAGATAGAGAGAAAGTGAAATGGATAAAAAGTACAAAGTGTCCCTTGACTAGGAGAGTGAGATAACACGTAAGGCGGTATAAATTGATTGTGGTTAAGATAGTGAAAACTAACTTCTCATTCCAAAATAAAAAACCCCACCCAAAATTAGCGAATCAAAATAAGTAAATAAAGTATACGGTCACAGTTAAACCCTGAGTTTCTGCAGTTTCAAAGACAAAAACGTGTGGTCATTATTGGTCAACTGACTTTATCTATGATTTGACAATAGATCGTCTTATATATATAAATGTGGGTCGGTTACAAGCGAGTCTAATAGTACAACAAATCTATCTCAAATCAGGCCTACACTAGGTATCTCGTGTAGACTTGGTCCAGAACCTGTTGCTCGCGGTCGGGACGTCACCAAACTGCCTGCTGATGCTGCAACGCTGATGAGTATCGAACGTATATCGGTGATGAGTCTCGATATGATATCGGGAATGAGTATCGATGTGATATCGATGCCCAGGTCGTTATAGAAGGCTGAGTGGCGACGTGGACATAGCCATATCGAATATTTATATCGGGTATAATATCGAATATTGCTATTCGATGTGATGCGGGTAAATCGAGGTGAGAAATTAATTGCCTTTCTTAGTGTGTGGGGCGGGATATTAATAGGTGCGGCTGGCCTATATCGAATCCTATATTCGATGTCATATCGGAGGTGATCCCCGATATGATCGTTTATGGGCCGTGGCCCAGAATGGGCGCAAATGCTAGAAACCTCCATATCAATTTACACGACAGTAAGCTAAGCCTTAAATACGTATCAATCCATTGAAACAGGCACCTAATTATCTCAACACATAGCCCTAGCTCAGTGAATTTGCATAAGATTTCATATGATGAGAAAACCCTTATGATGTAAAAGGTTTGTCGTGACTTGCAAGATCATAGATAGCCATATATAGGGTGACTACATGCACCTGTTGCAACTCTTTTAGGTAGCTTTCACAGTTGCACATTTTTGTTTCAGTTAGCTCTTTTCAATGTTGTGACACGTAAGATAAAAATTGAATGATTTCACTCTAAAGGCCTCGACGGAGTTGCAAGCCCTTCTTTGTAAAAGACGGAGTTTAGGAAGGAGGATACCCACCATGTTCATCTCATGTACTTATTAAGAGGCGAACAGGCTAGCGGACGTGCTGGCATGTTAGGGATCCGATTGTGCCGGAGTGGACTGCCCCTTGCAACCACCATTTTTTCGCATTCTGATTAGGCTGCCCGCCCAAGCTAACGAATTTTGCTTTGTCTGATTTACATAGTACTTATATGTGGTTGTCCCGTCAACCCATACGCCGCACCTCGTTGTACAGTTGTTGGACTCGGTCTTAGTTATGTAAATAATTTGCTCATTTTCAAAAAAGAAAAAGAAAAACCTTTTAGGCGAGGTAGCTTTTACCATAAAAAATGGTTTATTTCACTTTATTTGGAACAAAATGATCGTTTTTAACACAAACATTACATGTCTCACAAACTTAAGAACAAAATGGATTGAACATCTAGAAAACATACGTTATTCATGTTCATCCATTCTAACGACAGCTAATGTTGAGATTTAGAGGTGGCATATGCCTAAAGACTTTCTAAGTATCTTCTGGCGAACAACATGTATCGTTTTAGTAATTAAGTCAGTTAGTTGACGTGTAACACGTTCTAACTCAGGTGCTAGTAACTTTACAAGATTAATAGTGAAAAGATACCCAATTTCACTATGTTTGACTTTACCTAATTGTATAGGGCAAACCACAGTGTGAGTGTTACCTAGGGTTATAGTAATATGAGTAGGATCAAGAGTTTTTCCAACCATACTTACGTAATCAGAATTGGGCAAATGTTTACCTACCATGACACTTGTTGCTTCATAAGCTGAAAAAGTGAGTACGTGATTTTTTCATGGAACTGAGACACTATTGCATTCTTCAGGTGCGTAACATTTAATTTTAGTAGACTCGGTCCCGTAACTATGATATGTATAGTGATTTAAGTTCAAACATTTAATCAGCATGCCAGAATAACCGATCCGGAGTTAAGGCTAATGAGATGTGATTTTTTCATGAGGACAAGACACTTGAGTAGTTCTCCTATGTCAAGACACTTATTAGGATATGCATTGTTCTCTTTTATTCTATTTATGATTGAGTAATTGAATTCCATTTCTCATGTATACTGAGAGATAGGATTAGCATGTACAATTGATTTGTTATTGCTATTTTGTAATAATCAATTCTTTAAAGAGAGTTGAGATAAGCGTTCATACTCGTATTTTGTTAATACTTCTACATCATGTCTAGTTTTGGTCACCTGTTGTGACGTTTGTGGAAAAGATGACTTACTCGACCCTTCTGTAGGACTTTTTTTTCCATGCTTGGACAGTGTAATCATCTTTTTTTACCCCATAAAGGATGCACATGTCTTGTTCATCGGTAACTTTTTATTTATCATTACTAAACCTTACAAACAACTTCTGTTTGCGCAATTAACTTAAACTAACAAGGCTAGTTCATAATCCTTCCACATACTTGGCATCCATTAGATGAAGGAATCCAACCATATTTAGAGTCCTTCTTCCAACAATTGTGCCTTCATTTCCATCTCAAACATAACATTTCCTTGTGCACTTTCTATTGAATTCACAAAGGTATTCTATTCTTCATGTCATGTGATGAGAGCAAGCACTATCAAAGAACCAGGTATTAGTAGAATGAAATGAAGAGAAATGATTGCTAACAAAATAATTGACATTTGGCCGTTGAACCCAAATTTGTTTAGGTTTGTGTTTCAGAGCATGTGTGATTGTCAATGTTGTTGTTGGAACAGTGGATTGTGTGGATTTGAAGCCGATGTCTTTCTTCTTATATTCTCAAATTTGGAAACAGTGTGGTCGAATATGTCCTTTGATCTCGCATTAATGACATAATCATAAAAATTTTAAAATGTTAGTGACACTAGAATTATTCACGAAATTTGTGTGTGTACCTACATGGTTTCTTGTAACAGGTAGTGATTGTCGCCTCTTTTGTTGTGTTAGTGAGTGAAATAGATAGGACATGTTTCCTCTTCTTATTTGTGAAGGTTGTGGTACCTTATCTTGAGATCTGAGGTTCCTTGTGTGTCAAGGAAGTTGTTGTGATGATCCATAGCTATTCGTTGTTCTAGTAGTAGTAGACAATTTTGACCCGACGTGATATTAGGTGATTATTTGTGCTTCTAGGATATCATTTAGTTTTATTACTTCATCACTGAGTTGATCGATGTTTATCTCAATCCTTTTAGACCATTCAGTGCATTGGCTAGCTTCTATTGAGCTTCCTTTTCGGCAAATCATGTTGAATTAGGTCTGAGATAGTTGCGTCATTTGCCGTCTTGAGAGTATCGATATCCATTCCAAGTTTTAGTAATTGCAGATATTTATCAGGGGACTTGTCTGCAAAAGAATCGAGCTGCTCCTCTAGATCGACATTTCTTCTAACGGCAGCATCACATTTTACAAGAGTTGAATTTATCTCATCATAGTCGACGTTTTGTGATGTGTCATCAACCTCTGATTCTTCTTCGGACTCAGTAAGAATGTTAATGGTATTCCTACAATTCTCTGTTTCTTCGGTAGAAGATGATATGTAAGAATTCTGGTAGTGAGGGCTAAATCAGGCACTGTTTTTTATTCTTCGATATCATCCGAATAATTGTCACCCCCTGTTGTGACTAGAGCATGATTTCTATTTTTCTCCAATAGGTTTGCACAGTCGGCTCTAATATGCTTGAACCCATGACATTCCCTACATTGTATACCTTTTTCTTTTCTTTTGACTTCAAAATCATTAGCAATAGAGGTATTCTTGATAAAATCAGAGCTAGATGAACGAGGTGACATAAATTTACCTCGAAAATTTGATTTGTTTATCTTCTTAAAGTTTTTTTAAAAGGGCCATGGGCTTCATGATAATCGTTCCTTGTTCATTTTGTGTAGTTTGAGTCGTTATAGACTTTAAACCCTACTGTTTCAGTCTCATTCCATATGTTGCAAGAAATCTCATATGGATTTCAAGAAGCATATGTTCCATGTCATTGGCTTCTTTAATGGTCTCAACTTTGATTGCGGACATTGGTGGAAGGGATAATAGAGTCTTGTGAACCAGTTTTGCTTCACTGTATTCTTCACCTAATAGAGCAGCTTCTGTTGCAATGCGTCTAAGTTTTGCATTGTATTAGGCAATGGTATATGTTTTCTGAATCTGTATGTCTCAAATCGAGTGGTTATCAGTTGTAACTAAGACCTGCAAACACTAGATGTACCTTCATGAGTAGTATGTACTGTATCCCATGCTTTTTTAGCTTATACACAATTGGAAAGGATATTATATTGATTCATGTCAACAACACTTAGGATAATGTTGACTGTAGTGGAATTTTGTTAAGCAAGAAGATCTTCTTCATTTGTCCAATTGAGTTCATTTTTTTTCTTACCATCTTCATTTGTAGGGGGTGACCAACCTCTTAGAATACTTTTCAAGGCTTTCTGGTCCTATCGTTTGATGAAGTTTTGGAGACAATTATTCCAGTATGAGTAGTTGGTGCTCGTCAGCATTGGTGGTTTGTTTGTTGACAAACTTTCTTTGATATTTCCATCATGAGAATAAGGTTTTTTTAAACTAGAATCTCAATAAAATATACTTTAGTGACCAGCTCTTGATGCCACTTGCAAGACTTTAGTTTTATTACTTATTATTCGCTTTCTATTCGAAATAGTTATTACTTGTTATGACAGGTAAAAGGAAAACAGAAACACATGGATTATAGTGCTTCGGTAGTCCACTCGGCTTTCGCTAGTTCTAATAACACTAATCTCTTTCGTTTAGTACAATATTTTGACTCACTCGGGCTATTACATGTACTAGTAGTCTAGACTCCTCTAATTACTTTCCTAATATCTGACGCGACGCCGAAACGATCAAGTTCACACGAAGTTCCTTCGCCTTCATATTTCGTACAAGAATACGAAAATGCTTTTGACTCTCAAACAAATAAAATACAAATCTTAAAATATAAAAATCAGAACATGTCTTCAAATTTCTTCGAATCTTCTGCTTTTATAGAGTGCAGAATCTCCACACGGAAGGACAATTGTCGCACCAGATCTTCGAATCTTCAAGACGGATTGCAAACCTTTCTTAGCTCATCCCATTTTTTCTGCCAAAAATGTAAACAAAATATTCCAACGTATGCATATATATAATTCAATCTAGATACCATTTGAATAAAATCACATCATACAAAGACAAATATAAAACTGTATATTGTTTCTACAAATAATCTGACGTGTCATCTTTGTTTCTTTAAGAAAACTATATGATTCACTTTCTGATTCTCACCAACCATCTTTCCTTATTTCACATATCATGATAAGTGTTCTAACAATAAGGAAATATTTTATATTCAAAATACTTAGGGAATATTCAAAATACAATCAATAATCATATAATTTAAACAGTTAATTATCTAAATAATAAGCGGTTTAATTAATAATAGTTAGACCAATAATTTTGGTCCTAACATCAATAATTCTTTTAGAGGCTTCAATAGGTGCAATTTATATAGCTCGCCAATAAGAAATCTTTGAAATGGGCAATTCAAATAGAAACAACTGAAAAAAGAATGTTATAATCCTTTAACTTGAGTTCCTGTCTAAATTATAACTGAAAAACTTTTCTATTGATCTATTCAAATTAGGAGTTAATTAATGATGCTCGAATATGTACTTGGTTTATATGGATTAAACACAAGTCGAAACATGGTTAGAGCCCTTACGTGTCTTGAACTTATATTAAATTAAGTTAATATTAATTTTGTAACATTTTTAGATATATTTGACAATCGTCAATTAAGAGGAGACATTGTCTCCATTTTTGTTATGGCTATTGCAGCCGCTAAAGCAGCTATGTGGCTGGCTATTGTTTCACCAGTTTACCGTAACAGAAAATCAGCTCATATTAACCAATCCAATTTTTTGAATAAATAGTTATATATAATGTAAATTCTTAATATTCAGAAATTAATTCAAATTAGCACGTTTTGTACGGGAAAGGTGTGATTGCGATTTCAAAACATAAGAAATCAAAGTATTTTAGCATTTGTTCTTGAACAATTCAAAAGTACATTGATTCTGTTCACTCACTGATTGGACTGGTATCTAAATATAGGATTCATTTATAAGTTAGTTTACTGGGTTTTTTTTAATATGGTCCTTTGTGGTGGCCTCATTACGAAAATAGTCCTTTATCGAGGTTTTGTCCACGTTTAGTCATTTATTGTGGGTTTTCATCCAATTTTGGTCTTCCACATTTTTTTTAATTTCCTTTTGCCCCTTGAACTATATTTATTAACAAACAACCCCACATATATTATTTTTAATTAGCAAAAAGCCCCAATTTGTTACATATTCACCTAAAATTATATATTCACTTAAAAAAGCTAAAAAATATATAATAAACTTAAATACATAAATACAAAATATTAAATTAAAAAAATATTCTTTTATTAACTAATTAAGTAATTTTCCTTTAATTAAAAATATAAGATCAAAAAAGTTTCGTGATACTTATAATTTTATTTTTAAACTTTTAACAAACTTAAACATAGATTAATATAATATATTTCTCAATTCAAAAAGTTTTTGAATTGAAGATAAATTATTTAATTAGATAATAAAGGAACCTTTTTTAATTTTAATATTTAGTATTTATGTATTTTAGATTGTTATAATAATTTTTCTTATCGTTTTTGTGTTAATATGTAAATTTCGGGGAATATATAACAAATAAGAGCTTTTTACTAGTAAAAAATAATATATGTGGGGTTTCTTTGTTAATAAATATAGTTCAAGGGGCAAAAATAAATTAAAAAAAAAAGGCAGAGGACCAAAATTGGATCAAAAACCACGATAAATGACTAAATTTGGACAAAACTTTGGTAAAAGACTATTTTCGTAATGAGGCCATGATAAATGATCATTTTTTAAAAACAAACCCTAGTTTACTAGACCGAAATTCATGACATTCGTGAATGTATAGATCCAATGTCAGTGGCGTCCCTTCCAGTCAAGAATTGAGGCATCACAATCACTCGCCGATAGGCTTGTCTTTCATGTTTTTCTTCATTCATGGTTCCATTCTTCTGCCTAGGCGTAGAGGAACCACACCAATCCATCTCGAACTTGGTGGTTAAACTCTACTGGGGTGACGATACTTTAGGGGAGGTCCTATGGAAAAATAGCTCGAGGCCAGGATGATAAAAAGCTTAACACCTCTCATTCTTATTACGTTTTCAATGAAATAAATGAAAAAGAAAAAGCTAATCTTATTGAAAACCCTAATTATAACCTCCATTCCCTCCCACTTCACACCTCGAAACGCACCATTCCTATAGTGATAAACGCACTTCCACATCTTCTTAACCCGAAATGACTAGGGAGAGGATAGGTTCATTTTTTGGAGGGTATTCCCAAGAACAAATCCATTTTGTATGCATATATTCTATAGTTTCGTAAAAAGAATGAGTCCATGCAATTTGAATCGGCCTCAATGGATTCCTCGTTACAACTCAAATGAGTAGAAATAGGTAGGGATGACAGGATTTGAACCTGTGACATTTTGTACCCAAAAAAAACGCACTAACAAGCTGCACTACATCCCTTCAATTGTTCTACAATGTCATTGTAGAGAATTCCTTTCTTGTTTTCAACATCCCTATTTCCTCCATTGGTGAAACAAAATTTTCTGCCCATTTTGTCTTCTTGGTCTCATTTAATATATAATAATAAGAAAAGGAATATTGTATTGATGGTTGTACATTTTAGTTGAAATTAATTTCAATTTGAACTAGGGATTTCGTGTATAACGTACAACTCTAAGTAGACCTTAACTACACATGCATCTGACCATATATGTACTATCTTGATGTATTACAATAAATTAAAAAAGGATGGTTTTCAATGCGAGATCTAAACCATATCTCTCTGTGGCCCCAGTACTAAGTATGATATGGTTCTAGACTTTAACATGCCTATTGATAGAAATTAATCGCTTTATCTCGAATGCGTTGACATTCCCTTTTATTCATTCAAGTTATTGAGAATGAAGAAGATTATAGATACAGTCATATATCTGTGAGTAACCCCCCCTCCATTTTTTCTCTTTTTTCCTTTTTTTTAACAAGGGACAAAAGAGAAAGAATAAAAGCGACTTCAATGAATATTCAAAATAAAGGCATGCAAGTGGAGTAAAAAATACAAGAGCTTTAACTGAAATACCCTACTCCAGGTTGAAATAGAGTTTCAAAATCATTACTTTACTTATTAGTTACTATGGCGTTGCATTGATTTATTATGGGTCTTGATCTTTTACACTTGTATTTCAAGTTAGTAACTTTTATTTTGATTTTTTTTCCTTCCTTTCTTTCCCTTCGTTTCGAATCAAAATATAAATATAAGAATTAAGTAAATCAATAATTAAAAGGAGGTTCATGGCCAAGAGGAAAGATGCACGAGTAACGATTATTTTAGAATGTACCAATTGTTTTTGAAATGGTGTTAAGAATGCATCAACGGGCATTTTCAGATATATTACTCAAAAGAACCAGCACAATACACAATACGCCTAATAGATTAGAGTTAAGAAACTTGTGTCCATGTTGTTACAAACATATGTAACAAACGGGAGAAGAAGATAAACAAAATGACACACAAGAACAAGATGATGATAGCGATCCTGATTCAAGTTAGTTTATTTTGTTCTGCTAAGTAATTGGATGCAAGTTGAAATGTGTATTGCAATGGTCAACCTTTGAAACAATCAATTCTTATGCCTGTGATATTCTTCTTATAATTTCACTCTTTCTTGCACCACTATGTTATTCTTGTTTTTTGTTCCTTCGCCAAAAACTTTCATATATTAAACAGCCATTAAACCAAAGGTTGGGGAGGGGGGGGGGGGGGGGGGGGGGAGATGTTGCAAAACACGTCGAAACCCAATTTTGTTTTTCACTATAAACTTTATTACATTAATTAGTTGGTTTCATAGAGTTTCGTAAATCGGAGTTACAAATTACGTTAAATCAAGGTTTGAATACAATGGTGAAAAAGTTACAAAAAACCTTCAAATCTAGATATTGTTTTTCATTAGAAACTTTATTACATTAACTAGGATTGTTTCGTAGAGTTTTGTCAAAATCAAAGTTACAAAAGACGTTAAACCAAAGTTTGGGGGGGGGGGGGAATTCAATCATGCTAAAGTTTCAAAACACCTCCAAATCAACTATTTTTCACCATATACCTTATTATATTAATTAGGTGTGTTTCTACAAGTTTGACCCCAATCGGAGTTACGAAAGACGTTAAACAATAGTAATAACATTCAAATAAAACATGCACTTTAACACAAATATTATGAGATGAAAGCGACAAATTTAAACTTAATTATCCTAGCAAAATTAAAATTCAACATCATTCAAAACAAGATAAATTGTAGATTAATTAAACTTACATGTCGAAAGTTCAACTAAAATGTACAAGTAAAAACTAATACGCATGAAAAGACATCTCACTGTCCATATCCTTCCTGAGTAGTGTCAAGCATCTCCAGGGTATAATCTCCTTGCTCCGTCGGGGCGGATGACAATCCCGCAGTATATTCATCGAACAAATGGGCGTATTCAACGGGGTAATAGAGCGACCGGTGTCCTTGTAGATAACCTTCATCATTGCTTTTAGTGTGGCAATATCCTTTATTTGTTTTGCCATATGTGCATCTTGCACGACATTTTACTCGATCAAACGTGCAATCATTGAAGTTGTAAGTGTTGTCGTGAAGTGTTAGTCCAACATTCAGGCAACTAGTGTCGGCACAACACTGAACGCAACATTGCACTGTCCGAATTATTTAAATAAAATATTTTATTTTGCCTTTATGCATACACTCACATAGTTCCACAAGTTGTAGTTATCAGTGACATGTTTCAGGATACCAAGGACTCTAAAGATCGTGCTGACTCATGCTTAAAGAAAGAAGATAAGCCAAAGCAAATTGAAAATAATATTAGAGGATCTCTTAAAGATAAACATCAAAGAATATTTTAGAATTATCCAAAGAAGAAGAGAGCAATCACAACACGCCTTCTCGTGTTAATCTTGATGTCAAGCGTAGCTTATATTCTAATTTTGTCAGCTTTTCTCAACCTAAAGGTCAAATAATTAATTATTTTGTTAAAAATTAAAAGATAAATAAATATTGACAAATAAAGTAAATGTTACTTACCTTCAACATTGCCAAACTGTTATTTCTTTAAACCTTGCTAAACTGAGGGTAACCCATGTGCACATGTCGGATCACATGCCTCAAAATCTGGGTTACTTTGGGTTGCACTTTCTTGTGGACAAGTCTCCCATCAAATTTCAACCTAGAAAAAGGCCTCGACGTCTTGGACTATCAAGTAGGTAACCCCTTTCCAGAACCTCTATATCCCGTATACTCTCGGGTAAAGTATCCAACAATACCAACTCCTCCTCCATCATATATTATCTCTCGTTCTCAACCTCGTATCCACCCCTTCAAGCCCCGTTTACAAAGGCATCAACACCCTCCAACCCTTCTTTGTCAGCCTACGATCGATGGGTCGAAGATCTCGACGTGTAGTTGGATACTCGTTGAGCTCGAGTGGTATCACAGAGGATCTGTAGAGACATATCCATGCTTGGTTGTGCGGGGGCTTCTGAACCTCCTACGACACAAGCCCAACTCGGGACACCAAAGTGCTAAGAGTACCCCATCGTTGTCTGTTACGGCATCCACGAGAGTGAGTACACCATCGGCACAATACTCGTTGGGGACAAACTCATATGCGGAATATTATACTAAGAAGACGACATACCCTCGTATTCGCTCGTCATTGACACACTCCCCGTCTGTGGCCTACTGTAGGGGAACAAATCCATACTCATGTACCCGCTTGGCCCCATCGATTGCATCATATACTACAATGGTTGGGTAACCGCGCATGCTCCCGTCATTGGGGTACTCGTCTGGCCATGGAAAACCATATAAGATGGCTGCTCTCCAATCCCTAATACATCATCTCGAGCGATGTCCCATATGAAACATCTAGAAACTGAGTAGCTGGTATCCTACCGTTACCTAAACCTAACCACCCTCTGGCCTCAACATCGGAACACCAACTCTCCCACCACGACCTTCTCTAGCCGCTCTATCTCTTAAGCCCAGTGAACCACTACCGCTAACCATCTAAAATATAATATATAATTACCAGTCACAAATCTAATGCTACTATACCAATTCTTAAAAACTATAGTCGCACTCCATAATTTATAAAAATATACTTTTTACCTAAATCAACTTTCAATTTAACAAATTATACTATTCACAATAATCTACAAATTTCAAGTTATAATATTACACTTTCAATCCACATTAAGTTATAATCTGGTAATTTTAAACCTGTCAAAACAAAATAACTACAATCTACACTATTTAATTACATTTTTTTAACCCAAACTAACTTGTAATCTATCATTTTTCTGCTCAAATAAATAACATAGTCTAATAATACAACCAATATGATTTACATCCAACCTACAGTTCACAAAATTAATATATTATAACAAATTCACAAAAATTACGTCAAATTTCCAAAATTCTATCAAATACCCTAAATGTATAACAAACTCAACATACACATATCAAATGAACATCAAAGCTATCACTTGTATTCATAATTACAACACTAATATAGGATCTACAATATTAAATCTAAAAAAAGAAAATATATTTAAATTTCAATTAAATGTACGAACAATAATAATAATAAAAAAAAGAGATTACACACCTTCAATGATAACAAATGAAATTAGACCCTCAATCTAACAAAAAAAAAGGATTTATGGATGATTTTGTGAATTTTTGCTTAATCTTGATTGTGCCCTATTTGTTCTCGCAGTATGTGTGTGTGTTAAAGAAGCCGATTAAAAGTTTTTGGAATTATTAAAAAATGAAAAAGTGAAAACAGCCGATAATTCTCGTACAACGATTTTATTAGATTTTTTTTGGGGTGTGATTATGGTTGAACGGTCATACTTGACCGTTCAAACATGACACGGAGGAAGTTGAAAATTCTCCTCCCACCACGTGTGCGAGAGCTGGCGAGTATTCGCCAACTGTGTCGTTCCGCGTCAGCTTTGAGCTTAAAGCAATGGGTGGAGGCAATTTTGGGCCTTTCGTCACGATTAAAGGCCTAAAATCACCACTAGGCCTCTGAATTCGCCTCCAAAACCAGTCTTTTATATATATATTTTTTTTTTGATTCCATAACCAGTCTTTTATATGAAGGCATTTATGTAGTGTGCTATATATACCAAATAAAATAAAATAAAAAACAAGTCGTATATATGCTCAATACCGAACGTATGTTTTCTAAAAAAAAATGTAAAAGTAATGCATATAATTCAACGTGAAAAATACTACTTTTTATGAATCTAATAAAAATGATAAAATAACAAGTCTTTTGAACAATTTCTGTAAATAAGCACTAGTGGGATTTTTGCTAATTTTTAAACATTACAGAATGTTTTTATGCTAATTAAAAACTGAAAATGTTATTTTCCACTAAGAAATAACACAAATGTAGTTTTGCAATTTGATTACTCATTAACATAATTCAACAACAATTTTTCATCTGTAGCTCATGAATAAGAAAAAGTTGGATACTATTCATACTTGACTAGAGAACTGTATAATATTGACTCACCTAGAGCAAATATTTGGAAATCGGATCACACTTGCTATTATTATAAAGACAATGATTACACCTACTACCCCTCAGCTATGAGATAATTACACAAACCACCCTTAATATTTGGGAAATTAAACAAACTACCCTTATGACGAATTCTTTGCATAATTTATTTTACATTTTATTGAATATAAATTCATGCTCTTCATTTATTTTATCAATGAATAAGAATTAAATCAAAATTATTGCTTTAAACCTCTTTTATCTCGTTCAAAAAGACAAAAAGAAATTAAAAACAAATAATATCCTCAAAGAAAAAATAAAATATCTGCGAATTTTAGTCTCTGCTATGATTTGATGTTGAAAGGCTGTCTTAATTATTTTAATTTTTTCGACTATAATGGTAGTATGTGTAATTTGTTAAACAGGAGGGATAATCTGTTTAATTACCCTATAGTTAAAGGGAAGTCTGTGTAATTCTCCCGATAAAAACCTTTCATGCATGTACCATATCTCATTTGAATTATACAGCTCATATCGTAATATAATAAATAAATTAGAAACATCACCATCTCATATTGCTGCCAATAAACATTTTCCAGCTAGCATGAGCCTAGTGGTTACGCCAATAATGTGTTTGGTGCACTAGCTAGGAACTGTACTTCGTTCGAACCCAATAATTTACGCGTATAATTATTTTGGTGTAATTACCGAACTTGTCACTTCTGTAATTAGCCCCACTACTTCACAACCTCAATAACATGTATATAAAGGGGCAGGCTTCTTATTTCTCAAAGAACACCTCAATCATACATTAGCATTCACAACTCACAACTCATACATTAGAACAATACTATTCTTGATAAGTAGTAAGTCTTATAACATTAAGAGAAAATATTATGGCGGCTTTGTCTTGTGTCAAAGACTTAGACTTAGCAAATTTGCTACTACTTTCTCTTATTTTGGTCTTGGCCTGCTTCGCAACTCCTAGTGTAGCTGACTTCTATAGAGATGCCGAAATTACATGGGGCGACGGCCGTGGAAAAATACTTGAAGGCGGTCGAGCCCTGACTTTATCGCTCGATAAATATTCGGGCTCTGGATTTCAATCCAAGAATGAGTATTTGTTCGGACGATTCGACATGCAAGTCAAACTTGTCCCTGGAAACTCTGCTGGAACCGTCACCACATTCTTCGTAAGCTTCAATTTTACTATTCCTACCATGCAACTCCATCTTTTTTCGCGTCAATTGATCATTTAAATTGATTTTGGTAACTTTTCCTACGCATAATATTAAATGAAATTTGGTCATGATATTAATCTAGAACGTTTCGAAATAAAAGTATTCCCTAATTTATTTACCGAACTTAATGTTTTAAGCTTGTGATGCATATGATATGATTATTTCATTTGTTGATATATTTTTCAGTTATCATCTCAAGGCGCGGGACATGATGAAATTGATTTTGAGTTCTTGGGCAACTCTTCTGGACAGCCATACACAGTCCACACCAATGTTTATGCACAAGGCAAAGGAAACAAAGAACAACAATTCCATCTCTGGTTCGACCCAACCGCAGCGTTCCATACCTACTCAATCGTCTGGAGTTCTCAACGTATCATGTAATTGCTCAAATCCATGTTCAAATTTTCGTCAACTAGTATATATCAAAAATACAAACTACAACTCAACACAATTCTTGTCAGATACTAATTATCTAAATTTCATAGGACCAGGTCATATAGTTTTATCAAAGTACAACCTAAATCAAAGAATTAAAACAGTGACACTAATTTTTATTGTATATACGGTTACAGGTTTTTGGTGGACAATAGCCCCATCAGAGTATACCACAATCACGAAGCAAGCGGAATCCCATTCCCAAACAATCAACGAATGAGAGTTTACTGCAGCTTGTGGAACGCGGATGATTGGGCAACCCAAGGCGGGCGGGTGAAGACTGATTGGACCAAAGCTCCGTTTGTTGCAAATTACAGGAATTTCAACATTAACACGTGTGCACCAAGCTCAGCGTGCGCCTCTCAAGAGATTGATGCTAAGGCAAGAAACAGGATGCGATGGATTCAACAAAGACATATGGTGTACAACTATTGTGCTGATGCTCAAAGGTTTCCTCAGGGGGTATCTATTGAGTGCAAGAGCTCAAGGTTCTAAAGGGAAAAAAATGTTTGTTATGAAATGAATAATAATCATAATTAAGCTTGTGTGAATACATAGTGTGATAATTGTATGGATTTCTTATGTGTTATGCATGTGCTATTCAATTTATTTAATGTAAAATGTGTCGAGTGATGTTATGGAACAAATTCAAGATGTTATGAAGTTTTTACTTGTTCGATCTAATGAAGTCTATCTCCACATACCATTGAATTTCAGAGATATATGAGAATAATCTCGTTATTTTATGCTAGGAAATATCAAGTTTTTATTATGGAGGAAAGCTAATAACACTGCAATGGGTTCTTGAATTATTAAAAACCAGAATTGAAGTAGAAGAAGAAAAGAAAATATTATTAATGACCAAAACAAAATCATTATCACTGATATGGAATATGGTGTTTGTGTATTGTGTAACTTGATGAAGGAAATAGAACTGATACAAGCCTTATATAATGGCTGAGAACCGAGTAACTACTTGTTGTTAGACCGATCTCAACAACTTATTAACAGCTAACTATAATTAGAAAGAAAATATAACTAACTATAAAAGGAAAACTTACTAAAAATGGAATGTTTTTAAATAACTTGTAATTTTGATTTGTATTATATCAGCTAATTATCTATATTTATTATAGGGTAATCTTACTTAATATCTATATCGTCGATTCATGTTGAATTGAAATATAATATATGAAGGATGAACTCAAAGAGGAAAATATTAGATCAGATATACACAAATCCTAAAATATTCACAAATTCTTCTTAGATAAAGAAGATATCATGCAACCATAATATTGTCCGGGTGCAACTACCAATACATGTTGGGATAAAATTATAAGGTAGTTATTTTTAGTATTGTACTAGAAAAAAAAATCTCGCAAACTTGCACAACGTCAGAAATCCAACAACATAAAACAATTTTACGATAAAGACAAGAGTGGAGCCACTAATTCAGTGTAAGGGGTGAAATAACTTTGAGAGGAGTATTAATTATTTATAAATACAAATAATATTTTTAACTCAATATTTTGAGCTATAATCAAAAGCAGAAAATCAATGTCATTTTGGTCTTAATTCGGGTTACAATACAACAAGGTAATCTTGACAATGGGTCTGACTCAACCAAAATAATGCTAGACTATTACAAGGATTGTACTAGCATAGTCTAGAAAACCTGTTACACGTTAAAGAATACAAGAGGACCAAAATAACCCTAAATGGCCGAATCGAGAAAATAATTGAACGATTGAGGTTTGATACTGAGCTTACTCTCGAACCTGGGAACAGTGGGAACAGTCGAACGAACTTGATTTGAGACTTTTGATACGTCGAATTTGCAAAACTGTCTAACCACCCCGGTTCAACACTAATAACTCTCGAACTAGGATGTCCGAAGGTTAACAATCAAATCAGCAAGAAGAACAGTCGGTGGTGGGCCAGTATAAATAGGCCCTATGCGTGCCAGCTCATTTATAATTATGTATCAAATTGTTGCCAGTTAAAAATAACTATCGAATAGTTGGATTCGATCGTTCCGAAAACAATCGAATAGCCTGAGTTTGATTGTTCAATAAGAGTCGAATCTTCTAGATTTGATTGTTTCAGAGAGTAGTCGTGTTGCCGCAACTGTCAAACATTCACATTTTTTTCGAGAATTTCAGATGGCTTGGAAAAAATCAAGAAGTCAGAGTAAAGTCGCGACGTCGCCCGAATACATTTATGCCTCTCAAGGATGCGAAAATAGGCCCGACCCTGCCAGTGGAGGTGCGTCAGGAGCGGTTCCGGGGAGAGGGTGTGCTGCAATGCCCCCCAGAAGTTTGTGTACTAAATGGGGTGTCGGCCGCATGGTGCCTGAACCCGTAGATCATTCTACTGTTAGGGTCGGGGGTCTCTAAGGGTGCTCACGTTTCCCGTGTATGCAACTTCAAAACGCACAAGAATTTTACCCCTCGTAGATATGTAATGACTCCTACCGCTGCAGGAGGAAGAGTTAAGGTCGGGACGAATTCCTAATCAGGATGATGGAAGAATCTGATGCACTTGATAACAAGATCGCCGCAGATCAGGCGCGATTCAATGCTGAGAATTGGTCTGCAAACCGCACCCCCAGACAGACTACTATGTTTGCATCTGGCGTGGGCGGTGAGAAGTGGTATGAAACTGCTAAGAGATGCATCGTGGAAGCCCAGACGGTCAGTAAGGCTGTCAGAACTCCGCCACCTCCTCCTAAACGTCCTCGACCATTTAGGAATCCAAGGCCGGTGCCTCCTACTACTAGAGTCGATTATGGATTTCTGAATTATGAGAATTTCGAGTGTTTGAACATTAAACTACTAGGGCATCGACTACGGGGAAGAGCAATCTATTGAAATTATGAGAGGCATGTGGCCTCTACTTAATTGTCGCATCGTGCTCGAGGGGCACGGTTATGCTCGAGGGGCACGGTTGGTGCGCTTTGGGCGTTTGTTCTATGGCACTACTAGTATTGTGGTCTATCTACTGTGCCGCGATTATAGCAGTTTAATTGAGGTCCAAGATAAGCACAATGGAGTGGCTGATAGTCTGAATGCGAGTATTATGAGTAACGACACTAGTCGTCTTACCGCGATCAAGCGTGCTCGCAAATCAGATAAGGAATAGACCAAAACCATTCAAGATGCTCTTGTTGCCGGTGCAATCGCTAAGAAGGTGGAAGATAGTATGGAGTCCTTCGTGCTAAGATTTTGACCTCGAATAAAGATAGGGATCTCTTGTAGAGAGAGAGAGAGAGAGAGAGAGAGAGAGAGAGAGACTCTCTGAGAGAGTTGAACAAGGATGTGGAGTCTGCGATCCTCAAACTGGGTGACAAAGTTAGATATCTCGATTTTGAGAGCTATCGGTGAGAAGTTGTTAATTTTTTTATATAAAGTGGTGTTTATCGGTGGATTGAGTTGGGGAAAGAGGCTAAAGATGTAAAATCTAGAATGGAGATTGGGGTGGATCAAGCTGATTTTTTGGGTTTTGTGAAGGAAAGGTTTCAAAAGGATATTCTTGACGTGAGTCGTGGTCCTCGTACAGAGTATAAGTTGACGAGGGAGATGAAGAAGAGTTTGTCGCTCCAAAGATTGGTGACCCCTTTTACCGCATTTTGCGAGAATAGCAGCCCAACGTGGGGCTTGAATTGAATAAGCAGAATCATGTTCCCCCTACGCCACAGGAACAACGCCCTTTGTTGATATAGGTAATTCGAAAGAGACCCCGACCGTGGTGCTGCACGCTATTTGAGTTGTCTTTGGTGGTAGTGACGATGAAGTGATCATGTAACCACTAATATCTTCATCACTTTTGGAAGGCGTTAATGATCAAGATGGCGTAACTCCAGCCTTTTAACCACCAAAGACTGCATCCCTGGTGAGACAAGGGTCTAGTGTATCCCCAAAAGGCGCTCCGGCGAGTAGCATTTCGGCCACTGAAGTGACCCTGGTTCCTATCGTGGCGACGGCTCTGCAATACGTCGATGTTGTCATGCTAGCTCTTGTTCCTGTATTGAGTTCGGACCTTGTTCAATGTGGGACAGAAGTTGCTCTTAACGACAGAAATCTAATTTCTCCCAGCATTTATCAACTCGAGGGAGCGTGGGGATGTGCTGCTGAGAAGGAGGATATGAGGTTGTCGGATGGTTGGGATGAGCTGGATGAACTCATCTTGTTAGAGAAATGGATTGAAAAGAGTTGCATCGACTATGCACGATCTCTTAGTCTCATATATGTCCGGAGTCCTCCTAGTCACCAGAGTAGATGTGGTTCGTCGCGTGCCCCTACTTTATTAGATTCCGCATTAGCCAATTTTATCTTTATTTCTTAGTTTGACGTCTTTTTGACGATGTCATTGTAACGGTATTCTTCGGAATGACCATATTTGTCACCGTGCTCCCCAGAGCCCTCTTGAGCCGTGTTTTTCTTGCACTTGTTCAAAATTCGTTTTAAAAGTTTGATTTCTAAACGCATTTTGTTTTGGGCTGTAAATCGACCATTTCTTAATGTATTGAGGTATTTGACTTATCTATGGCCTCATCGGGGTAAATGTCCTTCTCTTTTGTGACTTAGATATTAGGTATGCTGATAGAGATATTCCCCGTATTGGTCGGCCCATACGTCTGGCCCATGATCGGCTATATCAGGGATCTATTGTCAAATTAGTTGCGCCGTCTGTGGGAACACTAGTTCTAGAGATCGGAGGGTCACAGGGTAACCTAAAGATGAGGAGACCACAGAACGCAAAGGAAATATACCAAAAGAAGAAAAGAAAGAAGGACTTATGTAAGAAGAAGTTAGAGGCCGAACCATCTGGTGATATTTCTAAAAGAGAGAGAGCAATCATACCGTTCTAGAATGAGCCAAATATGGAACCAGTGGGGGACTTTATTACTGTTAGTATCGACCCTGTGCACCGGGAGCGTACCTTACATATAGGAGCTACGATGTCACCCAGCATAAGGACCGCATTGATAGAATGTTTGAGGAGGAAGGCTGATATATTCGCGTGGTCTGACTCAGATCTAAAAGGAATCGACCCAAAAATCGTTGTACACAAGTTGAATCTTAACCCTCGAGCTAGACCAATCAGGAAAAAGAAGAGAAACTTCAGAAAGGAGATGAATGAGGCAGCAGAAAGGGAAGTGGCTGAGAAGCTCAAGGCAGGTCATATCTACAAAATACGCTACTCTGAATGGCTTAGTAACATAGTTTTAGTCTTGAAGAAAGAAGCAGAATGGAGAATGTGTGTGGATTATACCAACTTGAACAAGCACTTTCCACCTTTGCCCAAAATAGACCTCCTAGTGGACTCGACGGTGGGGTGTGCCCTGTTCAGTTTTGTGGATGCAAAGAGAGGATTGCATCAGATTTTATGGCAACAGAAGATCAGCCCAAACCGCTTTTGTTACTGATACCGATGTGTATTGCTACCATATAATGCCCTTTGGATTAAGATATGCGGGCGCCACATTCCAAAGATTGGTCGCCAAGATGTTCTATGAATTCATTGGGAAGTCCATGGAGGTTTACATTGACGATATGCTGATTAAGAGCCTGAGGGCTCAAGATCATGTGAGGCACTTGGAGAAATCCTTTGGCATAATGAGAAACTAGGGAATGAAGCTAAACCCGAAGAAATGCATGTTCGACGTTCCCGTAGGGAAAGTTTTGGGTTATATGGTTAATGAGAGGGGAATCGAGGCTAATCCCGACAAAATTCAAGAAGTGATGAGTTTACCCTCTCCATGATCTGTACGGAAAGTATAGTGTCTGGTTGGACGCATAGCAGCTTTGGGGTGGTTTATCGCGACATCAGCTGAGAAGAGCCTTCCCTTCTTTAAGGTTTTAAACAAGGAAATGGACTTTCAATGAATAGATGATTGTGAGGTTGCATTCCAACAACTAAAGAGGTACATACTGGCCCCACCGTTGTTGGCAAAGCCCGACCCGGGGGAAATGCTTTACCAATACCTTGCAGGCTCAACCCATGCCATCAGCACGAGTTTGGTCAAGGACATAATAGGCAAGCAGTTGCCCATTCATTGCGTAAGTTGTGTACTTCACGGTGCATAACTTAATTATTAGCAGATTTAGTTGTTCGCCTTGGCAATCGTAATGACAACACATAAGCTAAAGCCGTACTTTCATTCACATCCCATAATGGTTATCACGGATAAGCTACTTCGCCAAATTATGACAAATCTAGAAACTTCGGGGCGATTGGTAAAATGGGCAATTGAGTTAAGTGAATTCGAGATATAGTATCACCCCCATACCGCCATCAAAGCACCAGTCTTGGCAGATTTCATGGCAGAAACGTTGGTAAATAGCTTGGAGTACTCGTACAACCATATTTTTACCATAACACAGGATCCTAGGCCTAGTACTCGACATTCAGCATGTCTGCTCCATGCGGATGGATCCTCTACCGCGAATGGAGGCGGAACAGGAATCCACCTGATCTCACCGGATCGAAAAAAGTTTGATTTTGCTGTAAGCTTGAACTTCCTGTTAACGAACAATGAGGTAGAGTACGTGGCGGTCCTCGCGGGTGTAAGGATGGCCAAAACTCTATGTTCACACCGCGTAGAGGTCTTCACGCATTCCCAACAAGTGGCAAACCATTTCTCGAAATTGTTTTAGGCAAAGCAGGAGACAATGGTCTTATATTTGGCTAAGTTGAAGGCCTTGGCTTCCGAATTCACCACATTTAATTTGACTCAGATCCCTAGATCTGAGAATACCAAGGCATACTCGTTATCAAAATTTGCGAGCTCGTCTGATAACTATGTTGAGAAGCGCGTCACTCTATTAGCTACTACAAGACCAGCAATTGGTGTTACTAAGGCTAGTAAGGTGTGGGCTGATGTAGAATTCATTTTCCTATTGCAGATACCCTGGGCTGGAAAGACGAGATATTCCAATATCTCCCGAACGGGACACTCTCATTTCCCCTATAGACGTTTAAGGGGTTGTCCTATACGCCTACAGGATTCCATGAAGCTCATCGGTCCAACTTTTCCAGATATCTTTCAATCTTCTCTTGAGGTAATCTTTGAGTGTATTTTTGGTTTACTCCACTTGCCCGTTTGCCTGAGGATGGTAAACGAAAGTCACATTGTGAGAGATCCGCAACTCTTGGAACCAAGATTTGATTACTTGTCCAATAAATTACCGACTGTTGTCACATATCGGAAACCTGGGAATACCGAAGCGACATATGATATTCTTGCGTATGAACTTTATCATATTTTTTTTCGTAATTGTCGCCATTGCTTCAACTTCCACCCACTTGGTATAATATTCAGGGTTTATTTTTCTAAAATACTCCTATATCGTGGCCTCATTACGAAAATAGTCTTTTATCGCGATTTTGTCCATATTTAGTCCTTTATCGTGGGTTTTCATCCAGTTTTGGTCCTCTGCCCTTTTTTAATTTCATTTTGCCCCCTAAACTATATTTATTATCAAAAGACCATCACATGCACTATTTTTAATCAATTGTTATATATTCACTTAAGAAAAGCTAAAATATATATAATAAACTTAAATACCCAAATACTAAATATTAAATTAAAAATCAATTCCTTTATTAATTTATTGAATATTTTCCCTTCAACTCTAGAATATTTTCCTTTATTACCGTAAGAAAAAATAATTATTTTTAATATGTTTTTTGAGTATTTTTGTTATTTATATTATATTTAAGATTTATTTATATTTAGGAAATATATATTAATTCCACTATGTTTTGTAAATATCTCAAGATAGAATATTTAAAAAAAAGAATAAAAATAAATATATCATCAAAAATTAATAATATTTTAATTTGAGAAATATATTATATTAATCTCCATTGAACGAGACATTTTTAATCTTATATTTTAGAATTGAAAAAAAATTTATCTAATTAGTTAATAAAGGAAATTTTTTAATTTAATATTTAGTGTTTGTGTATTTAAGTTTATTACATATTTTTTTCTTTTTTAAGTGAATATATAATTTTATGTGAGTATAGAACAAATGGGGGCTTTTTTCTAATTAAAAATAATATGTTTTTTTGTTAATAAATATAGTTCAAGGGGCAAAAAAAAATTAAAAAGAGAGAGGAGGAGCAAAATTGGAAGAAAACCCACGTTAAACGACTAAATGTGGGCAAAATCGCGATAAATGACTATTTTTGAAAAAAAACCTCAATATTCAACTGCCACCCCCCAAGAACCTCTTCTCGCCCTTTAAATCGGTAGTGGTCCCACAATGCTAATGCCTCATTAATCAAATGAGCATGCTACATCCAGTGGTTGCAGCAGTTGCGTCGGCATGTGAATGAGTCGATCATGAAATTGGCAACTGGCACGATGACGTGAGAATGTCATGGCATCCTTGTCAGTGTATCCGTTGTGCCAGTTCTCGACCCTCAGAGTGATTTCCACAACTTTCTACGTGAATTTCTTGCATTACGTAATCTGCTTGTGGCAAAGTCAAACAACACAAGAGAGCCTCTCGAATGATCGTTTATACAGCTCCCCCTTGTGAATCGTGAATATGTGGGCTTTGTAGCGCATTTTGCGTCGGGCATTGGGATTAGTGGGCAGCACCCCTTCTGCGATCTCCTATTTAACCAATTGCCCAGAAGTCTCGGGTCTTGCCAACACCTGTTTTAAAGGCTTATCTGTCAAGAATGTGATTGGGTACGACTGGAAATATGGTCTCAATTATTGGGTTGTTGCTCTTATGGAGAGAGCATACAACTCAATTTCATTGTAGTTCCTCTCTGCGCAATGCAACACTCGACTCACATAATGTATCGATAGCTGTTGGACCCCCTTTTTCGTTACCAGTACTGTACTGATGGCATGTGAAGACACTGCCAAGTACAACTACAACATCTCGCCTTCGTCCGGCTTGCCAAGTAGTGGGGGGCTAACTAGATATCTCTTCATATGTTGGACGGCCGCCTTGCACTCCGCCGTTTAGACGAAATCCTTACTTTTCCTCATGATCTTGAAAAAAAGTAGATTATTCTCGGCCGCAGTCAATATAAATCTTTCCAGTCCCGTTAGACATCCCACTAGACATTGCACGTCTTTCACTATCCTTGGCAGAAATCCATCACTGCCTTGATTTTATTTGCGTTTCCCTCTATACCCCTCTCATTCACCATGTAACCAAGAAATTTTCCTGTCGTGACTCCGAACATGCACTTATTTGGATTCAGCTTCATCATGTATTATCCTCATGATACCGAATGTCTCGTCCCATGCTGGACATGCTCATCGACTTTTAAACTCGTGACCATCATATCATCTATGTAGACCTCCATGGATTTGCCGATTTGATGGTAGAACATCTTTGCCACCAATCTTTGGAAAGTCGCCTCGGCGTTCTTGAGACCGAAGGGCATCACCCTATAGCAGTAGACTTTGGTGTCTGTCACAAATGTTGTCTTGCTCTGGTCTTTTACGGCCATGAAAATCTAAAGAAAATCGCTATTAGCGTCCACCATGCTCAACAAGGCACAACCTGCCGTAGAATCCACCAACAAGTCAATCATGGAGAAAGAAAATGGGTCACGGGGGCAGTGTTTGTTTAAATCTGTTTAGTCCACACACATTCTCCACGTTGCCTTCTTTTTGAGCATTGGTACCACATTGCTCAACCATTATGAAAATCTTATCCCATAAATGTGTCGTGCTGCTAACAGTTCCTGAACCGCTTTCTCTGCTGCTTCGCTCTTCTCCTTACTGAAATTGCGGTTCTTCTATCTGACCGACTTAGCGTTGGGATTCACATTTAATCGGTGCACTATGATCCTGTGATCTATCACATGCAAGTCTCAGTCTACCCAAACGAATATATCAGCATTCCGCCTGAGACGATCCACCAGTGCACTTTTTATTTCTGGACTCACGCTGCTCCAATTTTAATTTTTCTGGTATCCTTCTTTTCTGAACAATTTTACTGTCTTAAATTCCTCGCGTGGTTCCATTTTTTGACTCCTCCCACTATTTGATCATTTGGAGCTATCCCTTTTCTCAGCCCTGCTACATAGGTTTGGGCTTTCTCTCCGTCCCCAACTTGTTTAGCTTGACCTTATTTCCTTCTTGTGTTTCCTCTTTCGCAAAGCCATTTTCTCTCTTCACCTTCTGATCTAAACAGACTCTTTAGCGTAAACAAAACGGTGTTCCCACAGACGGTACCGATATTTTGGTCTTAATTTGACTGGGTTACAATACACTAAGTTAATCGTTAGAAAGGGCCCGACTCAACAAAAATAATGTTAGACTATTACAAGGATTGTACTAACTTAGTCCGTAACTCTTGTTCCATGTTAAAGAATACAAGAGGACCAAAATAACCCTCAATGGTCGAATCGATGAAATAGTCGAACGATTGAGGTTCGATACTGAGCTTACTCTCACATCTGGGAACAATCGAACGGACCTGATTCGAGACTCCTGATACGTCGAATTTGCAGAACTGTTGAACCATCCCGGTTCAACACTCATAACTCTCGAACTGGGATGTTGGAAGGTTAACAGTCAAATCAGCTAAAAGAAAAATCAAACCAAAGAACTGTCGAACGGCTAGATTCGATTGTTATTGGTGGGTGAATAGTAATTAATGCATGGCGTGAATATCGGAGAATAGGGTATATATAGACGCTGGTCCGTGGAACCTGCACCATGTATGGGAAATAAATATCGAACGGGCAACGTTCGGCTGTCCTAAAAATAGTCGAACCCGCCCAATTCGATACTCCTAATTTTGAGCCTTTTCGGGAAAGGCCGGCCCAATTCATTTTTAGGCCTCTTAAAATAACCCCACCAAATGGGTTAAAAAAAATAAAAGGGAACAAATTACAAAAAAAAAAAAAAACTCTTAACAGTTTAGGTTATTATATTGGGTAAACATCATTAAACAACTCAATTTAGGTTATTACAAAATTACTTGTTGCATAGTATTTTTAAAAATTTGCACCGCAACCTAAGAAAAATTACGAAATCCCGTAAGACCAAATCTAATAGACGAATATCCGGCTGAAACAAGTTCAAAATCTAATCAAACGGTTTGTCAACCAATGTGGGAGAGTTTGTGCCTTAAACTAATGAGCAAAGTTGTTGAAGAAAATATGTGAGGTGGGTGGGGTTCGGGGCCAAGTAGAGCAGTACGCTCATGTTTAATCTCCTCTGCATAAAGTTTATAAGGATCATTTTTTTATATGGGTGGTTTAATTGGAATAAATTAAAAGAAGGTGCAAATAAATTCCTATTGAATGCCACAACAACGGAAAATGCTAAAGTTAAGGTAAGTTAGGTTATAGCCAGCCTGCCATCACATTTAGGGGGTTGGGAGTCTGGCACCACATATGGATAACGTCTTCTTTCTCAAACTTGGCTGCCATTTGCTAATACAACTTGAGTCCATTTAGCTCAAATTGTTGTGAATCTGACCAATATATAATAACGAATTGAATCGATCAAATGCGCGCACAAATCAGAGAATCAATAAGGAATGCATACACGCACCAATAGGAATCAAAATCATGCACAAATCAACATACAACACGCGATATACTTGGTTCTACATTCAATCGATCAATGTGACCATGAACCCTAATCCTATGAGCAATGGAGATATATTATTGAGTGTTGATTTCAGAACTACAATGAGAAAGAATAAATTTACTGAAAGAAATTGAGATAAATAACCAGCTCAAACCAATTATAGCTCTATGCACGTGCCTAATGCGTGCGAAGAATATAATCAAACCAAGTTCTGTTAAAACACAATCTCAAACCGGCACTGGAATTGACCATCTTTTTCTTGGCGCCAAAACTAAACATAAATAACAATGTCTCCTAACCATCCTCCAACTTGATGTTGATTCTCCCATCATCACAAAAATACGTCCATCGCCTCATCTAGAGGTTAACAATTCATCGGATGAATTACCTCGAAGCAATAGTGGAATTTATTGATTGGCAGAACCTTAGTTATCATGTCATCGAGATCCTACTCAGTTACAACCTTCTCAATCTTTACATATCCTTGAGCCACAACTTCCCCCACAAAGTGTAATTTGATATCAACATGCTTGGTTCTGTCATGAAACATTTGATTTTTAGTCAAATGAATGGCATTGTGGTTAGCACAATGTACTAGGATAACCTGCTCTTGCAATCTCAGATCCTTTGCTAATCCTTCAAGCCTCTTTTATGGCTTCTGCTAAAGCAATGTATTATGCTTATGTGGTTGACAAAGCAACTACCATTTGCACACTAGCCTTCCAACGAATTGCAATCCTAAATGTTGTGATGTTATAACCAGTTAAAGACTTTGTAGAGTCTAAACATCAAACATAGTCAGAGTCAACAATTCAGACTCAAATCCTGACACTCAGAGTTTGAACTCTTATGATTTTGATTTCCATAGACTAACACTTTGCTTAAACTCCCATTAGCATATCTAAGGACACATTTGAGAACTTACCAATGGACCTTTCCTATATTGTCAATAAACTTGCTAACCATGCTAACTGAATGTGCTACATCATGACTAGTATAGACCATAGCATACATCCAAGAACCCACCCCATTTGCATAAGAAATGTTTAGCATAAATCCTTCTCCACTTTTGACTTTGGACATTACTTAGAACTTAGCTTAAACTACTGAGACAGTGGTGCGTTCGCTGGTTTAGCATCACTCATGCCAAACTTCTCGAGAACTTTCTCCATATAATCTTCTCGAGACAGATATATAACCCCTCTACCTTTATACCTCTTGATTTCCATCCCCATAATCTTCTTAGCAGCACCCAAGTCCTTCATTTCAACTAACTATTCAGACGAGACTTTTTAATCCCTACATCAACTTTACTAATACTGACACTCAAAATGTCATCAACATAAAGTGAAAAAAATATATATTTGAATGTCCTTTCTCAGTGAAATTTAAGATACACACAATTATTCTTTAATAGCGGGAAAACTCTGATGTGGCGTAACTTTCAAACAATATTAGTTAACAATGAAATATTATACCTCAATCTTCCCTTCGTCGCAAATGCACGAATCAAGTAATAACAAAATGATAAGTATAGTTACGAACCAAATATCGTATCCCAAGGGAGTGGTGGATTAATGTATGAATCACTTAAATTCAAGTGACTAACGGTTGTCACGGTCTTTTTTATTGTGTTAGTGGGATATGGTGAATGCTTTTTATACTAAGAATGCAAAAAAATAACGATTCTGGCATTCAGTGAAAATCTATCCATGATGCAAGAAAATTGTAAAACATGATTGCAGTATGAATGCAGAAAACAATTGAAAATTTACTAAAGAAAGCAAATAGCAAAACAGTTAAACTAACTAAACTAATCTAAACAAGAATCGAGTGATTGACTGATTTTGGTTGTAAACAATAATTGGAAAGATTGTTTAGAGGTTGGGTTTCACAATGACTTAACCGTAGTAGTCCATATATAAAATACATATATTTACTTACAGTGGTTGATGATAATTTGATGTTTGCATGTCTAATGGATCTGTGACATATGACAAAAGTTACCCCAACAGTACATCTATGAGTTTCTAATAACCTATCGTGTTAACGGATCAGCCCAATTGTGAGTTGTTTTAGAGGAGATATCAAATCTGCAACCCAATTAACTAATCTGAATCGTGTTAACAAAATGTACATAACTAAGATTGATCTGGTGTGATCTAAAGTTTGCGCTTTACTTGCTTTCGCACACCAAAGTCATAAATTTCCATTTATACATACATATATATATATATATATATATATATTTATAACTATCCTTAGCCTTCTACACTTTGGGCGTCCCCACACGAGTGCTTCTATTTTATCCCAGCGAGAGTAAGGTCAGTCACACATAATAAGTAACTATTCAATCTGGACATTCAAGATCATCAAAAAAAATATCGACTAAAGCAAATAAACATATTCTTGAATTATAGTTACTCCCTACTCTAAACAACAAGTAGGTTAGCTCATCATAGTAATTAATTCAACAATCAATAAAGAAATAATTAACATAGACAAAAGATAAAAGAGATAGAGAAAAGCTTCGCGGTCCGGACGAACGTTGTTTCTTGACTGTCTTCTTGACTTTTTTTGCTATCTTCTTCTAAACGAACTATTTTTCTCTCAAAACAATGACTCAACTAAACTAGAACAAGACTTTGATGGTGTTTTCTGTGTATTGACAAAAATTCAGGGTTCAGAACTCTAAAGCAAAGTGATTGTAAGTGGTTTTGCCGTGGTACCCTAATTGTTGAATGTAGCCTCCTATGTATAGTTGTTCTCCATTGGACTTGGTTTTAGGGTTTTTGACATCAGCGCAATTTTCGTACTAATCCCATCGCTCGCCAATCGCGCATTGTACACGTAATATGCCTGCTTCGCACCGCTAATCACGACTCCTCATGGTTTCTCTACACGGTCTTCTGATGTCTTCATTTAATCGCGCTATCTTCGGTATTTTGCATTATTGTAGTGTCGTAGCGCTTCTGTAGCACCTAAAAGTCCTGAAGTATTGTCTCGACCCGTTTGTCTCCAAAACATCCAATTTGGCTTCTTTAAGCTTTGTTTGTATTGACTCGATAAAATCGTAAGAAAACATGAAATAATAATAAAACATGTAAATATGCAGTAAAAAGTATTCAAAAGCACAAGAAAATCGATACGTAAATCATGCTAAATAAATGCTTATCAAATACCCCCAAATTTAAACCTTGCTTGTCCTCAAACAAACTCATTTAACTGGCTTGATCTGAATTAGAATTTAATCATCAACATCCCAACACTTACAAGCAAGAATTCTCAGAGTGCGACCTATAGTCAGTACAAGAGATGAGATGGAATAGGTGAACATGGGTACATAAAATTTAATAAAGTCATTGTCAAATCAAGTTCATGCGCTCCAAGAGTTATTTTTACCTAGAAAACTTATAATATCATAGCTCTTAACTTATAATCAATCCACTTTTCACTCTTCACTTTCATATTACCGTTAAATCAAGTAGAATTCATATGTTTAGGATCATTTATGACTTTCTAAGCTTGTAATGTTACGCTCGGGTTTGAGCTAAATGGAAAAAGTCATGTATGAGTTCAAGGGATGTATGTAGTAAACCATTCATTTGTTTGTTTCTCCTCCTTTGTTTGCCCCTTCTTCATTGGCCATACATTTTAGCCTTTTTTTTGCATCTTTTCATTTTCGCAAGAATCAAACCATATTATACTATATGATTTCTAGAGAGGAACCCCTAAACTTAAAGTTTGCATCAAGTTATTTGTGCATTCTTTTATTTTCATCCTCTTTATTTTTTTTATATTTTCTTTTTAGCTCATGCTTTTGTTTTTAGCTCCTACATTATTCCTCCTTTAATTCACTACATCCATCTCTAGAAATGGGTAGGATATTATTTTTTTCTTTTGGCTCATGGAAGGTAAATGGGCTTCATAAACAAAGGCTTAAAGAAAAGGCTTCAGCGGGGTTTAGTGGATATTTATTCGTCATAAATGGTTCTTGGCTTGAAAGGCTTAAACTCAAATTTAGAAAATATGGCCTATTTGATTTGCTTAACACATTAAAATTTCCCATTATCCCAAGTATTATTCAATCACGTTTAAGTGGAATATCACATGCTACATTACCATTTTCTCATAAATAAACATTTCCATAATTATACACAACTCCAGATTGAAAAGTTTATATGAAACTAAAACATGCTATAGAGATTGAATTTCGAGTCCTTAAAATAAGAAACAAGAAAAATTAATACAAATAAACTTTATATAAATTAAACAAATTTGAGGTTACAGTCTCTATGAAATCTTCTAATTCTTTTCTTAAACAAGTAATCTTGAGATTTGGTTGACTTGAGAGTGGATTTGATTTTGATAACTTCTACGTGTATTTGAGTTGAATGTTAATTCAAGGGCTTTTGATCTTGATCTTGAATTAACAATCGACTTGACTTGATTTTTGCGACGAACAATTTGATCTGTGTCTTGACTTCTTGAACTTGTTGAATGTCAATCTTCTTTGGAGGAGTCTTGATCTTCAAAAGGATATTTGAGAAACGTTGATTTGAGGGCTTGATGGCTTGATCTCGGATCAAATAGAAATTTGAATTGGAATTTGATTTGAAGATTGATGAAGAACGACATGATGTTCATGTTCAGTTCTATAGATATTTTGGGCTTTAATCTTCTTTGAATGACTTCAATCTTCAAAAACGGTTTTTCGAGGGTCTTGTAACTTGATCGCGGATTAAACGGATTTTTGGCTTGAAGATGGATGAAGATCGATATGAACTTGGTTTTAGATTTGTTGAACTTCTTGGAGTTTGATCTTTCTTGGCAGAAGTGCAATCTTCAAAAAAGTTTTTGGGTGGAATTTAGACTTGATGGCGGATTGAAAGGAATTCTTTAAAAAAACACCTTGAAGATTGTTGAAGAATGCCTTAAAGATTTTTGAGCTTGTTGGAGAGGATTTGTTGAACTTGTTGCATACCCAGTTCGACGCCTATATCTGAGGGCGGTACCAAGCCAGGATTTTCACTTTGTGTTATGTTGTATGGTTACAGTTACAAGAGATGCTATTTATAATAAGGACACACTCATAATGTTAGACAACTCTTTATATTATGCAACTCCTCATTATAGAATTACTCAAACTCTGCAATTCCAAGAAAACTAGGTCTCTACAACTCTCAGTTAAACTAAGAAGCTGCATTCTTTGATAATTCAGGCTCCACAAAACCTAACAATCTCCCACTTGGAAACTAATGTTATTGTAGACACGTCTTCACTCTTCCGCATAACAATCCTCTAACAATGGTACCGCCATCTTTCGACTCTTCAAGCACCAAGTCCAGTTAAAGTCATGCAAAAGCTTCAACTTCTCTAAGGTCCCAACCTTAGTCAACATATCCGTAGGGTTCTCACTTCCCAAAATCTTTACAAGTTGCAAAGTCTTCTTCTCCAAGAGATACAGTATGTAGTGATACTTCAACTCAATGTGCTTTTTTCTGGGATGAAATGTCGGATTCTTGACCAAGAAAATAGCACTCTGACTATCACTGTATAGAATACTATTTGTTTGCCATTTTCCCAATTCACCTAAGAAATTTTGCAACCATACCATCTTTTTACTAGCTTCCGTCATCGCTACATATTCAGCTTCTGTAGTAGACAGGGCCACAATCTTCTGCAACTTAGATCCCCATGAAATAGTCGTACCACCCAATGTGAAAACATAACCAGTATTACTCTTTCTCCCATCAAGATGACCCGCCAAATCAGCATCTACATAACAATTAAAGTTCGTGTGTTTTCCCTCAAAACACAATAACCTATCACAAGTACCACATAAGTACCTAAAGATCCACTTCACTGCTTTCCAGTGTTGCTTTCCCGGACTAGTCATATATCTACTCACAACTCCCTCTGCATGCGCAATATTCGGTCTTGTACAGACCATAGCATACATAAGACTCCCAACTGCTGAAGCATATGGAGTTTTCTTCATCTCTGCATGCTCCAATCACTAGTAGGAGACTTCTTTTTTGATAATCTAAACTGACTACCTAAAGGAGTGCTTACTGGATTTGCATCTTGCATACTGAATCTCCTCAACGTTTTTTCAATGTAATCAGACTGCGAAAGATACAGCTTACCCGCCACCTTGTTCTGATTTATCCGCATACCCAAGATTTGTTTTGCCTCGCCAAGATCGTTCATGGCCAAACGTTCAGATAGTTGCTTCTTCAACTTGTTAACTTCTTGAACACAGGAACCTGCTATCAGCATGTCATCAACATATAACAGCAAAATAATGAAGCTACTATCAAACCTCATAAAGTAACAACAATGATCAGCATAGCATCTACCAAAGCCAATCTCATGCATGAAGCCATCAAACTTCATGTACCACTGTCTAGGAGCTTGTTTTAGACCATACAAGCTCTTTTCCAACTTGCAAACTAGCTCAACGTTACCCTCAAGCACATACCCCCCTGGTTACTTCATGAAAATGTCTTCTTCAATATCACCGTGAAGAAAAGCTATATCCGCATCCACCTGTTCTAACAATAAATTCTTCATTGCAACTATGTTGAAAACCATCCTAATAGTTATCAACTTCACCACGGGAGAAAATATGTCAGTGTAATCAACACCTTCTTTCTGTTGAAAACCCTTTACAACCAGCCTAGCTTTGTAACGTTTGCTACCATCTGCTTCCTCTTTGATTCTGTTAATCCACTTGTTATACAACGACTTTTTCCCTTTGGAAGCTCAACAAGATCCCATGTGTTGTTCCACGTCAAGGAATCCATCTCATCGTCCATTGCAAGCTCCCACTTGCTCGAATCAACACTTTTCACTGCCTGTGCATAACACTGTGGCTCACCACTATCAGTTAATAACAATTAAGGCAGGGGAATACCTCTCAGGAGCACGACGTTCCCTACTCGATCTCCTCAAAGTAGGCTTTAGAGTACGTGGTTCTTCCTCATTACTCACCTTGTTTTCCAGAATCTTGTCTTCACTAGAATTGGAGACATCCAATTCCACAATCTTTGGGTCTTTAATCCGAGTATCAACACCCACAGTGTTATGCACCCAATATGTCTTTGTACAAAATATGTTCATTAAACAAAACATCTCTTCTACGAATAACATTACTGTTTTGGTCATCCCAAAATTGATACCCATAATTATCGTCGCCATATCCAATGAACGTACACTTCACATATTTCGCATATAACTTGCTCCTAGAAGTAGCATCAATATTAGCGTAAGAAACACAGCCAAATACTTTAAGGTAAGATAGGTTTACCTCCTTTCCTCTCCAAGCTTCATCTGGAATGCCGTTTTCCAGTGGAACAGATGGTCCTCGGTTGATCAAGAAAGCCGCAGTGTTAACTGCTTCTGCCCAAAACATCTTAGGCCACCCACACTTCAACCTCATGCATATAGCCCTCTCATTCAAAGTTCTGTTCATACGCTCTGCAACCCCATTATGCTGCGGTGTTCCTCTAAATGTCTTCTCTAGGCGAATGCCATTATCTGCACAATACTTCTTAAAATCTAGAAGTTCATACTCACCACCATTGTCAGATCTCAGACGCTTCACACGCAAATGCTCTCCACTTCTTGAAAACCTCAAACGCTTCAGATTTCTGTTTCAAGAAGTATACACATAACTTTCTTGTTGCATCATCAATGAAAGTCATTACATACAAAGCTCCACCGAGAGACGTGACAGGGGCTGGTCCTCACAGATCATTGTGCACCGGCTGTAACTTATGTTTCTTCAGAGTTCTGCCACCTTTTATGAACCTAACCCGTTTCTGTTTCCCAAACACACAGTCCTCACAGAGACCCATATCAACTGTTTTCAAACCCGACAACTTACCCTTCGAACACAGATGCTTCATTCCTTTTTCACTCATGTGGCCAAGTCGAAAATGCCACAAATCAGCGTCACTATGCACTGCAGCAACTCCAATGCTATCATGTTTGATGTCGGTCATATACAGAGTGCCCTTTTTCAAACCCTGAGCTACCACCATAGCTCCTTTGACTATTTTTCAAGCACCTCCCTCAAACTTAACATCATAACCGTCATCATCCAACTGCCTTACATCGACCATATTTTTCTTAAGACCAGGGATGTGCCTTACATTATGTATCGTCCAAACGAATCCATTAAGAGATTTAACACGAATATATCCCTTCCCCACAACATCATAAGGAAAATTGTTGCCAAGATAGACTCTACCGCAATATCCAACAACATAATTCATCATCAAACTTTTGTTAGGACATGCATGAAACGATGCTCGATAATCCAGAACTCAAGTCTCTATTGGGCTACATGCGGTCAGAATTAGTGCTTCACCATCATCTTCGCTGGTCACGTTTGTTGAGCTATCATCTCTCTTTGGTGCTTGGCACTATTTTGGTAATGACCCTTTTCCGGCATTTCTAACATTCAATTGAACTCTTGTCCTTCGTCGACTTTCTGTTCCTCGACTTCAATCTACCTCAATTTGAATTCGACTTTTTCTTATCTGATCCGCCTTTGATTTCTGTACTCAAAACTGAGCCTGCAGAATTTCCTGATGAGTTACCTAATTCTCTCATGCGAATTTCTTCACTAACTATCGGATCTCTAACCTCGCCAAACTGTAGCTTTACCCTTCATGTGGATGTACTAACAACAGTTATTGTCCCATTCCAGCTCTCTGGCAAAGATGACAACAAAATAGGGCTTTAATTTTGTCATTAAGCTCGATATTCACAGAACTCAGTTCTTGGGTAATTAAACTGAATTATTTTAGATGATCAAACCCCGAGGTTGTCTTTGTCATCTGAAGATGAACAGAAGACGCATCAGATTTACTTAGTTGGCTGATGATGGCTTCTCCAACATATCTGCCAGAACCTTCAACACACCATTCGTAGTCATTTCTTTTGCAGTGTGAAAAGCCACATTTTGCGACAATGATAACCTCACCGCGCTCATCGCCTTCCTGTCCAGAACCTTCCAGACGTTATCTTTCATGTCTGCTGGTTTATCATTCTGAGGTTTCTAGAGATCCTTGTTGTACAAGTAATCCTCAATCTGCAGCCTCCAAAACCCGTAATCAGACCCATCAAACTTCTCGATTGATTCCCCTGCTTCCATCGTAATTGCTCCCACTGAACCTGGTGGTGTTGATACCACTTATTGCGCAAAAGTACGATATATAAAAAATCATACACAATCAAAAAGCAAGAAAAGACACGTTATTTGTTTACCCAGTTCGTTGCCTACATCTGGAGGTGATACCAATCCAGGATTTTCACTACGTTTTATGTTGTAGGGTTACAATCACAAGAGATGCTATGTATAATAAGGACACACTCCTAATATCAGGCAACTCTTTATATTAGGCAACTCCTAATTATAGAATTACTCAAACTTTGCAATTTCAGGAAACTAGGTCTCTACAACTCCGAGTTAAACCAGGAAGCTGAATTGTTTGATAATTCAGAATCCCCAAAACTTAACAGAACTTCCTAGCTCCGAATGCTTGAATGTTGAATTGTGATTTTTTTTCTTCAAGACCACCTTTATTTATAGTTGTGGAGTGTTCAACTAAAATCTCTAGATAATATGAACGGTTGTGATCGCGTCTACAATTTCTTGATTTGGAAGACTTTATCTAAGTGAATCTTCTTTCCATTTATTGAAGATTGAGACTTGGTGAAGAATTATTTCCTTGTGCTGAGATTTGGTGGAGAATTTTTCCATCTCTTCAAGATTGACACTTGGAGGAGAAGGCTTTCCATGTCTTGAGATTTTATGACCAATTATTTCTTTGTCTTAAGATTTAATTAATATATTTATTTTAATCCCTTAAAATATTAGGATTAAATAATATATATTTTATATTTCTTGCATCTTAGGAGTTACCATCCTTTTAATTTAATTATACACAATATTAATGTGTCAGCACAAAGGTTTTGATCATATTAAACAAGATGTACCAAAGGTATTCACGTATTCTTTCATCTCAAATTCTTATTATATTATAGATATATCATCATTGATTCCAGCTTTTTTATGCATTCATGCTTCACATTTCATTCTAATGACTCTATCCTTTAAAAAAAAACTCGACTCTAAAATAGACCTTAAGATAAATATATAACAAATTAGCATAACAAAATTGTAGCTCTGAACCCCCAAACTTAAAATCATGGGATGTACTCATTGCATAAAATAGAAATAATCAAAGCATAGATGAGAAGACTCCCCTGATCGAGTTCAAAGGACACTCCTTGGATTGGTGGTGGTACTGTTTTCCTCCTTTGTCACGCTCTCCTCTATGTATCTCAACTCCCTCCAATGGTGGGTGTGTTTGCTTTGGAATTGCACATTGATTTTTTCCAACTGCAGACTAAACATTATCTTGCTCAACATGATCTTTCACCACTTGTAGTAGCTCATGAAACATCTTCCGTTTCTTGTGCATTTGGTGACAAGATTTCTTCAATTGATTCAATAGCTGATGACTCATTAGTGTAGAACGTTGTCTCGATCACTTGCCTCTTTATGTGATTTACTGGATATGTATTTCGGTGATGAATGTCGTATCAAGTTCTGTACAACCTTCTTTTATACAAAATGCAGTGATAATTGCTCCAAAATACATCAAGTGTGGTGGACCATCGGCATTGTGATCCCCTAATATACTTGATTATGATATTCCCAATGTTAGGAGTATCCCATCGTTTAATGCTCATCATAATTTTTGATTGTCGATTGAATTGAAATACTATATTTCTTGTGGTTAGTTGTTTTGATGAGACCCTTATTGATATATTCCGGTAGGCGCTCCACATCTCCATGGATTTCATCTTCATACCGTAGTGTTTGTTTATTCTGTGTGCATTAAAACAGGCCTCATGAAGTGGGATGATAGTTGATGATTCCCTACGATCATGGTGGGCATAGAACTCACATACTTGGTTGTCAGTAATGACCCCTACTTTCAGTACAACTTGCTCCAATATGATTTTCTTCATGCTAATCCTCAGGACTGCAAAAGCTTGCTCGTCCACAAAATCAATGTTCATCAACTGGATGTACTTCTCATCGCACCTTCTTGATGTAAATTTTATCAGATCGTAACTTGGTTGTCCCATACTAGGTTTCTCCATTGTTGTCAGTTTGGATCTATAGTAATGATACGTCAAACTGTCATGTTCTTCCACAAATAAATAACGAAAAATAACATTTTCTTTCAAGAGAACAGATGAATAGAAAAATAGTGAAAAAATAGTCTTATAAATTCTAAGAGATAGCAAAATATAAAAGTGACTAGAGTTATATATAAAAGAGTTCTTAAAGAATTTTGTAAATTCTATTTAAGTTGCATAATCTCTCCATCAAAATTATAGTCAAAATGGAAATAATAAATATATCAATAGTGTTTAATCATAGGGGAAGTATAGGCATGGTAGGAAAGGTAAAGATAGAGATTGCTCAGTCGAATTCTAAAGATTCTGAATTCTGCATGTCTCTTATTACCTTTCGTACAAAGAAACGCGTTCTGCAAGAAACGGGTCAGGCACGATGTGGCCATCGCACGTCCGACCGCGCGTGTCAGTCGCGATGTGACTTTGACGCGGTATTGAACGACGTATCTTCTGGAATTGTGGTGCCCCAAAATCAGAACATGATCTTGATCACGCTTGTGAGGCGCGATATGAACACTAGTACCGCGTAAGATTGCACCTGAAACTGGAAAAATCTGCTATGCGTGCTCTGATTCATGTTGTCCTTACTTTTATCCAATGTTGTCGTGCTTTTGTCCAATTTGTCTTTCCACTTATATCTTCTTTCACTTTTTCTAGTTTCCTATCTTAATGGTTAGCTCAAAGAGAAATTGAAAATTTTATGCTATATATGACTCGAAATATAATAACCAAAATTGAATTAAATGCAAGACTCAAAAATAAAACTTAATATTGTGAGTTGTCTCACGCACCTTTTGCACCTGGGTCTTTCTCCTCCTTTTATATTTTTTTCACCCATCTTTCTTACCGTTGATGTTCATTCGCAGGACTCCATCTATGATGTTAAACGTTTAATTGCATGCAATGAGAGCTCCTTGATTCATTGTGGCTAGCATTACATCATACATCTAGTGGAATGTTGTATCAGGTGGTAACAACTCGAATTCTTCTCCTAGTAAAGTTCCCCCACTCAATTCGTCCACAATGTGGCAATTAACTTTACTTAATCCCCAATAGTAGATGTCGTTCACGTGTTTTCCATATAACCATGAGACATAAAATCTTGTGCTTTGTCCAACTATTTTTGAAATTCAATCCATGCTTCGACAAACGTGGCTCCACGTTTTTGTTTGAAATATAGAATTCGCTACTTCCATGATTTTATATGCACACCTCCACACAATCTGAATTTGAATTCCTTGATTGTTGTTGCCCAATCTTTTCCCCAATTGACTTCAGTGTCATACAATTCTTTTGCCTTTCTTGTCTATGAATGAGGGAAGATTTCTTCCAGTTTATATTCCTCCGTCACCCCAGAGTGAGGACATACCTATTGGAATTCCTTGAATTCTTTAACATCCATATGAGGGTTATCAGATGGCTCTCATTCAAATTGCTCTAGTTTTACCTCTTTCATCAATTCTTCATCCACCTGACTGGTGTCAAATTTTAGACGTGGTAGAGCAAATTTACTGATGTGTTCCTTGAGTTGTGCCACATACCAATTAGATTGATGTCGTTTTCCCATGTGTGGTGGTTGAAATAGCGGTCCTAGCATCATATCTCTTCCAATGTTGGCGTACCTCATCTTGCTTCTTCATGGTAGCGCTTTTGCTTACCTTCTTCTTTCCCTATTCAATTCCTAAAGAACCCAAAAGATTTAGTACCTTGACACAAAAGCTCGATGATTCACACAAAACAACACCGTTACTCCCCGGCATCAGCACCAAAAACTTGAATGGGGGGGAGGGGTGGGAAACTTTCATGTGGTGTAACTCTCAAAGAATATCAATTAACAATCAAATATTTTACGACACTTACTCCTTCGTCACAAGTGCACGAATCAAGTAATCATAAATTGGTAAGTATAGATACGAACCAATTATCGTATCCCAAGGGAATGGTGGATTAATGTATGAATCACATAAATGCAAGACACTAACAGTTGTCATTATTTTTTCTCTTGTGTTTGCGGGATGTGGAGAATGTTTTTTATACTAAGAATACGAAGAACATATATTCTAGAATGCAGTGAAAATCTATATATGATGCAAGAAAAAGGTAAAACATGATTGTAGTTCGAATGCAGGAAACAATTGAACAATTAACTAAAGAGAGAAAATAGTAAAACAAATAAACTAACTAAACTAATCTAAAGTCGAAGGTGTGCCATAATTTTGCAACCTAAAAACGCAAGTCACTTAAATGCTTACACATCACCACGGGGACGAAAAGGCATTTTTCTCCAAATCTAAAAAGCCAAAGAATATGCCAAGACGATATACAAATAATTTGATCCTCAAAAAGGAATAAAGACCTGACAAAAGATCTGTCACATACGTCAACCCAAAAATAACATATTGCCTTGATTATAATCAACGTGGCATGTTGGGCGACGTAGACCACCGAAATGGGACACGTCGTTAAAACAGTATGCCACGTAGGATGAAGATCCAACATGGCTCGATATGGGCCACATCAGAATTTGGTCTGACGTGACATGCTAAGTTGGATAAGGCAGGCCATGTCACGTTGGATTGGAAAGTGTAAGCGTTGGCGGGAGGTGTTGGTCTAACATTCTAGAAAGAGATGTTGGCACAACACGGAACTCAACACAGTTTTGTCCGATTTAATTATATTAAATATTTTATTTTGCTTTATTCTTAAACTCACCTAGTTCCATGAATTGTAGTTATCTGTGATATTTCAGGGAATTAAGGATCGTGCAGATCATTACTTGAGACGAACGGATAAAGCCGAAGATATTCAAAGGATCTTGAAGATAAGAGCTGAAGATCTTATCAAGATAACACCAAAGAAGATTTCGGAGTTATCCATGTGAAAGAAAAACAATCACCAACTCGTGTCTATCACGCCATGGTTCAAGGACGATCAAATCCTATAAAGAGGCATGCTCGACATCAAGAACAATAACAAGACTAGAATTAAGTTCTGAAAGAGTAGAAGTAAATCTTGTATTGTATTGGTCTTGTTTTACTGAGTTTTATCTAGCTAAACTATAGTTCATAAATTAGTTAGTGTTAGGATTGGGTTCCTTTCTCAGTTGTATTTGGTAAAATCATTGAACTAACATTTAATGATTATTTGGCCGTAAGTCTCGGCAGGTTATATTCATATAACCTACTTAAAATTTATCTCACTGTGTTCTTTATTCCGCTGCATGATTACTCTATAACAAGTGTTGGGATAACACCAAATACGATCGTTGTTGGCGCTACATTCAGTAAACAGACAATGTGTGAATCAAACAAAAAGGATACCAATACTAGTCCACACATTTACAATTGGCGTTAGAGCCAAGCACCTAATTCATTGGTGTTTGGATTTTGTACCATACCATGGATAATGTGAACCCCAATACTAACAACAAGTTACCAGTGCTAGATGGGACAAACTATGCTTATTGGAAGATCAGGCTTAGACAATACATCAAACTCTTAGATCTCAGGGCATGAAAATCAATCATTGATGATTATACTCCACCAATGACGGCCAGAGAAGACGATAGTGAAGTACACTTGAAATCTGAAGCTAACTGGACTCAAGCAAAAGTCATTGAAGCAGCCAACAATGAGAAAGCACTGAATACCATCTTTCGCTGGATTGTTCCACATATGTTCAGGTTAGTACAATTGTATGTAACTGCCAAGCAAGCTTGGTTGCTCCTACAAACTCATTGTGAGAGAGATGTCAGTTTTAAAGAAGCTAGATTTCAAATTGCTTTACAGAAATTTGAAAGCACTAGGATGGGTGATGATGAGTCTGTTACTTCATAATTTGCAAAAGTAATGGACTTATCTAATGAATGTTAAAGTCTAGGTGATCCCATTACTAATAAACAACTTGATTATAAAGCTATGAGAACTCTGTCTCCTAGGTTTGAGGTCAATAAGATTGTTATGCAAGAAGCTAGACACATGTCATCACTTAACTTTCACACTCTTCTAATGTACTACACGAATTTGAAATGAACTCAGAACCAACTACTAAACACAGAGGCCTTGCTCTAAAAGCCACTGAAGAAGATGTAGATGATGAAACTGAAATAAGTGCTTATATAGGTTCAATAGTAAAGAAGTTCAATAAAATTGCTTTAAATGATAAAGTCAGAAAAGAGAAGAATGTGCCTTGTAATCTAAGGAGTTTTCCTAGTAAAATGGTTATGTGTACCTTCGAAAAGCCTATTGAGTGTGACACTAGGAAAATGAAAAAACTTCAATGCTTTGAGTGTAAAGGCTTTGTACATATGTCATACGAGTGTGCTAATACCTTAAGACCCAAAGGTAACTCTAACTAGGTATGCATAGATGATATTATTGATGAGACAAGTTTGGATGAGCTACCAGAAGAACAGGGATCTGAAGAAGTTCACACAACAGCTCTTTATGCCCAAGTCAACTGGACAGAGTGTCAGGACAACATCGGACAAATGGATGTTGGTGCAACACTCAGACATAACCATAGGACCAGAAAGACTACTTCGACAATGGGGGGATAGTGACTATATTGCTAACTTCAATGTCTTATTTCTGATATAAATGCATATGAGGAACATTCTAACTTTGTCGGTTTTAGTGGATCTGCAGATTTCAATGAAGAATACATACTTGAAGAGGAAATGGAGAACTGCTGATGAGAATGGAGAACATTCTAACTTTGTCTGTTTTAGTGGATCTGTAGATTTCAATCAAGACAAGGTGGTTGATGAGCTGAAAGTTGTCTAAAGAGAACTGCTTGATGAGGTAAAGAAAACAATAAAATGAGAAAAATAGCTCATCAAGGAAAACTGTTTCTTAATTGAAATTATAACCGAACTAGAGAAGAACCTCACCAGAAAGGAGTGCCAAATTGAAAAAATGGAGATAAAGCTTGATGAGGCAGAGAGAACCATTGCCCTATGGAACTCTAGCACAAGTAGGTTGGATGAAGCACTGAACTTTGGAAATGATGGGACTACAGGTTTAGGATACCATGAAAGGTCAAATAGGCATGACAATGACATTCCTAGTTTTGTATAGGCTGGTTCTTACAAAAATAATGGCCACTCTAAACAACCTAAGAAGGTAACCTATATGTGCCAATATTGTTTGCAGCCAGGACTTCCATACGTACAAAAAGTTTTGTGAAAAATATAACTATAGATGTAATGTTGCATCAGGTTTTGGGACAACATTGGGTTGCTCTAATGTTGGTTCAACATTCCAAGGCAACACTAGAGAACAAAATAACAGGTTTCAAAAGAATAGACTTTAGTCTTCTAGAATAAAAATTATCTGTAATGTTGTGTTCTCAGCTACTCATACTCTTACTGGTGACTGGTACTTTGACAGTGGTTATTCTAAACATATGACAGGTACAAGAAAAACCTTATAGAACTTGTACCTGTGTTCACTGGTACTATTATATATGGTGGAGGAAGCAAATGAAATATTATAGGGAAAGGGGTTCTCAATATGGATGGTTTCCCTCATCTTACTAAGGTTCTGTTAGTAGATGGTCTAAATGCTAATCTCATCAGCATTAATCAGCTTTGTGATGATGATTTGAGTGCAAAAGTTGACAAGTATTTCTGTGATGTGTTTGATGAATCTAACAATTGTGTTATGTCAAGAAAAATGTCAAAAGACAACTGCTGCTTGGTGAATGAAGATGCACAATGCTTACATGTGAAGGTTGATGAATCAGTAGTATGGCACAGAAGGCTAAGACATGTCCACTACGGGAATCTGGAAAAGATCATCAAGTTAGAAGCTATGAGGGGGCATACCTACACTTTTAAGTCTAGGTATCACTGATGGTCAACTAGGATTGCCCCAGATTGGTGATGTGGTGCCAACATCAACAGGAGACCGTGTGGACTCAACACCTGATATTGACACAAAAGACACAAGGAATGATAATGTTGAGCTAACACCGGCATATGCTGATGTTTGACCAACACCAGAACATATAGATTCTGACACTGAAGAATTTGCTGGAGAAAGAATTAGAAAGGACACTCCTGCCAGAATACTGAGAGATCGTCCTACTTCTCAAGTTATAGGAAATCTTACTGAAGGTGTAAGAACCAGAAACAAAGAAAGAGAAAACTATAAGAATATGGCTAAACTTAGTGTTTGCATGTCATCTGTGTGTAACTCTGCTACTTGCTTTGGTTCCACTGTAGAACCTAAGAATGTTAATGAGGCTCTTAAAGACTTTCACTGGATAAATGCTATGCAGGAAGAACTCATGCAATTCTCTATTAATAAAGTGTGGAAACTAGTTCCTAGGCCTACTCATGCTAATGTAATTGGAACTAAGTGGATATTTCAAAATAAAAGTGATGAGAATAGAGTGATAGTGAGGAATAAGGCTAGATTAGTAGCCCAAGGGTATACTCAAGTGGAAGGGATTGATTTTGATGAAACATTTGCTCTTGTGGCCAGAATAGAATTTATTAGATTACTTCTTGCAATTGCATGTTTCTTAAATATCAAATTATATCAAATGGATGTTAATGGAGCATTTTTGAATGGTTATACAGACAAAGAAGCTTTTGTTGAGCCACCTAAGGGATTCACAGACCCACATCACCCTAACTATGTCTACAAACTTGAAAAAGCCTTACATGGATTGAAATAAGCTTCGACAGCTTGGTATGAGAGGTTGACTGAATTCTTACTATGTTTTGATTTTCAAGGAGTGAGGGTGATATGACACTGTTTATCATGAAAAATAATAAAGAAGTCTATATAGCTCAAATCTATGTTGATGATATAGCATTTGGCTCCTCTAACCAGTCCACCTTGGACAAGTGTGGGAGTACTATGATAGGTACATTTGAAATGAGTATGATAGGGGAGCTCACCTTCTTCCTAGGACTGCAAGTGAAGCAAAAGAAAACAAGGATGTTTCTGTCTCAAGAGAAGTATGTTAGGAATTTGGTTAAGAGATTTGGGTTGCTGGAATCTAGGCTAGGCAAAAGACCAATGTCCTCTACAGTGAAGATTGAGAGGGATGTAGCTGGTGAATATGTTGACTCAACACACTACAGATCAATGATTGTAAGCCTCATGTACTTATCAGCCACCAGACTAGGCATAATGTACTCAGTGTGTGTTTGTGCCAGGTATCAGGCAGCACCAAAGGTATCTCACTTAACTGTTGTAAAAATAATCTTCAAATACATCTCTGGAACTGCTGAGCTGGGAATCTGGTACTCCCAGGATACAAATTCAAACTTGGTTGGCTTTAGTGATAGTGACAGGGCAGGGGACTTAGATGATAGAAAATCCACTTGTGGGGGGTGTTTTTATCTAGGAAATAATTTGGTTTCCTGGTATAATAAGACACAAAATTGTGTCTCTCTATCTAATGTTGAGTCAGTATATTGCAGCTGGCAGGTGTGTAACCCAACTGATATGGTTGAAACATATGCTTTGTGATTATGGATTAACTACTAATACTCTGCTGATGTTCTATGAAAACTTGAGTGATATTAGTAGGGAAAAAAGCAGAAGACCCCCTTAGCTTTCGGCCGTTTTTCACTTTGCCCCCTCAACTTTAATTTTTAGCACTTTGCCCCCCCCCCCCCCCCAGCTTTGTATTCCGTCAAACGTTACCCTCTGACGTAACATGACCATTAAAAAAACGAATATTCCGTCAAAAAAATGCATATTTCGTTAAAATGCCGAAAGCTGGGGGGGCAAAGTGTCAAAATTTAACAGAATATTCGTTTTTTTTTACGGAATATTCTCGTGGAGGTAACGTTTGACGGAATACAAAGCTGGGGGGCAAAGTGCTAAAAGTTAAAGTTAGGGGGGCAAAATGCAAAACGGCCGAAAGGTTAGGGGGTGCTCTGTTTTTTTCCCCTATTAGTATTTCTAAAAATCTTGTGCAGCATTCTAGAACCAAACACATTGATATTAGATATCACTTCTTAAGAGATTTGGTTGAAGATAAAACAATCACAATTGAACATATGGAAACCAACAACCAACTGGCTAACATGTTTACTAAACCATTAGAAACTGAGAGATTCTTCAGTTTGAGGAAGGCTCTCGACATGAGTGTGTTCTGAAAACACTGAACATACATGCGTTGCCTTAACATCACAGGCTAACACCAGCGACTGATTGTGATGTAACCACATTGTTCTCTTGTTTGATTGGATTTTTCTTATGATTTTCTTGTTATCTCATGCTTGTTTATCTACATTCTTAACCCATGTGGAGTCTCACTCTTTACAAATGCTTGTTGATTTCTTTGTTAAAACTTTCTTGGCTTTGAGGTATGTCTTCACTTGGAAAAGTCGGGGCACACAGGGCTGACTGCTATGGTGTATTCAATTATGTCATATTCAAGTGATAGACACACAAACCAACATAGAGAGGTTGGGGTGCACAGAGTTGACAGCCATGTTGTATTCAGTTGTGACTTATTTATGTTGTTTTGCTTGCAGAAAGGGCATATATTTGTGAACTTGTATGATGGGGTGATTGGGGTCATGTACTGCCTTTCATACAATGTATTTGATCACTTGTGCTAAAACCTTCTTATTGATGCTCAGTAAACAAGTATGTGCTACGTAACGGGGGTGTAGGGTTCCTAAGCTGCCTGCATTCAGCCATATGTACTTGCATGTGCATCTACATTGTTTATGTTGATATTGGTGTGTTAAGGGTCCTATTATTGCCTACATTCAGTGAAGACATGATCCTTCTTGCCTCATTGTGCTAAGCTTGAAAGATATTTGTGTTAATCAGGTCTGAAAATTAAATAAGGAAAGAGTTTCTATCTGCGACTGCTGATGTGTGGTGTTGGGACAACACTGTGCTCATAAATGTTGGACTAACATTCATCTTCGTTTGTTTCTTCTATGTTTGCTTAAGGGGGAGTATCTCTTGGTTTTGTTCAATTTATGAATGTCATATGCAAGGCGTATCTCCTCGGTTATTAGCTGCCATAACACACACGTCTGTTTCACATTGAACTATAGGAGCTTAATTATCTCTGAGATGTTAATCCCCTTACCTTTTCTGGTGCGTTTTTCTGTTATCTAACTCCCACTCCAATTTCAGATCTAAGGCATGCTACTATTTTGAATGGTTCATTCCAACTCTTGAAGTTCCAGTCATCTTGCTTAGATTCTCCTTATGCCAGTTTGTTAAGAAAACCTTTGTAAGACCCTGAGTGCACAGACACATGGCTTAGTACTGGATGTTGAGAAGATGGAATTCGAATGTTGGGCCAACACTGAATCTGCGAATGTTGTCTCAACACTCACCTCAACACTGTGACACATAAGTTATACGCAATAACTGCTCTGGTTACGTGTCATGCCAACACGTTCACGTTCAACACGTGTTCACTCAACATGGCGGGAATGACACACGTTCTCATTATTTACCCACCCATTACTCCTTATTAATTCCCACGTTCCTTATATATCTTATTACTTGAGCTTAATTTCTGCAAATCTAATTAAACCCTAATTTCTCTCTTCATAACTTATTTACTCACACAGGCTACAATGGGAAAGAAATCCAAAATCGTTGATCTTGTCAACGTTGCTTCTACCATGTCATCTGAGGTAGGAGGAATTTAACCTCGTAGAAGCACCCGCACTCGCAACATGGTGGTAACCACTAAACCACCAAAAAAGAAGTTTGTTGTTTATACCAGGAGGAACGTCAAGTCAAAGAAGGGTGCCTCTACTAGTGCTGAGCCAACATCAGTTCCTGAAGATGTTGTGCCAGCACGCGAACCCATGGATGTGGTCACAACACCGCTTCTTGAGGATGTTGACACCATACAGGATACCGCACCGCCTGCCATCTCTAAGGAGGTTCCCCTGATCGATGATTCCAGAGGCTGAGCAGGCTGAGAAGAGTCAACGGCATGCTCCTCCTTCTGAAATTGAGGGGGAGAAGGAAAATGACCAAGTACAGGATCAAGAGGAAGCTGTTTAGAAGGAAGTTGTTAAGGACATAGCAACAGAGGAAGATGATGATGCTGCTGAAGAAGAGGAATCCTCTTGTTCTAAATAAGATGACTTTGTCGATGAGGATGAGGAAGAGGATGATGAAGAAACGGAGGAGGATGTTGAGGACCAAACTCAGCTTGATGTTGTGCCAACATCAGCTGGCGAGAATGTTGGACCAACAACCCACTAATCAGAATGTTGATCCAACATCAGATGGGGATGATGCGGACACAACACTGGAATTCGATGAGGAGTCTGAGCCTGAACCTCCAGAAACATTTGAGGCCAATTTTCCTACTAAGCATTATAATAGGTACTTCTTGACCAAAACATCAAGTGATAACTATGATATTATGACTGCTAGGAAAATTTGGGCGGAGAGAAATGTTGTTGTTGATGACTTTAAAAAGTACAAGGTGTTTGAATTTATTGAGTCTAGGAGCTTGGTTTACTCCTTAATAGAGATAGTCCCCTATGTTCCTATTTTTGTTAGAGAATTTTACTGTAATTTGTCGAAGTTTGTGCATGGTAAGGGGTCCCCAAGTATGGGAGAGTATATGTGATGGATTAGTTCTACAATTTCAATCCCTCAATCATTAATAAAGTTTGGAGGATGCCTAGAGGACAAGAGACAGATGTAGAGATTGATGATGACCGCATGATAAAGGATCTGACTGGGGGACTCGAGAAGAAGTGTAATAAAAAGCAGAAAGTGACTAGACTCACCTCCATCACTGCGGTTCTGTGCAAGGCTTCCTCATTCAATTGAATACCCTCAACCAACTCCACAATCCTCACTTATGATATGGTTGTGCTTATATACAAGCTGCATAAGGGACTTCCAATGAACATGGGGGAAAGAATTTTCAAGATGATTTCTGAGGATGCGCACAAGAAGGATGCAATCTTGCCTTTCCCTTCTCTGATCTACAAGATACTCACTGATCAAGGCTTCAAAAAGGGAGAAAATGAGAACCTTTTGGAAAAGACTGGTCAACTCCCCATCACCAAGAACTACTTTGGAGGAGAAAAAATCATTAATCTTCCATTGAAGGATCCACATGCTCCAAAAAGTAGCGGGGTTTAGCAGGGGAAGAAGAAGGTGCACAACTTCACCACTGCCTCAGTTGATGAGGATGATTCTACCCTTCTGTGGTTGTTAGATCTGCTTTCATTGAAGAGAAGGTGGAGTGGTGTGATAGGATGGTTGCTGATAGGAGGAGGGAGATTGCAGATATGAAAGAGCATATCAAGGAGTTGGACACCATCAAGAAGCACGTGTTGGTGGTGCTTTCCTCACAAAAAGGGGGAGAGTAGCCACCATTCTTTTGTTTCTTGTACTTTAAGTTAGTTAAAACATTGCATATTTTGCATAGAGAGAATGTTCTCTGTTTTTGTTTCTTGTGTGTAATTTGAACATTATTCTGCACATTGTTATTATTCTAGTTTGCTTATATTTCTACTGTTGAACTAACTGCAGGTGTTGAAATGACATATGAAAATGTTGGGGCAACACATAAGTCAACGGTGTTGGCTCAACACTGCAGTATTTCATTATTTGATTAAGGGGGAGCAAATTAGAATATGTTGTTGTTCTGATATTCTGAAATACATGTACTTAAAGGAAATACATGTACTTAAAGGAAATTAGTAGCAGGTGGAGTTTTGTGAAGAAAGGCAAAAAAGGGGGAGATTGAAAATGCAAGTGTTGGCAGGAAGTGTTAGTCCAACATTCTAGAATGAGATGTTGGCACAACACTAAACTCAACATTGTTCTGTCGGATTTAATTATATTCAATATATTATTTTTTCTTTACTCTTAAACTCACCTAGTTCCAAGAATTGTAGTTATCTGTGATTATTTCGGGGAATTAAGGATCGTGCAGATCATTACTTGGAACGAAAGGGATTAAAGTCGAAGATATTCAAAGGATCTTGAAGATAAAAGCTGAAGATCTTATGAAGATAACACCAAAGTAGATTCAAGAGTTATCCAAGTGAAAGGAGAGCAATCACCACCTCGTGTCTATCACTCCATAGTTCGAGGACGATCAAATCCTATAAAGAGGCATGCTCGACATCAAGAACAATATCAAAACAAGAATTAAGTTCTAAAAGAGTAGAAGTAATTCTTGTATTGTATTGGTCTTGTTTTGCTGAGTTTTATCTAGCTAAACTATAGCTCATAGATTAGTAAGCGTTAGTATTGGGTTCCTTGCTCAGTTATATTTGGTAAAATCATTGAATTAACGTTTAGTGGTTATTTGGCAGTAAGGCTCGACAGGTTATATTCATATAGCCTGCTTAAAATTCATCTCACTGTGTTCTTATTCCGCTGCATTAGTACTCTATGAGTGTTAGGAAAACACTGAATACGATCGGTTTTGGCCCAACATTTAGTGAACACATTTACAGGATCAAAGATCGACGTGCCACGCCACGTCGATTTAAAGTTTGATGTTCCACGCCGGACTAAGTGCGATGTGGCATGGCCCATCCACATACCCATAGAGGGGCACGTTGTTCCTAGAACCAACGTTCCACATATGGTGTTCCCAACACGGAACGTGAAAACTTTACACCATGCCGGTCATTAGACCGACGTGGCACCTCTAACTGGCGTTGACTGGATTGGTGAATGTTTGACCAACCCAGTTAAAGGCCCATGAAGGCTCAACTTGGAGTAGTGGTCCTCACACCCTAAGACCTTATCTCATCTATAAATAGGCCCTCATTTCTCCATTTGAAGGGTTGGATCGTTTGGGGCTTTAGGGGTCTCATTTCTTTTTCTCGCTAAAAAAACACGTCTAAATTCCACGTCAAATCTAAACAAGAGCACGTCTAACCTCCTAAAGTGTGCGAATTCTCCTCTTCTGGCATGTCCAATTACGTCACGTCAACTTGTGGTACGTATTATAAAGCACGTCTATAATGTACACATTATAATGCATGTCTTATAATGCACGTCGAACAAGAGCACGCCAAACAAAGTATTTCTACCGAATTTCCACTACTTTTCAATAAACGTTTACATGTTAAGGATGGGACTAAGTGAGAGATGAATTTGAGTCCCAAGTCCACTGCATAATCTTTGACTCGTGATTTGACCACTTCATTGTGCAAATCACTCGACGTCTAATTACCGAGCCTCCTAGTGAGATTCATGAACAATAAGCGTCATTAGGCCGCGCCAGTGATCTCTAAATGAGACCACCACCCTCCAGGGTTGATTCTCCAGCCAACAGGGCCTCGTCTACAAGATGTACACCTTAACAGGTCGTCCAACCGAGCCCAAAGGGCCAAATAAATGCATACAACTCCTTAGCTACGCGTGACCTCTCCTAAGACCCTACGCTGGCACAAGTGAATAATGAACTATGTCTGGCTTAATTTTTTCTTCTCAAAGTGATACATTGGAAGTTTGAGCACGCATTGAGTTTAGTTGCAAGAAAAATTAACTAGTATCCACCTCTAGAGTAGCTTTACTTTCTTATTAACTGTTTATTTCTAACATTATCCGCTTAAGTGTAGGCTTCCATCGAACCAAAAGCTCTTCTCGTATTGTCTAGTGCGAGAGAGTCTGGTGAATGAGTAATCTCGAGACTAACAAAAACACCCCGCGTCAGAGACACTGTCTATGGGAAACAATACATGTGTTGTGCAAGGGATAATGACATCAAGCTTTACTCAACTCATTTTTCACATTCTACGACATCACAATCGTGAGAATAAAACTCCATGAATTAATAATGCTCTATTTGTGCTATAAATTCTAAAGCACATAATCCTACATTACGGTCTTGTATCAAACATGTAATCCTATTAAAGCAAACATTAGACTCTCTTCTCGCCCCGCGATGAGATCGAGCATCGATTAACTGCACATCTCGAGCTTAGGATGTTCCACCGCCCCCAACATGCTCGAACTGGGGGACATGTGTCTAAATAAATTGGACTTGAATTGATATGTGGTGAAAGATATATCCACCATGAAACTACCTAATGAGGTCATGATTAAAGAAAGTAGTAGTTCCCCTAAGTTTTGCAATGCCAAAGAGTAGCACCCTATAAGTAGAGGTACCATTAAAACTTCATATTTTGAAGAAACATTGCACAAATATTGGTTGCACTTATGTGCGTAAACGCAACATTAGGTTGTGACTTTAGTCACGTAAAACCATATTTAAGAGTTGGTTGCACCCAAGTGCCTAAACCCAATATACAGTGTTGACTTTAGTCGCACGGTGAAGCGTTGGTCTCACTCGAGTGCCTAAACCCAACATATGGTTGTGATTTTAGTCATAAAAAACTATATCAAGAGTTGGTCACACTCGAGTGCCTAAACCCAACATAAGGTTGTGAATTTTATCACGTAATACCTTGATGAAGAGTTGGTTGTACCTAAAGGTATAAACCCAACATGTGTTTGTGACCTTAGTCACAAAAACCCATATTCAATAGTTGGTCGCACTCAATTGCCTAAATCTAAAATATGTTTGTCACCTTAGTCACGTAAAACCATATTCAATAGTTGCACTCACTCAAGTGCCTAAACCCAACATAAGGCTCTCACTTTAGTCACGTAATACCTTGAAGAAGAGTTGGTCGAACCCAAGTGAGTAACCCCTGTTAGGATTCTGGAGCCTGACAAATGAAGACCGTGTACCGAAATTGAAGACTAGAGTTCTAACAACAGTAAGAACGAATAGCATATCAGTCGTGCAACCATGGAGTGGAGCTACGATGAAGTGCTACGGCGGTGATCGTGCGCCTAACATGATATCGAAGTCTAATCGCACTTGGGTGGCAGTGCGTACTGGAGTTCGTCCTAAGGCTGGTGCTACAAGAGGCGCATCGCGATCCTGATAGCGCGCCTGACGCGCTATGGCAAATCGCACACCCAGATCGTGCTCGAAAATTTTGGCCAAGTTTTGACCAATCTCGATTATGATGCCCTAACAGCTATAAATATGTTATTTGGACGTCTTTGCATTGTGCGACGGATATAAAGAGACATAAAAATAAGAGAAGAAAAAGCTTGCGAGATTGAGAGGCATTGTGAGAGATTGTTCTTAATCTATGAGGCACAATTGTATCTTGTTTGTAATGGTAAATCGCTCATCATGATCATAGCGAAAATCCTAGCTTGGATCACCCCAAGAGGTAGACATAGTCGAATTGGGTAAACAAATTATCTTGTGTGCTGATTACTTTTTTCTCTTTCGATTGTGTGTATTTCTCTGTTCTTGTTCTGGTCATGTGTTTTTTTCTCTGCGCAACAAGTGGTACCAGATCATCAAGTTATGAGGGATGGTGCAATTTTGAGGGGGTTGTATGATGGACTGAGGTAAAATATAAATTGAGAAGTTTGATAGGTCGGATTATTAGTTTTAGCGGATGCGAGTTGAGGATTTACTATATAGCAAAGATATATGGAAACCATTGAAAGATAAACTGACAGAGATGTCAGATGCAGACTGGGAAAGTTCTTGAGAGTAAGGTGATGAGCGTGGTTTGCTTGACTCTGGAGAAATGAAGGTTATTGCATACATGTATGAAAAACCATCATCAGCCAACAAAGTCCATCTGATACGACGCTTGTTCTATTTGAAAATGACAGAGAACACGGTGGTGTCGGAGCATGTTAATGAGCTTAATTTGATTGTGTCAAGGTTGAACTCGGTCGAAACTAATTTTGGCTATGAAATCTAAGCCTTGATTTTGTTGTCCTCTTTGCCAAAGGGTTGGATCGGAACGATCACGGCCATTAGTTCATCAATCGGGAAGGCAAGGTTGAAGTATAACAAAATAAGAGACCTGATTGTCAGCGAGGAAATTCGCAGTATAGAGTAGGGTAGTTTATCGGGGAATTCTTCAAGATCCATTCTGAGTATGGAGGCTAGAGGTAGGTCAAAGCAACGAGACTCGAATTCCAATTGGGGTAGATTAAAATGGAGGAAGTCAAAGAAGGACAAGAGTTCCAATGAGTGTTGGAATTTTGGAAAGAATGGTCATTACAATGCTAATTGAAGAGCACCGAACAAGGATGAAAGCTCAGCAAACGCAACCACGGAAGAGAATAGTGATACACTAATTCTAACAGTATACAACCCAATATAGTCTTGGGTTTTAGATTCCGGAGCGTCGTTTCATGCTTGCTAACAGTTTAACGAAGAATTATGCTGCTGGAAATTTTGGAAGGGTCTATAAAGGCACGAAATATCAAGGGGTACCAACACCCAACATTCCGAAAGTACTAGAACAGGAAAAGTACGAATGATACTGCACATATACCAACAAAAATATAACATTGCTGAAAAAGTAAACCGGAGCGAATGCTCAAACCACCGGTTCAGCCACGACCTTCTCGACAACAGTGGAACCGGTCATCGGGCCTGCCTTCTTTAGGAATTTATCCTTAGCACGAGTCGTCTGCAGCAAACATGCTATAAATATGTGACTCATACAAGTTTAGTCTGGTAGTGTGCGAATCATATGAGCTGTCAACAGGCACATTCGAAGCATGTGTTGTAGAACAATTCATTCGTGCAGAAATTACCTCTGTTGTACCAACTACAGCCGTGAGCGCGTCAGTATGAGCTATGGCAAGCTTTGTACGCTCCGACGGCTCAAAAGCAATACTAGTGGTGACATCTGCCTCGCGCGGTGCCACTTCATCCTCAGTAACTGCATGTGTGGTCTCCTCCACTGCAGCATCTTCTAACACCTCATCTTGAGCGTTCAGATCAATTTCACGAAGCCAAAGGCTGCGTCGACTCCTCATACTACTAAAACTATATGTACCCTCCGCGACAGGATCATTGTTTGCCTAATCCTCAAGATCGAGTGCCACGCAGTCCTCGTCAATAAATCGACATCCAAGGAAGTATCTGGTAGGATCAAAACTCAAGCCCATCTCCTCATAATTCATGATATCGCTCATAGGAAATATGCTTCCAGGTTTCATATGCCAGAAACTCGCCAACCACTTCGAACTTTCGGTTGCTATCCAAAAGTTGTTATTCACATAAAGCCGAGTAAAAATCAATCTCTTCCTATAAGATACCAATAGTAAAGGAAAAATAGTCTAATAAGATTTCTCTTAAAGGGAATACTTACCGCAGATTGTCCTTCTCGGAAAGCTTCAGCATGTGCCCTATTAGCCACCTCTAGCTTACGCTTTAATCTTCTGATGGTAGCATAACGCTCCTCCAAGGTCATGCGCTTGGAATCCATAATGAAACGAGCACTTAATAGCTCCTCCTCCCATGGTAAACTTCTCCTTGTTTGCTACCGTTCTACTCATAATCAGTGATATTCTGATATGATTGTTATGCAGCAGCTTGTTCCGCCTCCATCAATTTGTCATGGGCCACTTGCTTCGTAAGGTGTCGGTCACACTAATTAATGAAAACGTGTGAACATAACATAGTATGAAATGCCCAAATAAGCACAAGTAAGAATATTTTAACCAAATAAGATATTGTAAATCATAGTGACAATGTGTATTCGCGTACCGGTGTTTGGCTATGGCATACAAATTGCTTAAATCCCTCTCTCCCGCCAACTTACTGAATGACATCATCTTCGCTCAGCAATGGTTTGATGCTACCTACTTACCTTAAAACTTGCGCATCAGTCACGTCTTCGTTAGGGCCCAACTTCATGCTCATACGCACTATGATCTCTGGATGGTCACTGGGATCTCTAGCATGCTAATGTCGAGTTTTCCATCCATTATTGCGAATACACTGCGCGGACATTTTGGGAACCTATAAGGGCTCGGCAACATCCCTTTTCTTCTTTGAGAGTCCGTTCAACCCCTTGTTGGCAACCTTTTTAGCCTTTTCCTTGGCCTTAGCACGGGCAGCAGTATTCTCAACCAATTTATTGGCTCTGTGATTATAAGGGACACGAGTAGCATACTCAACGGGACAATCAAAGGATCTTTCACCTCTACTACCTCTATCCTACTCATGTGAAGAACTAGCTCCACTAATTGGCTAAGCCTCGGGTCAAGGTGGTGATCCCTCTATCTATCTTGGTTCTAATGCCTCATCAGCAATAGTAATCACAACTGGTAGATCCGCAAAATCAGGAGGAACTCCTCATCTCTCCGGGGTGAACTTCCATATGAACCCCACTCCGTAACAGGAGAGCTTATAGCCTCCACAGGAACATCCATCATCTCCTTGTTAGAGGTTATAGAGACGCCACCACATCCACCGAGGCCCCCACTACCTCTACCACGAGAGGACGCAAAGCCCATCTTCAATCATTTTTGTGCAGAAGTCCCGTGCATCACCTCAAATCTATCTCTCAGCATGTCGACTGCAAACGACAAAGACATGTCGGATAAGAACACAATAACGAAAATTCTAAATACAAGTATGTATGCATCAAAAGGTAATTGTAATGCACATAGATGCAAAAATCAAAAAGTATAGCAAAATCCTCAGTCCTCGTGTACTCAATGGGCGAGCATCTCGACCAATAACATTGATCTGCCCTATATGGAGAACAAAAATGTGTCTCTTCGTGGTATCTAGGCCTTGGGGGGTAGTACTCACGATGTTAAATGAATAGAAATGTGCCACATGGCCAAGTTCAATCGTCCGACGTGCCACGTGGCACCATCATCCTTTTTACCAAAATATGTAAAATGTATGATGGGGTGTTCATGGTTAACCTTACCTTTTGATCTGGAGATGAATTGAAGTGTTGATCCTCTCCTTACTTCTCTCCTTGAAGCTCTCTTCTCTCTCTAAAAGTGGGAAAAATGAGGCAAGATGGAAGACTCATCCACTTTAAGGATTATCCTAATGCCTAAAGTCCCTTAAAGGTCCATATCACTAAAAAGAGCCTCATAGTCCAAATACTAGAAGTCCAATCCATCAAACAATTGTTGGGTTGATATATTAGGCCCAAAAAGCATTTCTCCACGAAAATTTTTGCCTCGGCTCGGATATTTTAACGAAATTACAAAATTGGCCCAAATTCTTCCTACTTATCAAGAGTGGCTATATCACTAATTCTGGTGAAATATCGACAAATGAAATTATGTCAACAAAAGTCGAGCCCATATCAAATTGGGGGACTCATGGTTTGCCATACTTACAATACCTCCAAAATACACGGTCATCTTAGGAATAACTCAGAGTAGAGGGGGCAAAGGTAATTTTCTCCCGATCCAATTAGACAACCAAGATGCCAAATCAACAGGACCCTCAAGTCCAAGCCAAGACCATTGACTTCGAGAAAACGGTCTGGTACAGCAAAACACATGACATAGAATCCACGCGACCAAGCAAAAAGACTTGACTATCGAGCATGGACCGCATTGATTAAGCCAACACGACACGTCATACGAAGCCCAGCCACGTCGGTCAAACTAACGTGGCTCCATTCGAGACAAGTCGACATGCCACGTGGCACGTTGGTCAATGTTGATGTGCCCCAGCATGTCGATCAAAACTGACGTGGCACGTCGACCTCCAGACCGCACCGGAGTACGCTTTGGTGCGGGTGCACCAGTCATATGGTGCACCATTTTCACCTATGGTCCAAGATCGAGCCTTCATAACTCAATGAAATGCTACGCCCTCATGTTGCCCAATTGATCTCCAATCGCGATATACTTAATATGGGTCAATACTATGGCCACTTGGGCATTGATTAAAAGATAAACATTCTCTAGGATAGTCAAAATCGAGCCTAAGGTCCAATACAATGCAAAATAGCTCCAAATCTATCATTATGTCATTTAAGACCCTTCATGAGCTCAAATTAATAATGAACTACGTTCGACTTGATTCTTTCATCTTAGAGATATACGTAGGAAGCTTGACTCCGCGTTAAGCCAGTCGCAAGAAAGCAACACCCGTATCCCTCCCTAGCCTAGGTTGCTTACTTATACAACTGTTTACTTCTAACCATTTTGTCTTTGGTGCAGGTTTCCATTGAACCAAAATCTCTTCATGTGTTGCCTATAAGTGGCAAGAAAGTCCGGTGGGGAGATAATCTCGAGACTAGCGAAAACACCCCGGGCCAACTGGACAAGGTTTCGGGGAAGTTATATCTTTCATAGGCTGAATATATTTGGAACGTTCTTTAGAGATTCAGCATGGATGGTGCAAAGATGGTAAGTACTCCTTTGGGTATTAAATTTAAATTATCTTAGAAGGAGTTTCATAGCAGTGAGTGGGAGCGTGCTGAAATGATGAAGACTCTGTATGCGATGACAATGGGCAGTATTATTATGCAATGGTGTGTATGAGGCTAGACATTGCACATGCACTGGGAGTCAGAAAAAAAGTAAGTAATCCGGGGAAACAACACTAGGAAGCAATGAAGTGCATTCTAAGTTACTTAAGGGTTACTATGGACATGGCGTTGTGTTTTGGAGGATCGAGCAAAAATCTATACTGCTATGTTGATGCTTATTTGGCAGGTGATCTTAAATGGAGCTAGAGTACTACATGGTATGTGTTTACCTTGGGTGGTACTTCATTTCTAGGATTTAAAGTTGTAGAAGATTGTGGTGTTATCTACTACTGAAGCTGAGTATGTAGCGGTAACAGAGGCCAGCAAGGAGATGGTATGGTTGCAAGGTTTTCTGAGTGAATTGGGTAGAGGGCACAGTAATAGCATTCTCTACATTGATACTCAAAGTGTTATTTTCTTGGTGTAGAATTTGGCGTTTCATTCGAGAACAAAGCATATTGAGTTGAAGTTTCACTACATACGATATCTGTTGGAGATGAGGATTTTGCAGCACATGAAGATTCGAGGTATTGAAAAATCCTACTGATATGTTAACTAAGGTTGTGACCTTAGAGAAGTTGAAGCTTTACGTGGCTTCAACTGGCCTTGGAATCTGATGAAATTTGAGGATTGGCGATTCTAGAGTTGGTGTATTCCTGTAATGATGGTTCATGATGATAGCATTGATGAATGTAATGGAGGTCTTGGTTCGTGGGAGTAGCTTGGGATGTTCAGTCTCGAAATGAGAGATTGTTAGGATTATGGAGGCTGGAAAATGAAGATGATGTACTGAAATTGAAGTCTGGAGTTCTAACAACAGTGAGAACGACGAGCAGGTTAGATGTGCAACCAGGGAGTGGTGCTACGGTGAGGCATTACGACGGTGATCGCACGCTTGGTGCACTATCAGAGTCTAATCGCGCTTCAGCGGCGCTACGTACTAGTGTATGTACAGAGACTGGCGCTACAGGAGGTACGCCACGGTCCTGATCACGCACCTGACCCGCTTTGGCAGATTGCACACCCAGATCAGGCCATAGTTTTTGCTTAGTTTCGGCCATCGCAATTATGATTTCCTAACAGCTATAAATATGTTATTTGGACGTCTTTGTAGAGTGCCACATATATAGAGAGATATAAAAATTAGAGAAGAAAACACTTGGGAGATTGAGAGACATTGTGAGAGATTGTTCTTAATATGTGAGTCACAATTGTATCTTGCTTGTAATTGTAAATCGCTCATCATCATCATAGTGAAAATCGTGTCTTGGATCGCCTTCAGAGGTAGACATAGTTGATCTGGGTAAACAAATTGTCTTGTGTGGTGATTATTAGATTATCGCTATCGATTGTATATTTCTATGTTCTTGTTGTGGTCTTGTATTTTTTCGTTGCGCAACAAACCCAATATACGTTGTTGACTTTACTTACACGGCAAACCATTGGTCACACTTGAATGCCGAAATCCAACATAAGGTTGTGAATTTTTTCACGTAACACCTTTTTGAAGAATTTGTAGCACTCAAGTGGCTTAACCCAACATATGGTTGTGACATTAGTCACGTAAAATCATATTCAAGAATTGGTTGCACCGAAGTGTCTAAACCCAACATATGGTTGTGCCTTTAGTCACGTAAAGCCAAGTTCATGAGTTGGTTGCATCCAAGTGCCCAAACTCAACATATGGTGTAAACTTTAGTCATACGACGGAGCGTTGGTTGCACTTGAGTACCAACACCCAACATATGGTTGTGACATTAGTCACAGAAAGCCATGTACAAGAATTGGTTGCACCCAAGTGCCTAAACCCAACATATAGCGTTGAGAGCCATACGAGCCTATGCTCGTGAAGTCGGCATTATGCCAACATACTTTGTTCGAAGGCGAAGAGCCCTATGAGCTTAGGCTCGTGAAGTTGGCATTAGGCCAACATACTTTACTCTAGGGCGAAAAGCTCTACGAGCCTATGCTCGTGAGTATGCATTAGTCTAACATACGTTTTTCAATGGTGAAGAGTCTTACGAGCCTATGCTCGTGAAGCTGGCATTATGTCAACAGATTTTGTTCAAGGGTGAAGAACCCTACGAGCCTATGCGCATGAAGTTGGCATTTTTCCAAAAGACTTTGTCCAAGGGCAAAGAGTCCTATAATTCTATGCTCGTGAAGTTTCTTTCAATTAATGTGATCATGAACTCTAATCCAAGGAACTATGAAGAGGTAATGTTGAGTGTAGATTTAAAAATGACAATCAGAAAGAATGAATTTACTAAAATGAATCAGTAATCTAGCTTATAACTTGCTAAAACTAACTGCAGCTCTACGCACGTGCCTAACGCGTGCAAAAAATAGAATGGAACCAAATTCTGTTAAAAGAAAATTTCAAATAGGCACTGGACTTGACCATTTTGCCTCTGGCACCAAAACTAAACAGAAACAAAAACTCCTAACACAAGTAATTTGAGCAAAATACTACAGAAGCTCACACCAGCTTTTGTATCAAGCTCGTGTGTCACATAGATGGAGATGAAAATATG